>OX451737.1:303846189-305287802 GCA_948472305.1 Vicia faba
AGAGAGAGAGAGAGAGAGAGAGAGATGTTCTGAAAAGTTTGTTAGAAGCTGTTGAGATGGAATTCTGTTAGTAAATTAATAGTGGTGTACTAGGTAGTTATAGAAGTTAAATATTGATCTGTTAGAGTGAGCTGGAGTTGGAATCAGTTATTGTTAGTTTTTGATGAGCTGGCATCAGTTAGGACAGTTAGAGAGTTTCTGAAATTCCTTCTCTATTTCTGATTTCCTGATATATTGATTTTCTGATTCCATTTATTGTTATACTAATTTTTCCTTTTGAGTCACTTTTGGCTGCAAGAATTAATATGCAGGGCTGTGGTTTGATGTTTCTCAACATGCCTGCACTTGTTTCACATTGTCTTAACACCATATGTTAATATTGCTTCTTGAATGAAATATGCATTATGTCTTCTACTGCCTCCTATGGATTGCCATGGTTGTCGATGAATTTCTGAATTTGTGTACTGCTGGGATGAGTTCAAGATGCTAAGTTTCACTCTCAGTTCCCGCAAATTGCCCATGATTAGCTTTGTTTTGGACTTGACTTTTTTTTTTCTCTTTGAGAAATATTCTACCTTGGTGAATACTTGCATAATGAGATTGTATGGACTTTTTCTTCTCTTCTGATATTAATTTGGTTTTCTACTAGTTTGACTTCTACTTTTGTTTTTGATATAAATGAAGGCTGCAACTAGCAACTTGTTTCTGACTTAGCTTCTTTCCTCCTTATGCTAGTTGGTTTTTGATTATTATTTACGGACTAGTTTATGTTGTATGGTGCTTCCCTGAAGACCAGAAAAACTAGAGGTATTCAAAATCAAGAATCACGGTTTGGCTAAATACAACTCCCTTTGGTGATAAAGGTTATTGTATCGAGCATTACCACCGAGCAAAGGCCTGAGTTTTGAGGTAAGCTTTTGGGTGTACTCCATTCTCCCAATTATGTCTGTGCTTTTAGGCTTTATCAAGTTCCTTGTATATCAATTCTCACACCGAAAAACGACATAAGTCAATGCTGCCACGCTCTGAGGCTATTGCATTAGAATTGCTCGATGTAAATTAGTAGCACGCAACTAGAAGGAGAATTTGTTGGCATTGTCTTTGACGATCATATCAGTGTTTTTTTTTTTCTTCTGATTTTGGAATGGTATGCAGGGCACAATTTCAGTCAGCTTTGAGTTGTTTTTGTTTTTATTTGATGAATTTATTGTATGCTGCAGGTGTGGTTCAGATAAGATGGTGTTTGGTTTATAGACTGGTAGCCTACTGCAATGGTTGAATATGGACCTTAAAGCATGGTGTGATGAAACCCATAGTACAATACAAAGGGGAATACAGATTTGGTGATTTGAAAAGAAATAAGTCTGGAGTTAATGTTTAGGATTAGGATCAAAATAATTTGTAATTTGCTTGATATGTGTATGGATTTGTAATATGATGAATGGGACTATTGTAATGAAATTTGGATATGAAATGTAGTATCCTTTACCTTTCCAAAATAACGTTGCAATTTGTTTAACTTGAATGAATAAGTATTTGGATCAATACGACTTGTTCATGGCATAAAAATGAACGGCACTTTGAATGGATATGTAGTCTTAGAAACTTTTCATTCCAATAACAAATCCTCAAGTCTTCAAAGCATTCTTTCTCTTCGATTTTATAACTTGAATTCTATTGAAAAATAAACTTCCGTGCCATGTTTTACCTTTACAAAGCCTTACTTTGACGATTGAACCATATAAAGCTCTGCTTGATCGAATGAATCCACACACCCTAATTGATGGACACAATTCAATTGAATCTCTTCTTACATGAGAACCATAACTAAGTGCCTTGAAGTTCAATTAACAATTGAACCTCCTTGGATGAAGGAAACTCAATTAAAAATCCTAATTTGTGATGGATAAGATCTTAGAAGACGACCTCTTTGCATGTCACAATGATATATCACTGGATCAAAACCCTGGTTCAAAGCATTGATGAAATCCTAAGTACATACAAGTAATAATCCTTACGCACTTGACCATGATGAAACTCAAGAGATATAATATTGTAGTTCGATGAAAAAGAAATCCACAATAACCATGAACGTAAAACTCTAGCTTCAAACTCTGATTGCTAAAGAAACTATTTTATTCAAGCTTGAAAGAAGATGAGAGCCTAAAAGCACAAATAAACCCCAATTCCTCAATATCCCTGATCTCATGCCAAAGTATTGATTAATGATGCATGATGTGTTAGATGACCTAATGTATGGTATGTATATGAGATTTATGAGATGCACAAGTCAGATGATTTTATTAAAGGGTATGACAAATTTGGATTATTACAATGATACCAAATGATAACTTTATTGTTTCAGTGGTGATTACATGTAGTGGATTTGAACGGTGTGTGTTTATTTTGTTCTCATTAGATGCTTATTTTTTAGTTTTTCTTTAGATTGGTTGTGGTAATTACATGTAGTAGACTAGAACTTGTGAACTTCTATAGCTATCTATTATCAGGACCGGCTACATGAGTCCTAGACTTTCATGTTAAATTTGACGGTATTTAGGTGCTTGAAAAGATTAAAGTGCAAGAAACACAGATAAGAAAACAAAGACAAGTAAATGGTAGTTAAATTGAAAGACTGGAAAAATAAACAAGACTTGTGAAGATAAAAATGCTTTGAATTTAAAGATGGACGCAATCATACATTTCTCAGAACTGACATATTTCTTTATGCGCTGGTACTTTGAGTGCTCTCTTACAATGTTACAAAATGCGACCTCTAAAACGAATGCAATAACTTTCTTAAATAGATGCTAAAAAAGTAACCGTCAAAGGTTATTTAAGCCACTCATGTTGATGGTTCATGAGACACTACTTTTGAAACTCCCACGTCTCGCTTAATGCTCATTTTTGATAACCGCTTTTATCACCATCTACTTTTGTTCTCGACTTGCCTGGTCTTTGCAAATTTTGCTTCGCTCTTGATAATCTTGTCGACCGCTTTTGAGCGTAATTCCTGAAATCTTGTCGACATGCCCATAGTTCTTTATTGATACTCTTCTTTGACGAAAGGTATCACCTAACATGTGACCCAATACTTAAGTCGAATTTTTCTTGTCAACAAATTTCCCCCCAAAAGGTCAAGTTTCACTGGAGATCTTATTGACTAAGAACTTTGGCGTTTTCAACATTTGAATTTTCGACTGCATGTCTTTTCAAATGATGTCACATGTTATGATGGCCGCTTTCTGCACCACTATTCCATATGTCAGTCAATCACTTCTCATGATGACTCATAGTTTTCAGGACATTGGATTTCAACAAACCCTACTAACTCTTCCACTTCCGGGTTTAGTGTTAATCACAACTAATTAACGAGTGCCATTTGTCCATTGCTAACGATCTTCACACGCTTATGTAAATTTCCTTTCACGCCTACCATTGTTAGCCTTCTTTCTTCACAATTTGCAGAACTTGTGAAAGAACAAATCTTCACTTCCTAAAAATGGTTGCTTCCTCGTGTAATCCTTTTAACACAAGTAATAATCCCGTAGATGTTTCCCTCTCTGAAGAAGATAGTTTGGAATTCATTCCTCAGCCTTCTCCTAATGCAAAATCAAAGATAAAAAAGTGGAAACGACAAATGTAGATCCCATTTGCTGTTGCAGAGAAACTTTTCGCATTCCATTGGCCATATCCAACCCAAAGAGACATCCTAAGAAGGTTCATAGACATTTTCGTTGTTTTCACTCCACTATCCCTCCACTTTCAACAAAACAAAACCCATTAACGTTAGGTTTATGGATCAAGCGGCCTAGGTATGTCGTTTAATGTTTTCTTCTGATCATGAAGCTTACGTAGTTTGGCTTGACAGAGTCCAAGAACAATGATAAGCTCAATGGAAAGACACTGGTATTTTCGACATCATCCAACTGTCAAGGAGAGCCCCTAGAGTCAATCTTAATTTTATTTTTTCCTCGCTCTTTTTTTGGTACGGTTCGACTAACACCTTCCAGTTTCCCTATGGGATGCTAACGCCTGCCTTGTTCAACGTGGCGGAAATCACCAGGCTTTCACCTCTCAATGAGACTTTCGACCCATCAATTCCGCCTCTAAAGGTAGAGAAAACACAAGAAATAGGGGGTTTGAATTATATTCATAGAAAACATTCCCCTTTAGAAATTCTAAGCACTCAAATGATAATAGCGATAAGCACAATAAAGATGAAATGACACAAGTGATTTATCCAGGTTCGCCGAAAATTAGGCTAGTCCTGTCGACCCCCTCAAGGATTATTTCACCTTATCCAAAGACTTAATCCACTATAACTAAATTGATTACAAGTGCACGGGCAACCACCGATGACTAATAAACAATGACGCGTTCAATGATCCGATCTCACAAGATCTTCTATCAGGATTTCCTATAATGACCGCATCCATTATCTTCTTGAGATTCGACCTTCACCAAGTCTCCCAAGGAACCAATCAAAAATTGTTAATGGTGATCTTGTGTTTACATGATTGCTTCTTATAAGAAAATTACACAAGTGTTTTAAGCACATATTGTTTAACACTTTTCTGAGCAACAACTCAAGTGTTAAAACAATTTACATGAAGATTTATGAATAGAAACATAATACGAGCAACAACACTTGTGTTCATTACAATGTTCTACAAGATGAATATGGTAAGAAGATTGAGTATCATCTTGTAATGTTCTTCTTCTTCTTCATTGAGCAAGTTTCGAGCAACAACTCCTTGCTTCTTCTGAAATCTACCAAGATGTATATGATGACAGTTGATTAGCATATTGTAGAATTTTCTTCTTCTTTGAGCAAGCTACGAGAAATAACTCCTTGTTTCTTTTGTGTCATCCAAAATATTTATGATGATATTTGAATTACATCTTGTTGAAATCTTATTTATTTATTTTCTCTCTTCTATGTGGTCATCAGAATGTGTAGCATTGCAATTTTAACATCTTCAACATCCACAGTATTTTAGCTTGATGGCCAACGACTAACGATACACAACAACCAGAACGAGGCTTGTTTTCTTTGAATCTTCTTCTTATTTTATAGCTTTGACATAGAGAGACGATGTTTCTGACTTATCTTCTTTCCTCCTTATGCTATTAGGTTTTTTATTATTATTTGCAGACTAGTTTATGTTGCATGGTGCTGCCCTGAAGACCAGAAAAACTGGAGGTATTCAAAATCAAGAATCATGGTTTGGCTAAATACAACTCCTTTTAGTGATAAATGTTATTGTATCGAGCATTAGCACCAAGAAAAGGCCTCTGAGTTTTGAGGTAAGCTTTTGGTTGCACTCCATTCTCCCAATTATGTTTGTGCTTTTACGCTTCATCAAGTTCCTTGTAATATCAATTTTCACACCGAAAAATGACATAAGTCAACGCTGCCATGCTCTGAGGCTATTGCATTAGCATTGCTCGATGTAAATTAGTTGGCACACAACTGGAAGGAAAATTTGCTGGAATTGTCTTTGACGATCATATCAGTGTTTTTTTTTGTTTTTGGAATGGTACGCAGGGCACAGTTTCAGTCAGCTTTGACTTGTTTTTGTTTTTATTTGATGAATCTATTGTATGCTGCAAGTGTGGTTCAGATAAGATGGTGTTTGGTTTATGGACTGGTAGCCTACTGCGATGGTTGAATATGGAGCTTAAAGCATGATGTGATGAAGCCCATAGAGCAATATAAAGGGGAATGAATATTTGGTGATTTAAAAACAAATAAGTTTGGAGTCAATGCTTAAGATTAGGATCAAAATAATTTGTAATTTTCTTGATATGTGTATGGATTTGTAATATGATGAATGGGACTATTGTAACGAAATTTGGATATGAAATGTAGTATCTTTCATCTTTCCAAAATAACGTTGCAATTTGTTTAACTTGAATGAAGAAGTATTTGGATCAATATTACTTGTTCGTGGCATAAAAATGAATGGAAATTTGAATGTATATGTATCCTTAGAAACTTTTGATTCCAATAACAAATCCTCAAGTGTTCAAAGCATTCTCTCTTTTCAGTATTTGGAACTTGAACTCTATTGAAAAAACAACTTTCGTGCCATGTTTTACCTTTACAAAGCCTTACTTTGATGATTGAATTTCCTATTATTGATGCCTCACATCATAAGCCATGTACCATTGAATAAACACCTTTGAACCATATAAAGCTCTTCTTGATCGAATGAATCCACATCCTCTCTATTGCTTTGATCAATTTAATAATATCTCAATATATGTCTTGATCACTTCTTTGATTCTCAAGAAGGACAAATAACCAGATGAATTATCATGCTTCCAGATCTCCACGCACCCTAATTGATGGATACACTTAAATTGAATCTCTTCTTGCATGAGAACCATAACCAAGTGCCTTGGAGTTCAATTAACAATTTAACCTCCTTTGATGAAGGAAAATAAATTGAAAATGCTAACTTGTGATGGATAAGATCTTAGAAGATGACCTCTTTGCATGGCACAATGATATATCACTGAATCAAAACCCTGGTTCAAAGTATTTATGAAACCCTAAGTACATACAAGTAATAATCCTTACGCACTTGACAGTGATGAAACTTGAGAGAGATAATATTGTATCTTGATGAAAAAGAAATCCACAATAACCATGAACGTAAAACTCTAGCTTCAAACTCTGATTGTTGAAGAAACCTGTTTATTCAAGCTTGAGTGAAGATAAGAGCCTAAAAGCACAAATAAACCCTAATTCCTCAATATCCTTGATCCCATGCCAAATTATTGATTAATGATGCATGATGTGTTAGATGGCCTAATGGAGGATGTGTATATTAGATTTATGAGATGCACAAGTCATATGATTTTATTAAAGGGTAGGACAAATTTGGGGTTTTATAATTATACCAAACGATAACTTTATTGTTTCAGTGGTGATTACATGTAGTGGATTTGAACGTGTATTTATTATGTTCTTATTAGATACTTATTTTTTAGTTTTTCTTTAGATTGATTATGGTGATTACATGTAGTAGACTAGAACTTGTGGATTTCTATAGTTATCTATTTGCAGGACCGACTACATGAGTCCTAGACTTTCATGTTAAGTTTGATGGTGATTGGGTGCTTGAAAAGATTAAAGTGCAAGAAACGCAGATAAGAAAATGAAGACAAGTAAATGGTAGTTAAATTGCAAGACTGGAATAATAAACAAGACTTGTGAAGATAAAAATTCTTTGAATTTAAAGATGGACACAATCACACATTTCTCATAAATGACTTATTTCTTTATGTGCTGGTACTTTGAGTGCTCTCTTACAATGTTACAAAATACGGCCTCTAAAATGAATGCAATAACTTGCTTAAATAGATGCTAAAAAATGTAATCATCGACGATTATTTAAGCCACTCATGTTGATGGTTCGTGTAGCACTACCTTTGAAACTCCCACGTCTCGCTTAATGCTCATTTTTTATAACCGCTTTTACTTCCATCTGCTTTTGTTCTCGATTTTCTTGGTCTTTGCAAACTTTGTTTTGCTCTTAATAATCTTGTCGACCGCTTTTGAGCGTGATTCCTAAAATCCTGTCGACATGCCCATAGTTCTTTATTGATACTCCTCTTTGACGAAAGGTATCACCTAACATGTGGCCTAATACTTAAGTTGAATTTTTCTTGTCAACAAATTTCCCCCCGAGGGGCCAAGTTTCACTGGAGATCTTATTGACTAAGAACTTTGGCATTTTCAACTTTTGAATTTTCGACTGCGTGTCTTTTCAAATGATGTCACATGTTATGATGGTCGCTTTCTGCACCACTATTCCCTATGCCAGTCCCTCACTTCTCATGATGACTCCTAGTTTCCATAACATGGGGTTTCAACAAACCCTACTAACTCTTCCGCTTATGGGTTTAGTGTTAATCACAACTAACTAACGGGTGACATTTGTCCATTGTTAACGATCTTCACACGCTTATATAAAATTCCTTTCACGCCTACCGGTGTTAGCCTTCTTCCTTCACGATTTTCAGAACTTGTGAAAGAATATATCTTCACCTTCTAAAAATGGTTGTTTCCCCACCTTATCCTTTTAACACACGTAATAATTATGTAGTTGTTTCCCTCTATGAAGAAGATAGTTTGGAATTCAATCCCCATCCTTCTCCTAATGCAAAATCAAAGATAAAAAAGTGGAAATGACAAATGTTGATCCCATTTGGTGTTGCAGAGAAACTTTTTACATTCCACGGACCATATCCAACCCAGAGAGACATCCTAAGAAGGTTCATAGACATTTTCCTTGTTTTAACTCCACTATAACCCCCGCTTTCAACAAAACAAAGCCCATTAACATTAGGTTTATGGATCAAGCGGCCCAGGTATGTCGTTTAATGTTTTCTTCTGATCATGAAGCTTACGTAGTTTGGCTTGATAGAGTCCAAGAATAATGACAAGCTCAATGGAAAGACACTGGTATTTTCGACATCATCCAATTGTCAAGGAGAGCATCTAGTCAATCTTAATTTTATTTTTACGTAGCTCTTTTTTTGGGAGGGTTCAACTAACACCTTCCAGTTTCCCTATGGGATGCTAACGCGGGCCTTGTCCAATGTGACGGCAATCACAAGGCTTTCACCTCTCGGCGAGACTTTCGACTCATCAATGTCGCCTCTAAAGGTAGAGAAAACACAAGGAAGGGGGGTTTGAATTATGTTCATAGAAAACATTCCCCTTTAGAAATTCTAAGCACTCAAATGATAATAGCGATAATGACAATGAAGAAAAAAGGACACAAGTGATTTATCCAGGTTCACCGAAAACTAGGCTACTCTTGTCTACCCCCTCAAGGATTATTTTGCCTTATCCAAGGACTTAATCCACTATAACTAAACTGATTACAAGTGCACGGGAAACCACTGGTGAATAACAAACAATGATGCGTTCAGTGATCCGATCCCACAAGATCTTCTATCAGGATTTCCTATAATGATCGCATCCATTATCTTCTTGAGATCCGACCTTCGCCAAGTCTCCCAAAGAATAAATCAACAATTGTTGATGGTGATCTTGTGTTTACATGATTGCTTCTTCTAAGCAAATTACACAAGTGCTTTAAGAACATATTGTTTAACACTTTTCTGAGCAACAGCTCAAGTGTTAAAACAATTTACATGAAAAGATATGAATAGAAACATAATACGAGTAACAACTCTTGTGTTCATTACAATTTTCTACAAAGATGAATATGGTCAGAAGATTGAATATCATCTTGTAGTGTTCTTCTTCTTCATTGAGCAAGTTCTGAGCAACAACTCCTTGCTTCTTCTGAAATCTACCAAGATATATATGATGACAGTTGATTAGCATCTTGTAGAATATTCTTCTTCTTTGAGCAAGCTACGAGAAATAACTCCTTGCTTCTTTTGTGTCATCCAAAATGTTTATGATGATAGTTGAATTACATCTTATTGAAATGTTCTTTCTTTCTTTTTCTCTCTTGTATGTGGTCTTTAGAATGTGTAGCATTGCAGCTTTAACATCTTCAACATCCACAATATTTTAGCTTGATGGCCAACAACTAACGGCACACAACAACCGGAACGAGGATTATTTTTTTTTAATCTTATTCTTATTTTATAGCCTTGACAGAGAGAGACGTTGTAAGGATATAATGGACTTTTCCTACACCAACGGTTTGTTCCCAACAGATAGAAGAATGTGTAAGAATTTAGACAATATACGATAATATTTCTTTATCCTGTCACTGTTCAATGATAGCTTTCCACCTTTTCTCTAAATAATGTTTTTCTATTAAGCTTGTAAAAAGATATTTGTTAAGTAAATAAAGATAGTTATAAATCCAGTTGTTTGTTCCCAACTGTCACAATAAGAGTGGTTGACAATACATTATAAAGGGAAGTCCTTACGCCACCCTAGAAGGTATAGGTCACAGACACTTTATGTACCTTTTGTACAACATCACACATTAACCATTTGAACTTTCTTCTTATCACTAGAGGCTTCAGATATTTGAATGTTAAACTTTGAAGCTTGTTGCAGAAGATTCTTTCTTGAGCCTTAGAACCTAAGTCTTAGAGTCTTCAGAACTTTTCCTATCAGAACCTTGTCTTCAGATTCTTTAACACTTACTTGTAAGAACTTGCTTTTCTTCAGATCATCAGAACTTGTTCATCATAACCTCGTCTTCATAATCTTCAGAACTTGTAACACACAGAAGTAAAGCTTTAGAAGGCCTCCAAAGCTAAACCATAAAGATACGGTCAGAACCTCTTGTACTAACGTTCCTAAGACAAGTTGCAGAAGACGTATTCAGAATCTTGACTTTAACGAAACATGTAACCACATATTTTCTTCTAGAGTGTATGTTCAGAACCCGACGACGTTACATGCCTTGATATCAGAGTTAGAACATTATAATAGATTCTACACACTAGAACAAAACCATTAGTGTATACAATTGTTCTTTAATATAACATGTAAAGTTATCATCAAAATCTTAAAGTCATATGTAGAAACACTTCTAGTTCTTACAATCTCCCCCTTTTTTATGATGACAAAACCATGTATTTTCGATAGAACAATTTATAGAGGGTAATCACCGTAACTGGAAAATTCATAGTTAAGCTCACAACTCCCCTTGAAACTGTGAAACCCAAAATTTCATTTAAGCTTATTCAGAGTCTCCCCCTGATCCCAAGAATCACAAAATAAATTTTGAGTGTTCAGAACATACGAATAGAGAAGTAACACTTACCTACAACAACTCATTATAGTCTGACTGAAACACCCGGTCTTCACCTCAGAAATTGGTTTCTATCAACACTTGATGAATAATCAAAATATGATTTGAGCATGATTGAATAATGCCACACATCATGTATCAGCGCTTTTGTTCCTTGATTCTGATATCACAACCAAAACACTCTTCTCAAGCATCAGCATTTGATTTGATATATTCCACTATATCAGACATTCAGATAGTTCAACAACTTCTGAATAGAGAGTACGTTGAGGAAGAACATGTATCAGAGCACAACTTTTGAGTGGCATCTCTGTATGAGAGCATGCATCATAATGTTGACTTGTCTTTCTTTCAGGAGAGCACAACTTCTGAGCTTTAAGTATGAATTTCATACTTTCAGAAAGTTCACAACTTCTAAACACTATGATATCAAGCAAGATTACCTTACTTTCAGTAAGTTCATAACTTCTGAATTGTGTTTCGTACATCTGTTTGAATATTCATATATTCACAAAGAGTACAACTTCTTAGATATAAAATCAGAGTTGATTTCATCCTTTGAAGCAGAATCTTCATCTTCAACCTGTCTTAGAATAAACTCAGTGAACTTGTTCAAATTTCTCGGATTAAAACATCAAACAAACAATTAGTATAAGCAACATTATATATGTTTGTTATATTTTAGCAAAATCGTCATTTTACTTTCTCCCCCTTTGTAAGAAATCAAAAAGGTGATAGAGAGACAGAAAAATATTCAAATAAAGAGATAGAGAAAATTTGATTTAAGAAGATAATCAACACAGGAAACAAAATTCATTGATTGAAAGAGAAGAGGTACGTATAACTAGAAAAGGCAGCTGATTTAAAGTTTCTTAATTCTTGAATTTTTCATGAAAGTTTATTTATAACACATTTTAAGTTCTATCTTTAAGATTAACTGAAGATTAAGATATTGAGATAGAAAGATAAATATTAATGATAACCAACAATCAGATAAACTGCATTAAACACAAGGATTTAGAATTCTAAATGTTTGGTAAACATAGGGGAATAAATCCTAAGTTCTAAGATGTGGTATAATCCTAAGACTCTTTGTTAAACTTCTCCATGAACTGCTTTAATGTTTCAGGCAACTGATTGGAGGTTGCTCGAGCTAGACTCGTTTTCTCCCCTTATTCTAGATACTCTTGAATGATCTGATTGGATTCTTGCATCTTCTCCGGGGCTTCCTTTATCCTATAAATTTCCTTTTCAACATCCAATCTGTCTTTATACCAGAGCATGAGGGTTGGTTTTCAACTGTTACTAAAACAGTATCAGGGGTATTGGAGGGGCGCACAACTTCTAATCCAAGAACCACCGGTCTTGTAGGTTATGGAGCAGGTAAAAATAAGGGAGGTGAGGATAATGATTCAATCATATATTCATATTTCCCTTTATCCTCTTGATAGCAGACAAATTGCATGATGTTAGAATTGACATCCATAATTCTTCTGAAGTTAATCCATGTGGCTTCAGTTTAAAATGGATCCATGCTTGAAGATAAGGCTTTTAAGACATTCTCCAGAGAAATTAAGGACAATTGTTGAAACTTTTGGAAGATTTCAGATGAGGTTAGAGGCCTGATTAAGGTTTGATGAAATGCATGGTGAGAAAGTGTTGGTGGAAAATTGTAGGATGTGATGGATGGAAGAGCTATTTGGCTAGTTTCTGATTGAGGACCCGAAGGAGCGAATGAGTGGGATATATTATGATGGAGGTTGATAAGGGATTCAGATATAGGTAAAGGATCAGGTGTTTGAGACGAAGGATATTAATCCCGAGGGTCATTATGAGATAGTGACTTGTCTTATTTTATGCTATTATCCTAAGAACTGAGAGAAGAAGTAGATGTCTTTCTCTGGAGGACTTCAAAAGTATGAGGTTTCTTGGTTAGGTTAGAAACAATTTTAATTTCTATCAGATCTTCTCCATTGATTGGGATTCCAATCCCCACTTCAAATCCAACTTAAGATAAAGGAGATTTTAAAAGTTTGTTTACAACTAGGATTGCAGAGATCAATCTTCCATAAGGAATCCACTTCCTTTGATTTTTGGATATTCTTTTAGAGATTCTAATTGAGTAGAGAAGGTTGAAGAAAATGCTTACAGGTAGGTTAACTTTTTCTCTCTTGACCAAGTAGAATAACATGCATTTATAGTCGATATCTAAATAAGCATTTTTGTTGGTCGATAGTATGTGAAAGATACTTTCAGAGAGAATTATGGACCATATCTTAAGATTATCATTGAGATCATCTATATTGTGAGAGTTCTTGCCATTTTTGAAGATGATTTTATCAACTATGAAATTGGTTTCTGACCACACTTGCTTGATGAGGATAATATATTTGCCTTAGTGTTGTTACATCTAGTATCGGATCCATCATGTTGAATGAGTTTTACAATATCATTTTCCTTAATGATAATTTCATGACCTTTGACATATGAGCAAATGGTTATCATATCTAGAGTGAATGCGTTATTCCAAAATTCTTTGACTAACTCGGGATAAGTTGGTCCTCTGAGAAGATCTAAATAGTTTTCCTAGCCTTGGATCTTAACATCGCTTGATAGATAAAATCCATTATCTGCTAGGTTTTAAAAATCCACTATTAGTTTAGCAAGAATTGTCATCTGTTTTGTTGGCACAACAAAGGAAGTTCCCGGGGCATCAAAAATGGGGTTGATAGTGAAGTGGAAGATTTAGGTTTTCCTCTGGGAGAGGTAATGGTTGGTGATCGAGATTTGATTGTTGTGAGGCCATTGAAGAATATGGATGAATTTGAAACATAAATGGAGAAGTTTTAGGGTTTTGAGAGATTGGGGATAAAAAGCTCGTGAAGGATTTCAAAGGAGAAGTGAGACTAGAGTGAGAGGAGATGTGATAGAGATTTTTGAATTGAAAAGATTATTACTTATTCGAGAAGTTTGAAAAATTGATAGAGGGTAAGGGGAAAGGATTTTCTACCTACTATTAGGATTATACTACTTTTTCCAACAAATCGCATCAATCATCAAACGTGATTTGAAAGACATCCCATTTAATGCAATTACCTTTTCAATTATTAAGGTTTGAACTAGATCTTAAAAATAAGATAGTTTCTCCTTAGATCACTTCTAATTGTTTGAGAATATCAACAGTTATTATATCAGACATAAAGAGATATTTTATTTATTTATTTATTGCTAATACTTTGAAAGAAGAACAAAAAAATACTTCATTAGAAAATATGTAAATTCTGACCTGGTATATTTGCTTATGACGAGTTTGCCTTCCTTATTGGTCTTGTTTTTGATTCGCCAACTGTTGAACATTTCTTGTTGTTCACATTTCATTCCTTATCCTGTGATGCTTCTTTTGATCTTCTTACTTATTGAGTTTTTGGCAGCAACTTCATTATATTCTGAAAGATAATTCCATATAGTTGTAGTCTATTTGTTCTAGCTTTGATCTTCCTATGCACAATCCAATGCATTCCTTCTGAAGGATTGACTTGAATATTCTTATCTTGTTGACTCCCTTTGAGCATATATCTTGAGTAGCTATGTCTTCTTCAGAGCTTGAAAAAAAGAGACTTTTGGATGATCATTCTATGATTTCTTCACTTCTTGTTTTTCAGTAGCTATTTTATCTTCTTCAGATTCTGAAGGAATTTCCATATATATCCAAGAAGTTTTGACTTCTGGTGGATGGCATTTTCTCCTCTTGACTCCAAATTCTTATGCGCAACACTTATTCAAAGCTTTCACGCGACTCCTCCTTCTAATTTGAAGTACATATCTTTGAGAAGCTTTGGTCTTCTTAGAATACTTGATGGATCTTCCCTATATGACATTTATTAGATCCATTACAGCTTGCAGCAGTTTTCTTTTGGATGACAACTTCAATTGAGTTAAAGTGTTGAATGTTAACCTTTGCTTCTGATGTAAAACTTATGTTGAATGAGAATATAATTCTATTTTAATCAGATACTTGATCCTTCAGAATCCTGAGGACTTGTTTCAAGAATTTTGTCTTCATATTTTTTATTCTTGCCTAGAGTTTTGAATCCTCTACAGAATGGGTTTTGAATCAAAAATTATTTTCAATCATTTCAGTGCATAACAACTGAAGAATTTTCTCTTATTGGACCTCTCTACATGATTAAGTGTTATATCTTAAATTAATAACAGAGTCAGGCTCTGATACCAATTGAAGGTAGAGAAAACACAAGAAAGGGGGGTTTTAATTGTGTTCATAGAAAACATCTCTCTTTAGAAATTATAAGCACTCAAAAGATAATAAGGATAAGGGAAATGGACATAAAAGGACACAAGTGATTTATCCAGGTTCTCCGAAACTAGGCTACTACTGTCCACCCCCTCAAGGATGATTTCACCTTATCCAAGTACTTAATCCACTATAACCAAAATGATAACAAGTGCACGGGCAACCACTAGTGACTAATAAACAATGACACGTTCAACAATCTAATTTAACGAATATAACGTTCATTGACCTTCAATGATATCCATCAGTGATCTTACAAGAGTCTGACATTCACTCGACCCCCCCTTGAGATATGACTACCATTAACCTAACAAAATCTGATCTTGCAAGATGTCCTATCATGATTTCCTATAATGACCACAGCCATTATCTTCTTGAGAATTGACCTTCACCAAGTCTCCCAAGGAATCAATCAAAAACCGTTGATGGTGATCTTGTGTTTAACACTTTTTCGAGCAACAACTCAAGTGTTAAAAAAATTTACATGAAAAGATGTGAATAGAAACATAATACGAGCAACAACTCTTGTGTTCATTACAATGTTCTACAAAAATGAATATGATCAAAAGATTGAGTATGATCTTGTAGTGTTCTTCTTCTTCATTGAGCAAGTTCCTAGCAACAACTCCTTGCTTCTTCTGAGATCTACCAAGATGTATATAATGATAGTTGTTTAGCACCTTCTAGAATCTTCTTCTTCTTTGAGAAAGCTACGAGCAACGAATTCTTGCTTATTCTGCTTCATCTAAGATGTTTATGATGATAGTTGAATTACATCTTGTTGAAATATTTTTTTCTTTCTATTCTCTCTTCTAGGCGGTCTTTAGAATGTGTAGCATTACAGCTTTAACATCTTCAGCATCAACAACATTTTAGCTTCATGGCCAACGACTAACGGCACGAGACTTGTTTTCTTTGAATCTTCTTCTTCTTTTATAGCCTTGAGAGAGAGAGAGAGAGAGAGAGAGAGAGAGAGAGAGAGAGAGAGAGAGAGAGAGAGGAGAGAGAGAGAGAGAGAGAGAGAGAGAGAGAGAGAGAGAGAGAGAGAGAGAGAGAGAGAGAGAGAGAGAGAGAGAGAGAGAGAGAGAGAAGTTGTGAGGATAGAAAGAACTTTTCCTGCACCAATTGTTAGTTCCCAACGGATAGAATAAGGTTTAAGAGTTTAGACATTATAAAATAATATTTTTGTATCTTATCACTGTTCAATGATAACTTTCCACCTTTTCTCTAAATAATGTTTTTCTATTAAGATTGTAAACAGAGATTTGTTAAGTAAAGAAAGATAATTGTAAATCCAATTGGTTGACAATACAATATAAAGGACGGTCCTTACGCCACCCTAGAGGGTAGAGGTCACAAACACTTTATGTACCTTTTGTACAACATCACACGTTAACCATTTAAACATTTTTCTTATCATCAGAGGCTTCAGATATTTGAATGTTGAACATTGAAGCTTGTTGTATAAGATTATTTCTTAAGCCTTAGAACCTAAGTTTTGAAGTCTTCAAAACTCGTCCTATTAGAACCTTGACTTTAGAGTCTGTTGGTTGTAATAACTTGGTTTTCTTCAGATCATCAAAACTTGTTCAACAGAAACTCGTCTTCATAATCTTCAGAACTTGTAAGACACGGAAGTAAAGCTTTAGAAGGCCCCCAAATATAAACCACAAAGTCATGATCAAAACCTCTTGTACTAACGTTCCTAAGACACGTTGCTGAAGACATGTTCAAAATCTTGACTTCAACGAAACACGTAACCACATGTTTTCTTCCATAGTGTATGTTCAGAACCTAATGACGTCACACGCCTTGATATCAGAGTTAGAACATTATAGTAGTAGTTACACACTAGAACAAAACCATTAGTGTATACAATTGCTCTCTAAGATAACATGTAAAGTTATCATCAAAATCTTAAGGCCAGATTTAGAAACACTTCTTGTTCTTACAACTTTAACACTCGTTTCAATTCGACTACATCAATTTCACTCTTTACATAGCTCACTACCATATTATCGACCAAACGACTGTTATTAACAGTGAACAAATTGATTTTCTCAACCTTTGGCTCTCCTGTTTTCTGTTATGCCCAAGAGTACCATCTTCATGCCTTATGCCGTTAGCCATCCAACTTCATGAAGGACACAACATTTCTTTGGGTAAGCTTTTGCTGGTGTGGTTGTACCATGCTTTAGGCGAAGCCTCTTATCAATTAAAATCCCTTCCTAACAATGATAAAGATTTGGTTCCCTCAGGACCTTTCTGACCGCTACAACAATGGTTAAATGCTACCTTCGAATATCAACTGGGTTGTCCCATTTCTGAGGCTATCTTGCGTCTGAATAAACATAGGACTATCGAGGGTCTCAGGTTATCACTAATGACTTCTTAAAAAAACCTTGATAGGCATGTTTTCATGAAATTTGTTAACTTATTTGTCGATGCTACACACTTTGTTTCAGCAATGACTCCCTTTGTAGAATGTTAGTTTGGACCAGATTGGTTTAAAGATCCCTTCCCTGGCCTCTCTTTGTTAAACGTTGCACAGAAGAACACCGTTTGGAGAGAAATTTTAACCCCAACCTTGATTTCCTTTTGTGTCGACACTAGGCGGGATGGTTATGGTTTTATGGAATATCAACCAAATCTAGTGGCTCGATAGTTCAGACTTAGCCAAATGTTGCCTCAGTCTTTATTCTCCAATCATGTCGATATTGTATGTGTCGGGAAGCCACTGACCACTGGTGATCACATGATATGCCTCAGTTCCATGAGGCTACTAAATCCCTTGAACTTCCTGTTTTTCAATTCGACCACTCCTTTTTTACTATTGATTTATTCAACCAATGGTGGTCCCAATTTAAAGAAAAGTACTTCTCAGCATCAAATTTTCTTCAAAGGCTCATCGATGCTTTCAAGGCTCCACCTGTTTAAAAAACACAGCGTCACCATTACACATTCATGCCATTATCAGAACTCAATCATCCAAGGTATGTCATGTTTCATCTAATTTCTACCCCCAGAGACTTTCCATCCTTTCCTGGTATCTAGGTTTCCTTTACATGTTTTCCATATTTTGGGTTGTTGCTGATCCTAGGGTACTTTTCAAGGAAATCTTTCAGGGAGTACCACCAGACTAATTCCTTTTATTTTGAAAACTTCCGCCAAGAATAACATCGATCCTACGAATGCTGCAATAGATTCAGCTCTGTCTTCTTTTAAACGCAGTCCTCAACACCACAATGGCCATGAAGGTGACAAGCATTCTAGAACCAGTGCTCTCGATGAGGCTACTCTTCAAGTCACATGTAACGCCAGGTCGTGACACCCGGCTTTCGCCAATACTCATTTTTCCCGTCAAGATACACTCTCTGATAACTATGTGATCATGACAGAGATTTGAACCCTAAAGAAACAAAATTCAATAGAAGCCATCAAGAAACTTCAAAAATATCGATGTGCATCAAACACTTCCCAAACACCATCTCTTCCTGCCCCCAAACTCAGCCCTGAGGTAACTCTCAAAGTTCAACAACTCAAATCATACTCATTTGAGAGTGAGTTCCTTTCTATGGTGAAATATGAAACTTTGATGGCGGTAGAAATCTTCAAATTGCTTGGTGCCATTTCCTAACATACCATCCATGAGCCCCTGGCCCAATACCTAGTTGATTTTGAAGCTTTCTTCAGCCAACTTGCAAAAGATCTCGCATACTGCAAGCATGTAGATCTCTAACTCAAGACCATTAATGCCTCCAGGGACAATATTCAACATATGTTTCATAACATAATAACCAAACTCATATTCGTTGGTTGTTGTCGCGTCTACAAATAACTTGATTTGTAATACTTTCATAGTTAAAAGGATAGAGTATTTATTTGTAATTATGGTTTATCGCACCATATATTTCTGTAACTGTACAAACACTCCGGAGAGTGCTTAAGTGAAAATGAGAGGGCTCTCAAATTTATGAGAGTCTGGATTGAATTTCATAGGTAGTATTAGGAAAATGGAAATGAATGAGAGAGATCATATGAGACCATTATGTACTATTAATTATTGATTAGTGAACTTCTTTTATTAGGTTGATGCCCTTCAGATGTAGGTGACTTTGCACGGAACTGTGTTAACAATTACATGTGTCTTTTATTTTTCTTATTTGTTGTTACGTCTTCTCATTATCGTACAGATTATTTTAATAATGTGTATGACATCATGTTATCGATCAAACAAAATTTTGCCTGACATTAGAGTAGACACCCTGTTATTGTTGGGTGAGCTCTAGGGTTTTCTCTTCGTTCTATTCAAGATGGTCAATGAAAAAGAAGGATGATTTGTGAATCATTCACCAGTTATTAATGGTACAAACTATAACTATTAGAAGGCTTGTATGGTTTCCTTTCTCAATTCAATAAACAAAAAAACTTGGAAATCGATCATAAGATGATGGACTCCTCCAAATATCACAGTTGGAGAATATTAAAACCGTGAATCATGAAAAAATGATTGGGCAACAATTAAAGACGAAGAAGCACTTGGAAACTCATATGATCTTAGTGCCATTTATAATGGAGTTGACAAGAATATTATACAAACCATTAAGACTTACACTAGTGCCAAAGAAGCTTGGGAGAATCTAGAAATTTCTCACGATGTTACATCCAAGGTTCATATATAAATAATTTAACTTCTCACAATAAAATTTGAAAGTGTAAATATGAAGAAGGATGAAACCATTGATGAATTCAATGTCTGATGTCATGACATTGCTAATAACTTTTTTGCCTTTGGTGAAAAGATGGTAAGAAAAATCCTTAGATCTCTTCCAAAGAAGATTGATATGTAAGCCACAACCATCGAATAAGCCCAAAATATAACCAAAATGAAAGTTCGTGAGCTGATTGGATCTCTTCTAACTTTTGAAATCTCTATTGGTGATAAATTAGAGAAAGTAAACGTGTGGTTCTCAAAGAAGATGTTGAAGAAGGCGATGACTAGTTAGAAGATAACATTGATGAACACTTAACTAAATCCATCTCCATTTTAGCTGAGAGTATTATAGAAAGGTCGTGAGAAACCTGACAGAAGATTGAGGAACAATATCACTACAAATATCAAATACAACCAACATCAAAACTCCAAAGCTGCTAACTTCCAGCGTAAAGGAAAAAATTAAGAAAAAAACAAGGGAAACGGAATCCAATACCATACACGTATTCACGTTGAATGTAATAACGTTCTTAGAAAGAGGAAAAGGGGCATGCTGTCTCCTATTTTGATGAGGAGTCTAATGCGGAAAGTGAATATGTGAAGCCAACAGTGTGGTTGTATTTACAACTCACATAACATTAAGTTCATATGTGCATAATGATAATGACTTCAGTGATGGAAACTTGTCTGGTGATGCTCTTTCTGAAACCTACAAAAGTTTGTATCTCAAATAGAATGATGAATACAAAACTAGTAAGAAGCAAAAGGAGAAAATTGAAGTTGCACTTCAAGAAAAAGCTTGTCTCTTGGCTACTATCTCATAATTAAAGAAGGAAGTTGACCATCTTATTTCCAAACTTGAAGTTATGACTAAATATGTTTGTACGCTAAATTCTAAAACATAAACTCTTGAGAAAATTCTAGGGGCGGGAAAAACCTCTATTACGAATAAGTGATTTTACCTCGGTTATAAAATGGAATTTACCTCGACTTGATGGGCGACGTAACAAAGGATGTAATAGAAAGTGTGCCACTTTTCCCTTCAGTTGAATTGCCTCCAAAGTGGAAAAGTTGTACTGATCATGAGTTTGATCTCCAACAACAATATTTTTGACCTGTATTTTTTAGACATAAACCTATTTATACATTTTGTGACAAAACCTATATACACATGTTTTGAACAAGACATTAACCATGAGAATTATATATATATATATATATATATATATATATATATATATATATATATATATATATATATATATATATATATATATATATATATATATATATATATATATATATATATATATATATATATATATATATATATATATATATATATATATATATATATATATATATATATATATATATATATATATATATATATATATATATATATAATTACATTTTTTTTACAATAAACCGAATATGGCACACATTTAAATCATTGTAATATAGGTTACAACAAGGCAACAACCAAGAGAAGTTTTTGTAAATCATAATAATCTAGGAAGGCACCGACCCAATGTGAATGAGCATAATATATATCTTCTTGTTTGAATGATATTTGGTCATTAAACACCTATAATTTGAACAAAATTTAATTAAGATAACACAACAACAACAACAACATTAAACATTCAATCTCCACACCAACAACATAAACCTTTTAAAAGCTACAATAACTATATTAACTTACAAACAAACATAAGTAAATTACATACATATGGGTAAAGTGATTAACTTATCCCATTAACCACTAATGCCTCCACGGACAATATTCAACATATGTTTCATAACATAACAATCACACTCATATTCGTTGGTTGTTGTCGAGTCTACAAATAATTTGATTTGTAATACTTTCATAAGTTAGAAGGATAGAGTATTTATTTGTAATTGTGATTTATCACACCATATATTTTTGTAATTTTACTAACCCTTCGGAGAGTGCTTAAGTGAAAATGAGAGAGGTCTCAAGTTTATGAGAGTATGGATTGAATTTCACATGTAGTATTAGGAAAATGATAATGAATTAAGAGAGATCAGATGAGACCCTCGTGTACTATTCATTATTGATTAGTGAATTTTTTTATTTGGTTGATGCCCTTCAGATGTAGGTGACTTTGAACGGAATTATGTTAACAATTACATGTGTCTTCTCATTTTCTTATTTGTTGTTACGTCTTCTCATTATCGTACACATTGTTTTAATAATGTGTGTGACATTATGTTACCGATCAAACGAAATTTTGCTTGACATTAGAGTAGACACCTTATTATTATTATTGGGTGAGCTATAGGGTTTTCTCTTCATTCTATTCAAGATGGTCAATGAAAAAGAAGGATGATTTGTGAATCGTTCACCAGTTCTTAATAGTAAAAACTATAACTATTGGGAGGCTTGTATGGTTGCCTTTCTCAAGTAAATAGACAACAAAACTTTGAAAACAATCATAAAATGATGGACTCCTCCAAATATCACAGTTGGAGAACATTAAAAATGTGAATCCTGAAAAAAGGATTGGGCAACAATTAAAGACAAAGAAGCACATGGAAACTCATGTGCTGTTAATGCCATTTACAATGTAAGTGATCTCCTTAATTTTTTGCTTAGTGCATTCATCCATACCACCAAAGTACACTCTGCACTTCACATGACTAACCTTCAATCCAGTGGCCTTAGAGAAGTCTTGCCCTTTCCCCATGACCAGCTTGACAGATATGGGATCTACCCTAGTGAAAACTAACAAGTCATCAACAAAACTTAGGTTAATGATTTTGAGCTTCTCACGCATGGAAATTAAAATCAAGGATGTTATGGAACTGCTGCAGACACTTGTTTAGATACTCCATAACAATTACAAAGAGCAAGGGGAGATGGGATCCCCTCATCTCAAACATCTCTTGACTTGCATAACATATGTGATCTCTCTTGCAATGTTAAATCTATAGGACACCGAGGTCACAACATTCATGATCCAATCTCTAAACTTGTTTGGGATTCCAACTTCCTACAGAATTTTCTCAAGTGCATGCCAGTCCACAGTATCATACACTTTTTGCATATCAAGCTGTAACATACACTTGGGTGTGCCACTATGTCTGCTATACCCTCTTATTAATTCGTAAGCCAACATGATATGATCATGTATTTTTTGACCAGCAACAAATGCGGCCTGGCTAGGATGAATAACGCTGCTCATAATGGGATTAAGTCTACTAGTTAAAACTTTGGAGATAATCTTGTAGGCAGTTGTGCAACAAGATATAGGTCTATAATCTTGTATTGTTTTTACAACATTACCTTTAGGAATAAATGTTACTAGCGTACAGTTTATTGCCTTGTACATTCTGCCATCATTAAAAAATTCCATCAGAGTTCCCACCAGATCTTGCTTCACAATTTTCCAAAAGACCTTAAAAAACTTTGTCCCATATCCATATATACCTGGAACCTTTATATCCCCTATATCTCTCATAGCATCTTCAATCTCATTCACAATTATAGTTACTAGAGCTTCAAGCCTATAGATCTTTGGTCATAAGAAATTTGGGGGCCATTTCTTAGAACTATCACATCAATCCCCATTAGATTATCCTCAACCTTCCCCATTAGTTTACCATATAATTCCAAAACCTCTTTTTCAAAGTCAGATTTTGAGCTAAGGAGAGTACCATCATCTTTATAAAGGCATGTCATTTCAGCCCGCTTCTTTCAAGACTTTGCATAGGCATGGAAAAATCTATTATTCTCATCTCCCAATCTTAACCAATTGACTCTGTAGAATTTTCTCTTCAATTTCACTAAGAAAAAATGTTATTATTATTATTATTATTAGTATTAATAATTTTAATTTTTATCAATTTTATTAAACAAAATAAAATATAATAAAAAAAGTAAAGAAAGAGTCAAGGAGGAGGCCACATTCCCTGTTTGAAGTAACTCCAACTCTTCTTTCTCTTTTGTTGATAATGGTTTATTGCCATTTAGGTGTAACACCACACCACTACACATCACACTTTGACAGTAAATTTTATGTCTTGGTTTTACATAAACTTCAAATCTCTTACCATAAAAGATCTATCAAAGTCTCTCCCCTTAGACAGAGCTCTGGTTAGATGTATATATGATTTTTTTTATATGATGCATTTGACTTGAACGAAGATTCCACCATCGAACAAATTCATAAGAAAACTAGAATTTATATTTTATTACTTTTCGGTAGTTTATTATTTTCTGACACTAATGGTAACACGATACATCTTATGTATTCACCATTATTAGCTGACTTTAATAAAATAGGTAGATACAGCTGAGGATCTACAATTTTATCGCATCTATACAGAAACCTGTGTAGATGCGCTAGAAAAGATGTTCATAATTTTGCTGGTTGTTAAACACTACTACAAGCTTGAGGATGGTCCAGGATGCCGAATCTAGCGCCTAGGAATCGTAATCCTTTTCACTTTCCGTATGCAACCAAGTAAGTTGAAACTACTCCTTTGTCTTAAACTTATTTACTATGTGAATAATATTTAAGTATTATTTATTTTTAGATGGTCTGCCTATGGGATGGATTACGAAAAGACTCCTCATCATTGTGCACCTAACTATCGGACTTTCATAGATCATTTCGAAGAAGCTGATGTAATATTCTTAATCATAGATTACTAATAATTACTATTATTTTATATAGTTCGTTAAACTAATAACTGATTTTTTTAACAGTTTACATGGAGGCCCTATCTAGGACTTAATGATATCGATCCAACTGATAGTCACGTGTGAGTGCAAAAACATTTATCATCTGTTTTACTACAGTTGAAATGCATCATACTGATCGGGTAAAATTCTAATTTGGCATTATGCAAGGCATACCGGACACCAGACCATCATCAAACACTTACACCCCACAACCATTCATGAGCAACCAAGAACCTTTCTTCCCAACACAACCATCTTTTACACAACAACCTTTCTTCCCAACACAACCACCTTTTACCCCAAGCCAACAATACCATCAACAAAACCCTTCATCTAACCCCACCAAATGGGACACCCAGCAACAATATCCTTCATCTAACCCCACCCAATGGGGCACCCAACAATAATATCCTTCATCTAACCCTACCCAATGGGTCCCCCAACAACAATACTCACATTTTACCCAGTCAACATCAACCAGTCTACCACAAACATCATTAACACTACAAACCCACATGATCCCAACTATCAGACACCCCAACAACAAATACCTATTTTCCGGCCACAACAATTTACCTCTCAACACTACAAGAAAAATGATAGATTGGGATGGTTATTTTGGCTGATTACGACGGTTAAAACCGTCGCAATTTACAATCTACGACGGTAGAAGTACCGTCGCAGAATCGTGCGTCCCCAGCCTATTTCGCGACGGTTGCAAAACTGTCACACACAACAGATAGCGACGGTTATATACCGTCGTGAATTTGACTTTATTTTTTGTTTTTGTTGTTGTTTGCGACGATTATTCTACCGCCGTAGGTTAGAAATTGCGGCGGTTTTAACCGTCGTAATCTGATTTATAAATTTCAAATAATATTTTTATTTAAATTATTATTTAGTAAAATAATTTTAAATATAATATTATTTTACTATAATATTTTACTATTATATTTAAATTATTATTTACTTTAATATTTTTTTATTTATAGTATTTTTATTTTATTTTCTATCACTTTTCAACATAATAAAGTTAATTACAATAAAAACATTTAATATCAAATAATCATCAATAATATCAAAAAAATGTGATCAAAGGTAAAAAGAAGTGCAAATTTTACCAATAAACAAGAAAAATTCAAATATCATCAAACTCCAATTGTATGAAAAGTTATAAGGTACAGAAAAATCAACTACAACAAAATCTCCAATAAAATAAAATTCACTTTCCGCTAAGGAGAAACCTAATCAAATTTGGATATGTATCAAGGCGTCTCAAGTTCTTTAGATATGTATGATACATAAATTGAGGACATTCTTCATATAGAAGCACGTCGACACACTTTTTCAATTCCTGATAAATATAGACGATAGAAATGTCTTCATTAGTGCTTGTAAATTCCTGGATTTTAGGAATCAGATTTAAACCTAGACCTTTCTCGACTAAGCTCATTGTGAGAGCTTCAAAAACTTGGTTGATGTCTACTTGCACCATCAGTCTTCTCTATGCCCTTGTGCGAGCTAAATCAATGCCTTCCATTACTCACCAAAGCTCAGCTACAACACTACTACATTTTCCATCACAGTAATCACACAAATTATCTGGAAGATTCAAGTGGTTTAGATATTGGTTGGTTTTGATTCCATTATGATATATCATCCACACAAAAACCCTTATTCTTTTAGTAACACTCAGATTCCAAATGCCTTTCCAATGATCCTCTATATCCTTGTTCTTGGTGGAGGTATTACAAGCATTATATCCAAAAACTTCCGACTGAACATGTTCCTTAAATGGCTTCAATTCCAATTTCCATCATCATTAATTAAGTCTGCAATTGTTGTATTCACATTATCTCCAATAGGCTAATTGATGAGATCTTGGAGTCTGGGGGTGCTACAGTAATCGGACCCTCCTCAATAATCTGTTCCAGATGATTGATTATGTCATTACCGAGATTCATTCCATCGTGACAATTTGGTGTAGTAACTAGTAACAGAAAATTTTCATACCTTTTGATGCCTTCGTTGAACACTGCAATCACGGCTGTGTAAAGCTGCAACATTTCCGTACTGATCACAAATCAGTTGGACTTCAAGATGCCGGCTCTATTTAGAAGCAAGAGAGACCGTCAGCGTATGATCAAAACTCCAAAAATCAAGCTCACTCAGATCAAAGTTCAGTGGTTTATCTAACCTGGGAAGCAACTTTCATTATAAATATAGGTGATCCCGGAACTTCACCTTGAACTTGCTTGAACAATGCCCTTACCTCATCATCATTATGAACCTAAAATATCCACATGCATGTTAGTTTCTTAACTTTTACCAAACAAAACACAAAAATATGATTGGCACAAGATTATCAGCATTGATCTATGTAAGCACCGATGCTTCAGATTTAACGTGTGCCCGATTTCTTGCAACTATGATGGCATGCATTTAATTAATCTTGGTTTTAATGTTTATATTATTGGTGTTAATAAATATGCAAGTAACAGACAATTTGTGTCCAGTAATAAAAATATAGTGACAGTTAACAAGGGTATGACATGGATGCACAGGGAGGGAGTGGCAGCATAAGTGCATAACTGCTTTGCCATTTACCATATAATAAATTGCATTAACAAAAGAAATGCTTAATTCCTATTCACTTTACAGTGATTATCTTGTGGAGATATAAGGATAGTGGTGGAATACAAACCATTGTTTATTACAGGATTGCACAGTTCTCTCTATGCAATTACTTTAGTGGTGGTGTAGTTGAAAACTCCCACATATATTGTGATAAACTACCATAGTCTCGTTTACCGGCAATTTCCTCAACACGGACTGCATCAGATATTTCCTTCAACTGTTGTTCTGTAAGCTTCACATTCAGAGATCCAATGTTGTTTTCAAAGTTTTTCATTTTAGTAGTCCCTGTGGTATCAAACAAATATATCATAAATCACTTGGTCAATTTTTCATTTTAGTAGTCCCTGTAGAAATCAATATATTTATTTATCCACTAGTCATAAAGAGTGTACATATCCTTTGAGAAGGTACAATTATGCTACATTGTAACAACATATTTGTGACAGAACCCAGAAAATATGAACATCGAGTACATATCCTTTCAGTAATTCTAATTTTTTATGATTGAATGGAAGAGAGAAATGAAGTACACTACAATGGGAGAAAAACTTTACATGTGAACCACTCCATGGAAGGGTTGGCACATTGGCTGCTTGAGCGATCAACGATGAACCAATTTTATCTCCCAATGCCCCCATAGATACTGCAGGAGGCCCAAGAAATACAATTCCTTTTGCTTTTAATGCATCTGGTAGCTCAGGATTCTCTGATGCATGACCCCAACCAGGCCATACCGCATCAACATGAGTTATCTCGGCAATCTGGAAAACACATTGCATTGCCGTCAGCAAAATTAACAAGTTATGCAGATCAAAATAATCACAATTACATAAGCACTGAAATCATTTAAATGACAAGAATAAATAAGCTGCAGTAATCTCATGAAGTCGACATCACATACCTCTAGAATAAGCTGCACATTGGCGTAGTTATTATTATAAGAAATTGCATCTGGAGGACAGCCCACTTCACCAATATTTAAACCCCCTCTTAACAAACCAGAAACTTTTAAGATCAAAGTTCTATCGGAAATTTCATCAAACACCTTAGATGCATCATACAAAATTGTAACATTGTTTCCAATCACAATCACAGTTGCTTCACCAATAACAACATCAGTAGCAGTTACTAAAGAGATTATAATAGATTTAGAAACAACAACACCAGTAAATATAATGTTCTAAAGAAACTTAAATATTATCAATGCACCAACCCCTATCCAATGTCGATAAGAATCTGTGAAGAGTCCAAGAGATTCCAAAACTTGAGAGTAATTAGGCCTTCAATATTACTAAAAGTAAAACACTTCTAAAGTTGCAAGTATAAAAGATTACATGGTGCCAAATATCTCTAAGGAATTCATTCACCACTGTATCATTTTGTCATGGTTTTTGATGTCTTTAAGACTTCAACACAGTACTGACGCACTTCAAAAGGACCATGGCTCGATTGTATTTTAAAATTTAGAACTAGTATATTGACATGTTGCACATAAGGTTTTTTACCTCCCAACTTTGGATTGAATCCTATTATGTAATAGATGAGAAAAACCCAAACACCAACTTCAAAAAATGTAACATATGAATGCTTTAGTTGTCATCATCTTCTTGAAAAAAGTCACAGTAATAATGAATGTGCTATTCAGTCTAAGTAAGGTGTGCATAAAAAACCTTGAACGAAATTGGGATGATTCACAAATCTTATAAAATGGAAGTTACAAAGTAAAGTGCAGTAGTAGTTAAATAGAACTCCCATAGTGCAGAGGCATTCCTAAATCACATGACAATACAAACTCAATATAATCTTTAACCTTGAGATATCAGAACCTCCATGTAAACAAGTAATATATAATCAACAACATAAACATAGATACACATAAACTGATGTTGTATGATATAGAACAAAGCAATCCTCATCTACAATATCAAGAGCAGACTGACCGCTAATCAACAACATAAACATAGATACACATAAACTGATGTTGTATGAAAAGCACCTTATTGGCAGCATCAACTATATCAGCTTTACAGTACCCATTTAAAAGTGCTTCATACGCAAAAACATCAGCCTGGCCGTGCTTTTCCAAAATCTCCATGACCCGAATAGCTTTCTGGGTTTTCCACCTTAATAATATTGAAGGTTAAATAAAAGAGATATTTAAGTAAAATGTACATTAATATTTGCACCAAGTAAACAATAAAACAATAAACAAATATTTTAGATTATGACTGTTGTTTAATATCTTCATACATTAGCACAAGTCTCATAACATATAATCAATAGCATGTGAGATAAAACACTATTATCCTATCAACAAATATGAAGGGGAAAAAGCACAAAATAGAATTCAATGATAGCACTCTATACAGAAACAAGATATGACATATCAACCTATGGAGTATGGAAGGAGAAGAAAGGATGGTCCTGAAATTGATCATGAGTGTGAAATGAGGTTACTATCTTCTACTACACCCGGAGGAGACTCCGGTGGTACGGCCGATTCTTGAAATACAGAAGATTCAAGATCCAGAATCCTCCTTGCAGTTGCTTGAGATTCTTTGATTCTTCCAACTTTTCTGGATGAGTGGAATATAGAGGCAACAACTCTTGTTGAATTGCTACTATCAATTGAATGCAAGAACTTGTCTTTGGAAAGTGTTGGCGCCGATGCAATGATGGAGCTGAATACTCCGGATTCCCTCAAACTTTGTATTATGACCTGGAGACAAGATCATCAAGAAATGTATAATATGTAGAAATAGATATAGCAACACCTCTATCTCTAGCACACTGTTGTCAATAGCGGATCACAGATTAGCAGTTTGTTCAAATTCCACAATACCGCACTGCTATAGCGCAAGCGCTGTTATGTCTGCTATTTGACAATATTTTGCATTAGATAATCGCAGAACAATAGCGATTTGTTTAAATACAGCTATGTTATAGCTCTATAACGCTCCTATAACCAATCCTACTTAAGATCTCGTGCTTGACTACATTGATTGGAACAACTTTAACTAACTTATCACTGACCGTGGGAGCGTATATGCGGGTCAATATTCCTTTCCTCAACAGTTTTATCTTCAACTCTTTATCACCCCACACAACATGCTCATTATACCTGGAACAAGAAAAAAGATCAAATGTTTCTCGAAGATCGATAAAATAATGGTTAAATTATGTAGGAGAGTATAAATGAATATAAATTGAAGGTAGCATACCACTTCAACATTTCTTCTTCAGTTGCTGTTGAAGCAATGATGAATGCCTGAAATTGATAATAAGGTCTACTTAGCATAAATGAAAGCAATGATAAATACCTAGAATCGAAAAACTGAAAAACTGAAACTTACAGATCTGTCAAATTCCAACATGAAGCATCTTTTGACATCTTCTTTGGTAGGTTTGCAACCACAACGATCACGTCTAGAAGTTAAATCAGAGAATTTGGCGTATGTGTAATGTAAAACAGCAGCTAAAAACAACCGGCTCCTTCTCCATCAACCTCAGTATCTCACCAACTCCACTTCGATCCTTTCTTCCAACATACGCATTCAACAACGTATTGTAAGTAAACACAGTCGGTTTCACAATGCTTTTAGTGACCATCTCATCCATCAACTCCTTAGCTTTCTCAACCTCTCCTCTCTTACACAAGCCATCAATCACAAGTGTCAAAGACTGAACCCTAATTTCAATTCCATTAGACTCAACCATCCGGCGGAAGAATCTAAGACACAACTCAATCTCACCACATCTCTTCAAAGCAAGCAAAAGCACAAAACAAGACCTCTCCTCTATCACGAACCCCTTTTCCTCCACATAATCAAAAACCCTAACCGCCTCTGGAAATAACCTATTATCAGAACAAACCCTAAACAACATATCACAAAGCTTGTCAACAAAATGAAACTCAAATTCATCAAGCAAATCAACGATCCCCGAAACTGGGGAGCGAAATTGGGAATCAGTAACAACGGAATTCAGAATAGTCTTGATGGTGGCGAATTTGCGAGCTTTAAAGAGTCTAGAAAAGAGAATCAAATGGGCCTTGAGGTCAGGTTTGAGTGAATGGTTGGAATGATGGGTTTTGAGGAAGTGGAAAAAGGATAAACAGGAATGCGGTTGGAGAATAGGGTCTGAAAGAACACGGTAAGTAACATGGGGGGTGAAGGTGATGCAGGAAATGATGGAGTGAAGTTCGGTGTTATTGGGTTTGAAATAGTTGGGTTTAAATTGCAGTAAAGGATTTAGGGGGACGACGGGTGTGGTTACCGTCGTGCCCTTTCATAACTTTTGCATGTTTTTTAAAGGTTTAGGGGGGCGACGGTTGTTTTACCGTCGTGATGTCTATTTTAGGACGGTTTCTTAACCGTCGCAACATTCATTTTAGGGCGGTAGGTGTATACCGTCGTGACATGGGTCCTTATATTAGAATTACGACGGTTATTAAGTAACTGTCGCAATTTTTGTGTCGTAAAATCCTAATTTTCTTGTAGTGCAAGATTGTTACCAACCCTTAATAAATAGCTCAATGTCTTCTAATCCCATACCAAATTGGAATTGGGAGGGAACCAGATTAAGTTATGACAGTGCAGCCGAGACAGACTATACCAATGAGGACATGATTGAGGAATTTTTAATGGGCGGGTGTGACGCGAGACCTTCAACTCAACCACAAAATGAAGAAGGAAATCGCAGAACAGGCCAACGTACAAGACGAGCACCTTCTTGTGAAACTCACCGACGATTGACACGACCCGGTCAAAATCGATAGTAGATGTATCTTCTTTATTGAATCTTTGTTTAATTATAGTTGAATTATATAATTTAAAAATGAAAAAAAATTAATTCAAGTAAATTAGTGAAAATTTTGTTTAATTATAGTGTATTTTGTTTAATTATAGCAATTTAATTTAAAAAATAAAATAAAAAATAAGTTAACACTCTTCTGCCCATCCAATGGGTGGATCCTCTCTAATTTTTAAAGCTTCCACCCAATGTTTCAGCGGATGGGAAAAAGTTCTCAATGCTCCGCCCATTCAATTGGCGGATGCGTTGTGGCAAAAATAAAAATTTGTTTGAAAAGAGAATAGATTGGAATTATTGAGTGAAGAGTGTGATATATTAAAATTTAATGTGTAAAAGGAGTGTAAGGCAGTAAAAAATTCCCTATTATTCTCATCTCCCAATCTTAACCAATTGACTCTGCAGAATTTTCTCTTCAATTTCACTAAGAAAAAATACTATTATTATTAGTAGTAATAATTTAAATTTTTATCAATTTTATTAAATAAAATAAAATATAATAAAAAAAGTAAAGAAATAGTCAAGGAGGAGGCCATATTCCCTGTTTGAAGTAACTCCAACTCTTCTTTCTCTTTTGTTGATAATGGTTTATTGCCATTTAGGTGTAACACCACACTTTGACAAGAAATTTTCTGTCTTGGTTTCACTTAAACTTCAAATCTCTTACCATAAAAGATATATCAAAGTCTCTCACCCTAGACAGAGCTTTGGTTAGATGTATATATGATTTTTTTTATAAAAAAAAAATCTATGTAAGATGTGTTTAATTTTTTTTTGGTATAACGTATTTATTTATGTAATAAGCAAACGAAGAGATAAAGATGTATGAAACACATATAATTGCATAATTCCGAATTTAAACGTCAATAAAATTGTAACTTATTGACATAAATGATCCTTAGTTAACCTCAATGATAGAGTAGTCATTTCACAAGGTTTAGTTTTTTCTGAGAAACTAGTAACAAACCCGTGCTATCGCACGAGTCTCGTATGGATTCACATTACATTTATAGATTATTAAATTATTAAGTATGTTATCATGTTTTCAGTTGAGTATATGTCTCATGTAAACCATGTTGGCATTTAACTCCATATTTGTAGCAAGCGTCGGTCCTATCAACAAATCACGTCTGCATGAACAAATAGGAAAAATTATATACTTCTTGAAATACATGGAAAATGTACATACTATATATTTTAATTCAAAATATATTTTTAATTTGAATCGTAAAGTATAAGATATAAAGTTTACCAACTATCAAAGTGCTTGAAAGACTTCCTTGTACACAACATTAAAGAATAAAAATAGAAATAAAAAAAATATTAGATTAATATACTTGACCAAGAAACTATTAAGTCTTTATATTAAGTCTTTAATGTTAAAAATATTCTACAATTTAGTCAAAAATGAATTCTATAGTGAATTAATATGAAACAACAATGAATTTAAAAGATAAACATTAAAATGAACAGTCTATAATCAGTATCTCATAGAGACGTTCACATCTACCCGTGGATCTATACATGCAATTTAATGGTTCAATAAAATTTAATTAAGTAAACTAAATTTATTTTATTACTTTTAAATTGTAGATAATGCAAAAACATTCATTTTTTATAAGGAGTTGATTTATCTCGAAATAAATATTAAAAGAGTTTAATTGTTATGCACTGTCTGTGTAAATTTTTTTACACCAACATATCATGATCACTCAACTTTATTACTTTAAAAAAAATTAAAACAAATGTCAAACATTTTAAACAAATCAACAGTTGTGATTAACCGACGGTGTAAAATTTCTTTATATCGTCAGTGTATTCCAATTAAATTCGTATTAAAATAGATATGGAAAGACAACACTTAATTTTGATTGAAAAAAGTAAAAAATATTTTTTATTAATCATATAGTCACTCAACATATATTGAATTTTGAATATAGTAATTAATTATGACACATCAAATTGGTAGCCTTACATGAATAGCTTGCCTTCGACTAAGTGTTGATATGACTAAAGCCTCGACATCATCGTACGCAATGGCTTCATATCGGAAGCTTCTAGAAATAAACATTATGTTACATGAATATCTCAATGGAGGCTTTTCACCTTTCAAATAAACCAAAGATCTTGATGTCGTAACTGGATGTTTACCGGACGTGGTGATACTAATGTCCTTATAATGTCTTTATACACAAAATACATTTTAATATTGCAAAAACAAACAGTGTTGAGAATTTGATGCTTTTATTGAGATTTACATACATTATGCTTAACAATCACACACATAGTCACAAAATGAACATACAACAAAACACACCATCATGTAATCACTACTCAACAATGTTTCCAACACGTGCTTTCACAATTATACCAGCATTATATCCTCCAAGACAACTAATCTTTTAACGACATGATCTTCTTAACTTACCTCCATAGCATAATCGACCTAAAGATCCACTTACAAATCTACAAATGTTCACAGTGAGTGATAGGATAGTAGCAAACAACATGTAAATTTATTAGTATGTGTCCATAGATGTGATAAATTATTTTACTATAACATGTGGTCTACATATCTACGTGCATATACCTGCCATTTAAATTGATAAAACTAATTGTAACACATATCGAAATGTAAGCTCAACTCAAAGCGTGAGTCAGGTGATTATTTAGAGCGACTTAAGATGATATGTATGTTATATCGAGAACTGATTTCATCTCTACATCATATCGGGAACAAATTTTATCCAAGTATTGTAATTGACATCGACTTCGCTTTGACAGTCGAGCTAAACTTTTCACTTCTTCCTATTAACAAATTATAATGACAATGAATGTGTCATTGTCGTACTAAACTTTACACTTCTTCCTATCTGCAGTGCATAGCAAGCAAAAATTCTCACAGACATTCAAATTATTTTCCTTCCTCGGTGATTTCAGTGTAAGATCTTGTAGACTTTCTAACGAACAAATTCATGAATAAACAATGTTCTACCAATAAGGGAAAATCTACTCATGTTCATAAACGATAAAAAAACGAAAAACTTATACTCATGTGTTGAAAAAATTAAAAGGGAAAATAATTGGGAAAATCAAAATTGTAAAATAATAGTCAAATTTGAAAGAGAAAGAGAGGTACACGATATAGATTATGGAGGTATAAGCGGTTGTGGCATGATGATGCTGGCTATGGCGAGTTTGTTGATTCTTGCCTGAGAAACAACTTGAAATTAGTAATTTGTAGAAATTAATAGGGTTTCTTTGGCAGCAATTGTTGATTACCACTAATGATAATATAACTTCCCATTATTTGAACTTATCTACTAACATAAACACTCGAGAGACTGTTTGACAAAGTTTATGGAAACAATTTATGACATATCCATAAGTGATTTTCAACTTATTTCCACAAGCTCTCCAAGATAGTTTATAAAAACAACTTATGGCGTATATAGAAACAATCTGACTTTTGTTTTTATCTTTTGTTATAGAAATAAATTATATATCACCATATGATAAGTGTTTATGTTGTTTGTCAAAACAGAGATAAATTTAAGTAGAAGTTTGCAAGATAAATACCAAGTATCCATGAAAAGTGGTCTGAATCATGAGTGTCGCGACTTTTTCATTTGGTTTACCGACAACCCAAACAACTGGAGTGGCAAGAACTTGAACCTCAACAGTTTATCATAACATCACAAACATGTACATCATTATCCACATCTTTTACAACTTCAACATGACCATGATTGTTTTCATTCTCAACATGAGTTAAAATAATCTCCTCAGGTTAAGGAGGAAAATGAGGTGGTTGATCATTTTCTGGATATGCGTATGAAGTGTGTAATTTTTTCTACTGAAACCATTTCTTCTTTAATCCACTTCAATTCTGCAAAATAAGTTATAAGTAAAATTGTTCAATTGTTCATATAAATTATAAGTCATATAAACAAAGATCTTTGTGTGATCCACCAACAAAGAAACTTGTAAAGAAAATCACATAATTAAATTGGACTGTCATGGAGCAAGCATCTTTTAACTACCTTCCGGAACATCTCTTCCAACAGCTTTGTGATTCAAGTATCGAATGACAACATCTTCAGCCCTGAAAATATCACCAAAAACAACACAAAAAAATTAAATATATTTCATATGATTCATAGGATGCCAATACATGAAAGACTTCAACAAACAAATAAATAACATTCGGGTCATAACCAAACAATAAAATGATTATGCTAGTGTGCCTCAACATAAAGCAAATAGGTAAAATATCAACATGAATCTTAAGAATCTCTAAAAATATATTAATAAATTCTTTTATTTTATTACTTATCAGTTTATTTTATAATCACTTTAACATCTAATTATTTTTTAATTTAGTCAATCATTTTCATTTAAACCATATTACCTAAATTAAGCACACACTTTGACCCTTTAGCACTATGTAGAAAATAACCTGCAAGAAAAATTCACATGTCATTTAATATTGTTCTTATAAGTAAACAATTTGACCCTTTGAGAAAACATCTCATTTTTGTGCCTATAGACATCTCAATTTGTCCTTAAGACAACAAAATTTCAAAAGATTTTTATAAATAGAGTATGAACTTATATATTCTACAATTTAAAAATGACATGTGAATTATGAATATTTGAGATAGACTTGTATTTGTGACAACAATCTTTAAGTTCTAATGTTTCATATACCACTATCAGTTGATTGCTACGGAAAATAAAACAAAGAATGAAAGTTCAATGCTACTAATTCTTCAAATGTAATTATGAAAATTAAATAGCACTGTATGTCAATGATACCAGCTTTACACATAGGAAATTTTCTAGTAAACCTTTGTTTCTCCAGAACTGCAGAAGGATATTTATTCACTCGTATAGAATTATAACCCGGGCTAACATTTTAGAAGGTTGCTCAAATTTCAAATAACTCTGCAATGCAATGCAATTTTCAAAATTAAAACAAACATAAATATATAATACTCGTGGATTCTATCTCATACAAATAAATAGTTGTATTTAGATTTAGAGGCATATCATGTATTGTTTCAATCTTTCTGAATCAAAAAATACCTTGGTTTGAAATCATTTTTCAAGATGAATGTGGGCATTATACATCTCAAAGGTCTTCTGGTATGAATCGTGATGATGCAACATGAGGATAACTATCAATAAGGCATTTGGATACATCATGAAAATAAGTATTGAGTCAGTTGACCTGACTTTTCTTTTCCTGACAACAAAGAACGAAACTTCTTGAACTGGAACAATCTATAATGCTGCAAAATGCAACAACAGTTATCATGTAAGAAAACAAATATGATGTATGCTTCAAAAATATCACACTTAAAAAGGGTTCCATGAAAAGCAAAATTGTAAGAGATTTTGATGATGATGAATAAAAAGGTTTTTTGTGAAGAGTTTTAGGGAATTGAACTCTTGAGATCACATTACCAAAAGAAAGAAGAAGAAGAAATCCAGCTGGGGCATTTCATCGAACACTTGATGTGCGACGGTAAAACAACAATCTTTTCACCATCTCAAAAGTTGCAACTTGATCAGAAAATCAAAACAATAATCCATAGCACGTTTGGCTCTTCTTCTCCAAAGAAATACCCACTTCCATTATCGACAACCTACAAAAGAATTTATGTATCACATGCTAATTCTTTCATTTAAATATTTAATCATCTATTTCTTAGCATTGTTAGTGGTATCTAAGCCAAATCTTCTCTCATACTAAGTTAAGCAATATGTAGGGTTAAACATGAGCAATATATGCAGAACCTCAATTACTTTTACCATTCTATATCTTGAACCAAAAACAATAATTTTTTTTAAAGAATACAAACCAAGAAGTGATAGTGCATGCTCCATGTATAAACGTAAGTAGACCCCTATCACCAATAACCATGCTTACCTGAAAAGATACCAGCATTTTTCAGTAAAATTTAAATATCTGCAGCAAAAAATAGCATGAATGAAATTATTTATCCTCACTATTGACGATAAAACTCATTCCAGGCCAAATATAAAACCGCAAAGTAGCTTAATAACTCCAATAACAGAAAAACATAGGGAAATAATAAGAATATAATTTCATCGCATAAATTAGTATCGGAGAATCATCAAAAATGCATATCGAAAAACTAAATGTACCAGATTGTTAGATCTAAAGCTTCACAATATATTTCTCAATATATTGCTTCTCATAACTCCATGTAAAGTCATAATTATTTTCTTCATTTCCTGGAAATTTGAAACCCCTACAACAACACAGACATTTCATCGAACAGTTAGTAGGCTATTTTACAGTAATTAATTTGATGTTCATAAATTTCACTTACATCTCTTTTTCAATAACACAATCGAAACAACAAAACATCGGGATTTCATCTCTTTTTAACAACAAAACATCAAACTTTCATCTCTTTTCAACAACAAAATTGAAACCATAAACATCATGATAGAATCAGAAGTACAAACCTTGAGAACATAATCAGTTTCAAAACTTGTTTTTTGGCCTGATGATGCGATAGCCTTCATGAAAGCATCAACCTCAGGGTCTGGTTTGATTCCTGCTTCTCTCTCCCTTCTTGAGAATATAGAAATAGAAATTGAAAAATTATCTGCGTTGAGAAGGATCGATAAATGTAAGAAAATTAAGTTATAGTGATGAATGAATAAAGTGAAAGAAGAACGCGTGATTAGAAATGAATTGTGCAGAGAATGAAAGAAATGAAAGGGAAATATGATAAGTTGCTAGGTTAAGAGAAACGAAAAATGTAGGGCTTTTTGCATCTTGGGAAAAGAATTTTTGAGTTGTAAATCGTGAGTTTATCATTTCAAAAACAAAATACTTATGCTGGCTGTTTAAACTCCACTGTCAGTATAAATGTTGCAACAGAAACGTTCAAGTAATTACTGGAATAAAAATAATATAAAATGTAACAAAATTTCTTGATGTGCCACATCAACCATATTTAATGTCAAATGAATATGGTAACAATATAGTGTTGATTAGTCTATTATACCCTATGAATAAGAAAAGTTATAACATCTAATCAAAAAGTTAGATTTAGAATTTCCAGGTACTTTACTTTTAATAGATCGATAATAGATGTGAATATGAATTATGAAAAGGCGCATGAGAGATAGATATATGAGATTAGATAGGCATAGGTTAATTATTACCATAATAAATGAAGAGCTTTTCTTGCACTAGTCATTGAAGAAATTGAAGCGCATGCTTGCTAGCTTCACAATTATTATTAATATGTAGAATATAGAAGAGAAGTACAGTATTACACACATTATCTCCTAAACTCTCCACCACCTCATCAAACTTCATCATCCATGGCTAGAGCAAACTGCACTCTCCCCATCTGTTTCTTCAAGATTATTCTTCAAACCAATCTTCAAACTATTGTAACAATTCCTTTTAACTTACTCCTACTCTCTGCACATACGTGGTATGTTATATCTGTTTTACCATTTTTGTTTTGAAAAAACTAATGTTAATATTTTCTTTTACAGAAAATACCAAATAAGTTTACAAGGAGTCATGGTGTTGGTCTACCAAACCCAATGTTCATCAAACCTCCTGATGGCACTAAATGGAAAGTGTTTTGGAAAAACATCAATGGTGAGATTTGTTTTGAAAAAGGTTGGAATATATTTACTCAAAATTACTCTCTACAACATGGTTGTTTAGTGGTGTTTAAATATAAAGAGGGAACATCAGAGTTAGATGTAGTAATACTTGGCCAGAATGCACTTGAAATTGACTATGATGATTCTTTATGTGACATTCTTGATGAATCTGACAATGTTGATGATAGTGATAATGAATCAGATGAGATTATGAATGAATGGCTTAATGGGAAGAAGGCTAGACAAAAGTCACCATTAGTTTCTCCTAAAGCACATAAAAAAGTTAGAGGTATTTGAATATTCAAAGTGTATTTTTTGTTTTATATTTACATATATGCAGGTGAGATAGAGAAGAATAGTGAAAAAGCTACATCATTGAATAGGCCAAAGGAATCTAGAGCTTGGGAAGTTGCTGAAGAATTTATCTCAACCAATCCCTTTTTCACATTTTTGATCAAGCCTGCTAATCTGGTAGCAAAAGGGCTGGTAAGGCCAAACACAACATTTACATTATTCATGCAATGCATACATACATGTTATTTATGTTGTTATTATATGTACAATGCAGAGTGGGGTAAATTTAAAAGAAATTATTGAGAATAAGGAGAAGTATGCGATGTTGCAGATTGGTGAAATATCATGGAATCTGAAATTGCTAAGCGTCGCTTATCGGCTGGTTGATCTACGGGAGATGCTTGCATATTTGAACTGATAAACAAGGAAGATTTAGATTTTGGAGTTCATGTTTTCTAAAAGGATTCTTAATCTATCTGTTTGAAGGAGTTATTTTGAGTGATGGTTACTTTTATTAAGTGATACTATTTACTTTCCATCAAATGTGTGAAGTGAAGTAACTTCAACTTTGGTTGTAATTATGTTACTTTGAAATATTTGAAGGAATACTTTATGGTCCACCATGGACTAAGGGGAATTTCTTATGTTTCGGTCAAATATTTGTGTGCGTTCCCTCTTTCTAATGTGATTTATTGATGCCTTTGGTTCAATAAATTTGTTATATAGTAAAGTAGAATACAAAAAGCCACTACATTTTATTTTGGAGTGAATTTATTTTCCAAAAACTCTAGACTATATTATAGGACGCCTGACCATACTCGCTCATGTATACTAGAAAAAATTATTACAAAAGTGAGGGTTACACCTGACCCATGTAATACAATTTTTTAAAAAATAAGAACAAAATAAAAATAAAAATAAAAATAAAGACATCAATAAAATTAATTGATCCCATCTAGAATGGGATGAAAGATTAAATTTTCTATTGTAGTCGAAAAAGTACGCAACTCCTTAGTTAAATTATGAAATAAATACTCTTTGTATCTGTGATACGGTGGGAAAGCTGACTTGGGTCGTTTGCGTTTGATTTCAATTGTGCGGTTAGCAAGAGTTGCCACCGACTTTTCTTTTATCTAAAAGGAAAGGTAAAAAAGCACAAGAAAGACCTTTCGAGATTACTTCTCGGGTTCGGGGGGTGGATTATGAAAAGGGAAGGTATTAACATCCTTTTCATCCATGGTTTTTCATGGGCTCTTAGTTACTTGCTAGATCACTTGCTTTTGTTTGAATGTGCTTGTGGTGTGGGTTTTGAAAGTGTTATTGGAAAGATGTTTTTGTAATGGTTCTCGTCTCTATAAAAACGTATACAAAAAAAAGCTTTTGTCTTTTGAAAAAGGTTTTAATGTGAAAGTGTTGGTGTAAAAATGTTTTTTTCGTGAGCAAGCGAGCAACTAAGAGCGAATATATCTACTCAAAAGGTCTTAAATATTCTTTTCCTCCTTTAGATGTTTCTATCTTATCATTGATTTGGTAAGAAGCCCCATCGTTGGATGTGAAGGGATAGGCGTGGGACGTTTGTACAGTCATAGAAGGCAACTTATGAGACGCTTTAGCAATTTTCGTAAGAGACTAAATCGTTTTATCGAAGGCAACATCGAGGGACATCGAGGGACTATGATCTTTTTTATCGAATGGTCTTTGCTAAAGCATCTCATATTCGAGGGACATGACTATATTTATGAGGCAACGAGCGAGGTTACCCTAGAGGTGCGCGTGTTAAAAAGTGTGTCCGTTTCAAGTTATTTTGTCTTTGAAATTTGGTTATCTACCGATTGATTTTAATCTTGCCATACACACATAATTACTATACAGTATAAGGAAAGCAGTAAATTACGGAAATTAAAATTCTACGCTATTACAGAGCTTTCGGGAGTGGGGAGTATAAATTTACAAATGGGGGTGGATCGAATCAGCAATGCAATTAAAAGTCTAAATAAACAAGCAATACAATCCAATTGAATAAACAGTTAATTAAACTAAAGAAATCTATAAAATAAAATAAATGAGCAAAGTAAAAATATGAAAATAATATTCTTGGTATTTTTTGTTTGTGAGAAATTTTGAAGAGAAAATAAAACCTATTCTAAAAAATAAAATGATTGACTAACAGAAATTAAATCATATGTATATATTTTGCTATTTTATTTTTTTATATTGTGAAGAAATTAAAAAATTTAAAAGAATGTTAACTAACCAATGTTAATTAATAAAATTATTCACAAAGTCCTAAACTAAATTAATTCTAAACAAAAATTAAAAATTAAGTTTATAAAAATTCTAAGATTTGTGGAAAATTAAATCTAATTTTAACAACAACTAAATTATATCTAAATTACTTTATATGTAAACTAAATTAATTATAAAATTTCTAAATCACATCTAACCTAATTCATTCTAAAACTATTAATTTAAAACTAAACTAAATTATTTAACAAAAGAAAGGTGTGAGACAAGAAATTGGAGGGGAAGAGTAACAATTTCGAACGGGATTGCATTGTGAAAATGGAGGTAAGGCCCAAATTCCATCCAAACAAAAACTAGACAAGCTAAAAAAAGTTATTATTGGGCCAGATCGGGTTGGCCTGGATCCGGATCCAACTAGAGGGGAAACACGTTTTTTGAAAAAAAACCCTAATTGTGGGGGAATAGGCGCCGCTAGTGTGATACGGTGGGAGAACTGACTTGAGGTTTTGTGTTTGTATTCGCACTTGTTAGGTTTAGCAAAAGTCGCCACCGACTTTTTATTTTATCCTAAAGGAAATGTTAAAAAGCACAGGAAAAACCTTTGAGATGTTTTCGTGGGTTCGGGGGGTAGATTATGAAAAGGGAAGGTGCTAGCACCCTTTTCATCCATGGTTATCCATGGGCTCTTAGTTACTTGCTTAGATCACTTGTCTTGATTTTCAATTGCTTGAAATGGTGGTGTGTGTGTGTTTTTTTTGAAAATGTTTTGAAAAAGATGCCTTGTCTAGGCAACCGTTGTAACAATTCTTTACTCGAATGTTTTACAAAGGTGTTTGTCTTTTTGAAAAGATGTTTCAAAGTTTTTGAAAGTTGTTTTTGAAAGTTGTGTTGTAGAGTGTGTTTTGAAAGTAGGCAAGGATTTGTTTTGCAAGATTGATCAAGTAACTAAGAGTTGTCTACCCCTAAATTTACTCAAAGATTTTTCTCATGTTTTAACCCTTTTAACAGTATTGTTCCACCATTGTATTTGGTGGACAATCTTGTGTTAGGATGTTAACGGGACGGGTGCGGGTCATCGTATGGACCATGAATGCAATGATGCCAAGTGTCTTTGGCAATTTTTCCTTCAAGGGACTTGATCATTTTTTAGGTAACTTGAGAAAGCGTCATCGAGGGATTATGATTATTTGATTTGTTTTTGTTTTGCCAAAGACACTCAACATGCAACATGACCCATTTTTTAAGGCAACAAGTGGGATTACCCTAAGGGTACAAGTTTGAATTGTGTATTGATTGTCATGCATTTGTCTTGTATTAGGTTATCTAGCAGTTGATTTTGAATCTTCGCATACAAACCCTAATTACTATACAGTATATAGAAAGTGATAAATTACGGGAATTTAAAGTCTAAGCTATTACAAATAAGTATCCGGGAATGGGGATACAAATGTTTACAAATGGGATGAGTCTTATCAGGAGAGTAGTGTCCAAATAATATTTACAACCAAATCGAATCGCATTCTCAATGTAAAGTATATTAATGTATAAGAATAAAAACAATGTATCAAAAGTATTTGTGAAAGTGTATGTGATTATTTACAAGTGATGCAAATATTAACCCAATGTATTTATTAAGTATTAATATCATTTTTTGTGTTTTTCTTAAATATGTATAAACAAAAGTTTTAATGAAAAAAAAATTTTAACTTAATAAAAAATCTATTGTTTGCATATTTTGTTAATGTTCTATATACAAAAGGGTTTTAAGGAGGAAAAAGTCACTTAACTTAATAAAACCTATTTTTATGTATTTTTGTTTTTTTAATGAAAACATTAATAAAATTCTATACAAAAAATTAGTATACTAATGTTTTTACTTTAAAAGAGGTTATGAAAAAAAATAGAAATAAAGTGATAAAAAAAAGGGTATTAGTTTATAAGTATAAGAAAAAAAAAGGAATATAAGAAAAAAAAAGGTTGAATGGTCCTAAAGAGGCATTTGGCCCAAACAAAAACAGACAGGATTAGAAAAAGGGGGGTGTAAGGCGCCAGGATTCAGATGGGCTTAAGGCTTGGAGCGTGGAGCAGGCCCAATGGAACTTTTGACACATTTGTTAGGGTTTGTTTTATTTTGTTTCAGAACAAGGGTTTACAGAGGCTAGAGCGGCGTCGTTCCCTTCATCGTCTTCTTCGTCTTTCTTAACCAAGTTTTCTGAACAAACCTCCGCTCATGGCCACTAGGCGCCACCTCCAACTCCTCCTCCCTCCATGGTCAAGCAAGGCGGCGACACGAAAAGGTTTGATTTCCGTTTTATGCGTTTTTAGGTTTTCAAGGATTTATCTCTTGCATGTTTTACCTCTTACACGCTATTGATTTTTATATTCTATCTTTGTTTGTGTGAGGTGTGAAAGAAAAGGGAAGAAGAAATTATACCTTTGTTGGCTTTGGGAGACGGAGGAGGAGAAGTGGATAGGAGGTGTCCTCAGGCGGCCAAGGCGAGGGAGTATGATGATGTTGTGTTAGCTTTATGGCTTGCTTCCTGGTATTTTTGTATCTTGCTTTAGTTTAATGATGATAGCTTTGCTTCTGAAAACCCTAGGGCCTCTGCTTCTGAAACTTCTTTTCCTCTTCTGCTTGCTTATACTTCTGGCTTTTTTACTCGATGATGAACTCAGTTCTGAGAGTTTGGGATTTGTTTGCTCAATGATGATGAAATTGAAACTGAGATGCTTCAGTGTTGCTTTTGACTTTTTTCCTCTTCCTTCTTATCAATGACGATTGCTCTGAGATATTTTGCTTCAGTTATTGTTTGGCTTTGGCTTGGTTGGAATTTGGTTTTGGCTTTGTTGTGATATTTGGTTTGGACTTGCTTGAAAGCTTTTGTTGAAGGTTTATCAGTTTGCTTTGACAGGTTTTGAAAGGCTTGTGTTTGAAGCAAGCCTTGGTTTGCTTGACACAGGTTTGAAGTCTGTGTTTTGATGTAGGCTTGGTCACAGGCTTGTTGGGGTTTCTGGTTGTGACATGCTTAAGGTTTAGGCTTTCATGCTGTAACAGGTTTGAGCTTTGAACTCAGGTTTGAAGCAAGTTTGCAGGTTATGCTTATGCAGGCTTCAAGACTTGATGTTTACTGAGTTTGAGGCATATTTTTGGGTTGTGTTTTGGACAGGCTTATTGAAGGTTTATGCAGGTTTGAGAGCTTGTGTTACTTGTTGTTTGAAACAGGTTAGCAGGCTTCAGGCTTGTGTTACAGTTTGTGGTGAGTCTGGTTTCTAAGCTTGAGGTAGGCTGTATGTTTTTGCTTTTCTTTTGCAATCTTACAGTTTGTGGTGTATCTTGTGTTTTCTGCCTCCTCCTTTACTGTTCTGGTATATCTTGTTTTATATCTCTAGCCTAAGCCTGCAAAACTGTAAGCCTTCTCCTTCTCTCTCTCTGTTCTCTCTCTATTAAAGCATATTTTAATGCTTTAGAAGTACCTTTCTGAAAAGGTGTTTTGGCTGGAAAATGATGATATTTTTGAATAGGTTGCTTGCATTGTTTCTTTCCTCTGCATATTGTACTTTCTTCTTTTCTTTGATGATAGCTTGATATCTTTGATATCTTCTTTGGACAGTTTTGACAGCTTTTGGACAGTTTGGTTGACATTTTGGATTTGGTTAGGCATTTTTTCAGTTTGCATATGTGCAGTTCAGTTTGGACTTTGTAATTTGTTTGGCATATTCAGTTTGTCCATTTTGACATTTTTGTTGACACTTTGCAATTTGAAATTATGCAGCCTTGTACATTTAATTAATTCCAATGCTTGCAAACATTTTCTTTCCCTCTTTGTGAACCAAGAGTCCTCTTGTGATTTGCAGAGAGGGCAAACAAACTGATTCCGGCCAATACTTTTAATTATGAGTTTTAAATATCTGTCTGCGAAATACTTTTTAAATTCATCTGCATTTGACTTCTTCCTTTTCTTTTTGCAGGTAAATATCAATTGGGGCAAGAGAAATTGAAGATGAAGACTTCAAGCAATTTAGGATAGTTTTATTTTATTTCTAATTATTTGTAATAAACATTATTATAAATACTGTAAACGTATTCAAATAACACTTGTACTAATAATTGAAAATAAATAAAAGTCCTTTTATCAGATAATTCTTTATTCTTCTGCGTTTATTTATTTAATTACTTAAATTTCTTGAATTATAATAATTGGAAATTATCCAATAATTTTAACTTAGAAATTATAAATAATTAATAAACGTCCGGCGTTCCGAATAACCAAAAGCATCGCACAGATAAACAAGCAAACATCCATATGTCCTTTATCTCACTGATCAAACTTAAACTTCAAACTTTCAATCAGAAGCCTCAACCCATGTCCCAGAGTCAATTGAAAATAACTGTAGAATTAATTCCTTCTGAGAATGTGCGCGCAAAACCTAATTCTTGATTTATTGTCAAAGAAACGTCCGCCTGATCAAACCCTGAGCCAAACTCAACCAAACCCTAATAATCTGCTTGAACTGATTCAAAAGTTAATGGAAACCCTAATTTGGATAGACTGATAAGAAAAAAGTCTGTTTGACCTATTTCTTAAACCAAATCTGACAAAATCAGGAAACTCGAAGCTGTGATTTCTTATGGAAAAGAGAGGGCAAATTTTGGGGTACAACAGTTGCCCCTGTTCAATCTTCTTGCACCTGAAGAGTTAGATTGGCAGGTTTGCCTTTCGCGTCTCGAAGGTAAAAGGAGATTGGACACTAGAGTGCCCAAAAAATTTGCACTCGTCAAAGCGTAGTTTGAGGGAATGGGCTTAAAGATGCCATTTGGTGATGGGCTTAAAGATGCCATCTGGAGATGTGACAGGGGGATGGGCTTAGAGATGCCATCTGGAAATTGCTGGTAGGAGGATGGGCTTAGAGATGCCATCTGGAAATTGCTGGTAGGAGGATGGGCTTAGAGATGCCATCTGGAAATTGCTGGTAGGAGGATGGGCTTAGAGATGCCATCTGGAAATGTTTGTTGAACTGTATGTCATTGGTGAGTGGGTGAGTATCAGAAAGGTATCCATGTTTTGGAACATCTCTGAACTGGGGGTCTGAATAAGCAATAGATTGACATCCGTGTTTGGACTCATCCGTAAACTGTTTTCAGTAGTCTTGAACCTGAACAAGCGATAGGTTAACATCCGTGCCTGGAGAAACCGTGAACTATTTTCAGAAGTCTTCAAGTTGAATAAGCAATAGAGCAGCATCCATGTTGGGAAGCGTCCGTAAACTGTTTTCAAAAGTTGAGTCTGAACAAGCGATAGATTAACATCCGTATTTGGAGAATCCGTAAACTGTTTTCAGAAGTTGAAGAATCTGGAATAAGTATCAGAATGTCGCCATGTCTGGGTCACATCTGAACTGTCTCTGGAAGGAATCTGGAATAAGTATCAGAATGTCGCCATGTCTGGGTCACATCTGAACTATCTCTAGAAGGAAATCTAGAATAAACATCAGAATGTCGCCATGTCTGGGTCACATCTGAAGGAATCTCGGAAGATGATGATCTTTGTCTGTTGATTGATCTTTCCTGAAAAGGTAAAGAGTTAGTTGTATGCAATGTCATGATGTAATGAATTGTACTTCATCAATGTTTATGATATGAATGGATGCGCATGTAAGCGGAGTAGCTGTCTTGCTGAGGATATATGAATCCTGGATAATGCAATCTTTGACTGCTGTCGGGGAAAGTAAAACCTTGACTGCTGCAGGGGATTGAAAATCCTTTGATCGTTGAAAATGAGAAGTCCTGGAACCACTGTTGGGGGATCAGGAGCTTGGGTTGTATGCCAATCTACTGGGGATTCCTGTCTTGAGGAGATCTTCACTGGGGAATATCTGAATATCCTGTGAGGACCTGAAAATGAGAGTCTTCATTCTGCTTGGGGATTGATAGTTGGAAGTTTTAGCTCCGCTGGGGATTGTAAGAATCTTTTGATTGCTGCAGGTATTGATCTGGGATAAGTATCGGAATGTCGCCAAATCTGGGTCACATCATAACTATCTCTAGAAGGAAATCTGGAATAAGCATCGGAATGTCGCCAAATCTGGGTCACATCTGAACTATCTCTAGAAGGAAATCTGGAATAAGTATCGGAATGTCGCCAAATCTGGGTCACATCTGAACTATCTCTAGAAGGAAATCTGGAATAAGTATCGGAATGTCGCCAAATCTGGGTCACATCTGAACTATCTCTAGAAGGAAATCTGGAATAAGTATCGGAATGTCGCCATGCCTGGGTCACATCTGAACTATCTCTAGAAGGAAATCTGGAATAAGTATCGGAATGTCGCCAAATCTGGGTCACATCTGAACTATCTCTAGAAGGAAATCTGGAATAAGTTTCGGAATGTCGCCAAATTTGGGTCACATCTGAACTATCTCTAGAAGGAAATCTGGAATAAGTATCGGAATGTCGCCAAATATGGGTCACATCTGAACTATCTCTAGAAGGAAATCTGGAATAAGTATCGGAATGTCGCCAAATCTGGGTCACATCTGAACTATCTCTAGAATGAAATCTGGAATAAGTATCGGAATGTCGCCAAATCTAGGTCACATCTGAACTATCTCTAGAATGAAATCTGGAATAAGTATCGGAATGTCGCCATGCCTGGGTCACATCTGAACTACCTCTAGAAGGAAATCTGGAATAAGTATCGGAATGTCGCCAAATCTGGGTCACATCTGAACTATCTCTAGAAGGAAATCTGGAATAAGTTTCGGAATGTCGCCAAATTTGGGTCACATCTGAACTATCTCTAGAATGAAATCTGGAATAAGTATCGGAATGACGCCAAATCTGGGTCACATCTGAACTATCTCTAGAAGGAAATCTGGAATAAGTTTCGGAATGTCGCCAAATCTGGGTCACATCTGAACTATCTCTAGAATTAAATCTGGAATAAGTTTCGGAATATCGCCAAATCTGGGTCACATCTGAACTATCTCTAGATTGGAATCTGGAATAAGTTTTGGAATGTCGCCAAATCTGGGTCACATCTGAACTATCTCTAGATTGGACACTGGGAAGGTGATGATCTTGATTTTGTTAGGGGTCAGAAATTGGGAGTATACCAATCTTCTGAGGTGATGAGAATCTTCATTCTGTTAACGGTCAGAAACTGGGAGTATACCAATCTTCTGAGGCTTTAAGGATGAGAGTCTTCATTCTTGAGAGAAACAGATTTTTAGGAGCTTCAATTGTCCTTTATTCTGTTGGTGGTTGCAACTTCCAGCAGGTGATGATGGAAATTTGATGACCTTGGTGATTGACATTCGAATTCCCCAAGTGATGATGACAGAGACTTGCCCCAAGTTCACTGAACTTTTGAGAGATTTGTTGAAATCTTGACTGGACTGCCCCAGGTTAACTGAACTTTGAAAGATCTGTTGAAACCTTGACTGGACTGCCCCAGGTTAATTGGATAGTGACATGTAATGCCCCTTTGTTGAGAGGAGATTTGTCAATGGAAGTGTCATTCCACTTGAAGTGATTTTGTTCACTGAGAGAGCTTTCGTTCATCGGATATTCATTGTGTGAATTTCTCTGCTGTCAAACAGATAGCCAAATGCAAACAGTGATATTCAAGTAATGCAAAGTTTATGTTTGTCTCGAAGATTTGAAAAATGCGTTTTTTAGCAGAAAACTTTTGTAAGACAAATTCAACACAAGATTTAGGGCAAAGCCTTACAGGAGTCAGGATACCTTTTGTAACAATATGCTTTCGAACTAACCCATGCTTCAATTAGGACTTTTGAAGGGTTGTAACGTGGCTTGGTTCACGGTTTAAGAAACAAAGGATAAAGGCTCAAAGTATATTTGTACCCACCCGCTCTTCGTGATGTTCTTCAATCCTAAACTCCGTTAATTGTGCGTTGAACTCTATTCGAGTTTGGAACGACTTTTTTGGTGATGGTTCACACAAGTTGAATTTGGAGGGCAATCATCCTCTTTTTTTTGCAACACTTTTCATGTTGTTGAGGATTTGTAATGACCTCTTTCTTGATTTGTTATCCCTAACTTTTGCCTGACTGTTCCTGTTTTCGAGATTACAGTCAGCGGGATGCCCCAACTTTCTTTTGGCTCAGTGGGCTTTTTTCTTTTGAGAGGTAATGACTGTCTATGAGATAAGGAACCATCATTATCTTTTGATTCCAAAGGAATGCTTATCTTTTTGGATGTCGTTCGTTGTATTACGAACTGAGAGTTTGCGACTTCAATGCGCATCTTTTTTGAATTAACTGAGAGACTGCCCTGCCCCAGGTTTAATCAAAGGTTTCAATTTGTTTAGAACAGAAAACTCCTACTTCTTTGGCTCGAAGGGGTTGACTAGGGATTATCTTCCTTATAACTCCAGTGTTTGGGAATTGAAAGAAATGCATGTACATCATCAGCAAGGTCTGTTCAAAAGCATACTGTATGAGATTATGGTATTGTTTCGTCATCCTCCCTCTAAAGGCTTGCAGCTTTTTATCAAGAGTTAAATATCATAAAGAAAGCATAAGAGTAGTGAAAACGAATGGATGAATTCAAGACAAACATATGCAATGCATTAATGAAATAAAGTTTGACAATAATAGATAATTGTTTGAATCACAAAAGAAATTACAACTTTGAAAATTCAAATGAAACAAAGACATTCTCGATGATTTGGCATAGGAGGAGTGATCATGCTAGAGTCTCCGGAGGGTCAAACTCGATCTCCTTGGCATCAATCATGTCTTGGATCTTGTTCTTCAGAGGCCAACAGTTGTTTGTGTCATGTCCCGGACTGTCAGAGTGGTATGCACACCTTTCATTGGGATGATAGGTAAGAGCAGAAGTATTTGGGTTCCGGAGAGGAGCCTTCAATGTAATCAGCCCTGCCTGCAACATGCGTTGTAGCGCTTGACCCAGTGACATGTTGATCTTGGTGAATTGTCTTTTAGGCTCGACCTCCTTACGCTGATGCCCCTGTCTTTGTTGAGCAGGCGTAGGATTAGAGATCAAGATTGCTCCTACGTACTGGTCATGATGACCCTTTTGACTATTCGCAGCATTGGACTCTTTCTTTCCATTGTAGGGAATTATCTGAGTATCCAAGGGTGTAGTTCCTTGGATCTTTCCACTTTTTATGCCAGCTTCGACCCTCTCGCCGGTCAGTATTAGCTCGGTGAACCCGGCTGAGGAGCTTCCAATTAAGTGATTGAAGAGAGGCCCTGTCAAAGTTCCCATGAAGATGTCAATCAGCTCTCTGTCAGTTAAAGAAGGTTGCACCCTACCGGCCAGATCTCTCCACTTTTGGGCATATCCTTTGAAGCTCTCGTCAGGACCCATGGTCATGTTTTTCAATTGTACACGAGTTGGCGCAAGATCAACATTGTATTGATACTGTTTGTAAAAAGCCATAGCTAAATCTTCCCAGGTGTGGATGCGAGAACTCTCCAATTGATAAAACCACTCGAGTTGAGTCCCTACCAGGCTTTCTTGGAAGAAATGGATCCAAAGCTTTGGATCAGTTGTGTATGGTTGAATCTTGCAGACATAATACTTTAGATGCATCTTAGGGCAAGAGACTCCATCATACAGGGCCAAAGTAGGGACTTTGAACTTTGGAGGGATGACCAATCCAGAAACTAAACCCATGTCTCCTAAATCCAAGCCAGGTATTTGTTGGACCTCCATAGCATTGAGGCGATCCTCCAACTATTTGTACTTGTCATCAGCGGGAGGATACTGTTCTTCGGAGTAGTCAGCTTCATCAATCTCCAAATTGTGGTCTTCTTCAAGACTGACCCCCTTGCTGGGTGGAGTTGAAAGGTCTTGGGTTTTAGGTCTTCTCCCCAAGTTCAGGATGCTCGTTGCCTTCTTGGATTCTTCTTCTTGTCTTTGAGAAGGAGAGCTTTCAGATCCTCTTGCCCTTTTCCCATAGCCAGAAGCATTTGTTGGAATTGAGCGTTTTGAGCTTGGATATCTTTCACCGTTTGTTCCATATCCATCTTACTGAAATAAACAGTAGGAAGATAAGGAAACCTGTATGGGAGAAACCTGTTATGCAATGATATGTATGATATATGTATGCAATGTTTTCAAGGATCTCTTGGGGTAAACACAAGAGAATGTTAGAGGTTGAACTTCGATCTTTGATTGGAGAACTTTGCACCTGTGGATGTCTTTCCACGAGAATCAAGCTCACCATGTCAAGTGGGTCATAGCCCCTGATTCAAGTTGTTGCACTTGATCTTTGATGGCATTTGTTTAGAGGAGAAAATCTCTTGCCTCTTGGTAGACGTCTGGTTCAACGTGACCCTGCATCAAAAGAACCTTCGAGATCCTTGAAATGGTTATTGAAAATGCTATGGTATGATGTCATGATGCTATGTACATGTATGCAGAAGCAAGTAAGTGTATATACAGGTAATCATATTCACACAAAGCAAACAAGTCCTTAGGTTTAGGCTTGCATGGGGTTTGTAGGTAAGTACCCTCTTGAAGTTAGTTGGCTCATCCTGTCCTAAAATAGAAACCGGGTTCTAAGGAGCTCAATATCATTGGATTGTTTTCTATGTTCATTGTTTTGGTTTAGCCACTTAACTAGAGACCGAAATATTCCAAGAAAGCAACCCTCAATGAGTGTAGTATCGAATATCTACCAACTTCGGACTGCACCAAAGTCGGTCATCTCACTACCCCTAAAAAGGCTAAGATGGTCAATTAGGGTTCTAAGAGTTCGTTAGTGCTTCATGACATAACTCAGTAGCCCCGTACTCTCCTTGATTGAACTCAAGGGTTACCGGTACTCACAAATATGTCACACTAACATAGCTTACTGCTTCAACCATGTCGGTATACCCCGCACAGTTCCCTCACAGTTTTATTGCTATTTACCTAAAAAGGTGCCCCCAAATCCGGGTGTAGGATTTACAACAAACCCAAACAAGGACCCAAAAAGTAAAGCAATCAAAGGAATCAAAGCAAGTATGTATGGGTGATCAAAAACCCTAAGGTAACCCCACTTTTGAATTTATCCCCAGCAGAGTCGCCAGTTCTGTGATGCGGTGGGAGAACTGACTTGAGGTTTTGCGTTTGTATTCGCACTTGTTCGGTTTAGCAAGAGTCTCCACCTACTTTTTATTTTATCCTAAAGGAAAGGTTAAAAAGCACAGGAAAAACCTTTGAGATGTTTTCGTGGGTTCGGGGGGTAGATTATGAAAAGGGAAGGTGCTAGTACCCTTTTCATCCATGGTTATCCATGGGCTCTTAGTTACTTGCTTAGATCACTTGCCTTGATTTTCAATTGCTTGAAATGGTGGTGTGTGTGTTTTTTTTGAAATTTTTTTGTAAAAGATGCCTTGTCTAGGCAACCGTTGTAACAATTCTTTACTCGAATGTTTTACAAAGGTGTTTGTCTTTTTGAAAAGATGTTTCAAAGTTTTTGAAAGTTGTTTTTGAAAGTTGTGTTGTGGAGTGTGTTTTGAAAGTAGGCAAGGATTTGTTTTGCAAGATTGATCAAGTAACTAAGAGTTGTCTACCCCTAAATTTACTCAAAGATTTTTCTCATGTTTTAACCCTTTTAACAGTATTGTTCCACCATTGTATTTGGTGGACAATCTTGTGTTAGGATGTTAACGGGACGGGCGCGGGTCATCGTATGGACCATGAATGCAATGATGCCAAGTGTCTTTGGCAATTTTTCCTTCAAGGGACTTGATCATTTTTTAGGCAACTTGAGAAAGCGTCATCAAGGGACTATGATCATTTGATTTGTTTTTGTTTTGCCAAAGACACTCAACATGCAACATGGCCCATTTTTGAAGGCAACAAGCGGGATTACCCTAGGGGTGCAAGTGTGAATTGTGTATTGATTGCCATGCATTTGTCTTGTATTAGGTTATCTAGCGGTTGATTTTGAATCTTCGCATACAAACCCTAATTACTATACAGTATATAGAAAGCAATAAATTGCGGGAATTTAAAGTCTAAGCTATTACAAATAAGTATCCGTGAATGGAGGTACAAATGTTTACAAATGGGATGAGTCTTATCAGGAGAGTAGTGTCCAAATAATATTTACAACCAAATCGAATCATATTCTCAATGTAAAGTATATCAATGTATAAGAATAAAAGCAATGTATCAAAAGTATTTGTGAAAGTGTATGTGATTATTTACAAGTGATGCAAATATTAACCTAATGTATTTATTAAGTATTAATATCATTTTTTGTGTTTTTGTTAAATATGTATAAACAAAAGTTTTAATGAAAAGAAAATTTTAACTTAGTAAAAAATCTATTGTTTGCATATTTTGTTAATGTTCTATATACAAAAGGGTTTTAAGGAGAAAAAATCACTTAACTTAATAAAACCTATATTTATGTATTTTTGTTTTTTTAATGAAAACATTAATAAAATTCTATACAAAAAATTAGTATACTAATGTTTTTACTTTAAAAGAGGTTATGAAAAAAAAATAGAAATAAAGTGATAAAAAAAGGGTATTAGTTTATAAGTATAAGAAAAAAAAAAGGAATATAAGAAAAAAAAAGGTTGAATGGGCCTAAAGAGGCATTTGGCCCAAACAAAAACAGACAGGATTAGAAAAAGGGGGGTGTAAGGCGCCAGGATTCAGATGGGCTTAAGGCTTGGAGCGTGGAGCAGGCCCAATGGAACTTTTGACACATTTGTTAGGGTTTGTTTTATTTTGTTTCAGAACAAGGGTTTACAGAGGCTAGAGCGGCGTCGTTCCCTTCATCGTCTTCTTCGTCTTTCTTCAACCAAGTTTTCTGAACAAACCTCCGCTCATGGCCACTAGCCGCCACCTCCAACTCCTCCTCCCTCCATGGTCAAGCAAGGCGGCGACACGAAAAGGTTTGATTTCCGTTTTACGCGTTTTTAGGTTTTCAAGGATTTATCTCTTGCATGTTTTACCTCTTACACGCTATTGATTTTTATATGCTATCTTTGTTTGTGTGAGGTGTGAAAGAAAAGGGAAGAAGAAATTATACCTTTGTTGGCTTTGGGAGACGGAGGAGGAGAAGTGGATAGGAGGTGTCCTCAGGCGGCCAAGGCGAGGGAGTATGATGATGTTATGCTAGCTTTGTGGCTTGCTTCCTGGTATTTTTGTATCTTGCTTTAGTTTAATGATGATAGCTTTGCTTTTGAAAACCCTAGGGCCTCTGCTTCTGAAACTTCTTTTCCTCTTCTGCTTGCTTCTGATTGCTTATACTTCTGGCTTTTTTACTCGATGATGAACTCAGTTCTGAGAGTTTGGGATTTGTTTGCTCAATGATGATGAAATTGAACTGAGATGCTTCAGTGTTGCTTTTGACTTTTTTCCTCTTCCTTCTTATCAATGACGATTGCTCTGAGATATTTTGCTTCAGTTATTGTTTGGCTTTGGCTTGGTTGGAATTTGGCTTTGGCTTTGTTGTGATATTTGGTTTGGACTTTCTTGAAAGCTTTTGTTGAAGGTTTATCAGTTTGCTTTGACAGGTTTTGAAAGGCTTGTGTTTGAAGCAAGCCTTGGTTTGCTTGACACAGGTTTGAAGTCTGTGTTTTGATGCAGGCTTGGTCACAGGCTTGTTGGGGTTTCTGGTTGTGACAGGCTTAAGGTTTAGGCTTTCATGCTGTAACAGGTTTGAGCTTTGAACTCAGGTTTGAAGCAAGTTTGCAGGTTATGCTTATGCAGGCTTCAGGACTTGATGTTTACTGAGTTTGAGGCATATTTTTGGGTTGTGTTTTGGACAGGCTTATTGAAGGTTTATGCAGGTTTGAGAGCTTGTGTTACTTGTTGTTTGAAACAGGTTAGCAGGCTTCAGGCTTGTGTTACAGTTTCTGGTGAGCCTGGTTTCTAAGCTTGAGGCAAGCTGTATGTTTTTGCTTTTCTTTTGCAATCTTACAGTTTGTGGTGTATCTTGTGTTTTCTGCCTCCTCCTTTACTGTTCTGGTATATCTTGTTTTATATCTCTAGCCTAAGCCTGCAAAACTGTAAGCCTTCTCCTTCTCTCTCTCTTTTCTCTCTCTATTAAAGCATATTTTAATGCTTTAGAAGTACCTTTCTGAAAAGGTGTTTTGGCTAGAAAATGATGATATTTTTGAATAGGTTGCTTGCATTGTTTCTTTCCTCTGCATATTATACTTTCTTCTTTTCTTTGATGATAGCTTGATATCTTTGATATCTTCTTTGGACAGTTTTGACAGCTTTTGGACAGTTTGGTTGACATTTTGGACTTGGTTAGGCATTTTTTCAGTTTGCATATGTGCAATTCAATTTGGACTTTGTAATTTGTTTGGCATATTCAGTTTGTCCATTTTGACATTTTTGTTGACACTTTGCAATTTGAAATTATGCAGCCTTGTACATTTAATTAATTCCAATGCTTGCAAACATTTTCTTTCCCTCTTTGTGAACCAAGAGTCCTCTTGTGATTTGCAGAGAGGGCAAACAAACTGATTCCGGCCAACACTTTTAATGATGAGTTTTAAATATCTGTCTGTGAAATACTTTTTAAATTCATCTGCATTTGACTTCTTCCTTTTCTTTTTGCAGGTAAATTTCAATTGGGGCAAGAGAAATAGAAGATGAAGACTTCAAGCAATTTAGGATAGTTTTATTTTATTTCTAATTATTTGTAATAAACATTATTATAAATATTGTAAACGTATTCAAATAACACTTGTACCAATAATTGAAAATAAATAAAAGTCCTTTTATCAGATAATTCTTTATTCTTCTGCGTTTATTTATTTAATTACTTAAATTTCTTGAATTATAATAATTGGAAATTATCCAATAATTTTAACTTAGAAATTATAAATAATTAATAAACGTCCGGCGTTCCGAATAACCAAAAGCATCGCACAGATAAACAAGCAAACGTCCATATGTCCTTTATCTCACTGATCAAACTTAAACTTCAAACTTTCAATCAGAAGCCTCAACCCATGTCCCAAAGTCAATTGAAAATAACTGTAGAATTAATTCCTTCTGAGAATGTGCGCGCAAAACCTAATTCTTGATTTATTGTCAAAGAAACGTCCGCCTGATCAAACCCTGAGCCAAACTCAACCAAACCCTAATAATCTGCTTGAACTGATTCAAAAGTTAATGGAAACCCTAATTTGGATAGACTGATAAGAAAAAAGTCCGTTTGACCTATTTCTTAAACCAAATCTGACAAAATCAGGAAACTCGAAGCTGTGATTTCTTGTGGAAAAGAGAGGGCAAATTTTGGGCTACAACAGCTGGGTATGTTTTTTTTTACGAGAAACATCAAAAAAACAAAACAAAGATTTCTCTTATGTCCTCACGCTCAAGAACAAAGCATTTCTCCATTCCAAAAAATTATTTTACTGGTTTCCAACCTCTCTCTATTCATCTTTCTCACACTTAAATCGTCTTTGTTCTCTAATTGAAACAAGTCCCAATTCAAACCCTAAATATACAAACTTGAAGAAATCACATAATAAAGTATGAAGCAGTTGCAATAAAGTTTGATGAGCAAGGATATCAAAGAAAATCAACAGAAAAAAAGTCAACACAATGGTGAATCGGATCCCCCAAAGGACTTAACCTCAGGTACGAACGAGATTTCTGCTTCTTTCTTCCGCTGAATCTCTGAGTTATTTCTTCTTCAAATCTATACTTTTGGATTAGCCGCTCCATGTTATTATGTTCGTTCTTCTCTCTGTGGTCTATTTCTATTTTGTCTGTGATTTGTGTTGTTATGTGTCACTGTTGATGGCTCTAAGCATGTTCTAATTTTAATGTTATTTGTTGGCTTATGGTTTGACCGCAATACTGCTTAGAGGTTGAGCCGAACTAAATTTGGAGCTTCAATCATACTTTTAGTGAAGGGTTTGGAACCCGTAAAGCTGCTGCACAGGGTTCTTTGTTCCAGAGCTTTCAGTCCCCTTCGAAGATGAAGGTTACAGACAGAAGTGAGGGGTTCTTGGGTAAGTGTCGAGCTTATGGATCAATCTATTTAGCATATATCCTAACTTTATGATAGAAACTTGATCTTCTTAGGAAAAGAAACATATTCACCAATTTTTGGGGTTTTAATAATTTTATCTAAGCATCTGTGGTTATCAATTATTTTTTGCAGGATCAAACCGTTTTAATGATGGCGCAGTCTAGACAGAAGTATGTTAACAAGCAAACATCATAGAACAAAGGTCTCAAATAGATAAACGCACAAGAAATAAGATGAACCAGTAAATGCCATATGCAAAGTGACTTACCTCAAAGCTGACACAGGTGAAAAAATAGCAAACCAAAGGTGATGAGATGTTCTTTAATCCTTCCTCCTTTAAATCTATCTTCCGGTGTGTAAGCAATAATTTGAGTGAAATTTGAATGATAGGGGTTTGGTGAGAAGTGGAGTATGTATGTTAATATTGGTGGGTGATGTTTGTTGGAACTGTTGCGGTTTCGGTTGGTAAAGGGGTTAAGGGGTCTGATGCAGTTTCAAGAAAGTGATGGTGAGTGTGTTGTACCCTAATTTTTGCCCCTAAGATCCCTTCATCATACCATATTATTTCAATCACCACAAAATCACATTAGGGCTTTTGGTTCCTCTCCGTATCTTTAACCTTTCTCTTTGAGGAGTCACCAAGCACCTTGACTTGTTTTCTTTGGTGATCATGGATATTTTGCTTTGATTTTCTATCTAAATTAACAAATACAATATTGGTTTGTCTTACTTATTAATAATGTAGGTGAAGGCAATGAGGTTTAGCAAGTTGCATCATGGGTTCATGAGTTTATTTCATGCCCTAGTCAAAAGCTTGAGAAATCCAAACCTCACCATTGAAGTTGTTTTGAAGTTGGTATGGAAGTAGTCCTGGTGGCCATGATTCCTCATCATCATCCTCAATAAATCTTATTCACAAAGGAAGAACATTGGCACAATAAGTTTGTTCAAACTTGACAAAGTTCCACCAAGCATTCTCTTGATCTAGAAGCTAGGGTTTTGGACTTCAGAGGGGCATATCTTGCTCATCTTTTGGTATTTTTGAGTGATTCCAAAAACATTCTTATCTTCAAAGATTTACCAACAAATAACTTCAAAAGTTTAAAAAAAAATTCATGTGAAAGAAACTTGGTGAAGAGGAAATATTACAAGTCATCCAGATGAATCCCCAATTTTCCATATGTGACTTCAAATAGTCATAACTTGGTTAATTTTTATCACCTTGGTACCATTCTTTTTTCATGATTATCCTAAAGATGTGTACTTCATGCCTTCTTTTATATGCAAAGTGAGAAAATGGATGGAAGTTGCCTTAAGGATGCAAGAGATTATAGGCCATTTCATGATTTTTGGCCAACTTCAACAAGTCATAACTTGCTCAATTTTTGGAGATTTTGAGTGGTTCAAATTGCAAAGTGTCATTCAAGAGGTCTACTTCATTCCATATTTTTTGGTCAAGATCAAATTCTAAGTGGAAGGCCATGTTTGGATGCAAGAGATTATAGGTCATTTTTAAAGAAGAGTTTGAAAATTTTCTAAGTATGGAAAGTCAACTCTTTTTCTTCAACTTTGACTCCATGTAACTTTCAGATGAAGCATCCGTTTGATTCCATTCTTTTTCCATTTTAAAGCTTGCAACCTCATCTTTCCAAAGCATCAAGAATTATGCCCTAAGGCCCCTTGAGGTGGAAATGTCATAGATTTGAATTTGGTAGTTTGAAACTGAATTTTGCACAAAGTCAGAATTTTGAAATCCATAATGTGACTTCTAAACACAATATTTGTGCATGTTTTTGATTTAAACTTGATTAGAAAACTTTCCAGAAGTGATTAGCACCCCAAAACGCAAGGTTTGGCTGAGTTTTGATGGAAATGAAGTCACACTTCACTCGTGCTCGACCCTTGCTCAATTTCCCTCCAAACTTCCTTGTTTCTTCAAATTTTCATTCCCATTCACTTCCCTATAAATAGAGGGTCATCCCCCATTCAATATCCCAAGCTTAGAGAGCCAAGAACACCCTGCCAAAACTTCACACAAACCCACTTTTGTTGAATTCAGTTTTTGAAATTTAAGCTTCCTTTTCCAAAATTCTTTGCGTATTCATCATCCTTGAACTTCATACAAACTCTCCAGCACTTAAACCAATCAAAATGACCCATAATCCAAGCTACAGAAGTCCAGTTCCAGAGCTTCTTACTTGAACTTCGAAAAGGTAGAATTCTCCACCAATTGGATCCAAATCAAGCACTAATCTGTTCTACTCATTTGTCTGATTCTAATGATGCTTACAATTTTTAAATCCATTGAGAATTGAGAGAGAAATCTCAAATTGAAGGTGCACGTTATTTTTCTGTGTTTTGATTCATATCTCTCTCCATACTTTACATAAATTTGGCGCGATGGTTGTGTTAGAATCTTCTTGAAGAGACAAGTTCAATGATGCTAGCCAGGGATCCTAATTTTTCCATTTGAAGGATCTCACAAAATCCCCATTGCAGGGTGTCTGGAGGTTGAAGATGATGACATGTCTCATCTCAGCCAATGATAGCGTGCCAAGCGTTTTAATTTCATTGGTTGCCCTTTTTCTGATTACATGAGTGTTTCACTAAGGTCCATATCAAGCACAACGCGTCTGGTCCATTGGATTAGATTACTAACGCGTTTTGGCTTTGATCTGATGGTCCACATCTTTTTGGCTTTATTTTATTTTTTGATTTTATATTTTATTTGATTAAATTTTCAAAAATTCATAACTCTTTTATTTTTTATCCAAAAATTATGAAAAATTCACAAAAAATACTTTGAATTATTTCTAATCTCATGAATATTTTTTTACATTTTTATTTTAACATTTGGTATTTTTATATTTTTTGTATTATTTGCTTTCTTTTAATTACTTAAAAAATACTTTCTAACATTTTTTAATTCTGAAAAAATTCATAAATATTAGTTTGCATATTTTTGACTTTCTGGAAATTTTATGGAATTTTATGTTGAGGTTTACTATTTTTGATCTATTTTATGTTTGTTTTAGCAATTTTAAATGGTTAAAAAATAGTTTCTGACTTTTAAAAATTACTAAAATTTTTATAAAAATATTTGGATCCATTTCTGATTTTTCTATGGTCTTATTTTTCCTTTCTTGATTAATTTGAATATAATTGATATTTTTCTCATTATTTTATAGTTTATTTTAACATTTTCCATCCTTTTATATATATATATATATATATATATATATATATATATATATATATATATATATATATATATATATATATATATATATATATATATATATATATATATATATATATATATATATATATATATATATATATATATATATATATATATATATATATATATATATATATATATATATATATATATATATATATATATATATATATATATATATATATATATATATATATATATATATATATATATATATATATATATATATATATATATATATATATATATTAAATATTATATCATTTTGTGAATATTTTCGGGTTGTCTTGGGTTGATTTTTTGGTCATGGCTTTATTAACATCATTGGATCCATGGTGTTGAGTTTAACTCCACAAAATGGATGAATGATTTTAATAATAGTTTGATTAAATATTTATTCAAATGTGGTTTTCTTTTTTTACCCTAATTCCTCTTCATCTCATCCCCTTCTCCTTGCACTAAATGTTATTGGATCATGATCTCTATATTATGTCTCAAAATAAATGGTGCATAGATTGCTATTGACCGACCTCAAAATAGGTGCGACTTCTATATAAGTCCACTTACGATTGCTTAACATAGCGCTAAATTTTGTCACGATTCGAATAAATGATCATTTGTGGCCCAAACTTATGATTGCAAGCCCAAGTATGTTAATTTGATCTCTTTGATCCAATAACCTTGAGATTCATTGTGTGGAGGCTTTGGTTCTACCAATCCTCTAATGAATCTACAACACCTTTAGTCAACGCGAATCACTTAAACATCATTGATCATTAAATGGTACTTGTGAGAATTCCAAATGGATGATATACTTGACAAAAAGCAAATGCAACTTGTTGTGTGGAGGCTTTGGTTCTACCAATCCTCTAATGAGTTCCAAATGCAAGTTTCCAGATGGTCATCCAACTAACCACTAATTATTGACTTGTTTTAATTTATGCTTTTATTCTTTTATGCTTTATGCACTATTTACTTTTAGCATTTACATTTCATGTCATTTTCATATTTGCTCACTTGAGCATTTATTTTCTTGTCATTTTTACTTTGCTCGCTTGAGCTTTTCTTTTTCTTTTTTCTAAGATACTTAATAACCAACTTAAACCCTAAAAAACTCTTAATGGTACTTGGACTATTTGGTTACTATCCTTGGCATTATAGAGCATGAGACTTTTTCTTGGACTTAGGATTAGAAACCTTGGTCTATCTTGGAGACCTTGTGATCTTATCTGATTATTTTGTCTGGAGCTCTTGAGGTTTACCTCAAGACATTGGGTTGCTTGTTTGTTTTTGTGTGCAGGTTTTGTGATTACATCCTTTGTCTGTAATCTGGAATTCACCTGTATACAGTCGTTACTCTGCCCAATTTTTGTGAAGATTTAATACACTTGAAGAGGTCTAGTATCTTTGCTTGGTTGGTTTCAATCCAAAGAATGGGAATTCTATCTTGGCTCATAATGTCAAGTTTTGGCTTCTTGTTGGTTAGATGGTCCTTATCCTTAGCTTTTACCTTATGCTTTAGGATAGTCTCTTCTTCTCCTCCCATTTTCTTTAATTTCAAAAATCTTCTCCCTCCTTTTGAAAATTCTTCTTATTTCTAAACTTGAAACGCTTTCATAATAAACTTGGACTTAGGTCCATGCATTTTCAAAACATTTTCATAAATAAACTTCAATCAATTTAATAATACCTTGACATTTTTTTGTGAGAAGACTAAAAGTCAATCAATCTCATTTCAAACCATTTTGCCATTTTGGCTTTTACCTTTAAAACTTTTTCTCAAAACATTGGACTCTTGTCAATCCTTGTAGTGATGCAAATAATTATACTTCTATAATATGTAGTGAAGTGAGATATTTTCCACTTGGGTGTTGAGTGAGGCATGGTTGATTTTAAAATCCAAGCCATATCCTCCACTTCGAGATGATGCAAATTCTCCTTTCTTATGATTGTGGGTAGTAAGTATGTTTTCCACACGGACAATGACGATGATGTCTTATCTCTTAAAATCAACTAACACATTTGTGTTTCAAATTTTTAAAAGAGGAACTACGTGTACCCTGATCCCCTATTGCATGAAAGGTGGTACGTAGGCACTAAAGGTTCGCAACCGCGGCGAGTGCAAAAATCATAAAAAATACTTCTTTTCTTACCTCCACCATCTATTTCTATACAACACATTTTCATAGCCAAAATATACAGATTTTACAAAGAGGTTCCTGTGGAGTACCGTAGATGTTTAGGGTGCTAATACCTTCCCTTTGCATAACCAACCCCCTTACCTTGAATCTTTCCCCCCCTTTTTTTGGGTTATTCACTCTTTTCCCATTCCTTTGGAAACAATAAAGCGTGGTGGCAATTTTTATTTTGATTTGTATAAAGGCTAGTCAATCCAATGGCTTAGTCTTGAACATTTCTACCGCTACAGAGTGTATATTGAAACAAAGGTTTTTAAGGTGAATGGTTGATTTTCTGATTTTGTATTGTCTTCGCCCCTTCTGCTTATGCTGGCTATCTCTTTTTTATACAGTCCCATTGCATTTTGGGGGAAATCAGATATCTTTGAACACTTTAGGTTAACTGACCTTATGGCCTTTGGGTGCAAAATTTTGGACTGTTTTGGAGCTGACTTGCTGCCTTTTGAGTGCAGTTTAAGGCATGTCTATTTTGGTGCAAATTTATGTAGGTTTTGGACTGAGGTATAGCAGCCTGTGGACTCTTGAACTTGGACTGTTTGGACAGAAAATGCAACAGGTTGTGCAGGCTGCCTTTGACAGTTTTATGGGCAGTTTTGGTTTAGGTGATATCTCTCTAAACATGTCTCTTTTCCTCTTTCTCTTTCAATGATGATGTAAAGCCACTTTGCTTTTACTTCAAGATTTCTGAAGGGTTTGTATGATTTCAGGAAAATGATGATGTGCTTGTTTGTTGAGCAGGCTTGCTATTTTTTTAAATGAAATACTACTGACTATTTTGCTGTTGCTGGACAGTTTTGGCCATTTTGCTTGTTTTTATCTGCTACCTACTGCTTGCTTTATGTTACTGGCTTGGCCTGCTGTTCAATTCGTATTTTTTGTTTATTTGATCCACTGCCCTATTTGCTGCATGCTTTGGACAGCCTTGCCTTGGCAGCTTTGGCAGCTTTGACTTGCATGCTATATTTTTCAGCATCCTGCCTTTGTTTTGTTTGCTTGCGTTGCTTGATGGACGTGTTTTTACCTTGTGTTGCTTGTATAGCAGCCTGCTGTTGCTGTTACATTAGTTGTTGTTTCTATGCTTTCTCTGTTTGCTAGTTTTGTATTACAGCTTATTTTGTGTAGCAGCTTGCATATTTTGGCAGTTTTGGGCCTTATGCTATTTTTGCAGTATAAAGTGTTTGCAAATTTTCTTTTCCCTTTTTGTGAACCAAGACCCAAACTTTGTGATTTGCAAAATAGGAGAAGATGGACTATGATTAAAACAAAACAAACTTTAAATCTGATTCCACATACAAACCCTAATGATGAATTCTTTTTCTCTTCTTTACACATCATTTTGCTTGAATTGCTAAATTTCTCTTCTTTGTTTCATGAATATGAGGCGTGGATGGCAAGCGAGGATTACTTGAAGATCAAGTAATGGAGACTTGAAGAAACAAAATAAACTTCTCTCTTTATAGTCAAAGCAAACATTGTGATTCTTTGTAAACAAAGAAAAAATGTATAATTTTATTTCATTTGTGACGTAATGAACACAAGACTTTGAATAAATTTGTAAATGATGAAATTTTTCGTACAAATCCTGAATTTATTAAGCTTTTCAATTCTCAATTGAATGCTTTGAATAAAATATCTTGGTTTGGTAACTTGAACTTCAAGCAATTCATAAAATGATCAAATAACCAATGCGCCTTGTACTCCAATCAAATTTATAAACAAATTAAATGTTTAAGAATTCAATTCTAACTTGGTTAACTCAAACCCAAAGCCATGGTCATCTAAATGACAATCTTAATCTTCAACTCCTTTCCAAACCAAATTTGCATTCAAAATGAACTCACACGCCATGCTCGATAAAAATGAAAGTTCATTGACAAGCCAACATGCTTTTAAGAACAATCATCAATCTTGTAGGATTAACAGATTTCAAAACAACTGTGGTTGAGAATATTTGAAATCAAACAAAATGACTTGCGATGATTCAATAACTTTCAAAGTATTCCAAACATAATTTCTTTTCGGTCTTTGAAGATAAACTCGTGAGCGACATCATTTATGACCATATGCAGAAATAATCGTCTCAAGATCTTGTAATTTGAGGAAATCACAATTCTTAGAAATCAGGCGACAGTTATTTAAGATTAGGTCAAAATCCATGAAGCGACTTCTAACGTATTCGAATTTTGGTGATTTTCTACATGTAATCAGCTCTTGATTTGTGAAGAGAAATTGGAGATAGAATAGGGGAGATTCATACACAAGAAGAACCACTCAAAAATATCGAATAATGAAGAAGTTATAGTCACTTGAACCTGGTCTCGTGAAAGGCCAGCTTTTGGGTTAATGGAGTCATTTTCAGTCGCCTAAACCATTGACTGAGCAAACTTACAATGCGAGGTTTGAAACTCGACATGAACATCCTTGAGAAGACATGAAGATTTATGAAGACCATTTGAAACCTTGAAGAATCAATTTTCTTTGAGAAACGCCAAACCCTAATCGTTGACTTACTGCCTAGGAAGAGAATCTGTCTGATCAACTTGAGTCAAATTGAGTATTCGAGAAGACCTAGGATAGTATCTTGAATAAAAAATGAGTGGGAAAATTTTGGGGTACAACAGTATCTCTCTAGCGAGATTTCATTTACTCCCGTAATAATTTTTCTTTTTTGCCTTTTTTTAATATAAAGATTTTGTGTATTTAGCTCCTCAATGATACTTTGTACATAAAATCTTTCATTTTTTATGAAGCGGTTGGTGTATGTGGCATTTTTGTTTCAATTATATTTTTCTTTATTTAGACATGTCAGTAATTTCTAATACATTGTGGTTTACCCCTATAAAAATTAGGCTTTTCATTATTCACTCAACTTATTCGTTGAACAAACAAACGAACGCCATTAGAGATCATAAAGACGAAGCATTTGAGAACAAATAATTGAAGAACAAAGCACAAAGATGTCATTGGAGGGTCTATCGGAGCTTTTACTTAACCATGCGGGTTGAAATCTTTATTTTTAATGTTTAATGTTAGTCTTTTCAAACTTTCTTTATGTAGTGATTATAATGTTGTAATGTTGAATATGCAAATTCCTTTTACAGAACATGCAAATTCCTTTCACAGAAAATGCAAGTCGTTAATGTTGTTTTTCACCATGCAGGTGAATTTATAAGGAACAATGAGAACAGAGTATTCTACAGAGGTGGGGTTCAAACCCTAGTTTATGGGCAAAATATTGAGAAATAGACTATTTCTGAAGTTAAGAAATTCGTGAAGGGATTGGGTTATAAACAAGGAAGCTATAGGAATTGGACTAACATTGTAGAAATAGATGAAACTTTTTTCAGATAAGAAACGTTAATGATGCATATAATTTTGCTGCATATGCTTGTACAAATCAAGTTGATGGCTACATTTATCTGGAACATGACGCAACTGATATAAAACTGAGAGTAAGGGAACCTTAGTTCATTAATAATATGACAAATATGGAAGCAATTGACGATGAGGGTGTTGAAGGCTTTGATGATAGTGAGGATGAGAAAACTACTGATATTACATATGGATTTGATTTTAACCAACCCCTAATTAATGCAACTTAATTGTAGGATTAATTTGTAGTTCCAAAAAGAAAATGGAAGATGATGATTATGTTAGTGATGAATTGGACAACTCAAATCTAGATGAATCTGATGATGATAAAGGTAAATGGCCTAAGTTTGAAAAGTTTATGAAATAGCAACTTAATAAGGCCTACCAGTTTAATGCGGGTATTAATTTAATACTCTAGCTGATTTTAGAGATGCAGTGCGTGAGTGGTTAGTATTAAATGGTAGAAAAATTACTTTTGTGAAAAATGAGACTTATAGGATAAGGCTAGAATGCAAGGGTTAATGTGATTTTTTAGTTTTATTCTCTAAGGTGGGCCACCAACACACTTATGTTATAAAGACATTGATGGATATCCACACATGTGCTAGAATATTGAACAATAGATCTGCAAACTCAAAGTGGATGGCCAAGGCAGTAGTGAAGAAAATTCAAACATCTAAGACAATGAGAATTCATGACTGTGATACGGTGGGAGAACTGACTTAAGGTTTTGCGTTTGTATTCTCACTTGTTCGGTTTAGCAAGAGTTGCCACCGACTTTTTATTTTATCCTAAAGGAAAGGTTTAAAAAAGCACAGGAAAAACCTTTTGAGATGTTTCGTGGGTTCGGGGGGTAGATTATGAAAAGGGAAGGTATTAGCACCTTTTTCATCCATGGTTATCCATGGGCTCTTAGTTACTTGGTTTTAGATCACTTGCCTTGATTTTCGATTGCTTGAAATTGTGGTGTGTATGTGTGTTTTGAAAATGTTTTGGAAATAGACGCCTTTGTTTCGGCAACCATTGTAATGACTCGTGTTTGAGTATATACAACAGTGTGTATCTTTCCGAAAAGATGTTTCAAAATGTTTTTGGAAGTTTGTTTTGACAGTGTGTATGAAGTGTAGTTTTTGAAAAGGAGGCAAGTGTTTTTGCAAGTTGATCAAGTAACTAAGAGTTTTGTCTATCCCTATTGTACTCAAAGGTTTTCTCTATGTTTTCAACCCTTTTTTAACAATTTTGTTCCACCATTGAATTTGGTGGACAATCTTGCGTTTAGGATGTGATTGGGACAGGCGCGGGTCATCGTATGGACCATGAATGCAATGATGCCAAGTGTCTTTGGCAATTTTGCTTGAAGGGACTATGATCATTCCGTTTAGGCAACTTTCGAAAGCGTCATCGAGGGACTTATGATCATTTGAATTTGTTTTGCCAAAGAAACTCGACGTGCAAGCATGGCCCATTTTGGAAGGCAACATGTGGGATTACCCTAGGGGGTGCAAGTGTGATCGTGTATTGATTTCATGTATTTGTCTTTGTATTAGGTTATCTAGCGTTTGATTTTATGTACATGCAAACCCTAGGTCTAACCATGGTATAATTCGAAAGCGGTAAATTACGGGAATTTAAAGTCTACGCTATTACAAATGGTATCCGAGAGTGGGGGTACAAATTTACAAATGGGGATGAGACTTTGGGAATGTAGTGTCCAATAATTTATAACCAAATCGAATCGCGATCAAATGTAAACAATGTAACGTATAGCAATGTATATAATGTATCAATGTAAGTGTATTGTGTAAGTGTATATCTATTGTAAATGTGTGTCAACGTATTTTGTGTATGGGATTTATTTACAAGTGCGAGAAAATGTGAATTTAATGTATTAATAGGAAAATTAAGTATTGTTTAACTTAATGAATAGAACTAAATATTTTGTTTATTTTTGTAATCTTATATTTTTGTTTAATATGTACAAAAAAGTATTTTAATTAAAAGAAAGGAAAATGTTTTAAATTTGAGAAAAAAATTACGTATTGATTTATTTATGTACAAAATATTTTTAAGAAAAGAAATGTATTAACTTAAAGAAAAATTATGTATTTAGGTATAAATCAAAATAAGTATTAAAGAAAAAAGTGTTTTAAATAATTCTAAATCTTATGTATTTTTTAGTATTAATGTAAAGTATTATTTTAAGAATTATTTTTATGTATTAGTGTTTATTTACAAATAAAATTATTTTAATTAGAGAAAAAGAAAATGTTTATGGTGTATTTTAAATAATGTATTATATACAAAATTATAATTATATTATATATAAAAAGGTATTGTTAATGTAAAAATTAGAATTAGTATTAAGTATGGTTTAATTAGTGTAAAATAAAGTTAGTATATTTATTTAACAAAACAAAAATTAATATAAAATTAAATAAAACAATGGTTTTTTTTTTTATGTCAAAAAAAGATGGGGGATGGGCTTTTAGGGTCTTAGGCCCAAACAGAAAAAGGGGGGTGTGTTCAGGAACACGCTTTGGGCTTAAGGGAAACGAAGAGGGTTGAGGCCCACTGATTTGAGACAAATGTTTTAGGGTTGATGGGTTTTGTGTTCAGTTGGGTGAAAGGCTTAGGGTTTGAGAAATACAGCGCCGTTCGTTCGCTTCTTCGTTCGTCTTCGTCTCTTTCAATGCAAAGGCCACTGAGACGCGATTCCCCGCCTAGAGCCACCAACGCCATCATCTAATCTCTATTTCCTCCATAGTTCGAGCACAGTGGTCTTACGAAGCAAGGTTTGATTTTGACATTTTATACGTTTTTTACGATTTGCATGCTTATTTTCGTTTTGAACTCTGACTTTAAGCTTTGTTATTATTGTCATGGAGGTTGTGGAAGGATAGGAAAAAACGTTACCTTTGGAGGCGGAGGAAGAGATGGGATCGGAGGCGCTCCGGAGGCCAAGGCGAGGGGATGAGATCCGTGATGCTGGGCTTGCTTGGATTCCTGGTTTGTGTATTCTTTGGCCCTTTGTTGGTTTGAGGATGACAAGCTGAAAACCTAGTATATCTTTCTTTCTTTTTCTTGCTTGCTTGCCCTACATGTTTCTTTATCCTCTTTCTCTTTGTTGCCTTTGTTGCCTAGCTCGATGCCTTTGAATCTGTATGCTTGATGATGATTTGTGCCCAGTGATGAAGGTTTTCTGAGGGCCCTTTGTGTTGCCTCTTCTGTATATCTGTTGATGTTTCTTTCTCCTCTTCTTGTTGGCTTGTATGAATCAAATGCCCTGAAACGCTTGCCTTGTGTTTGGTTTCCTTTGAATGCTTGTTGGTCAGAGTTGTTTGCTTGAATGATGATTGATATGTTGTATCTAATATGCTATTGTTGGAACATTGGTTTTGACTAGATTTCCATCTCTTCTTTCTGTCTCGCTTCTGTTGCCCTTTGAATTGTTGAGTTGCCTGTGTGTTAACCCAGTGATGAGCTCTTTGAGTTCTGAGGGTTCTTTGTGTTGGAAACTGGTTTAGGCTTGATTGAATTTTGCAGGGCTTTACTGGTTTTGGCCTGTTAAGGCTTATGCTTCAGCTTGGCATGGCTGTTGGTGATCTTGCAGGTTTTTGCTTTTAGGCCACAAGGTTTTTGTTTTAAGCAGGGGTTGGCAGGTTATGGTTTTTTAGGCTTGGTTGTTAGCTTCAGGCAGGTTTGAGGACTAGTTTACTGGTTTTGATGTTTGTTCATGCCATTTCTGGTTTTTGCACCGATTTGAGCAGTTTAGGCTTATGCTCACTGCTTGTAGTGAGCTTGAGGCCTTGGCTTGCTTTTAGGCTTGATGACAGGTTGGGGCTTTTCCGGTTTAGTGTTCAGGATGGAAAGTTTTTTAAGGCTTTGGGAACTGGTTGTTTGTTAGCTTCAGCATGCTGTTGGGTGTTTTTGGCTTCAGCTTCGCAGAGTTGTCGCCTCAGGCTTATGCTTGACCTCTGGGATATATTATGCAGGTTTTGTGCCTAAAGACTAGAGGCTTTTTTGGTGGAAGACAGTTTTGTATCCTTTAGTTACAGTTTTGAGACCTTTTATCTTTTGATATCTTTGCCTCTTTATCCCCTGTGTTATTAACAATCCTCTTTTTTGTATACTTTCCTGCCTAAAGCCTATAAGCCTGTACCTCTTTTCTTTCTTCTCTCTCTCTCTCTCCAGTACAACTTTTAGCATATTATATTGCTTAACATGTACTAATTCTGAAAAAGCAAACTGGCCTGGAAATGATGAAATGAAACTTTGCTTGCAATCTACTCTTTCTCTGCATATTTGCATATCTCTTTTCCATACTTTGTGCTTCTCGACAGCATTGATGGTACTTTGATATCTTGAGATATCTTTTGGCAGCTTGTTGACTTTGGACTTAGTTTTGAAATTATGACTTTGTTTAGCAATTTGAACTTGGTTTAGGCCATTCAGTTTGTAACTTGGACTTTGTATTTGCACATGCTGTCTTGCTTTGAACTATGCAGTTGGTTGACCAATTTGAAATGTGCAATTTTTAACTTTGTGCATTCATTTTTAATTTGCAAACATTTTCATCCCTCTTTGTGAACCGGGAGAAATCCCGTGATTTGCAAAGAGGGTGAACTGATCTCGGCCATTTGCTTTTAATGATGAACTCTTTATCTGTCTGTCTCTTTAAATATTTATATGCTTCTGACTTTTCTTCTTTCTTATTCTTTGCAGATAAAATCCAATGAGGCAGAGGGAGCAAGGGATGGAAGATGAAGAATTGAAGACTTAGAAAAATATTAGGATAGTTTTATTTAAATTTAAATAAATGTAATATTATTATTGTAAACATTTTGTAAACAAAAACAATTATACAAATAATTTAAAGATAAATAAAAAGTCCTTTTATTTGATTAATTCTTTTTATTCTTTTCAAGATATTTATCTAATTGTTTATAATTCTTAAATTAAAATAAAAATGGAAATAAATTCCAATTATCTTAACTTAAAAATAAATAATCAATTGGTAAACATTGTGGTCTTATGACAAACCTGGCGCTCCAATTATCCAAAGCAACGCATAGTTTCAAACCAAGCGACAGCTAATTAAACAAAACGTCCATCTGCCTCTTTTCACTGATTAAATCCAACAAATGCAAATTAACAACCAGCAGCCTTAGTTCTCATTTCAGAGTAATTTGAAAAGCATTGATAGAACCAACTCTTCTTGAGAGATATGCGCACAAAACCCCGATTCTGATCAAATGCCAAAGAAGCGTTCGCCTGATCAAAGTTGAGCCAAAATCAACCAAAACCCTAAGCAAACTGTTTGAATTGTTCTAGAGCCATGAAAATCAATGAAAACCCTAATTTTATCTGACTGACGAGAAAAGTCTGTTTGACCGATTCTTGAGCCAGTCTGAAAAATCAGGAAACGCCCGAAGCTGTGATTTCTTGTGAAAAAAAATGCGAGGGCAAATTTTGGGGTACAACAGTTGCCCCTGTTCAATCTTCTTGAACCTGAAGAGTTAGATTGGCAAGTTTGCCTTTCGCGACTTGAGGGTAAAAGGAGATTGGACACTAGAGTGCCCAGAAAATTTGCACTCGGTGATGTGATAGTAGAGGGAATGGGCTTAAAGATGCCATTTGGTGATGGGCTTAAAGATGCCATCTGGTAACTGCTGGTAGGGGGATGGGCTTATAGATGCCATCTGAAAATGTTTGTTGAGGAGGATGGGCTTATAGATGCCATCTGGAGGTGATCGTTGAACTGTATGTCACTGGTGAGTGGACGAGTATCAGAAAGGTATCCATGTTTTGGAACATCTCTGAACTGGGGGTCTGAGCCAGCAATAGATTGACATCCGTGTTTGGAGAATCCGTAAACTGTTTTCAGAAGTCTGAAGAAGGAACCGGTGTAGGGTTTCCTGATGATGAGTCCGTATAAAACTGCATCTGGATGAATCTGGAACAAGTATCAGAATGTCGTCGTGTCTGGGTCACATCTAAACTGTCTCTGAGTGAATCTGGAATAAGTATCAGAATGTCGCCGTGTCTGGGTCACATCTGAACTACTTCTAGAAAGAATCTCAGAAGATGATGGTCTTTGTCTGTTGACTGATCTTTCCTGAAAAGGTAAAGAGTTAGTTGTATGCAATGTCCTGATGCTTGATGCAATGTATGTTATATCAATGTTCATGATATGATGAATGCGCATGTAAGCTGATGAGCTATCTTGCTGAGGATAGATGAATCCTGGATGGTTGAAAAAGAATTTTGACTGTTGCCGGGGAAAGTAAATCCTTGGCTGCTGCTGTGGAGGGCAAGAATCTTTTGATTGCTGCAGACGAGAAGTCCTGGGACCACTGTAGGGGAATCAGAAGCTTGGGTTGTATGCCAAACTACTGGGGAATCCTGTCTTGAGGAGATCTTCACTTGGAGAATATTCGAATATTCTGCGAGATGCTGAGAAAGAGAGTCTTCAATCTGCTTGGGGATTGATAGTTGGAAGTTTTAGCTCCGCTGGAGATTGATAGTTGGAAGTTTTAGCTCCGCTGGGGATTTTGAAACTTGACTCTGAGGGGAATTAGATTATGGAAGTCTTTGACTGGGGATTGTAAGAATCTTCTGATTGCTGCAGGTGTTGGTCTGGAATAAGTTACTGAATGTCGCCATCTCTAGGTCACATCTTGAACTATCTCTAGAAGCAAATCTGAATAAGTTATAGAATGTCGCCAAATCCTAGGTCACATCTTGAACTATATCTGGAATGAAATTTGAATGAGTTATAGAATGTCGCCAAATCTGGGTCACATCTTGAACTATATCTGGAAGCAAATCTGAATGAGTTATAGAATGTCGCCAAATCTGGGTCACATCTTGAACTATATCTGGAAGCAAATCTGAATAAGTTATAGAATGTCGCCAAATCTGGGTCACATCTTGAACTATATCTGGAAGCAAATCTGAATGAGTTATAGAATGTCGCCAAATCTGAGTCACATCTTGAACTATATCTGGAAGCAAATCTGAATGAGTTATAGAATGTCGCCAAATCTGGGTCACATCTTGAACTATATCTGGAAGCAAATCTGAATGAGTTATAGAATGTCGCCAAATCTGGGTCACATCTTGAACTATATTTGGAAGCAAATCTGAATGAGTTATAGAATGTCACCAAATCTGGGTCACATCTTGAACTATATCTGGAAGCAAATCTAAATGAGTTATAGAATGTCGCCAAATCTGGGTCACATCTTGAACTATTTCTAGATCTTGATTTTGTTGAGGGTCAGAAATTGGGAGTTTTAATTGCCCGTTATTCTGTTGGTGGTTGTAATTTCCAGCAGGTGATGAAGGAATTGTTGAACACTTTTTGGCATTCGAATGCCCTAAGTGATGATGAATGAGTCTTGAATCAGATTACTCTGCGAATTGAGAGATTTCTTGAAATCTTGACTGGACTGCCCCAGGTTAACTGAATTTTGAAAGATCTGTTGAAACCTTGACTGGGCTGCCCCAGGTTAACTGAACTTTGAAAGATCTGTTGAAACCTTGACTGGACTTCCCTAGGTTAACTGGATGGTTCCATGTCATGCCCCTTGTTGATAGGAGATTTGTCGTTGGAAGTGTCATCCTTTTGAAGTGATTTTGCTCACCGAGAGAGTTTTCGTTCCTCCGAACATTCGCTGTATGAATTTCTTCGTTGTCAAACAAATAGTCAAATGCGAACAATGATATTCAAGTAATGCAAAGTTTATGTTTGTCTCGAAGTTTTGAAAAATGCGTTTTTTAGCAGAAAACTTTTTATAAGACAAGTCAACACAAGATTTTAGAGCAAAGCCTTACAGGAGTCAGGATACCTTTTGAAACAGTATGCTTTCGAACTAACTCATGCTTCAATTAGGACTTTTGAAAGGTTGTAACGTGGCTTGGTTCACGGTTTAAGAAACAAAGGATAAAGGTTCAAAGTATATTTGTACCCACCCGCTCTTCGTGATGTTCTTCACACCTAAGCTCAGTTAATTGTGCGTCGCACTCTGTTTTGAGTTTGGAACGACCTTTTGGGTGATGGTTCACCAATTGAATTTGGGAGACAGTCATCATCTCCTTTTTCTTTTGCAACATTTTTCATGTTGTTGAGGATTTGTAATGACCTCTCTATTTTGATTTTGATTTGTTATCCCTAACTTTTGTCTGACTGTTCCCGTTTTTGAGATCGCAGTCAGCGGGATGCCCTAGCTTTCTTAAGCCTCCTTTACAGGTTTTGGCTCGGTGGGTTTTTCTCTTTTGAGAGATTGACTGCCTATATGATAGGGAACCATCACTGTCTTTTGATTCCAAGGGAACGCTTTTTCTTTTTTGACGTCATTCGTTGTGTTACGAACTGAGAGTTTGTGACTTCAATGCGCATTTTCTTTTGAATTAACTGAGATACTACCCTGCCCCAGGTTTATATCAAAGGTTTTGATTGTTTAGAACAGAAAACTCCTACTTCTTTGGCTCGAAGGGGTTGACTAGGGATTATCTTCCTTATAACTCCAGTGTTTGGGAATTGAAAGAAATGCATGTACATCATCAGCAAGGTCTGTTCAAAAGCATACTGTATGAGATTATGGTATTGTTTCGTCATCCTCCCTCTAAAGGCTTGCAGCTTTTTATCAAGAGTTAAATATCATAAAGAAAGCATAAGAGTAGTGAAAACTAATGGATGAATTCAAGACAAACATATGCAATGCATTAATGAAACAGAGTTTGACATTAGAAGAAAATTGTTTGAATAACAAAAGATTACAACTTTGAAAGTTCAAAATGAAACAAACACAATTTCAATGAGATGGCATGGGAGCAGTGATCATGCTGGGGCCTCTGTAGGACCAAACTCAATCTCCTTGGCATCGATCATGTCTTGGATCTTGTTCTTCAGAGGCCAACAGTTGTCGGTGTCGTGTCCCGGACTGTCAGAATGGTATGCACACCTTTCATTGAGATGATAGGTAGGAGCAGAAGTATTTGGGTTCCGGAGAGGAGCCCTCAATGTAATCAGATCCCTTTTCAACAAGTGTTACAGTGCTTGAGACAGTGGCATGTTGATGTTGGTGAACTGCCTCTTAGGTGTGACTTCCTTGCGCTTATGCCCCTGCCTTTGCTGAGTAGGTGTAGGATTAGAGATCAGGATTGCCCCTACATGTTGGTCATGACGACCCTTTTGACTGCTTGCGGCATTGGACTCCTTCTTTCCGTTGTAGGGAATTATCTGAGTATCCGAGGATGTAATTCATTGGATCTTTCCACATTTGATGCCCGCTTCGACCCTTTCGCCGGTTAGTATCAGCTCGGTGAACCCGGCTGAGGAGCTCCCAATTAGGTGATTGAAGAAAGGCCCTGTCAAAGTCCCCATGAAGATGTCAATCAGCTCTCTGTCAGTTAAAGGAGGTTGCACCCTACCAGCCAAATCTCTCCATTTTTGAGCATACCCTTTGAAGCTCTCGTCAGAACCCATGGTCATGCTCTACAACTGCACACGAGTTGGTGCAAGATCAGCATTGTACTGATATTGTTCATAGAAAGCAAAAGCTAAGTCCTTCCAGGTGTGGATGCGAGAACTCTCCAATTGGTAGAACCACTCGAGCTGAGCCCCTACCAGACTTTCTTGGAAGAAATGGATCCAAAGCCCTGTATCAGCTGTGTATGGTTGAATCTTGCGGACATAAGACTTTAGATGCATCTTAGGGCAAGAAACTCTGTCGTACAGAGCAAAGGTAGGGACTTTGAACTTTGAAGGGATGACCAATCCAGGAACTAGACCCATGTCTCCTAGATCCAAGCCAGGTATTTATTGGATCTCCATAGCATTGAGGCGATCCTCCAACTCTTTATACTTGTCATCAACGAGAGGATATTGTTCTTCGGAGTAGTCAGCTTCCTCTTCATCAATCTCCACATTGTGGTTTTCTTCAAGACTACCCCCTGTGTTGGACGGAGTTGCAAGGTCTTGGGTCTTAGGCCTTCTCCTTAAGTTCAGGATGTTGGCTGCCTTCTTGGAATTCTTCTTCTTGTCTTTGAGAAGAAGAGCTGTCAGATCCTCTTGCCCTTTACCCATAGCCAGCAACATTTGTTGGAATTGAGCATTTTGAGCTTGGAGATCTTTCACCGTTTGTTCCATATCCATCTTACTGAAATAAACAGTAAGAAGATAAGAAAACTTGCATGGGAGAAACCTGTTATGCAATGATATGTATGATATATATGCAACGTTTTCAAGGATCTCTTGGGGTAAACACAAGAGAATGTTAGAGGTTGAACTTCGATCTTGGATTGGAGAACTTGGTATCAGTGGATGTCTTCCCACGAGAATCAAGCTCACCATGTCGAGTGGGTCACAGCCACTGATTCAAGTTGTTGCACTTGAACTTTGATTGGAGAACTGTGCACTGGTGGATGTCTTTCCACGAAAATCAAGCTCACCATGTCAAGTGGGTCATAGCCACTGATTCAAGTTGTTGCACTTGAACTTTGATTGGAGAACTGTGCACTGGTGGATGTCTTTCCACAAGAATCAAGCTCACCATGTCAAGTGGGTCATAGCCCCTGATTCAAGTTGTTGTACTTGATCTTTGATTGGCATTGGTTAGAGGATAAACCTCTTGCCCCTTGGTAGACGTCTGGTTCAACGTAACCCTGCATCAAAAGAACCCTCGAGATCCTTGAAATGGTTATTGAAAATGCCATGGTATGACGTCATGATGTTATGTACATGCATGCAAAAGCAAATGAGTGTATATACAGGTAATCATATTCACACAAAGCATACAAGTCTTTTAGGTTTAGGCTTGCATGGGGTTGTAGGTAAGTACCCTCTTGAAGTTAGTTGGCTCATCCTGTCCTAAAATAGAAACCGGGTTCTAAGGAGCTCAATATCATTGGATTGTTTACTGTGTTCATTGTTTTGATTTAACAACTTAATTGGCGACCAAAATATTCCAAGAAAACAACCCTCAATGAGTGTAGTATCGAGTATCTACCAACTTCGGACTGCACCAAAGTCGGTCGTCTCACTACCCCTAAAAAGGCTAAGATGGTCAAGTAAGGTTCTAAGAGTTCGTTAGTGCTTCGCGATATCACTCAGCGGCCCCGTACTCTCCTTGATTGAACTCAAGGGTTACCGGTACTCACAAATATGTCACACTAACATAGCTTACTGCTTCAACCGTGTCGATATACCCCACACAGTTCCCTCACAGTTTTTTTGCTATTTACCTAAGAAGGTGCCCCAAATCCGGGTGTAGGATTTACAACAAACCCAAACAAGGACCCAAAAAGTAAAGCAATCAACGCAATCAAAGCAAGAATGTAAAGGTTATCTAAACCCTAAGGTAACCCCACTTTTGAATTTGTCCCCAGCAGAGTCGCCAGTTCTGTGATACGGTGGGAGAACTGACTTGAGGTTTTGCATTTGTATTCGCACTTGTTCGGTTTAGCAAGAGTTGCCACCGACTTTTTATTTTATCCTAAAGGAAAGGTTTAAAAAAGCACAGGAAAAACCTTTTGAGATGTTTCGTGGGTTCGGAGGGTAGATTATGAAAAGGGAAGGTATTAGCACCCTTTTCATCCATGGTTATCCATGGGCTCTTAGTTACTTGGTTTTAGATCACTTGCCTTGATTTTCGATTGCTTGAAATTATGGTGTGTATGTGTGTTTTGAAAATGTTTTGGAAATAAACGCCTTTGTTTCGGCAACCATTGTAATGACTCGTGTTTGAGTATATACAACAGTGTGTATCTTTTCGAAAAGATGTTTCAAAATGTTTTTGGAAGTTTTTTTTGACAGTGTGTATGAAGTGTGGTTTTTGAAAAGGAGGCAAGTGTTTTTGCAAGTTGATCAAGTAACTAAGAGTTTTGTCTACCCCTATTGTACTCAAAGGTTTTCTCTATGTTTTCAACCCTTTTTTAACAATTTTGTTCCACCATTGAATTTGGTGGACAATCTTGCGTTTAGGATGTGATTGGGACAGGCGCGGGTCATCGTATGGACCATGAATGCAATGATGCCAAGTGTCTTTGGCAATTTTGCTTGAAGGGACTATGATCATTCCGTTTAGGCAACTTTCGAAAGCGTCATCGAGGGACTTATGATCATTTGAATTTGTTTTGCCAAAGAAACTCGACGTGCAAGCATGGCCCATTTTGGAAGGCAACATGTGGGATTACCCTAGGGGGTGCAAGTGTGATCGTGTATTGATTTCATGTATTTGTCTTTGTATTAGGTTATCTAGCGTTTGATTTTATGTACATGCAAACCCTAGGTCTAACCATGGTATAATTCGAAAGCGGTAAATTGCGGGAATTTAAAGTCTACGCTATTACAAATGGTATCCGGGAGTGGGGGTACAAATTTACAAATGGGGATGAGACTTTGGGAATGTAGTGTCCAATAATTTACAACCAAATCGAATCGCGATCAAATGTAAACAATGTAACGTATAGCAATGTATATAATGTATCAATGTAAGTGTATTGTGTAAGTGTATATGTATTGTAAATGTGTGTCAACGTATTTTGTGTATGGGATTTATTTACAAGTGCGAGAAAATGTGAATTTAATGTATTAATAGGAAAATTAAGTATTGTTTAACTTAATGAATAGAACTAATATTTTGTTTATTTTTGTAATCTTGTATTTTTGTTTAATATGTACAAAAAAGTATTTTAATTAAAAGAAAGGAAAATGTTTTAAATTTGAGAAAAAAATTACGTATTGATTTATTTATGTACAAAATATTTTTAAGAAAAGAAATGTATTAACTTAAAGAAAAATCATGTATTTAGGTATAAATCAAAATAAGTATTAAAGAAAAAAGTGTTTTAAATAATTCTAAATCTTATGTATTTTTTAGTATTAATGTAAAGTATTATTTTAAGAATTATTTTTATGTATTAGTGTTTATTTACAAATAAAATTATTTTAATTAGATAAAAAGAAAATGTTTATGGTGTATTTTAAATAATGTATTATATACAAAATTATAATTATATTATATATAAAAAGGTATTGTTAATGTAAAAATTAGAATTAGTATTAAGTATGGTTTAATTAGTGTAAAATAAAGTTAGTATATTTATTTAACAAAACAAATATTAATATAAAATTAAATAAAACAATACTTTTTTTTTGGTCAAAAAAAGATGGGGGATGGGCTTTTAGGGTCTTAGGCCCAAACAGAAAAAGGGGTGTGTGTTGAGGAACACGCTTTGGGCTTAAGGGAAACGAAGAGGGTTGAGGCCCACTGATTTGAGACAAATGTTTTAGGGTTGATGGGTTTTGTGTTCAGTTGGGTGAAAGGCTTAGGGTTTGAGAAATACAGCGCCGTTCGTTCGCTTCTTCGTTCGTCTTCGTCTCTTTCAATGCAAAGGCCACTGAGACGCGATTCCCCGCCTAGAGCCACCAGCGCCATCATCTAATCTCTATTTCCTCCATATTTCGAGCACAGTGGTCTTACGAAGCAAGGTTTGATTTTGACATTTTATACGTTTTTTACGATTTGCATGCTTATTTTCGTTTTGAACTCTGACTTTAAGCTTTGTTATTATTGTCATGGAGGTTGTGGAAGGATAGGAAAAAACGTTACCTTTGGAGGCGGAGGAAGAGATAGGATCGGAGGCGCTCCGGAGGCCAAGGCGAGGGGATGAGACGCGTGATGCTGGGCTTGCTTGGATTCCTGGTTTGTGTATTCTTTGGCCCTTTGTTGGTTTGAGGATGACAAGCTGAAAACCTAGTATATCTTTCTTTCTTTTTCTTGCTTGCTTGCCCTACATGTTTCTTTATCCTCTTTCTCTTTGTTGCCTTTGTTGCCTAGCTCGATGCCTTTGAATCTGTATGCTTGATGATGATTTGTGCCCAGTGATGAGGGTTTTCTGAGGGGCCTTTGTGTTGCCTCTTCTGTATATTTGTTGATGTTTCTTTCTCCTCTTCTTGTTGGCTTGTATGATTCAAATGCCCTGAAACGCTTGCTTGTGTTTGGTTGCCTTTGAATGCTTGTTGGTCAGAGTTGTTTGCTTGAATGATGATTGATATGTTGTATCTGATATGCTATTGTTGGAACATTGGTTTTGACTAGCTTTCCCTCTCTTCTTTCTGTCTCGCTTCTGTTGCCCTTTGAATTGTTGAGTTGCCTGTGTGCTAACCCAGTGATGAGCTCTTTGAGTTCTGAGGGTTCTTTGTGTTGGAAACTGGTTTAGGCTGGATTGGATTTTGCAGGGCTTTACTGGTTTTGGCCTGTTAAGGCTTATGCTTCAGCTTGACATGGCTGTTGGTGATCTTGCAGGTTTTTGCTTTTAGGCCACAAGGTTTTTGTTTTAAGCAGGGGTTGACAAGTTATGGTTTTTTAGGCTTGGTTGTTAGCTTCAGGCAGGTTTGAGGACTGGTTTACTGGTTTTGATGTTTGTTCATGCCATTTCTGGTTTTTGCACCGGTTTGAGCAGTTTAGGCTTATGCTCACTACTTGTAGTGAGCTTGAGGCCTTGGCTTGCTTTTAGGCTTGATGACAGGTTGGGGCTTTTGCCGGTTTAGTGTTCAGGATGGTAAGTTTTTTAAGGCTTTGGGAACTGGTTGTTTGTTGGCTTCAGCAGGCTGTTGGGTGTTTTTGGCTTCAGCTTCACAGAGTTGTCGCCTCAGGCTTATGCTTGACCTCTGGGATATATTATGCAGGTTTTGTGCCTAAAGACTAGAGGCTTTTTTGGTGGAGGACAGTTTTGTATCCTTTAGTTACAGTTTTGAGACCTTTTATCTTTTGATATCTTTGCCTCTTTATCCCCTGTGTTATTAACAATCCTCTTTTTTGTATACTTTCCTGCCTAAAGCCTATAAGCCTGTACCTCTTTTCTTTCTTCTCTCTCTCTCCAGTACAACTTTTAGCATATTATATTGCTTAACATGTACTAATTCTGAAAAAGAAAACTGGCCTGGAAATGATGAAATGAAACTTTGCTTGCAATCTACTCTTTCTCTGCATATTTGCATATCTCTTTTCCATACTTTGTGCTTCTTGACAGCATTGATGGTACTTTGATATCTTGAGATATCTTTTGGCAGCTTGTTGACTTTGGACTTAGTTTTGAAATTGTGACTTTGTTTAGCAATTTGAACTTGGTTTAGGCCATTCAGTTTGTAACTTGGACTTTGTATTTGCACATGCTGTCTTGCTTTGAACTATGCAGTTGGTTGACCAATTTGAAATGTGCAATTTATAACTTTGTGCATTCATTTTTAATTTGCAAACATTTTCATCCCTCTTTGTGAACCGGGAGAAATCCCGTGATTTGCAAAGAGGGCGAACTGATCCCGGCCATTTGCTTTTAATGATGAACTCTTTATCTGTCTGTCTCTTTAAATATTTATCTGCTTCTGACTTTTCTTCTTTCTTATTCTTTGCAGATAAAATCCAATGAGGCAGAGGGAGCAAGGGATGGAAGATGAAGAATTGAAGACTTAGAAAAATATTAGGATAGTTTTATTTAAATTTAAATAAATGTAATATTATTATTGTAAACATTTTGTAAACAAAAACAATTATACAAATAATTTAAAGATAAATAAAAGTCCTTTTATTTGATTAATTCTTTTTATTCTTTTCAAGATATTTATCTAATTATTTATAATTCTTAAATTAAAATAAAAATGGAAATAAATTCCAATTATCTTAACTTAAAAATAAATAATCACTTGGTAAACATTGTGGTCTTATGACAAACCTGGCGCTCCAATTATCCAAAGCAACGCATAGTTTCAAACCAAGCGACAGCTAATTAAACAAAACGTCCATCTGCCTCTTTTCACTGATTAAATCCAACAAATGCAAATTAACAACCAGCAGCCTCAGTTCTCATTTCAGAGTAATTTGAAAAGCATTGATAGAGCCAACTCTTCTTGAGAGATATGCGCACAAAACCCTGATTCTGATCAAATGCCAAAGAAGCGTTCGCCTGATCAAAGTTGAGCCAAAATCAACCAAAACCCTAAGAAAACTGTTTGAATTGTTCTAGAGCCATGAAAATCAATGAAAACCCTAATTTTATCTGACTGACGAGAAAAGTCTGTTATACCGATTCTTGAGTCAGTCTGAAAAATCAGGAAACGCCCGAAGCTGTGATTTCTTGTGAAAAAAAAATGCGAGGGCAAATTTTGGGGTACAACAGTGACACTATGCAAGATATTAAACAACATTATTCTGTGGGGATCACTGTTTCTAGAGCATAAATGACAAAGTTGATTGCAAAAAGATTATTGAAGGAGATGTTAATAAGTAGTATTCAAATTTAAGAAGGTATGGTGATAAGTTAGCAAAGGTTAATGCTGGAAATACTATTAAGATCAATGTTGATAGACCAAACCCATCAATACAACCAAGGTTTGGATCATTCTACTTTTGTTTTGGTGGTTATAAGAAGAGTTTCATACAGGGTTGTTGACCATTTGTTGGAGTTGATGGCTTCTATTTAAAGACAAAGTAAGGTGGGATACTTTTAATAGTTGTGGGTAGGGATCCCAATGACCAATATTTTCCTTTGGCTTTTGGGATTGTTGAAACTAAAACAAAGGAAAGTTGGAGGTGGTTTATACAATTATCAATGGAAGATATTGGACAATATTGAAGATATATTTTTATCTCATATCAACAAAAGGTATGTACTTATGTAATCATTGAAACTGTCTATGTGTCCATTTCATTTCAGATCTAAATTTGTTTATTTTTTACAAGGATTTATGGTTGTGTTCGAAGAAATGTTTGAGCGAATTGAGCATAGGTTATGCATTAACATGTCTGCTTTGTGTCTATCCACGCATCTGAGCAAGACCATGTCATAATTTATCTTGTATACCACTTCTTCATTGAGGAAAAAGCTACCTGCCAACCTTCTCAATGTCTTTCTATCTTTGTTTGACATACCAATTGTGTATTCTTGAGTCTGAAGGAAGTTCTTAATATCATAATACCAAGGTTTTTTTATCTGACGCCCCCTCTGTAGCAAACACATGAGCTGGTCTATCAAGACACTGAACTGTAATCTGAGGTACATTGTTCCAAGCATTCACTTGATACATGGAAGCCAAAGTGGCTAAAGCATCTTCCATCTGATTCTCATCTCTGGGAATATGATATAATTCAACTTTATTTAAGAAAGGTAATAATATTCTTGCATAATCTTTATAGAGAATCAAGCCAATGTGATGAGTCTCCCATTCTCCTTTGATCTGATTTATTATCAAAGTTGAATCACCATATACATCAAGAATTTTGATTCTGAGATCTATAGCCTCTTCAAGACCCATGATACAAGCTTCATACTTCTCCATGTTATTGGTACAATCAAATGTCAACCTTGCAATAAAAGGTATATGTGACCCATGGGGAGTGATAATCACAACATAAATTCCTTTTCCATAAGCATTTACAACTCCATCAAACACCATACCCCATCGGGATTCAAAATCAAGACCTTCCTCAAGCAAAGGTTCATCACAATCTTTTAATTTTAAATACATCACATCCTTATCAGAGAAATCATACTTAACATATTGATAATCATCAACTGGTTGGTGAGAAAGGTACTCTGCCAACACACTGCCTTTAATAGCCTTCTGAGTATGGTATTCAATACCATATTCAGACAACAACATCTGCCAACGGGAAATTCTTCCAGTAAGAGCAGGCATTTCAAAAATATACTTAATTGGATCCATTTTGGAAATCAAACAAGTAGTGTGATTCAACATATATTTCTGCAATCGCTTCGCCTTCCAGCCAAATCACAACATGTCTTTTCTAGCATAGAATATTGTGACTCACAGTCAGTGATCTTCTTGCTCAAATAATAAATATCTTATTTGTTTTTGTCTGTTTCATCTTGTTATCCTAAAATACAACCCATGGAGTTATCCAACACAGTCAGATACATAATCAATGGTCTTCCTTCAACATGAGGGAGCAAGATAGGAGGCTCAAATAGTTACTATTTAATGCTTTCAAATTCCCTTTTGCAATCGTCCATCCACACACAACCTTGATCTTTCTTTAACAACTTGAAGATTGGTTCACATGTTGCAGTCATATGGGAAATGAATATGGAAATGTAATTCAACAACATTACACAATTTACCATCTAATCATCAACTACAACATCATCATACAACATTCTAATACACCTAATTCATCAAACAACATAAAATTGCATGATCCACACTATTAATCCAACATTTACAAAATTATAACAATGATCATGATATTGAGAGAAAAAACACAAACCAAGCATATACATAATCTACCCACCATCACCATACAAACCCTTAGATAACTAAAACCCCACCCTTACCATAGAGTTCTTGCAAAATCTTCTCAACAATGGTGATCTTCTCTCCCCCTTTTCCCTAGTTCTCCTTTCTCTTTTCTCCAAACTTTCACGATCTATCAGTTTCTATTTCTCCACTTCTCTTTTCTATTAATTTATTATATTTTCATTATAACTTAATCTAACTAATTAAATAATAGTTATAATTATAATTATAATTATAATTATAATTATAATTATAATTATAATTATAATTATAATTATAATTATAATTATAATTATAATTATAATAATTCCATCAATTATTCAATTAAATTAATATTCACCTAATATTAAATGATTAAATATTTATTGACTAATATAATTCAATTAGTCTTACTCACTACACCACCAAATAATACACTTTTGCTCACACACCTCCAACACCAAATCACCAAAAAACCAAACAATACCACATAATCACCAAATACCACATAATTAAATAATGGAAAATAAATAAAATAAGTCGGGGCATTTCAAACACACTATTGGTCATGATCACAGAAGATGATTACAACAGTAGTAGGCTACCGAGCAGCAACAACAATAGTAGAAAGTTGTTGAACGACAACTGCAACAGTTTCGGGAACGTTGCAGAAACACATTTGAAAGAAAATTTTATAGTGACTGTGGGAGATGAAGTCCAATGCAGTGAGGAGTTGTACTTGGATTTTGGTTATTCGACACATATGACAGGTATGAAGGATTGATTTATTGAAATCAATGAAGTCACGGAGAATAAAGTGAAATTCACTTATGACACCATTTTAGCGGTCGACGGGGTCGGTGATGTTTGATCATGAGAAGGGATGGTGGTCATTTCTTGATAAAAAATTTGCTATACATTTCTAGAATTAAATGTAATCTTCTATATTGACCAATTGCTTGAGAAAGGTTACAAGACTCACATGGAAGATAAGATTTTGCGCGTTTTGGATGGAAATAGGGTTTTGGTCCTTAAACCTCCTATGGCTTCTAATAGTACTTTCAAAATTGAGTTAAAAGTGATGGATGATAGGTGTCTTACTACAGAGGTAAGTCAAGATGAGTGGTTGTGGTGCTACCGGCTTGGGCATCTCAATTTAGAGATCTCAATGCATTGAAAATAAATGGTATGGTAACCAGATTCCCTTCCATTAATATTCCAGCTAAGATTTTTAAAGAGTGTGTGTAAGGGAAGCAATACAAGAGTAAATTCAGAAAGGATACAGGTCATAGAACCAAGCATCACCTTGAGGTAGTGTATTATGATGTGTGTGGGCTGATGTAAGTTGATTTGTATGGTGACAATAGGTGTTGTACCCCAAAATTTGCCATCGTATTTTTCCACAAGAAATCACAGCTTCAGGCTTTTCCTGATTTTTTAGATTGGCGTACAATTCAGTCAAACAGGCTTTTCTTATCAGTCAGACAAAAATTAGGGTTTTCATGGCTCTGGAACAGTTCAAACAGTTTTCTTAGGGTTTGGTTGATTTCGGCTCAGTTTTTGATCAGGCGGACGCTTCTTTGACTTTTAATCAAGAACTAGGGTTTGTGCGCAGATTCCTCAGAAAGATTTAATTCTATAGTGCTTTTCAAGTTATTCCTAGATATGGACTGAGGCATTTGGATTGAGTTTGCAGTGTTTGATTAAAATCAGTAAAAGGAAGAGACATTGGGGCATGTGTGATTTGACGGTGCATTGCTTTGATTATTCAAAACGTCGGACGTTTATGGATTATTTATTATTCTAAGTTAAATGGTTGGAATTTATTTTCAATTATTATAATTTAAAGAATTATAAATAATAAAATAAACAATTGAAAAGGAGAAAAAGAATTAACTGGTAAAAAATAGATTTTATTCATCTTTAATTTATTTGTTACAATTATTATTTAAATATTTACAAAGTATTTACAATGATAATTTTACAAATATTTAAAATGAAATAAAAAAAGACTATCCTAATTTTTTCTAAGCTTCCTAATCTTCATTCTTCTATCCAATTCTCCCTCCGCTCCATTTGATTTCATCTGCAAAAAATAAGAAAAGAAAAAGTCAATTGAAGCAGATAAATTAAAGAGACAGACAGTTAATTTGGGCTCATCATTAAAGGCAACTGACTGGAATCAGTTAGCCCTCTCTGCAAATCACGGGATTTCTCCCGGTTCACAGAGAGGGATGGATACTGCTTGCTAAACATGAATGCACAAAGTTGAAATGCACAAATTCAAATTTTTGTCAAACCTACTGCATAATTTCAAAATTGCCAAACAAACTACAAAGTCCAAGACCAAACTGAATGGCCTAAACCAAGTCAAGAGTCCAAACTGAGTTCACATTCAAACTATCCAAAAAGCATTCAAAATGTCCAAAATATGGAAAGATATCAAGATATCAAACAAAAGGCTACTCAGTACTGTCACAAAGATGCAGGGAAGCTGAAGAAAGAAAGTATGCAGGTTAAAAAACAATATTGCAAGCATAGTCAAATGCATCATTTTCCAGCAGTGCCTTTTCAGAAAGGTGTACAAACATAAACATTATTTAATGTTTTAACTGTACTAGAGAGAGAAGAAGAGAGAAAAAAGAATGGGCTTACAGGTTTAGGCATGAGGACAAGATATATAAAAACAAAACTGCAATAAAACAGTGGGGCAGAAGGCAGAGATATGAAGAAATCAGAATACAAACAAAACTGTCAAGAAAAAGATAACTCAGAGCAAGCCTGAACTGTCCAGCTTCAACACAAAGAACCTGCTGAAGCCATAAAACCTGTAGCATAAAGCCTGAACTGTGGAGCTTCAACACAAAAAAACGGTGTACAAGCCTCAAAGCTTAGGAGCCTAAACAAAAAAACTCACTTGTCCAAAAGCCTGCTGTCAAAACCTCACACTAAGCTTCACCTGCCAAAGCCTTACCTGCAATAAAAACCTTTCAAACTGCTTCAACCAAGACAGAACCCAAAAATACAAACTCAACATACCACAAAGCCATAGCCTCAACCGAAGCCAAGACCAAAACAGCATAAGCCTAACCTGTAATCCAACAACACAAACCATCCAAACCTCACACTAAACTTAACCTGCAAAGCCCCAACCTGTCATCAAGCCTAAGAGCTTCAAGGCCCTCAAGTTCAATCTTTCGAAGTCACAAAATCAACAAGCATTCAAGCCACCCATCAAGGCCCTCAGAAAAGTTTCATCATTGGGCCATCCAAAGCATCACAACATATCTCAGCATACCAATAAGCATATTCAGAATCATCAAATACATCATCAAGAAACTGTTTCGCATCAAGAAAATCAAGCTAGGCAACCATATTCATCATCAAAGCATACAAGGAAACTGTCTAGGCATACATAATATCTCAGTAAATCATCATTGAAGGCAACATCATCCAAGGAAACACAAGCATACAGAAAGCGATCAAGAAGAAGAAAGAAGTGACAAAGAGGTTTTCAGAAAGCATCATTAAACCGTAAAAAAGGGTGAAGACACAGAATACCAAGTTCCAGCAAGCTAGCTTCAGCGTAATCGTTCCCCTCACCGTCAAAGCCGCCTGAACACCTCCACCCTCATTCCTCCTCCGTCTCCAAAAGGTAGTACCTCTTTCCTTTCATACACCTCAATAACAAACAATAACGAAGCTTAATCAGAATCAATAATCACAAAAACTAAACATGCAAAAAGGGATTAACGAAAACCTTAAGACATAAGCGAGAAAATCATAACCTTCTTGTTACCGCCGTTTGAGTGAGCATGAGGAGGAAGATGCATGATGGCGTTGGTGGCTGGGCAAGGGGCATTGTTCTGGACGCTTGGCCGGAGAAGAGGAAGGAACGAAGACGAACGACAAACGGCACCACTTCTGTTTCACGAACCCTAGAATCCCAAATGAAACAAAGTTTGACAAAGCCTAAAAAAACATTTTATCTCAAGCTCTGGGCCTTGCCCTCCTCAACGCCTTAAGCCCAAGTAAACTGGCCTACACCCCCCCCCCCACCACGTTGCTAATTTGGGTCAGCATAAACCCTTAAAGCCCATTCAATCTCTAAACTACTTTTTTTATGCAAAATATTTAAATCTTTTTATTAATTAACATACTATTTTTTTTATCATTCCAAATTTCATTAACTCTTTGTTTTTCCCTTTTTTACATAATCATAATTTTGTTTATAAATGATACATTGATTTCCTTTTATATAAAAAAAAAAAAACTGTTTAATTACTTTTTTAGTTAATTAAAAATACATAAAAGAATAGAACTTAAAAACATTTTCTTTTTCTTTTAATTAATTTTTCTCCTTTGTACATAAAAAGATTAAGTAAAATACATTAATAAGGATTACTTTTCTTTAAAGACATTAATATATAGAATTTGAATATTCTCTTTTCTTAAATATTTTTGTACATTAATACATAAAAATACTTTATTAAAATACATGAGTGTTAATACATAAGAAAAATAGATTTTTTTAAAGAAATACTTTTTCTTAAAACTTTTTCTTTTCCTTTGTTAAATTTTCTTATTTTGTACATATTAAACAAAAATACAAGAATACAAAATTAAATAAACAAAATATTTAATTCCTTTCATTAAGTTAACAATACTTAATTTTCTTATCAAATTCACATTTCTCAACTTGTAAATAAATTACATATACATTTACACTTACACTTACACAATACACTTACATTGATACATTATTCATTTGCTATACATTGCTATACATTATACCTTACATCGCGATCGATTCGATTTGGTTGTAATTATTTAAGTCTCATCCCCATTTGTAAACTTATACCCCCACTCCCGGATACTATTTTGTAATAGCGTAGACTTTAAATTCCCGCAATTTACCGCTTTCAAATATACCATGTTTAGACCTAGGATTTATATGTACATAAAATCAAACGCTAGATAACCTAATACAAAAACAAATACATGAAATCAATACACAATCACACTTGCACCCCCTAGGGTAATCCCACATGTTGCCTTCCAAAATGGGCCATGCTTGCACGTCGAGTTTCTTTGGTAAAACAATTCAAATGATCATAAGTCCCTCGATGACGCTTTTGAAAGTTGCCTAAACGGAATGATCATAGTCCCTTCAAGCAAATTGCCAAAGACACTTGGCACCATTGCATTCATGGTCCATACGATGACCCGCGCCTGTCCCGATCACATCCTAAACGCAAGATTGTCCACCAAATTCAATGGTGGAACAAAATTGTTAAAAAAGGGGTTGAAAACATAGAGAAAAGCCTTTGAGTACAATAGGGGTAGACAAAACTCTTATTTACTTGAAATCAACTTGCAAAAACACTTGCCTACTTTTCAAAACCACACTTCACAAACACTTTCAAAACAAACTTCCAAAAACATTTTGAAACATCTTTTCGAAAAGATACACACCGTTGTATATACTCAAACACGAGTCATTACAATGGTTGCCGAAACAAAGGCGTCTATTTCAAAACATTTTCAAAACACACACACACACACACCATTTTTCAAGCAATCAAAAATCAAGGCAAGTGATCTAAAACCAAGTAACTAAGAGCCCATGGATAACCATGGATGAAAAGGGTGCTAATACCTTCCCTTTTCATAATCTACCCCCCGAACCCACGGAACATATCAAAAAGGTTTTTCCTGTGCTTTTTAACCTTTCCTTTAGGATAAAATAAAAAGTCGGTGGCGACTCTTACTAAACCGAACAAGTGCGAATACAAAACGCAAAACTCAAGTCAGTTCTCCCACCGTATCACAATAGGTATTTTGTCAATTTTATCAATTATGTTGTACCCCAAAATTTTCCCTCTCATATTTCTCAACACATGGCAAATGAGGTCCCCAAATTGCTCAAGGAAGTTCAAGAATTAACCAGACAAACTCTCACCTAAGGCAGTATACCTCAAATTAGGGTTTCCATCTTCATCAAGATGTGTGAACCACAAAGGACTAAAATTCTCACCATTGTATTAATATGTTCTCAAGATCATCCATGTTAAGTTTCAAGCCTGGCAGAAGAAGTTTGCTCAGTCAATTGCTCAAATGCCTGAAAATCAACTATACTAAGTCAAAAGTCAACTGTGGCCCACATACAGTCAAACTTCAAGATTTTTGGTCAACATCCTCATTTTGAAGTATTATCCATAATTTGATCAAGGGTTGACCATGATTCCTCAAGGATTGCTCACAATTCATCAAAACCCAAAAGTTGCTAAATTAGGGTTTTATAGGAAAAGTCAACTCAACTTTGACCAAGCATAACTTTCTCATACTTTATCAGAAATGACCTATCCAAAGCTCATTTTGAAGAGGATAAAATTCCCTATAATTCATCTTCAGCTCCCAAGTCCAGAATATGCACTCACAAAAAGATATGAATTTTGATATTATAGGTCCTTTTGAAAAGTCAACAAAAATACCTTTTGGGGCAAAGCTTCATACATGAACATTTTGTTCCAGTTCTTTGACCCCCTTCACCACTGTTTCACTTTCCCCGATTACCAGTTGGTGCCCACTTTGGAGGAATTTTCTCAAATCCTGAGGATTCCTATCCTTAATCAACTACCTTTCAATGGTACGGAAAAGGAGCCAAAGCCTGAAGACGTTGCTCAAGCACTACACTTGCAACCATCCGACATCAAGGGGCATTGGGAAACCAGAAGAGGTGTCAAAGGCTTATTGGCAAAATTCTTGTTTGAGAAGGCACAAGAGTGTTGGAACTCCTTAGATCTACAAGCCTTTGAAGAAATTGTGGCACTCCTTATTTACGGGTTGGTCTTGTTCCCAAATCCTGACCAGCTTATAGATGTCAACGCCGTCAAGATCTTCTTATCCAGGAATCCCATACCAACATTTCTTGGGGACATCCTCCACTCATTTTACACACGAACAATGAGAAAGAGAGGTGTTCTCATGTGCTGTACTCCTCTCCTTGCCAGGTGGTTTATTTCGCACCTTCCACAGTCTGTTTTGAAGAATGACCAAGGCCTAAGGTGGTCACAACGGTTGATGACTCTCACTCACTCTGATGTACACTGGTGTTCTCGGTCTAGAGAAAGTGTCATCATCGTCGATCGTTGTGGAGAGTTCCCTAATATTCCATTACTTGGCATTAGAGGGGGCATTACCTACAACCCTTGTCTGGCTTTGAGGCAGTTTGGATATGCACTGAGGGATGGCCCTCATGACATGTTGATTCCTGACATAGTTTTTGACTTCGACAACGATGCGCAAGGACTCCGTCAAAGGTTCATCAGAGCTTGGAGGATGCCTAACAAGGTAGACAGCAAGACACTGGGGCACAAAAATTCCATCCCTCTTGAGCCTTATCTCAAGTGGGTCTGAACCCGAGCCCAGAGTCTAATGATGCCTTACCCTCATGTTCTCCCTGTGATTAAGGATCCCGTTAAGGAAGGAGAGGTTCCCTACACCGTCTTGTATCCTGACATACCAACGACATGGGAGGAGATGCAGAAGAGTTGGATCCAACTCAGGGAAGAAAGGGATACTTTTGAAGCCAGCTTCTACGCCAGCGAGAAGAAGGTTTTGGAACTTACCCGCCGACTCCACGAGGAAGAGACCCTTAACACCTACATCGCGCCAAAAAGGATGCGCAACGTCTTTTTACCATGAGAAGTTTTTGTAATATTTGGCCCATGGGGCATTTATGTACTAACAAAATTTCTTCCTAATATGACGTGTGTTCTTTTTGTCTGCAACAATTGTGAATTTCTAAATCCTTGAATGCATTGCATAAATAAACATATCATTCATCATGTGCATAAGCAGGTCTCCACACCAGGTTTCCTTATCTTTCTGCTGTTTATTTCAGTAAGATGGATCTCGAACAAACGGTCAAAGATCTACAGTCTCAGAACTCACAATTTCAACATCTTCTGATGACCTTGGAAAAGGGTCAGGAAGATCTAAAAGCCATGCTCGGGAACAAGGAGCAAGTGAAGAAAAAGAAGAAGAGAGTCGGGGTGGCTACCCTGGGAAGAAGGTTTGAAGGTGAAGCCAGAAGGGTCCTTGAATTTCCCCCTACATCTGAAGAGGGAACCAGTAAAGGAAAAGGGGCCGCGATACCGTCTGAATCCGAAGTTGAAGAGGAAGAGGCGGAAGAAGACGAAGACTACTCAGAACAACAATACCCTCCGGCCGATGACAAGTACAAGAGTTTGGAGGACAGGTTGGCAGCTATGGAGCTGCAGAGAGTTCCAGGCTTAGATTTCAAAGATTTGGGATTAATCACCGGAATTGTGATCCTCCCGAAGTTTAAAGTGCCAGTTTTTGCAAGATATGATGGGCTGTCTTGCCCAAAGATGCATCTAAGGTCATACGTCCGAAGAATCCAACCTCACACATCTGACCGAAACCTTTGGGTACATTTCTTTCAGGATAGCCTGTCTGGCACACAGCTAGATTGGTTCTACAACCTTGAGAGATCAGAGGTACATAGTTGGGAGGATCTTGCAACTGCTTTTTATTGCCAAAATCAGTATAACTCCGACCTGGCACCAACCCGTACCCAGCTACAGAGTATGGGGATGGCCTCAGGTGAAGGGTTCAAGGAATATGCCCAGAAGTGGCACGATCTGGCCGGGAGAGTGCAGCCACCTCTGTCTGATAGAGAGCTTGTTGATATGTTTCTGGGGACCCTGTCTGGTCCATTCTTTAATCATCTGATTGGTAGCTCCTCCGCAGGGTTTACCGAATTAATCCTGACTGGCGAGCGGGTAGAAGCCGGTATCAAGAATGGGAAAATTCAGAAGGATGCCTCTGCATCTACTACGGTTAAGAAATCATTTCCGATGAAGAAGGAAACGACTGTTGTGTATTCTCAGAGAGGAGCAGGAAGGAGTGAGCGTCGGTCGACTGTGGGGGCCGTAATGATCCAGAATCCATCAAACGATCAACCTCGCAGTAACCAGTCCAGACCTAAACAGCAATGGGCAGAACGGCCACCACGACAGTTTACCCGCATCAATATGACACCTGCGCAGGTTCTCCCACATCTGCTGAATTTGAATCTCACCAAGATTAGGGAAGCACCGAAGACTGTGAATACTGCTTCACCGCACTATCATCCCAATGCCAAATGCGCCTACCATTCTGATAGCGTCGGACATGACACAAACGATTGTTGGGCGCTAAAAAAATAAAATCCAAGACTTGATAGATGCAAAAGAGGTGGAGTTCGACGCTCCAGAGAAGCCAAACGTGATATCTTCTCTGATGCCGAAGCACGGTCGAAATGTCCATGCTATCGAAGAATATTTGTATGTTTCTGATGTCAATGACCTGAGGACTCCACTGTTAACCACCAAGTTGAATCTGCTAAGAGCCGGGATTTTCCCGGGATGCGAAGAAAACTACTACTGTTGTTACTCTCTGCCGTTTGACTGCCCATCACTGAAGAAAGGCATCCAAGGCCTGATGGACAGTCAACAAATTCTGTTTGAAAAGGTTCCTGCTATTCCAACCCCTACTGAAGATGTCTCAATCATCACCATTCACGCCAATCTTTCCAAGGCCGTCAGAAAGCCTGTTAAGATTACATCAGCTACAAAGATTGTTCCATTGAAAATAACTATGCCTGGGCCAGTCCCCTACAGTTCTGACAAGTCAATACCATGGAATTACGGTGGAGACATCTATTACCATGGTGTTAAACAAGTCGAAGTGACCGAAGAAAGCTCTGATGATGAAGAAGCCGACATTGGAAACATTGCTGGTACGAGCAAGATCACCCGAAGCGGGAGAATATTTTCTCCAGAGATTGCCCCCCAAAGGCAACCTTTGGACCCTCAGCTGCTGCCAAAATTAATCCTGCACCAATAAGACTTTCCGCTGAAACTCCGTTGATTGAAGAAACTATTATTGTCCCTCCTACTTCTGCTGATAAAGGTAAAGGGGCCCAAGATAAGCTCGTCCGGACGAGGGCTCAACCTTTGGTCATCCCGGAGACCTCTAAGAAAGAGATGGAGGAGATCCTGAAGATAATTAAAAAGAGTGATTATGACGTGGTAGAGCAACTGGGGCAAACCCCCTAGAAGATCTCCATGTTAGCATTACTGCTTTGTTCTGAGGCGCACGCCAAAGCATTGATCAAATTCCTGAAGACAGCCCATGTCCCTCAGGAAACCTCTGTCGACCAATTCCAAGACTGTGTAGCCAGTCTTACGGCAGACAACGGTTTAGGTTTCTCTGATGCGGACCTGACCTCAAAAGGAAGGAAACACAACGACGCATTACATGTGTCAGTAGAATGCCAAGGAACTACTCTGGCCCATGTTCTGGTCGACACTGGTTCTTCTCTGAACGTGCTGCCCAAGAAGGCTCTCGACCGTTTAGATTGTGAAGGCTTGGAGTTGAGGCCAAGTAATATCATTGTAAGGGCATTTGACGGGTCGAAGAGAATGGTACACGGAGAGGTAGACATCCCCATTAAGGTTGGCACAGAAGTATTCCCCTCAACATTCTATGTGATGGACATCCGTCCGTCATACTCTTGCTTATTGGGAAGGTTGTGGATACATAACGCTGGGGCAGTTACCTCCTCCTTACATCAAATGTTGAAGTACCCTGTCAAAGGAAAGATCATAACCGTGCATGGTGAAGAGGAATATATGATCAGCCACTTGAACTCCTTTCGGTATGTGGAGGTGGAAGGAGAATTCATTGAAACACCATTCCAGCACTTCGAGGAAGTCTCTCCTCAAGTGGCAGTAGCAAAAGTGGTAGCTGAGGTACCAAAGCATATGGCCAGGATGGCATCTCTAAAAGACGCGAAAGCTGCATTGAAGGAAGGGAAGAGCTCAACATGGGGTCAGTTGCCAGATATTCCTCATAAAATGGACAAGTTTGGATTAGGTTTCACTGCTGCGGGACAGAAAGCTATGCGCCATTCGAAGGTTCAAAGAGCGCCCATCAAGATTTCTCCTTATGGAATCAATGCTCTGGAAGGTGAAGACGAAGAAGCCAACATTGAAGATTGGATCTACCCGACTATCGATGGAGGATTACGCAACTGGGAGGCAAAAGACTTTGTCCCCATTACTTTTATTAATCAGTAATTATCCGTCGAACATTTCCTGTTGATTTGTAATATTTACTCTTGAACAATCCGTACACTACTTTTTCATCTCATGCCTTGCCCGGGGCATGTAGGTCCATTTGTAAGGGTTTTGATTATCTTCATATCCATATGCCATGTTTAATGATTCATTGGACGTTTTTCATTGATAAACTGTTGTGTTCATTTTCTTTCCTTTTTGCTTTTTTGTTTGTTTAAGGATGGCTATCCCTTACACACACCCACACTCACAAATGCAGGTACCCATCCACTCTGGATTCTATGGGTGACTATTCTGCTATGTCCTTCAATAACTCTGAAGATCTGGTCAATCAGGCTGAGTATGAGGATGACGAAGATTGTGAAGTACCGGGAGAGCTAGCCAGACTTCTACAGCAAGAAGAAAGGGCCATCTTGCCTCACGAAGAGTTGTTGGAAACCGTCGACTTAGGAATAGAGGAAGACCGGAAGGAAGTACAAGTGGGTGCCCATCTGGAGCCAAGTGTCAAGGAACGCCTGATACAGCTGTTAAATGAGTATGTTGAAATCTTCGCCTGGTCTTATGAAGACATGCCGGGTTTAGACACAGACATCGTGGTTCACCATCTCCCTACAAGAGAAGATTGTCCACCGATCAAACAAAAAGTCCGCCGAATGAGGCCCGACATGTCTGAGAAGATTAAAGCAGAAGTGATGAAGCAATTCAACGCTGGTTTTCTGGTTGTTACATCCTATCTACAATGGGTTGCTAACATCGTGCCAGTACCTAAAAAAGACGGCAAGGTCCGAATGTGTGTGGACTACCGGGACTTGAATAGGGCTAGTCCTAAAGATGATTTTCCGCTACTGCACATCGACATTTTGATTGACAACACAGCTCAGCACAAAGTGTTTTCCTTCATGGATGGATTCTCGGGCTACAACCAGATTAAAATGGCCCCCGAGGACATGGAGAAAACAACCTTTGTTACACAATGGGGTACCTTCTGTTACAAGGTGATGTCGTTCGGATTGAAGAACGCAGGGGCAACTTATCAACGCGCCATGGTAGCTTTATTTCATGATATGATACATCATGAGATCGAAGTTTACGTAGACGACATGATAACTCGATCACAAACAGAGGAGGAACACCTTGAACATTTGCAGAAGCTGTTTGCCAGGTTGAAAGAATACAAACTCAGGCTGAATCCAAGTAAATGCACTTTTGGAGTTAGGTCTGGTAAACTTCTAGGGTTTATTGTCAGCAACAAAGGCATTGAGGTCGATCCAGCAAAAGTGAAAGCAATACAAGAGATGCCTGCTCCCCGCACTGAAAAGGAGGTTAGAGGATTCTTGGGGCGCCTGAACTATATTGCCAGATTCATCTCTCATCTGACTTCTACTTGCGAGCCCATTTTCAAACTATTAAAGAAAGATCAGGTAGTCGAGGGGAACGACGATTGCCAAGCTGCTTTTGATAAGATCAAGGAGTATTTGCTAGAACCTCCTATTCTGATGCCACCCGTCGAAGGAAGACCATTGATCATGTATCTGACCGTCCTGGATAACTCAATGGGGTGTGTTTTGGGCCAGCATGACGAGTCTGGTCGAAAAGAGCTATTTATTACCTTAGCAAAAAGTTTACCGACTGTGAGACTCGCTACTCACTGCTCGAGAAAACTTGCTACGCTTTGGTATGGGTTGCTTGCCGACTAAGACAGTATATGTTGACTCATACCACTCTGTTGATTTCCAAAATGGATCCTATCAAGTATATCTTTGAAAAGCCTGCTTTATCTGGAAGAATAGCTAGATGGCAAATGATTTTAACTGAGTGTGACATCCAGTACACCACTCAGAAAGCCATAAAGGGGAGTGTACTAGCTGACCATCTAGCTCATCAAGCTATCGAAGATTATCAATCCATGAAATTTGACTTCCCAGACGAGGACATCATGAATTTGGACAACATTGAAGGTAATGGACCGTATGACGGACCTGAAAAGGGATCCCGATGGACCCTGTACTTTGATGGTGCTTCAAATGCACTTGGAAATGGTATCGGTGTGGTACTCATTTCCCAGGAAGGTTGTCACACACCTTTCACGACCCGACTCTGCTTCAGCTGCACCAACAACATGGCTGAATATGAAGCTTGCAATTTTGGTCTCAAGGCTGCTATAGACTTGGGGATCAAATCTTTGATCGTATTTGGGGACTCGGCTTTGGTTATCAGTCAAATCAAAGGAGAGTGGGATACCAAACATCCCAATCTTATCCCATACAAAGAACATGTCTTGACATTGTTGCCTCATTTCGAGCAAATCACCTTCGAGCATTTCCCGCGAGAAGAGAATCAGCTAGCAGATGCTCTGGCTACAATGTCTTCCATGTTTAAACTCAACTGGGATAACGAGGCTCCCTAAATCACCATCGAGCGAATGGATGAACCTGCGCATTGTCACGAGATTAATACCGAAGAAGTAGTGGAACAACCCTGGTTTCATGAAATCAAAAGGTATCTCCAGACTAGAGAATATCCCGAAGGAGCTTCAGTAAATGACAAGAAGTTCCTAAGGAAGTTTGCTGCCAAGTTCTTCCTGAGCAATGGCATCCTCTACAAACGCAACCATGACTGTGTTTTACTCCGATGTGTGGACAAAGCTGAAGCAGAGTTAATCATGACCGAGATACACAGCGACACATTTGGCACTCACTTGAGCAGGCATACAATGGCTAAGAAGATCCTAAGGGCAGGCTATTACTGGTCTACCATAGAAGCTGACTGCCATCAACATTCCCGTACTAGCCACAAGTGTCAAGTCTACGCTGACAAGGTTCATATCCCTCCGGTTCCTCTCAACGTTCTGACAGCTCCGTGGCCATTTGCAATGTGGGGCATTGACATGATTGGAGAGATCAAGCCCACGGCATCCAACGGACATCGTTTCATCCTGGTCGCTATTGATTATTTCACCAAATGGGTCGAAGCAGCTTCCTTCGCCTCTGTTACTAAGAATGTGGTTGCCCGCTTCATCAAGCAAAACCTCATATGCCGGTATGGTGTTCCAGACAGGATCATCACAGACAACGGTACAAATCTGAATAACACTATGATCACCACATTGTGCGAACAGTTCAAGATTTATCATCACAATTCATCTCCCTATCGGCCAAAGATGAACGGTGTTGTTGAAGCTGCGAACAAAAACATTAAGAAGATCATTCAGAAAATGACAGTAACTTACAAAGATTGGCATGAGATGTTACCGTTTGCTCTGCATGGATACCATACGACGGCACATACTTCAACCGGGGCAACCCCATTTTCTTTGGTATATGGCATGGAAGCTGTCCTGCCCATGGAAGTTCAGATTCCTTCTCTAAGGATTATGAAGGACGCAGGTTTGAATGAAGATGATTGGATTCAGACCCGACTTGATCAACTCAATCTGATCGATGAGAAGCGACTCGCTGCTGTCTGCCATGGTCAAACGTATCAAAAACGGATGATCAAGGCTTTCAACAAGAGAGTCAGACGTCAAGTATATCAAGTCGGAGATCTAGTAATCAAGCGGATTATCTTACCGCAAAGTGATCCCAGGGGCAAATGGACTCCTACATACGAAGGACCATTTGTGATCAAGAGCATATTTTCTGGTGGTGCAATGATTCTGACCACCATGGATGGTGACATTTGCCGCACCCTACGAACGCAGACATAGTCAAAAAATACTACGCATGAAATAACTCGACAAGTCGAAAACCCGAAAGGGCGACTTGGGCAAAAATGGGCATCCCGGTGAACCGAAAACCCGAAAGGGCGGTTCAGGCAAAAATTAGGGATAAAACAAAAAAATCTGTACACCCGGCAAGTCGAAAACCCGAAAGGGCGGCTTGGGCAAAAAGGGGTTTCCCGGTGGATCGAAAACCCGAAAGGGCGATTCAGGCAAAAGTTAGGGAATTAAAGCGTATGACTATGTCTCGTCGGATCACGTTAAGGACAATCTCTTCATCAACCAGCTCCAAGATTCTGGTTAATTCAGTCACCGGCAGACGAAGCATTGAACGGGCAGATATTCAGAGTTGTAAAGGCTATAGCAGAATGGAATCCCATGGAGTCATTTCACATAGCCATCTTTCTTTTGTATAAAATTTTCAATTTTTACGGCGACATCCTCTTACTAGGATGCCTGTCTCCTTTGTACAAAGATGCCCATAAAAAGTTAATACAAATACTTTTCCAAATGCATAAATTTGCTTTGTTTTCCCTTTTTCCTCTTGCACTTATGTTTACTCGAGAAACGTCCAATGTTTTGTTAAGTAGGCATATGCATTTGAACATAATCATTTCCTTACAAATCAGGAAAAGATGATTATTGATAGGTTGAAGGTACGGATAGATATCTCAATGCCCTTTCACAAGGATTCCCCAAACAGAGTTAAACTCCAGGATCCTCAGCAGAACAAGAGCTTTCTCAAAGCTGATCTCCCCAGCCAGAGAGCCTTCCAGAACTTAGTTCCCCTCAGAGATAAGTTCCAAATCCCCAGTGGAGCTAAAATTTTCAACTATCAATCCCTAGTGGAATTAGACCAGTAAACATTCTCCCCACATAGACATTTCCCACCGGACCGAAGATTCACAGTCATACCTCTCCAGCGTAAGTCTACCAGGTTCTGAACTCCCCAGCAGAGATCATCAGAATTCTCTCACCCCGCAAGTCATCAAGAAGCTCCGAGCCCCGGCAGTGGTCCCAAGATCCCTCAACCAGTGAAGATCTTGTTCCCTAAGCAGTTAGCAGACAACAAGGATTTCTCATCCTCAGTAACCCCAAAGTTCTTCCATTATGGGTTTATTTCCCCAACATTTGTCCAGGATTTATTCTCCAGAACAAGTTACATCTCAGATTGATCATTCGTTCACAAACTCCTTCATCACCTGTTGGAAGCTACAGTCGCCGAAGATCAAATTCTCACAAAATTCAAGTTATGAAGCCCGGATTTGACCGGATATTATCTTGATCGCTACAGTACATTGTGAAGACCGGACTACTCCGGATAACAGTGTCAAGCTACCGCAAAGCCTGGATTGCGACCAGATAGTGGTATCCCCTCAGAGCACGCTATGAAACTCGGATTCGACCGGATAACATCTTAATCCCTGCAAGTCATTGTGAAGACCGGACTACGACCAGATAACAATGTCAGATTACCGCAAAGCTTGGATTACAACCAGATAATGGGATCTCCTGAATTCAAGTTATGAAGCCCGGACTCGACCGGATAACATCTTAATCTCTACAGCACATTGTGAAGGCCGGACTGCGACCGGATAACAGTGTCAGACAATCTCCAAGCCTGGATTACGACCAGACAACAGTCAAGAAATACTACGAAGCCTGGAATCGACCAGATAGTGGTATATCTTCAACACAAGTCGTAAAGCCCGGATTTGACCGGATAGCAGCTTATCAGGTTATCGTGAAGCCTGGATTGCGACCAGTTAACAATACAAACTTCTGTGAAGCCTGGATTTCGACCAGACAGCAGTTAAGAATACTACGAAGCCTGGAATCGACCAGATAGTAGTATACCTCTAACCAAAGCCGTGAAGCCCGGATTTGACCGGATAGCAGCTTAAGTAAGCTATTGTGAAGCCTGGATTACGACCAGATGACAGTACAAACTTTTGTGAAAGCCTGAAGATCGACCAGATAACAGTTAAGCATTAGCAGAATGAAGAACCATTCTCAGTTCCTCACAGAATATTCGAATATTCTCCAGTGAAGATCTCCTCAAGACAGGAATTCCCCAGTAGATTGGCATACAACCCAAGCTCATGATTCCCCAACAGTGGTCCCGGGACTTCTCATTTTCAACAATCAAAGGATTCTTGCCCTACCCAGTAGCAGTCAAGGAATTATTTTCCCCGGCAGTAGTCAAGATTCTTTTATCTTCAGTCGTCCAGGATTCATCTATCCTCAGTAGGACAGCTCATCAGCTTACATACGCATTCATCACATTCATATCATAAACATTAATATAACATATATTGCATCATGCATTTCATGCAACATGGCTTCGTGTTTCAGCTAATACCTTACCCTTTTTCAGGATAAGAATTAGTAAGCTTCAAATTCAAGACTTCTGAAAACAGTTTACGGATTCTTCCCAACTCCGGATGTTAATCTATCACTTGATCAGATGCAACTTTTGAAAACAGTTTACGGACTCTTCCCCAACGACGGATGCTGCTCTATTGCTTATTCAACTCCAACTTCTGAAAACAGTTTACGGATTCTCCAAACATGGATGTCAATCTATCGCTTGTTCAGACCCCTAGTTCAGAGACGTTGCAAAACATGGTTACCTTTCTGATACTCGTCCACTCACCAAGGACAGACAGTTCAACATTTCCAGATGGCATCTCTAAGCCCATCCCCCGACAAGATTCGGTCACATCCCTAGATGGCATCGTTAAGCCCATCACCAAATGGCATCTGTAAGCCCATTCCCTCTACCATCACATCGCCGAGTGCAAATTTTCTGGGCACTCTAGTGTCCAATCTCCTTTTACCCTCGAGTCGCGAAAGGAAAACTTGCCAATCTAACTATTCAGGTTCAAGAAGATTGAACAGGGGCAACTGTTGTACCCCAAAATCTGCCCTCGTATTTTTCCACAAGAAATCACAGCTTCAGGCTTTTCCTGATTTTTTAGATTGGCGTAAGATTCAGTCAAACAGGATTTTCTTATCAGTCAGACAAAAATTAGGGTTTTCATGGCTCTGGAACAATTCAAACAGTTTTCTTAGGGTTTGGTTGATTTCGGCTCAGTTTTTGATCAGGCGGACGCTTCTTTGACTTTTAATCAAGAACTAGGGTTTGTGCGCAGATTCCTCAGAAAGATTTAATTCTACAGTGCTTTTCAAGTTATTCCGAGATATGGACTGAGGCATTTGGATTGAGTTTGCAGTGTTTGATTAAAATCAGTAAAAGGAAGAGACATTGGGGCATGTGTGATTTGACGGTGCATTGCTTTGATTATTCAAAACGTCGGACGTTTATGGATTATTTATTATTCTAAGTTAAATGGTTGGAATTTATTTTCAATTATTATAATTTAAAGAATTATAAATAATAAAATAAACAATTGAAAAGGAGAAAAAGAATTAACTGGTAAAAAATAGATTTTATTCATCTTTAATTTATTTGTTACAATTATTATTTAAATATTTACAAAGTATTTACAATGATAATTTTACAAATATTTAAAATGAAATAAAAAAAGACTATCCTAATTTTTTCTAAGCTTCCTAATCTTCATTCTTCTATCCAATTCTCCCTCCGCTCCATTTGATTTCATCTGCAAAAAATAAGAAAAGAAAAAGTCAATTGAAGCAGATAAATTAAAGAGACAGACAATTAATTTGGGCTCATCATTAAAGACAACTGACTGGAATCAGTTAGCCCTCTCTGCAAATCACGGGATTTCTCCCAGTTCACAGAGAGGGATGGATAATGCTTGCTAAACATGAATGCACAAAGTTGAAATGCACAAATTCAAATTTTTGTCAAACCTACTGCATAATTTCAAAATTGCCAAACAAACTACAAAGTCCAAGACCAAACTGAATGGCCTAAACCAAGTCAAGAGTCCAAACTGAGTTCACATTCAAACTATCCAAAAAGTTGTCAAAATGTCCAAAATATGGAAAGATATCAAGATATCAAACAAAAGGCTACTCAGTACTGTCACAAAGATGCAGGGAAGCTGAAGAAAGAAAGTATGCAGGTTAAAAAACAATATTGCAAGCATAGTCAAATGCATCATTTTCCAGCAGTGCCTTTTCAGAAAGGTGTACAAACATAAACATTATTTAATGTTTTAACTGTACTAGAGAGAGAAGAAGAGAGAAAAAAGAATGGGCTTACAGGTTTAGGCATGAGGGCAAGATATATAAAAACAAAACTGCAATAAAACAGTGGGGCAGAAGGCAGAGATATGAAGAAATCAGAATACAAACAAAACTGTCAAGAAAAAGATAACTCAGAGCAAGCCTGAACTGTCCAGCTTCAACATAAAGAACCTGTTGAAGCCATAAAACCTGTAGCATAAAGCCTGAACTGTGGAGCTTCAACACAAAAAAACGGTGTACAAGCCTCAAAGCTTAGGAGCCTAAACAAAAAAACTCACTTGTCCAAAAGCCTGCTGTCAAAACCTCACACTAAGCTTCACCTGCCAAAGCCTTACCTGCAATAAAAACCTTTCAAACTGCTTCAACCAAGACAGAACCCAAAAATACAAACTCAGCATACCACAAAGCCATAGCCTCAACCGAAGCCAAGACCAAAACAGCATAAGCCTAACCTGTAATCCAACAACACAAACCATCCAAACCTCACACTAAACTTAACCTGCAAAGCCCTAACCTGTCATCAAGCCTAAGAGCTTCAAGGCCCTCAAGTTCAATCTTTCGAAGTCACAAAATCAACAAGCATTCAAACCACCCATCAAGGCCCTCAGAAAAGTTTCATCATTGGGCCATCCAAAGCATCACAACATATCTCAGCATACCAATAAGCATATTTAGAATCATCAAATACATCATCAAGAAACTGTTTCGCATCAAGCAAATCAAGCTAGGCAACCATATTCATCATCAAAGCATACAAGGCAACTGTCTAGGCATACAGAATATCTCAGTAAATCATCATTGAAGGCAACATCATCCAAGGCAACACAAGCATACAGAAAGCGAGCAAGAAGAAGAAAGAAGTGACAAAGAGGTTTTCAGAAAGCATCATTAAACCATAAAAAAGGGTGAAGACACAGAATACCAAGTTCCAGCAAGCTAGCTTCAGCGTCATCGTTCCCCTCGCCGTCAAAGCCGCCTGAACACCTCCACCCTCATTCCTCCTCCGTCTCCAAAAGGTAGTACCTCTTTCCTTTCATACACCTCAATAACAAACAATAACTAAGCTTAATCAGAATCAATAATCACAAAAACTAAACATGCAAAAAGGGATTAACGAAAACCTTAAGACATAAGCGAGAAAATCATAACCTTCTTGTTACCGCCGTTTGAGTGAGCATGAGGAGGAAGATGCATGATGGCGTTGGTGGCTGGGTGTTGCACCCCAAAATTTGCCCTCCCATATTCTTCAAGATTTGCAAAGAGCATGCTTCAAAATCTCCCCAAGGGTTGCACAGTTCAAGGGCCTCCTAACAGTCCAAAACTAGGGTTTTGGTTCTGATAAAGAAATTGAGGTTTCCAAGGGCCCAATAAAGTCCCACATGCCTATAAACATGGTCAAGCATCCTCATACCAAGTTTCAAGACTTACAGCACAAAATTGCACAGTCAAAAACCCTAATTGCTCAACAGTCAACTGTAGGGGTAAAATGGTCATTTGACATTCAAAAGTCCAAATTTTTGGTCAACATCTTATTTTGAAGCCACAAACATAATTTGATCAATTCTTGATCATTATTTTCAAGACATGGCTCAAAAAGTCTCAAGATGCAAAAGTTTCCATATTTGGATAGTTGAAAAAGTCAACTGTAACTTGACCAAGGCATAACTTCCACATGGTTTATCAAAAAAATTCCATCCAAAGCTCATTTTGAAGAGAAAGGCATTTCCTACAACTCCTCTTCACACTTCAAGTCCAAGAAATGCTCTCACAAAAAGTTATCAATTTCAACATTATAGGTCATTTTCAAAAGTCAACAAAAAGGGACTTTAAGTCAAAGGCCATAACTTGATATTGGTAAATTAAAATGACATGGGACCAAATGCATTGGTTAGAGGACTTCAAGACCTTTCCAAAATGTCCAAGAACATGATCAAAGCTTAAAAATTGAGAAAGATATGCCTTGTGGAAGTTGGGAAATTTTTGGGAATTTTGAAAAGTCAACTTTGCTTCAAATGCCTCCAAATTGCTAATGGGCCACATTTTCTTCCAAGATTCATCATCCAAAGGCTATGCACGACCATTTGGCCCAAAGGGGATTTATTTCATCATTTTTATTATTTATTTGAATTTTTAATCAACATTAATTCATTTAATTAATTAAAATATGAAAAAAATACTAAACAAATGTGTGTGAATCTTTTTATGCAGTATAATCACTCATGATTCACTCAAGATTCGTGCACAACCCAAATTGGAAAGATTGGCCATGATTGGAATCAAATATTCATGGAAAAGATTTGAAAAAATATGCATGAAAAATCAAATATCTCATACATCAATGCATTGATCTTTTGACTCAAATCTTTACCCTAATCCATCCCTCATATAAGTCTGATGCAAACCCTAAAGCTCACAACCCTGAAAGCTGCGCTGAAGCCATAAACAAACTTTGTATTTTTTGAAGAAAAATTCAAAAACTGTTTTCCTAGTTTCAGCAGGTTTCAAAGCAAAACAACAATTCCATTGCACTCCTGATACATCCAGGAACCTTCCCCAATCGAAATTAGTCCTCTGCACCTCAAGAAACGGTAGAACACAGTTACCCTGTACAGGGATTTTTCCTTAATCGTATTCGAATCTACACGCCATATCCATGCATTTTTATTGTTGTTTTATACTAATGTGTTGATTCTGAAGCTAGTAGTATGATTTAATTGAAGAATGCTTGCATATATGGAGAGTTGCCATGAATGATGCCTAGGGTTCCAGAAACCTTGAATTGGGGATTTTGGCATATGGTAAAATCAGACCATGAGACTTGTACCATTAAAATAGTGACATTCCAAGGAATCCAAAACACTAGTCGCGCCCTTTTTATTTTTGCTTAATTCCTATTCGCTATTTTCTGTATTTCAGATTGTGGGGGTTTAAAACCCCCGCTATTTAGTTTGTTTTTTCAGGCAAAAAGGCAGAACAATTGGAGAAGAAGGTGATGTGTAGGCCAACGAGTGGTGCGTTTGAATTTCGCGCGAAAATATCCCACTAACCATTGTTTTACATTATATTGATTATTTGTTATATTATAAACAAAGCGCGTAAGTGGTTCAGCTGGCAAAGCATTAGCATGGTAAGTACTGGGACCTGGGTTCGATTCCCAGGTCCCCTCCCTTTCTCATATTATTTTCTCTTCCATATTCCTACGCAACGCATATTCCAGAGGTTCACCATACACTCAATATCCAAGCACGCCACATGTCTCAGAACGTCCATCCAAGGGCCCTGATCTGATGAACATCATACTCACCAGTCAACGCGTACACATGCGCCCTGGAAAGTCAACTGAAGGCCTTAATTCTATTGGGCCTAATGGCTGGCAACATGACCTCCAAACTGGGGTCAACACCCCCAAGGGTTTGCAATTCTTTTCTTTTTTCTATTTTCCATTATTTGTGTTAATTCAATTATTTCCTTTTAATTCTTTAAATTAATATATTTTCATAACATAAAAAAATAATAAAAAAATCAGAAACTACAAAAATATAAAAACATATTTTATTTAAATGTTTTTTTTGTAAATAAATGATATTAATTAATTTAGTTAATTTTAGGGTTAAATTTTAATATTTTTTGTAATAAATTAAAAAAAACGTAGAATTAGGGTTTTAATTACTTTTATCTTTTTTTCTTTTCTTTTATCATTATTAGTAATTAATTATTTATTTTTGTAAATAAAATTGTATTAAATAATTAAGTTAATTTTAGATTCAATTTTAACATATTTTTTTTTAATAAACTAAAAATAGCTAGAATTAGGTTTTAAATTCCATTATTCTCATTAAAATCCATAAATACAAAAAAAACTCAAAAAAAACTTCCTTCCACATTTAATTTAATTAATTTCGTAATTTTAATTTAATTTCCTAAAAAGGGTCCAACGCCCTCGCGTTCCCGATTTTACTTTCTCTTCGCCTTTTTATTTCTTTTTGTGAATATTCATGTAATTCTCCCACGGCCATGTAATAGACTAATTAGATATTTATTTTCGCACTTTATTTTATTTCAAATCGGGTCCTGGATTAATTTGGCGATGTGGACCCGCGCCTTTGTAATAGCGTAGGACTTTTAATTCTCGCATCTTTTAACTGTTAAATAATTCACATGAAAGAATGAATGTCAAAATAAAAGCAACGCGTAGATCACCGAAACATGAATAAGACAAAAATAAATGAACATGACACACAAATCACACACCACCCCTAGGGTACGCCTCACTGTTGCCTTGCCCCTCGAAAGGTGATCGTCGAGTAGAGGACGTTTTAGTAAGTCCTCATGTCCATGAACATGGCATGAGGGTAGCTTCTAAGGTGTCTTCCTATTGCTCCGGTGATCACCATGTCCCGAATCCTTCGAATTGACCCGAACACCTCCAACGGTGGTGCTACCTACTTCTCAATGGTGGGATGGCACTACTTTAAGGACATTTACACAGACGAATTCCTTAGGGTAGGTAGACGACTCTAGATACTTGCTATAATTTCAAAACAAATCAAAAAAATACTTTTTCACACCAACACTTTTCAAAAAAGCTTTCGAAAGCAACTTTTCAAACACTCTTGAGGACTGATACAAGAGTCGAACTGAAATTTTCAAAGAAACTTTTTTTAACCCACAGTTGAAAAGCAAACAAACCATTTTGAAAACACAAATGAGAAAGTATCTAAGAGCCCATGGATAACCATGGATAGAAAGGGTGCTAACACCTTCCCTTTCTATAATCTACCTCCCGAACCGAGAGCAATCTCTATAAGGAATTTTTTCTGTGCTTTTGTCATTTCCAATTGGAGAAAATAAAAGACGGTGGCGACTCTTGCTTCCGCGACATTTCGCGAACCAGCGTTAAACAGTCAGTTCCAGATCCACCGATCACACTGGGCAAGGGGAATTGTTCTGGACGCTTGGCCGGAGAACAGGAAGGAACAAAGACGAACGACAAACGGCACCGCTTCTGTTTCACGAACCCTAGAATCCCAAATGAAATAAAGTTTGACAAACCCTAAAAAAACATTTTGTCTCAAGCTCTGGGCCTTGCCCTCCTCAACGCCTTAAGCCCAAGTAAACTGGCCTACACCCCCCCCCCCCACCACGTTGCTACTTTGGGTCAGCATAAACCCTTAAAGCCCATTCAATCTCTAAACTACTTTTTTTATGCAAAATATTTAAATCTTTTTATTAATTAACATACTATTTTTTTTATCATTCCAAATTTCATTAACTCTTTGTTTTTCCCTTTTTTACATAATCATAATTTTGTTTATAAATGATACATTAATTTCCTTTTATATAAAAAAAAACTGTTTAATTACTTTTTTAGTTAATTAAAAATACATAAAAGAATAGAACTTAAAAACATTTTCTTTTTCTTTTAATTAATTTTTCTCCTTTGTACATAAAAAGATTAAGTAAAATACATTAATAAGGATTACTTTTCTTTAAAGACATTAATATATAGAATTTGAATATTCTCTTTTCTTAAATATTTTTGTACATTAATACATAAAAATACTTTATTAAAATACATGAGTGTTAATACATAAGAAAAATAGATTTTTTTAAAGAAATACTTTTTCTTAAAACTTTTTCTTTTCCTTTGTTAAATTTTCTTATTTTGTACATATTAAACAAAAATACAAGAATACAAAATTAAATAAACAAAATATTTAATTCCTTTCATTAAGTTAACAATACTTAATTTTCTTATCAAATTCACATTTCTCAACTTGTAAATAAATTACATATACATTTACACTTACACTTACACAATACACTTACATTGATACATTATTCATTTGCTATACATTGCTATACATTATACCTTACATCGCGATCGATTTGATTTGGTTGTAATTATTTAAGTCTCATCCCCATTTATAAACTTATACCCCCACTCCCGGATACTATTTTGTAATAGCGTAGACTTTAAATTCCCGCAATTTACCGCTTTCAAATATACCATGTTTAGACCTAGGATTTGTATGTACATAAAATCAAACGCTAGATAACCTAATACAAAAACAAATACATGAAATCAATACACAATCACACTTGCACCCCCTAGGGTAATCCCACATGTTGCCTTCCAAAATGGGCCATGCTTGCACGTCGAGTTTCTTTGGCAAAACAATTCAAATGATCATAAGTCCCTCGATGACGCTTTCGAAAGTTGCCTAAACAGAATGATCATAGTCCCTTCAAGCAAATTACCAAAGACACTTGGCACCATTGCATTCATGGTCCATACGATGACCCGCGCCTGTCCCGTTCACATCCTAAACGCAAGATTGTCCACCAAATTCAATGGTGGAACAAAATTGTTAAAAAAGGGGTTGAAAACATAGAGAAAAGCCTTTGAGTACAATAGGGGTAGACAAAACTCTTAGTTACTTGAAATCAACTTGCAAAAACACTTGCCTACTTTTCAAAACCACACTTCACAAACACTATCAAAACAAACTTCCAAAAACATTTTGAAACATCTTTTCGAAAAGATACACACCGTTGTATATACTCAAACACGAGTCATTACAATGGTTGCCGAAACAAAGGCGTCTATTTCAAAACATTTTCAAAACACACACACACACACACACCATTTTTCAAGCAATCAAAAATCAAGGCAAGTGATCTAAAACCAAGTAACTAAGAGCCCATGGATAACCATGGATGAAAAGGGTGCTAATACCTTCCCTTTTCATAATCTACCCTCCGAACCCACGAAACATCTCAAAAAGGTTTTTCCTGTGCTTTTTAACCTTTCCTTTAGGATAAAATAAAAAGTCGGTGGCGACTCTTGCTAAACCGAACAAGTGTGAATACAAAACGCAAAACTCAAGTCAGTTCTCCCACCGTATCACAATAGGTATTTTGTCACTTTTATCAATGATGTTGTACCCCAAAATTTTCCCTCTCATATTTCTCAACACATGGAAAATGAGGTCCCCAAATTGCTCAAGGAAGTTCAAGAATTAACCAGACAAACTCTCACCTAAGGCAGTATACCTCAAATTAGGGTTTCCATCTTCATCAAGATGTGTGAACCACAAAGGACTAAAATTCTCACCATTGTATTAATATGTTCTCAAGATAATCCATGTCAAGTTTCAAGCCTGGCAGAAGAAGTTTGCTCAGTCAATTGCTCAAATGCCTGAAAATCAACTATACTAAGTCAAAAGTCAACTGTGGCCCCCATACAGTCAAACTTCAAGATTTTTGGTCAACATCCTCATTTTGAAGTATTATCCATAATTTGATCAAGGGTTGACCATGATTCCTCAAGGATTGCTCACAATTCATCAAAACCCAAAAGTTGCTAAATTAGGGTTTTATAGGAAAAGTCAACTCAACTTTGACCAAGCATAACTTTCTCATACTTTATCAGATATGACCTATCCAAAGCTCATTTTGAAGAGGATAAAATTCCCTACAATTCATCTTCATCTCCCAAGTCCAGAATATGCACTCACAAAAAGATATGAATTTTGATATTATAGGTCCTTTTGAAAAGTCAACAAAAATACCTTTTGGGTCAAAGCTTCATACATGAACATGGAAGACTCAATTGAGATGAGAACAAAAGGGTTGTTTAGAGGAGATTCTAATATTTCTAAAAAGTCTAAGAACACCTCTCTAGGGTCAAAATTGAGAGAGTTGTGAATTGGCCAAGTTGCCCATTGTTGCAAAATTGCCAAAAGTCAAATGTGCTCAAATTTGCATTTTTCGCTAAATGGGCCCAACTTATTATGCTTGCACCTCAATTATAATATGGTCCACGACTCAAATGTTCACTCACCCATTATGTGCTTCATTTTTCAATTTATTTTGATTTTTCATTAATTAAAAAGTGAATTAAATCAAATAAATGATGAAAATTAACAAAGATATGGTTTGATTTGTTTTTTTTTACATATTGGCAATCAAGATATGCTGAGTTAACAAGATCAAATCGAGTTAAGGTCAATTGGTACAAGAAAAGCATGGTTTGGCTCAAAATAGCAACATATCATATAGCTTGCAAATCAAATCAAATCTTGGATAAATGCAAAGATTTAGTCCAAGTTTGTTAACCTAATTCACTCAAGGTTGTATAATGAATAATTCCAGATCAAAATACAAAGGTTAGAGTCGTGGAAAAAGGCAGAGCAAAGTCACGAAATTCAAAGAAAAGTGTGAATTGGTTTTCACTCCACAGGCCATCTCAAGCCATCCTAGCTATCCCAATCCATTATTGGACGTCCCAGGAAGTTGTCCCAATCAGTTGCAAGGCTTGAAGCACCCAGAAACACCAACTGTAACTCACACGGTTTGCGTTTTTTTTCTCCAGAATCGATTATCCCAATTCTTGCATCATTAGCAATTTTAATTGTCATATTTGTGATTATTAACATGTTTGCAAGCTAACTGTATTATTTAATTTCGTTTTTGAAGCCTGTACACGATGTTGCCATTGCTAGGGTTTTTGTGTTTTTTTAGGGTTTCTTGATGCAGGAAAAATTAGGCCTTGAATCAGGTACCATGATGCTCGTGAGGATGAGACGAGTTGATTGATACTGTTACCTTTCATTTATCTTGCGTGTACATCATTTTTGAAATGTGCGGGGTTATACATACAGTGGAGTCTGTAGATAAAAGTCTCTTTTTCTAAAACAACGGTTGCAGCGAAGAAGAAGATGCGTGTCAGCCAGCCATTCGTCCACTCAAATTTTGCGCGTTTTGGCTGGCAGAATATTTGACTTGGCTTTTGGTTTTATTTGTTTATTATGCTTACAAGTTAACAATCTAGCGCAGATGGTTGGAAGGAATGCCTTTGATGCACACGTCCTGGGTTCGATCCCAGGCGTGTGCATTTTATTATTTTCTTGATTGTTTCAGGCGAATCCAATGTAATACATCAGCCAACGCCTTCCATACACCCTCAACGCCTGGCCGCTGGATGCCCAGCTAGTCAGATCCAACGTGCCAGCAATGAAGGTCCATGGTATTCCTCAAAGTCAACAATGCACCAGATCCAGCGCTGACCAGGCCTGGAGCTTAATGAGCCAATGATTTCAGTTCAACACCCCCAGACTTACTAACAACATACAAGCCCAATTTTATTTCTTTCTTATTTTTATTTCCTTATTTAATTATTTTGCTTAATTATTTTTTCACAAAAATTAATCACTTTTTTTATAAAATCATAAAATCAAGAATTCACAAAATTAGAATTAGGTTTTTATTAAATTTAATTTTTAATTAATTAGCTTAATGTAATTTAGGGTAATTTAATTCTTCTTTTCACAATTAAAAACAATTAGAAAATTAGGTTTAAATTCTTGATTTAATTATTTTCTTTTTCCAAATAAAAACACAAAAAATAGGTTAACTTAATTATTTTTCTTAATTAAAGTTAATTAGTAATTAGGTTTTTTTTTTAATTCAATTTTTCCTTATTTTCTCAAAATAACAAAAGCGACAAATTTTTTTTTTCTTTGATCAATCGCAAGTAGGGTTAGTCAAAGGGTTAAAACCCTAATCGCCTAGCATTTAATTTACCGCGCGCATTTAATTCTTTTATTATTTTTTGTAACTGTTTTGAGGATGTAATAGTTTTAACTAGGGTTTTTACTTATCGCTTTTCTCCAATTTTTGGTTATGTAATTAATCCCCCTCTCCGAAGCCTTGTAATAGTTAGGTTTTATATTTTTGCACTTTTAAATTTCCGCAATTATTAACTGTTAGATGAATGCTAATAGGATTGTATGGCAAGAATGCATGACAAAATTAAAATGGTTAGAAAACCCTAATGTGCAAAGATAATAAACTGAAAATAAATCACTCGCACATATTCACTCTTAGGGTATACTCTCACTTCGGTTGCCTTCGGTAAACGATCATTAAGCATAGGGTGTCTTAGTGGTTGCCCTCCCGTCTAAAAATATCAAATGTCCCATTCGAATGTGGCCTCAGAAATGTTGCCTCGGAAATGTTGCCTCGAAAAAGATCTTAAGACTCTACGGTTACTACTAAGGTGTCCTAATATTGCTTTAGTGATTGTACTCGTCCCTTTCGAATTGACCCTTACAAATTCCAACGACGGTGCTACCTATTTCTCAATAGTGGGATAGCGTTGTCTAAAGGAAACAAGAATAGAAACGATCTTTTTTCGAGTAGGTAGATGCTAGTAGGTATTTTCTCAAATCAAAACTTTTCACACTTACACTTTTCAAACAAATGTACAAAACAACTTCGTCACACCCTTGAGGACTGATACAAGGGTTATCACGAAGTAAAACATTTTTCAAAAACAAAGCACACAAACACAAGCAATCTAAAAATGAGCAAGTACCTAAGAGCCCATGGAAAACCATGGATAGAAAGGGTGCTAATACCTTCCCTTTCTATAATCTACCCCCCGTACTCAAAATCTCGAAGAAGGATTTTTTCTGTACTTTTTTCCTTTCTGGTTGGATGAAATAAAAGTCGGTGGTGATTCTTGTTTACCGTGACATTTTTGTGAATTAAAAACGCAAAACGCAAACCAGTATTAAACAGTCGGTTCTGCCACCGTATCATAGAACTGGAGACTCTGCTAGGGAAGAATAAGTGAGGTATACCTTAGGATCTAGGTCATTAAAATTGCTTCTCTTGATTGCTTTGTTTGCTTTATTTTTGAGGGTTTTGTTTGGGGTTACTATAGATCTTATACCTGGATCAGGGGGCACTCATTAGGTAAGTAGCAATAGACTGTGAGGGAACTGTACAGCGTAGATCGATATGGTTGAAGCAGTAGCTACGTTGGTGTGGCACTTTGGTTGGTACCGGTATCCCTTGTGGTGAAACGAGGAGAATACGGGGCCGCTGCGTGGTGTCGTGAAGCACTAACAAACCTTAGAACCTTAGTTGAACAACTTCGCCATTAGAAAGTAGCGAGATAGCCGGCCTCGGTGTAGAGCTGAGAACTGGTTGATACTCGATGCTACACTCATTGACATCATACTTTCGAAATATTTCGGCCGCAAGAAAAGATTACGTGAGATGAAACCATGACCGATAAAGGATGGTCAGTAATATTGAGATCCTCTAGAACCCGGTTACTTTTCTAGGACATGTTTGAAACCAACTTAACTTCAAGAGGGTATTACCTTTAACCTCATGCAAGCCTTAAACCTAAGGGCTTTGTGTGATTTGACTGTGTTTGCAATACCTGTGTTTGTTATATCCGTGGTTTATCAGGACATCATGCATCATAACATGGCATTCATGCTTCATTACACTAACCATATCAAAGACCAAGGGAATTTATCTTTGTTCTGTTTTGCAGATCATGGCTTCCGTGCGTAGAAATACTATCTGAATCAGCTTTGTGAAGATACCTTCCCAACTCAAAGAGCTAGTATCAAGAGTTTTTGAAACTTCTACTTTCATTAAGAGACATAGTCAACTTCTCAGCCTGGTTACTTCAAACTTTGATGAACAGACGATGAGCGTACTTTTTCAGTTCTTCGATCCCAAGCATCACTGCTTCACCTTTCCAGATTATCAGTTGGTACCCACCTTGGAAGAATTCTCTCAACTATTGGGTATTCCCATTCTTGAACAGGTACCCTTCACAGGTATAGAAGAAGTTCCTAAGCCAGAAGTCATTGCCTCAGCTTTGCATTTGAAACGGGCCGACGTGGTATCCAATTGGGAAACTCGAAGCGGAGTCAAAGGCTTTTTAGCCAAATTTCTGATAGACAAGTGTGATACGGTGAGAGAACTGAATTGAGGTTTTGCGTCTGTGTTCGCAAATGTTTCAGTTTAGCAAGAGTCGCCACCGACTTTTTATTTTATCCAAAGGAAAGGTCAAAAAGCACAGGAAAGACCTTTGAGATGTTTTCTTGGGTTCGGGGGGTAGATTATGAAAAGGGAAGGTGCAATCATCCTTTTCATCCATGGTTTTCCATGGGCTCTTAGTTACTTGTTTAGATCACTTGCTTTTGCTTTTCAATTGTTTGAAATGGTGCTTTCTGTGTAGTTTTTGAAAATGCTTTGAAAAAGAGGCCTTGTCTAGGCAACCTTTGTAATGATTCTTGTTTGAATATATACAAAGGTGTTTGTCTTTTGAAAAGATATTTCAATGTTTGAAAGTTTGATTTGGGAAATGTTTTGAAATTGTGTTGTGAGGTGTGTTTGAAAATAACAAGGATGTTTTGCAAGTTTTGATCAAGTAACTAAGAGTTGTCTATCCTATTTTACTCAAAGATCTTTCCTATACGTTTTTAACCCTTTTAATAGTGTTGTTTTACCATTGCATTTGGTAAACAAACTTGTATTAGGATGTTAAACGGGACAAGCGCGGGTCATCGTATTGACCATGATAGCAATATTGCCAAGTATCTTTAGCAATTTTTTGAGGGACTAGATCATTTTGTATAGGCAACCAAGATAGCGTCATCGAGGGACTATGATCTTTTGTTTTTTTTTCGTTTTGCCAAGATACCTAGCATGCATAACATGGCCATTTTCAAGGTAACAAGTGGATGAAACCCTAAGGGTGCATGTGTGCATTGTGTTGTCAATTTTCATGCTTTTTGTCTTTGTATTAGTCAAGCTATTTGTTTTGATTTTGGATTTTTTCATACAAACCCTAGTCTCTAATCATGGCATATTTGAAAGCATAAAGTGCGAGAATTAAAAGTCTAAGTTATTACAAAAGTATCTGGAGATGGGGGTACAATTATTACAAATGGGGATGAATCTCATAAGAATAGTAAAGTCCAAATATCAAGTATTACAACCAAATCGAATTATCGCAATTCAATACAAAGTTATAACAAATTATGAAATAAAGAAAATCAATAATTTATGGAATGCATGTATTTATTAAAAAAGAGATAAATAAACTCTATTCTAAAAAAATAAGAATTATTATTATTATTCTTTTTGTATTTTATTAATTATAAAAAGTTTAAAGGAAGAAAATTTAATTAAACAAAATCTCTATTATTTTTGTATTTTTAATAATCAATAAAAAAGGGTTTAAAGAAAACAAAATTAATTAAATCAAGTTAAATGCTTTTTTGGTATTTTATCAAATGAAACAAGATTAATTAATAAAAGAAGAAAATAAAACTAATTTAAGAAAATCAAAGTTTTAAATATTTTTAGTGTTATTATTAACAAAAAGAAAAGAAAACAAATAAATTAAAATGAATTAGTTAAAAACAAAAGTATTTGTTAAACAAAAGAAAAGAAAAGAAAAGAAAAGAAAAAAGATTAAAAAGTGGGCTTAAAGGTGATATGGAGGTTAGGCCCCAAAAAATAAAAGGAAAGAAAAGGTGAGAGTCAGAATGGAAGGGAGGGGGTGCGCTAGCGATTCGTGTGGGCTTAAGGGATTTGGGGCCAGAAAGGCCCAATTCACAAGTTGCAACGTTTTGTTAGGGTTTGTGAACAATTAGGGTTTGTGATTCTTGCACTCACAGCGGCGTCGTACTCTTCGTTTTCCCTCTTCATCTCTCTCAGCCTATGGTTCTGATCTTCCCTCTAAGCCTAAGCCGTCGGAGCGTTATCCCACACTCTCTATCCTCTTCCTAACGTTCAATGGCCTTGGTTGCAAAACGGTATGGTTCGTCTCTTTGATTTAGCATTTTTTTCAGTTTTCAAGCTTGTTTGGCTTTACAGTTTTGTTCTATTCGCATGCCTTGTTCAGTTTCGTTTTTTAATCTATTATACTATGTGCCTGAGATGCAGCAAAGAGGGTTTGAGAAGAAACGTACCTTGGGGATTTTTTTCTAAAAAAATAGAGATGAAAGAGATTCGAGCCGACGACGTTCCTTGGTGGCTAGAGGCGGAGGGGAGGAAATGATGATGGTCAAGCGCTTCTGGTGATTTCTTTCCTTTGATGATGATACTTTCTAAAACTTTGTGATTGTTGTTGATTGTTTTTGTTAATGATGATGCTTGTTCTGAAACTCTGATATTTCTTTTCTGAAACTTTGATTTCTCTTTCCTCTCTCTTTGAGTTTGAATGATGATGCTGCTAAATGCTTCTGAAACTCCTTCCTCTCTCTTGAATTTGAATGTTGGCGCTTGCTAGCTTTCTGAAACTTTGTACAATGATTGATGATGATTTCGCCTCTGAAACTGATTGTTGGTTTAGATTTTCTTGAAATTTTGACTGTACAATGATTGATGATGATAACAGTTCTGAAACTGATTTGTTGGTTTAGATTTTGTTGAGGATAGTGTGTTCTGAAACTTAGTTTGGTTGATGGTTTTTGTTGAAACTTTGATTGTTGATATGTTGAGATTTTGTTGATGATGATGGTTTCTGAAACTGATTTGAACTTGTTTTGATTATTGGTAGTTGTTGTTGGATTGTTCTGAAACTTTGTTGGTTTGGATTTGTTGATGATGTTAGCAGGCTTTGGTGTTACAGCTTTTTGTGATTGTTTGTTTGGAAGCTGTTATGCAGCTTTGGTTACTGGCTCTTTTGAGAACTGCAGGTTTGGCTTGTTTGTTTTGAAACTGTTGTGTAGATTTTCTGGTTTGTGCAATGTTTGCACAAGTTGGCAAGCTTGTGCAGGTTGCTGTTAATAGGCTTTTGTGGTTGTTGTTCTATGTTGGTTCACAAGGTTTGGGAGTTTTGTTGCAGTTTGGTAGGCTTGCAGTTTTTGCAATGGTTATGTTTAACAGTTTGGCAAACTTGTTTTGTTGGGAACTGCAGGTTTTTTTGGAAGTTTTGTTGCAGTTTTAACTGGCTTGTTAGGCTTGTGCAGGTTGTGGTTTGAAACTGTTACAGGTTATTGGCTTGGTAACAGGTTTTTTTCTTGTTTGAACTGTTATGCAAGTTGTGATACTTGTTTAGGTTTTGAAACTGTTAACTGTTTTGGGAGAGTGGTTTCAGGCTTGTTACAGTTTTTGTGAGTTTCTGGTCTCAAACTGTTACACAGTTTTGTTGTTGTTATAGTTTGGCAAGTTCAGGCTGTTGGCTTGATATCAGGTTTGGCTGTGTGTTTTGATTTGCAGTTTTGACACACAATGTTCTCCCCTCCTCAAACTGTTATGCAGTTTTGAGTTCTTATATCCTTTTAGCTGTTGTTTTTTAACTTGTGACAGCCTTTTTGCCAAACTGTACAACCTCCAAAAGGTGATATCTTTTCTCTCTTTCTCTCTCAATGACAAAGCACTTTTTTGCTTTTTTCTTATTTTCTGAAAAGTTTTCCCATAAATCCCTGGAAAATGATGAAAAGCTATGACAAGCTTTTTGCTTGTCATTTGGTTTACCTCCTGCATTTTACTTTTGCCTGCTATTCTGCTGCATTTGTACTTTTCTGACTGTATTACTTGTGCTGCTGCATCCAGTTGCTTTGTTCAGTTTGGTTACTTGACAATTTGCATTCAATTTGTGCTGCCTTGGTTTGCCTTGTTGCAATATTTCAGTTTGCTTACTTAGTACAGTTTGGTATAGTTTGGCGCCTGTTATGTAATGCAGTTTGCTGCAATGTTTGCCTTAGTTTGCCGCCATGTTTGCATTCAGTTTGCCTTGTTTTGTAACACAATTTTGGTGCCTTGTGCTTTGCCTTTGAATAATTTTGCTTTTGCATTCTTCAATTTGCATTTTTATTTTTTCCTCTTTGTGAACCAAGAAGAGCAATCTTCTTGTGATTTGCAAAGAGGAAAATAAAAACGTGATGAACAATAGCACTTCTGATTCCAGACGGCAAACTTTAATGATGAATATTTTCTTTTCTTTTTTGTTTGAAAATTCTATTTAACTGACTGTGCTAATCCTCTTTCCTTTGTTTTTCTTTCATGTGAGCACAACTTGGGTGATGACAAAGCAGAGGAAGCAGAAGACTTTGAGCATGGGAGCAATGGAGAAATGGCTTAGACTTAGATTTTTAACTTAGATAGATTTTCCATTAATTGTAATAATTTATTTTTTTCAAGTACTATAAGTTGTAAAACCTACAGTATTCAAATAATAAATTATTTTTGTATCAACCTCTGAAAAATCTTTGTGAGGCAATCTGACATCCAATAAAATCTTCTACTGTCAATATTTTGCAATTCTCTCTCTGCATCTTCACTTAATCCTTTAAGATTCTTAGATCAAAATAATTGAAATTGCATTCCAACAATTCTAATACAAATAACTTGAACTTTAAGTAATCCAATAACTTTGTAGTCTCGTAACCTTGCAACAACATTCCAATCAAAATACGCACTGGGTATTCCAATAAACAAGCAAACATTTCATTGCATTAACAAGCAGATGTCTTAACAGACGTATATTATCTGGTCAACTTGGATTAGATAAAACCTGAATATTTCAAATGACAGTCTCAGCTCCTATTTCTTGTCCCAGATGAACAGACCTTGAGAACAACCAGTAACCTTTCAGCAAACTTGAAAAAGTGTGAAAACATGTGACAGTTAATTGAATTTTTGAGAATTCAGTTTCTTCTGAGAAATACGAGAGAAACCCTAATTCTTGATTTACTGCCATAGAAAAGTCTGTTTGATCGATTCCTGAGCCAATCTTGAAAATCTGAGAAAATCCTAGGGTTGTGATTTCTTGTGAAAAAAGGGAGGGAAAATTTTGGGGTACAACAACAAGGCTCAGCTATTTTGGGATGATATGGATTTTCAGGCTTTTGAGGAGGTCTTGGCTCTTCTTATCTATGGTTTAGTTCTCTTCCCTAATCCGGACTCCTTCGTATATGTGAATGCTATCAAGATTTTCCTTTCTCGCAATCCCGTGCCTACCTTGCTTGGAGATATTTTGCACACTCTCCATACTCATACCATGAAGAGAAGAGGGGATCTTATGTGCTGCATGCCGTTACTGTCGAGGTGGTTTATTTCTCACCTCTCTAAGTCTGTACCGAAGAACGAAGAAGGTTTGAGTTGGTCGCAAAGGATAATGTCACTCGCTCATACTAATATTCTTTGGTGTTCCCGAACTGTGGAAGACATTGCTATTATTGACCGCTGTGGGGAGTACCCTAACGTCCCATTACTTGGTATCAGAGGGGGTATAACTTACAATCCTTGTCTAGATTTGCAACAATTTGGCCATGCTCGAAAGGATGGTCCCCATGAGTTACTTATTGAGGGCATTGTATTCAACTATGAGGATGATGTTAATGAATATCGCCGAAGGTTCATACGAGCATTGGGGTATGGTAAATAGATCTGATGCCAAAGATTTGGGACCAAAGACTTCCATTCCTATGGAGCCTTACCTCCAATGGGTACGAGCTCCTGCCTAGAAGCTTATGATGCCTTATATGGCTATATTACCAGTGACTATGGAGCCCACTACTGAAGAAGGCATTCCTTACACGGTTCTCTATCCTTACATGCCCACTGATCTTGGGGAGTTACGAAGGTCTTGGATTCAGCTGAAGAATGAGCGGGATACTTACAGGGACCAGTTCCATGATCAAGAGAGGAAGATTTTACAGCTCACCAGGCAGCTCCAAGAAGAAAGAGTGATCAATGATTATATCAGCACAAAGAGAAAGTGTCCATGTGACTTTTAATTTTTATTTTCTAGTTTTAGATTTGTTTTACTTACTTATTTGTAACGCCTTAAAGGCATTTTGAACCTTCAAATTTAAGCTAATAAAGTTTTTGTTTATTTTGGTTTGCAAATTTAAATTTCCCGAAGTCTTTGAAATAATTACATGCGCATCCCATTATGATACACATCATTACAGGTACCATTACAGGTTTCTCATCTTCTTCGTTGTTTATTTCAGCATGAAATGTCTTCCGATCAAGCCATCAAAGATCTTCAGGCACAAAATGCCCAGTTCCAACAAATGTTCATCAGTCTGGCAAAAGGGAAAGAGGATCTGGAAGCCCTCATTCTGAAAGAGAAGAAGAAGAAAAAGAAGGTTGTTGGTATTCTGAATATGGGCAGAAGGTTTGGAGAAAGGTTGAAGCAACAAACTGATCTGACTGCCTCGTCCAAAGAAGGAGAGAATCAGGAAGAAGAGAAGGGCCCCAGTCCTGCAGTCTCTAACAATGATACTAATTATAATGAGGAGCAATATCCTCCTGCCGAGAATAAATACAAACAGTTAGAGGATCATCTGAGTGCCATGGAAGTTCAGAGGATACCTGGGTTGGATTTTAAAGAATTGGGTCTGGTATCGGGAGTGGTCATCCCTCAGAAGTTCAAAGCTCCGGTTTTTGCCAAGTATGATGAGGTGTCCTGCCCAAAACTCCATCTCCGCTCATATGTTAAGAAGATTCAACCCCACACCGCTGATAGAAATTTGTGGGTGCACTTCTTTCAAGATAGTCTATAAAGACTCAGCTTGAATGGTTCTACCAGTTGGAGGGAGCCAGTGTCCGAAACTGGGAAGATCTTGTTGCTGCTTTCTACAAGCAGTATCAGTACAATGCCGACCTTGCTCCCACTCGTACTCAACTCCAGAATATGTCCATGGGTGCAAGTGAAGGTTTCAAAGATTATGCTAAAAATGGAGAGACTTGGCTGGGAGAGTTCAACCCCCTTTGTCTGATAGGGAGTTGGTTGATATGTTTCTAGGAACGCTATCAGGTCTATTTTTCAATCACTTAATTGGCAGCTCGTCATCTGGTTTCACCGAGCTGATTTTAATTGGAGAAAGAGTAGAAGCTGGAATTTGGAGTGGTAAAATACAGAAGGATGCCTCCTCGAGTTCAGCAAAGAAGCCTTTCGCTGGTAAGAAGGAATCCAGTGCAGTCTATAGCCCGAGGGGCCAAAGCAGATCTGAACACCGTCAAACGTTAAATGCTGTAGTGATACCAAGACCCGCAGTTGCTCCACAATGCAACAATTAATAAAGGGTGGAAAGACCACAACGGCAGTTTACCCGCATCAACATTACTTTGGCTGAAGTTCTACCTCATTTATTAAAATCCAACTTGGTATCCTTGAAAGAGACTCCCAAGAATCCAAACACTACCTCTCCCAAATACAGTCCCAACGCGTGGTGCGCCTACCATTCTGAGAGTCCTGGCCATGATACAAATGATTGTTGGGCTATGAGAAACAAGGTACAAGACTTGCTTGAAGGCAAGGAGATAGAGTTCGACGCTCCAGAAAAGTTGAATGTTATAACTGCTCCCATGCCCAAACATGGTTGTGGAGTTAATGTTGTTGACACTAAGTTGTTTGTGACATCTGTTGAAGAAATTTCTACTCCTCTTATGACTGTTAAGAAGAATTTGTTGTTGGCCGGTTTATTTCCGGGTTATGGTGAAGGTTGCCACATGTGTTCGATTCTACCTTCTGTTTGTCGTTGTTGAAGTCAGGTGTTTAGCGCCTGATAGATAATAAAGAGATTTTGTTCAAGAACACTTTGATCCCTGTTGTTCCCATTAAAGATGTCGCTATTATAACCATTTCCGCCAATCCTTCCAAGGTTTCCTCGAGAAGACCTATTAGGATTACACCTATTCAAAGAATTGATCCGCTGATAATCACTGTTCCTGGTCCCATCCCGTACACCTCAGACAAGGTTGTCCCATGGCATTACGGTGTTGATGTGTACTATCATGGCATTAAGCAAGATCTGAAGAATGAATAAGCTGATACTGATGTCGGTAATATTGTCGGGACTAGTAAGGTTACCCGAAGTGGAAGGGTTTTCTCTCCTGAGATTGCTCTGAAGAACAAGCCTACTGTTATTCCAACTGCTGCTCCAACCAGCACTCCTAACATTTCTCCTGTTCCTACTCCAGTTATTACCCCTGATGTTGAGCCATCTGTGACTTGGGGCAAGGAAATTATAGATGAGTCTGCTCGGACGGAGGCACCTAGGAAAATTGTTGTGGAAGCCTCTAAACAAGAAATAGAGGAAATACTGAAAATCATTAAGAAGAGCGACTACAATGTGGTCGAGCAGTTGGAGCAGACCCCATCAAAGATATCCATGTTGTCTTTGCTGTTGTGCTCTGAAGCCCATGCGAAGGCTTTGATTGCATTTCTCAAGACTGCACATGTGCCGCAGGAAACTTCAGCATATCAGTTCAGAGATTGTGTGGCCAGCCTGACTGCTGACAATGGGTTGGATTTTTCAGATGCGGATCTGACACTGAAAGGAAGGAAGCATAATGATGCTATGCATGTCTCGATTGAGTGCAGGGGCACCACTATGGCTCATGTGCTGGTAGATACCGGGTCTTCACTGAATCTTCTGCTGAAGAAAGCGTTGGACCGTTTAGATTGTGAGGGTTTGACTCTAAAGCTTAGTAACATTTTGGTAAGGGCTTTTGACGGATCAAAGAGAATGGTGCACGGGGAGGTGGACATCCCTGTCAAAGTGGGTTCTCAGACTTTTGGGTACAACTTCTACGTAATGGATATCAGGCCGTCGTATTCTTGCTTGTTGGGTCGTCCTTGGATCCATGAGGTTGGGGCTGTTACTTCCACACTCCATCAAATGCTGAATTATCCGGTGAAGGGAAAGATTGTCGCAGTGCGAGGTGAAGAAGAATACATGGTGAGTCACCTCAATTCCTTCCGCTAACGGGGAATTCATAGAAACTCCTTGTCAGAAATTCGAAGAGGTCCCTCAGATCTTGGCAATAACTGAAGTTACTACCAACAAACCTCCATTGAAGATGGCTTCTCTCAAGGACGCCAGGGTTGTGGTTGAAGAAGGTGGGTGTACCAATTGGGGTCAGCTCCCTGATTTCACTCACAAAACTGACAAATTTGGTTTGGGCTTTACTACAGGGGCTCAAAGGGCTGTTAGGCATGCTCGGGCTGGAAGACCTCCTCTACACATCAGCAATCGGGGAATTAATGCAATTGAAGACAGTGAGGAGGATTCAGACATCGACAGCTGGATCTACCCAATAACCAACGGTGGACCGAATAAGTGGACGGCTAGGGACTTCATACCTGTTTCTTTTATTCCGCAGTAATTGACTCATTTGTTTTAAGATTTGTAATAAACAATTTGAAACTTTATGGCCCGGTGCCTTGCCCAAGGCACCTTTGCTTTGCTTGTGAGGGCTATCATTTGTCATTTCATATATCATTAATAAAGCATTGGATGTTTCTTGCATACAAATTTTGTGCTCCTTGTTTTTATTTTCTGTTTTTCACTTTATCAAAACAGCTATTCTCTTACACACACTCACGTATCATACTGCAGATTCATATCCACTCTGGATCCCATTGATAACAGCTCTTCTACTGCCAATTCTGACTTCAAAAATACGATCAACCAAGCCGAGGACTAAGGTGAGGATGATTGTGAGGTGCTTGGAGAACTTGCTAGACTATTACAGTAGGAAGAAAGGGCCATACAACCTCATGAAGAGCCAGTTGAGTCAGTGAATTTGGGTACAGAGGAAGACAAGAAAGAGGTTAAAATAGGTGCGAATATGGAGCCTAGTGTCAAACAAAAGTTAATGCAGATGCTACACGACTATGTTGAGATCTTTGCCTGGTCTTATGAAGACATGCCTGGTTTGGACACTGATATTGTGGTACATCGCCTGCCGACTAAAGAAGGCTGCCCTCCAGTAAAGCAGAAGGTCCTCCGTATGCGCCCTGAAATGTCAGAGAAAATCAAGTCAGAGGTCATGAAACAGTTCGACGCAGGGTTCTTAGCTGTCACTTCTTATCTGCAGTGGGTTGCTAACGTTGTTCCGGTACCTAAGAAGGACGGTAACGTACGGATGTGTGTGGACTACAGAGATCTGAACAGGACGAGCCCCAAGGATGACTTCCCACTCCCTCACATTAATGTTCTAGTCGACAACACCGCGCATCACAAGATTTTCTCCTTCATGGATGGTTTTTCTGGCTACAACTAGATCAAGATGGCTCCTGAGGACATAGAGAAGACAACCTTCGTTACACAGTGGGGTACCTTTTGTTACAAGGTAATTCCTTTTAGGTTGAAGAACATCGGGGCAACTTATCAGTGCGCCATGGTCGTTTTGTTCCACGATATGATTCACCATGAGGTCGAGGTTTATGTGGATGACATGATAGCCAGGTTCCAGACTGAGGAAGAGCACCTTGATCATCTCCAGAAATTGTTTGATAGGTTGAAGACGTACAAGCTGAGGTTGAATCCGAACAAGTGTACCTTCGGGGTAAGGTCTAGAAAGCTTCTAGGTTTTGTTTTCAGTGACAAAGGTATTCAGGTAGATCCTGCAAAGGTAAAATCCATACAAGAGATGCCGGTCCCCCGCACAGAAAAGGAAGTTAGAGGTTTCTTGGGACGTCTGAATTACATCGCCAGGTTCATTTCACATCTGACTGCTACTTGTGAGCCAATCTTCAAGCTGCTGAAGAAAGATCAAGTGGTAAAGTGGAATGATGATTGCCAGACCGCTTTCGAAAGAATCAAGAAATACCTTCAAGAACCACCAATTTTGATGCCTCCAGTTGAAGGAAGACCTTTGATATTATACTTGACAGTGCTAGACAATTCAATGGGGTGTGTGCTGGGGCAGCATGACGAGTCTGGTCGAAAAGAGCATGCCATTTATTACCTTAGCAAAAAGTTTACCGACTGTGAGACCCGATACTCATTACTCGAGAAAACTTGTTGCGCTTTGGCATGGGCTGCTCGCCGACTGAGACAGTATATGCTGACTCACACTACCTTGTTGATATCAAAGAAGGATCCGATCAAATATATTTTCGAGAAGCCCGCCTTATCCAGAAGAATAGCAAGGTGGTAAATGATCTTGACTGAATACGACATCCAATACACAACCCAAAAATAAATCAAGGGGAGTGTATTGGCGGATCATTTGGCGCATCAGGCCGTGGATGACTACCAGTCCATGAATTTTGAGTTCCCGGATGAGAATATCATGTTGGTAACCGACTGCGAAGAACCTGGAACGGATGAAGGACCGGAGGAGGGATCCCAATGGTCTATGTATTTTGATGGAGCCTCGAACGCATTGGGTATTGTCATTGGTGCTGTGATTATATCTCCTGAGGGCTGTCATAATCCGTTCACCGCCCGATTATGTTTTAACTGCACCAACAATATGGCGGAGTATGAAGCGTGTATTATGGGTCTTCGAGCTGCTATTGACCTGAGGATTAAGTTCTTGAGTGTATTCGAAGATTCCTCTCTGGTGATAAGTCAGATCAAAGGAGAGTGGGATACGAAGCACCCGAATCTCATTCCATACCGAGAGTATGTACTGACATTGCTCCCACACTTTGAGGAGGTAACCTTTAAACATTTCCCAAGAGAGGAGAATCAGTTAGCGGACGTGCTAGCTACTATGTCTTCTATGTTTAAAGTCAGGTGGGACAATGAAGCTCCCCGGATCACTATCGAGAGGTTGGACGAACCCGCACATTGCTGTGACATTGAGACTGAAGAGGTAGCAGATAAACCCTAGTTTCACGAGGTAAAGAGGTATCTTGAGGCTCAAGAATACCCCGACGGGGCATCTGTTAATGATAAGAAGTTTCTGAGAAGGTTCGCTACGAAGTTCTTCATCAGTAATGGAATCCTCTATAAGCGTAACCATGATTCAACCTTACTACGGTGTGTAGATAAGAGCGAGGCAAAAAGGATCATGGCAGAGTTACATGAAGGTACCTTCGAAACTCATTCCAGTGGACATACCATGGTAAAGAAAATCCTACGGGCAGGATATTACTGGTCCACTATGGAAACCGATTGTTATCAGCACTCTCAAACTTGTCACAAGTGCCAAGTCTACACTGATAAGGTGCATGTGCCTTTGGTCCCTCTGAATGTCTTGACGGCTCCTTGGCCCTTTGCAATGTGGGGCATCGACATGATCGGCGAGATCAGACCTACTGCGTCTAATGGGCATCGCTTCATTCTGGTAGCGATTGATTACTTTATGAAGTGGGTTGAGGCAACTTCCTTTGCTACAGTAACCAAGAACGTCGTGGCGCGATTTATCCGACACAATCTGATCTGTCGATATGGTGTACCAGAGAGGATTATTACTGACAATGGTACAAATCTCAATAACACAATAATCATCGAGCTCTGCAAACAGTTCAAGATTCAGCATCATAACTCTTCTCCCTACTAGCCGAAGATGAATGGGCTGTTGAAGCAGCTAACAAGAACATTAAAAAAATTATGCAGAAGATGACGGTGACATACAAAGACTGGCACGAGATGTTACCATTCGCTCTTCATGGGTATCGTACCTCAGCACGGACGTCGTCAGGGGCAACACCCTACTCTTATGTGTATGGCATGGCGAAAGTCCTACCCATCGAAGTCCAGATACCCTCTCTCAAGATTATGAAGGATACAGGTTTGAACGAAGACGACTGGATCCAAACCCGACTTGATCAACTGAATCTAATCGATGAAAAGAGACTTACTGCTATCTGTCATGGTCAGACGTATCAAAAGCAAATGATCAAGGCTTTTAACAAGAATGTCAGACGTCAAGAATATCAAGTCGGGGATCTAGTGATCAAACGCATCATACTACCGTAAGGTGATCCCAGGGGAAAATGGACCCCCACATACGAAGGGCCATTTGTGGTTAGGAACATTTTCTCGGGAGGAGCTATAATTCTAACCACCATGGATGGTGACGACCTTCCTCACCCCGTTAATGTAGACATAGTGAAAAGATACTATGCATAATCAAAGACCCGCTAGGTTGACTGGCCTAGGCAAAAATAAGGGCTTCCCGATGAACCAAAATGGGTTCGGGCAAAAGTAAGGGATGAAAATGAAAAAAAACTGTACACCCGGCAAGTCGAAAACCTGAAAAGGCAACTTGGGCAAAAAAGGGTATCCCGGTGGACTGAAAACCCAAAAGGGCGGTCCAGGCAAAAATTAGGGATCGAAGCGTAACACTGTGTCGCATTGGATTATCTCACAACCAGACTTCGGTATCAGCTATCAAGCTCGAACAACACCAATCAATCTGATCAACCTTCGGCCAAGTAGCAAGGTGATGAGACGCTTGAAGATATAAAGGAAATAGTAGAGTTGGAACCCAATGGGATTGTTTCACATAACTGTTTTCTTTTTTTACAAGTTGTAATTCCTTTCGGCGGTGTTCTCTTACTAGGACGCCAGCCTCCTTGTACAAAACGCCTATTACAGGCCAACTTCAAAAATCAATACAAGTCATTTTCACAAGAAACTTCAATTTGTTTTTTTTCTTTCTTTTTTCTGTTTTTTTTGCAAGAACGTCCAATGATTTATTTTTTATATATGCATTTAAAAATGGTTACGGCTCATAAATGTTTACATAAGAAACAAAGACAATTACTTGTAATGCCAAAAACAGGGAAAACAAGAAGTGCCTAAACCTTACAGTTACTATGCCCATCAGGTACCTGGATAGAGCTAGCTTGAGAACATGAGTAGTGGTATATACAATCCCCACAGAGTAAAAAGTATCCAAAGATAGTGATGTTAGCTTTCCCGAACAGGACATAACTCTCCCTAGCTGAGGTTCACAATCGCGAGTGAGTCAATAAATTTTTCCCCAAGCAGAGTTTATTTCTCTCACAAGCAGAAATTCAATCTCCAACAGAATTCATTATCACCAGCAACAGAATTTCATCCCCAGCTGAGTTTACTCCTCCAGATCGGCAAATCTATCAACAGAGTATCTCCTCTCCAACAAAGTTATTCCCCACGGAGTTATCCTCAGACAGGGTCTCTTCCGGGAGAATATTCACCAGCTGAATGGATGTGACTCCCCAGCTAATCATCTTTATTAACCATCCCCAACAAGAGTAGAGGAACTATGGTTTTTTACAGCAGTCAAGAATACCATTTCTCATACTCTTCAAATAGCATCCAGGGATTTATTTTACTGGACTCAGATTATTACGTCAGCATTTCACGAACATACATCATGACATACGCATACATATCATATACAACATAATCTCATTTATTTTGAGAACATCATCTCACCCTGCATTTCATGCATCACATACAACTAACCTTAATATCTTTTACAGGAAAAGACGATTAGCTTCAACGAATCCAGCAGTTATACAGATCACATATACAGACAACTAATGGAAACTCAGTTCCCGAAATCAAACAGGTCAACTAATCTACATTATCAGATCAAAGTAACCTTACCCCGGTTCATCCTGAAGTTTTACACAAACTTATAACCTTACCTGGTTCATCTTGAAGTTTTACACAAACTTATAACCTTACCCTGATTCATCCTAAAGTTTTACACAAACTTATAACCTTACCCCGATTCATCCTGAAGTTTTACACGAACTTATATCGAAGCAACCTTACCCCGGTTCATCCTGAAGTTTTACACAAACTTATAACCTTACGCAGGTTCCCGCTACATTTTTACCCAAACTCATCACAAAACAACCTTATCCAGGCTGTCATATCAAAATAACCTTACCCCGATTCATTTTGAAGTTTTACATAAACGTATCACGAAGTAACCCTACGATTCAGGTTCCTTCTCACAACCCTACTATCCAGGCTTTCATCTCGAAGTAACCATACTATCCAGGTTCCTTTTTACAACCCTACTATCCAGGCTTTCATGTCGAAGTAACCCTACTATCCATGTTCCATCTCACAGCCCTACCATCCAGGCTTTCATATCGAAGTAACCCTACTATCCAGGTTCCTTCTCACAACCCTACTATCCAGCCTTTCATGTCGAAGTAACCCTACTATCCAGGCTTTCATGTCGAAGTAACCCTACTATCCAGGTTCCTTCTCACAACCCTACCATCCAGGTTTTCATATCAAAGTAACCCTACTATCCAGGTTCCTTCTCACAACCCTACTATCCAGGCTTTCATCTCAAAGTAACCATACTATCCAGGTTCCTTCTCAAGCCCTACTATCCAGGCTTTCATCTCGAAGTAGCCTTACTATCCAGGCTTTCATATCGAAGTAACCCTACTATCCAGGTTCCTTCTCATAACCTTACTACCTGGGTTCTTCCTCTCTTATCCCCAGACAACAGTCCACAACACTGTAAGACCAGGACTCGATCAAACACGATTGGTTTCGCATCTCTCCAGTAAGTCGTAGTGTAGCATATACCCCGACCAGACACGCAGTTCACTTCCACTTCCTCAAACCGGAGTTATTCCCCAGTAGAGTAAAGGACAACTGAAGCTCCTAAAACTCTATTTCTCCCAAGACAGAGACCAGCGTTCCCTAGCGAAGTCCTCCTCAACAACAGGTATACGGGTTCTCGCAAAGGAATCTCTTATGAGATCGACACCTCTTCGGATGGCATCTTTAAGCCCATCCCCGACAATCTTCAATACTCAACCTCCAAATGGCATCTGTAAGCCCATTCCTGATATCGCAAATCAAGGGCACTTTATGCGAGTGTAAATTTCTGGGCACTCTAGTGTTCAATCATCCTCCACCTTCAGATCACGAAAGGCAGACGAGCCAATCTATATTTTCAAGTTTAAGAAGATTGAACAGGGACAGCTGTTGTACCCCAAAATTTTCCCTCTCATATTTCTCAACACATGGCAAGTGAGGTCCCCAAATTGCTCAAGGAAGTTCAAGAATTGACCAGACAAACTTTCACCTAAGGTAGTATACCTCAAATTAGGGTTTCCATCTTCATCAAGATGTGTGAACCACAAAGGACTCAAATGCTCACCATTGTCCTAATATGTTCTCAAGATCATCCATGTCAAGTTTCAAGCCTGGCAGAAGAAGTTTGCTCAGTTAATTGCTCAAATGCTTGAAAATCAACTATACTAGGTCAAAAGTCAACTGTGACCCACATACAGTCAAACTTCAAGATTTTTGGTCAACATCCTCATTTTGAAGTATTATCAATCATTTGATCAAGGTTTGATCATGATTCCTCAAGGATTGCTCACAATTCATCAAAACCCAAAAGTTGCTCAATTAGGGTTTTACAGGAAAAGTCAACTCAACTTTGACCAAGCATAACTTTCTCGTACTTTATAAAAAATGACCCATCCAAAGCTAATTTTTAATAGGATGCAATTCCCTACAATTCATCTTCATATCCCAAGTCCAGAATATGCACTCACAAAAATATATGAATTTTGACATTATAGGTCCTTTTGAAAAGTCAACAAAAACACCTTTTGGGTCAAAGCTTCATACATGAACATGGAAGACTCAATTGAGATGAGACCAAAAGGGTTGTTTATAGGACAATCTAAGCTTTATAAAAAGTCCAAGAACACCTCTCTAGGGTCAAAATTGAGAGAGTTATGCATTGGCCAAGTTGACCATTATTGCAAAATTGCCAAAAGTCAAATGTGCTCAAATTTGCATTTTTTGCTAAATAGGCCCAACTTTTTATTCTTGCACCTCAATTATAATGTGGTCCAAGACTCAAATGTTCACTCACCCACTATGTGCTTCATTTTTCAATTTATTTTGATTTTTCATTAATTAAAAAGTGAATTAAATTAAATAAATGATGAAAATTAACAAAGATATGATTTGATTTGTTTTTTTGACAGATTGGCAATCAAGATATGCTGAGTTAACAAGATCAAATCGAGTTAAGGTCAATTGGTACAAGAAAGGCATGGTTTGGCTCAAAATAACAACATATCATATAGCTTGCAAATCAAATCAAATCTTGGATAAATGCAAATATTTAGTCCAAGTTTGTTAACCTAATTCATTCTAGGTTATATAATGAACAATTCCAGATCAAAATACAAAGGTTAGAGCCGTGGAAAAAGGCAGAGCAAAGTCAAAAAATTCAAAGAAAAGTGTGAATTGGTTTTCACTCCACAGACCATCTCAAGCCACCCTAGCTATCCCAATCCATTGCTGGACGTCCCAGGAAGCTGTCCCAATCAGTTGCAAGGCTTGAAGCACCCAGAAACACCAACTGTAACTCATACAGTTTACGTTTTTTTTCCAGAATCAATTATCCCAATTCTTGCATCATTAGCAATTTTAATTGTCATATTTGTGATTATCAACATGTTTGCAAGCTAATTGTATTATTTAATTTCGTTTTTGAAGCATGTACACGATGTTGCCATTGCTAGGGTTTTTTGTGTTTTTTTAGGGTTTCTTGATGCAGGAAAAATTAGGCCTTGAATCAGGCCACGCCTTCTATACACCCTTAACGCCTTGCCACTGGATGCCCAGCTAGTCAGATCCAACGTGCCAGCAATAAAGGTCCATGGTATTCCTCAAAGTCAACGATGCACCAGATCCAGCGCTGACCAGACCTGGAGCTTAATGGGCCAATGATTTCAGTTCAACACCCCCAGACTTACTAACAACATACATGCCCAATTTTATTTCTTTCTTATTTTTATTTCCTTATTTAATTATTTTGCTTAATTATTTTTTCACAAAAATTAATCACTTTTTTTATAAAATCATAAAATCAAGAATTCACAAAATTAGAATTAGGTTTTTATTAAATTTAATTTTTAATTAATTAGCTTAATGTAATTTAGGGCAATTTAATTCTTCTTTTCACAATTAAAAACAATTAGAAAATTAGGTTTAAATTCTTGATTTAATTATTTCCTTTTTCCAAATAAAAACATAAAAAATAGGTTAACTTAATTATTTTTCTTAATTAAAGTTAATTAGTAATTAGGTTCTTTTTTTAATTCAATTATTCCTTATTTTCTCAAAATAACAAAAGCGACAAATTTTTTTTTTCTTTGATCAACCGCAAGTAGGGTTAGTCAAAGGGTCAAAATCCTAATCGCCTCGCATTTAATTATTTAATTATTTTTTGTAACTGTTTTTAGGATGTAATAGTTTTAACTAGGGTTTTTACTTATCGTTTTTCCCCGATTTTTGGTTATGTAATTAATCCCCCTCCCCGAAGCCTTGTAATAGTTAGGTTTTATATTTTCGCACTTTTAAATTTCCGCAATTATTAACTGTTAGATGAATGCTAATAGGATTGTATGGCAAGAATGCATGACAAAATTAAAATGGTTAAAAAACCCTAATGTGCAAAGATAATAAATTGAAAATAAATCACTCACACATATTCACTCTTAGGGTGCCCTCCCGTCTAAAAAGATCAAATGTCCCATTCGAATGTGGCCTCGGAAATGTTGCCTCCGAAATGTTGCCTCGGAAATGTTGCCTCGGAAATATTTTCTCGAAAAAGATCTTAAGACTCTAGGGTTAATACTAAGGTGTCCTAATATTGCTTTAGTGATTGTACTCGTCCCTTTCGAATTGACCCTTACAAATTCCAAAGACGGTGCTACCTATTTCTCAATAGTGGGATAGCGCTGTCTAAAGGAAACAAGAATATAAACAATATTTTTTCGAGTAGGTAGATGCTAGTAGGTACTTGCTCAAATCAAAACTTTTCACACTTACACTTTTCAAACAAATGTACAAAACAACTTCGTCACACCTTGAGGACTGATACAAGAGTTATCACGAAGTAAAACATTTTTCAAAAACAAAGCACACAAACACAAGCAATTTAAAAATGAGCAAGTACCTAAGAGCCCATGGAAAACCATGGATAGAAAGGGTGCTAATACCTTCCCTTTCTATAATCTACCCCCCGTACTCAAAATCTCGAAAAAGGATTTTTTTCTGTATTTTTTTCCTTTCTGGTTGGATGAAATAAAAGTCGGTGGCGACTCTTGCTTACCGCGAAATTTTTGCAGATAAAAAATGAAAAACGCAAACCAGTATTAAACAGTCGGTTCTGCCACCGTATCACAAATGACTTTAGTATAAAGTTATGGACATACCTAGTTAAGAGAAAGGATGAGGTATTTGAAGTGTTTAAGAAGTTTAAGTCTATGGTTTAGAGGTAAAGCCGTCACAAGCTTAAAATTATCAAAATGGATGATGGAGGTGAATATGTCTTAAATAACTTTGGGAAGTATTGTGATGGATGGGGGATAATGCATGAGGTTGTACCACCCTATATAACTCAGCAAAATGGTGTTTTCGAGAGGAAAAAGCGATCGATCATGAACATGGTGAGAAGGATGGTAAAGGGGAAAATTTTCCGAAAGAGCTATGGGGAGAAGCCGGTTTCACAACTTCTTATTTGTTGAATAGGTGCCCTACGAAAAAGCCTAAGAAGCTAACTCCAGAAGAGATGTGGTTTAGATTCAAACTGAATCTAAAACATTTGAGAGTTTTTGATTCAGTAGCATATCGACATATTTCAGGTCAGCTTAGAAAGAAGTTGGATGACAAGGGTGAGATGATGTTAATTGTTAGGTATCATCTTACTGGTGGTTATAAGTTGTTTGATGTTGAAAATAAGAGGATCGTGATCAACCAGGATGTCATTGTCGATGATCTGAAGCGCGTCAAGCTGCCTGAAAAATGTTGTCAACAACATGTAACTAGTCACCAGAATGAATTTTTGAATTCTAACAGTTTGGAACAATTGCGCGTCATAGCTCGAACAGAGGAAAATGTTAGACGACCAACTAGGAAGAGAGGTTTTCCTCAAAGACTCCAAGATTGTGAGATATTCTGGGATAACGTGATCAATGATGATGGTGATTTCGTTCACTTTGTGCTTATGGCTGAATTTGAGGCCTTTAATACAGAAGAGGTATTAAGTGATCCAAAGTGAGTGTGTGCAATGAAAGAGGAGCTAAAATCGACTGAGAAAAAATGTACCTGGGAGATGTTTGATCCTCTAAAAGGTAAGAAGCCAATTGGTGTGAGATGGGTCTACAAAGTAAAGGCAAATCCCAAAGGTGAGATAATCAAGCATAAGGCTCGATTAGTTACGAAGGGTTTTTTGCAAAGAGAAGGTAAGACTTTGATGATATGTTTGCACCAATTGCTAGACTTGAAACCATACGATTGGTTGTTGGTATTACGAATAACAATAATTGGTTGATCTATCAAATAGATGTGAAATTCACGTTTTTGAATGGTCTGCTTGAAGAAGAGGTATATGTAGAATAACCCTCTGGTTTTATTGTGAAAAATCAAGAGAATAGGTTCTACAAGTTAATAAAAACGTTATATGGTTTGAAGCAAGCTCCGAGAGTTTATAAACAAACTGATAAATGGTTTTCTAGTTGATGTTGCCTTCAAGAAATGTGTGTCCGAGCATGCAGTTTATGTGAAGTTGGACGTAAGTGAAGGTGTGATCATACTTTGTCTATATGGGGATGATTTGTTGATCAAAGGCAGCAATAAGTTGAGTATTTCTAATTTCAAATGAGAACTTATGAAAGAATTTGAAATGAGTGACCTTTGGATTATGACATACTTCTTTGACATGGAGCTTCATAAGTAAAAAATGGGACAACTCATGCATCAAAGGGGATATGCTCTTGAAATCTTGAAAATATGTGATATGGAGCATTGTAATTCTACCATAACACCATCTGAAGGAAGGTTGCAACTGTCCAAAAGTGAGGATGATCATAATGTAGATCATACTAATATAAGATATTGATTGGATCGTTACATTACTTATGCAATACGCGTAGATTCATGGAGATACTGAAGGTGTCTCACTTGGAAATAGTCAAAAGAATTCTAAGATAGGTCAAAGGATCTATTGACTGCGGAATTCTCTTTCCCGCAGCAGATACGGGCAACAAATGAAATTTTCTCGATTTTACGGATTCCAATTGGCACGGAGATAAAGATGATTGTAAGTCTACAGTCGGGTACATCTTTATGTTCGGAGAAGCACCAATCTCATGGTTTTCTAAGAAGGAACCGGTAGTTACACTCTCGTCTTGTGAGGCCGAGTATATTACCGCGTTGTTATGTGTGTGTCAATCTGTATGGCTAATGACTTTACTGCAGGAGCTGGGCAACAATGAGAGTGATGTTGTCACACTCTTGGTTGATAATGTTTCAGCCATTAATCTTTTTAAGAACCCAATTGCACATGGGAGGAGCAAGCATATTGATATGAGGTTTTACTACTTGGGGGATCTTGTGAGTGAATGCAAGTTAAGATTGAGATATTGTAGGAGTGAAGACCAAGTTGCTGATTTGTTGACAAAAGGAGTCACAAATGATGTGTTCAAGAGATTAAAGATGAGCATGAGAATGTAAAACTTGGAGCGTTTGAATTAAGATGATGTGTTAGTTTAAAATAATAATTCAAGTGGGTGTAGCAAGTCACTGGAGGTTGATGACAGGTTACAACTTCTGAAATAAGCACTTCTGAAAAGCAAAAAAGCAGTTTTTCAATTTGGTAACCGGTTACATGTAGACAAATTTGGATAATTTGCTTCTGTTAGTTACAATGGTAATCGGTTACATGAAATGATGTAATCGGTTACAAGCCCGAGTTTTTGTGGTTTCAACTTGTTTATTTGATGTTTTTAGCTCCCAGTTAATATAACTTGCTTGTATAAAAATCTTTTGTGGTATAATATGCAAAATTAATGATAATTTCTCTTCTCACTGTCAATTACTCTCTCTCACTCTAATTCTCTTATTTTCTCACTTCATCTTCTCTACAAACATCAAAACCTTCATTGATTCACCAATTAAATTTCATGTTCTAACAAATTTCTATATCAATTTTACAAGAATGTGAATAGACATAAATATTTTTATATATAAACATTTTTAAAATATTTTTTATGGCTCTATTTGATAAGAGAATTTTTATGGCTCTATTTGATATCTATCATTTTTATTGACTATATATCTTATTTTAATAAGCTAATTCAAGTTATTTTATAATTTGCAATTTTTCCTTTCAAATTTACCTTCTTAATTTTAATTAGAATAATTTGTTAAAGTTTTTTTCATTTCATATTTATAAATTATTTCATATTTATAAATTATTTCATCGCTAATTTTATTAATCATTACAAATTCAATCAAAAAAAGTTATATGCAATCTTTGTCAACTACTATTGTAGTAATTGATAAATCATCCTCTATAAGTCCGTCCTCAATAATTTGTTAATCAATCTTTATAATTTTTCTTCTAATAAGCAAATGAAGTGATAAAGATATCTGGAACATACACATACTAGTACAATTTGTAGACTTGAACTAATAATACACTCCTTCCGTTTTAAAGAAAACAATTTGTTTTAAAATAAATATTATTTTTATTTTTTAATATAATAATCATAGTTATTTTCTCAATTATGTCATATAATTATTATTTTGTATACTATTTCTAATATATTAATAAAATTAATTTAATAAAAATATAATATCTCATAATAATATAATTACATTCTTTAATTTATATACAAAAACTTTAAACAGTATTCAGTTTAAAACAAAAGGAGTCCTATTAAAAATCATTTCACAGTTACTATATTGTCTGTTTTTAGAAAAAGAAGCAGAAAGATGAACTATGAAAAGACGAGCAGGAGATGTAATAAGAACTTCATCATTGAATAGGCCAGTTGGAGCTAGAGCTCGGGAAGTAGCTGAAGAATTTATCTCAAACAATCCCTTTTTCACAATTTCGATCAAGCCTGCTTATCTGACAGCAGATCGGCCGGTAAGGTTAAACACAAGTGATTTACATTATTCATGCAATGCTATAATATATGCATGTTAGTTATGTTGTATAGTTGTGATTATAAATTATATATACAATGCAGTATGTACCAAATTTACAAAGGGTTATTGAGAACAAGAAGAGGAATGTGATGATTCAGATTGGTGAAAGATCCTGGAATCTGAAGTTGCTTCCTTGTTCCAATAATATAAGGAGCCGTCGGCTTTCGGCTGGTTGGTCCTTGTTTGCAAGGGAAAGTGGTTTGCAGCCGGGAGATGTTTGCATCTTTGAACTGATAAACAAGAAAGATTTAGTTTTTAAAGTTCATGTTTTTTAAAAGGACTGTTAATGGACCTGTATCTGTTTGAAGGTGTTATTTTGAGTGAGGTGAAGTAATGTTCAACTTTGGTTGTAAATGTGTTAATTTTGAAATATTTGAAGAAAATTTAATATGAAAATAAAACAAACTCATCTGATTTAGAATTCAATTAATTTTCTATTGAAGAAGTAGAGGAAGTAAGCCACTCGGAAGTTAGACCGTGACATAATTCTCGCTCAAGTAGAATTTGAATATTCTGCAAGAAAATCTTGAGCATTCCGTTTCAAGTAGAATTCGAGTGCTCTGCAAACAATTTTGCAAACATTTTTTAGCATCATCAGAATAGATGATCCATTATAATTTACACTCTTAGAATAAGTGTTGTAGAGTTGACTAGCACCTCTGGTCTGTATTATATTTTGTTTTTGATAATTTAAATACTTTGCAAGACCATCTCGAGCATCCTCTTCAAGTAGAATTCGAATTCTCTGGAGGACAATCTTGATCATAATAGAGATAGATGATCCATTTCAATCTACACCTTTAGAACGAGTGTTGTAGAGTTGGCCAACATTTTTATCTTGACTATTATGTTTATTTTATTTTATTTTTCAGATAAATGGATGATCTCTCTAATGTGTGCCCAATCACTTTTTTAGATAAGCAACATGTGTTAATAGACATAAGAAGTGCAAAAAAAAAAAATACAAAAACACAAGAGGCTACAAGGACACCCCAAGACAACTCCAACAACACCCACTACAAACCAACTTACAACAAAGGAGTGGATAACAAAACCTCAACAAAACCCACTCCCCCTTTATCAAAAATTAACAATCAATTCCAACCAAATTTTTTAATGAAAGATAAAACATCATCACACTTTCAAACCTTAGTCAAGAACACCACTTGGTTTCTAAATAATCACAAACCCCAACAAACTAGTAACCAAAGAAAAGAAACAAAAGACAGATGTATGAAACAACAAAAAAATATCCTTAAGCTTCAACAAAAAATCAAAAAAATATACTTAAGCTTCAACAAAAAATCAACCGACAAAAAAGCTTCTTCCGAACCAACAACCTCAAAAGTCTCAACTGACATCACCTCCAACCAACGGAATACCGTCTGCCACACCGAATTAGAAAAAATGCAAGAAAAAATGAGATGCCCACAAGAATCTCCAAAAGAAGCACACAAAGAACACAAATTATTCAACATAAAATTAGATATACCTCTCAAACAAAGCTCTCGTTTGATAGGAAGACTATTCAACAATAATTTGTTTAATCACTCGAATGAACGTGGCATATGTGTTGGCTGAAGATTTTGATGATATTGTTCGAAGCGAAGCAAGTTGGATGTTTCGATTGGAATAAAGCAAGATGTCATGTTTCGAAATGGTAGAAGCAGTGCTTCGAATGGGCATGTCAAAACTCTGAGCTTCGAGTGACAGTTATGTGGATATATTCAAAGAAGTCTCGAAGTGGTAACAAGGCTGTGTCCAAGAAATGAGTTCGAAACGAAGAGTGCCAAAACATTTGAAATTCAAACGCAAGCGGGATGTTTGAAATTTAAAATATGTGCGCTGGAGCATTCGAACACGCGTGGAAGCTAGAGAGGGGCATTGTTTTGCATGTTCTGAACGTGGCAGGATCTTATAGCAAGACCGTTATGGTCGAAGTAGTATAAATAGAAGTCTTAGCGTTAGGATTTCGTGTGTCATATCTATTGTACAAAAATTTAGTAAACATTCAAAATACCACATGGCTAGGGAAAGGAATGCACGAACAATGTACGTATGATAACACCAAATGTTTATGATTCAATAAAACTCTTTATCATTTCCAGTCTTTTCCTCTATCTTCATGTCAATATCTTTCAAAAGTCTTTACATTAAAATATTTTCATTCGAAGTCTTTTTACTGATGCCTTACATTTAAATGTTTTCTTTCCATTTCAAATCCTTTACATTTAAGAAACTTTTGTATATTTCATGCCTTTATCTTCATGCTTTTATCATTCGAATACCTTTTTCATTTAAAGTCATTTTACTGATTTCTTGCATTTAAACGCTTTCTTCATATTTCGAATCTTTTACATTCCAGAAACGCTTTTACATTACATGTTTTTATGCTTCAAAGTCATTTACTTGTCTTTTCTGCAGTTTTATATGTCTTTACAATTGAACTTTATTCATGCAATTTAGTTTCGCACGTATTTACTTGATCATGTCATTAGATCTTTAATAGAGTAATCGAAGTAAGTTGAACACCTACACAACATTCTAAATACCAACCATGAATATCAGTTCTATAATGAGAATTATCCAAATGACCAATACATCCTAGGATCAATCTAGTCGATCCTGCAAGTTATCAGAGAGATTAAATAACAGTCATTAAGATTATTTGATAGTTTGGAGGACTAGCGGTTGTTTACCAGAAATCACTGTAAACAAATTGGCACACCTGGTGGGACGCGTCATTGGCCATTACGAAATTTAGAACAAAGTAAAAATTGTTGAGACGTAACCATTGTAAAAGTACTTTCTGAGGGATAAGTTTGTTGTTTTATGAACCTTAGAAGTGGTAGAATAACCAAAGGCAACCAACCCTTACCCAGAAGAAAACGTTTAAACAAGATGTCTAATTCTGATAATCAACAAGGGGAACAAAATATCCCACATACAACAGGCACTAATATGCCCGCTTCGATGGGAACTTCTAATGCAATCCCTTCGAACGCACAGTCTGTTGCATCCTCTACCAGTAGTGTAGCCACTAATGGAACAAGTGGCATATCAACCAACAGTTCGATCCTAGAAAATACTGGAACCATTGGTTATCCTGGGGGATTCGTCCCACCACCAGGGACACAAACCCATTTCGCCACCCCACTAACTAGACCACCCGATTTCGATGGTAACAGAACCAGAAAGTCCTCTTATGGAATGCCAACATCTTTTATGACAGGCTTACACAATTCCACATCGAATTCATCACCACAATTAGGGTCTGGGTCTAGGGAAAATCAATTTATGACAAATAACCAAGGGTCAGTGGGTTACAGTGCAGTGCCTATCTTAACCACAGAAAATCGGTTGGCCTTTAGGCAATTAATGGATGACAGTAACCATAATATGATAGGAGTGTTAGCACAAACTATGCAGGAAATATTTTCCCCAATAGTACAAAATGTAACTGTGACAAACAGAGAAAACGCAGATAACATGAGTCGAATAGCAGATTTTTTCGCTCCCCCAGAAAGGCGTAGGCAGAATTAGGCAGGAGTTCGAGCAAACGTACCTGTTATAGAACAAGTTGCTAACGACCCACCCTATAGACCAGCCAGAGAGGAGGTTAATTTGGGGGCAAGGGATCAAAGGTTAGAAGCCCCAATGATTCAAGGCCCACAAAGGGAAATTATGGAACCAGGGGCAAGGGTCGAAAGGCTAGAAGTCCCAGAATTTCGAGAAGAACAACCTAGAGGGGTTGTCATGGTGGGTTGAAATCAAGATGCTGATGCAGTCGTTCACAGAATTCGAAACGATAACATCTTGGCAGAAAATAATTTAACCACCATGATAGAGAGAATCATGACCAAGAATGGCCTCAACACAGGAATTGGAAGGCCAAATTATGCCTCCCCTATATTAGATTACATAATGCACACCGATTTACCAAGGGGATATAAAGTCCCTAAGTTTACAAAGTTTGCTGGGGATACCAATGAATCAACAGTCGAACACATAGCCAGGTATCTAACCGAAGCAGGAGATATAGCCAATAATGAAGACCTTAGGATCAAATATTTCCCAAGTTCCCTGACTAAGAACGCTTTCACATGGTTCACCACTTTACCTCCTGGGTCCATTGATACTTGGGCTTTTTTGGAGAGATTATTCCATGAACAGTTCTACATGGGGCAATCAAAAATTAGTCTGAAGGAACTAGCCAGTGTCAAGAGGAAGTTTACTGAACCCATAGATGATTATCTGAATAGATTCAGGCTCTTGAAATCTAGATGTTTTACAGTAGTTCCTGAACATGAGTTAGTCGAAATGGCTGCTGGCGGCCTGGATTACTCTATTCGAAAGAAATTAGACACTCAATACTTGAGGGATATGGCTCAATTAGCCGATAGGGTTGGACAGGTCGAAAGGCTAAAGGCCGAAAAGGCCAGAGTTTTTAAAAATAATAAAAAAGAAAGGGTCTCCTATGTTGGAACTGAGAAAACAGAAGATTATCCTGAATTCGAATTTGAAGAGGTCGAAATCGACCTCGCTGAATTAAAACAGGCACCCCCTTACTCCTGCAAATTATTAGTTCCCACAAAAGGGAAAGAAATTGTTGAAAATGAGAAAAGTGACAAATTCCCAAAGAAGGTTTATACCTTCGATGTAACTAAGTGTGACGAGATCTTTGATTTACTTGTCAAAGATGGCCAACTCATTGTGCCATCAAATGTCAAAATACCTCCTTTAGATCAAAGGAAGAAAAGGGGATTTTGCAAGTATCATAGTTTCCTAGGCCACAAGACCTCACAGTGTTTTCTTTTCAGGGACCTAATTCAGAATGCAATTAAAGATGGCAGACTGAAATTCGTTGATAAAGCAAAAATGAAGGTGGATGAAGATCCTTTGGATGTCGCGGACACCAATTACTCCGAGCCTGCATGCATTGGGGAAATTAACATGGTGGAAGCTGATCAAAATGACGCTCCAGTAGGAGAGAAAGGTACTGAAAATGAAAGTTGGGTGTTAGTCGAAGTCAACAAGGGGGTCACTGAAGACGTCCACAAGCAACCAGAAACTTCGATCGAAGCAGCACCTTTAGCATATCGACATATTTCAGGTTAGCTTAGAAAGAAGTTGGATGACAAGGGGGAGATGATGTTAATTGTTAGGTATCATCTTACTAGTGGTTATAATTTGTTTGATGTTGAAAATAAAAGGATCGTGATCAGCCAGGATGTCATTGTCGATGATCTGAAGCGCGTCAAGCTGCCTGAAAAATGTTGTCAACAACATGTAACCAGTCACCAGAATGAATTTTTGAATTCTAACAGTTCGGAACAATTGCGCGTCATATCTCGAACAGAGAAAAATGTTAGACGACTAACTAGGAAGAGAGGTTTTCCTTAAAGACTCCAAGATTGTGAGATGTTCTAGGATAACGAGATCAATGATGATGGTGATTTCGTTCACTTTACGCTTATGGATGAATTTGAGGCCTTTAATACGGAAGAGGTATTAAGTGATCTAAAGTGAGTGTGTGCAATGAAAGAGGAGCTAAAATCGATTGAGAAAAAATGTACCTGGGAGATATTTAATCCTCTAAAAGGTAAGAAGCCAATTGGTGTGAGATGGGTCTACAAAGTGAAGGCAAATCCCAAAGGTGAGATAATCAAGCATAAGGCTCGATTAGTTGCGAAGGTTTTTTTGCAAAGAGAAGGTAAGAATTTGATGATGTGTTTACACCAATTTCTAGACTTGAAACCATACGACTGGTTGTTGGTATTACGAATAACAATAATTGGTTGATCTATCAAATATATGTGAAATTCACGTTTGTGAATGGTCTGCTTGAAGAAGAGGTATATGTAGAACAATCCCCTGGTTTTGTTGTGAAAAATCAAGAGGATATGTTCTACAAGTTGAGAAAAACGTTATATGGTTTGAAGCAAGCTCCGAGAGTTTAGAACAAACTGATAAATGATTTCCTAGTTGACGTTGCCTTCAAGAAATGTGTGTCCGAGCATGCAGTTTATGTGAAGTTGGACGTAAGTGAAGGTGTGATCATACTTTGTCTATATGGGGATGATTTGTTGATCAAAGGCAGCAATGAGTTGAGTATTTCTAAGTTCAAATGATAACTTATGAAAGAATTTGAAATGAGTGACCTTGGGATTATGACATACTTCCTTGACATGGAGCTTCATAAGTAAAAAATGGGACAACTCATGCATCAAAGGAGATATACTCTTGAAAATTTGAAAATGTGTCATATGGAGCATTGTAATTCTACCATAACACCATCTGAAGGAAGGTTGCAACTATCCAAAAGTGAGAATGAGCAGAATGTAGATCACACTCAATATAAGATATTGATTGAATCGTTACATTACTTGTGCAATACGCGTAGATTCATGGAGATACTAAAGGTGTCTCACTTGGCAATAGTCAAAAAAATTCTAAGATAGGTCAAAAGATCTATTGACTACGGAATTCTCTTTCCCGCAGCAGATAAGGGAAGCAAATGAAATTTTCTCGGTTTTACGGATTTCAATTGGCGCGGAGATAAAGATGATCGTAAGTCTACAGTCGGGTACATCTTTATGTTCGGAGAAGCACCAATCTCCTGGTTTTCTAAGAAGGAACCGGTAGTTGCACTCTCGTCTTGTGAGGCCGAGTATATTACTGCGTTGTTATGTGTGTGTCAATCTGTGTGGCTAATGACTTTACTGCAGGAGCTGGGCAGAAATGAGAGTGATGTTGTCACACTCTTGGTTGATAATGTTTCAATCATTAATCTTTTTAAGAATCCAATTGCACATGGGAGGAGCAAGCATATTAATATGAGGTTTTACTACTTGAGGGATCTTGTGAGTGAATGCAAGTTAATATTGAGATATTGTAGGAGCGAAGACCAAGTTGTTGATTTGTTGACAAAAAGAGTCACAAATGATGTGTTCAAGAGATTAAAGACGAGCATGAGAATGTAAAACTTGGAGCATTTGAATTAAGATGATGTGTTAGTTTAAAATAATAATTCAAGTGGGTGTAGCAAGTCACTGGAGGTTGATGACAGGTTACAACTTCTGAAATAAGCACTTCTGGAAAGCAAAAAAGCATTTTTTTTCTTCAAATTGGTAACCGGTTACATGTAGACAAATTTGGATAATTTGCTTCTGTTAGTTACAATGGTAATCGGTTACATGAAATGATGTAACCGGTTACAAGCCCGAGTTTTTGTGTTTTCAACTTGTTTATTTGATGTTTTTAGCTCCCAATTGAGAATTTTTTTTATTAATAACCATGTATTAAAATAATATTTCGCAAATAACCGGGTTTCGGAAAAAAATTATGCAAATAACCATGTTTCAGATGGCTCCACAAAGGAGGAGCCATCTCACTTGGCGCCTCCACCTAGGGTTTTGCCCTAGGAGCCATCTCACTTGGCGCCTCCCTTGGCTTTTAGTCAAGTGAGATGGCGCATGCTCCTTAAAAATGAGAGGAGGCGCCATCTCACTTGGCGCCTAGGGCAAAACTAGGGCAAAATGTTGTTTTATAAATAATTAGTCCGTTTCTTCGAAATTTCTCACACTTTCTCGCACTGTATTTTTATTTTGTACTCCGTTATTTGCGTAATGACGCCGCCTATGATTTTTAGCAGAGATGGTTACGTTATATTCTCCGCAACGAAACCTGCGATGAAAATGAAATTCTGGCACATTCACTCCATGGAGCGTCTGAAGCGGGAGTTGATGCGATGGCTAGATGGAGACATCGCGGAGGGGGAAAAAATTCGAAGGATCCAGCGAAAACAAACAACAACCTCACATGCGACAGGAAGACCTAATGTGTGGTTGGAGGAAGTCAAAACAGACAGTGATGTAATGCTGATGATGCATGGGTCAGATGAAATTGTGTTAACAGTTGTAATTTCCTAGATTGAATATCGTTAATTATTATTGTACGCGTTTTATTAACTGTAGCAAAATCTGTTAACGGAAAACCCTAATGTTTACAACACAAATATTGAAAAGATTTATTGTATTACAATATTTATGTGGTCGAGCCAGACGCTCGATTCAGACAGTTTTTGCGATTGTGTCCGACCTGACGGCATAAACCACACTTTCTTTCCAACCTGTCAAGATCGTCCATTTCTGTTGTGATGCGCCTACTTTTGGGACGACCCTTCTTGTTCCTTCGCATTTGGTCATTGTGCCAAACTATATCGCCATTGTATTCAGGCCAATAATCTGGTTTTGCCACCAAAGGAAAGTTGTTGTAGTAAACAGTGAGCAACGTTTCAGATTTGTAAACGTTTGACAGCAGTTGAAGCGCGTCTTGATGGGTATGAGCACAAGCGGCAATGACATGAGAGCAAGGCATACGAAATGCTTGAAACCTGCCACAATCGCACCATTGAGAAGGTAAAATGACCCTGTATTCTTGTCTTGGCAGACCTTCATTGTGGTCGATTGTCTCTTTCACAATGAAGTTGTGGCTGTGTCGGTCAAACCGTGTAACCATGTGAGTGTTGGCTTTAGCACTTTCAGCCTTAATGTATTTCATGCAGCTTTCACTCCATAGTTGTCCTGATTGCAACACCGCATTCCACATTTCACCTCTTTTGGCAAATAACGCAGCCATCCTAAAATACGTAGATTTTACCAAGGCAGTGATTGGGAGGTTTCGTATGCCCTTGAATACCCCATTCATTGATTCAATAAGATTCGTTGTCATATGCCCCCATCTTTGGCCATTGTCGTATGACCTAGTCCACTTTTCCACCGGAATATTGTCGATCCACCTATCGGCTTCTGGATTAGACAAACGGATCTCGTTGCGGTAATATTTGAATGTGGGTTGTGTCAATGCATATCCCGCATTCATAACCGCTTTCCTCAATGTTTTGTCCTTGACCTCCCTCGAGAAATTCTGGACGATATGCCTGACGCAATAGACATGCGTAGAAGGAGGGTCATGCCAACCATTTGCTGGATTATTGTAGGAACTTTCAATGGAGGCATGTCTGTCCGAGATCAAACAGAGATCTGGTTGAGGAGCCACGTGTGTCCGAAGATTTTTCAGGAAAAAGCTCCAAGCACCATCGGTCTCCCCCTCGACAAGGGCAAACGCAACGGGGAAAATGTTGTTGTTGCCATCTTGTGCAACTGCCATCAATAGCGTGCCTTTGTACTTCCCATACAACCAAGTCCCGTCAATTTGTAGAATTGGTTTGCATGATGCAAACCCTGTGATGCATGGTTGAAATGCCCAAAACACGCGACTGAATATTCTGTTACCATGCAGTAGACTACCATCTTGGGCGTACGCTGGCAATGTTTCCAGAACATAAACACTACCTGGAGAATACGTCTTGAGTGCATTCAGGTAGCGGGGAAGTTCTCGGTATGACTCCTCCCAGTTTCCGTACACCCTTTCAATCGCCTTAGTCTTTGCTAACCACGCCTTACGGTAAGACGGAGTGTAGTTAAAAACCATGGTGATGTGGGAGATGATAGTTTTCACCTTCAAAGATGGGTCGTTGCTGACTAGGGGTAGGATTTCTTGACAAATTAGATCATAGTTGAGTTTTCGGTGGTCCTGTGATTGAGTGGAACTTACACAAGTGTGGGTAGTCATGGAACCTATGACCCAGCAGTCACCCCTTAATCTGTATGATGCGGTCAACTTGAACATACAGTCAGGGTGGACACACTTGATCTTGTACCTTTCCGGGTTGACACGATCCACCTTAAAATCAACCGAGTTGAGCATGTGAAATTTTTTAATGGCCCTGATGCATTCCTCTCTGTTACGAAACTTGTCCTTCTCTTTTAAATTTTCATCCGACTGCATATACGGTTTGAAAAATAAGTCAGTAGAAGGTTCATCTCCGCCCATGTTGAAGTTTGTCATGTGCGGAGGTGGTGTGTAGATTTTGTCTGTAGGAATACTAGGGATGCCATCATCGTCAGAATCATCGTTCACCATTTCATCAAACTCTAACTCATTATCTTCTTCTTCATCATCAACTGCATCTACCTCATCTTATTCATTCTCCAAAGGATCAACCTCCCGTGTCACCGGAGGCTCTACCTCCTGTGTCACCGGAGGCTCTTGAAGCAAAACGTACAACTCAATAGAGTCGTATCCAGAATAGACATGGCTGGAAATCATATTCTGAAGATCCTCGTCATCTTGAACTTCAACCTTATAAAAAATTACTTGGTTGTTTCCAAAAAAAACTGGATTCTGATAAAATATCTGGGACACCGGGCCTCGTTCAAGTTTGGCCTCCAATCTTTTCTTGAAGTACGAGAAATTGGCTTTCTCGTTTAAGAGAAATCGAACGTTGTCGGTGTTTCTAAACAAAAACCCAACTGTGGGACAAATGTATGTCTCACCGTTGAAATGTGCTTTGACGACAAATTGTGGTGAAGAGGCCATTGCGTAGAATTGTTTTAAGGTTGGAATGTTTGAGGTTTATTGATTGTATGAAGGTATGAATGTTGTAATGTTTGAAGGTTGGAATGTATGAATTTGATGACTGATTCGAAGGTTGGAAGATTTGACAGATTATGTGAATCAATGTTATGTTAAACGTAAGGCTAAAAATTTCAATTAAGTAAGGATGCAACCCCCCAAGGCTGCCAATAATATTACATGCAATAATGAAACCCCATAGGCTGCCACCTATCCTGGCCCTATTTTGCACATATACATGTTTTTTGTAAGACTCCACCCATCAACTCCAATGGACTTGCATGCAATAAAGAAAGGAATCCCAAAGGCTGTCACATAGCCTGAGCCTATGCTGTAACAAATGACACCTCTTATTCGCCAAATGGGGTGGCGACACCATTCATTTTTGTACTCTTTCGCCAAGTCCAATGGCGCCTCCCTTACTGTCCAATCGTGATACATGCACGGGCTTATGAAACCCCATAGGTTGCCACCTATCCTGGCCCTATTCTGCATATATACATGTTTTTTGTAAGACTCCACCCATCAACTCCAATGGCCTTGCATGCAATAAAGAAAGGAATCTCAAAGGCTGTCACGTAGCCTGAGCCTATGCTGTAACAAATGACACCTCTTATTCGCCAAATGGGGTGGCGACACCATTCATTTTTGTACTCTTTAGCCAAGTCCAATGGCGCCTCCCTTACTGTCCAATCGTGATACATGCATGGACTTATGAAACCCCATAGGCTGCCACCTATCCTGGCCCTATTCTGCACATATACATGTTTTTTGTAAGACTCCACCCATCAACTCCAATGGCCTTGCATGCAATAAAGAAAGGAATCCCAAAGACTGTCACGTAGCCTGAGCCTATGCTGTAACAAATGACACCTCTTATTCGCCAAATGGGGTGGCGACACCATTCATTTTTGTACTCTTTCTCCAAGTCCAATGGCGCCTCCCTTACTGTCCAATCGTGATACATGCATGGGCTTATGAAACCCCATAGGCTGCCACCTATCCTGGCCCTATTCTGCACATATACATGTTTTTTGTAAGACTCCACCCATCAACTCCAATGGCCTTGCATGCAATAAAGAAAGGAATCCCAAAGGCTGTCACGTAGCCTGAGCCTATGCTGTAACAAATGACACCTCTTATTCGCCAAATGGGGTGGCGACACCATTCATTTTTGTACTCTTTCGCCAAGTCCAATGGCGCCTCCCTTACTGTCCAATCGTGATACATGCATGGGCTGCCACCTAGCCTGCAAGTGTGATACCTTTCATTTTTTGTACATGCATGCATGCATATGTGTAACCCCCTAAGCATGCAAATGTGACACTTCGCAGGCATGCAAGCACAAGCAACCACCACATCAAACTTATTTGCCTATAAATACATACCATATGAAACATCTCTCACACCCCACACAAGTCTCACTCTCTGCTACGAAATATTTCATAAGTCTATCATACTCTGTATCTCTTCCTAAGTCTTTCATACTCTCAAGCATTCTAAACAATGGCTCTTCTAACAATGGGCGATACTCACAGAGGCACAAGGGAAAACATTGCTGCATTTGTAAGTCTCTTCTTTGGTTATACATTTTTCATACTTCAAATAACGCGTTGTTCATCTTAATTAATCTTACACCTGTTAAATTATGATCTCAAGACACAAAAAGATTCAGAATCCGTTCGCACAACTACCTGGCTCCCGACCCATTTATCGTCCCTTATCTGGAATACGCAGGTTTTGGACATGTGATAAAGATCTCCAACTGCACCATTGACTCAAAGTTCATTCTTGCAATATTGGAAAGGTGGAGACCGGAGACCCATACATTTCACCTACCAATAGGTGAATGTACCATCACGCTCGAGGATGTGTACATGCTACTGGGCCTCCCTATCGATGGTAAGGCGGTGAACGGGTTGGTTCAACAACCCAACTCACAGTGTGAAGAACTGTTGGGTAGGGATATGGTAGAAGGTGGTGGAGCAAGAGGACATGGAATACTACTCACTGACCTGAAACGTCATTATGCAAGTATGGAATTAAATGAAAATTCCTCAGAGAATGACCGAGTAGTAAAAGCCAGAACGTATCTTATGATACTTTTTGGTACATTTTTATTTCCCGAAAGTACGGGAAATAGTGTAAATTTTATGTACTTACATTTACTAACAAATTTTGAAAAAACTAGAAAATATAGTTGGAGTTCTGCAGTATTAGCCCACCTATACAGTTCCTTGTGCAAAAACGCAGTCAAGGAAAAATGTACATTTTATGGGTGCGCATTTTTACTACAAGCCTGGGGTTGGTGGAGGATGGAGTCCTTAAACCCCGTCAACAACAACACTTTTGGTTTCCCGTACGCAACAAAGTAAGTCATTAAGTTATAACATTTATAACTATTCTGCTCTTTCTAAAATATATGCTAAAAATAACATGTTTCTCATTTCCTTTAGGTACTGCGTGAGGGGTATGGATTACGGCAAGAATCCAAGATTCAATGCCGCACTCTACCGGAATCTGTTGGATCACTTAGGCCCAGACGACGTACGTCGTAGCTTTTAACTTTTGTTCATTTTAATTATTTATACATTACTTTTGCGCTAACCTGATTTAAATTTTATCGCAGTTCGTCTGGAGACCATATTTGGGCTTGGGCCATGATCCAAACCCAGAGGATGCAGCAACTTGGACTGCAAAGACTTCACTCATTCGGTTCAACATTGTGGAGATGCACCACAGCGACCGTGTGAAGATGCAGTTCAGAATGCATCAAGAGATACCAAGTGATCCAACAGATTTGTCCCCATGGCATCTTAAAAGGGTCGACGCCCAGTGGGGTCTTACCAATTGGAAAGACTTTGCTCCGGAATGGTGTAAGATGTGGCAGAGGCGTCACCGCTACGTCTTGCAATTCCCGGTTTTCCTTACTCAAGGTAACATGCGACACACGGATCAATATATGTCGTGGTACAGGTCGGTTAGTAACCCAGAAATGCACGTGTCTCATCCGAGGTACTTGGTTGACCCACGCACACAATGGGCACAACCCTCGATTCCCCATCAACAAACCCAAAACCCATCAACCTCCAACCAACCCCCAAGAAGAAACAGACCCACAAACACCCAACCATATTCCCCACCACAACACAACTACAATCAAATGTCGTACTACCAACCACAATCACCACCAAACTACCAATACCCCGATATGCCTCAAACCCAACCACAATACCAACCCCAATACCAGCACACCCAAATACCCCACACACAATTTCAGTCTTCCACATATCCAATATGGGGCCCTCAACATCCAGCCTTAGCCCTGATATGGGAATGTCGGAAGATTATGACCAAGCCGACCAAACCTACCATCACACACCATATCACCAAACCACCCAACATCCACAATACCAAACACCCCAAGATCCATTTCCTTTCTACCCCCCATACTCAGACGACCAATGCTACCGACCAACCATGGAACCCCACCACCGCCAACACGACCAAACTTTGAGGGTATGGGTAACTGACTGTACCAGAGCGGATCTTCTAGATATGGAGATCTTACTGATTTTATGGATTCGGACCGCATTGACTTCGCTGGGCCATCGACCTTGCCACAGCAGGAAACGCGACGGCACCCAGCAAGAGAAAGGCGAGGACGGGGATGCGGAACCGGAGGTCATTACCGGGTTCCGGGGGATCACTGAGGTATCTTTTTTTTCCGAGTATTTTTGTATCCATTTTTTTTACTGTTATTTTAATGTAATACAGTTGGATGTAATTAATTTTTTTTAATAAAAATTCCATTTTGTTGATCTCTGTCCAATAGGCAATGCATAGGAAAAAAATAAAAATAAAATATTTTTGCCCTAAAATTACACTTAGGCGCCATCTCACTTGGCTTAGGGCATGCCCTAAGCACTTAGGCGCCAAGTGAGATGGCGCCTCCCTTAAAAAAGGAGGTGCATGCGCCAAGTGAGATGGCTCCTCCTTTGTGGAGCCATCTGAAACATGGTTATTTGCGTAATTTTTTCCGAAACCCGGTTATTTGCGAAATATTATTTTAATACTTGGTTATTAATAAAAAAAATTCCCCAGTTGATATAACTTGCTTGTATAAAAATCTTTTGTTGTATAATATGCAAAATTAATGATAATTTCTCTTCTCACTGTCAATTACTCTCTCTCACTCTAATTCTCTTATTTTCTCGCTTCATCTTCTCTACAAACATCAAAACCTTCATTGATTCACCAATTAAACTTCATGTTCTAACAAATTTATATATCAATTTTACAAGAATGTGAATAGACATAAATATTTTTATATATAAACATTTTTAAAATATTATTTATGGCTCTATTTGATAAGAGAATTTTTATGGCTCTATTTGATATCTATCATTTTTATTGACTTTATATCTTATTTTAATAAGCTAATTCAAGTTATTTTATAATTTGCAATTTTTCCTTTCAAATTTACCTTCTTAATTTTAATTAGAATAATTTGTTAAAGTTTTTTTCATTTCATATTTATAAATTATTTCATATTTATAAATTATTTCATCGCTAATTTTATTAATCATTACAAATTCAATCAAAAAAGTTATATGCAATCTTTGTCAACTACTATTGTAGTAATTGATAAATCATCCTCTATAAGTCCGTCCTCAATAATTTGTTAATCAATCTTTATAATTTTTCTTCTAATAAGCAAATGAAGTGATAAAGATATCTGGAACATACACATACTAGTACAATTTGTAGACTTGAACTAATAATACACTCCTTCCGTTTTAAAGAAAACAATTTGTTTTAAAATAAATATTATTTTTATTTTTTAATATAATAATCATAGTTATTTTCTCAATTATGTCATATAATTATTATTTTGTATACTATTTCTAATATATTAATAAAATTAATTTAATAAAAATATAATATCTCATATAATATAATTACATTCTTTAATTTATATACAAAAACTTTAAACAGTATTCAGTTTAAAACAAAAGGAGTCTTATTAAAAATCATTTCACAGTTACTATATTGTCTGTTTTTAGAAAAAGAAGCAGAAAGATGAACTATGAAAAGACGAGCAGGAGATGTAATAATAAGATTAGGTAGATAGGTTAATAATAAGAATAAGTAAATGAAGTGTGTTGCTTGCTTTCGGACCGAGATATAATAATTCTTTCATTTCAAAATGATTTGTTGTTTTAATAAATAAAATTTGTTTTAAATTGATTGTTATTTTTATTTTTTAATATAATAATAATTATTATTCTTTCAATTATATTTTTTAATTATTATATTATACACCATTTTCAATATCTTAATATGATTAATTTAATAAAAAATGTATTCCTTAATTTATATCTAAAAATTTTAAACATTGTGGTTTTGAAACGGAGGAATTACTGTAGTAATAGTGATTCTAGGATATAGGGCATGCTTGCTAGATTCAGCATTATTATATTAGATTCAGCATTATTATAAGATTATTTCCTCAAACTTCATCATCAATGGCTGGAGGAAATTCAACCCTCCCCATCTGTTTCTTCAAGTTTATTCTTCAAACCAATCTTCAAACTATTGTAACCATTCCTTTTCATTTACTACTACTCTCAACTACTAACTTTATATTTCTACCTTATATTTGTTTTAACATTTTTTCTTGAAAATTTCTAGTGCTTATATTATTTTTATTTTTTTTTACAGAAAATACCAAATAAGTTTACAAGGAGTCATGGTGTTGGTCTACCAAACCCAATGTTCATCAAACCTCCTGATGGCACTAAATGGAAAGTGTTTTGGAGAAACATCAATGGTGAGATTTGGTTTGAAAAGGGTTGGAGTATTTTTACTCAAAATTACTCTCTACAACATGGTTGTTTAGTGGTGTTTAAATATAAAGAGGGAACATCAGAGTTAGATGTAGTAATACTTGGCCAGAATGCACTTGAAATTGACTATGATTCTAAGTGCGACACTGTTGATATTTTGAATGTTGATGATAGTGATGATGAATCAGATGAGATTTTGAATGAATGGCTTAATAGGAAGAAGGTTAGACAGAAGTCGCCATTAGTTTCTACTAGAGCACATAAAAAAGTTAGAGGTATTTGGATTTCATTTTCTGTTTTTTATTCTTACTTTGCCATGTACTTTGTGTGGTATGTTATCTAAGAGTGTTTGTTTTTTTATGTTCAACATATATATGTAGGTGAGATTGAGAAGAATAGTGAAAGAACTTCATCATTGAATAGGCCAAAGGAATCTAGAGCTCGGGAAGTTGCTGAAGAATTTATCTCAAACAATCCCTTTTTCACAATTTGGATCAAGCCTGCTTATCTGGCAGAAAATCGGCCGGTAAGGTTAAACACAAGTGATTTACATTATTCATGCAATGCTATAATATATGCATGTTAGTTATGTTGTATAGTTGTGATTATAAATTATATATACAATGCAGTATGTACCAAATTTACAAGGGGTTATTGAGAACAAGAAGACGAATATGATGCTTCAGATTGGTGAAAGATCCTGGAACCTGAATTTGCTTCCTTGTTACTATAATATAAGGAGCCGTCGGCTTTCGGCTGGTTGGTCCTTGTTTGCAAGGGAAAGTGGTTTGCATCCGGGAGATGTTTGCATCTTTGAACTGATAAACAAGAAAGATTTAGTTTTTAAAGTTCATGTTTTTTAAAAGGACTGTTAATGGACCTATATATGTTTGAAGATGTTATTTTGAGTGAGGTGAAGTAATCTTCAGCTTTGCTTGTAAATGTGTTAATTTTGAAATATTTGAAGAAAATTTAATATGGAAATAAAACAAACTCATCTGATAGAAGTAGAAGAAGTAAATTCTCTCTCAAGTAGAATTTGAATATTCTGCAAGAAAATCTTGAACATTCCGTTTCAAGTAGAATTCGAGTGCTCTCTGCGAACAATTTTGAGCATCATCAGAATAGATGATCCATTATAATTTACACTCTTAGAATAAGTGTTGTAGAGTTGACTAGCACATTTGGTCTGTATTATATTTTGTTTTTGATAATTTAAATACTTTGCAAGACAATCTCGAGCATCCTCTTCAAGTAGAATTCGAATTCTCTGGAAGACAATCTTGATCATAATAGAGATAGATGATCCATTACAATCTACACCTTTAGAACGAGTGTTGTAGAGTTGGCCAACATTTTTATCTAGACTATTATGTTTATTTTATTTTATTTTTCAGACAAATGGATGATCTCTCTAATGTATGCCCAATCATTTTTTTGGATAAGCAACATGTGTTAATAGATATAAGAAGTGCAAAAAATACAAAAACGCAAGAGGCTACAAGGACACCCCAAGACAACTCCAACAACATCCACTACAAACCAACACACAACAAAGGAGTAGATAACAAAACCTCCTTAACAAAACCTACTCTCCCTTTATCAAGAATTAACAACCACACTACAAGAAAAGGCTTGATTAGCTAGGGGATTTAGTGAGGTAATAAATTCCTCACTAAATTTTGACATTGCTAGGGGTAAACCCCTTTGCAAATGACAAAATCGAAAAGAATTTTTTTTTTAAAATGATGATGGGCTACCCCTCGCAAATAAAATAGGAGAGATTTTTGAATTTTAAAAATTTTACCGTTCTACATTTTGCGAGGGACTACCCCTCACAAAATATAACTAACATTTTGCCGGGGGCTACCCCTCACTAATTGTCCTACTTTAAAAAATCCTTACTTTCCCATATTCATTCGTGTCTCTTCTTCTCTTTCTTTTCTCTCTTTCTTTCTCTCATATTCCCACCTTCTTCTACATTCATCTCTCATTTTTATTAACTATTAAAGGTATTGTTCTTTTAAATTATATTTTATATAATATTTAATTTATGTTTTTTACTTTCTAATATTTAGTTTTCGTTTTATGTTTTTAGATATATTTTTATCATTGAAGACAATTAAAGAATTTAAATCCAAATTGGGTGTTCATCAAAGGTATATATTTTTTGTTTATTTTTTCTTAAATCTTCTTATATAGTTGTAAATGGGCGTTGTTTGTTATTATAGTTGTAAATGAGTGTTGTTAAATAGGTGATGTTTGTTATTATTTGTTATTATAATGATTATGAGTGATGTTTGCATAAATATTTGTTGATTAAAAATTATTTATTTATAATGATAAGTATGCTAGAAACTAGTTAAAAATATTTATAAAAAACAGTAGTATGTAAAATGATTTTTTTAGTTATAATACTTTAAAAAATAGTAAGGCAATAAATATATTATCCATTAAAATAATATTAGTCTGAAGTTCTAAACAACTCTTGTTTTACAAACTTCTCACCTAATCACTACTCATGCTATTTCTATCTAAGACTCTCCTAGATATAAGATCCATCTCACTTCCCTTCAGTCAAAAACCAGTGACAAACTAACAATGATAACTAAAGTAGAAGAACATTCTTCAAAGAGAAACAATCATCTCTGCTTAAAAATTATGGCTGATGAATAAAGATAACTTGACATACAATCCACTATTGCTTAAAAGTTTATGAGTGATTGACAAATAATAACTTAAACTCAGTCCAACTATAATATCAAAGTGATAAGAGAGTGAATCACAATGAACAATGAACAAAATAAAAACCCTAAACCCTTCCAAGAAGTAAAACCTAAGTTGCAGTGATGTTCTAGTATAACATATTAGGACATCGTGCTCAACATCTGTCTTTAGTGATTTATGTCGAGTATGTCAAGACATTTGTCACAGCATCTTGCTGAGATACATGTTTTAGAAAAATTGCTTCCAATCATGAAACCGCAGACTTAACAATTTCCCCCTTTGACAAATTTTGGCAAAAAACAACCTCTGTAAGATATACATGTAAATAAAAAACAACGGCAAAACAACCACAAAACACAAGATACATGAACACCATGCATACTTGGAAAAAATAGCAAACAATAAACAATCAGAGTCACACGAAGCAAACACAACTAAAAGAGAGACAACCTCACACACAAAATTCCAGTAGAGATCATACGTCACGACATTATGTCTGATATCACAAAATAACATCGCAACAACATATAAGAGATAATTAAACTCTCATTACACCAACACCATTCCCCCTGTCACTACACTCCCTCTGTCACGTGGAATCAAAACTCCCCCTCAAGGGAACATCCTTCAAAACAACTCCAAATAAATCAGGATCAAACAATAACATATCCATAGAATAAGAAGAGAACATACCCACATATCCAAGCAATAAAAAACACCATTAACACCAGTTCATGTCATAGGCATACAACAGAAATAAATAACACCCAGCTTCAAAGAAATCTCTTCTCATGAATCACACAATCAAGATGCCAGAATATCATATATGATTTCACAAGCAACCAAACCATACATCATAAACTAGCAAAGAAAAACATGTAATCTCTTGAGCAGTCAATCAGATACAAACTACTCCACAAGTAGAGTCCTCCAACACCCACCATACCAAACTACCAAACTCCTTTCTAGCATCACTTTAGGAAGTACTTGAGGCATGCAAAACTAATAACTAATACTGATATTACCCCCCCCCCCCCCCCCCTTTTAGCCAAAAAAATTGAAAAAAGCATACATGCATTCGTTAGGAGCAAAAAAAAGAATACCACCTAATCTTACTCTAATCTCTGCACCTTTACCTCTGTCATAAACCTTCCCGCTCTCCTTACTCATCTTACTGACACATTTCTTAGAAGTGTTAACAATGAATTCTTTCACCATCACCTCAGAACATTTCCCAGAACCAAAAAACTTCTTCATCAAACCATCTACCTTAATTAGATCTACCACCTCCTAGGAGTCAAGAGCATCCTTACCAATCTCTCTTTCTAAATTCAACCTCCTTTGGTACATATAATTCCATTTTTCAACATACTCCTCAAAGATAAAAGAGATGTTGTCAGTGGGAACTTCAAGAACATTAGCAGTGACCTTTTTTCCCCAACATCTTCTTTCAAATTAATGATGTTTTAAACATCATAATCAGAGTCACTTAAAGATGCTTTCTTCCTTTTCTTAGCAGAAGTAATAACTTTTCTCTAAACTTTAACAGATCCATCAATGACCTTTTTCTTGCCAACTTTAGAGGGCTTACTTTCACATTCCACAATCTTCCCTTTCCCATTCTTCAGTCTTTTGGAAATACCATGAGCCAAATTCTTCCTTATAGGGTCATTATGAGAATCTAAGTCATCTACATTGACAATGTTAGAAGATTAAAGTTTCTTCAAAACATAAATTTTCTCTTTAGAATTCTCAGGAGCCTTAATGTCAGGATGAATAGTTTGGGCCAAGAATGTTGAAACATTAGGCTCAACATTAGTTTCAAGATCACGAACCATAATTTTAGAAAGTGATCCATCAACAACAGTTTCTGAGACAAACTTTTCAGTTGTTCTAATATTACCCACTTCATTTGAAACAACAAAACCTTTAGCATAAGTGCCAACATCGGGTTCAACATAAGGGGTTTGAGTAGGATCAAAATACAGCCTTATCAGAGTCAGGTTTCTTGAAAACAACATAAGATTCAACACTCCTAGGAGAAATTTGAATATGGAGTGTAGGAAGGAAAAATAGAAAGTTTGTAATGATTTATCTAGAGTTTCGTGTACTAATAAATGGAGGAAAGAGAAAATATCATTTGCACGTCTCCATACCGGTAATTACTATAACTTATTAGCAGTACAAATTCTTAGTTCACCCCTTACCTTCTCAGCCTTACTTGCATCCAAAGCTTCAATATATATATATATATATATATATATATATATATATATATATATATATATATATATATATATATATATATATATATATATATATATATATATATATATATATATATATATATATATATATATATATATATATATATATATATATATATATCTGTCAGTTGCTTCTCAGTGCTCACATGTCCAAGCGACACAATTTTGTCTTCAACAAGGTCCTTAATAAAATGATGATGAATGTTAACATGCTTTGTCCTACTATTTTGAATGGGATTCTTGGATATGTTGCTAGCACCCAGATTGTCACAATATAATTTCATGACATCTTGCCTGACATTATACTATTTTAATATATGTTTCATCCAAATTAGTTGAGAATAACTTTGTTCTGCTGTAATATACTCAACTTTGATAGTAAATAATGAAACATAATTTAGCTTCTTGGTGAACCAAGATATGAAATTATTCCCCAAGAAGAACCATCCTCCAAAAGTACTCTTTCTATCATCAGTAACACCTGCCCAATCTTCATCACGATACCCTTCAAGCTCAATGTTGAACTCAATGTCTTCCTCTTGTTCTAGATCATCAGTCTGCTGAGGTGATGTTCCAACATCTTCTTTGACATCGGTCACGTTTTGAATGATAGAATCATCAACCACAACATTTATAGATTCCATTATGACTTTGGTTCTGAAATTAAAGATTCTATAAGCTCTTCTATTTGTATAGTAACCCAAAAATATCCCTTCATTACTTTTGTGATCTATATTTTTCTTTTGTTCTCTTTGAATGCACTTACAAAGGTCTTTAAAGACTTTAAAGACATCTAATTTTTCTTTGATAAAGATCACCCAAGTAAGTCTTGAAAAATAATTAACAACCACATAAACATACCTCTTTCCACCATAAATTTCAACCTGCATAGGCACCATTAAATTCTTATAATGAGGTTCTAGCACTTTGGAAGTATTCAGATGTTGAAACGTTGGTTGTGACATCTTGGTATGGTTTTTAATTTGACACTCACCAAAGAACTTACCTTTCTTAATCTTGAGTTTTGGCAGATCTTGAATAACTTCTTCAAATATGTTTTTCTTCATACCTTTGAGATGTAGGTGTCCAAGCTTCTTGTGCTATGGCTTCACCTCATCCTTCTTAGTTATTAAAAATGTGGAAGAATAGGTAGTTCCTTGAGGTACCCACAAATAAAAATTGTCTTGAGACATGATCCCCTTCATTAGGACAACATTTTCCTTATTTGTGACCAAACATTAGTGTAAATTTTACAATAAAACGTTGATCACACAACTGACTAATGCTGATAAGATTAGTAGTTAGTCCTTTCACAAGAAGAACATTTTATAGATTAGGAAAGCCAATACATACTAATTTTCCAACTCCTTTAATTTATCCTTTGGATCCATCACCAAATATGACACAACCTTTGGAATGAGATATGATATCCACCAGAAACTTCTGAACCCCTGTCATATGTCTAAAACATCCACTACCAGAGTATCAATCTTCTCTGATGAAGCGCTTAAAGAAGTATGGGCTATAAGATTAATATCCATATCTTTAGACCTTCTCTTTTTACTTAAAGGATTAGCCCCATAATAGAATGGGGGTTTTTGAACCTTATACAGCCTGCAACAAAAAGACTTTATGTGACCATTGATGCGTCTGCAAGTGCACAAAAATATCGAAGTAATATAAAAGATTGTCGAACCCACAGAGACCTATATCAACCTACTGTAATCTATCGTCGCTTTGTAAAACTAAGGCTAATAAATGATTGATTAAGGAGAAATTAAGACTAAAATAAATACTAAAATAATATTAAAGAAATAAATAATAAAAAGAGGCCGGAATATGGATTATGTGTATCTCAGGGACTTTGTAACTTGTTGTCTTACACTGATGTTAGAAAAGTGTTTAGTAGAAAATATCAATTTAAAGACAACAACTCACACTCTCGTGGTTTTAAATAAAGTCATGTTCCTTGATCATGTGATTTTTCTCTCACTTGCCCATTCTAATCGAGGAACGCGTTTTGAAAACTGAACAAGTTCTAATTAATTCTAAAGCAATCTCGTTGTGTTTAGAATTAATGCCTAGTTTCTACTATCCGGTTTGACCTCCACGCTCTCGTAGTGCCGGATCGAACCTTAGTTAATTTTCCACTCTCGTGGTAAAATCATGTTAAATAACCTCTTACTCTCGTGACAAGGCTATTTAAATTAAATATAAAAACAACGACCAAAATAGAATTTTCAAATAAAGATTTAAGCCAACTTCGTTACTGAGTCCCGTCGAAGACGACAGTCCTCACATATCGGACTCAAGACAATTTAGCTAAACATGGAATTAAGTGTAAACAAACTAAACATAATGATTGCAATTAAGAACATCACGGTAATTAAATTAAACAAATGAAACAAATGAAACAATAGAAATAAGAAATGTGATAAAGAGAAACCTGTAAAAGAAACTGGAATAAACGAAATTGGAATTAACTTCATAATATGTCGGCACACTTGAAAACCAGGTACAAAATTAAAATAATGATAATAAAAACATCACCTAAAAGTAATGGTGTGGAAGTTCCTCGATGTGAGAAACTATCACTTTTACATGTGAACTTTTCTGCTTAAAACATCTCAGAACAAAATTTAGCTTCAAAAGTAAAAATGGTCGACCCTCTTCATGTAGAACTGCCCTGCTTTTATGTTATGTTCGTGACCTCACCGCCTATGACGTGCGTGGAGAAAAATATGGAAAATGGCTTCGTGGAGAAACATTCAGAAGACTCCGCTCGTGGAGAATTATCAGGGGACTGAGCTTCGTGAGTTAGTGACGTGGAGAAGGCCACAAAAACATAATATGTGGCTGGTGAAATAAGGTTGTGGCCAGGGCCACAGTACTACGTGGTGAGGGCCACGCTTTTGAAGTGTGTGGTGAGGGTCACAACTTCTATGATCAGGGCCATAGGTCAGTGGCCAGGGCCACAACTTCAGAAACTGCATTTTCTTCTCTTTTCTTCCATTCTTCTTTGTTTCTTCACCATCTCTCGTTCTTTTTTCGCATGTGAGCTGTGTTAGAATATTCTTGAAATAGAACAGAAATACCGACATAACAAGAAATAAACAAATGAAAAAAATATAAAAGTGCATGTGAATCAAGAAATTATATTTTTAGAGAAACTAAGGTATGGGTACTTCATTATAATTTTTTAAATATAATTAAAAAAAATGACATAAAATGGTAATATTGTTAAAAATAATATAAAGGAATTATATTATTCAAATGATAACAAAAATTAAAAATTAAAAAGTAATTTGTTAAAAATAAAAAGTTAAGATCAATAACATAAATATCACATTTGAAATGTGCCAATAATTAATAAAGTCAAAGGCTGAAATTTGAAAGTTGTTATCATCGCCACAAACAGACAAATATATAAGATATATGTGTTCCAAACTAAATCGGTCCAATAAAAAAATCGGAAATTAAACCAAATCAAATCAAAATCACAAAAACATGCATTTGTTTCAGACGTGTTTGTGTCATTTTAAACAAAATTATATGGTTTGATTCAGGTTGCAGTTTGTATTTATAAATGGAATCAAACCGCATTATATTACAACCCAAACTTCGCTTAATCCATATCCAATCCAAACCCAAATATATTATGCCTTAACCTTACGATTACAAATGACTTTTTCTTTCTCGCAATTAAGATTTCAGTTTAAGTCTTGTCAAATCTCTCCTAGCGGTATCACGCCTTCTTCTCATATTCTTTTCCATGTACATCTCACCTTTTCTATTTTATTCTCCCATCTCTCTTATGTTCTTTCTTTTTCATCTATTGATTTTTATTCTACTGCTATCTCTTCCAATTATATTTTTAATGCATATCTTTTTCTCTAATCTCTCATTTTCTTTTCCACGTAGATCTCGCTTCTTCTTCTCTACTGATAAAATCCATCACGGATACAAAGCGATTAGCTTAATGGATACCCATGAATAAAATAAACGGATATTTAAACACATGTTTGTTAATGGATACATATGAAAGTTTAATGATATTCGTGCCCACGAATATTTGTATATGTTAATAGATTATAAAAATTATTTAAATATTATTAATTTATTATACATTGTCTTTTCATCTTCTAAAAATTAATCTTCTTTTATATATATATATATATATATATATATATATATATATATATATATATATATATATATATATATATATATATATATATATATATATATATATATATATATATATATATATATATATATATATATATATATATATATATATATATATATATATATATATATATATATATATATATATATATATATATATATATATATATTCTTTGAATAAAACCTTTCACATTCTATACAAATCCTATTTGACTATTTTATATTTAAGTTTCTTAATACTCCATGTCTTACTTCAAGAATACCTACATCCAACCAACTAGTATCATCCTTCCTCTTTTTAACCAGTGTCTCTCTTCCTACTACTTCAACGTCCGCTCTTTCATCATAACTCAAAATCACAATATCTTTTATTTTTTTTGGTAAAAAATAAAATGTATGTATATTATGTTTTGGTGAAAAAGAAGGAAACTAATATGATAAATTTTTTTGTTAAATAACGATCGAATTGTATGAATGTTATGTGATAATAACTTTTTGTAACTTTAAAAGAAACTATTTTTTTAAATATTTAAAACAAATGTTATCCATGAATATCAATAAATATCTATGGGTACCTTAAAACTCGTGGATTAATCTATTAACAGATACTCACATAGATATTAAACGGATATAAATATCATATTTATTCAACATGGCAAATATAAATATCATAATATTTGTCTCCATGAATATTCATTTACATCTATATAAAATTTATTTGTTACTCCTCCTTCTATAAATAAATTAAAATTTTAAATTTGAGTAATTAAAATAGCCTAAAATTGAAACTACCGAAGAAAAAAAATTACGTTTTTTTGTATATATATGTACCAATCGTGTACCAACGCGTACCTAACAAAAAAGACCGATTTTTAAAAAGTACGGACCTAATATGCACCATACGTGTACCGGTACCCGATACTAATACTTTGCTTAAAACAATATACCAATATTTCACAACTTCGCATTCACTAAAACTGCCTGTTGAGTCATATTTTCGTGCTTTGTAACCATCAAATTTATAACGCATTAAACTGCCAACTAAAAACTAATTGCTAGAAAAATTAGTATGGATTAGTTTTAATCGCTAGAAACTTATCCAAAGTGTAAATCATCACGGTCTTTGTCAGGGTCAGCTATTCACATGTGCAGCCTGCTATGATCCCAAATTTTGGGGCTGAATTTTTTTAATTAATAAAGTAATAGATTTTACACTTGTTTTTTAAAATAGGTGTAAATTCATATTTTTTTATACCGGACTTTTGAAATGTTGGTATAAAATTATTGGTTTTGAACTATAAATTATAATTTTATACTTGTGTTTTTTAAATACGAATAAATTACAAAAATATATCAAACTATTCAGTATTGTTAACTTCATTTTTATTGGCCTATTGAAAACAAGCTACTAGATTTTTTTAGAAATCCAAAAAATTACAAAATATGTCGGATTTATAAATAAAAAATTAGTAGCGGTAACTTCATTTTCAAAATTCAGAAACTAACATGATTTTACCTTTTTTTTTTTTTAAGTTCAAGTAAAAAGACATATAGAATTTTTTGATTGGCCTATCTGTTGTTTGCGCGAGAGAGAAAATTTGTCAGTATCTTATTACTGAAAAAATGAGACGGACATTTTAGTATATATGAAAAATTGGGGTGTGTTAGGTTTAATTGAAAGGTGACAAGATAAAATTTCCACGGTAAATTAAGACTTTTCAAGAGTAGAAAAAACTAAACTCAATTAATCTTTGATCAAACTATACATGATAAGAAAGTTATACATATAGCTGAAAACTGTTAAGTAATTTCAAATTTGTGCAATTTTTAAAATTATATATATTTTTAATTTAGGCCAATTTTTTAATCTTAGAATAGAGTCTTTGGATTGATTGAGCTTACCTTAGTCTTCGCAGACAAAGTATTATCCGATGATTAGTTCTCAACTGTCGACATGTTTGTAACTACTGAAATATGATCCTTCAGAGTCTTCGTGATTTGGTTATGAATTGCGGAAACCATACATGCTAGAGTATTATCTAACAATTGGTTAATGAGTCAATTATGGGTGAGAATTGTATTAGCACCTCGTGATATTTGTTGTAATTAACGGGAACCACTTAATTATGTTTATGAATAAGAGTGTTAGTTTAGGGTATTTTTGATTTCTTCTAATTATTATGATATATTTACAAAATGAAATAAAAGGGAAAAAGTTTTTTAGTAGTGTGTTTGACGAAACATTGACTCTTGCTCCTAGCGTATCTTTCAAGTGTAATGGGGAATTCAAAGCTATGTAGTTATGAGTATCAAAAATATGTTTGTTGGTTGATTTTAATCATATATTTTGATCGCATTTGAGTGGAAAATGTTGCTTGCTGGTCGCGCTAGAGTGGATACACTAAGACTTCTAAAACTAGTGCTTCTTAAATAAAAGCGCGAGAATAAATGTAAGAAATAAAAGATTAGGAAGTAATAACCAGATAAAAGAAAATCGAAAATAAGGTGGATGAAAAAAAAGTGAGGTGCGAATTTGCATTCCACACACCCAATGGACTTTTGAGCCCACTTGCTAATTTCCAGCAAAAATTAAAAGAGGGCGTGAATAGAAACAAAGAGGGTGTATGGAGAAAATAAATAAATGTGCCAGAATATAGTGTAAATTAGGTTAATTATAAGCATAAGTAAATGACATAATAAAGTATGAAGCAGTTGCAGTAAAGTTTGATGAGCAAGGATATCGAAGAAAATCAACGGGAAAAAAGTCAACACAGTGGTGAATCGGATCCCCCAAAGGACTTAACCTCAGGTACGAACGAGATTTCTGCTTCTTTCTTCCGCTGAATCTCTGAGTTATTTCTTCTTCAAATCTATACTTTTTGGATTAGCCGCTCCATGTTATTATGTTCGTTCTTCTCTCTGTGGTCTATTTCTATTTTGTCTGCGATTTGTGTTGTTATTTGTCACTGTTGATGGCTATAAGTGTGTTCTAATTTTAATGTTATTTGTTGGTTTATGGTTTGATCGTGGTACTGCTTAGAGGTTGATCCGAACTAAATTTGGAGCTTCAATCGTACTTTTGGTGAAGGGTTTGGAACCCGTAAAGCTGCTGCACAGGGTTCTTTATTCCAGAGCTTTCAGTCCCCTTCGAAGATGAAGGTTACAGACAGAAGTGAGGGGTTCTTGGGTAAGTGTCGAGCTTATGGCTCAACCTATTCAACATATATCCTAACTTTATGACATAAACTTGATCTTCTTAGGAAAAGAAACATATTCACCAATTTTTGGGGTTTTAATAATTTTATCTAAGCATCTGTGGTTATCAATTATTTTTTGCAGGATCAAACCGTTTTAATGATGGCGCAGTCTAGACAGAAGTATGTTAACAATCAAATATCATAGCACAAAGGTCTCAAATAGATAAACGCACAAGAAATAAGATGAACCAGTAAATGGCATATGCAAAGTGACTTACCTCAAAGCTGACACAGGTGAAAAAATAGCAAACCAAAGGTGATGAGATGTTCTTTAATCCTTCCTCCTTTAAATCTAACTTCTGGTGTGTAAGCAATAATTTGAGTGAAATTTGAATGATAGGGGTTTGGTGAGAAGTGGAGTATGTATGTTAATATTGGTGGGTGATGTTTGTTGGAACTGTTGTGGTTTCGGTTGGTAAAGGGGTTAAGGGGTCTGATGCAGTTTCAAGAAAGTGATGGTGAGCGTATATTGAAACAAAGGTTTTTAAGGTGAATGGTTGATTTTATGATTTTTTATTATCTTCTCCCCTTCTTCTTATGTTGGCTATCTCTTTTTTATACAGTCTCATTGTGTTTTGGGGGGAAATCAGATAATTTTGAACACTTTTGGTTAACTGACCTTGTGGCCTTTGGGTGCAGAATTTTGGACTGTTTTGGAATGCTGACTTGCTGCCTTTTGAGTGCAGTTTAAGGCATGTCTATTTTGGTGTAAATTTGTGCAGGTTTTGGACTGAGGTATAGCAGCCTGTGGACTCTTGTACTTGGACTGTTTGGACAAAAAATACAGCAGGTTGTGCAGGCTGCCTTTGACAGTTTTATGGGCAGTTTTGGTTTAGGTGATATCTCTCTAAACCTGTCTCTTTTCCTCTTTCCCTTTCAATGATGATGTAAAGCCACTTTGCTTTTACTTCAAGATTTCTGAAGGGTTTGTATGATTTCAGGAAAATGATGATGTGCTTGTTTGTTGAGCAGGCTTGCTATTTTTTTGAATGAAATACTACTGACTATTTTGCTGTTGCCGGACAGATTTGGCCATTTTGCTTGTTTTTATCTGCTGCCTACTGCTTGCTTTATGTTACTGGCTTGGCTTGCTATTCAGTTCGTCTTTTGTTGTTTGTTTGATCCACTGCCCTATTTGCTGCATGCTTTGGACAACCTTGCCTTGACAGCTTTGGCAGCTTTGACTTGCATGCTATATTTTTTAGCATCCTGCCTTTGTTTTGTTTGCTTGCGTTGCTTGCTGGACGTGTTTTTACCTTGTGCTGCTTGTATAGCATCCTGATGTTGTTGTTACATTAGTTGTTGTTTCTATGCTTGCTTTGTTTGCTGGTTTTGTATTACAGCCTGTTTTGTGTAGCAGCTTGCATATTTTGGCAATTTTGGGCCTTATGCTATTTTTGCAATAAAAAGTGTTTGCAAATTTTCTTTTCCCTTTTTGTGAACCAAGGCCCAAACCTTGTGATTTGAAAAATAGGAGAAGATGGACTATGATTAAAGCAAAACAAACTTTAAATCTGATTCCACATACAAACCCTAATGATGAATTCTTTTTCTCTTCTTTACACATCATTTTGCTTGAATTGCTAACTTTCTCTTCTTTGTTTCATGAACATGAGGCGTGGATGGCAAGCGAGGATTACTTGAAGATGAAGTAATGGAGACTTGAAGAAACAAAATAAACTTCTCTCTTTGTAGTCAAAGCAAACATTGTGATTCTTTGTAAACAAAGCAAAAATGTGTAATTTTATTTCATTTGTGACGTAATGAACACAAGACTTTGAATAAATTTGTAAATGATGAAATTTGTCGTACCAATCCTGAATTTATTAAGCTCCGCAATTCTCAATTGAGTGCTTTGAATAAAATATCTTGGTTTGGTAACTTGAACTTCAAAGCAATTCACAAAATGATCAAATAACCAATGCACCTTGTACTCCAATCAAATTTCTAAACAAAATAAATGTTTAAGAATTCAATTCTAACTTGGTTAACTCAAACCCAAAGCCATGGTCATCTAAATGACAGTCCTAATCTTTAACTCCTTTCCAAACCAAATTTGCATTTAAAATGAACTTGCACGCCATGCTCGATAAAAATGGAATTTCATTGACAAACCAACATGCTTTTAAGAACAACCATCAATCTTATAGGATTAACAGATTTCAAAACAACTGTGGTTGAGAACATTTGGAATCAAACAAAATGACTTGCAATGATTTGATAACTTTCAAAGTATTCCAAACACAATTTCTTTTCGATCTTTGAAGATAAACTCGTGAGCGACATCATTTATGACCATATGCATAAATAATCGTCTCAAGATCTTGTAATTTTAGGAAATCACAATTCTTAGAAATCAGGCGACCGTTATTTAAGATTAGGTCAAAATCCATGAAGCGACTTCTAACGTATTCGAATTTTGGTGATTTTCTACACATAATCAACTCTTGATTTGTGAAGAGAAATTGGAGATAAAATAGGGGAGAGTCATACGCAAGAAGAACCGCTCAAAAATATCGAATAATGAAGAAGTTATAGTCACTTGAACCTGGTCTCGCGAAAGGTCAACTTTTGGGTTAATGGATTCATTTTCAGTCGTCTGAACCATTGACTGAGCAAACTTGCAATGCGAGGTTTGAAACTCGATATGAACATCCTTGAGAATACATGAAGATTTATGAAGACCATTTGAAACCTTGAAGAAATAATTTTCTTTGAGAAACACCAAACCCTAATCGTTGACTTACTGCCTAGGAAGAGAATCTGTCTGATCAACTTCTGAGACAAATTGAGTATTCGAGAAGACCTAGGATAGTATCTTGAATAAAAATGAGAGGGGAAATTTTAGGGTACAACAATATCTCTCTAGCGAGATTTCATTTACTCCCGTAATACTTTTTCTTTTTTTCCTTTTTTTAATATAAAGATTTTGTGTATTTAGCTCCTCAATGATACTTTGTACATAAAATCTTTCATTTTTTATGAGGCGGTTGGTGTATGTGGAATTTTTGTTTCAATTATATTTTTCTTTATTTAGACATGTCACTAATTTCTAATACATTGTGGTTTACCCCTATAAAAATTAGGGTTTTCATTATTCACTCAACTTATTCATTGAACGAACAAACGAACGCCATTAGAGATCATAAAGACGAAGCATTGGAGAAAAAATAATTTAAGAACGAAGCACAAAGATGTCATTGGAGGGTATATCAGAGCTTTTACTTAACCAGACGGGTTGAAATCTTTATTTTTAATGTTTAATGTTAGTCTTTTCAAACTTTCTTTATGTAGTGATTATAATGTTGTAATGTTGAATATGCAAATTCCTTTTACAGAACATGCAAATTCCTTTCACATGCAAGTCTTTAATGTTGTTTTTCACCATGCAGGTGAATTTATAAGGAACAATGAGAACAGAGTATTCTACAGAGATGGGGTTCAAACCCTAGTTTATGGGAAAAATATTGAGAAATAGACTATTTCTGAAGTTAAGAAATTCGTGAAGGGATGGGGTTATAAACAAGGAAGCTATAGGAATTGGACTAAAATTGTAGAAATAGATGAAACTTTTTTCAGATAAGAAACGTTGATGATGCATATGATTTTGCTGCATATGCTTGTGCAAATCAAGTTTATGGCTACATTTATCTGGAACATGACACGACTGATATAAAACTGACAGTAAGGGAACCTTAGTTCATTAATAAGATGACAAATATGGAAGCAATTGACGATGAGGGTGTTGAAGGCTTTGATGATAGTGAGGATGAGAAAACTACTGATATTACATATGGATTTGATTTTAAACAACCCCTAATTAATGTAACTTAGTTGTAGGATTAATTTGTAGTTCCAAAAAGAAAATGGAAGATGATGATTATATTAGTGATGAATTGGACAACTCAAATCTAGATGAATCTGATGATGAAAAGGTAAATGGCCTAAGTTTGAAAAGTTTATGAAATAACAACTTAATAAGGCCTACGAGTTTAATGGGGGTATTGATTTAATACTCTAGCTGATTTTAGAGATGCAATGCGTGAGTGGTTAGTATTAAATGGTAGAAAAATTACTTTTGTGAAAAATGAGAGTTATAGGATACGGGTAGAATGCAAGGGTTAATGTGATTTTTTAGTTTTATTCTCTAAGGTGGGCCACCAACACACTTATGTTATAAAGACATTGATGGATATCCAGACATGTGCTAGAATATTGAACAATAGATCTGCAAACTCAAAGTGGATGGCCAAGGCAGTAGTGAAGAAAATTCAAACATCTAAGACAATGAGAATTCGTGACACTATGCAAGATATTAAACAACATTATTCTGTGGGGATCACTGTTGCTAGAGCATAAATGACAAAGTTGATTGCAAAAAGATTATTGAAGGATATGTTAATAAGTAGTATTCAAATTTATGAAGGTATGGTGATAAGTTAGCAAAGGTTAATGTTGGAAATACTATTAAGATCAATGTTGACAGACCAAACCCATCAATACAACCAAGGTTTGGATCATTCTATTTTTGTTTTGATGGTTGTAAGAAGAGTTTCATACAAGGTTGTAAACCATTTGTTGGAGTTGATGGCTTCTATTTAAAGACAAAGTAAGGTGGGATACTTTTAATAGTTGTGGGTAGGGACCCCAATGACCAATATTTTCCTTTGGCTTTTGGGATTGTTGAAACTAAAACAAAGGAAAGTTGGAGGTGGTTTATACAATTATCAATGGAAGATATTAGACAATATTGAAGATATATTTTTATATCATATCAACAAAAGGTATGTACTTATGTAATCATTGAAATTGTCTATGTGTCCATTTCATTTCAGATCTAAATTTGTTTATTTTTTACAAGGATTTGTGGCTGTGTTCGAAGAAATGTTTGAGATAATTGAGCATAGGTTATGCATCAACATGCCTGCTTCATGTATATCCACGCATCTGAGCAAGACCGTGTCATAATTTCTCTTGTATACCACTTCTTCATTGAGGAAAAAGCTACCTTCCAACCTTCTCAATGTCTTTCTATCTTTATTTGACATACCAACCGTGTATTCTTGAGTTTGAAGGAAGTTCTTAATATCATAATACCAAGGTTTTTTATCTGACGTCCCCTCTGTAGCAAACACATGAGCTGGTCTATCAAGACGCTGAATTGTAATCTGAGGTACATCGTTCCAAGCATTCACTTGATACATGAAGCCAAAATGGCTAAAGCATCTGCCATCTGATTCTCATCTCTGGGAATATGATGTAATTCAACTTTATTTACGAAAGGTAATAATATTCTTACATAATATTTATAGAGAATCAAGTCAATGTGATGAGTCTCCCATTCTCCTTTGATCTGATTTATTATCAAAGTTGAATCACCATATACATCAAGAATTTTGATTCTGAGATCTATAGCCTCTTCAAGACCCATGATACAAGCTTCATACTTCGCCATGTTAGTGGTACAATCAAATGTCAATCTTGCAATAAAAGGTATATGTGACCCATGGGGAGTGATAATCACAACATCAATTCCTTTTCCATAAGCATTTACAACTCCATCAAACACCATATCCCATCGGGATTCAGGATCAGGACCTTCCTCGAGCAAAGGTTCATCACAATCTTTTACTTTTAAATACATCACATCCTTATCAGAGAAATCATACTTAACATACTGATAATCATCAACTGGTTGGTGAGAAAGGTACTCGGCTAACACACTGCCTTTAATAGCCTTCTGAGTACGATATTCAATATCATATTCAGACAACAGCATCTGCCAACGAGCAATTCTTCCAGTAAGAGCAGGCATTTCAAAAATATACTTAATTGGATCCATTTTGGAAATCAAACAAGTAGTATGATTCAACATATATTTCCGCAATCACTTCGCCGTCCAGCCAAAGCACAACATGTCTTTTCTAGCACAGAATATTGTGACTCACGGTCAATGATCTTCTTGCTCAAATAATAAATAGCTTATTCTATTTTGTCTGTTTCATCTTGTTGTCCTAAAATACAACCCATGGAGTTATCCAACACAGTCAGATACATAATCAATAGTCTTCCTTCAACATGAGGGAGAAAGATAGGAGGCTCAAATAGATACTATTTAATGCTTTCAAATTACCTTTTGCAATCGTCCATCCACACACAACCTTGATCTTTCTTTAACAACATGAAGATTGGTTCGCATGTTGCAGTCATATGGGAAATGAATATGGAAATGTAATTCAACAACAACATTACACAATTTACCATCCAATCATCAACTACAACATCATCATATAACATTCTAATACACCTAATTCATCAAACAACATAAAATTGCATGATCCACACTATTAATCCAACATTTACAAAATTACAACAATGATCATGATATTGAGAGAAAAAAACACAAACCAAGCATATACATAATCTACCCACCATCATCATACAAACCCTTAGATAACTAAAACCCCATCCTTACCATAGAGTTCTTGCAAAATCTTCTCAACAATGGCGATCTTCTCTCCCCCTTTGCCCTAGTTCTCCTTTCTCTTTTCTCCAAACTTTCACGATCTATCCGTTTTTATTTCTCCACTTCTCTTTTATATTAATTTATTATATTTTCATTATAACTTAATCTAACTAATTAAATAATAATTATAATTATAATTATAATAATTCCATCAATTATTCAATTAAATTAATATTCACCTAATATTAAATAATTAAATAATTATTGACTAATATAATTCAATTAGTCTTACTCACCACACCACCAAATAATACACTTTTGCTCACACACCTCCAACACCTTAATTCTACCCTTAAGGTCACTACCCCACACCAAGGCTACCCCAAACACACCAAAACACCAAAAAACCAAAAAACCAAACAATACCACATAATCACCAAATACCACATAATTAAGTTATGGAAAATAAATAAAATAAGTCGGGACATTTCAAACACGCTATTGGTCATGATCACAAAAGATGATTGCAACAGCAGTAGGCTGCCGAGCAGCAACAACAATAGTAGAAAGTTGTTGAACGGCAACTGCAACAGTTTCGGGAACGTTGCAGAAACACATTTGAAAGAAAATTTTATAGTGACTGTGCGAGATGAAGCCCAATGTAGTGAAGAGTGGTACTTGGATTCTAGTTATTCAACACATATGACGGGTATGAAGGATTGGTTTATTGAAATCAATGAAGCCACGGAGAATAAAGTGAAATTCACTTATGACACCATTTTAGCGGTCGACGGGGTCAGTGATGTTTGATCATGAGAAGGGATGGTGGTCATTTCTTGATCAAAAATGTTCTATACATTTCTAGAATTAAATGTAATCTTCTATATTGACCAATTGCTTGAGAAAGGTTACAAGACTCACATGGAAGATAAGATTTTGCGTGTTTTGGATGGAAATAGGGTTTTGGTCCTTAAACCTCCTATGGCTTCCAATAGGACTTTCAAAATTGAGTTAAAAGTGATGGATCATAGGTGTCTTACTACAGAGGTAAGTCAAGATGAGTGGTTGTGGTGCTACCGGCTTGGGCATCTCAATTTAGAGATCTCAATGCGTTGAAAAGAAATGGTATGGTAACCAGATTCCCTTCCATTAATATTCCAGCTAAGATTTGTAAAGAGTGTGTGCAAGGGAAGCAATACAAGAGTAAATTCAGAAAGGATGCAGGTCATAGAACCAAGCATCACCTTGAGGTAGTGTATTATGATGTGTGTGGGCTAACACAAGCTGATTTGTATGGTGAAAATATGTATTTTGTCACTTTTATCAATGACTTTAGTATAAAGTTATGGACATACCTAGTCAAGAGAAAGGATGAGGTATTTGAAGTGTTAAGAAGTTTAAGTCTATGGTTTAGCGGTAAAGCTGTCACAAGCTTAAAATTCTCAAAATGGATGGGGGAGGCGAATATGTCTCAAATAACTTTGGGAAGTATTGTGATGAAGGGGGGGGGGGGGGATAATGCATGAGGTTGTACCACCCTATACAGCTCATCAAAACGGTGTTTTCGAGAGGAAAAATTGATCGATCATGAACATGGTGAGAAGCATGGTAAAGGGGAAAAACTTTCCGAAAGAGCTATGGGGAGAAGCCGGTTTCACAAATTCTTATTTGTTGAATATGTGCCCTACGAAAAAGTCTGAGAAGCTAAATCCAGAAGAGATGTGGTTTGGATTCAAACCGAATCTAAAACATTCGAGAGTTTTTGATTCGGTAGCATATCTACATATTTTGGTTCAACTTAGAAAGAAGTTGGATGACAAGGGTGAGATGATGTTAATTATTGGGTATCATCTTACTGGTGGTTATAAGTTGTTTGATGTTGAAAATAAGAGGATCGTGATCAGCCAGGATGTCATTGTCGATGATCTGAAGCGCGTTAAGCTGCCTGAAAAATGTTGTCAACAACATGTAACCAGTCACCAAAATGAATTTTTAAATTCTAATAGTTCGGAACAATTTCCTATCATAGCTCGAACAGGGGAAAATGTTAGATGACCAACTAGGAAGAGAGGTTTTCCTCAAAGACTCCAAGATTGTGAGATGTTCCAGGATAACGAGATCAATGATGATGGTGATTTCGTTCACTTTGTGCTTATGGCTGAATTTGAGGCCTTTAATATGGAAGAGGCATTAAGTGATCCAAAGTGAGTGTGTGCAATGAAAGAGGAGCTAAAATCGATTGAGAAAAAATGTACTTGGGAGATGGTTGATCCTCTAAAAGGTAAGAATCCAATTGGTGTGAGATGGGTATACAAAGTGAAGGAAAATCCAAAAGATGAGATAATCAAGCATAAGGCTCGATTAGTTGCGAAGGGGTTTTTGCAAAGAGAAGGTAAGACTTCGATGAGGTGTTTGCACCAACTGCTAGACTTGAAACCATACGGCTGGTTGTTGGTATTACGAATAACAACAATTGGTTGATATATCAAATAGATGTGAAATTCGCGTTTTTGAATGATCTCCTTGAAGAAGAGGTAAATGTAGAACAACCCCCTGGTTTTGTTGTGAAAAATCAAGAGGATAGGTTCTACAAGTTTAGAAAAACGTTATATGGTTTAAATCAAGCTCCGAGAGTTTGGAATAAACTGATAAATGGTTTCATAGTTGATGTTGGCTTCAAGAAATGTGTGTCCGAGCATGCAGTTTATGTGAAGTTGGATGTAAGTGAATGTGTGATCATACTTTGTCTACATGGGAATGATTTGTTGATCAAAGGCAGCAATGAGTTGAGTATTTCTAAGTTCAAATGAGAACTTATGAAAGAATTTGAAATGAATGACCTTGGGATTATGATATACTTCCTTGATATGGAGCTTCATAAGTAAAAAATGGGACAACTCATGCATCAAAGGAGATATGCTCTTGAAATCTTGAAAATGTATGATATAGAGCATTGTAATTCTACCATAACACCATATGAAGGAAGGCTGCAGCTGTCTAAAAGTGAGGATGAGCAGAATGTAGATCATACTCAATATAAGATATTGATTGGATCGTTACATTACTTGTGCAATACGCGTAGATTCATGGAGATATTGATGGTGTCTCACTTGGCAATAGTCAAAAGAATTCTAAGATAGGTCAAAAGATCTACTGACTGCGAAATTCTCTTTCCCGCAGCAGATACAGGCAGAAAATGCAATTTTCTTAATTTTACGGATTCCAACTGGTGCGGAGATAAAGATGATCGTAAGTCTACAGTCGGATACATCTTTATGTTTGGAGAAGCACCAATCTCATGGTTTTCTAAGAAGGAACCAGTAGTTGCACTCTTGTCTTGTGAGGCCGAGTATATTATCGCGTCGTTATGTGTGTGTCAATCTGTGTGGCTAATGACTTTACTGCAGGAGCCGGGCAGCAATGAGGGTGATGTTGTCACACTCTTGGTTGATAATGTTTCAGCCATTAATCTTACTAAGAACTCAATTGCACATGGGAGGAGCAAGCATGTTGATATAAGGTTTTACTACTTGAAGGATCTTGTCAGTGAATGCAAGTTAAGATTGAGATATTGTAGGAGTGAAGACCAAGTTGCTGATTTGTTGACAAAAGGAGTCACAAATGATGTGTTCAAGAGATTAAAGATGAGCATGAGAATGTAAAACTTGGAGCACTTGAGTTAAGATGATGTGTTAGTTTAAAATAATAATTCAAGTGGGTGTAGCAAGTCACTGGAGGTTGATGACAGATTACAACTTCTGAAATAAGCACTTCTGGAAAGCAAAAAAGCAGTTTTTCAAATTGGTAACCGGTTACATGCAGACAAATTTGGATAATTTGCTTATGTTAGTTAGAATGGTAATCGATTACATGGAATGATGTAACCGGTTACAAGTCCGAGTTTTTGTGTTTTCAACTTGTTTATTTGATGTTTTTAGCTCCCAATTGATATAACTTGCTTGTATAAAAATCTTTTGTGGTATAATATACAAAATTAATGATAATTTCTCTTCTCAATATCAATTACTCTCTCTCACTCTAATTTTCTTATTTTCTCACTTCATCTTTTCTACAAACATCAAAACCTTCATTGATTCACCAATTAAGTTTCATGTTCTAACAAATTTATATATCAATTTTACAAGAATGTGAATAGACATAAATATTTTTATATATAAACATTTTTAAAATATTTTTTATGGCTCTATTTGATAAGAGAATTTTTATAGCTCTATTTGATATCTGTCATTTTTCTTGACTTTATATCTTATTTTAATAAGCTAATTCAAGTTATTTATAATTTGTAATTTTTCCTTTCAAATTTATCTTCTTAATTTTAATTAGAATAATTTGTTAAAGTTTTTTTCATTTCATATTTATAAATTATTTCAATCGCTAATTTTATTAATCATTAAAAATTCAATCAAAAAGATTATACGTAATCTTTGTCAACTACTAGTAGTAATTTATAAATCATCCTCTATAAGTCCGTCCTCAATAATTTTTTAACCAATCTTTGTCAACTTCTAATAAGCAAATGAAGTGATAGATATCTGGAACATACACATACTAGCACAATTTGTAGACTTGAACTAATAATACACTCCTTCCGTTTTAAATTAGTGACGTTTTAAATAAAAAAATTCGTTTTAAAATAAATGTTATTTTCGTTTTTCAATGTAATAATGATAGTTATTTTTTTAATTGTGTCATATAATTATTATTTTGTATAATATTTCTAATAAATTAATCAGATTAATTTAATAAAAATATAATATCTCATAATAATATTAATATGATTATATTCTTTAATTTATATATAAAAATCTTAAACAACATTCAATACAAAACGGAAGAAGTCCTATTAAAAATCATTTTCACAGTTACTATATTGTCTGTTTTTAGAAAAAGAAGCAGAAAGATGAACTATGAAAAGACGAGCAGGAGATGTAATAATAAGATTAGGTAGATAGGTTAATAATAAGAATAAGTAAATGAAGTGTGTTGCTTGCTTTCGGACCGAGATATAATAGTCCTTTCATTTTAAAATGATTGTTGGTTTTAATAAATAAAATTTATTTTAAATTAAATATTATTTTCACTTTTCAATGTAATAATAATAATAATAATTTTTTAATTATTAGACTGTACATCACTTTTAATACTTTAATATGATTAATTTAATAAAAATATATTTTATATTATTGTATTTTTTAATTTGTGTGGAAATTTTTTAAATATTATCGTTTTGAAATGGAGGAAATACTGTAGTAATAGTGATTCTAGGATATAGGGCATGCTTGTTAGATTCAGCATTATTATATGCTAGATTCAGCATTATTATAAGTATAGAAGATAGAAGAAGAGTAGCACACATATTATTTCCTCAAACTTCACCATCAATGGCTGGAGGAAATTCAACCCTCCCCATCTGTTTCTTCAAGTTTATTCTTCAAACCAGTCTTCAAACTATTGTAACCATTAACTCCTTTTGATTTACTACTACTCTTCACTACTTTATGTTCTACCTATTTTTTTGAGAAATTATAATTCTAATATTAATGTTTTTTTTTTACAGAAAATGCCAAATAAGTTTACAAGGAGTCTTGGAGCTGGTATATCAAATCCAGTGATGATCAAGCCTCCTGATGGCAGTGCATGGAAAGTGTTTTGGAGAAACATCAATGGTGAGATTTGGTTTGAAAAGGGTTGGAGTATTTTTACTCAAAATTACTCTCTACAACATGGTTGTTTAGTGGTGTTTAAATATAAAGAGGGAACATCAGAGTTAGATGTAGTAATACTTGGCCAGAATGCACTTGAAATTGACTATGATTCTAAGTGCGACACTGTTGATATTTTGAATGTTGATGATAGTGATGATGAATCAGATGAGATTTTGAATGAATGGCTTAATAGGAAGAAGGTTATACAGAAGTTGCCATTAGTTTCTACTAGAGCACATAAAAAAGTTAGAGGTATTTGGATTTCATTTTCTGTTTTTTATTCTTACTTTGCCATGTACTTTGTGTGGTATATTATCTAAGAGTGTTTGTTTTTTTATGTTCAACATATATATGCAGGTGAGATTGAGAAGAATAGTGAAAGAACTTCATCATTGAATAGGCCAATTGGAGCTAGAGCTCGGGAAGTAGCTGCAAACTTTATCTCAAGCAATCCTTTTCTCACAATTGTGATCAAGCCTTCTAATCTGGTAGAAAAACGGCTGGTAAATTCAAACACAAAACATTTACATTATTCATGCAATGCTATGCATACATGCATATATCATATATGCATGTTATTTATGTTGTGAAGTTGTCATTATAAATTATATATACAATGCAGGGTGTATCGAATTTAAACGGGGTTATTGAGAACACGAAGAAGAATGTGAAACTGCAGATTGGTAGTAGATCATGGAATGTGAAACTGCTCCGGTGCTGTTACAAACATAAAACTGAGCGTCGCATTTCGGGTGGTTGGTCGTCTTTTGCAAGGGAAAGTGGATTGCAACCAGGAGATATTTGCATCTTCGAACTGATAAACAAGGAAGATATAGTTTTTAAAGTTCATGTTTTCCAAAAGGATTCTTAATGTATCTGTTTTAAGCTGTTAATTTGAGAGATGGTATCTTGAAGTTTAATTGCATAAACTAATGTTCATATTTCATTTGTATGTCATTTGTTAAAAGAAAAATAAACCGTGGGTAGATGATGGTGGTCCACGATAGTGGTGAGTTGTGAGATGGATATCAACCACGACGAAGACGAACGAATTTGGCAGTGAATATCAATTGTATATGACCAAGAACAAAGAACAAAGAAAGTTGGTCATGTTTGCAATGTGAAAAACCTTGGTGAGTGCATTAATACTGCTATTTTTTTTACCATATGGAAAGGTATTATTGTTGGTTTTCTTTATGATTCATGTGTATGTCATACCATCTTTGAGACACTATAAGGACCAACAAGGGTGACTATGACTGAGAACTGCTAAACATCCTGAATTAGTCATCAAGATTACAACATTGAAGTTTATGAAGCTTTTGAATTACTCTAGAATGATCATTATGTGTAAAAATATGTAGATCTTTAAAAGATAAGATTATTGTACTTTGGTATGTTCATTTGAAGTCTTGCTGTTGAAAAAAAAAGTGCATTCTTGTTTGAATCACATGAATAATGTGTTCTTGTTATGTGTGGTTGATTAAGATTGAGTGGTTTGGTTATATTTGATTAAGATTTTCTTACTATATTGACTACTAACTTTAGATAAGCTAAGCTAATTTAGTTTTGTACTTGCTAAGAAGCTCTATGTTTTAGCTTTTATATAAACTGAAAACAGAAAAGCCTGTTGCAACAAGCTTCCACATAAGTTCGTATGTGTGCTATTATATATGAACCAATATATAAAACTAGTTGTTACTTTTGCGTTGGTGTATGTATATCATTTGTGAGTTTTTATCTGTTTTAGTGTGTAACCTTAGAATGGCATAGAAAATTTCAATGACATTTCTTTTTTGATAAAGGTAAACTTATGCTATGTATTATGATCTCAAAATGAACATGCTGTAAAGTGAATTCTCATTAGATTGAAACAATAACAACAGTGTAATATTTATACAATTAGAGTGCAATGTACTATAAGCAAACTATGCTATTATTACTATAGTAAAATCCTAAAGGTATAACAACTTCTAACTGTTTTTGTAACTGAAATAACAGAATATGGAAGTTAGTTAAATGGAATTGTTGTTATGGTTTAATATCCCCCCACAAGTTGAAGTTTGATAAATGTTTATCATCTTCAACTTGACTAAGAATGCATGGAATGGTCGAGGAAGAAGAGGCTTCGTGAATAGATTCGCAAGCTGATCCTTAGATTTGACGGGTAGTAATTTTAAAACTCATTTGCTTTGTTTCTCTCGCACAATGTGACAATCAATCTCCAAGTGCTTTGTGCATTCCTGGAAAACGGGATTGGAAGCAATACGAATTGCACTATGGTTATCGCAGTATAGGACATGAGTTTTAATGCACGTGACATGCAAATCCTGTAGAAGATACAACAACCATTGGAGCTCACAAGTCGTGGCCGCGAGAGCTCTATACTCAACTTCCGGGGATGAACGTGACACATTTAATTGTTTCTTGGATCTCCATGAGATCAATGATCGACCAAGGAAGAAACATTGACCTGAGATGGATCTACGTGTATCGATACAACCTGCCTAATCAACATCTAAGTAACCATGCAGTTGTAATGTAGAATCACGTGGAAGCAAGATGCCACGAGCTGGACACAATTTAAGGTACCTTAAGACTCGACGTGCAGCCTTAAAATGAGTAATTGTGGGATGTGATATATATATTGACTTAACTGTTGTGTGTAGAAAGTAATATATGGTTGTGTGACATTCAAGTATAGCAATCTCCCTATGAGTCGTCGATAGGAAGGAATATCGTGGTAAGGTTCACTTGAGTCTTGGTGTAATTTGAGGGTGGCATTTGCTAGTGTAGAAACTAGTATAGAGTCAAGAAAACCTGAGTCTTCTATTAAGTCTTAGCAATATTTTCGTTCGTAGAGCAAAATACCTGCATTGGAGTGTGCAACTTCAATGCCCAGGAAATATTTTAACTGGCCCATATCTTTGATTTTGAAGGTGTTGTCTAAGGTTGTTTTAATCTGGTGAAATTCCTTGATGTCATTGCCAGTTATGATCACATCATCAACGTATACTAGCAGTATTGTGATGGGGGATTTGTCAGTGTTTACAAAGAGTGAATGATCCGAAGTAGCTTATGTGTAGTGTTGTGAAAGAAGAAATGTTGTAAGTCACTCATACCATCTTCTACTAGCCTGTTTGAGGCCATAGAGGGACTTAATAAGTTTACAGACTTGATGAGGCTTGCTTGTATGTACTCCAGGAGGAGTAACCATATAAACATCTTCTTCTATTTCACCATGCAGAAATGCACTATTTACGTTAAGTTGATGTATGTACCATTGTTTACACGAAGCTAGAGCAATAATGGTTCTCACAATAGTGATCTTAGGAACTGGTGAGTAAGTATCGAAATAATCAAGACCTTCAATCTAATTATATCCCTTGGATACTAACCGTGCATTGAATCATTCAATAGAACCATCAGCTAAATATTTAATTTTGTATACCCAACGACACCCAATGGGTTTAACACCTGGTGGAAGGTCAACAATCTTCCAAGTACCATTCTTTTCAAGGGCCGAAAGTTCAAGCATCATAACTTGTTTCCAGCAATTATGTTTGGATGCTTCGGTATAGGACTTAGGTTTAATATTAGAAATTAAGGACAAAGCATAGTGAGAATAAGATGGTGACAGATGTTCATGGGAAACATAATTGGACATAGGATAATGAATACCCGTGGAATATTTATTTGAAGCAGTAAGAGAATAGCATATGTAGTCTTGCAAATAAGTGGGATGTTGCCTCATTCTTAAAGAGGTTCTAGTGGGAGGGTTAGAAACATTATCAATGGTAATAGGGTTGTTAGGAATAGGGTCATCAATATGGTTAGTTCGGTTAGTGGTGTAATGGAAATGTCATCATCATGTGGTGTTGTTAAAGGTTGGTCAGAGATGGAAAGGGATGATGACACATTGTCATCAGGTGGTGTTGTTAAAGGTTGGTCCGGGATGATATGAGATCATGAATCAGTGCTATCTGAGATGACAAGATGTTTGGAAGGAAAATAAGACCATCGATTATCGTCAATTGAACAAAGTGACAATCAAGAATAGATATCTGCTTCCAAGGATCGATGATTTGATGGACCGATTGGTTGGTGCTCGCGTGTTTAGTAAGATTGACTTGAGATCAGGTTACCATCAAATAAGGGTGAAAGACGAAGATATTCAGAAAACCGCATTCCGAACTAGATATGGGAATTACGAGTATTCGGTGATGCCTTTCGGTGTCACTAACGCACCGGGAGTATTCATGGAATACATGAATCGTATTTTCCATCCTTACTTGGATCACTTCGTGGTAGTTTTCATTGATGATATTTTGATTTACTCTAAATTAGAAGAAGAACACGCGGGGCATTTGCGTATTATGTTAGAAGTGTTAAAAGAGAAGAAGCTTTATGCTAAGTTATCAAAGTGCGAGTTTTGGCTAAGTGAAGTTAGTTTCTTAGGCCATCTCACTTTCGATAATGGCATTGCGGTTGATCCTTCGAAAGTTGATGCGGTGTTAAGATGGGAAACTCCTAAATCGGTTACGGAGATTAGAAGTTTCTTAGGCTTGGCGGGTTACTATAGAAGGTTTATCGAAGGCTTTTCTAAGTTGGCACTTCGTTTGACAAAGTTGACTTGTAAAGGAGCTGCGTTCATGTGGGGTGTCAAATGTGAGGAAAGTTTCATTGAATTGAAGAAAAGGTTGACAACGGCTCCGATCTTGATCTTTCCTAATCCGGAGGAACCGTTTGTGGTTTATTGCGATGCTTCCAAGATGGGTCTAGGTGGTGTGCTTATGCAAAATGACAAAGTGGTTGCTTATGCTTCTAGACAATTGAAGATTCATGAGAAGAATTATCCTACACATGACTTGGAACTTGTGGCGGTTGTTTTTGTACTTAAGATTTGGAGGCACTACCTTTATGGTTCTAGATTCGAGGTGTCTAGTGACCATAAAAGCTTGAAGTACTTGTTCGATCAAAAAGAGCTTAACATGAGACAAAGACGGTGGCTTGAGTTGTTGAAAGATTATGATTTTGGCTTGAATTACCATCCTGGTAAAGCAAATATGGTGGTCGATGCCTTAAGTCGAAAGACTTTGCATATGTCACTTTTGATAGCGAAAGAGTTGGAGATGATTGAACAATTTAGAGATATGAGTCTTGTGATCGAGGTAACACCGAAGAGTGTTATCTTGGGAATGTTAAAGATCAATAATGATTTCCTTGATAGAATTAGAGAAGCTCATAAGTTTGATGTGAAGCTTGTTGGCTTGATGGTTAGTATTGGACAAACGGAGAATGAGGATTTCAAATTGGATGCTCAAGGTGTGTTGAGGTTCCGAGATAGTATTTGCATTTCCGATGATGTGGACTTGAAAAGAATGATCTTAGAAGAAAGTCATCGAAGCAATTTGAGTATTCATCCTGGAGCGACCAAGATGTACCAAGACTTGAAGAAATTATTTTGGTGGTCGGGTATGAAACGAGAGGTAGCTCAGTTTGTGTATGCTTGTTTAACATGTCAGAAGTCAAAGGTGGAGCATCAGAAACCTACAGGGTTGATGCAACCGTTAGAAATTCCAGAATGGAAATGGGATAGCATTTCCATGGATTTCGTGACGGGGTTACCGAATACACCTAGAGGACATGATGCGATTTGGGTGATTGTTGATAGGCTTAAAAAGTCGACTCACTTTATTCCTATTAACATCACTTATCCTGTATCAAAGTTGGCAGAAATTTATATGCATGTGATTGTGAGATTACATGGTATTCCTCTTTGTATTGTTTCGGATCGAGATCCGAGGTTCACTTCAGATTTTTGGAAAAGCTTGCAAGAAGCTTTAGGTTCTAAATTGAGGTTGAGTTCGGCTTATCATCCTCAAACAGATGGTCAGACGAAGAAGAGGATTCAATTGTTGGAAGATTTGTTACGAGCTTGTATTCTTGAACGAGGTGGTTCATGGGATACTTATCTTCCTTTGGTCGAGTTCACTTATAACAACAGTTTTCATGCAAGTATTGGAATGACACCGTTCGAGGCATTGTATGGTCGGAGGTGTAGAACTCCTTTATGTTGGCACGAGTCGGGTGAAAGTATGGTACTTGGACCATAGTTGGGTAGAGAGACTACCGAAGCGGTTAAGATGATTAGAGAAAAGATGAGAATTTCTCAAAGTCGACAAAAGAGTTACCATGATAAACGAAGGAAAGATTTGGAATTTCAATCGGGTGATCATGTGTTTTTGCGAGTTACTCCTACAACCGGTGTTGGGTGAGCCTTAAAATCGAAGAAGTTGACTCCTCGCTTTATTGGTCCGTATCAAATTACTAGTAAAGTTGGAACAGTGGCTTATAAAGTGGTGTTGCCGCCAAATCTTTCGAATTTGCACGATGTGTTCCGTGTGTCGCAACTTCGGAAGTATGTTCTGGATCCGTCCCATGTGATTGAAATGGATGATATTCAAGTTCGTGATAATCTTATGGTGGAGACGATGTCTTTGAGGATCGAAGATCGTGAGATAAAGTCTCTTTGTGGTAAAGAAATCTCTTTGGTCAAAGTTGTTTGGATAAGAGCGGCCGGTGAGAGCACGATGTGGGAGTTGGAGAGCAAGATGCGAGATTCCTATCGCGAGCTTTTCGAATCAGGTAAATTTTCGAGGACGAAATTCTTTTAAGTGGGGGAGAGTTGTAACGCCCTGATTCATTAAATATCATATTTATATTATTATTTTCAAATTATCGGTTAATAATTATTTCGTGATAATATTATATTTTTTTAATCAGTATGTTTATTAATATATTCAGCGATATTTATTCGGACCGGTAACTATTTTATTCAGTCCGGTATTTATTTATTCGGACCGATATTTATTTATTTGGGCTTATTGAGTTAAGTTGGGTTTTTATTATATTAAGTAACAAACCAGGGCACATAGTTGTAGTAGTGTGTTAGTTGTTTTTAATAAAATAAGAAAAGGAAGTAGTAGGTATTAGTGTGTGGTGTTGGTAAAAGAAAATAGATGTATCAGGAAAGTAGAAAAAATAGATATAGAGTGAAAGAGAAAAAAGAGGGGGTTTTTGGTGAGAAGAGGAAAAAGAAGAACAAAAGCCAAAAGTTAGGTTTGTGGTCTTGAAGAGAAGTAGGAGAGGAACCCAAAACAAAAGCTTGCTTGAAATCAAGAACTAGAGGTAAGGGGTTTGGTAATTTCTATCCTATAAATAGATTAATGATAGATTTTATATGAGTTAGGGTTGTGAAAATTTGGGTGTTTTTCTTGAAATTTCTTGGTTGATTTGGGTTGTGATTATGGTGTGAAAAATATATTTATTGTTGAAATATTGTTTTGCTGTTGGAAAATATATGCTATGGGATATGTTGTTGTTATGATATAATGAAGTTGAAACAGAAGGAATTGAAAAAGGAACGTGGGGGCTGTTTTGTTTTTCTTGTTTCTCTAGCATGTACATATATACACATAGTATAGGCACAAGTTAGTTATATTAAAATAATATATTACATATATGAAAATACATAGAATAATAATGGGTGAATTTAACTAGTAGCAGAATATTGTAATTATGACAATGTTAACAAGAACTTAGTATTTTTTATAGCAGAATGACATAATTGATGACAGTGCAGTTTTGGTAGCAGGAAATTAATCGGTATCAGTAGATCAATTTAACAGGTCACAGTATTATTAAGTTTCATATAAAATAGAAATAATATGTTTATATGAAATAAAATATTATGTTATAGTAATAAATATATGGGATTTAACCGGTAATTCGAGTAACCGGTAAATGATGAAAACGAGTCTGATTTGGACGGTTCGAGTTGCGTTTCGGCGACTCGGTTATGAAGTTTAATAATATTATTAATGCCGATTATTTTGGGATGATTTTTATGACGAATATATTTTGGTGAATATTAATCCGTAACCGGAATTAGTTAAATTGTGAATATTATTGATATGCTTCTATTAATTGAATGCATGATTTTTGGTGTTGAGGAATTATAGTTGAGATGATTTTCATAATGAAAAATATGTTGATGTTGATCGTTTTAACTTGAAGCTTGGTAAACGAAATGATGAGGGATTATGCCTAAATGATGAGTTGATGTTGTTATTGATTGTGGTTGTTGTTGTGTATGTGAGTCGTGTCCATTGAGTCACATTTGTCAGCATAAGCGATGGGGGTTGTAGCCTCGGCCTTAATGGCAACTTGTTGATAGCCATAATGGCAATGATGATGGCCTTTAATTACGGGCAATAGCGATGGGGGCTGTAGCCTTAGGTACCACATGCATACACATTATCGTGTCGCATTTTGTTGTTTATGTCGTCGTTGTGGTTTATGTTGTTCAAGTTGTTGAGTTGTTTGGTGATGCATTAATTGTTGTTGATTCGTGATGTTTTATGATGATTGTGCGGTGTTGACAAAGTGTTGATATATATGAATTAAATTGGTGATAAAAGTGTGTGAGATTGGGATATATGTTGAATACTATTTTATCGGTATGTCTTTATAATTCCGAAACTATACATTATTTATCATCTCTTTATTTATATGATTTGAATTATCTCACCCTTTACTTGTTTCGCCGTTACCTTTATATTGGTAGCGTGCAGGTGATCCGCATCGATGAGGTGGATTAGCTCGAGTCTTTACTTTTTGAGTCGCCTTGCTCTGATAGCGTAACACTCAAGATGGGCGCTAGTTGATATTTTGATTAGGATATCATACTTGTATATCCTGATATTCATGTGGATTATGTTTATATTATGACATGACTATTTTGTTGATGTATATGCTCCGTATGGCATAATTGGTAATGTATCCGCTGCCTTGTGCATATTTATATGCTTACTTGTTGTATGATAACATATTCGGTGTATCCGAATTTTGATTATTCTGATGATGCATTATATTGCAAAGTGGAAACCATGGATATGTGATGCCTCAATTCATTTATGAAATTTTATTACTCTGATTTTTATTATTAATTCTGACGGGTAGAATTGGGGTGTTACAGACAGCAAATGAAATTTTCTCGGTTTTACGGATTCCAATTGGCGCGGAGATAAAGATGATCGTAAGTCTACAGTCGGGTACATCTTTATGTTCGGAGAAGCACCAATCTCATGATTTTCTAAGAAGGAACCGGTAGTTTTACTCTCGTCTTGTGAGGCTGAGTATATTACCGCGTTGTTATGTGTGTGTCAATCTGTGTGGCTAATGACTTTACTGCAGGAGCTGGGCAACAATGAGAGTGATATTGTCACACTCTTGGTTGATAATGTTTCAGCCATTAATCTTTTTAAGAATCCAATTGCACATGGGAGGAGCAAGCATATTGATATGAGGTTTTACTACTTGAGGGATCTTGTGAGTGAATGCAAGTTAAAATTGAGATATTGTAGGAGTGAAGACCAAGTTGCTGATTTGTTGACAAAAAGAGTCACAAATGATGTGTTCAAGAGATTAAAGATGAGCATGAGAATGTAAAATTTGGAGCATTTGAATTAAGATGATGTGTTAGTTTAAAATGATAATTCAAGTGGGTGTAACAAGTCACTGGAGGTTGATGACAGGTTACAACTTTTGAAATAAGCACTTCTAGAAAGCAAAAAAGCAGTTTTTCAAATTGGTAGCCGGTTACATGTAGACAAATTTGGATAATTTGCTTCTGTTAGTTACAATGGTAATCGGTTACATGAAATGATGTAACCGGTTACAAGCCCGAGTTTTTGTGTTTTCAACTTGTTTATTTGATGTTTTTAGCTCCCAGTTGATATAACTTGCTTGTATAAAAATCTTTTGTGATATAATATACAAAATTAATGATAATTTCTCTTCTCAGTGTCAATTACTCTCTCACTTTAATTCTCTTATTTTCTCACTTCATCTTCTGTACAAACATCAAAACCTTCATTGATTCACCAATTAAATTTAATGTTCTAACAAATTTATATATCAATTTTACAAGAATGTGAATAGACATAAATATTTTTATATATAAACATTTTTAAAATATCTTTTATGGCTCTATTTGATAAGAGAATTTTTATGGCTCTATTTGATATCTATCATTTTTCTTGACTTTATATCTTATTTTAATAAGCTAATTCAAGTTATATATAATTTGCAATTTTTCCTTTCAAATTTACCTTCTTAATTTTAATTAAGCAAATGAAGTGATAAAGATATCTGGAACATACACATACTAGTACAATTTGTAGACTTGAACTAATAATACACTCCTTCCGTTTTAAAGAAAACAATTTATTTCAAAATAATAAATATTATTTTTATTTTTTAATATAATAATCATAGTTATTTTTTCAATTATATCATATAATTATTATTTTGTATACTATTTCTAATATATTAATAAAATTAATTTAATAAAAATATAATATCTCATAATAATATAATTACATTCTTTAATTTATATACAAAAGTTTAAAACAAAAGGAGTCCTATTAAAAATCATTTCACAGTTACTATATTGTATGTTTTTAGAAAAAGAAGCAGAAAGATGAACTATGAAAAGATGAGCAGGAGATGTAATAATGAGATTAGGTAGATAGGTTAATAATAAGAATAAGTAAATGAAGTGTCTTGCTTGCTTTCGGACCAAGACATAATAATTCTTTCATTTCAAAATGATTTGTTGTTTTAATAAATAAAATTTGTTTTAAATTGATTGTTATTTTTATTTTTTAATATAATAATTATTATTATTCTTTCAATTATATTTTTTAATTATTATATTATACACCATTTTCAATATCTTAATATGATTAATTTAATAAAAATATAATATTTTATGTATTCCTTAATTTATATCTAAAAATTTTAAACATTGTGGTTTTGAAACGGAGGAATTACTGTAGTAATAGTGATTCTAGGATATAGGGCATGCTTGTTAGATTCAGCATTATTATATGCTAGATTCAGCATTATTATAAGTATAGAAGATAGAAGAAGAGTAGCACACATATTATTTCCTCAAACTTCATCATCAATGGCTGGAGGAAATTCAACCCTCCCCATCTGTTTCTTCAAGTTTATTCTTCAAACCAATCTTCAAACTATTGTAACCATTAACTCCTTTTCATTTACTACTACTCTCAACTACTAACTTTATATTTCTACCTTATATTTGTTTTAACATTTTTTCTTGAAAATTTCTAGTGCTTATATTATTTTTATTTTTTTTTACAGAAAATACCAAATAAGTTTACAAGGAGTCATGGTGTTGGTCTACCAAACCCAATGTTCATCAAACCTCCTGATGGCACTAAATGGAAAGTGTTTTGGAAAAACATCAATGGTGAGATTTGGTTTGAAAAGGGTTGGAGTATTTTTACTCAAAATTACTCTCTACAACATGGTTGTTTAGTGGTGTTTAAATATAAAGAGGGAACATCAGAGTTAGATGTAGTAATACTTGGCCAGAATGCACTTGAAATTGACTATGATTCTAAGTGCGACACTGTTGATATTTTGAATGTTGATGATAGTGATGATGAATCAGATGAGATTTTGAATGAATGGCTTAATAGGAAGAAGGTTATACAGAAGTCGCCATTAGTTTCTACTAGAGCACATAAAAAAGTTAGAGGTATTTGGATTTCATTTTCTGTTTTTTATTCTTACTTTGCCATGTACTTTGTGTGGTATATTATCTAAGAGTGTTTGTTTTTTTATGTTCAACATATATATGCAGGTGAGATTGAGAAGAATAGTGAAAGAACTTCATCATTGAATAGGCCAAAGGAATGTAGAGCTCGGGAAGTTGCTGAAGAATTTATCTCAAACAATCCCTTTTTCACAATTTGGATCAAGCCTGATTATCTGGCAGAAAATCGGCCGGTAAGGTTAAACACAAGTGATTTACATTATTCATGCAATGCTATAATATATGCATGTTAGTTATGTTGTATAGTTGTGATTATAAATTATATATACAATGCAGTCTGTACCAAATTTACAAGGGGTTATTGAGAACAAGAAGACGAATGTGATGATTCAGATTGGTGAAAGATCCTGGAATCTGAAGTTGCTTCCTTGTTCCAATAATATAAGGAGGCATCGGCTTTCGGCTGGTTGGTCCTTGTTTGCAAGGGAAAGTGGTTTGCAGCCGGGAGATGTTTGCATCTTTGAACTCATAAACAAGAAAGATTTAGTTTTTAAAGTTCATGTTTTTTAAAAGGACTGTTAATGTACCTGTATCTGTTTGAAAATGTTATTTTGAGTGAGGTGAAGTAATCTTCAGCTTTGCTTGTAAATGTGTTAATTTTGAAATATTTGAAGAAAATTTAATATAAAAATAAAACAAACTCATCTGATTTAGAATTCAATTAATTTTATATTGAAGAAGTAGAGGAAGTAAGCCACTCGGAATTAGACCGTGACATAATTCTCTCTCAAGTAGAATTTGAATATTCTGCAAGAAAATCTTGAGCATTCCGTTTCAAGTAGAATTCGAGTGCTATGCAAACAATTTTGAGCATCATCAGAATAGATGATCCATTATAATTTACACTCTTAGAATAAGTGTTGTAGAGTTGACTAGCACCTTTGGTCTGTATTATATTTTGTTTTTGATAATTTAAATACTTTGCAAGACAATCTCGAGCATCCTCTTCAAGTAGAATTCAAATTCTCTGGAAGACAATCTTGATCATAATAGAGATGGATGATCCATTACAATCTACACCTTTAAAACGAGTGTTGTAGAGGTGGCCAATATTTTTATCTCGACTATTATGTTTATTTTATTTTATTTTTCAGACAAATGGATGATCTCTCTAATGTATGGCCAATCATTTTTTTGGATAAGCAACATGTGTTAATAGATATAAGAAGTGCAAAAAATACAAAAACGCAAGAGGCTACAAGGACACCCCAAGACAACTCCAACAACATCCATTACAAACCAACATACAACAAAGGAGTAGATAACAAAACCTCCTTAATAAAACCTACTCTCCCTTTATCAAGAATTAACAACCAACACTACGAGAAAATGCTTGATTAGCTAGGGGATTTAGTGAAGTAATAAATTCCTCACTAAATTTTGACATTGCTAGGGGTAAACTCCTTTGCAAATGACAAAATCGAAAAGTTTTTTTTTTTAAATGATGATGGGCTACCCCTCACAAATAAAATAGGAGAGATTTTTGAATTTTGAAAATTTTACCGCTCTACATTTTGCGAGGGACTACCCCTCACAAAATATAACTAACATTTTGCCGGAGGCTACCCCTCACTAATTGTCCTACTTTAAAAAATCCTTACTTTCCCATATTCATTCGTGTCTCTTCTTCTCTTTCTTTTCTCCCTTTCTTTCTCTCATATTTCCACCTTCTTCTACATTCATCTCTCATTTTTATTAATTATTAAAGGTATTGTTATTTTAAATTATATTTTATATAATATTTAATTTATGTTTTTTTCTTTCTAATATTTAGTTTTCGTTTTATGTTTTTAGATATATTTTTATCATTGAAGACAATTAAAGAATTTAAATCCAAATTGGGTGTTCATCAAAGGTATATATTTTTTGTTTAATTTTTCTTAAATCTTCTTATATAGTTGTAAATGGGTGTTGTTTGTTATTATAGTTGTAAATGAGTGTTGTTAAATAGGTGATGTTTGTTATTATTTGTTATTATAATGATTATGAGTGATGTTTGCATAAATATTTGTTGATTAAAAATTATTTATTTATAATGATAAGTATGCTAGAAACTAGTTAAAAATATTTATAAAAAACAGTAGTATGTAAAATGATTTTTTTAGTTATAATACTTTAAAAAATAGTAAGGCAATAAATATATTATCATGAAAACATTATTGATATTTTAGATAAATTATATAATGAAATAGTTTTAATTATATTAATTATAGTTATAATATTATTTTTTTCTGTTAATGTTAATATATTTTTATTCTATTAATATTTTTATTTTTTTAAATATTTTTTTTTACATTTTGCCAAGGGCTTAACCCTTAACTAATGGAAAATACTTGTATTTTGCGAGGGGGTTAGCCCCAAGCAAAATGTCTGAAAATTTTGATTGCATTTTGCGAGGGGGTTAGTCCCAAGCAAAATTGCGACGTGGAAAGCCCCTCGCAAATAAATTTGCGACCCTCTGTTTTGCTAGGGGACCAGTCCCCTCGCAATTTTTGCATTTGTGAGGGGTTTTTGCCATTTGTGAGGGGATTATCCCCTGGCTAATTTTGCTTTTTCTTGTAGTACAATCTCAATCAAGGTCTTTAATGAAAGACAAAACATCATCACACTTCCAAACCTTAGCCAAGAACACCACTTGGTTTCTAAATAACCACAAACCCCGACAAACTAGTAACCAAAGAAAAGAAACAAAAGATAGATGCATGAAACAACAAAAAATATTCTTAAGCTTAAATAAAAAATCAACCGGCAAAAAAGCTTCCTCCGAACCAACGACCTCAAAAGTATCAACCGACATCACCCCTAACCAACGATACACCATCTGCCACACCGAACTAGAAAAATGCAAGAAAAAATGAGATCCCCACAAGAATCTCCAAAATAAGCACACAAAGAACACAAATTATTCAACATAAGATTAGATACACCTCTCAAGCAAAGCTCTCATTTGGTAGGAAGACTATTCAACAATAATTTATTTAATCACTCGAATGAACGTGGCATATGATATGCTTTTTCTTCCTCAATTGAAAGTTTTTAAACTGCAATATTCATATGATATGTAGTATTTGTATCAATCAATTCCTCAATATTTTTTTCTCTCCATCTTCTAGTGATTCAAAATATACTATGAACTTCCAATGTTTTTGAAAATTTGGCACACAAATATCAGATGTCCAATCAGATGTTACGATACTAATATCAGATCAATCATAGCAACTAGAACAATTATACAAGTAAAATAAGTTGCAGAAAGTAAAGAACACAAACCAATTATTAATCCAGTTCGGTGCAACGTCACCTACTATGAGGGCATCCAAGCCAGGAAGAAAATCCATTAAAATAATATTAGTCTGAAGTTCTAAACAACTCTTGTTTTACAAACTTCTCACCTAATCACTACTCATGCTATTTCTATCTAAGACTCTCCTAGATATAAGATCCATCTCACTTCCTTTCAGTCATAAACCAGTGACAAACTAACAATGATAACTAAAGTAGAAGAACATTCTTCAAAGAGAAACAATCATCTCTGCTTAAAAATTATGGCTGATGAATAAAGATAACTTGACATACAATCCACTATTGCTTAAAAGTTTATGAGTGATTGACAAATAATAACTTAAACTCAGTCCAACTATAATATCAAAGTGATAAGAGAGTGAATCACAATGAACAATAAACAAAATAAAAACCCTAAACCCTTCCAAGAAGTAAAACCTAAGTTGCAGTGATGTTCTAGTATAACATATTAGGACATCGTGCTCAACATCTGTCTTCAGTGATTTATATCGAGTATGTCAAGACATTTGTCACAGCATCTTGCTGAGATACATGTTTTAGAAAAATTGCTTCCAATCATGAAACCGCAGACTTAACAATTTCCCCCTTTGACAAATTTTGGCAAAAAACAACCTCTGTATGATATAGCTGGAAATAAAAAACAACGGCAAAACAACCACAAAACACAAGATACATGAACACCATGCATACTTGGAAAAAATAGTAAACAATAAACAATCAGAGTCACACGAAGCAAACACAACTAAAAGAGAGACACAACCTCACACATAAAATTCCAGTAGAGATCATACGTCATGACATTATGTCTGATATCACAAAACAACATCGCAACAACATATAAGAGATAATTAAACTCTCATTACACCAACACCATTCCCCCTGTCACTACACTCCCTCTGTCACGTGGAATCAAAACTCCCCCTCAAGGGAACATCCTTCAAAACAACTCCAAATAAATCAGGATCAAACAATAACATATCCATAGAATAAGAAGAGAACATACCCACATATCCAAGCAATAAAAAACACCATTAACACCAGTTCATGTCATAGGCATACAACAGAAATAAATAACACCCAGCTTCAAAGAAATCTCTTCTCATGAATCACACAATCAAGATGCCAGAATATCATATATGACTTCACAAGCAACCAAACCAAACATCATAAACTAGCAAAGAAAAACATGTAATCTCTTGAGCAGTCAATCAGATACAAACTACTCCACAAGTAGAGTCCTCCAACACCCACCATACCAAACTACCAAACTCCTTTCTAGCATCACTTTAGGATGTACTTGAGGCATGCAAAACTAATAACTAATACTGATATTACCCCCCCCCCCCCCCTTTTAGCCAAAAAAAATGAAAAAAGCATACATGCATTCGTTAGGAGCAAAAAAAAGAATACCACCTTGTAGCGGTAGAAATGTGTAAGACTAAGTCATTGGATTGACTAGACTTTATACAAATCAAAATCAAAATCGCCACCGCACTTTATTGTTTCCAAATGAATGGGAAAAGAGCGAATAACCCAAAAAGAGGGGGAAAGATTCAAGGTAAGGGGGTTGGTTATGCAAAGGGAAGGTATTAGCACCATAAACATCCACGGTACTCCGCAGGAACCTCTTTGTAAAATCTGTATATTTTGGCTATAAAAATGTGTTGTATATAAAATGGATGCTGGAGGCGAGAAAAGAAATATTTTTATGATTTTTGCACCCTCCGCGGTTGCGAACCTTTAGTGCCTACGTACCACCTTTCGTGCAATAGGGGATCAGGGTACACGTAGTTCATCTAGAAAAGACTTTTTTGTTGATTGTTTTTAAACAAGGATACAAGTCGTCATTGTTAGGAGAGAAATCTCGACTAATGCCCACAAGGTGTAAAAAAGATGGACCCTGCGTCAACAAGAGTGAGGGTTTGAGAACGCCTATAGTACTCAAGTGGAAAAGTTGACACCTTTATAACCATAGGGATAGGAGAATGTTGCTCGACTATCGATGAATCATGTCTCACCTTGAAAAAAAGTTTTGAATGGAAAAGGTGTTTGGGCGCATAAAAGAGTTTGAATGAGTTGAAGTGTTTTGTTGATTTTGAAAGAAATGTCAAAGTATGATTAAATGAATTGAAGTTTGTTTAAAGAAAATAAGTTTTAAAAGAAAAGGCACTCGACAAAGTTGAGGTTTATTATGAAAGCGGTTCGAGTTTAAAAACAAAGAAGATTTTGAAAGAAGATGAGAAGTTTTTTAAAATTAAAGAAGATGGGAGGAGATGAAGGGACTATCCTAAAGCATAAGGTAAAAGCTAAGGAAGAGAACCGTCTAACCAACATGAAGCCGATACTTGACATTATAAGCCAATGTAGAATTCCCATTCTTTGGATTGAAACCAAGCAAACAAAGATATTAGACCTCTTGAGAGAACCAAACTTCAAGTGTATTAAGTCTTCGTAAAAATTGGGCAGAGTAACGGCTGTATACGGGTGAATTCCAGATTACAAACAAAGATCGTAATCTCAATAACCTGCACATAAAACAAACAAACAACCCAATGTCTTGAGGTAAACCTCAAGAACTCCAGACAAAATATCAAATAAAGTCACAAAGTCTCCAAGATAGGCCAAGGTCTCTAATCCTAAGTCCAAGAAGTCTATCACTCCATAATGCAAAGGATAGTAACCATGTAGTCCAAGTATCATTAATGATTTTTATGGTTTATGTTGAATATTAGGTGTCTTTAAAAAGGAAAAGAAAGGCTCAAGTGAGCAAAATAAAAATGACATAAAAGTAAATGCTCAAGTGAGCAAAGATGAAAATAGCATGAAATGTAAAATGCTAAAAGTAAATGGTACATAAAGCATAAAAATAAAAGCGTAAAGTAAAGTTAATAGTTAGTAATTAGTGGTTAGTTGGATGACCATCTTGAAACCTGCATTTGGAACTCATTAGAGGATTGGTAGAACCAAAGCCTCCACACAACAAGTTGCATTTGCTTTTTGTCAAGTATATCATCCATTTTGGAATTCTCACAAAGCAACATGTAATGATCAACGATGTTTAAGTGATCCGCGTTGACCAAAGGTGTTGTAGATCCATTAGAGGATTGGTAGAACCAAAGCCTCCACACAATGAATCTCAAGGTTATTGGATCAAAGAGATCAAATTAACATACTTGGGCTTGCAATCATAAGTTTGGTCCACGAATGATCATTTATTCGAATCGGGACAAAATTTAGCGCTATGTTAAGCAATCGTAAGTGGACTTATGTAGAAGTCACACCAATTTTGAGGCTGGTCAATAGCAATCTATGTACTTCATATTTGGATAAATGATATAGATATCACCATCCCTTAACAAGTAGCACAATTAAAAAAAGAAAGGGATAAGATGAAGAGGGAGGGAAATGATAAGCTAATTTGGATCACCATTTCAAAATTCTTTCATCTTTAAATTCAACCACTCCTCTAGATGGATTAAAGCACTAATAATATCATTAATCCAAAGCACCAAAAATGAATTAAATAATTCACTCTTAGGTAGATTTGAATTGATGAACATTTATCCAATTTCATCTACATCACAAAGTCCATTGAGTTTAAAGATAAATTGGACATTTAAAATTGCAATCCAAACCAACAATCAAAAGGAGTGAGTAGAAAAAGCATTTTGGATCAAAGCTGCCCCAAAACAAGGCAAAAAAGTGAATTCTGTCCTGGTGTAAATCGATTGCACTATTGTGTAAATCGATTTACACAGTACAGTTTTCTAAAAATTATGCAAAATCGCTTCTGCGCAATCGATTGCACTACAGTGCAAATCGATTGCACACAGTTTCAGTAGCAAAAACAACATTTTAAAAGGGCAATTTCTTGTTCAAACTTTCCACCAAACAACTTATGATCATGGATCCACTTGAGCACGAAAATTCCATCAAATTATGAGAAAATAACACCATTGAAATCACAAAATAATGCTCAAAGAATCAATCCCAAAAATCACCAAGAGATCACATTGTGAAAGATGAATTATCCAACTTACCAAAGGTAGATCTAGAGAATTATCAAAACAACTTCAAGAATTTGCTTCAATTCAACCACAAGAATCAATTGACCAAGCTTGGATATAGAGAATTGATGGAGAAAAAGTGTTTGGATGAAGGTTTAGCTCAAAGATTAGTAAGCTTCAATGCAAAGCTTACTAACTTTTTGAAAATGGAGCTTTGAGTGAATTTGGTAGATGGAGAGAATTGAGAGATTTTTTAGCAAGGTGGATTTGGCTATCAAAAGCTTGAAATTTGAATGAGATGAGGGCTCTATTTATAGAGTTTAGGATTGGGATTAGTGGTAATTTGGTAATTGATTCTTGGAGCCAAAATTTGAATTAATGATAATTCTTTCAAATATTAGAGCCAAAATTTGAATTAATGATAATTCTTCTTAAAAATGAAAGATTGGAACTAAAATTTGAATTAATGATACATCTTTAAAAAATGAAGGAAAATTGGAGCCAAAAATTTGACAAGTTTAAAAATTGTTTATTTTTTTCAAATTTTCACGTTGTGCAAATCGATTGCACTATAGTGCAAATCGATTTGCACAGTGTCTTTTTTTTCAAAAATGGCGCAAAATGCACTATGTGCAATCGATTGCACTCTAAGAGCAATCGATTGCATCAGTAAAAAAAATGAAATTTTTTAATTCTTTTTCTTTGCAAATAGAGATTTTAGGAAAATGATACCAGAAATCCTTATTTGTCAGATGCTTCAACTTGGTACCTACAAAACACAAATATGCAAAGACAAAGACAAATATTTTTTGTATTTTGATTAGAAGTTAGTTAACAACACAAGAGAAAACTTAAAGATAGGATGCAAATGTGATGAATGAAGCTATTTATTAATGATTGTGACCAAAATGACAAAATATGGTATGAAAGTGCGACTGAAAAAGTTAGGGGCAAAATTTAGGGTACAACACACCTAATCTTACTCTAATCTCTGCACCTTTACCTCTGTCATAAACCTTCCCGCTCTCCTTGCTCATCTTACTGACACATTTCTTAGAAGTGTTAACAATGAATTCTTTCACCATCACCTCAGAACATTTCTCATAACCAAAAAACTTCTTCATCAAACCATCTACCTCAATTAGATCTACCACCTCCTAGGAGTCAAGAGCATCCTTACCAATCTCTCTTTCCAAAGTCAACCTCCTTTGGTACATATAATTCCATTTTTCAACATACTCCTCAAAGATAAAAGAGATGTTGTCAGTGGGAACTTCAAGCACATTAGCAGTGACCTTTTTTCCCCAACATATTCCTTCAAATTAATGATGTTTTAAACATCATAATCAGAGTCACTTAAAGATGCTTTCTTCCTTTTCTTAGCAGAAGTAATAACTTTTCTCCAACCTTTAACAGATCCATCAACGACCTTTTTCTTGCCAACTTTAGAGGGCTTACTTTCACATTCCACAATCTTCCCTTTCCCATTCTTCAGTCTTTTGGCAATACCATGAGCCAAATTCTTCCTTATAGGGTCATTATGAGAATCTAAGTCATCTACATTGACATTGTTAGAAGATTAAAGTTTCTTCAAAACATAAATTTTCTCTTTAGAATTCTCAGGAGCCTTAATGTCAGGATGAATAGTTTGGGCCAAGAATGTTGAAACATTAGGCTCAACGTTAGTTTCAGGATCACGAACCATAATTTTAGAAAGTGATCCATCAACAACAGTTTCAGAGACAAACTTTTCAGTTGTTCTAATATTACCCACTTCATTTGAAACAACAAAACCTTTAGCATAAGTGCCAACATCGGGTTCAACATAAGGGGTTTGAGTAGGATCAAAATACAGACTTATCACATAGTCAGGTTTCTTGACAACAACATAAGATTCAACACTCCTAGGAGAAATTTGAATATGGAGTGTAGGAAGGAAAAACAAAAAGTTTGTAATGATTTATCTAGAGTTTCGTGTACTAATAAATGGAGGAAAGAGAAAATATCATTTGCACATCTCCATACCGGTAATTATTATAACTTATTAGCAGTACCAATTCTTAGTTCACCCCTTACCTTCTCAGCCTTACTTGCATCCAAAGCTTCAATATATATATATATATATATATATATATATATATATATATATATATATATATATATATATATATATATATATATATATATATATATATATATATATATATATATATATATATATATATATATATATATATATATATATATATATATATATATATATATATATATATATATATATATATATATATATATATATATATATATATATATATATATATATATGTCAGTTTCTTCTCAGTGCTCACATGTCCAAGCGACACAATTTTGTCTTCAACAAGGTCCTTAATAAAATGATGATGAATGTTAACATGCTTTGTCCTACTATTTTGAATGGGATTCTTGGATATGTTGCTAGCACCCAGATTGTCACAATATAATTTCATGACATCTTGCCTGACATTATACTATTTTAATATATGTTTCATCCAAATTAGTTGAGAATAACTTTGTTCTGCTGTAATATACTCAACTTTGATAGTAAATAATGAAACATAATTTAGCTTCTTGGTGAACCAAGATATGAGATTATTCCCCAAGAAGAACCATCCTCCAAAAGTACTCTTTCTATAATCAGCAACACCTGCCTAATCTTCATCACTGTGATACGGTGGGAGAACTGACTAGTGTTTTGCGTTCGTATTCGCACTTGTGCGGTTTAGCAAGAGTCGCCACCGACTTTTTACTTTATCCTAAAGGAAAGGTTAAAAAAGCACAGCAAAAACCTTTTGAGATATTTCGTGGGTTCGGGGGGTAGATTATGAAAAGGGAAGGTATTAGCACCCTTTTCATCCATGGTTATCCATGGGCTCTTAGGTACTTGCTTAGATCAATCTTTGCCTTGGTTTTCAATTGTGTGAAATGGTGCTTTGTGGATTGTTTTGAAAATGTTTTGAAAAGATGCCTTGCGCTAGGCTAACCTTGTAACAATTCTTTACTCGAATGTTTTACAAAAGGTGTTTTATCTTTTAAAAAGATGTTTCAAGGGTTTGAAAAGTTTGATTTTTGAAAAGTGTTTGTGAAGTGGGTTTTGAAATTAGGCAAGTGTTTTCTTTGCAAATTGACAAGTACTTAAGAGTTTATCTACCCTAAAGCTTTCTCAAAGATTTTCGTCGTGTTTTAACCCCTTTGACAATTTTGTTCTACCATTGAAATTGGTAGGCAATCTTGTATTTAGGAAGTTTATTCGGGACAGGCGCGGGTCATCGCATAGACCATGAATGCAATGATGCCAAGTGTCTTTGGCAATTTGTTTTGAAGTGACTATGATCATTCCGTTTAGGCAACTTTCGAAAGCGTCATCGAGGGACTTATGATCATTTGATTTTATTTTGCCAAAAGACATTCGACGTGCAAGCATGGCCCATTTGGAAGGCAACATGTGGGATTACCCTAGGGGGTGCAAGTGTGATTGTGTATTGATTACATGTATTTGCCTTGTATTAGGTTATCTAGCGTTTGATTTTATGTACATACAAACCCTAGGTCTAACCATGGTATAATTGGAAAACTGTAAATTGCGGAATGTAAATCTACGCTATTACAAAATAATATCCAGGAGTGGGGGTATAAATGTACAAGGGGATGAGACTTATAGTATTTACAACCAAATCGAATGTCACAATCAAAATATAAATGTCGAATGTATAAATATAAGATAAAATGTGTGTAGGGCAATATATTGTGTAAGTGCAAATGTATATGTATTGTGTAAGTGTAAATATGTACAAGTGCGAAATGTGAAATTGAGCCGTATTAGGGTTTTGACCTAGATAAATGTTTTTAGATGAATCTTGATTTTTGTATGTTTAATTATGTACAAAAATGTATATTAACTAAAAAAAGAGTTTACTTTTAATTATGTATGAAAAATGTATAATATGTACAAATATGCATTTTAATTAAAAAGAGTATCTTCAATTTAATCATGTATATATAAAAAAGAAAAGATAATATATACAAATGTATTTCAAAAATGTTTTTAAGTTAACTGCGTATAGAAGTATTTTGTTATTTTTTTTGTGCAAATGTGTATTAATTAAAAGAAAATGTTTTCAGATTTAATTTATATGATACGTATAAAACTAATTTATAATATAAATGTATAAAATATCTATCTAAAAATTGTCTTAATTTTATGATAAAAAGAAACATTTTAATTAAGTTAGTATTTTTTCAAGGAATAAAGAATATTGCTTTTATAAAATAAAAAGAATGGTTAGTATTTTATAGGAAGAGGAATTAAATATTGTTTAGGAAATAAAAGAAAGAAAAGGTTAGTGTTTAGTAAACATGCTGAAGTGTTAACTTGGGCTTAGGAAGTGAGGCCGGGTCAGGCCCAAGTCAAAGCCTGAAACGAATTTAGGTTTAGGCGTTGGCTTAGTTTGGTAATGAACGAAATTAGGGTTCGTTTGGTGACGACGGCGCGTTCGTCTTCTCCGTTTATGCAGAAAGTGGTCTTCTTTGCCCTAACCATCGGCGCCCATGCCTCCTTCTTCCCTCCATTGGCAATGTTAAGGTGTCGGAAATGAGGTAATGAATCTCGATCTTGATTTTGTTAGGGTTTGTTTGCATGTCATGATTTCATGTTCGTTTCTGATCTCTATTCTTATTACAATGATTTATTTGAAGCATGGTGAAAGAAAAAGATGAGGGTGAATACTACCTGGAAGAGGAGGAAGGAAGGTGAGGGTGCCTGGAGGCTTTGATGCTTGAAGAGGAAAAAACGTGATACTGATGAACTTGATGTCCCTGGTATTTTTATCTGATTGATATTTTCGCCTATGGTTTTGATGATGATGTGTACTGAGAAACCCTAATGTTCACTCCTTTACCTCTTCTTCTTTACGTCCCTTTGCCTATGATTTGTTTCTGCTTCTCCTTTTCTCGTGTTGCCTTGGGAATTCTGTATGTTGCCTTGGCCTATGATGAAGCTTGCTTCTGAGGCTCCCTGAGTTGCTGTATGCCTGTTGCTCTGAATGGTTGAATGCTAGCTTTTGAATATGTGTATGCTTTTAGAACATTGGCTGCCTTGATGTTGCCTTGAATGGCCTTCTGAGATACCTAAAGCTTTTGCCCAATGATGTTATACTGAGGGCCTGGAACCTTTGTGTGCTTTGATTATGCTTGAGATTCGGTGTTTGGTTCCCTTTGAACAAAGGTTCAGGTTTGATAGGTTTTAACTGGTTTTGCAAAGGTTATGGTGTTTTTGGTTATGGTACCGGTGCTTATGCTGGTTCAGTTTTTGTATGTCAGGTTTTTAGGCTTTGGTTTTAGATGTGCTATGTGTTTTTGCCATCCTGGACAGTAGGCTTTGGCTTGAGTTTGTATATTTTCTTTCTTTTGCTCTCTTCTCCCTGCTCTACTGTCTCTTCTGAACTGATATCTTGAACTGTTTCATTGGCCTTTTTTGTCTCTCCTGTACTGAGGCAGAGTTGGTGTTTTGTATATTTTTCCTCTGTATCTCCTGCCTACTGTCTGCTGTGTACTGAGCTTTGCCCTTTTTGATTTTGTATATCTCTCTTTTGCTATCTTGCTGAACTGTCTTCTGAACTCCTGAACCATGCCTAACCCTGCCTATGCTTTATCTCTTTTTCTTCTCTCCTAGTACAGTTTTGAATTATTATATGATTTTATTCTGTACTTGCTCTGAAGGGGTTAACTATGGGAAATGATGAATTAAGATGTTTGTTGCTTGCATAACACATTTTGCATCTCCTTTATCTCTCTTTTGACAGTTTGTGTCTGACTTTGCATTTGATATCTTGGCAAAAAATCTTTTCATGACAGCTTTTGAGCTTGTGACAGCAAATGTACTTCCTTGATTTTCTTTGAGTGGACTTTGGGCATTTTGACAGTAGCCTTTGCTTTTGGATAGAAAGTTTGGATTTGAACTTTTCAGTTTGGATTGGATTTTGAATCTTGAATTTCTATGCAGCTTGAAATTTGTAACTTATGCATTTTTGACATTTGCATTTCATGAAATAAAATAATCTTCCCTCTCTGTGAACCGGGAGAAATCCCGTGATTTGCAGAGAGGGCAACTGATCCCAGTCAGTGACCCCTAATGATGAGCAACTTTTAACTGTCTTTTCCAATTTAATGCTTTCTGACTTTTCTTGTTCTTTTTGCAGATGAAAAAAACGGAATACCGGAGCGGAATGAAGCACGAGGAATATTTAGAAAATAGGATAGTTTTTTTCATTCTATGTAATATTTAAATTAAATGTAACTTATTGTCTGTAACAACAATTTGTACAAATAATTCGAATATCAATAAAAAATCAAATTATCCAATTGGTTCTAACTTTCTTTATTGCTTATTTATTTATTTAAAATTCTTAGAATTAAAACAATTGAAAAATAAATTCAATCATTTTAATTTCAGAATAATAAATAACTAAAATAAAACAACATTGATCCAATAAACCTGTCTTATCCAACATCCAAAGCAAAGCAGCAATTAACCCAGATAGACTGATTAAACACATGAACACTGTGAATCCAATACTGCATCTTGTATCTGACTGGCCCAATCAAAATGTACTGAATTCAAACCACTGTCTCTTTTACTGATTAAACCAAGATAACGCGAATTTTAATCCGAATCTTGAAATAAACCGCAAAGTGCTGTGGAATTCAAATTCTTCTGAGAATATGCCCATAAAACCTTAATTCCCGATTAAATACCAAATCACGCTCGTTTGATCAAAATTGAACCAAAAATCAACCAAACCCTAAGCCCACTGTATGAAACAATTCAAAGCTCTGAAAATCAGTAAAAACCCTAATTCTGCTTGACTGTCAAGAAAAGTCCGTTTGTCCGATTCTTGAGCCAGTTTGAAAAGTCAGGAAATGTTTGAAGCTGAGATTTCTTGGGGAAAAATGCGAGGGCAAATTTTGGGGTACAACAGTTGCCCCTGTTCAATCTTCTTTGACCTGAAGAGTTAGATTGGCAGGTTTGCCTTTCGCGACTTGAAGGTAAAAGGAGATTGGACACTAGTGTGCCCAGAAAATTTGCACTCGTCGATGTGACGGTGAGGTGAATGGGCTTAAAGATGCCATTTGGTGATGGGCTTAAAGATGCCACCTGGTGCGAAAGAATTTGTCGGGGGATGGGCTTAGAGATGCCATCTGAGAATGGGCTTAACGATGCCATTCGGCGACTGCTGGTAGGAGGATGGGCTTATAGATGCCATATGGTGATGTTGAACTGTACGTCAATGGTGAGTGGACAAATGTCAGGAGGGCATCCCTGTTTTGGAATATCTCTGAATTGGGGTCTAAACAAGCAACAGATTGACGTCCATGTCTGGAGAATCTGTAAACTATTTTCAGGAGTTGGGACTGAACAAGCAATGGAGCAGCATCCGTTGTTGGGAAGCGTCCGTAACCTATTTTCAAAAATTGAGAAGAGTCTGAATCAGTTGGTAGATTGACGTCCGTTGTTGGGAAGAATCCGTAAACTGTTTCAGAAGTTGAGAAATTGAAGAGGAAACGGTGTAAGGTTTCTGCTGATGCGTCTGAATGAATCTGGAATAAGTATCAGAATGTCACCGTGTCCGGGCCACATCTAAACTATTTTGGATAAATCTCAGGAGATGATTTGTGTCTGTCGACTGATCTTACCAAGGATACATGATTCCGAGATGGCTGAAGATAAAAAGCATCTTGACTGCTGCCGGGGAGAATAAATCCTTGGCTGTTGCTGGGGGAGAGAATTCCTGATGACCTCTACTGGGGAGTTCCAACTAGTAGACTCATGCCGGGGAGACCAGATTGAAAGTCCTCGGTTTGATGGGAGGTAACCCTGGAGACTTCACCGGGGAACTCAAAAACTGCTTTCCTCAAAACTATGTGGGGAGAAGGTTTGAAAGTCTGACTCCGCTGGGGATTGAAGGAACTCCGCTGGGGATAGGGGAAATTCTGGCGAGTGCGATCTTCCGTGGTTGTTAGCTTTGAGAAGAATCTGAACAAGCGATAGGTTAACATCCGTTTACTTGGAGAAACCGTGAACTGTTTTCAGAAATCTTGGGGTTGAATCATCCATAGAGTCGCATCCGTTGTTGGGAAGCGTCCGGAAACTAAATTCAAAGGTTGCATCTGAACAAGCTGATAGATTAACATCCGTTACTTGGGAAGAATCCATAAACTGTTTTCAGAAGTCTTGATAAGAATCTGAACAAGTGATAGGTTAACATCCGTTTACTTGGAGAACCCGTGAACTGTTTTCAGAAATCCTGAAGTTGAATCAGCAATAGAACAACATCCGTTGTTGGGAAGCGTCCGTAAACTAAATTCAAAGGTTGCATCTGAACAAGTTGGTAGATTAACATCCGTTGTTGGGATGAATCCATGAACTGTTTTCAGAAATCTTGAAGCTGAATTAGCCATAGAGTCGCATCCGTTGTTGGGAAGCGTCCGTAAACTAAATTCAAAGGTTGCATCTGAACAAGCTGATAGATTGACATCCGTTACCTGGGAAGAATCCATGAACTGTTTTCAGAAGTCTTGATAAGAATCTGAACAAGTGATAAGTTAACATCCGTTTACTTGGAGAACCCGTGAACTGTTTTCAGAAATCCTGAAGTTGAATCAGCAATAGAACAACATCCGTTGTTGGGAAGCGTCCGTAAACTAGATTCAAAGGTTGCATCTGAACAAGTTGGTAGATTAACATCCGTTGTTGGGATGAATCCATGAACTGTTTTCAGAAGTCTTGAAGCTGAATTAGCCATAGAGTCGCATCCGTTGTTGGGAAGCGTCCGTAAACTAAATTCAAAGGTTGCATCTGAACAAGCTGATAGATTGACATCCGTTACTTGGGAAGAATCCATGAACTGTTTTCAGAAGTCTTGATAAGAATCTGAACAAGTGATAAGTTAACATCCGTTTACTTGGAGAACCCGTGAACTGTTTTCAGAAATCCTGAAGTTGAATCAGCAATAGAACAACATCCGTTGTTGGGAAGCGTCCGTAAACTAAATTCAAAGGTTGCATCTGAACAAGTTGGTAGATTAACATCCGTTGTTGGGATGAATCCGTGAACTGTTTTCAGAAGTCTTGAAGCTGAATTAGCCATAGAGTCGCATCCGTTGTTGGGAAGCGTCCGTAAACTAAATTCAAAGGTTGCATCTGAACAAGCTGATAGATTAACATCCGTTACTTGGGAAGAATCCATGAACTGTTTTCAGAAGTCTTGAAGTGGAACCGGTGTAGGGTTTCCTGATGATGAGCTTGTGTAAAACTGCATCGGGTTTGAACACTTTTGACATTCGAATGCCCCAAGTGGTGATGAAGGAATCTTGAATCAGATTACCCTGCATATTGAGAGATTTCTTGAAATCTTGACTGGACTGCCCCAGGTTAAATGAATTGTGACATGTCATGCCCCTTGTTGATAGGAGATTTGATGGAAGTGTTATCCTCTTGAAGTAATTTTGACTTACTGAGAGAGTTTTCGTTCCTCCGAACATTCGCTGTATGAATTTCTTCGCTGTCAAACAAAAGGGTCAAATGCAGACAGTGATATTCGAATAATGCAAAGTTTATGTTTGTCTTTGAAATTTTGAAAAATGCGTTTTTAGCAGAAAACTTTTCATAAGACAAGTTAACACAAGATTTAGAGCAAAGCCCTACAGGAGTCAGGATACCTTTTGTAACAGTATGCTTTCGAACTAACCCATGCTTCAATTAGGACTTTTGAAGGGTTGTAACGTGGCCTGGTTCACGGTTTAAGAAACAAAGGATAAAGGCTCAAAGCATATTTGTACCCACCCGCTCTTCGTGATGTTCTTCAACCTAAGCTCAGTTAATAGTGTGTCGCACTCTGTTTTGAGTTTGGAAAGACTTTTGGGGCGATGGTTCACCAGTTTGAATTTGGGGAGACAGTCATCTTCTCCTTTTTCTTTTTCAACACTTTTCATGTTGTTGAGGGTTTTGTAATGACCTCACTATTTTGATTTTGATTTGTTATCCCTGACTTTTGCCTGACTGTTACCGTTTCCGGGATTACTGTCAGCGGGATGCCCCAGCTTTCTTAAGCCTCCTTTATAGGTTCTGGCTCAGTGGGCTTTTCTCTTTTGAGAGATTGACTGCCTATGTGATAGGGAACCACCCTTGTCTTTTGATTCCGAAGGAATGCTTTCTTTTTCGACGTCGTTCATTGTATTATGAACTGAGAGTTTGCAACTTCAATGCGCGTTTTCTTTTGAATTAACTGAGATACTACCCTGCCCCGGGTTTATATCAAAGGTTTCGATTGTTTAGAACGGGAAACTCCTACTTCTTTGGCTCGAAGGGGTTGACTAGGGATTAACTTCCTTATAACTTCAGTGTTTGGGAATAGAAAGAAATGCCTGTACATCATCAGCAAGGTTCGTTCAAAAGCATACTGCATAAGATCACGGTATTGTTTCGTCATCCTCCCTCTAAAGGCTTGCAGCTTTTTATCAAGAGTCGAATATCATAAAGAAAAGCATAAGAGTAGTGAAACGAATGGGTGAATCCAAGACAAACATACGCAATGCATTAATGAAAACAGAGTTTAACATCACAAATAATTGTTTTGACAGTAAAAGAAATTACAACTTTGAAAAATTCAAAAAGAAGCAAAAGTCTTCCAGCTTCGAGCCTCGTTACTTCAAGCGGAGAACCCTTTAACGGAAGATCTTCATCTCGCCGTCTGGCATGAACCTCAGTACTCCAATGTCAATCAGATCTTGAATCTTGTTCTTCAAGGCCCAACAGCTATCGGTGTCATGTCCTGGGCTATAGGAGTGGTAAACACAGAATGCATCGGGATGATAGCCAGGAGCGGAGGTATTTGGGTTCCGGATAGGATCCCTCAAAGCAGTCAGATTAACCTCCAACAAGCGCTCCAGAATTAGAGATGACGGTATGTCAGTCTCCGTGAACTGCCTTCCCGACGTTTCTTGTCTACGCCGATTACCCCGCTGACGCTGGCGAGGTTGTTGATGGGTTTGTGACCCTGAAGCTAGCAGAGGAGCCTTCCCCTTGTCTTCTTGAGTTGATGGAGGTTGAGCGGTGACTTGCTCTTCGACCTCGGATGTTTGCCCCAGCTGGTTGTTTGGAAGCAGTTGGCGGACCAGAACTCCGAGTTCCTCTTGTCTTTGAGATAGGTCTTGGATGAGAGCCATCTGGCCCACCAAATATCCCATCACTTGGGTCCTCAGTGTTGTCAGATCAAACTGCAGCTCCGCAATCTGATCATTCCTGGCATTGTTGGAACTCCCCAAGCCGTTGGTGAGGAGAGCTTTCATCTCTTCTTGCCCCAGAGACAAGTTCATGAACATCTCCTGTAGCTGAGCAGTCTGGTCTTGGATGTCTTTGACAGACCGTTCTAGAGCCATCTCTTGCTGAAATAAACAGCAGGAGAGTAAGGAAACCTGAAAAAGGAAAGATTGTCAAAATGCAATGCATGATATGTGGATGCATGTTTTCAAGGATCTCTTGGGGTAAACACAAGAAAAATGTTAGAGGTTGAGCCCTGCTCTTGGATTGGAGAGCCCTGTACCGGTGGACGTCCTTCTACTAGAATCAAGCTCACCATGTCGAGTGGGTCATAGCCACTGATTCAAGTTGTTGTTCTTGAACTTTGATTGGAGAGCTTTGTATCAGTGGACGTCCTTCTACTAGAATCAAGCTCACCATGTCGAGTGGGTCATAGCCACTGATTCAAGTTGTTGTTCTTGAACTTTGATTGGAGAGCTTTGTATCGGTGGATGTCTTTCCACTAGAATCAAGCTCACCATGTCGAGTGGGTCATAGCCACTGATTCAAGTAGTTGCACTTGATCTTTGACTGGATTGGCTAGAGGAGAGACCTCTTGCCCCTGGATAGACGTCTGGTTCAACGTAATCCTGCATTAACAGAACCCTCGGGATCCTTGAAACGGTTATTGAAAATGCTAAAATGCTATGGTGTGATGTTATGATGTTATGTACATGTATGCCCAAGCAGATGAGTGTATATACAGGCAAACAATATTCACACAAAGCACACAAGGCCTTAGGTTTAGGCTTGCATGAGGTTCGGGTACTACCCTCTTTCAGTTTGTTGGTTAAAACCTGTCCTATCAAAAGTAACCGGGTTCTAGAGGTCCCAATATCACTGGATTGCTTTCATTGTTCATCGTTTCGATTTAGCCACTGAACTGGCGACCGAAATATCCCAGGAAAGCAACCCTCAATTGAGTGTAGTATCGAGTATCAACCGACTTCGGAGTACACCAAAGGAGTCATCTCACTACCCTAAAGAGGCCAAGATGGTCAATTAAGGTTCTAAGGTCAGTTGATGCTTCGCGACACCACGCGGCGGCCCCGTACTCTCCTTGACTGAACTCAAGGGTTACTGGTACACACCAAAGTGCCACATCAACGTAGCAGACTGCTTCAACCATGTCGGTATACCCCGCATAGTTCCCTCACAGCCTTGTTGCTACCTAAAAGGGTTTCCCCAGATCCGGGTTAGAATCTATAAAACTCCGATGCAAAGCCCACAAATGTAAAGCAAACAGAGCAATCAATTGAAAGTAAAGGTGATCTAAACCCTAAGGTAACCCCACTTTAAAATCAATCCCCAGCAGAGTCGCCAGTTCTGTGATACGGTGGGAGAACTGACTAGTGTTTTGCGTTCGTATTCGCACTTGTGCGGTTTAGCAAGAGTCGCCACCGACTTTTTACTTTATCCTAAAGGAAAGGTTAAAAAAGCACAGCAAAAACCTTTTGAGATATTTCGTGGGTTCGGGGGGTAGATTATGAAAAGGGAAGGTATTAGCACCCTTTTCATCCATGGTTATCCATGGGCTCTTAGGTACTTGCTTAGATCAATCTTTGCCTTGGTTTTCAATTGTGTGAAATGGTGCTTTGTGGATTGTTTTGAAAATGTTTTGAAAAGATGCCTTGCGCTAGGCTAACCTTGTAACAATTCTTTACTCGAATGTTTTACAAAAGGTGTTTTATCTTTTAAAAAGATGTTTCAAGGGTTTGAAAAGTTTGATTTTTGAAAAGTGTTTGTGAAGTGGGTTTTGAAATTAGGCAAGTGTTTTCTTTGCAAATTGACAAGTACTTAAGAGTTTATCTACCCTAAAGCTTTCTCAAAGATTTTCGTCGTGTTTTAACCCCTTTGACAATTTTGTTCTACCATTGAAATTGGTAGGCAATCTTGTATTTAGGAAGTTTATTCGGGACAGGCGCGGGTCATCGCATAGACCATGAATGCAATGATGCCAAGTGTCTTTGGCAATTTGTTTTGAAGTGACTATGATCATTCCGTTTAGGCAACTTTCGAAAGCGTCATCGAGGGACTTATGATCATTTGATTTTATTTTGCCAAAAGACATTCGACGTGCAAGCATGGCCCATTTGGAAGGCAACATGTGGGATTACCCTAGGGGGTGCAAGTGTGATTGTGTATTGATTACATGTATTTGCCTTGTATTAGGTTATCTAGCGTTTGATTTTATGTACATACAAACCCTAGGTCTAACCATGGTATAATTGGAAAACTGTAAATTGTGGAATGTAAATCTACGCTATTACAAAATAATATCCAGGAGTGGGGGTATAAATGTACAAGGGGATGAGACTTATAGTATTTACAACCAAATCGAATGTCACAATCAAAATATAAATGTCGAATGTATAAATATAAGATAAAATGTGTGTAGGGCAATATATTGTGTAAGTGCAAATGTATATGTATTGTGTAAGTGTAAATATGTACAAGTGCGAAATGTGAAATTGAGCCGTATTAGGGTTTTGACCTAGATAAATGTTTTTAGATGAATCTTGATTTTTGTATGTTTAATTATGTACAAAAATGTATATTAACTAAAAAAAGAGTTTACTTTTAATTATGTATGAAAAATGTATAATATGTACAAATATGCATTTTAATTAAAAAGAGTATCTTCAATTTAATCATGTATATATAAAAAAGAAAAGATAATATATACAAATGTATTTCAAAAATGTTTTTAAGTTAACTGCGTATAGAAGTATTTTGTTATTTTTTTTGTGCAAATGTGTATTAATTAAAAGAAAATGTTTTCAGATTTAATTTATATGATACGTATAAAACTAATTTATAATATAAATGTATAAAATATCTATCTAAAAATTGTCTTAATTTTATGATAAAAAGAAACATTTTAATTAAGTTAGTATTTTTTCAAGGAATAAAGAATATTGCTTTTATAAAATAAAAAGAATGGTTAGTATTTTATAGGAAGAGGAATTAAATATTGTTTAGGAAATAAAAGAAAGAAAAGGTTAGTGTTTAGTAAACATGCTGAAGTGTTAACTTGGGCTTAGGAAGTGAGGCCGGGTCAGGCCCAAGTCAAAGCCTGAAACGAATTTAGGTTTAGGCGTTGGCTTAGTTTGGTAATGAACGAAATTAGGGTTCGTTTGGTGACGACGGCGCGTTCGTCTTCTCCGTTTATGCAGAAAGTGGTCTTCTTTGCCCTAACCATCGGCGCCCATGCCTCCTTCTTCCCTCCATTGGCAATGTTAAGGTGTCGGAAATGAGGTAATGAATCTCGATCTTGATTTTGTTAGGGTTTGTTTGCATGTCATGATTTCATGTTCGTTTCTGATCTCTATTCTTATTACAATGATTTATTTGAAGCATGGTGAAAGAAAAAGATGAGGGTGAATACTACCTGGAAGAGGAGGAAGGAAGGTGAGGGTGCCTGGAGGCTTTGATGCTTGAAGAGGAAAAAACGTGATACTGATGAACTTGATGTCCCTGGTATTTTTATCTGATTGATATTTTCGCCTATGGTTTTGATGATGATGTGTACTGAGAAACCCTAATGTTCACTCCTTTACCTCTTCTTCTTTACGTCCCTTTGCCTATGATTTGTTTCTGCTTCTCCTTTTCTCGTGTTGCCTTGGGAATTCTGTATGTTGCCTTGGCCTATGATGAAGCTTGCTTCTGAGGCTCCCTGAGTTGCTGTATGCCTGTTGCTCTGAATGGTTGAATGCTAGCTTTTGAATATGTGTATGCTTTTAGAACATTGGCTGCCTTGATGTTGCCTTGAATGGCCTTCTGAGATACCTAAAGCTTTTGCCCAATGATGTTATACTGAGGGCCTGGAACCTTTGTGTGCTTTGATTATGCTTGAGATTCGGTGTTTGGTTCCCTTTGAACAAAGGTTCAGGTTTGATAGGTTTTAACTGGTTTTGCAAAGGTTATGGTGTTTTTGGTTATGGTACCGGTGCTTATGCTGGTTCAGTTTTTGTATGTCAGGTTTTTAGGCTTTGGTTTTAGATGTGCTATGTGTTTTTGCCATCCTGGACAGTAGGCTTTGGCTTGAGTTTGTATATTTTCTTTCTTTTGCTCTCTTCTCCCTGCTCTACTGTCTCTTCTGAACTGATATCTTGAACTGTTTCATTGGCCTTTTTTGTCTCTCCTGTACTGAGGCAGAGTTGGTGTTTTGTATATTTTTCCTCTGTATCTCCTGCCTACTGTCTGCTGTGTACTGAGCTTTGCCCTTTTTGATTTTGTATATCTCTCTTTTGCTATCTTGCTGAACTGTCTTCTGAACTCCTGAACCATGCCTAACCCTGCCTATGCTTTATCTCTTTTTCTTCTCTCCTAGTACAGTTTTGAATTATTATATGATTTTATTCTGTACTTGCTCTGAAGGGGTTAACTATGGGAAATGATGAATTAAGATGTTTGTTGCTTGCATAACACATTTTGCATCTCCTTTATCTCTCTTTTGACAGTTTGTGTCTGACTTTGCATTTGATATCTTGGCAAAAAATCTTTTCATGACAGCTTTTGAGCTTGTGACAGCAAATGTACTTCCTTGATTTTCTTTGAGTGGACTTTGGGCATTTTGACAGTAGCCTTTGCTTTTGGATAGAAAGTTTGGATTTGAACTTTTCAGTTTGGATTGGATTTTGAATCTTGAATTTCTATGCAGCTTGAAATTTGTAACTTATGCATTTTTGACATTTGCATTTCATGAAATAAAATAATCTTCCCTCTCTGTGAACCGGGAGAAATCCCGTGATTTGCAGAGAGGGCAACTGATCCCAGTCAGTGACCCCTAATGATGAGCAACTTTTAACTGTCTTTTCCAATTTAATGCTTTCTGACTTTTCTTGTTCTTTTTGCAGATGAAAAAAACGGAATACCGGAGCGGAATGAAGCACGAGGAATATTTAGAAAATAGGATAGTTTTTTTCATTCTATGTAATATTTAAATTAAATGTAACTTATTGTCTGTAACAACAATTTGTACAAATAATTCGAATATCAATAAAAAATCAAATTATCCAATTGGTTCTAACTTTCTTTATTGCTTATTTATTTATTTAAAATTCTTAGAATTAAAACAATTGAAAAATAAATTCAATCATTTTAATTTCAGAATAATAAATAACTAAAATAAAACAACATTGATCCAATAAACCTGTCTTATCCAACATCCAAAGCAAAGCAGCAATTAACCCAGATAGACTGATTAAACACATGAACACTGTGAATCCAATACTGCATCTTGTATCTGACTGGCCCAATCAAAATGTACTGAATTCAAACCACTGTCTCTTTTACTGATTAAACCAAGATAACGCGAATTTTAATCCGAATCTTGAAATAAACCGCAAAGTGCTGTGGAATTCAAATTCTTCTGAGAATATGCCCATAAAACCTTAATTCCCGATTAAATACCAAATCACGCTCGTTTGATCAAAATTGAACCAAAAATCAACCAAACCCTAAGCCCACTGTATGAAACAATTCAAAGCTCTGAAAATCAGTAAAAACCCTAATTCTGCTTGACTGTCAAGAAAAGTCCGTTTGTCCGATTCTTGAGCCAGTTTGAAAAGTCAGGAAATGTTTGAAGCTGAGATTTCTTGGGGAAAAATGCGAGGGCAAATTTTGGGGTACAACAATCACGATACCCTTCAAGCTCAATGTTGAACTCAATGTCTTCCTCTTGTTCTAGATCATCAGTCTGCTGAGGTGATGTTCCAACATCTTCTTTGACATCGGTCACGTTTTGAATGATAGAATCATCAACCACAACATTTATAGATTCCATTATGACTTTGGTTCTGGAATTAAAGATTCTATAAGCTCTTCTATTTGTATAGTAACCCAAAAATATCCCTTCATTACTTTTGTGATCTATATTTTTCTTTTGTTCTCTTTGAATGCACTTACAAAGGTCTTTAAAGACTTTAAAGACATCTAATTTTTCTTTGATAAAGATCACCCAAGTAAGTCTTGAAAAATAATTAACAACCACATAAACATACCTCTTTCCACCATAAATTTCAACCTGCATAGGCACCATTAAATTCTTATAATGAGGTTCTAGCACTTTGGAAGTATTCAGATGTTGAAACGTTGGTTGTGACATCTTGGTATGGTTTTTAATTTGACCCTCACCATATACCTTACCTTTCTCAATCTTGAGTTTTGGCAGATCTCGAATAGCTTCTTCAAATATGTTTTTCTTCATACCTTTGAGATGTAGGTTTCCAAGCTTCTTGTGCTATGGCTCCACCTCATCCTTCTTAGTTATTAAAAATGTGGAAGAATAGGTAGTTCCTTGAGGTACCCACAAATAAAAATTGTCTTGAGACATGATCCCCTTCATCAGGACAACATTTTCCTTATTTGTGACCAAACATTAGTGTAAATTTTACAATAAAACGTTGATCACACAACTGACTAATGCTGATAAGATTAGTAGTTAGTCCTTTCACAAGAAGAACATTTTATAGATTAGGAAAGCCAGTACATACTAATTTTCCAACTCCTTTAGTTTCTCCTTTGGATCCATCACCAAATATGACACAACCTTTGGAATGAGATATGATATCCACCAGAAACTTCTGAACCTCTGCCATATGTCTAAAACATCCACTACCAGAGTATCAATCTTCTCTGATGAAGCGCTTAAAGAAGTATGGGCTATACGATTAATATCCATATCTTTAGACCTTCTCTTTTTACTTAAAGGATTAGCCCCATAATAGAATGGGTTTTTTGAACCTTATACAGTCTGCAACAAAAAGACTTTATGTGACCATTGATGCGTCTGCAAGTGCACGAAAATATCGAAGTAATATAAAAGATTGTCAAACCCACAGAGACCTATATCAACCTACTGTAATTTATCGCCGGTTTGTAAAACTAAGGCTAATAAATGATTGATTAAGGATAAATTAAGACTAAAATAAATACTAAAATAATATTAAAGAAATATATAATAAAAAGAGGCCGGAATATGAATTATGTGTATCTCAGGGACTTTGTAACTTGTTGTCTTACACTAATGTTAGAAAAGTGTTTAGTAGAAAATATCAATTTAAAGACAACAACTCACACTCTCGTGGTTTTGAATAAAGTCATGTACCTTGACCATGTGATTTTTCTCTCACTTGCCCATTCTAATCGAGGAACGCGTTTTGAAAACTGAACAAGTTCTAATTAATCCTAAAGCAATCTCGTTGTGTTTAGAATTAATGCCTAGTTTCTACTATCCGGTTTGACCTCCACGCTCTCGTAGTGCCAGATCGAACCTTAGTTAATTTTCCACTCTCGTGGTAAAATCATGTTAAATAACCTCTTACTCTCGTGACAAGGCTATTTAAATTAAGTATAAAAACAACGACCAAAATAGAATTTTCAAATAAAGATTTAAGTCAACTTCGTTACTGAGTCCCGTCGAAGACGACAGGCCTCACATATCGGACTCAAGACAATTTAGCTAAACATGGAATTAAGTGTAAACAAACTAAACATAATTATTGCAATTAAGAACATCACGGTAAGTAAATTAAACAAATGAAACAATAGAAATAAGAAATGTGATAAAGAGAAACCTGTAAAAGAAACTGGAATAAACGAAATTGAAATTAACTTCATAATATGCCGGCACACTTGAAAACCAGGTACAAAATTGAAATAATGATAATAAAAACATCACCTAAAAGTAATGGTGTGGAAGTTCCTCGATGTGAGAAACTATCACTTTTACATGTGAACTTTTCTGCTTAAAACATCTCAGAACAAAATTTAGCTTCAAACGTAAAAATGGTCGACCCTCTTCATGTAGAACTGCCCTGCTTTTATGTTTTGTTCGTGACCTCACCGCCTATGACGTGCATGGAGAAAAATATGGAAAATGGCTTCGTGGAGAAACATTCAGAAGACTCCGCTCGTGGAGAATTATCAGGGGACTGAGCTTCGTGAGTTAGTGACGTGGAGAAGGCCACAAAAATATAATATGTGGCTGGTGAAATAAGGTTGTGGCCAGGGCCACAATATTACGTGGTGAGGGCCACGCTTTTGAAGTGTGTGGTGAGGGTCACAGCTTCTATGATCAGGGCCATAGGTCAGTGGCCAGGGCCACAACTTCAGAAACTGCATTTTCTGCTCTTTTCTTCCATTCTTCTTTGTTTCTTCGCCATTTCTCGTTCTTTTTTCGCATGTGAGCTGTGTTAGAATATTCTTGAAATAGAACAGAAATACCGACATAACAAGACATAAACAAATGAAAAAAAATATAAAAGTGCATGTGAATCAAGGAATTATATTTTTAGAGAAACTAAGGTATGGGTACTTCATTATAATTTTTTAAATATAATTAAAAAAATATATAAAATGATAATATTGTTAAAAATAATATAAAGGAATTATATTATTCAAATGATAACAAAAATTAAAAATTAAAAAGTAATTTGTTAAAAATAAAAAGTTAAGATCAATAACATAAATATCACATTTGAAATGTGCCAATAATTAATAAAGTCAAAAGCTGAAATTTGAAAGTTGTTATCATCGCCACAAACAGATAAATATATAAGATATATGTGTTCCAAACTAAATCGGTCTAATAAAAAACCGGAAATTGAACCAAATCAAATCAAAATCACAAAAACATGTATTTGTTTCGGACGTGTTTGTGTCATTTTAAACAAAATTATATGGTTTGATTCAGGTTGCAGTTTGTATTTATAAATGGAATCAAACCGCATTATATTACAACCCAAACTTCGCTTAATCCATATCCAATCCAAACCCAAATATATTATGCCTTAGCCTTACGATTTCAAATGACTTTTTCTTTCTCGCAATTAAGATTTCAGTTTAAGTCTTCTCAAATCCCTTCTAGCGGTATCACGCTTTCTTCTCATATTCTTTTCCATGTACATCTCACCTTTTCTTCTTTATTCTCCCATCTCTCTTATATTCTTTCTTTTTCATCTATTGATTTTTATTCTACTGCTATCTCTTCCAATTATATTTTTAATGCATATCTTTTTCTCTAATCTCTCATTTTCTTTTCCACGTAGATCTCGCTTCTTCTTCTTCTTCTCTACTGATAAAATCCATCACGGATACAAAGCGATTAGCTTAATGGATACCCATAAATAAAATAAACGGATATTTAAACACATGTTTGTTAATGGATACATATGAAAGTTTAATGATATTCGTGCCAACGAATATTTGTATATGTTAATAGATTATAAAAATTATTTAAATATTATTAATTTATTATACATTGTCTTTTCATCTTCTAAAAATTAATCTTCTTTATATATATATATATATATATATATATATATATATATATATATATATATATATATATATATATATATATATATATATATATATATATATATATATATATATATATATATATATATATATATATATTAATTTTCTTTGAATAAAACCTTTCACATTCTATACAAATCCTATTTGACTATTTTATATTTAAGTTTCTTAATACTCCATGCATTACTTCAAGAATACCTACATCCAACCAACTAGTATCATCCTTCCTCTTTTTAACTAGTGTCTCTCTTCCTACTACTTCGACGTCCGCTCTTTTATCATAACTCAAAATCACAATATCTTTTATTTATTTTGGTTAAAAATAAAATGTATGTATATTATGTTTTGGTGAAAAAGAAGGAAACTAATATGATAAATTTTTTTGTTAAATAACGATCGAATTGTATGAATGTTATGTGATAATAATTTTTTGTAACTTTAAAAGAAACTATTTTTTAAAATATTTAAAACAAATGTTATCCATGAATATCAATAAATATCTATGGGTACCTTAAAACTCGTGGATTAATCTATTAACAGATACTCACATAGATACTAAACGGATATAAATATCATATTTATTCAACAGGACAAATATAAATATCATAATATTTGTCTCCATGAATATTCATTTATATCTATATAAAATTTATTTGTTACTCCTCCTTCTATAAATAAATTAAAATTTTAAATTTTAGTAATTAAAATAGCCTAAAATTGAAACTACCGAAGAAAAAAAATTACGTTTTTTTATAGATATATGTACCAATCGTGTATCAACGCGTACCTAACAAAAAAAGACCGATTTTTAAAAAATACGGACCTAATATGCACCATATGTGTACCGGTACCCGATACTAATACTTTGCTTAAAACAATATACCAATGTTTCACAACCTCGCATTCACTAAAACTGCCTGTTGAGTCATATTTTCGTGCTTTGTAACCATCAAATTTATAACGGATTAAACTGCCAACTAAAAACTAATTGCTAGAAAAATTAGTATGGATTAGTTTTAATCGCTAGAAACTTATCCAAAGTGTAAATCACCACGGTCTTTGTCAGGGTCAGCTATTCACATGTACAGCCTGCTATGATCCCAAATTTTGGGGCTGAATTTTTTTAATTAATAAAGTAATAGATTTTACACTTGTTTTTTAAAATAGGTGTAAATTCATATTTTTTTATACCGGACTTTTGAAATGTTGGTATAAAATTATTGGTTTTGAACTATAAATTATAATTTTATACTTGTGTTTTTTAAATACGAATAAATTACAAAAATATATCAAACTATTCAGTATTGTTAACTTCATTTTTATTGGCCTATTGAAAACAAACTACTAGATTTTTTTAGAAATCCAAAAAATTACAAAATATGTCGGATTTATAAATAAAAAATTAGTAGCGGTAACTTCATTTTCAAAATTCAGAAACTAACATGATTTTACTTTTTTTTTTTTAAGTTCAAGTAAAAAGGCATATAGAATTTTTTGATTGGCCTATTTGTTGTTTGCGCGAGAGAGAAAATTTGTCAGTATCTTATTACTGAAAAAATGAGACGGACATTTTAGTATATATGAAAAATTGGGGTGTGTTAAGTTTAATTGAAAGGTGACAAGATAAAATTTCCACGGTAAATTAAGACTTTTCAAGAGTAGAAAAAACTAAACTCAATTAATCTTTGATCAAACTATACATGATAAGAAAGTTATACATATAGCTGAAAACTGTTAAGTAATTTCAAATTTGTGCAATTTTTAAAATTATATATATATTTTTAATTTAGGCCAATTTTTTAATCTTAGAATAGAGTCTTTGGATTGATTGAGCTTACCTTAGTCTTCGCAGACAAAGTATTATCCGATGATTAGTTCTCAACTGTCGACATGTTTGTAACTACTGAAGTATGATCCTTCAGAGTCTTCGTGATTTGGTTATGAATTGCGGAAACCATACATGCTAGAGTATTATCTAACAATTGGTTAATGAGTCAATTATGGGTGAGAATTGTATTAACATCTCGTGATATTTGTTGTAATTAACGGGAACCACTTAATTATGTTTGTGAATAAGAGTGTTAGTTTAGGGTATTTTTGATTTCTTCTAATTATTATGATATATTTACAAAAAGAAATAAAAGGGAAAAAGTTTTTTAGTAGTGTGTTTGACGAAACATTGACTCTTGCTCCTAGCGTATCTTTCAAGTGTAATGGGGAATTCAAAGCTATGTAGTTATGAGTATCAAAAATCTATTTGTTGGTTGATTTTAATCATATATTTTGATCGCATTTGAGTGGAAAATGTTGCTTGCTGGTCGCGCTAGAGTGGATAGACTAAGACTTCTAAAACTAGTGCTTCTTAAATAAAAGCGCGAGAACAAATGTAAGAAATAAAAGATTAGGAAGTAATAACCAGATAAAAGAAAATCGAAAATAAGGTGGATGAAAAAAAAGTGAGGTGCGAATTTGCATTCCACTCACCCAATGGACTTTTGAGCCCACTTGCTAATTTCCAGCAAAAATTAAAAGAGGGCGTGAATAGAAACAAAGAGGGTGTATGGAGAAAATAAATAAATGTGCCAGAATCTAGTGTAAATTAGGTTAATTATAAGCATAAGTAAATGACATAATAAAGTATGAAGCAGTTGCAGTAAAGTTTGATGAGCAAGGATATCGAAGAAAATCAACGGGAAAAAAGTCAACACAGTGGTGAATCGGATCCCCCAAAGGACTTAACCTCAGGTACGAACGAGATTTCTGCTTCTTTCTTCCGCTGAATCTCTGAGTTATTTCTTCTTCAAATCTATACTTTTTGGATTAGCCGCTCCATGTTATTATGTTCGTTCTTCTCTCTGTGGTCTATTTCTATTTTGTCTGCGATTTGTGTTGTTATTTGTCACTGTTGATGGCTCTAAGTGTGTTCTAATTTTAATGTTATTTGTTGGTTTATGGTTTGATCGTGGTACTGCTTAGAGGTTGATCCGAACTAAATTTGGAGCTTCAATCGTACTTTTGGTGAAGGGTTTGGAACCCGTAAAGGTGCTGCACAGGGTTCTTTATTCCAGAGCTTTCAGTCCCCTTCGAAGATGAAGGTTACAGACAGAAGTGAGGGGTTCTTGGGTAAGTGTTGAGCTTATGGCTCAATCTATTCAGCATATATCCTAACTTTATGACATAAACTTGATCTTCTTAGGAAAAGAAACATATTCACCAATTTTTGGGGTTTTAATAATTTTATCTAAGCATCTGTGGTTATCAATTATTTTTTGCAGGATCAAACCGTTTTAATGATGGCGCAGTCTATACAGAAGTATGTTAACAATCAAATATCATAGCACAAAGGTCTCAAATAGATAAACGCACAAGAAATAAGATGAACCAATAAATGGCATATGCAAAGTGACTTACCTTAAAGCTGACACAGGTGAAAAAATAGCAAACCAAAGGTGATGAGATGTTCTTTAATCCTTCCTCCTTTAAATCTAACTTCTGGCGTGTAAGCAATAATTTGAGTGAAATTTGAATGATAGGGGTTTGGTGAGAAGTGGAGTATGTATGTTAATATTGGTGGGTGATGTTTGTTGAAACTGTTGCGGTTTCGGTTGGTAAAGGGGTTAAGGGGTCTGATGCAGTTTCAAGAAAGTGATGGTGAGTGTATATTGAAACAAAGGTTTTTAAGGTGAATGGTTGATTTTATGATTTTGTATTATCTTCTCCCCTTCTTCTTATGTTGGCTATCTCTTTTTTATACAGTCTCATTGCGTTTTGGGGGGAAATCAGATAATTTTGAACACTTTTGGTTAACTGACCTTGTGGCCTTTGGGTGCAGAATTTTGGACTGTTTTGGAATGCTGACTTGCTGCCTTTTGAGTGCAGTTTAAGGCATGTCTATTTTGGTGCAAATTTGTGCAGGTTTTGGACTGAGGTATAGTAGCCTGTGGACTCTTGTACTTGGACTGTTTGGACAAAAAATACAGCAGGTTGTGCAGGCTGCCTTTGACAGTTTTATGGGCAGTTTTGGTTTAGGTGATATCTCTCTAAACCTGTCTCTTTTCCTCTTTCCCTTTCAATGATGATGTAAAGCCACTTTGCTTTTACTTCAAGATTTCTGAAGGGTTTGTATGATTTCAGGAAAATGATGATGTGCTTGTTTGTTGAGCAGGCTTGCTATTTTTTTGAATGAAATACTACTGACTATTTGCTGTTGCTGGACAGATTTGGCCATTTTGCTTATTTTTATCTGCTGCCTACTGCTTGCTTTATGTTACTGGCTTGGCTTGCTGTTCAGTTCGTATTTTGTTGTTTGTTTGATCCACTGCCCTATTTGCTGCATGCTTTGGACAACCTTGCCTTGACAGCTTTGGCAGCTTTGACTTGCATGCTATATTTTTCAGCATCCTGCCTTTGTTTTGTTTGCTTGCGTTGCTTGTTGGACGTGTTTTTACCTTGTGCTGCTTGTATAGCATCCTGATGTTGCTGTTACATTAGCTGTTGTTTCTATGCTTGCTTTGTTTGCTGGTTTTGTATTACAGCCTGTTTTGTGTAGCAGCTTGCATATTTTGGCAGTTTTGGGCCTTACGCTATTTTTGCAGTAAAAAGTGTTTGCAAATTTTCTTTTCCCTTTTTGTGAACCAAGGCCCAAACCTTGTGATTTGAAAAATAGGAGAAGATGGACTATGATTAAAGCAAAACAAACTTTAAATCTGATTCCACATACAAACCCTAATGATGAATTCTTTTTCTCTTCTTTACACATCATTTTGCTTGAATTGCTAACTTTCTCTTCTTTGTTTCATGAACATGAGGCATGGATGGTGTGATCGGTGGATCTGGAACTGACTGTTTAACGCTGGTTCGCGAAATGTCGCGGTAAGCAAGAGTCGCCACCGTCTTTTATTTTCTCCAACATGGACAGGACAAAAGCACAGCAAAATTCCTTATGAGATAGGTTCTCGGTTCGGGAGGTAGATTTATAGAAAGGGAAGGTGTTAGCACCCTTTCTATTCATGGTTATCCATGGGCTCTTAGATACTTGCTCATTTGTGTTTTCAAAAGGTTTGTTTGCTTTTCAATTGTGAGTGAGTTTGAAAAAAAGTTTCGTTTAAAGTTTCAGATCGACTCTTGTATCAGTCCTCAAGAGTGTTTGAAAAGTTGTTTTGAAAGCTTTTTGAAAAGTGTCGGTGTGAAAAGAGTTTTGATTTGTTTTGAATTAGAGCAAGTATCTACGAGTCATCTACCTACCCTAAGGAATTAAGCTGGGTAAATGTCCTTAAGGTAGTGTCATCCCACCATTGAGAGGTAGGTAGCACCACCGTTGGAGGTGTTCAGGTCAATTCGTTTGTAGGGACAGTGTGGTCACCAGAGCAACAGTAGGACACCTTAGAAGCTACCCTTATGCCATTGATCCTTTTTGATTCCGAGGCAACCTTTCCGAGGCAACTGGATCATATCATGGACATAAGGACTTACTAAAACGTCTTGTACTCGACGACCACGTTTCGAGGGGCAAGGCAACAGTGTGGTCACCAGAGCAACAGTAGGACACCTTAGAAGCTACCCTTATGCCATGGGTCATGGACATAAGGACTTACTAAAACGTCCTGTACTCGACGACCACGTTTCGAGGGGCAAGGCAACAGTGAGGCGTACCCTAGAAGTGGTGTGTGAATTTGTGTATTGTTTTCAATGTTAATATTTGTCTTTGATCAGGCATTGGTGAGCTACGAGTTATTTTTAATTGTCATGCATTCTTTCATACAAGTTAACAGTTAAAGGGGGTGCGGAAAATAAATTGCTGAAACGTAAATCCTACACTATTACAAGGCGCGGGTCTATACATCGCCAAATCTTTACAAAGACTCGTTTTAAGTAAATAAGTGCGGAAAATATAAAAAAAAACAGTAAAATGTCCTATTTACTATTACATATCCGGAGCAATTACATAATAATCGGACAAATTAAATACGCGCGAATAAAGAAAAGGGAATTAATTTTTTTTGTCTTTTTTGGTAATTAAATGAAATTGAAAACTAATTAATTATTTTAATTACAAGAAAATATTTTTTTTGTTTTTTTTTATATTTTTTATGAAATAAAATAGAAATAAAAAGAAACAAAGTTAAAGATTAACCTAAATCTAAATCTATTTTAATTATTAAAAGGAATATTAAAATGGCCTAATTAACAACTAATTCAATTATGATTTATTTACAAAATAAAAATAATAATAAAAGTGTTAATTATATTTTTTTGTTTTTTATGAAAATGATTAATTAAATTAATTACTAATAACAAATAAAATAAAAAGGGGTTAGAAATTAAATTAAAGAAATAAAATAAAAAGAAAGAAAAATGAACCCAAATGGAGGGGGTGCTGGGCCAACATGGGGGTGAAATGCTGAATCTGGGCCCATTAGGACAAAGGCCACGTTGACCTTTCTGCTTGTGTATGCACCCATTGACTGAAGCCTATGGTAAGCGTCTTTTGTGGCCTTTGGATATGCTTTGAAGATACCTGGCCTGTTGGATCTGTGAGGTCCATGATGAACCTCCCTTGGAGCGATGCACAGGAAAGTTAGATGAAAAATAATATGGGAATTGTGAGGGGATATGGGAATCGAACCCAGGTCCCAATGCTTACCAGCGAATGCCTTGACCAAGTGAGCTATTTGTGCGCGTTTGTAGTGTAATAGGTAACAAATATTATAAAACAAAACCAAAGTCAATGCTATGAAATAAAAAAAAATGCGCTGGAATTCAAATCCCCCAGTCATGTCTCGCCACGTAGTCTTCTTCTTCATTTGTGTACCTGTAACATGAGCACATAGCGGGGGTTTTAAACCCCCCCAAAACACCACCTGCAAAAAATAGCGAACAGCTCATGCTTGCACATAAATTGAGCGCGAGGTTATGGTTATGTCCGTTTGGATGTCACGATCCCAATGGTATACGTTTGGTTGGCCAATTTTACCATACGTGCAAACGCCTAATTTCAAGCTTCTGAAACCCTAATGCCTATCAATGGCAATTCTTGATATGGGATGCTATTGTTCAATTAAATAAAACCAAAAGCTTCAGGATGTTAATATGAGTATAAATCAATTCAAAAAAATGCCAAAAAACGCATGAGTGATTACATAGAATTCAAGAAAAAAATGCAAATCGCTTGGTGTCTATGGCACGATTTCTTGAGTGATTGTGCTTGGTTCTGATTGCCAAAGCCTCCTAGGAATGCCAACAATGTGTTTGGATGGGAATTGGGACTTAAAACGTGCTGTAAGGAGGTTTACAGTTTTGCTCTTTTGCTTGAAAATTTGATAATGCGTTTTGCTGTTTTTTAGCTTCTTAGGTCGTGAATCTGCTTGTGTTAGCTTGCATACATCTTATGTAATGTGTCTTGATCAGAATTAAAGCCAATAATGCAATGCATTCATGCTTGGGATTCTCCATAAACTCCATTGAAGCACTTTCCATTCTTAAGCCAAAATTTGAATTCTTGCTTCTTTTAGGCCCTTGCACGAAATTGGAATGTCAATGATGGTGATTCAAAGCTAGTCAAAGCAAAATATGTCCCTTAATTAACTTCTTTGATTTTATTTGATTTTAAATGATTTAAAATGAATTAAATCAAATAAAATTAAATAAAAATGAAAAAATTAATTTTAAATTTTGAAATAATTTGTGGGACACGTGGGAAGCATGGCCAAGATGAATCAAGTGGAAAAAGTGGGGCCCTTTTGTCAAAAATGAAATTTCAAGGATAAATGATTTTGACCATTTCACAAAAATTTCCCAACTTCTCCAATGCATATCTTACTCAATTTTGAAGTTATGAACATGTTCTTGGACATTTTGGAAAGGTATTGAAGTCCTCTAACCAATGTCTTTGGTCCCATGTCATTTTGATTTACCAATCTCAAGTTATGGTCTTTGACTTAAAATGCCTTTTTGTTGACTTTTGAAAATGACCTATAATGTTGAAATTGATAACTTTTTGTGAGAGCATTTCTTGGACTTGAAGTGTGAAGATGAGTTGTAGGAAATGTCATTCTCTTCAAAATGAGCTTTGGATGGAATTTTTCTAATAAACCATGTGGAAGTTATGCCTTGGTCAATTTGCAGTTGACTTTTTCAGCTGTCCAAAAATGGAAACTTTTGCATCTTGAGACTTTTTGAGCCATGCTTTGAGAATCATGATCAAGAATTGATCAAATGATGTTTGTGGCTTCAAAATAAGATGTTGACCATTTTTTTTGACTTTTGACTGCCAAATGACCATTTTGCCCCTACAGTTGACTGTAGAGCAATTAGGGTTTTTGACTGTGCAACTTGACCTTGTGAGCCTTGAAACTTGACATGTAGGTGCTTGACAATGTGTATGAGCATATGGGACTTGATTGAGCCCTTGAAAACTTCAACTTCTTTGCAAGAACCAAAACCCTAATTTGAATGGCCTAGGAGGATGGTTGACTGTGTAGCCCTTGAGTAGACTTTGAACCATTTGAGGTGAGGCTTGTCAAAAACTTTGAAGATTATGGGAGGGAAAATTTTGGGGTACAACAGATGGCAAGCGAGGATTACTTGAAGATGAAGTAATGGAGACTTGAAGAAACAAAATAAACTTCTCTCTTTGTAGTCAAAGCAAACATTGTGATTCTTTGTAAACAAAGCAAAAATGTGTAATTTTATTTCATTTGTGACGTAATGAAAACAAGACTTTGAATAAATTTGTAAATGATGAAATTTTTCGTACCAATCCTGAATTTATTAAGCTCCGCAATTCACAAAATGATCAAATAACCAATGCACCTTGTAGTCTAATCAAATTTCTAAACAAAATAAATGTTTAAGAATTCAATTCTAACTTGGTTAACTCAAACCCAAAGCCATGGTCATCTAAATGACAGTCTTAATCTTCAACTCCTTTCCAAACCAAATTTGCATTTAAAATGAACTTGCACGCCATGCTCGATAAAAATGGAATTTCATTGACAAACCAACATGCTTTTAAGAACAATCATCAATCTTATAGGATTAACAGATTTCAAAACAACTGTGGTTGAGAACATTTGGAATCAAACAAAATGACTTGCAATGATTCGATAACTTTCAAAGTATTCCAAACACAATTTCTTTTCGATATTTGAAGATAAACTCGTGAGCGACATCATTTATGACCATATGCATAAATTATCGTCTCAAGATCTTGTAATTTTAGGAAATCACAATTCTTAGAAATCAGGCGACAGTTATTTAAGATTAGGTCAAAATCCATGAAGCGACTTCTAACGTATTCGAATTTTGGTGATTTTCTACACATAATCAGCTCTTGATTTGTGAAGAGAAATTGGAGATAAAATAGGGGAGAGTCATACGCAAGAAGAACCGCTCAAAAATATCGAATAATGAAGAAGTTATAGTCACTTGAACCTGGTCTCGTGAAAGGTCAACTTTTGGGTTAATGGATTCATTTTCAGTCGTCTGAACCATTGACTGAGCAAACTTGCAATGCAAGGTTTGAAACTTGATATGAACATCCTTGAGAATACATGAAGATTTATGAAGACCATTTGAAACCTTGAAGAAATAATTTTCTTTGAGAAACACCAAACCCTAATCGTTGACTTACTGCCTAGGAAGAGAATCTGTCTGATCAACTTCTGAGACAAATTGAGTATTCGAGAAGACCTAGGATAATATCTTGAATAAAAATGAGAGGGGAAATTTTAGGGTACAACAATATCTCTCTAGCGAGATTTCATTTACTCCCGTAATACTTTTTCTTTTTTTCCTTTTTTTAATATAAAGATTTTGTGTATTTAGCTCCTCAATGATACTTTGTACATAAAATCTTTCATTTTTTATGAAGCGGTTGGTGTATGTGGAATTTTTGTTTCAATTATATTTTTCTTTATTTAGACATGTCACTAATTTCTAATACATTGTGGTTTACCCCTATAAAAATTAGGGTTTTCATTGTTCACTCAACTTATTCATTGAACGAACAAACGAACGCCATTAGAGATCATAAAGAGGAAGCATTGGAGAAAAAATAATTTAAGAACGAAGCACAAAGATGTCATTGGAGGGTATATCAAAGCTTTTACTTAACCAGACGGGTTGAAATCTTTATTTTTAATGTTTAATGTTAGTCTTTTCAAACTTTCTTTATGTAGTGATTATAATGTTGTAATGTTGAATATGAAAATTCCTTTTACAGAACATGCAAATTCCTTTCACAGAATATGCAAGTCTTTAATGTTGTTTTTCACCATGCAGGTGAATTTATAAGGAACAATGAGAACAGAGTATTCTACAGAGATGGGGTTCAAACCCTAGTTTATGGGCAAAATATTGAGAAATAGACTATTTCTGAAGTTAAGAAATTCGTGAAGGGATGGGGTTATAAACAAGGAAGCTATAGGAATTGGACTAAAATTGTAGAAATAGATGAAACTTTTTTCAGATAAGAAACGTTGATGATGCATATGATTTTGCTGCATATGCTTGTGCAAATCAAGTTTATGGCTACATTTATCTGGAACATGACGCGACTGATATAAAACTGACAGTAAGGGAACCTTAGTTCATTAATAAGATGACAAATATGGAAGCAATTGACGATGAGGGTGTTGAAGGCTTTGATGATAGTGAGGATGAGAAAACTACTGATATTACATATGGATTTGATTTTAACCAACCCCTAATTAATGTAACTTAGTTGTAGGATTAATTTGTAGTTCCAAAAAGAAAATGGAAGATGATGATTATGTTAGTGATGAATTGGACAACTCAAATCTAGATGAATCTGATGATGATAAAGGTAAATGGCCTAAGTTTGAAAAGTTTATGAAATAGAAACTTAATAAGGCCTACGAGTTTAATGGGGGTATTGATTTAATACTCTAGCTGATTTTAGAGATGCAATGCGTGAGTGGTTAGTATTAAATGGTAGAAAAATTACTTTTGTGAAAAATGAGAGTTATAGGATAAGGGTAGAATGCAAGGGTTAATGTGATTTTTTAGTTTTATTCTCTAAGGTGGGCCACCAACACACTTATGTTATAAAGACATTGATGGATATCCAGACATGTGCTAGAATATTGAACAATAGATCTGCAAACTCAAAGTGGATGGCCAAGGCAGTAGTGAAGAAAATTCAAACATCTAAGACAATGAGAATTCGTGACACTATGCAAGATATTAAACAACATTATTCTGTGAGGATCACTGTTGCTAGAGCATAAATGACAAAGTTGATTGCAAAAAGATTATTGAAGGAGATGTTAATAAGTAGTATTCAAATTTATAAAGGCATGGTGATAAGTTAGCAAAGGTTAATGCTGGAAATACTATTAAGATCAATGTTGACAGACCAAACCCATCAATACAACCAAGGTTTGGATCATTCTACTTTTGTTTTGATGGTTGTAAGAAGAGTTTCATACAGGGTTATAGACCATTTGTTGGAGTTGATGGCTTCTATTTAAAGACAAAGTAAGGTGGGATACTTTTAATAGTTGTGGGTAGGGACCCCAATGACCAATATTTTCCTTTGGCTTTTGGGATTGTTGAAACTAAAACAAAGGAAAGTTGGAGGTGGTTTATACAATTATCAATGGAAGATATTAGACAATATTGAAGATATATTTTTATATCATATCAACAAAAGGTATGTACTTATGTAATCATTGAAATTGTCTATGTGTCCATTTCATTTCAGATCTAAATTTGTTTATTTTTTACAAGGATTTATGGCTGTGTTCGAAGAAATGTTTGAGATAATTGAGCATAGGTTATGCATCAACATGTCTGCTTCATGTATATCCATGCATCTGAGCAAGACCATGTCATGATTTCTCTTGTATACCACTTCTTCATTGAGGAAAAAGCAACCTGCCAACCTTCTCAATGTCTTTCTATCTTTGTTTGACATACCAACCGTGTATTCTTGAGTCTGAAGGAAGTTCTTAATATCATAATACCAAGGTTTTTTATCTGACGTCCCCTCTGTAGCAAACACATGAGCTGGTCTATCAAGACGCCAAATTGTAATCTGAGGTACATCGTTCCAAGCATTCACTTGATACATGAAGCCAAAATGGCTAAAGCATCTTCCATCTGATTCTCATCTCTGGGAATATGATGTAATTCAACTTTATTTAAGAAAGGTAATAATATTCTTGCATAATATTTATAGAGAATCAAGTCAATGTGATGAGTCTCCCATTCTCCTTTGATCTGATTTATTATCAAAGTTGAATCACCATATACATCAAGAATTTTGATATCTATAGCCTCTTCAAGACCCATGATACAAGCTTCATACTTCGCCATGTTATTGGTACAATCAAATGTCAATCTTGCAATAAAAGGTATATGTGACCCATGGGGAGTGATAATCACAACATCAATTCCTTTTCCATAAGCATTTACAACTCCATCAAACACCATACCCCATCGGGATTCAGGATCAGGACCTTCCTCGAGCAAAGGTTCATCACAATCTTTTACTTTTAAATACATCACATCCTTATCAGAGAAATCATACTTAACATACTGATAATCATCAACTGGTTGGTGAGAAAGGTACTCGGCTAACACACTGCCTTTAATAGCCTTCTGAGTATGATATTCAATATCATATTCAGACAACAGCATCTGCCAACGAGCAATTCTTCCAGTAAGAGCAGGCATTTCAAAAATATACTTAATTGGATCCATTTTGGAAATCAAACAAGTAGTATGATTCAACATATATTTCCGCAATCACTTCGCCGTCCAGCCAAAGCACAACATGTCTTTTCTAGCACAGAATATTGTGACTCACGGTCAGTGATCTTCTTGCTCAAATAATAAATAGCTTATTCTTTTTTGGCTGTTTCATCTTGTTGTCCTAAAATACAACCCATGGAGTTATCCAACACAGTCAGATACATAATCAATAGTCTTCCTTCAACATGAGGGAGAAAGATAGGAGGCTCAAATAGATACTATTTAATGCTTTCAAATTACCTTTTGCAATCGTCCATCCACACACAACCTTGATCTTTCTTTAACAACTTGAAGATTGGTTCACATGTTGCAGTCATATGGGAAATGAATATGGAAATGTAATTCAACAACAACATTACACAATTTACCATCCAATCATCAACTACAACATCATCATATAACATTCTAATACACCTAATTCATCAAACAACATAAAATTGCATGATCCACACTATTAATCCAACATTTACAAAATTACAACAATGATCATGATATTGAGAGAAAAAAACACAAACCAAGCATATACATAATCTACCCACCATCATCATACAAACCCTTAGATAACTAAAACCCCACCCTTACCATAGAGTTCTTGCAAAATCTTCTCAACAATGGCGATCTTCTATCCCCCTTTGCCCTAGTTCTCCTTTCTCTTTTCTCCAAACTTTCACGATCTATCAGTTTTTATTTCTCCACTTCTCTTTTCTATTAATTTATTATATTTTCATTATAACTTAATCTAACTAATTAAATAATAATTATAATTATAATTATAATAATTCCATCAATTATTCAATTAAATTAATATTCACCTAATATTAAATAATTAAATAATTAAATAATTATTGACTAATATAATTCAATTAGTCTTACTCACCACACCACCAAATAATACACTTTTGCTCACACATCTCCAACACCTTAATTCTACCCTTAAGGTCACTACCCCACACCAAGGCTACCCCAAACACACCAAAACACCAAAAAACCAAAAAACCAAACAATACCACAGAATCACCAAATACCACATAATTAAGTTATGGAAAATAAATAAAATAAGTCGGGACATTTCAAACACGCTATTGGTCATGATCACAAAAGATGATTGCAACAGCAGTAGGCTGCCGAGCAGCAACAACAATAGTAGAAAGTTGTTGAACGGCAACTGCAACAGTTTCGGGAACGTTGCAGAAACACATTTGAAAGAAAATTTTATAGTGACTGTGCGAGATGAAGTCCAATGCAGTGAAGAGTGGTACTTGGATTCTAGTTATTCAACACATATGACGGGTATGAAGGATTGGTTTATTGAAATCAATGAAGCCACGGAGAATAAAGTGAAATTCACTTATGACACCATTTTAGCGGTCGACGGGGTCAGTGATGTTTGATCATGAGAAGGGATGGTGGTCATTTCTTGATCAAAAATGTTCTATACATTTCTAGAATTAAATGTAATCTTCTATATTGACCAATTGCTTGAGAAAGGTTACAAGACTCACATGGAAGATAAGATTTTGCGTGTTTTGGATGGAAATAGGGTTTTGGTCCTTAAACCTCCTATGGCTTCCAATAGGACTTTCAAAATTGAGTTAAAAGTGATGGATCATAGGTGTCTTACTACAGAGGTAAGTCAAGATGAGTGGTTGTGGTGCTACCGGCTTGGGCATCTCAATTTAGAGATCTCAATGCGTTGAAAAGAAATGGTATGGTAACCAGATTCCCTTCCATTAATATTCCAGCTAAGATTTGTAAAGAGTGTGTGCAAGGGAAGCAATACAAGAGTAAATTCAGAAAGGATGCATGTCATAGAACCAAGCATCACCTTGAGGTAGTGTATTATGATGTGTGTGGGCTAACACAAGCTGATTTGTATGGTGACAATAGGTATTTTGTCACTTTTATCAATGACTTTAGTATAAAGTTATGGACATACTTAGTCAAGAGAAAGGATGAGGTATTTGAAGTGTTAAGAAGTTTAAGTCTATGGTTTAGCGGTAAAGCCGTCACAAGCTTAAAATTCTCAAAATGGATGGGGGAGGCGAATATGTCTCAAAGAACTTTGGGAAGTATTGTGATGAAGGGGGGGGGGGGGGGGGGGGGGGGGGGGGGGGCGGGATAATGCATGAGGTTGTACCACCCTATACAGCTCATCAAAATGGTGTTTTCGAGAGGAAAAATCGATCGATCATGAACATGGTGAGCAACATGGTAAAGGGGAAAAACTTTCCGAAAGAGCTATGAGGAGAAGCCGGTTTCACAAATTCTTATTTGTTGAATATGTGCCCTACGAAAAAGCCTGAGAACCTAAATCCAGAAGAGATGTGGTTTGGATTCAAACCGAATCTAAAACATTCGAGAGTTTTTGATTCGGTAGCATATCTACACATTTTGGTTCAGCTTAGAAAGAAGTTGGATGACAAGGGTGAGATGATGTTAATTGTTGGGTATCATCTTACTGGTGGTTATAAGTTGTTTGATGTTGAAAATAAGAGGATCGTGATCAGCCAGGATGTCATTGTCGATGATCTAAAGCGCGTTAAGCTGCCTGAAAAATGTTGTCAACAACATGTAACCAGTCACCAAAATGAATTTTTAAATTCTAATAGTTCGGAACAATTGCCCATCATAGCTCGAACAGGGGAAAATGTTAGATGACCAACTAGGAAGAGAAGTTTTCCTCAAAGACTCCAAGATTGTGAGATGTTCCAGGATAACGAGATTAATGATGATGGTGATTTCGTTCACTTTGTGCTTATGGCTGAATTTGAGGCCTTTAATACAGAAGAGGTATTAAGTGATCCAAAGTGAGTGTGTGCAATGAAAGAGGAGCTAAAATCGATTGAGAAAAAATGTACTTGGGAGATGGTTGATCCTCTAAAAGGTAAGAATCCAATTGGTGTGAGATGGGTATACAAAGTGAAGGAAAATCGAAAAGATGAGATAATCAAGCATAAGGCTCGATTAGTTGCGAAGGGGTTTTTGCAAAGAGAAGGTAAGACTTCGATGAGGTGTTTGCACCAACTGCTAGACTTGAAACCATACGGTTGGTTGTTGGTATTACGAATAACAACAATTGGTTGATATATCAAATAGATGTGAAATTCGCGTTTTTGAATGGTCTCCTTGAAGAAGAGGTAAATGTAGAACAACCCCCTGGTTTTGTTGTGAAAAATCAAGAGGATAGGTTCTACAAGTTGAGAAAAATGTTATATGGTTTAAAGTAAGCTCCGAGAGTTTGGAACAAACTGATAAATGGTTTCGTAGTTGATGTTGGCTTCAAGAAATGTGTGTCCGAGCATGCAGTTTATGTGAAGTTGGATGTAAGTGAAGGTGTGATCATACTTTGTCTACATGGGGATGATTTGTTGATCAAAGGCAGCAATGAGTTGAGTATTTCTAAGTTCAAATGAGAACTTATGAAAGAATTTGAAATGAGTGACCTTGGGATTATGATATACTTCCTTGATATGGAGCTTCATAAGTAAAAAATGGGACAACTCATGCATCAAAGGAAATATGCTCTTGAAATCTTGAAAATGTATGATATAGAGCATTGTAATTCTACCATAACACCATATGAAGGAAGGCTGCAGCTGTCTAAAAGTGAGGATGAGCAGAATGTAGATCATACTCAATATAAGATATTGATTGGATCGTTATATTACTTGTGCAATACACGTAGATTCATGGAGATATTGATGGTGTCTCACTTGGCAATAGTCAAAAGAATTCTAAGATAGGTCAAAAGATCTATTGACTGCGAAATTCTCTTTCCCGCAGCAGATACGGGCAGAAAATGCAAATTTCTTAATTTTACGGATTCCAACTGGTGCGGAGATAAAGATGATCGTAAGTCTACAGTCGGATACATCTTTATGTTCGGAGAAGCACCAATCTCATGGTTTTCTAATAAGGAACCAGTAGTTGCACTCTTGTCTTGTGAGGCCGAGTATATTATCGCGTCGTTATGTGTGTGTCAATCTGTGTGGCTAATGACTTTACTACAGGAGCTGGGCAGCAATGAGGGTGATGTTGTCACACTCTTGGTTGATAATGTTTCAGCCATTAATCTTACTAAGAACTCAATTGCACATGGGAGGAGCAAGCATATTGATATAAGGTTTTACTACTTGAAGGATCTTGTCAGTGAATGCAAGTTAAGATTGAGATATTGTAGGAGTGAAGACTAAGTTGCTGATTTGTTGACAAAAGGAGTCACAAATAATGTGTTCAAGAGATTAAAGATGAGCATGAGAATGTAAAACTTGGAGCACTTGAGTTAAGATGATGTGTTAGTTTAAAATAATAATTCAAGTGGGTGTAGCAAGTCACTGGAGGTTGATGACAGATTACAACTTCTGAAATAAGCACTTCTGGAAAGCAAAAAAGCAGTTTTTCAAATTGGTAACCGGTTACATGCAGACAAATTTGGATAATTTGCTTCTGTTAGTTAGAATGGTAATCGATTACATGAAATGATGTAACCGGTTACAAGTCCGAGTTTTTGTGTTTTCAACTTGTTTATTTGATGTTTTTAGCTCCCAATTGATATAACTTGCTTGTATAAAATTTTTTTGTGGTATAATATACAAAATTAATGATAATTTCTCTTCTCAATATCAATTACTCTCTCTCACTCTAATTTTCTTATTTTCTCACTTCATATTCTCTAAAAACATCAAAACCTTCATTGATTCACCAATTAAATTTCATGTTCTAACAAATTTATATATCAATTTTACAAGAATGTGAATAGACATAAATATTTTTATATATAAACATTTTTAAAATATTTTTTATGGCTCTATTTGATAAGAGAATTTTTATGGCTCTATTTGATATCTATCATTTTTATTGACTTTATATCTTATTTTAATAAGCTAATTCAAGTTATTTTATAATTTGCAATTTTTCCTTTCAAATTTACCTTCTTAATTTTAATTAGAATAATTTGTTAAAGTTTTTTTCATTTCATATTTATAAATTATTTCATATTTATAAATTATTTCATCGCTAATTTTATTAATCATTACAAATTCAATCATAAAAGTTATATGCAATCTTTGTCAACTACTATTGTAGTAATTGATAAATCATCCTCTATAAGTCCGTCCTCAATAATTTGTTAATCAATCTTTATAATTTTTCTTCTAATAAGCAAATGAAGTGATAAAGATATCTGGAACATACACATACTAGTACAATTTGTAGACTTGAACTAATAATACACTCCTTCCGTTTTAAAGAAAACAATTTGTTTTAAAATAAATATTATTTTTATTTTTTAATATAATAATCATAGTTATTTTTTCAATTATGTCATATAATTATTATTTTGTATACTATTTCTAATATATTAATAAAATTAATTTAATAAAAATATAATATCTCATAATAATATAATTACATTCTTTAATTTATATACAAAAACTTTAAACAGTATTCAGTTTAAAACAAAAGGAGTCCTATTAAAAATCATTTCACAGTTACTATATTGTCTGTTTTTAGAAAAAGAAGCAGAAAGATGAACTATGAAAAGACGAGCAGGAGATGTAATAATAAGATTAGGTAGATAGGTTAATAATAAGAATAAGTAAATGAAGTGTGATGCTTGCTTTCGGACCAAGACATAATAATTCTTTCATTTCAAAATGATTTGTTGTTTTAATAAATAAAATTTGTTTTAAATTGATTGATATTTTTATTTTATAATATAATAATAATTATTATTCTTTCAATTATATTTTTTAATTATTATATTATACACCATTTTCAATATCTTAATATGATTAATTTAATAAAAATATAATATTTTATGTATTCCTTAATTTATATCTAAAAATTTTAAACATTGTGGTTTTGAAACGGAGGAATTACTGTAGTAATAGTGATTCTAGGATATAGGGCATGCTTGCTAGATTCAGCATTATTATATTAGATTCAGCATTATTATAAGATTATTTCCTCAAACTTCACCATCAATGGCTGGAGGAAATTCAACCCTCCCCATCTGTTTCTTCAAGATTATTCTTCAAACCAATCTTCAAACTATTGTAACCATTCCTTTTCATTTACTACTACTCTCAACTACTAACTTTATATTTCTACCTTATATTTGTTTTAACATTTTTTCTTGAAAATTTCTAGTGCTTATATTATTTTTATTTTTTGTACAGAAAATACCAAATAAGTTTACAAGGAGTCATGGTGTTGGTCTACCAAACCCAATGTTCATCAAGCCTCCTGATGGCAGTGCATGGAAAGTGTTTTGGAGAAACATCAATGGTGAGATTTGGTTTGAAAAGGGTTGGAGTATTTTTACTCAAAATTACTCTCTACAACATGGTTGTTTAGTGGTCTTTAAATATAAAGAGGGAACATCAGAGTTAGATGTAGTAATACTTGGCCAGAATGCACTTGAAATTGACTATGATTCTAAGTGCGACACTGTTGATATTTTGAATGTTGATGATAGTGATGATGAATCAGATGAGATTTTGAATGAATGGCTTAATAGGAAGAAGGTTATACAGAAGTTGCCATTAGTTTCTACTAGAGCACATAAAAAAGTTAGAGGTATTTGGATTTCATTTTCTGTTTTTTATTCTTACTTTGCCATGTACTTTCTGTGGTATATTATCTAAGAGTGTTTTTTTTTTTTTATGTTCAACATATATATGCAGGTGAGATTGAGAAGAATAGTGAAAGAACTTCATCATTGAATAGGCCAAAGGAATGTAGAGCTCGGGAAGTTGCTGAAGAATTTATCTCAAACAATCCCTTTTTCACAATTTGGATCAAGCCTTCTAATCTGGCAGCAAATCGGCTGGTAAGGTTAAACACAAGTGATTTACATTATTCATGCAATGCTATAATATATGCATGTTAGCTATGTTGTATAGTTATGATTATAAATTATATATACAATGCAGTCTGTACCAAATTTACAAGGGGTTATTGAGAACAAGAAGACGAATGTGATGATTCAGATTGGTGAAAGATCCTGGAACCTGAATTTGCTTCCTAGTTACAATAATATAAGGAGCCGTCGGCTTTCGGCTGGTTGGTGAAAGTGGTTTGCAGCCGGGAGATGTTTGCATCTTTGAACTGATAAACAAGAAAGATTTAGTTTTTAAAGTTCATGTTTTTTAAAAGGACTGTTAATGTACCTGTATCTGTTTGAAGATGTTATTTTGAGTGAGGTGAAGTAATCTTCAACTTTGCTTGTAAATGTATTAATTTTGAAATATTTGAAGAAAATTTAATATGAAAATAAAACAAACTCATCTGATAGAAGTAGAGGAAGTAAATTCTCTCTCAAGTAGAATTTGAATATTCTGCAAGAAAATCTTGAGCATTTCGTTTCAAGTAGAATTCGAGTGCTCTGCAAACAATTTTGAGCATCATCAGAATAGATGATCCATTATAATTTACACTCTTAGAATAAGTGTTGTAGAGTTGACTAGCACCTCTGGTCTGTATTATATTTTGTTTTTGATAATTTAAATACTTTGCAAGACAATCTCGAGCATCCTCTTCAAGTAGAATTCGAATTCTCTGGAAGACAATCTTGATCATAATAGAGATAGATGATCCATTACAATCTACACCTTTAAAACGAGTGTTGTAGAGGTGGCCAATATTTTTATCTCGACTATTATGTTTATTTTTTTTTATTTTTCAGACAAATGGATGATCTCTCTAATGTATGCCCAATCACTTTTTTAGATAAGCAACATGTGTTAATAGACATAAGTAGTGCAAAAAAAAATACAAAAACGCAAGAGGCTACAAGGACACCCCAAGACAACTCCAACAACACCCACTATAAACCAACATACAACAAAGGAGTGGATAACAAAACCTCAACAAGACAAAACATCATCACACTTTCAAACCTTAGTCAAGAAGACCACTTGGTTTCTAAATAATCACAAACCCCAACAAACTAGTAACCAAAGAAAAAAACAAAAGACATATGTATGAAACAACAAAAAATATCCTTAAGCTTCAACAAAAAATCAACCGACAAAAAAGCTTCTTCCGAACCAACAACCTTAAAAGTCTCAACCGACATCACCATTGGACGGATTTCAGCCCTATTTTGATTTCTCTGAGGATATACAACAACAACTTCTTTCTTTCCAATGAATGGTTTCCTTACAGCAACAGAGGATGCATCTGTTTGAATCTTCCCATTCTTTATCCCGACTTTCACCCTTTCTCCGGTCAATATCAATTCGATAAAACCTGCCGATGAACTCCCAATTAAGTGATTGAAGAAAGGACCTGACAAGGTGCCCAAAAACATATCTACTAACTCTCTTTTAGATAGGGGAGGCTGGACTCTTCCTGTTAAGTCCCTCCATTTTGCGCATAGTCTTTAAAGCCTTCACTTGAAATCATGGCCATACTCTGGAGTTGAGTACGGGTGGGAGCAAGATCAACTTTATATTGGTATTGTTTGTAAAAGGCAGCAGCCAGATCTTCCCAATTATGAACATTGACTCTTTTTATTTGATAAAACCAATCAAGTTGAGTTCCGGATAGACTGTCTTGAAAGAAGTGTACCCATAAATCCTTGTGAGTGGTATGAGGCTGAATTTTCCTCACATAGGACCGGAGATGCATTTTGGGACATGAAACTCGGTCGTACGTGGCGAACACCAGTGCCTTGAATTTTGGAGGAATGATAATCCCAGATACTAACCCCAACTCCTCAAAGTCCAGTCCAGGTACTTTTTGGATTTCCATTGCACTTAACCGTTCTTCCAGATGCTTATACTTTTCGTCGGGTGGAGGATATTGTTCTTCAGAATAATCCTCTTCTTCCTCTTCCTCTTTTAAATCTGGTTGGACAACTGCTTTCTTGCCTTTCCCATCTTGATTGTCTTTCTCACCAGATGACGTTGCAAAGTCTAAGGTCCTTCTTGCTTGTCATTGGAATCTTCTTCCCATATTTAGAACTTCGGTTATTTTCTTTGTCTTCTTCTTTTTCTCTTCAACCAACAAGGTCTTCAACTCTTCTTGTCCTTTGGCTAGAGTTAAGAACATCTATTGAAACTGGGCATTTTATGCTTGGAGGTCCTTCACCGTTTGCTCGAGATCCATCTTACTGAAATAAACAGTAGAAAGATGAGGAGACTTGTTGTAAGAAACCTGCTTATGTTATAATGAATGGTAAATGCATATGCAATGATTTCAAGGATTTTAAAGATTCAAATTTGTTTTAGACAAAAAGGAAACACACGTTATATTAATAAATTAAAGTTTGAATACATCAATGCCTCTTTGGGAAAAATAATACAAAAACTCTAAGATAAAAGGTTGTACGCATCCTCTTTGGTGCGATGTAGGCATTCAGAGTCCACTCCTTATGAAGTTGCTTAATGAGATACAAAACCTTCTTCTCGCTAGCGTAGAATTGGGTTTCGAAGGTGTGTCGCTCCCCCTTGAGTTGTATCCAATCTCTTTGTAAGTCTTCAAGAGAGGTGGGCATGTCAGGACGCAGGACAGTGTATGGAACATCTCCTTCCATAACAGGCTCAATGATTACCGAGAAAATGGAGGGATAAGGCATCATGAGACTTTGAGCGCGAGTTCGTACCCATTTGAGGTAAGGCTCAAGAGGGATGGAATTCTTACACCCTAATGTCTTGCTATCTACCTTGTTCAACATCCTCCAAGCTCGGATGAATCTCTGGTGAAGACCTTGATCGTCGTTCTCGTAGTCAAATACCAAACCTTGAATGATCATCTCATATGGGCCATCCCTTCGGGCGTAACCAAACTGTCTTAAGTCTAAGAAAGGGTTGTAGGTGATACCTCCTCTAATGCAAAGTAAAGAGACATTAGGGAATTCTCCATAACGGTCGACAATAGTAACATTCTCTATGGATCGGGAACACCAATGAATGTCTGAATGTTTGAGCGTCATCAACCTTTGTGACCATCTTAAACCTTGCTCGTTCTTCAATACAGATTAGGGAAGATACGAAATAAATCATCTTGCCAAGAGAGGAGTGTAACACATAAGGATACCTCTTTTCCTCATAGTCAGAGTGTGAAAATAATGTAGGATGTCCCCTAGTAAAGTAGGCACCGAGTTACGAGACATGAAGATCTTGAGGGCGTTCATATCTATGAGTTGGTCAGGATTTGGAAACAAAACCATCCCATAGATGAGGAGAGCCACAATTTCTTCAAAAGCTTGCAAATCCAAAGAGTTCCAACAGTTTTGGGCTTTCTCAAACAATAACTTTGCTAGGAAACCCTTGACACCACTCCTTGTTTCCCAATTGGTCGTGACATCAGATGATTGCAAGTGTAGAGCTTGAGCAATCTCTTCTGGATTTGGATCTCTTTCCGTACTGTTGAAAGGTAGTTGATTGAGAATGGGAATCCTTAAGAGTTGGGATAATTCTTCTAAAGTTTGCACAAGTTGATAATCGGGAAATATGAAGCAATGGTGTAAGGGATCAAAGAACTGAAAGAACACTTTCATCATGTCTTCATCAGTGTTGGAGGTGATCAAGTTTAGTAGGCGACCATGTCTTTCGGTAAATGGAGAGTTTTCAGGAATCCTTGATGCTAGCTCCTTAAGTTGAGGAGGGATCCTTACAAGATTGACTTGAATGGTTTTCCTGCGAATAGGATCCATGTCCTACAAAACAGAACAAAGATAAATCCCAAGATCCTTGAAATGTTTAGTGAATGAATATGATGTTATGATGTTCATGATGTTATGTAAAAGTAAATATCGACAAACAAAGCAAATAAGTCCTTAAGTTTAGGCTTGCATGGAGTCTCATAGGTAAGTACCCTCTTGAAGTTTAGTTGGCTCAAACCTGTCCTAGTAATAGTAACCGGGTTCTAAGGAGCTCAATATCACTAGTTTGGTTTTTTGGTCATTGTTTCAGCACAAGCCTCCTTAATGGCGACCGAAATATCCCAAAAAAACCAAACCTCAATGAGTGTAGTATCGAGTATCTACCAACTTCAGACTACACCAAAGTCGGTCATCTCACTACGTCCTAAAGGCCAAGTTGGTCAAGTAAAGGTTCTAAAAGTTCATTATTGCTTCATGACATCACTCAGCGGCCCCGTATTCTCCTTTATTAACTCAAGGGCTACCAGTACCCACAAATATGTCGCACTGACGTAGCTATTGCTTAGACCATGTCGGTATAACCCGCACAATTTCCATAATGTTTTGCTACTTACCTATAAGGTAACCAAAATTTGGGTAGAGGATTCAAACCCAAATAAAGAACCATAATGTAAAGCAAATAAGTCAAACAATGAAAGCAAGTAAATGTGATCTAACCCTAAGGTAACCCCACTTTTAGAATATTCCCCAGCAGAGTCGCCAGTTCTGTGATATAGTGGGAGAATTGACTTGGGTGTTTTTGTGTTTTATCGCAAATGTTGCTGATAGCAAGAGTCGCCACCGACTTTTCTTTTATCTAAAAGGAAAGGTGAAAAAGCACAGGAAAGACCTTTGAGATTATTTCTTGAGTTCGGGGGGTATATTATGAAAAGGGAAGGTATTAACACCCTTTTCATCCATGGTTTTCCATGGGCTCTTAGTTACTTGCTAGATCAATTGCTTTTGTTTGAAATTGTGCTTTGTGTGGTTTTTGAAAGTATTTTGTAAAGAGGTCATTGTTTAGGCAAACTTTGTAATGATTCTCGTTCGTAAGAATGTATACAAAGTGTTTGATCTTTTGAAAATGTTTTCAAGTTTTGTAAGATGTTTTAAAAGTGTAGGTGTTTGTTTTGAGAATAACAAGGGTGTTTTGTTTTGAAATTGAGCAAGTAATTAGGAGCATTCTACCTACTCAAAAGTCTTTCATGTTCATTTCTTTTTCCTTTGACATTGTTATCTTACCATTAATTTGGTAAGTAACTCTATCTTTGGAGGTAAACGGGACGGGCGAGGGTCATCGTATAAATATGATTAGCAATGTTGCAAGGTATCTTAGCATTCTCTTTTAAGGACTAAGATCATTTGAAAGGCAACATGGATAGTGTCATCGAGGGACTATGATCATTTATTTTGCTTATTTTTGATAAGATACCTCACATGCGTAATATAACTATTTAGTAAGGCAACCAAGTGGATTTACCCTAGGGGTGTTTGTGTGCAAGTGTATTGTTTTCATGCTTGGTCTTGTCTTTGATTATGGTTTTCTAATTGATTGGTTTTAGTCTTTCCATACAAACCCTAATTACTAGCATTTGTATATAAAGCGATAAATTGCGGAATTTAAAATTTACTATGCTATTACAATACTTGTGGGAGGGGGTGTACAAATTATAAATGGAGATTGCAAGAAAATAAAGCTTAATTATTTATTACATCAATATTGAATTTGTACAAGAATTGAAATAAATAATATACCAAATGAATAAATATACAACGATGTGAATGTAAAGTAAATGGATATTTTGTTTGGATTTTTTAGGAAAAGGGGTTTTGTTTTAACCTAATTAACTAAAAGAAAAATAATTAATTAAAAGTAAAACCTAAATTTACTAGGAAAAGAAATTAAATAAAATCCTAATCTATTAATTAATTAAAAAGAAATTAAGTTTATAAGAAAAGTATATTTTTGGTATTTTTGTCTTAAAAATAATTTATAGTGTTATAAAATATTTTTGGTCTTTTTAAATATTAAAATAATATATTTAAAGTGTCTAAAAGAAAATAATTAAAACCCTAGTTTTTTAATTAAATTTACAAAATAATTGGTGAAATAGATAAAGTATGATCGAATAAAATAATTTTTTGTGTAAATTTATAAATAAACCATTTCAAAATATAAATCTAATATTTTTATATTTTTTATGATCTTTTAGTATTAGAAAAATATTTAAGAAAACAAATAAATAAAAATAAGAAAAAAGAAAAATAAAATGGGTCAGGGGTGTGGATAGCCTGCAAGGGGGGTTAATAGTAAGATAAAAAACAAAAAGGCTCAAGGGAGGCCCAAGCGCCTGTCCAAAAAAAGTCAGAATGTACAAAAAATGTGAAAAAAACCAAAAAGGCACCACTGTGGCTCGAACTCAGGTCCCTCTAGTCACAGGCGCGCGCTTCTACCACTGGGGTGGCTATACATCCGTTTATATAATCAAAAAAATAAATATATGACACAAAACGCGCCCTGAATACACTTCATCTTCAACCTCTAGCCAAAGGACCCGTATCTTCTTCATTTCTCAACAAAAATGAACAGTTCAAACATGAAAGTTGTAGCATTCCTTCCCACGAATCCAACCATGTTAATAATTTAAACTAACAATAAAAGATGAAGGAGAATTTCTCTAGCCCTAATTAAAAACCTAAAAATTTCATGACACTTCAACTTTAAAATTCTCTAATCTCAGGCCATATAAATGCAAACTATGGATATGTACAGTTTCATGGCAAAGTTATCTACATTTTATCTTCACAAATCAAGACCTAACAATGCCTAAATAATGAGATGAAAATTCAGAAAACTCATCTTACAGCTGAAGATCGTGTTTAGAGTTAGAGCTACTTTCAAAGTGTTTTGATGATTGGGTGAGCTTCCTTGCACCTCCAGGAAGCTATTGCAAAGCTTACTTTGTGCTGAGAGTTCTTGAAACAAGCTGAAGAAGTCAATGTGCAATGCCCTGTTTTTGAAAATGGAGAATGGTGTAAATGGTATTACAGTTTGAAAACAAGGGTTGGGATAGTTTCTATATGTGTATTAGAAGCTTTGTGGATGGTTTGGCCAAGAAACGCACGAGGGGATTTGGAGGTTGGGTTCAAAAATCAGAAATGACAAGTTTTTGTGCTTGTATGGCAATTTCTAGTTTTAGGACTTTTTCAATCGTGTGTTAGCTTGAAATGCACTTGTATAATTATATGGAAGAGGTTAGAGGACTTTAGGAGGTCAGAAAACAAAGATCACATGTTATGAGTTTTTGACTTGTTTTTGAAGTTATCTTGAAAAACATGGTTTCAATGCAAGGTACATGTCTTGTAGGGTGGCTTGAAACTTTAAACATGTTTGTTATAATTTTATAGAGCATGCTTGTGCAGAAAGAACATGTACAAAACTCGATACAAGTTGACTTTGTGATTAAAGTCACTTTTCCAAAATGGAAGTGTGAACTTTGTTCCATTAATGGAAAATTTACTTGGACAAAGCTTGAATCAAATGGATAATATCTCAAAAGCAAGTGTAATATTATGATTATTGATAGATATTGAGGTTTAGAGGCCTGCAAAACAAGATTGTGCAGCATAGGTTTGAAATTGAATTCTTGTTCATCACAAAATGACTTGTAATTCAAGTGTGAAAACCCTAACTTCATCTCTTCGATTCTCCCTACTCAAGAATGAACTCAAGGAGTTCTTGGACATTTTGGAAAGCTTGTAATGTGCTCTACAACCACTCTTTGAATCACTTTTGAAAATTCCCCTTGTAACTATATGAAAAAGTGTCATGAAGTTAGGTCAAAATCCTGACCAAAACTAGGGCAAAATTTCACTAAGTGTCAAATTTCAAGACCATAACTTTATGAACTAATAACTTGAGATCCCGGAACTTTTAGGAGAAGTTGTGTAAAGCAATTTTGTATATATCATAGATATCTACAACTTTCATGTTGAAAGTTTCTTCTGAATCCTCTTGCATCATGGTGAAAAATTGGCTTAAAGTTATGAAAAAACATGAAGTTTAAACACTTAGAAAAATTTCTAAGTTCGAAAACTTTGACTTTTTAAAATGAAATCTTGACTTTTTGATTTATTGATGAATAAGTTTCATATTTTGACATGTTTTGATGAATTGTGATCTTTGGCATTGAATTTTGACTAAAAAGTCAAAGTTTGACTTTTTAGTGTACAGTTGACTTTTGATTAGTTGACTGAAAATTCACTGTCAATCCAATTGATCTTGAGCAATGTTTTGGGTCATGCCATTAGGTAAAAATGATGAAATTGAACTCTTGAAATCATGCTTCAAACCAATTGACCATTTTCTAGGTCAAAAATCAGAAATTGCCCCTTCTCAGTCAAAACCCTAATTTTGACCATTTTGCCCTTTTGATGATTTGATCAAATTTCTTGGAGAATTATGGTCCAATCTTGATAAAATGATACATATGAGTTTATAATATTGATTTGGATCAAAAATTATGAAGTTTGACTGTAAATTGGCCATAGTTGACTTTTTCCCAATACAGTTGATTTTTAGGTCAACTGCTTAATTGACTGAGCAAAAGTGTGATCTAAGGCTTGAAACTTGACATGAGCAATCTTGAGGGTCCATAATGATCCATAAAAGTCATATGGGGTATTGTAAGTTCAAATATCCTTGTGCAATCTCAAACCCTAATTTTGGTCATCAGTGCTTAAGGAGGTGTCTTGAGCTGATCAACCCTAATGCAATCTTGAGTCAAAGGAGATCTTCTGAGCAAATTCTTGATAAACACGAGGGAAAATTTTGGGGTACAACACTTAAAATAAAAGGTATATGTGACCCATGGAGATTGATAATCACAACATCAATTCCTTTTCCATAAACATTTACAACTCCATCAAACACCATACCTCATCGGGATTCGGGATCAGGACCTTCCTCAAGCAAAGGTTCATCACAATCTTTTACTTTTAAATACATCACATCCTTATCAGAGAAATCATACTTAACATACTGATAATCATCAACTGGTTGGTAAGAAAGGTACTCTGCCAACATACTGCCTTTAGTAGCCTTCTGAGTATGATATTCAATATCATATTCAGACAACAGCATCTGCCAACAGGCAATTCTTCCAGTAAGAGCAGACTTTTCAAAAATATACTTAATTGAATCCATTTTGGAAATCAAACAAGTAGTGTGATTCAACATATATTTTTGCAATCGCTTCGTCGCCCAGCCAATATTACTCCATGAGCTATATTTTTTCAACATGTTTTTTCTAGCATAGAATATTGTGACTCAGTCACTGATCTTCTTGCTCAAATAGTAAATAGCTTATTCTTTTATGTATGTTTCATCTTGTTGTCCCAAAATACAGCTCATGGAGTTATCCAGCACAGTCAGATACATAATCAATGGTCTTCCTTCAAAATGAGGGAGCAATATAGGAGGCTCAAATAGATACTCTTTAATGCTTTCAAATTCCCTTTTGCAATCGTCCATCCACACACAACCTTGATCTTTCTTTAACAGCTTGAACATTAGTTCACATGTTGCAGTCTATGGGAAATGAATATGGAAATGTAATTCAACAACAACATTACATAATTTACCATCCAATCATTACCTGCAACATCATCATACAACATTCTAATACATTTAATTCATCAAACAACATAAAATTTCATGATCCACACTATTAATCCAACATTTACAAAATTACAACAATGATCATGATATTGAGAGAAAAAAACACAAACCAAGCATATACATAATCTTCCCATCCATCATCATACAAACCCTTAGATAACTAAAACCCCACCCTTACCATAGAGTTCTTGCAAAATCTTCTCAACACTGGTGATCTTCTCTCCCCCTTTTCCCTAGTTCTCCTTTCTCTTTTCTCCAAATTTTCACGATCTATCAGTTTCTATTCATCCACTTCTCTTTTCTATTAATTTATTATATTTTCATTATAACTTAATCCAACTAATTAAATAATAATTATAATTATAATTATAATTATAATTATAATAATTCCATCAATTATTCAATTAAATTAATATTCACCTAATATTAAATAATTAAATAATTATTGACTAATATAATTCAATTAGTCTTACTCACCACACCACCAAATAATACACTTTTGCTCACACACCTCCAACGCCTTAATTCTACTCTTAAGGTCACTACCCCACACCAAGGCTACCCCAAAACACCAAAAACCAAACAATACCACATAATCATCAAATACCACATAATTAAATTATGGAAAATAAATAAAATAAGTCGGGGCATTTCAAACACGCTATTGGTCATGATCACAGAAGGTGATTGCAACAGCAGTAGGCTGCCGAGCAGCAACAATAATAGTAGAAAGTTGTTAAACGGAAACTGCAACATTTTCGGGAACGTTACAGAAATGCATTTGAAAGAAAATGTTATAGTGACAGTGCGAGATGAAGTCCAATGCAGTGAATAGTGGTACTTGGATTCTTGTTATTCAACACATATGACGGGTATGAAGGATTTGTTTATTAAAATCAATGAAGCCACGGAGAATAAAGTGAAATTCACTTATGACACCACTTTAGCGGTCGGCGGGGTCAGTGATGTTTGATCATGAGAAGGGATGGTGGTCATTTCTTGATCAAAAATGTGCTATACATTTCTAGAATTAAATGTAATCTTCTATATTGACCAATTGCTTGAGAAAGGTTACAAGACTCACATGGAAGATAAGATTTTGTGCGTTTTGGATGGAAATAGGGTTTTGGTCCTTAAACCTCCTATGGCTTCCAATAGAACTTTCAAAATTGAGTTAAAAGTGATGGATCATAGGTGTCTTACTAGAGGTAAGTCAAGATGAGTGGTTGTGGTATTACCGGCTTGGGCATCTCAATTTAGAGATCTCAATGCGTTGAAAAGAAATGGTATGGTAGCCAGACTGCTTTCCATTAATATTCCAGCTAAGATTTGTAAAGAGTGTATGCAAGGGAAGAAGTACAAGAGTAAATTCAGAAAGGATGCATGTTGTGATACGGTGGGAGAACTGACTAGTGTTTTGCGTTCGTATTCGCACTTGTGCGGTTGAGCAAGAGTCGCCACCGACTTTTTATTTTATCCTAAAGGAAAGGTTAAAAAAAGCACAGCAAAAACCTTTTGAGATATTTCGTGGGTTCGGGGGGTAGATTATGAAAAGGGAAGGTGTTAGCACCCTTTTCATCCATGGTTATCCATGGGCTCTTAGTTACTTGGTTTTTAGATCACTTGCCTTGTTTTTCGATTGCTTTGAAAATGGTGTGTGTGTGGGTGCTTTTTGAAAATGTTTTGGAAGAAGATGCCTTGTCTTAGGCTAACCTTGTAACAGTTCTTTACTCGAATGTTTTACAAAGGCGTGTATCTTTTCGAAAAGATGTTTCAAAATGTTTTGAGAGTTTGTTTGAAAGTGTTGTGGATTGTGGTTTTTGAAAAGAAGGCAAGTGTTTTTGCAAGTTTGATCTCAAGTAACTAAGAGTTTTGTCTACCCTATTGTACTCAAAGGTTTTTGTCATGTTTTAACCCCTTTTAACAATTTGTTCCGCCATTGAAATTGGTGGACAATCTTGCATTCAGGAAGTTTATTCGGGACAGGCGCGAGTCATCTTATGGACCATGAATGCAATGATGCCAAGTGTCTTTGGCAATTTGCTTTGAAGGGACTATGATCATTCCGTTTAGGCAACTTTCGAAAGCGTCATCGAGGGACTTATGATCATTTGATTTTGTTTTGCCAAAGATACTCGACGTGCAAGCATGGTCCATTTTGGAAGGCAACATGTGGGATTACCCTAGGGGGTGCAAGTGTGATTGTGTATTGATTACATGTATTTGTCTTGTATTAGGTTATCTAGCGTTTGATTTTATGTACATACAAACCCTAGGTCTAACCATGGTATAATTGGAAAACTGTAAATTGCGGAATGTAAAATCTACGCTATTACAAAGTAATATCCGGGAGTGGGGGTATAAATGTACAAGGGGGATGAGACTTATAGTATCCAATAAGTTACAACCAAATCGAATGTGCGATCAAATGTAAATATCGAATATACAGATATAAGATAAAAATGTGTATAGGGCAATGTGAATGCATTGTATAAGTGTAAGTGTGAGATGTATATGTATTGTGTAATTATGTACAAGTGCGAGATGTGGAATTGAAACGTATTAGGGTTTTTGACCTAGATACATGTTTTAATCTTGTATTTTTGATTCATATGTTAATTATGTACAAAAGAAAAAGAAAGTGTTTTGATTTAAATGTTCAAGTTTTTAATTAGATTTATTATGTATATATAAAAAAAGAAAGTATTTTAATCGAATATTTGTGAGTTTTAATATTAGAGAAAAAAATGTATTTCTATTGTTATGTATAAATATGTATTTTAATCAAGTATTAAATTATGTATATAAGTTAATTAAAAAAAGGTATTTTGTTATTTTTAATTATATAAAAATGTATAATATATACAAAATTAATGTTTTAAAATGTATGTACAAAATAAAATGTTTTTAATAGAATATTCAAGTTTCTAATTAAATTAGGTATAAAATGTTTTAAGAAATTTTAAATCATGCAAAGAAATGTATATACATTTTTTATTTAAAAGAGTAAATAAAAAGAAAGTATTTTCAACTTAATATATGACAAAATGCTAAGTTAGAAAAATGTATGATTTTGTGATAAAATATGAAATGAGTTTACATAATATGATGAAAAAAAAGAGTTAGTATTAATCCAAATGTTTGTGAATTGTGTTAGTGGTTTTATTGGGCTTAGGAGGGACGCAGAATGGGCAAGGCCCAAGCTGATCCAAAAGCAAAATCAGGGTTTCACGTTTGTTTGTTCAATTGGTAGCGCATAGGGTTTGGGACGCGCCGTTTGTATGTTCGTCTTCTCCGTTCTTCTTCATCTCCCTGAATGTTTCTTGGTCATGGCTACTGAGTTTAATTTTTTTATGCATGTTCCTGTACCTCCTTCTGTTCGAGGCCACCGGCGCCACCCATTTTCCTCCTCTTCACCCTAGCTCCAACGGCGAAATGAAAGGTATGACTTTATTCAACGCATTAGGGGGCTCGTGCTTTGTATGCTTAGTTTTCTGCTTATTAATTCGAATCTATGTGTTTCTTTTGTTGATTATGCGAAGGGGAAAGGAACTGTACCTTTCTGAGGAGACGGAGGAGTGACGGTGGTGGAGGCGCCCAGGAGGCCGGAGCGAGCGGAGGGGGAAGGAGAGCGCGATGCTGATGAACTTGATGTCCCTGGTATTCTGTATTGACCCTCTTGCTTAGGTTTTATGATGCGTTGATTTGCCTGAAAACTTGGTATTGATGAACTTTCTCTTCTTCTCTCGTGTTGCCTATGGAAACATTATTTTCTTCTATGTCCCTGAGTTGCTTTGAATTGTTGTTCTGTGTTATCTTGAACTGGATGCCTTTCTGAGATTTATCGCCCAATGATGTTCATGCTGAGGGCTTAGGAATTGGTTTCGTGCTTGACAGTAAGTTTTGACAAGTTATGCTTTTGAGTTTGATAGGCTTATTGCAGGATAAGGCCTTGAATGGTGTTTTGAGACAGGGGTTCTGGTTTATCAGTTTGGTAATTCAGTTTAAGGTTATGTGTTTGTATCTTTCACAGGTTTGGCCTTTACTGATGCAGGTTTTAGGTTTGGGTTGGTTCTTGGACTTTGATTTATTTGTTTGACAGGGTAGCAGTTAAGGCTACTGCAGATTGGTAGTTTTGCTTATGTGTTGACAGTATGTTCTTGCATTTTGGTTTGGATGATGTGTTTGATAACTGGTGAGATTCTGGAGTGTTTCAGGTTATGGTTTTTGGTGATTCTGGTTATATGTTTGCTTGGTTGTGAGGCTTCTCCCCTTGAACTTGGTAGCCAGTTTTTTTTCAGTTTTGTATATTTTTCTCTCTTTCTTATCCTGCCTCGCCCGAAAACCTGCCTTGCTTCCTTTATCTCTCTTTTTTTTTCATAGTACAGCTTTAGAATTATTATATGATTTATGTTGTACTATCCTCTGAAGGGGCCTGTGGGAAATGATGAAAAGGATCCAAGTTGCTTGCATAACACATTTTCCTCTGCATCTTTTTTATCTCTTTTGACAGCTTTGTGTGCTGACTTTTCCTTGATATCTTGGCAAAAATCCCTTTTTGACAGCTTTGACAGTTTTGATAGCAACTTGTACTACTTTGATTTCTTTGATATCTTTGGCATTTGATAGGAAGTGGGCATTGAATTTTTTCAGTTTAGTTTGAATTGGAAATTGAGATTCTATGCAACTTGAATTTTCAGAAATTATGCATTTGACATTCATGAATAAAAAAATGGAATTCTTCCCTCTTTGTGAACCGGGAGAAATCCCGTGATTTGCAGAGAGGGTCAACTGATCCCAGTCAGTGGCCCCTAATGATGAGCAAATTTAACTGTCTTTAATTAACTGCTTTCTGACTTTCTCTCTTTTCTTTTCGCAGATAAAAAATGGAGCACCGGAGCGGAGTGAAGAATGAAGAATATTAGGAATAGGATAGTTTTTATTTTATGTAATATTTTAAATTAATGTATATTATTGTTCATAATTTAAATTATAAACAACAATTTGTAGAAATAATTCAAATATCAATAAAATCTAAATTATCCAATTAATTCTAATTTTCTTTATTGTTTATTTATTTATTTAAAATTCTTTGAATTAAAACAATTGAAACATAAATTTCAATCATTCAATTTTAGAATAATAAATAACTTAAATAAAAACAACATTGATCAATTAAACCTGTCTTATTCAAAATCCAAAGCAAAGCAGCAGTTAACCCAAATGGACTGATCAAACGTATTCCTTCTTCACTGATTTGTCATAAACACTGTGAATCCAATACTGCATACTGTGTTTGACTGGCTCAAAGAAAACCACATGAATTCAAACCACTGTTTCTTTCACTGATTAAATTATGAATAATGCAAATTCAACCCGAATCTCGGAATAAACTGCAAAGTGCTGTAGAATTTTAATCTTTCTGAGAATACGCCCATAAAACCTTAACTCCTGATTAAATGCCAAATAACGCTCGCCTGATCACAATTGAGCCCAAAATCGTCCAAACCCTAGGCCAACTGTATGAAACAATCCAAGGCTCTGAAAATCAGTAAAAACCCTAATTTTGCCTGACTGTCAAGAAAAGTCCATTTGTCCGATTCTTGAGCCAGTTTGAAAAGTCAGGAAATGTCTGAAGCTGAGATTTCTTGTGGAAAAGCGCGAGGGCAAATTTTGGGGTACAACAGTTGCCCCTGTTCAATCTTCTTTGACCTGAAGAGTTAGATTGGCAAGTTTGCCTTTCGCGACTTGAAGGTAAAAGGAGATTGGACACTAATGTGCCCAGAAAATTTGCGCTCGTCGATGTGACGGTGGAGGTGAATGGGCTTAAAGATGCCATTTGGTGATGGGCTTAAAGATGCCATCTGGCGCGATAGAATTTTGTCGGGGGATGGGCTTAGAGATGCCATCTGAGAATGGGCTTACAGATGCCATTCGGCGACTGCTGGTAGGATGATGGGCTTATAGATGCCATCTGGACATGTTGGACTGTATGTCAATGGTGAGTGGACAAGCATTAGAAGGGCATCCATGTTTCGGAACACCTCTGAATCGGGGTCCGAACAAGCAACAGATTGACGTCCATGTCTGGAGAATCTGTAAACTATCTGAGATTGAATAAGCAATAGAGCAGTATCCGTTGTTGGGACATGTCCGTAAACTATTTTCAAAAATTGAGAAGAGTCTGAATCAGTTGGTAGATTGACATCCGTTGTAGGGAAGAATCTGTAAACTGTCTTCAAAAGTTGAGAAGAGTCTGAATCAGTTGGTAGATTGACATCCGTTGTTGGGAAGAATCTGTAAACTGTTTTCAGAAGTTGAGAAGAGTCTGCACAAGTCGGTAGATTGACCTCCGTTGTAGGGAAGAATCCGTAAACTGTTTTCAGAAGTCTTGAAGTTGAAGAGGAGCCGGTGTAGGGTTTCCGCTGATGCGTCTGAATGAATCTGGAATAAGTATCAGAATGTCGCCGTGTCTGGGTCATATCTGAACTATTTCTGGATGAATCTCGGGAGATTATCTGTGTCTGTCGACTGATCTTACCTGAAAAGGCAAAGGGTTAGTTGTATGCAATGTTATGATGCATGATGCAATGTACGTGACATCAATGTTTATGAATGTGAATGGATGCGTATGTAAGCTGGAGAGCTAATCTTGCCAAGGATACATGAATCCGAGATGGCTGAAGAAAAAAGCATCTTGACTGCTGTCGGGGAAAATAAATCCTTGGCTGTCGCTGGGGAAGAGAATTCCTGATGACCTCTACTGGGGAGCTCCAAACTAGTAGACTCATACTGGGGAGGCCAGATTGAGAATCTTCGGCTTGATGGGAAGTAACCCTGGAGACTTCACTGGGGAACTCAAGATTTTCCTTCCTAAAACTCTGTGGGGAGAAGGTTCAATGGTCTGGCTCCGCTGGGGATACTGAAGCTTAAACTCTGAGGGGAATTGAATTCCGGAGGATTCTCTGGCTGGGGATTTGCAAAGATAAGTTACTGCTGGGGAATTTTGATGAACTCCGCTGGGGATAGGGATAATTTTGGCGAGCGCGATCTTCCGTGGTGGTTAGCTTGAGAAGAATATGAACAAGCGATAGGTTAACCTCCGTTTACTTGGAGAACCCGTGAACTGTTTTCAGAAATCGTGAAGTTGAATCAGCAATAGAGCAGCATCCGTTGTTGGGAAGCGTCCGTAAACTAATTTCAAAGGTTGCATCTGAACAAGCTGATAGATTAACATCCGTTACTTGGGAGGAATCTATGAACTGTTTTCAGAAGTCTTGAGAAGAATCTGAACAAGTGATAGGTTAACATCCGTTTACTTGGAGAACCCGTGAACTGTTTTCAGAAGTCTTGAAGTTGAATCAGCAATAGAGCCGCATCCGTTGTTGGGAAGCGTCCGTAAACTAATTTCAAAGGTTGCATCTGAATAAGCTAATAGATTAACATCCGTTACTTGGGAGGAATCTATGAACTGTTTTCAGAAGTCTTGAGAAGAATCTGAACAAGTGATAGGTTAACATCCGTTTACTTGGAGAACCCGTGAACAGTTTTCAGAAGTCTTGAAGTTGAATCAGCAATAGAGCCGCATCCGTTGTTGGGAAGCGTCCGTAAACTAATTTCAAAGGTTGCATCTGAATAAGCTAATAGATTAACATCCGTTACTTGGGAAGAATCCATGAACTGTTTTCAGAAATCTTGAGAAGAATCTGAACAAGTGATAGGTTAACATCCGTTTACTTGGAGAACCCGTGAACTGTTTTTAGAAGTCTTGAAGTTGAATCAGCAATAGAGCCGCATCCGTTGTTGGGAAGCGTCCGTAAACTAATTTCAAAGGTTGCATCTGAATAAGCTAATAGATTAACATCCGTTACTTGGGAGGAATCTATGAACTGTTTTCAGAAGTCTTGAGAAGAATCTGAACAAGTGATAGGTTAACATCCGTTTACTTGGAGAACCCGTGAACTGTTTTCAGAAGTCTTGAAGTTGAATCAGCAATAGAGCCGCATCCGTTGTTGGGAAGCGTCCGTAAACTAATTTCAAAGGTTGCATCTGAACAAGCTGATAGATTAACATCCGTTACTTGGGAAGAATCCATGAACTGTTTTCAGAAATCTTGAGAAGAATCTGAACAAGTGATAGGTTAACATCCGTTTACTTGGAGAACCCGTGAACTGTTTTCAGAAGTCTTGAAGTTGAATCAGCAATAGAGCCGCATCCGTTGTTGGGAAGCGTCCGTAAACTAATTTCAAAGGTTGCATCTGAATAAGCTAATAGATTAACATCCGTTACTTGGGAAGAATCCATGAACTGTTTTCAGAAATCTTGAGAAGAATCTGAACAAGTGATAGGTTAACATCCGTTTACTTGGAGAACCCTTGAACTGTTTTCAGAAGTCTTGAAGTTGAATCAGCAATAGAGCCGCATCCGTTGTTGGGAAGCGTCCGTAAACTAATTTCAAAGGTTGCATCTGAACAAGCTGATAGATTAACATCCGTTACTTGGGAAGAATCCATGAACTGTTTTCAGAAATCTTGAGAAGAATCTGAACAAGTGATAGGTTAACATCCGTTTACTTGGAGAACCCGTGAACTGTTTTCAGAAGTCTTGAAGTTGAATCAGCAATAGAGCTGCATCCGTTGTTGGGAAGCGTCCGTAAACTAATTTCAAAGGTTGCATCTGAATAAGCTAATAGATTAACATCCGTTACTTGGGAAGAATCCATGAACTGTTTTCAGAAATCTTGAGAAGAATCTGAACAAGTGATAGGTTAACATCCGTTTACTTGGAGAACCCGTGAACTGTTTTCAGAAGTCTTGAAGTTGAATCAGCAATAGAGCCGCATCCGTTGTTGGGAAGCGTCCGTAAACTAATTTCAAAGGTTGCATCTGAATAAGCTAATAGATTAACATCCGTTACTTGGGAGGAATCTATGAACTGTTTTCAGAAGTCTTGAGAAGAATCTGAACAAGTGATAGGTTAACATCCGTTTACTTGGAGAACCCGTGAACTGTTTTCAGAAGTCTTGAAGTTGAATCAGCAATAGAGCCGCATCCGTTGTTGGGAAGCGTCCGTAAACTAATTTCAAAGGTTTGAGAAGAGTCTGAACAAGTCGGTAGATTAACATCCGTTGTTGGGAAGAATCCGTAAACATGTTTCAGAAGTCTTGAAGAGGGACCGGTGTAGGGCTTCCTGATGATGAGCTTGTGTAAAACTGCATCGGTTTTGAACACTTTTGACATTCGAATGCCCCAAGCGGTGATGAAGGAATCTTGAATCAGATTACTTCTGCATATTGAGAGATTTCTTGAAATCTTGACTGGACTGCCCCAGGTTAATTGTACTCGAAAGATCTGTTGGACCTTGACTGGACTGCCCCAGGTTAATTAGATTGTGACATGTCATGCCCCTTTGTTGATAAGGGATTTGATGGAAGTGTTATCCTCTTGAAGTGATTTTGACTTGCTGAGAGAGTTTTCGTTCCTCCGAACATTCGTTGTATGAATTTCTTCGCTGTCAAACAAAAGGGTCAAATGCAGACAATGATGTTCGAATAATGCAAAGTTTATGTTTGTCTCGAAGTTTTGAAAAATGCGTTTTTAGCAGAAAACTTTTCATAAGACGAGTTAACACAAGATTTAGAGCAAAGCCCTACAGGAGTCAGGATACCTTTTGTAACAGTATTCTTTCGAACTAACCCATGCTTCAATTAGGACTTTTGAAGGGTTGTAACGTGGCCTGGTTCACGGTTTAAGAAACAAAGGATAAAGGTTCAAAGTATATTTGTACCCACCCGCTCTTCGTGATGTTCTTCAACCTAAGCTCAGTTAATTGTGCGTCGCACGCTGTTTTGAGTTTGGAGCGACTTTTGGGCGATGGTTCACCAGTTGAATTTGGGAGACAGTCATCATCTCCTTTTTCTTTTTCAACACTTTTCATGTTGTTGAGGATTTTGTAATGACCTCACTATTTTGATTTTGATTTGTTATCCCTAACTTTTGCCTGACTGTTCCCGTTTTTCGAGATTACAGTCAGCGGGATGCCCCAGCTTTCTTAAGCCTCCTTTATGGGTTTTGGCTCAGTGGGTTCTTTCTCTTTTGAGAGATTGACTGTCTATATGATAGGGAACCACCTTTGTCTTTTGATTCCAAAGGAATGCTTTCTTTTTCGACGTCGTTCGTTGTATTACGAACTGAGAGTTTGCGACTTCAATGCACATTTTCTTTTGAATTAACTGAGATACTACCCCGCCCCAGGTTTATATCAAAGGTTTTGATCGTTTAGAACAGAAAACTCCTACTTCTTTGGCTCGAAGGGGTTGACTAGGGATTAACTTCCTTATAACTCCGGTGTTTGGGAATTGAAAGAAATGCATGTACATCATCAGCACGGTCTGTTCAAAAGCATACTGTATAAGATCACGGCATTGTTTCGTCATCCTCCCTCTAAAGGCTTACAGCTTTTTATCAAGAGTTAAATATCATAAAGAAAAGCATAAGAGTAGTGAAACGAATGGATGAATTCAAGACAAACATATGCAATGCATTAATGAAAACAGAGTTTAACATCAACAGATAATTGTTTGATAGCAAAAGAAATTACAACTTTGAAAATTCAAAAAAAAGAAGCAAAAGTCTTTCAGTTTGAGCTTCGTCACTTCAAGCGGAGAACCCTTTAACGGAAGATCTTCATCTCGCCGTCTGGCATGAATTCCAGCACCCCAATGTCAATCAGATCTTGAATCTTGTTCTTCAGGGCCCAACAGTCGTTGGTGCTGTGTCCCGGGCTGCAGGAGTGGTAAACACAGAATGCGTCGGGGTTAAAGTGAGGAGAGGAGATATTGGGCTTCTGAGGAGGATCTTTTACAGTAAGAAAATTGACCTCCAACAGGCGCTTCAGTATGAAGAATGATGGTATTTCAGTCTTCGTAAACTGTCTTCCCGACTTTTCTTGTTTACGCTGATGGCCCCGTTGACGCTGGCGAGTTTGTTGATGGGTTTGTGACCCTGAAGCTAGCAAAGGAGCTTTCCCCTTGTCTTCTTGAGTGGATGGAAGTTGAGCAGTGACTTGCTCTTCGACCTCAGATGTTTGCCCCAGTTGGTTGTTTGGAAGCAGTTGGCGGACAAGAACTCTGAGTTCCTCTTGTCTTTGAGATAGGTCTTGGATGAGAGCCATCTGGCCCACCAACTGTCCTCAGTGTTGTCAGATCAAACTGCAGCTCCGCAATCTGATCATTCCTGGCATTGTTGGAACTCCCCAAGTCTTTGGTGAGGAGAGCTTTCACCTCTTCTTGCCCCAGGGACAAGTTCAGGAACATCTCCTGCAGCTGAGCAGTTTGGTCTTGGATGTCTTTGACAGACCGTTCTAGAGCCATCTCTTGCTGAAATAAACAGCAGGAGAGTAAGGAAACCTGAAAAAGGAAAGATTGTCAAAATGCGATGCATGATATGTGGATGCATGCTTTCAAGGATCTCTCGGGGTAAACACAAGAAAATGTTAGAGGTTGAACTCTGTTCTTGGATTGGAGATCTCTGCACCAATGGATGTCCTTCCACGAGAATCAAGCTCACCATGTCAAGTGGGTCATAGCCACTGATTCAAGTTGTTGTACTTGAAATTTGATTGGAGAGCTTTGTATCGGTGGATGTCTTTCCACGAGAATCAAGCTCACCATGTCGAGTGGGTCATAGCCACTGATTCAAGTTATTGTACTTGAAATTTGATTGGAGAGCTTTGTATCGGTGGATGTCTTTCCACTAGAATCAAGCTCACCATGTCGAGTGGGTCATAGCCACTGATTCAAGTTGTTGCACTTGAACTTTGACCGGATTGGTTAGAGGAGAAACCCCTTTGCCTCTTGATAGATGTGTAGTTCAATGTAACCCTGCATCAACAGGACCCTCGAGATCCTTGAAATGGTTATTGAAAATGCTAAAATGCTATGGTATGATGTCATGTACATGTATGCACAAGCAAATGAGTGTATATACAGGCAAACATATTCACACAAAGCACACAAGGCCTTAGGTTTAGGCTTGCACGAGGTTCAGGTACTACCCTCTTTCAGTTTGTTGGTTAAAACCTGTCTTAACAAAAGTAACCGGGTTCTAAGGAACTCAATATCACTGGATCATTTTCATTGTTCATTGTTTTGGTTTAGCCACTTAACTAGCGACCAAAATATTCCAAGAAAACAACCCTCAATGAGTGTAGTATCGAGTATCTACCAACTTCGGACTGCACCAAAGCCGGTCATCTCACTACCCCTAATAAAAGGCCAAGATGGTCAAGTAAGGTTCTAGGTCATTAGTGCTTAGTGACATCACTCAACGGCCCCGTACTCTCCTTGATTGAACTCAAGGGTTACCGGTACCCACAAATATGTCGCACTAATATAGCTATTGCTTAGACCGTGTCGGTATACCCCGCACAGTTTCCACAACGTATTGCTATCTATGAATGTTTCCCAAAATCCGGGTGGAGGATCGTAAACCCAAACAATAGAGTCAAAGTATAAAGCAAGCAAATCAAACAATTAGTCATGCAAGAAGGTGATCTAAGCCCTAAGGTAACCCCACTTAAAACAATCCCCAGCAGAGTCGCCAGTTCTGCGATACGGTGGGAGAACTGACTAGTGTTTTGCGTTCGTATTCGCACTTGTGCGGTTGAGCAAGAGTCGCCACCGACTTTTTATTTTATCCTAAAGGAAAGGTTAAAAAAAGCACAGCAAAAACCTTTTGAGATATTTCGTGGGTTCGGGGGGTAGATTATGAAAAGGGAAGGTGTTAGCACCCTTTTCATCCATGGTTATCCATGGGCTCTTAGTTACTTGGTTTTTAGATCACTTGCCTTGTTTTTCGATTGCTTTGAAAATGGTGTGTGTGTGGGTGCTTTTTGAAAATGTTTTGGAAGAAGATGCCTTGTCTTAGGCTAACCTTGTAACAATTCTTTACTCGAATGTTTTACAAAGGCGTGTATCTTTTCGAAAAGATGTTTCAAAATGTTTTGAGAGTTTGTTTGAAAGTGTTGTGGATTGTGGTTTTTGAAAAGAAGGCAAGTGTTTTTGCAAGTTTGATCTCAAGTAACTAAGAGTTTTGTCTACCCTATTGTACTCAAAGGTTTTTGTCATGTTTTAACCCCTTTTAACAATTTGTTCCGCCATTGAAATTGGTGGACAATCTTGCATTCAGGAAGTTTATTCGGGACAGGCGCGGGTCATCTTATGGACCATGAATGCAATGATGCCAAGTGTCTTTGGCAATTTGCTTTGAAGGGACTATGATCATTCCGTTTAGGCAACTTTCGAAAGCGTCATCGAGGGACTTATGATCATTTGATTTTGTTTTGCCAAAGATACTCGACGTGCAAGCATGGTCCATTTTGGAAGGCAACATGTGGGATTACCCTAGGGGGTGCAAGTGTGATTGTGTATTGATTACATGTATTTGTCTTGTATTAGGTTATCTAGCGTTTGATTTTATGTACATACAAACCCTAGGTCTAACCATGGTATAATTGGAAAACTGTAAATTGCGGAATGTAAAATCTACGCTATTACAAAGTAATATCCGGGAGTGGGGGTATAAATGTACAAGGGGGATGAGACTTATAGTATCCAATAAGTTACAACCAAATCGAATGTGCGATCAAATGTAAATATCGAATATACAGATATAAGATAAAAATGTGTATAGAGCAATGTGAATGCATTGTATAAGTGTAAGTGTGAGATGTATATGTATTGTGTAATTATGTACAAGTGCGAGATGTGGAATTGAAACGTATTAGGGTTTTTGACCTAGATACATGTTTTAATCTTGTATTTTTGATTCATATGTTAATTATGTACAAAAGAAAAAGAAAGTGTTTTGATTTAAATGTTCAAGTTTTTAATTAGATTTATTATGTATATATAAAAAAAGAAAGTATTTTAATCGAATATTTGTGAGTTTTAATATTAGAGAAAAAAATGTATTTCTATTGTTATGTATAAATATGTATTTTAATCAAGTATTGAATTATGTATATAAGTTAATTAAAAAAAGGTATTTTGTTATTTTTAATTATATAAAAATGTATAATATATACAAAATTAATGTTTTAAAATGTATGTACAAAATAAAATGTTTTTAATAGAATATTCAAGTTTCTAATTAAATTAGGTATAAAATGTTTTAAGAAATTTTAAATCATGCAAAGAAATGTATATACATTTTTTATTTAAAAGAGTAAATAAAAAGAAAGTATTTTCAACTTAATATATGACAAAATGCTAAGTTAGAAAAATGTATGATTTTGTGATAAAAAATGAAATGAGTTTACATAATATGATGAAAAAAAAGAGTTAGTATTAATCCAAATGTTTGTGAATTGTGTTAGTGGTTTTATTGGGCTTAGGAGGGACGCAGAATGGGCAAGGCCCAAGCTGATCCAAAAGCAAAATCAGGGTTTCACGTTTGTTTGTTCAATTGGTAGCGCATAGGGTTTGGGACGCACCGTTTGTATGTTCGTCTTCTCCGTTCTTCTTCATCTCCCTGAATGTTTCTTGGTCATGGCTACTGAGTTTAATTTTTTTATGCATGTTCCTGTACCTCCTTCCGTTCGAGGCCACCGGCGCCACCCATTTTCCTCCTCTTCACCCTAGCTCCAACGGCGAAATGAAAGATATGACTTTATTCAACGCATTAGGGGGCTCGTGCTTTGTATGCTTAGTTTTCTGCTTATTAATTCGAATCTATGTGTTTCTTTTGTTGATTATGCGAAGGGGAAAGGAACTGTACCTTTCTGAGGAGACGGAGGAGTGACGGTGGTGGAGGCGCCCAGGAGGCCGGAGCGAGCGGAGGGGGAAGGAGAGCGCGATGCTGATGAACTTGATGTCCCTGGTATTCTGTATTAACCCTCTTGCTTAGGTTTTATGATGCGTTGATTTGCCTGAAAACTTGGTACTGATGAACTTTCTCTTCTTCTCTCGTGTTGCCTATGGAAACATTATTTTCTTCTATGTCCCTGAGTTGCTTTGAATTGTTGTTCTGTGTTATCTTGAACTGGATGCCTTTCTGAGATTTATCGCCCAATGATGTTCATGCTGAGGGCTTAGGAATTGGTTTCGTGCTTGACAGTAAGTTTTGACAAGTTATGCTTTTGAGTTTGATAGGCTTATTGCAGGATAAGGCCTTGAATGGTGTTTTGAGACAGGGGTTCTGGTTTATCAGTTTGGTAATTCAGTTTAAGGTTATGTGTTTGTATCTTTCACAGGTTTGGCCTTTACTGATGCAGGTTTTAGGTTTGGGTTGGTTCTTGGACTTTGATTTATTTGTTTGACAGGGTAGCAGTTAAGGCTACTGCAGATTGGTAGTTTTGCTTATGTGTTGACAGTATGTTCTTGCATTTTGGTTTGGATGATGTGTTTGATAACTGGTGAGATTCTGGAGTGTTTCAGGTTATGGTTTTTGGTGATTCTGGTTATATGTTTGCTTGGTTGTGAGGCTTCTCCCCTTGAACTTGGTAGCCAGTTTTTTTTCAGTTTTGTATATTTTTCTCTCTTTCTTATCCTGCCTCGCCCGAAAACCTGCCTTGCTGCCTTTATCTCTCTTTTTTTTTTTTCATAGTACAGCTTTAGAATTATTATATGATTTATGTTGTACTATCCTCTGAAGGGGCCTGTGGGAAATGATGAAAAGGATCCAAGTTGCTTGCATAACACATTTTCCTCTGCATCTTTTTTATCTCTTTTGACAGCTTTGTGTGCTGACTTTTCCTTGATATCTTGGCAAAAATCCCTTTTTGACAGCTTTGACAGTTTTGATAGCAACTTGTACTACTTTGATTTCTTTGATATCTTTGGCATTTGATAGGAAGTGGGCATTGAATTTTTTCAGTTTAGTTTGAATTGGAAATTGAGATTCTATGCAACTTGAATTTTCAGAAATTATGCATTTGACATTCATGAATAAAAAAATGGAATTCTTCCCTCTTTGTGAACCGGGAGAAATCCCGTGATTTGCAGAGAGGGTCAACTGATCCCAGTCAGTGGCCCCTAATGATGAGCAAATTTAACTGTCTTTAATTAACTGCTTTCTGACTTTCTCTCTTTTCTTTTCGCAGATAAAAAATGGAGCACCGGAGCGGAGTGAAGAATGAAGAATATTAGGAATAGGATAGTTTTTATTTTATGTAATATTTTAAATTAATGTATATTATTGTTCATAATTTAAATTATAAACAACAATTTGTACAAATAATTCAAATATCAATAAAATCTAAATTATCCAATTAATTCTAATTTTCTTTATTTTTTATTTATTTATTTAAAATTCTTTGAATTAAAACAATTGAAACATAAATTTCAATCATTCAATTTTAGAATAATAATAACTTAAATAAAAACAACATTGATCAATTAAACCTGTCTTATTCAAAATCCAAAGCAAAGCAGCAGTTAACCCAAATGGACTGATCAAACGTATTCCTTCTTCACTGATTTGTCATAAACACTGTGAATCCAATATTGCATACTGTGTTTGACTAGCTCAAAGAAAACCACATGAATTCAAACCACTGTTTCTTTCACTGATTAAATTATGAATAATGCAAATTCAACCCGAATCTCGGAATAAACTGCAAAGTGCTATAGAATTTTAATCTTTCTGAGAATACGCCCATAAAACCTTAACTCCTGATTAAATGCCAAATAACGCTCGCCTGATCACAATTGAGCCCAAAATCGTCCAAACCCTAGGCCAACTGTATGAAACAATCCAAGGCTCTGAAAATCAGTAAAAACCCTAATTTTGCCTGACTGTCAAGAAAAGTCCATTTGTCTGATTCTTGAGCCAGTTTGAAAAGTCAGGAAATGTCTGAAGCTGAGATTTCTTGTGGAAAAGCGCGAGGGCAAATTTTGGGGTACAACACATGTCATAGAACCAAGCATCATCTTGAGGTAGTGTATTCTTATGTGTGTAGGCTGATGCAAGTTGATTTGTATGGTGACAATAATTTTGTCACTTTTATCAATGACTTTAGTATAAAGTTATGGACATACCTAGTTAAGAGAAAGGATGAGGTATTTGAAGTGTTTAAGAAGTTTAAGTCTATGGTTTAGAGGTAAAGCCGTCACAAGCTTAAAATTATCAAAATGGATGATGGAGGTGAATATGTCTTAAATAACTTTGGGAAGTATTGTGATGAATGGGGGATAATGCATGAGGTTGTACCACCCTATATAACTCAGCAAAATGTGTTTTCGAGAGGAAAAAGCGATCGATCATGAACATGGTGAGAAGCATGGTGTTGTACCCCAAAATTTGCCCTCGCGTTTTTCAAGAAATAACAACTTCAGGCATTTCCTGACTTTTCAAACTGGCTCAAGAATCGGACAAACAGACTTTTCTCGTCAGTCAAACAAAAATTAGGGTTTCATTGATTTTTCAGGGCTCTGGATTTTCTCACACAGTTGGCTTAAGGGTTTTGGCTGATTCTGGCTCAATTTTTATCAGGCAAACGCTCTTTGGCATTTAATCAGGAATTAAGGTTTTATGGGCATATTCTCAGAAAAATTAAAATTCCACAGCACTTTGCAAGTTATTCCAAGATTCGGTTTGAATTCGCATTGTTTTGATTTAATCAGTAAAAGAGGCAGTTGGTTTGAATTCATGTTGTTTTGTTTGAGCCAGTCAAAAGAAATACGCAGTTTGGATTTACAGTGTTTGTTGAAAATCAATGAAAAGGGAATGCGCCTGATCAGTGTTTTGATTAATTGTTGACTTGCTTTGGAAAGGCCAGGATTAATTGATCAATGTGCTGAAGCATTGTTTATTTTAATTATTTATTATTCTAAATTAAATGATTGAAATTTATTTTTCAATTATTTTAATTCAAAGAGTTTTAAATAATAAATAAACAATAAAGAGAAAACGGAATTAAATTGGATAATGGAAACTTTTATTTATTCTTAAATTAACTGTACAATTATTGTTTATAATTTAATTACAAACAATGGTTTTACATCGATTTAAATTTAAATAAAAAAAAGAAAAAGCTATCCTATTTGTTTTCTAATTCTTCGTTCTTCACTTTGTTCCTCTCCATCCAAATATGCATCTGAAAAAGAAGAGGAGAAAAGTCAAATAACAGTTAAATTGAAAAGACAGATAAAAAGAAATTCATCATTAAGGGCCACTGATTGGGATCAGTTAACCCTCCCTGCAAATCACGGGATTTCTCCCGGTTCACAAAGAGGGAAGAATTTTATTCATTTAATCATGAATGCAAAATGTCAAAGTGCATAAATTCAAAATGTCAAACTGCATAGTTCAAGTTCAACCAAACTGAAAAAATCCAATTTCCTACTTTATACCAAAAAGTCCACCCAAGCTGTCAAAGAAAAGAGGATTTGGGCAAAGATATTAAAAGGAGAAAAGTACAAAAGCTGGATAAAATATGCAGAGGAAAGTTATGCAAGCAAGCAAGACACTATCTTTTCATCATTTCCCATCAGGTTAGCCCTTTCAGAATTGGGTACAGCACAAAACATGTTAAATATTTAACTGTACTAGAAGAGAGAGAGAAAGAAAAGAGGAGAAGTGTGGGCTTACTGTTTGGCTTTAGGCATAAGGAAAATACAGAAAATAAAACTGCAATAAGACAGTAAGGCAAAGGCTAAAATAAGCATTATTTCAGTGTTACTCAAATTAGGCAGAAGTACACAGCAGAGTCAATCACTAAAACAGAAAAATGCCAAAAAACTTTGCAAGTATGCCCAGTAACTCGGTTCAAGAAGAGATGCCAAAGTTTGAACAAGTCTTAGGCGCCAAAAGACCAAGAGGCTGGAAGACAAAAGAAACAAATATAAAATTGCAACAGCAGGGATAAAAAAGAGATAGAGATTAACTGCATAAAACACACAACAACAAAAAAAGAGGAGACCACTGAGCTTCAAAAACCTGATTGAGCCATAATACCAATATCACCAAAATACAAAACACCAAACCTAAAACCAATCCAGGACCTCAAGCCTGAAACCAGTTCAAGCTTTACCTGAACAACCATATACCATACAAACCTGTCAAAGCCTTTAAGAGCCAAAAACCCTCAAACCTGCATATGCAAAACCTGCTGAGCCATGAACCATTGCCTACTGCACCACAAAAAAACCAGTACCACCTGCATAAGTCCAAACCTGAAGTACAGCCTGCCTACTGCATTACCATAAAGCCTAATCATCACAAAAACCTGCATTAGTTAGGCTTCAAAACCAGTTACCAGGCCAAGCCTCACAACAAAACACAGATAATACCTGCATCAGCCTTACCCAAACTCGAACCTCAAGCCTAATACCAAAACCTGGCCAAGACCATTCAATCCAGACATAACCCACACAAACAGAACCAACCAACACTAGGCCCTCAGTAAAATACATCATTGGGCAAGCTCAATAATCCAAAGGCAAATCATTCGAGGCAAGCATACAAAAGTTCTAGGCAACTGTAAGAGAAGAAGAAAGAAGTATTCCAAATCAAAACCCTCGAGCCCTCAGTAAGCACACATCATTGGGCAATCAACATAATCAACATAATCAACACAAGCAACACAAGCAAGCAGAATAAGGCAACCAAGGCAACTCACAGAAGCAACAATAACATTTCAAGCACACCAAATTCAGAGGCGACAGAAGTGAGTATCAAAGCAATAAACATTCGAGACAACAGGCGTTCAAGACAACAAGTCAGAAGAGGAGAGAAGCATTCAAGGCAACGAACAGTAAAGGCGAAAGAGAAGAAGAAGAGAAGATATCATGCAAAAGGGTTCAAATGTCATCCTGAAACCCTAAAGAGCGTTAAAGAAGACAAACCGGAATTACTACAAGTCCATCATCATCCCACGCCGTCGAGCCCTCCTGAGCGCCACCTACCCTATCTCTCCTCCTTCTCCAAGATCAAAGGTAGTACGCTTTTCTCCCTCTCTTTTTTTTCCTTCACCTCCATAATAATAAAAGATTAAGGTCAAAGCTCAAAACGAATAAACATGCAATCCGTAAAAAAGGGTATAAAAAGCATCAAAAGCGAACCTTGTTGTCATAAGACCATTGAACTCGAGCTGGAGGGAAGAGAGATGTAGGGGTAGTGCCGGTGGCTAGACGGAGTAGTCATATCCAGAAGAACGCATGGAGAAGACAAAGCAAGTGAGCGCGCCGCTGTACAAACCCTAAAGTGTTTCGTCCCAACTGAAACAAAACCTACAAACTCTAAAAATCGTTTCAAGCAGGTGGGCTTCGTCCCATTCTGAGTGCCTAAAGCCCATTTCCGTTTTGTTGTGCTTTGGTTTCCAAATGTTTAAAAACAAAACATCATTTTTTTACAACAAAACCCTTTTTGACATCAAAATATTTTTTTTAATAATTGAAATACATGTTTTATACAATACAATAAAATGAAAAAACCTTTTTCTTTTCTTTTAAGAAAATACCATTCTTTATACATAGATAATAAAATATATTTTCATTTTTGCACCATGTAATTAAAATTGAAATACCCTTTTTATTCTTTCAATTAAAATATTTTTTTACATAACAAATGAAAAAATACCTTTTATAATTAAAACTTAGAAATATTTTCTTTTCTTAAAACATCATTTTTATACATGATTTAATTAGAACTAAAAAACTTTCAATTAAAACATTTTCTTTTTATACATATTATTAAAAAATACAAGATCACTAGTTAATTAAATAAACATTTTCTTTAGGTTAAAACAATACCTTAATACACATTAATTCCGCATCGTCGCACATGTAAATAATTACGTATATAAATACACATACGCACGTACACCTACACAATATACTTGCATTTTGATACATTATACATTTGCTTATGTTGATACTCATTCACACTTGATTGGTTCGATTTGGTTAATTTATTGGACACTATGATCCTACGTCTCATCCCCATTTGTGAATATTGTACCCCCACTCCCGGATACTTATTTGTAATAGCGTAGATTTTAAATTCCCGCAATTTACCGCTTTCAATTATACCATGATTAGGCCTAGGGTTTGCATGTACATAAAAATCAAACGCTAGATAACCTAATACAAGACAAATACATGTAATCAATACACAATCACACTTGCACCCTCTAGGGTAATCCCACATGTTGCCTTCCAAAATGGGCCATGCTTGCACGTCGAGTATCTTTGGCAAAACAAAATCAAAATGATCATAAGTCCCTCAAAATGTTGCCTAAAACGGAATGATCATAGTCCCTTCAAAGCAAATTGCCAAAGACACTTGGCACCATTGCATTCATGGTCCATACGATGACCCGCGCCCGTCCCGAATAAACTTCCTAAATGCAAGATTGTCCACCAAATTCAATGGTGGAACAAAATTGTTAAAAGGGGTTGAAACATAACAAAAACCTTTGAGTACAATAGGGTAGACAAAACTCTTAGTTACTTGAGATCGACTTGCAAAAACACTTGCCTTCTTTTCAAAAACCACAATCCACAACACTTTCAAAACAAACTCTCAAAACATTTTGAAACATCTTTTCGAAAAGATACACGCCTTTGTAAAATATTCGAGTAAAGAATTGTTACAAGGTTAGCCTAAGACAAGGCATCTTCTTCCAAAACATTTTCAAAAGCACTCACACATACACCATTTTCAAGCAATCAAAAATCAAGGAAAGTGATCTAAAAACCAAGTAACTAAGAGCCCATGGATAACCATGGATGAAAAGGGTGCTAATACCTTCCCTTTTCATAATCTACCCCCCGAACCCACGAAATATCTCAAAAGGTTTTTGCTGTGCTTTTTTAACCTTTCCTTTAGGATAAAATAAAAAGTCGGTGGCGACTCTTGCTCAACCGCACAAGTGCGAATACGAACGCAAAACACTAGTCAGTTCTCCCACCGCACCACAGAACTGGCGACTCTGTTGGGGACAAATTTAAAAGTGGGGTTACCTTAGGGTTTTTAGATCACCTTCTTGCATGATTATTTTGTTTGCTTTACTTGCTTTACCTCTTATGGTTCTCTTGTTTGGGCTTGAAATCCTATACCCGGATTTGGGAAACATTCATAGATAGCAATACGTTGTGGAAACTGTGCGGGGTATACCGACACGGTCGAAGCAATAGCTATATTAGTGCGACATATTTGTGAGTACCGGTAACCCTTGAGTTCAATCAAGGAGAGTACGGGGCCGCTGAGTGATGTCACTAAGCACTAATGACCTAGAACCTTACTTGACCATCTTGGCCTTTTATTAGGAGTAGTGAGATGACCGGCTTTGGTGCAGTCCAAAGTTGGTAGATACTCGATACTACACTCATTGAGGGTTGTTTTCTTGGAATATTTTGGTCGCTAGTTAAGTGGTTAAACCAAAACAATGAACAATGAAAACAATCCAGTGATATTGAGCTCCTTAGAACCCGGTTACTATTTATAGGACAGGTTTTTAAGCCAACTACACTCAAGAGGGTACTTACCTGTGAAACCCCATGCAAGCCTGAAACTAGGGTTTGGTGTGATTTGCTTGCACATATGTTTTGTACATACATCATAAAGCATCATATGCATTCACTAACCATTTCAAGGGTTTGGATCTTCATCTTTGTTCCTGTTTTGTAGATCATGGAAATTCCCTGAAGAAAAACCATCCAAGTCAACCTTGTGAGAATCTCTCCTCAACTCAAGGAGCTCGCCTCAAGAATTCCGGAAAACTCATCCTTCAGTGAAAGACATGGTAGGCTGCTCAACTTAGTCAGCACCAACATTGAAGAAGACATGATGAAAGTGCTATTTCAGTTCTTTGACCCTCTTCACCACTGTTTCACTTTCCCTGATTACCAGTTGGTGCCCACTTTGGAGGAGTTTTCTCAACTCCTAAGAATCCCTATCCTTAATCAACTACCCTTCAACGGTACGGAAAAGGAACCAAAGCCGGAAGATGTTGCTCGAGCATTACATCTACAACCCTCCAACATCAAGGGGCATTGGGAAACCAGAAGCGGCGTCAAAGGATTCTTAGCAAAGTTCTTGTTTGAGAAGGCACAAGAATGTTGGAACTCATTGGATCTACAAGCCTTTGAAAAGATTGTGGCACTCCTTATCTATGGGTTGGTCTTGTTCCCGAATCCTGACCAATTGGTAGATGTCAACACCGTCAAAATCTTCTTGTCCAGAAATCCAATACCAACATTGCTTGGGGACATCCTTCACTCATTTTACACACGAACAATGAGAAAGAGGGGTGTTCTCATGTGCTGTACTCCTATCCTTGCAAGGTGGTTTATTTCGCACCTTCCGCAATCTGTCTTGAAGAATGACCAGGGTACAAGGTGGTCCCAACGGTTGATGACTCTTACTCACTCTGATGTACATTGGTGTTCTTGGTCCAGAGAAAATGTCATCATCGTCGATCGTTGTGGAGAGTTTCCTAATGTTCCTTTACTCAGAATCAGAGGAGGTATTACCTACAACCCTTGCCTGGCATTGAGGCAGTTTGGATATGCACGGAGGGATGGTCCTCATGATATGCTGATTCCTAGCCTAGTTTTTGACTTCGACAACGATGCGCAAGGGCTTCGCCAAAGATTCATCAGAGCTTGGGGAAAACTCAACAAGGTTGATAGCATGACTCTGGGACACAAGAACTACATCCCTCTTGAGCCCTATCTCAAGTGGGTACGAGCCCGAGCCCAAAGTCTAATGATGCCTTATCCTCATGTACTCCCTGTGATTAAAGAGCCCGTCAATGAAGGAGAAGTTCCCCACACCATCCTACATCCTGACATGCCTACATCATGGGAAGAAATGCAGAAAAGTTGGATTCAGCTCAAGGAGGAACATAACACTTTTGAAGCTAGCTATTACGCCAGCGAAAAGAAGGTTCTAGAGCTTACACGCCGACTCCACGAGCAGGAGGCCCTCAACACCTACATCGCACCAAAGAGGATGCGCAATGTCTTTCTGCCTTAAGAAGTTTATTTTGTAATATTTGGCCCATGGGGCATTTATGTACTAACAAATTTCTTCTTATTAATATGACGTGCGTTCTTCTTTGTCTGAAACAATTTTGAATGTTCTAAATCCTTGAATGCATTGCATACATCAGCATACCATTCATCATGTGCATAAGCAGGTCTCACTCCAGGGTTCCTTATCTATCTGCTGTTTATTTCAGTAGGATGGATCTCGAGCAAACAATCAAAGACCTGCAAGCTCAGAATGCACAGTTCCAGCAACTCCTGATGACCTTGGCTAAGGGTCAGGAGGATATCAAGACTCAATTGGGAAATAAGGATCCGGTAAAGAAGAAGAAAAAGAGGGTCGGAGTGGCTACCTTGGGGAGAAGATTTGACAGAGAAGCTCGGAGAGTGCTTGAATTTCCTCCTACTTCTGATGAAGGGACTAGTAAAAGAGATGGAGTTGCGGTGCCTTCCGAGTCTGACGCGGAGGAAGAAGAGGTTGAAGAGGATGAAGATTATTCTGACCAGCAATACCCTCCAGCTGATGATAAGTACAAGGGTTTAGAAGACAGATTGGCTGCCATGGAATTACAAAGAGTACCGGGTTTGGATTTTGAAGACTTGGGTTTGGTTGCCGGGATTGTGATTCCCCCAAAATTCAAAGTGCCAGTGTTTGTGAGGTATGATGGGCTGTCCTGCCCCAAAATGCATCTTAGGTCCTACGTGAGAAAGATTCAACCCTATACGGCAGATAAAAACCTCTGGATTCATTTCTTTCAAGACAGCCTGTCGGGAGCTCAGTTGGAGTGGTTTTATCAGCTAGAGGGAACCAGCGTCCACAATTGGGAGGATTTGGCCACCGCTTTCTACAAACAATACCAGTATAATTCTGATCTTGCTCCTACTCGTACCCAACTTCAGGGTATGTCACTAGGAACAAGTGAGGGATTCAAGGAATATGCACAAAAATGGAGGGATTTGGCTGGAAGGGTGCAGCCTCCTTTAACCGATCGTGAGCTCGTTGATATGTTTCTTGGGACCCTATTTGGGCCGTTTTTCAATCATCTAATTGGTAACTCTTCCGCGGGGTTTACCGATTTGATCTTAACAGGCGAAAGAATAGAAGCTGGCATCAAGTCAGGAAAGATTCAGAAGGGTGTTGCTGCAAGTGTTGAGAAGAAACCTTTTAAGAAGGAGACAGCTATGGTATATTCTCAGAGAAGAGCAGGGAAGATGGAGCGTCGGCCGACCGTGGGGGCTGTAATGATTCAAAACACTCCGAGTGAGCAACCTCGCTATAACCAGTCCAGACCAAATCAGCAACGAGTGGAACGGCCACAACGACAGTTCACCCGTATTAATATGACTCCAGCACAAGTGCTTCCTCATCTGTTAAAGTTGAACCTCGCCACCATCAAGGAGGCACCAAAGAATGTGAATACGTCCTCTCCTCATTATCATGCTAATGCTAAATGCGCCTACCATTCAGACAGTGTTGGACACGACACCAATGATTGTTGGGCACTCAAGCATAAAATCCAAGACCTGATAGAGGCTAAGGAGGTAGAGTTTGACGCTCCAGAGAAGCCTAATGTGATATCTGCACCTATGCCGAAGCACGGCCGAAATGTCAATGCCATTGAAGAAAATTTGTATGTTGCTGATGTCAGTGATCTGACTACTCCGCTGCTAACCATTAAGTTGAATTTGTTGAGGGCCGGGATCTTCCCGGGATGTAAGGAAGACTGCTACTGTTGCTACTCTCTGCCGTTTGATTGTCCGCTACTAAAGAAAGGCATCCAAGGCCTTATGGATAGCCGACAAATCTTGTTCGAAAAAGTTTCTGCTGTTCCAGTTCATGTTGAAGATGTCTCAATCATAACCATTCACGCCAATCTTTCCAAGGTCGTCAAAAAGCCTGTTAAGATTACACCAGCTTCAAAATCTGTTCCTTTGAAGATAACAATGCCAGGGCCTGTTCCCTATGTCTCTGAGAAGTCGATACCTTGGAACTATGGTGGTGACGTCTACTACCATGGTATCAAGCAAATCGAGGTAATTGAAGAAAGTTCGAATGATGAAAAAGCCAGCATTAGTAACATTGCGGGCACCAGCAAAATCACCAGGAGCGGGAGGATATTTTCTCCAGAGATTGCCCCTCCAAGAGCAATCTTTGGACCCTCATCTACAAAGGTCATCCCTGCACCAATAAAACTCTCTGCTAGAACTCCTTTGATTGAAGAAGTTGTTGTTCCTAGTGCTGTCTCTCCTACCATTGCTGATAAAGGAAAGGGAATACAAGATGAGCCCGTCAGGACGAGGGCCCAACCCTTAGTAATTCCAGAAACCTCCAAGAAGGAAATGGACGAGATTTTGAAGATAATCAAGAGAAGTGATTACGATGTGGTGGAACAGTTGGGGCAAACCCCCTCCAAGATCTCCATGCTGGCCCTATTACTTTGCTCAGAAGCGCACGCTAAAGCTTTGATTAAGTTTCTGAAGGCAGCTCATGTGCCCCAGGAAACTTCTGCGGATCAATTTCAAAATTGTGTGGCTAGCCTGACTGCGGACAATGGACTAGGTTTTTCTGATGCCGACCTAACCCCTAGAGGCAGAAACCACAATGATGCTTTGCATATTTCAATCGAGTGTCGCGGAACCACCCTTGCACATGTTTTGGTTGATACCGGTTCGTCGCTGAATGTTTTGCCTAAGAAGGCCTTAGACCGACTAGATTGCGAAGGGTTGGAATTGAAGCCGAGTGATATTGTGGTCAGACCTTTCGATGGTTCGAAGAGAATGGTCCATGGAGAGGTTGAAATTCCCATCAAGATAGGTACTGAGGTGTTTAAATCCACTTTCTATGTAATGGACATCCGTCCATCATACTCTTGCCTGCTGGGTAGACCTTGGATACACCATGCTGGGGCAGTCACCTCCTCCTTGCATCAGATGCTGAAGTATCCTGTCAAGGGAAAGATCATCACAGTCCATGGCGAAAAAGAGTACATGATTAGCCACTTAAATTCTTTCCGGTATGTGGAGGTTGAGGGAGAATTTATCGAGACACCGTTTCAACATTTCGAAGAAGTCCTTCCTGAAATAGCAGTAGCAAAGTTGACGGCTGAGACACCGAGGCAGATGGCCAGGATGGCATCTCTGGAGGATGCAAGGGCCGCAATAAAAGAAGGGAAGAATTCAGCATGGGGGCAGTTACCTGACATTCCGCATAAGACTGACAAGTTTGGATTAGGGTTCACAGCCACTGGCCAGAAAGTTGTGCGCCGTGCGAAGATTGAAAGGGCGCCAATTAAGATTTCTCCCTACAGAATCAACGCCTTGGAAGATGAAGACAAGGAGGGCAACATTGAAGAGTGGATTTATCCAACTGTTACAGGAGGATTGAGCAATTGGGAGGCAAAGGACTTTGTCCCCATCACTTTTATTCATCAGTAATTTATCTGTTAAACATTTTTTATTGGGTCTGTAATATTTTACTTTCAAACAATCCGTATACTATCTTTTCACCTCATGCCTTGCCCGGGGCATGTAGGTCCATTTGTAAGGGTTTTGATTATTTTTCATATCCATATGCCATGTTTAATGATTCATTGGACGTTTTTCATTTGATAAACTGCTTATGTTCATTTTCTTTCCTTTTGCATTTTTTTAAGGATGGCTATCCCTTACACACACCCACACTCACCAATGCAGGTACCCATCCACTCCGGATTCCATGGGTGACTATTCTGCTATATCTTCCAACAACTCTGAAGATCTGGTCAATCTAGCCGAGTATAAAGATGACGAAGGTTGTGAAGTACCCGGGGAACTAGCCAGACTTCTGCAACAAGAGGAAAGGGCCATCCTACCACATGAGGAGCCATTAGAAACTGTCAACTTAGGGACCGAGGAGGACCGGAAGGAGGTGCAAATGGGTGCCAATCTGGAACCAAAAGTCAGGGAGCGCTTGGTACAGTTGTTGAATGAGTATGTTGAAATCTTCGCTTGGTCCTATGAAGACATGTCGGGTCTAGACACAGACATCGTGGTTCATCGTCTCCCCACAAGAGAGGATTGTCCACCAATCAAGCAAAAAGTTCGCCGAATGAGGCCTGACATGTCCGAAAAGATCAAAGCGGAAGTAATGAAACAATTCGATGCTGGCTTTCTGGCTATTACGTCCTATCCTCAATGGGTCGCTAACATCGTGCCAGTACCGAAGAAAGATGGCAAAGTCAGAATGTGTGTGGACTACCGGGATTTGAATAGGGCCAGCCCTAAAGATGATTTCCCGCTACCTCATATTGACATCTTGATCGACAATACAACTCAGCATAAAGTGTTTTCCTTCATGGACGGATTCTCGGGCTACAATCAAATCAAAATGGCCCCCGAGGATATGGAGAAAACAACTTTTGTCACACAATGGGGCACTTTCTGTTACAAGGTGATGCCGTTCGGACTAAAGAACGCTGGGGCAACTTATCAACGCGCCATGGTAGCTTTGTTTCATGATATGATACATCATGAGATTGAAGTTTACGTAGACGATATGATAGCTCGGTCACAAACAGAGGAGGAGCACCTTGAACACCTAGAAAAGCTGTTTGCCAGGTTGAAAGAATACAAGCTCAGGCTGAATCCAAGTAAATGCACTTTTGGAGTTAGGTCTGGTAAACTCCTGGTATTCATTGTAAGCAACAAAGGCATTGAAGTCGATCCGGAAAAAGTAAAAGCAATACAAGAGATGCCTGCTCCCCGCACTGAAAAGGAGGTTAGAGGATTCTTGGGGCGCATAAACTATATTGCCAGATTCATCTCACATCTAACTTCTACCTGTGAGCCAATTTTCAAACTCTTGAAAAAAGATCAGGTAGTGGAATGGAACGACAATTGCCAAGCTGCTTTTGATAGAATCAAGAAGTATTTGCTAGAACCTCCCATTCTGATGCCACCCGTCGAAGGAAGACCATTGATCATGTATTTGACCGTCTTGGATAACTCAATGGGGTGTGTATTGGGCCAGCATGACGAGTCTGGTCGAAAAGAACATGCTATTTATTACCTTAGCAAAAAGTTTACCGACTGTGAGACTCGCTACTCACTGCTCGAGAAAACTTGCTGCGCTTTGGTATGGGCTGCTCGCCGACTGAGACAGTATATGTTGACTCATACTACTTTGTTGATTTCCAAAATGGACCCTATCAAGTATATCTTCGAAAAGCCCGCTTTATCTGGAAGGATAGCTAGATGGCAAATGATCTTAACCGAGTATGACATCCAGTACACCACCCAAAAAGCTATAAAAGGGAGTGTATTAGCTGACCATCTGGCTCATCAGGCTATCGAAGATTATCAGCCCATGAGATTTGACTTCCCAGACGAGGACATCATGAATTTGGACAATGTTGAAGGTGACGGACCGTATGACGGACCCGAAAAGGGATCCCGATGGACCCTGTACTTTGATGGTGCTTCAAATGCACTTGGAAACGGTATTGGCGCAGTACTCATTTCTCCGGAAGGTTGTCACACGCCTTTCACGGCCCGACTTTGCTTCAGCTGCACAAACAACATGGCTGAGTATGAAGCTTGCATCTTTGGTCTCAAGGCTGCTATAGACTTGGGGATCAAATCTTTGATCGTATTTGGGGACTCGGCTTTGGTTATCAGTCAAATCAAAGGAGACTGGGATACCAAACATCCTAATCTTATCCCATACAAAGAACATGTCCTGACATTGTTGCCTCATTTCGAGCAAATTACCTTCGAGCATTTCCCGCGAGAAGAGAATCAACTAGCAGATGCTCTAGCCACAATGTCCTCCATGTTTAAACTCAACTGGGATAACGAGGCTCCCCAAATCACCGTCGAGCAAATGGATGAACCTGCGCATTGTCACGAGATTAATACCGAAGAAGTGGTGGAACAACCCTGGTTCCATGAAATCAAAAGGTATCTCGAGACTAGAGATTATCCTGAAGCAGCTTCCGTAAATGACAAGAAGTTCTTAAGGAAATTCGTTGCTAAGTTCTTCTTGAGCAACGGCATCCTTTACAAACGAAGCCATGATTGTGTATTACTCCGATGCGTAGATAAAGCTGAAGCAGAATTGATCATGACTGATATACACAGCGACACATTTGGCACTCACTTGAGCGGGCATACAATGGCTAAGAAGATCCTAAGGGCAAGCTATTACTGGTCTACTATGGAGGCTGACTGCCATCAACATTCCCATACTTGCCACAAGTGTCAAGTCTATGCTGACAAAGTTCATATTCCTCAGGTTCCCCTCAACGTCCTGACTGCTCCGTGGCCCTTTGCAATGTGGGGCATTGATATGATTGGAGAGATCAAGCCCACGGCTTCCAACGGACATCGCTTCATCCTGGTCGCCATTGATTACTTCACTAAATGGGTCGAAGCAGCTTCCTTTGCCTCTGTCACTAAGAATGTGGTTGCCTGCTTCATTAAGCAAAATCTCATATGTCGGTATGGTGTTCCAGATAGGATCATCACAGACAACGGTACAAATCTAAATAACACAATGATCACCGCGTTGTGCGAACAGTTCAAGATTTATCACCACAATTCATCTCCCTATCGGCCGAAGATGAACGGTGCTGTTGAAGCTGCGAACAAAAACATTAAGAAGATCATTCAGAAAATGACAGTCACTTACAAAGACTGGCATGAGATGTTACCGTTTGCTCTGCATGGATACCGTACGACGGTACGTACTTCAACAGGGGCAACCCCATTCTCTTTGGTTTATGGCATGGAAGCTGTTTTACCTATGGAAGTTCAGATTCCTTCCTTAAGGATTATGAAGGATGCAGGTTTGAATGAAGATGATTGGATACAGACCCGACTTGATCAACTCAATCTGATTGACGAAAAACGACTTGCTGCTATATGCCATGGTCAGACGTATAAAAAATGGATGATCAAGGCCTTCAATAAGAAAGTCAGACGTCAAGTGTATCAAGTCGGAGACCTCGTAATCAAGCGGATTATCTTACCGCAAAGTGATCCCAGGGGCAAATGGACTCCTACATATGAAGGACCATTTGTGATCAAGAGCATATTTTCTGGTGGTGCAATGATTCTGACCACCATGGACGGCGATGATTTGCCGCACCCTGCGAACGCAGACATAGTCAAAAAATACTACGCATAAGATAACCCGGCAAGTTGAAAACCCGAAAGGGCGGCTTGGGCAAAAATGGGCATCCCGGTGGATCGAAAACCCGAAAGGGCGATTCAGGCAAAAATTAGGGATAAAAACAAAAAAATCTGTACACCCGGCAAGTTGAAAACCCGAAAGGGCGGCTTGGGCAAAAAGGGGTTTCCCGGTGGATCGAAAACCCGAAAGGGCGATTCAGGCAAAAGTTAGGGAATTCAAGCGTATGACTATGTCTCGTCGGATCACTTCAAAAGACAATCTCTTCGTCAACCAGTTCCAGGCTTCTGATCAATCCAGTCATCGGCAAACGAAGCATTGAATGGACAGATATCCAGAGTTGGGAAAGCTATAGCAGAATGGAATCCCATGGAATTATTTCACATAGCCATCCTTTATTTTGTATAAATCTTTCAATGTTTACGACATAATCCTCTTACTAGGATGATTGTCTCCTTTGTACAAATATACTCATAAAAAAGTCAATACAAATATTTTTCCCAGAAATTTGTGTCTTTTCCGTTCTTTTGCACTATTTGTTTTATTTTGAGAAACGTCCAATGTTTTGTTAAATAGGCATATGCATTTGAGCATAATCATTTCCTTATAAATCAAGAAAGAGGATTACTGATAGATTGAAGATACAATTGGGTATCTTGATACCCTTTCAAAGAAAACTCCCAGGAGATTTGGAATCTTACCTCCCCAGCAAACCCTGAAGCTTATCCCCAGTAGATTTTGGAAGCTTATCCCCTGCAGAGTACGGACGTCTCTCCCGAGTTTTACTCAAAATTGTTCCTCACGAGGGCTTATAACTGTGTTATCCTCAGCTTAGCGCCACGAAAGATCGCACTCGCCAATTTTATTCCCATCCCCAGCGGAGTTCATCAGAAGTTCCCCAGCATAACTTACCAATACAATCCCCAGCCAGAGAATCCTCCGGAATTCAAATCCCCTCAGAGTTTAAGTTTCAGTATCCCCAGCGGAACCAGACTAATGAACCTTTTCCCCACAGAGTCTTAGGAAGGAAAATCTTGAGTTCCCCAGTGAAGTCGTCAGAGATCCTTCCCTCCAAGCTGAAGAGTCTCAATCTCACCTCCCCAGCACGAGCCGACTAAATTGGAACTCCCCCAATAGAAATCGTCAAGAAATCCTCAGAAGATTGGTAAGATCAGTCGACAGACTAAAATCGCTATCTTTCAAGACTTCTGAAAACAGCTTACGGGTTCTCCAAGTAACAGATGTTAACCTATCGCTTGTTCAGATTCTTCTCAAGACTTCTGAAAACAGTTTATGGATTCTTCCCAACAACGGATGTTAATCTACCAACTTGTTCAGCTGCAACCTTTGAAAACAGTTTACGGACGCTTCCCAACAACAGATGCGGCTCTATTGCTGATTCAACTTCAAGACTTTTGAAAACAGTTTACGGACGCTTCCCAACAACGGATGCTGCTCTATCGCTTATTCAACTTCAAGACCTCTGAAAACAGCTTACGGGTTCTCCAAGTAACGGATGTTAACCTATCGCTTGTTCAGATTCTTCTCAAGACTTCTGAAAACAGTTTATGGATTCTTCCCAACAACGGATGTTAATCTACCAACTTGTTCAGCTGCAACCTTTGAAAACAGTTTACGGACGCTTCCCAACAACGGATGCGGCTCTATTGCTGATTCAACTTCAAGACTTCTGAAAACAGTTTACGGGTTCTCCAAGTAACGGATGTTAACTTATCACTTGTTCAGTTTTCTTCTCAAGATTTTTTTGAAAAACAGCTCACGGATTCCTCCCAACAACGGACGTCAATCTATTGCTTATTCAGACCCCCAGTGCAGAGATGGTCCCAAGCGTGGACATCTCCCTGATATTCATTCCAGATGACATCTTTAAGCCCATCACCAAATGGCATCTTTAAGCCCATTCACCTCTACCATCATATCGCCGAGTGCAAATTTTCCGGGCACTTTAGTGTCCAATCTTCTTTTACCTTCAAGTCGCGAAAGGCAAACTTGCCAATCTAACTCTTCAGGTCCAAGAAGATTGAACAGGGGCAACTGTTGTACCCCAAAATTTGCCCTCGCGTTTTTCAAGAAATAACAACTTCAGGCATTTCCTGACTTTTCAAACTGGCTCAAGAATTGGACAAACGGACTTTTCTCGTCAGTCAAACAAAAATTAGGGTTTCATTGATTTTTCAGGGCTCTGGATTTTCTCACACAGTTGGCTTAAGGGTTTTGGCTGATTCTGGCTCAATTTTTATCAGGCAAACGCTCTTTGGCATTTAATCAGGAATTAAGGTTTTATGGGCATATTCTCAGAAAAATTAAAATTCCACAGCACTTTGCAAGTTATTCCAAGATTCGGTTTGAATTCGCATTGTTTTGATTTAATCAGTAAAAGAGGAAGTTGGTTTGAATTCATGTTGTTTTGTTTGAGCCAGTCAAAAGAAATACGCAGTTTGGATTTACAGTGTTTGTTGAAAATCAATGAAAAGGAAATGCGCCTGATCAGTGTTTTGATTAACTGTTGACTTGCTTTGGAAAGGCCAGGATTAATTGATCAATGTGCTGAAGCATTGTTTATTTTAATTATTTATTATTCTAAATTAAATGATTGAAATTTATTTTTCAATTATTTTAATTCAAAGAGTTTTAAATAATAAATAAACAATAAAGAGAAAACGGAATTAAATTGGATAATGGAAACTTTTATTTATTCTTAAATTAACTGTACAATTATTGTTTATAATTTAATTATAAACAATGGTTTTACATCGATTTAAATTTAAATAAAAAAAGAAAAAGCTATCCTATTTGTTTTCTAATTCTTCGTTCTTCACTTTGTTCCTCTCCATCCAAATATGCATCTGCAAAAGAAGAGGAGAAAAGTCAAATAACAGTTAAATTGAAAAGACAGATAAAAAGAAATTCATCATTAAGGGCCACTGATTGGGATCAGTTAACCCTCCCTGCAAATCACGGGATTTCTCCCGGTTCACAAAGAGGGAAGAATTTTATTCATTTAATCATGAATGCAAAATGTCAAAGTGCATAAATTCAAAATGTCAAACTGCATAGTTCAAGTTCAACCAAACTGAAAAAATCCAATTTCCTACTTTATACCAAAAAGTCCACCCAAGCTGTCAAAGAAAAGAGGATTTGGGCAAAGATATTAAAAGGAGAAAAGTACAAAAGCTGGATAAAATATGCAGAGGAAAGTTATGCAAGCAAGCAAGACACTATCTTTTCATCATTTCCCATCAGGTTAGCCCTTTCAGAATTGGGTACAGCACAAAACATGTTAAATATTTAACTGTACTAGAAGAGAGAGAGAGAGAAAGAAAAGAGGAGAAGTGTGGGCTTACTGTTTGGCTTTAGGCATAAGGAAAATACAGAAAATAAAACTGCAATAAGACAGTAAGGCAAAGGCTAAAAGAAGCATTATTTCAGTGTTACTCAAATTAGGCAGAAGTACACAGCAGAGTCAATCACTAAAACAGAAAAATGCCAAAAAACTTTGCAAGTCTGCCCAGTAACTCGGTTCAAGAAGAGATGCCAAAGTTTGAACAAGTCTTAGGCGCCAAAAGACCAAGAGGCTGGAAGACAAAAGAAACAAATATAAAATTGTAACAGCAGGGATAAAAAAGAGATAGAGATTAACTGCATAAAACACACAACAACAAAAAAAGAGGAGACCACTGAGCTTCAAAAACCTGATTGAGCCATAATACCAATATCACCAAAATACAAAACACCAAACCTAAAACCAATCCAGGACCTCAAGCCTGAAACCAGTTCAAGCTTTACCTGAACAACCATATACCATACAAACCTGTCAAAGCCTTTAAGAGCCAAAAACCCTCAAACCTGCATATGCAAAACCTGCTGAGCCATGAACCATTGCCTACTGCACCACAAAAAAACCAGTACCACCTGCATAAGTCCAAACCTGAAGTACAGCCTGCCTACTGCATTACCATAAAGCCTAATCATCACAAAAACCTGCATTAGTTAGGCTTCAAAACCAGTTACCAGGCTAAGCCTCACAACAAAACACAGATAATACCTGCATCAGCCTTACCCAAACTCGAACCTCAAGCCTAATACCAAAACCTGGCCAAGACCATTCAATCCAGACATAACCCACACAAACAGAACCAACCAACACTAGGCCCTCAGTAAAATACATCATTGGGCAAGCTCAACAATCCAAAGGCAAATCATTCGAGGCAAGCATACAAAAGTTCTAGGCAACTGTAAGAGAAGAAGAAAGAAGTATTCCAAATCAAAACCCTCGAGCCCTCAGTAAGTACACATCATTGGGCAATCAACATAATCAACATAATCAACACAAGCAACATAAGCAAGCAGAATAAGGCAACCAAGGCAACTCACAGAAGCAACAATAACATTTCAAGCACACCAAATTCAGAGGCGACAGAAGTGAGTATCAAAGCAATAAACATTCGAGACAACAAGCGTTCAAGACAACAAGTCAGAAGAGGAGAGAAGCATTCAAGGCAACGAACAATAAAGGCGAAAGAGAAGAAGAAGAGAAGATATCATGCAAAAGGGTTCAAATGTCATCCTGAAACCCTAAAGAGCGTTAAAGAAGACAAACCGGAATTGCTACAAGTCCATCATCATCCCACGCCGTCGAGCCCTCCTGAGCGCCACCTACCCTATCTCTCCTCCTTCTCCAAGATCAAAGGTAGTACGCTTTTCTCCCTCTCTTTTGTTTCCTTCATCTCCATAATAATAAAAGATTAAGGTCAAAGCTCAAAGCGAATAAACATGCAATCCGTAAAAAAGGGTATAAAAAGCATCAAAAGCGAACCTTGTTGTCATAAGACCATTGAACTCGAGCTGGAGAGAAGAGAGATGTAGGGGTAGTGCCGGTGGCTAGACGGAGTAGTCATATCCAGAAGAACGCATGGAGAAGACAAAGCAAGTGAGCGCGCCGCTGTACAAACCCTAAAGTGTTTCGTCCCAACTGAAACAAAACCTACAAACCCTAAAAATCGTTTCAAGCAGGTGGGCTTCGTCCCATTCTGAGTGCCTAAAGCCCATTTCCGTTTTGTTGTGCTTTGGTTTCCAAATGTTTAAAAACAAAACATCATTTTTTTTACAACAAAACCCTTTTTGACATCAAAATATTTTTTTTAATAATTGAAATACATGTTTTATACAATACAATAAAATGAAAAAACCTTTTTCTTTTCTTTTAAGAAAATACCATTCTTTATACATAGATAATAAAATATATTTTCATTTTTGCACCATGTAATTAAAATTGAAATACCCTTTTTATTCTTTCAATTAAAATACTTTTTTACATAACAAATGAAAAAATACCTTTTATAATTAAAACTTAGAAATATTTTCTTTTCTTAAAACATCATTTTTATACATGATTTAATTAGAACTAAAAAACTTTTAATTAAAACATTTTCTTTTTATACATATTATTAAAAAATACAAGATCACTAGTTAATTAAATAAACATTTTCTTTAGGTTAAAACAATACCTTAATACACATTAATTCCGCATCGTCGCACATGTAAATAATTACGTATATAAATACACATACGCACGTACACCTACACAATATACTTGCATTTTGATACATTATACATTTGCTTATGTTGATACTCATTCACACTTGATTGGTTCGATTTGGTTAATTTATTGGACACTATGATCCTACGTCTCATCCCCATTTGTGAATATTGTACCCCCACTCCCGGATACTTATTTGTAATAGCGTAGATTTTAAATTCCCGCAATTTACCGCTTTCAATTATACCATGATTAGGCCTAGGGTTTGCATGTACATAAAAATCAAATGCTAGATAACCTAATACAAGACAAATACATGTAATCAATACACAATCACACTTGCACCCTCTAGGGTAATCCCACATGTTGCCTTCCAAAATGGGCCATGCTTGCACGTCGAGTATCTTTGGCAAAACGAAATCAAAATGATCATAAGTCCCTCAAAATGTTGCCTAAAACGGAATGATCATAGTCCCTTCAAAGCAAATTGCCAAAGACACTTGGCACCATTGCATTCATGGTCCATACGATGACCCGCGCCCGTCCCGAATAAACTTCCTAAATGCAAGATTGTCCACCAAATTCAATGGTGGAACAAAATTGTTAAAAGGGGTTGAAACATAACAAAAACCTTTGAGTACAATAGGGTAGACAAAACTCTTAGTTACTTGAGATCGACTTGCAAAAACACTTGCCTTCTTTTCAAAAACCACAATCCACAACACTTTCAAAACAAACTCTCAAAACATTTTGAAACATCTTTTCGAAAAGATACACGCCTTTGTAAAATATCCGAGTAAAGAATTGTTACAAGGTTAGCCTAAGACAAGGCATCTTCTTCCAAAACATTTTCAAAAGCACTCACACATACACCATTTTCAAGCAATCAAAAATCAAGGCAAGTGATCTAAAAACCAAGTAACTAAGAGCCCATGGATAACCATGGATGAAAAGGGTGCTAATACCTTCCCTTTTCATAATCTACCCCCCGAACCCACGAAATATCTCAAAAGGTTTTTGCTGTGCTTTTTTAACCTTTCCTTTAGGATAAAATAAAAAGTCGGTGGCGACTCTTGCTCAACCGCACAAGTGTGAATACGAACGCAAAACACTAGTCAGTTCTCCCACCGCACCACACATGGTAAAGGGGAAAAATTTCCGAAAGAGCTATGGGGAGAAGCCAGTTTCACAACTTCTTATTTGTTGAATAGGTGCCCTACGAAAAAGCCTAAGAAGCTAACTCCAGAAGAGATGTGGTTTAGATTCAAACTGAATCTAAAACATTTGAGAGTTTTCGATTCAGTAGCATATCGACATATTTTAGGTCAGCTTAGAAAGAAGTTGGATGACAAGGGTGAGATGATGTTAATTGTTAGGTATCATCTTACTGGTGGTTATAAGTTGTTTGATGTTGAAAATAAGAGGATCGTGATCAACCAGGATGTCATTGTCGATGATCTGAAGCGCGTCAAGCTGCCTGAAAAATGTTGTCAACAACATGTAACTAGTCACCAGAATGAATTTTTGAATTCTAACAGTTCGGAACAATTGCGCGTCATAGCTCGAACAGAGGAAAATGTTAGACGACCAACTAGGAAGAGAGGTTTTCCTCAAAGACTCCAAGATTGAGAGATATTCTGGGATAATGTGATCAATGATGATGGTGATTTCGTTCACTTTGTGCTTATGGCTGAATTTGAGGCCTTTAATACAGAAGAGGTATTAAGTGATCCAAAGTGAGTGTGTGCAATGAAAGAGGAGCTAAAATCGACTGAGAAAAAATGTACCTGGGAGATGTTTGATCCTCTAAAAGGTAAGAAGCCAATTGGTGTGAGATGGGTCTACAAAGTAAAGGCAAATCCCAAAGGTGAGATAATCAAGCATAAGGCTCGATTAGTTGCGAAGGGTTTTTTGCAAAGAGAAGGTAAGACTTTGATGATGTGTTTGCACCAATTGCTAGACTTGAAACCATACGATTGGTTGTTGGTATTACGAATAACAATAATTGGTTGATCTATCAAATAGATGTGAAATTCACGTTTTTGAATGGTCTGCTTGAAGAAGAGGTATATGTAGAATAACCCTCTGGTTTTATTGTGAAAAATCAAGAGAATAGGTTCTACAAGTTAATAAAAATGTTATATGGTTTGAAGCAAGCTCCGAGAGTTTATAAACAAACTGATAAATGGTTTTCTAGTTGATGTTGCCTTCAAGAAATGTGTGTCCGAGCATGCAGTTTATGTGAAGTTGGACGTAAGTGAAGGTGTGATCATACTTTGTCTATATGGGGATGATTTGTTGATCAAAGGCAGCAATGAGTTGAGTATTTCTAATTTCAAATGAGAACTTATGAAAGAATTTGAAATGAGTGACCTTTGGATTATGACATACTTCCTTGACATGGAGCTTCATAAGTAAAAAATGGGACAACTCATGCATCAAAGGGGATATGCTCTTGAAATCTTGAAAATATGTGATATGGAGCATTGTAATTCTACCATAACACCATCTGAAGGAAGGTTGCAACTGTCCAAAAGTGAGGATGATCATAATGTAGATCATACTCAATATAAGATATTGATTGGATCGTTACATTACTTATGCAATACGCGTAGATTCATGGAGATACTGAAGGTGTCTCACTTGGAAATAGTCAAAAGAATTCTAAGATAGGTCAAAGGATCTATTGACTGCGGAATTCTCTTTCCCGCAGCAGATACGGGCAACAAATGAAATTTTCTCGGTTTTACGGATTCCAATTGGCACGAAGATAAAGATGATTGTAAGTCTACAGTCGGGTACATCTTTATGTTCGGAGAAGCACCAATCTCATGGTTTTCTAAGAAGGAACCGGTAGTTGCACTCTCGTCTTGTGAGGCCGAGTATATTACCGCGTTGTTATGTGTGTGTCAATCTGTATGGCTAATGACTTTACTGCAGGAGCTGGGCAACAATGAGAGTGATGTTGTCACACTCTTGGTTGATAATGTTTCAGCCATTAATCTTTTTAAGAACCCAATTGCACATGGGAGGAGCAAGCATATTGATATGAGGTTTTACTACTTGGGGGATCTTGTGAGTGAATGCAAGTTAAAATTGAGATATTGTAGGAGTGAAGACCAAGTTGCTGATTTGTTGACAAAAGGAGTCACAAATGATGTGTTCAAGAGATTAAAGATGAGCATGAGAATGTAAAACTTGGAGCGTTTGAATTAAGATGATGTGTTAGTTTAAAATAATAATTCAAGTAGGTGTAGCAAGTCACTGGAGGTTGATGACAGGTTACAACTTCTGAAATAAGCACTTCTGAAAAGCAAAAAAGCAGTTTTTCAATTTGGTAACCGGTTACATGTAGACAAATTTGGATAATTTGCTTCTGTTAGTTACAATGGTAATCGTTACATGAAATGATGTAATCGGTTACAAGCCCGAGTTTTTGTGGTTTCAACTTGTTTATTTGATGTTTTTAGCTCCCAGTTAATATAACTTGCTTGTATAAAAATCTTTTGTGGTATAATATGCAAAATTAATGATAATTTCTCTTCTCACTATCAATTACTCTCTCTCACTCTAATTCTCTTATTTTCTGACTTCATCTTCTCTACAAACATCAAAACTTTCATTGATTCACCAATTAAATTTCGTGTTCTAACAAATTTATATATCAATTTTACAAGAATGTGAATAGACATAAATATTTTTATATATAAACATTTTTAAAATATTTTTTATGGCTCTATTTGATAAGAGAATTTTTATGGCTCTATTTGATATCTATCATTTTTATTGACTTTATATCTTATTTTAATAAGCTAATTCAAGTTATTTTATAATTTGCAATTTTTCCTTTCAAATTTACCTTCTTAATTTTAATTAGAATAATTTGTTAAAGTTTTTTTCATTTCATATTTATAAATTATTTCATATTTATAAATTATTTCATCGCTAATTTTATTAATCATTACAAATTCAATCAAAAAAGTTATATGCAATCTTTGTCAACTACTATTATAGTAATTGATAAATCATCCTCTATAAGTCCGTCCTCAATAATTTGTTAATCAATCTTTATAATTTTTCTTCTAATAAGCAAATGAAGTGATAAAGATATCCGGAACATACACATACTAGTACAATTTGTAGACTTGAACTAATAATACACTCCTTCCGTTTTAAAGAAAACAATTTGTTTCAAAATAATAAATATTATTTTTATTTTTTAATATAATAATCATAGTTATTTTTTCAATTATATCATATAATTATTATTTTGTATACTATTTTTAATATATTAATAAAATTAATTTAATAAAAATATAATATCTCATAATAATATAATTACATTCTTTAATTTATATACAAAAGTTTAAAACAAAAGGAGTCCTATTAAAGATCATTTCACAGTTACTATATTGTCTGTATTTAGAAAAAGAAGCAGAAAGATGAACTATGAAAAGACGAGCAGGAGATGTAATAATGAGATTAGGTATACGTAAATGAAGTCTGTTGGTTGCTTTCGGACCGAGACATAATAATTCTTTCATTTCAAAATGATTTGTTGTTTTAATAAATAAAATTTGTTTTAAATTGATTGTTATTTTTATTTTTTAATATAATTATTATTATTATTTTTTCAATTATATTTTTTAATTATTATATTATACACCATTTTCAATATCTTAATATGATTAATTTAATAAAAATATAATATTTTATGACATCATTATTGTATTCCTTAATTTATATCTAAAAATGTTAAACATTGTGGTTTTGAAACAGAGGAATTACTGTAGTAATAGTGATTGTAGGATATAGGGCATGCTTGCTAGATTCAGCATTATTATATTATACACCATTTTCAATATCTTAATATGATTAATTTAATAAAAATATAATATTTTATGACATCATTATCTCATCAAACTTCATCATCAATGGCTGGAGGAAATTCAACCCTCCCCATCTGTTTCTTCAAGATTATTCTTCAAACCAATCTTCAAACTATTGTAACCATTCCTTTTCATTTACTACTACTCTCAACTACTAACTTTATATTTCTACCTTATATTTGTTTAAACATTTTTTCTTGAAAATTTCTAGTGCTTATATTATTTTTATTTCTTTTACAGAAAATACCAAATAAGTTTACAAGGAGTCATGGTGTTGGTCTACCAAACCCTATGTTCATTAAGCCTCCTGATGGCACTAAATGGAAAATGTTTTGGAAAAACATCAATGGTGAGATTTGGTTTGAAAAGGGTTGGAGTATTTTTACTCAAAATTACTCTCTACAACATGGTTGTTTAGTGGTGTTTAAATATAAAGAGGGAACATCAGAGTTAGATGTAGTAATACTTGGCCAGAATGCACTTGAAATTGACTATGATTCTAAGTGCGACACTGTTGATATTTTGAATGTTGATGATAGTGATGATGAATCAGATGAGATTTTGAATGAATGGCTTAATAGGAAGAAGGTTAGACAGAAGTCGCCATTAGTTTCTACTAGAGCACATAAAAAAGTTAGAGGTATTTGGATTTCATTTTCTGTTTTTTATTCTTACTTTGCCATGTACTTTATGTGGTATATTATCTAAGAGTGTTTGTTTTTTTATGTTCAACATATATATGCAGGTGAGATTGAGAAGAATAGTGAAAGAACTTCATCATTGAATATGCCAAAGGAATCTAGAGCTCGGGAAGTAGCTGAAGAATTTATCTCAAACAATCTCGATCAAGCCTGCTTATCTGACAGCAGATCGGCCGGTAAGGTTAAACACAAGTGATTTACATTATTCATGCAAATATATGCATGTTAGTTATGTTGTATAGTTGTGATTATAAATTACATATACAATGCAGTCTGTACCAAATTTACAAGGGGTTATTGAGAACAAGAAGACGAATGTGATGATTCAGATTGGTGAAAGATCCTGGAATCTGAAGTTGCTTCCTTGTTACAATAATATAAGGAGCTGTCGGCTTTCGGCTGGTTGGTCCTTGTTTGCAAGGGAAAGTGGTTTGCAGCCGGGAGATGTTTGCATCTTTGAACTGATAAACAAGAAAGATTTAGTTTTTAAAGTTCATGTTTTTTAAAAGGACTGTTAATGTACCTGTATCTGTTTGAAGATGTTATTTTGAGTGAGGTGAAGTAATCTTCAGCTTTGCTTGTAAATGTGTTAATTTTGAAATATTTGAAGAAAATTTAATATGAAAATAAAACAAAGTCATCTGATAGAAGTAGAGGAAGTAAATTCTCTCTCAAGTAGAATTTGAATATTCTGCAAGAAAATCTTGAGCATTCCGTTTCAAGTAGAATTCGAGTGCTCTGCAAACAATTTTGAGCATCATCAGAATAGATGGTCCATTATAATTTACACTCTTAGAATAAGTGTTGTAGAGTTGACTAGCACCTTTGGTCTGTATTATATTTTGTTTTTTATAATTTAAATACTTTGCAAGACAATCCCGAGCATCCTCTTCAAGTAGAATTCGAATTCTCTGGAAGACAATCTTGATCATAATAGAGATAGATGATCCATTACAATCTACACCTTTAAAACGAGTGTTGTAGAGGTGGCCAATATTTTTATCTTGACTATTATGTTTATTTTATTTTATTTTTCAGACAAATGGATGATCTCTCTAATGTATGTCCAATCATTTTTTTGGATAAGCAACATGTGTTAATAGATATAAGAAGTGCAAAAAATACAAAAACGCAAGAGGCTACAAGGACACCCCAAGACAACTCCAACAACATCCACTACAAACCAACATACAACAAGGAGTAGATAACAAAACCTCCTTAACAAAACCTACTCTCCCTTTATCAAGAATTAACAACCAACACTACAAGAAAAGGCTTGATTAGCTAGGGGATTTAGTGAGGTAATAAATTCCTAACTAAATTTTGACATTGCTAGGGGTAAACTCCTTTGCAAATGACAAAATCGAAAAGAATTTTTTTTTTAAATGATGATGGGCTACCCCTCACAAATAAAATAGGAGAGATTTTTGAATTTTGAAAATTTTACCGCTCTACATTTTGCGAGAGACTACCCCTCACAAAATATAACTAACATTTTGCCGGAGGCTACCCCTCACTAATTGTCCTACTTTAAAAAATCCTTACTTTCCCATATTCATTCGTGTCTCTTCTTCTCTTTCTTTTCTCTCTTTCTTTCTCTCATATTTCCACCTTCTTCTACATCCATCTCTCATTTTTATTAATTATTAAAGGTATTATTCTTTTAAATTATATTTTATATAATATTTAATTTATGTTTTTTTCTTTCAAATATTTAGTTTTCGTTTTATGTTTTTAGATATATTTTTATCATTGAAGACAATTAAAGAATTTAAATCCAAATTGGGTGTTCATCAAAGGTATATATTTTTTGTTTAATTTTTCTTAAATCTTCTTATATAGTTGTAAATGGGTGTTGTTTGTTATTATAGTTGTAAATGAGTGTTGTTAAATAGGTGATGTTTGTTATTATTTGTTATTATAATGATTATGAGTGATGTTTGCATAAATATTTGTTGATTAAAAATTATTTATTTATAATGATAAGTATGCTAGAAACTAGTTAAAAATATTTATAAAAAACAGTAGTATGTAAAATGATTTTTTTAGTTATAATACTTTAAAAAATAGTAAGGCAATAAATATATTATCATGAAAACATTATTGATATTTTAGATAAATTATATAATGAAATAGTTTTAATTATATTAATTATAGTTATAATATTTTTTTTTCTGTTAATGTTAATATATTTTTATTCTATTAATATTTTTATTTTTTTTAATAATTTTTTTTACATTTTGCCAGGGGCTTAACCCTTAACTAATGGAAAATACTTGTATTTTGCGAGGGAGTTAGCCCCAAGCAAAATGTCTGAAAATTTTGATTGCATTTTGTGAGGGGGTTAGTCCCAAGCAAAATTGCGACGTGGAAAGCCCCTCGCAAATAAATATGCGACCCTCTGTTTTGCTAGGGGACCAGTCCCCTCGCAATTTTTGCATTTGTGAGGGGTTTTTGCCATTTGTGAGGGGATTATCCTCTGGCTGATTTTGTTTTTTCTTGTAGTACAATCTCAATCAAGGTCTTTAATGAAAGACAAAACATCATCACACTTCCAAACCTTAGCCAAGAACACCACTTGGTTTCTAAATAACCACAAACCCCGACAAACTAGTAACCAAAGAAAAGAAACAAAAGATAGATGCATGAAACAACAAAAAATATTCTTAAGCTTAAATAAAAAATCAACCGGCAAAAAAGCTTCCTCCGAACCAACGACCTCAAAAGTCTCAACCGACATCATCCCTAACCAACGATACACCATCTGCCACACCGAACTAGAAAAATGCAAGAAAAAATGAGATCCCCACAAGAATCTCCAAAATAAGCACACAAAGAACACAAATTATTCAACATAAGATTAGATACACCTCTCAAGCAAAGCTCTCATTTGGTAGGAAGACTATTCAACAATAATTTATTTAATCACTCGAATGAACGTGGCATATGATATGCTTTTTCTTCCTCAATTGAAAGTTTTTAAACTGCAATATTCATATGATATGTAGTATTTGTATCAATCAATTCCTCAATATTTTTTTCTCTCCATCTTCTAGTGATTCAAAATATACTATGAACTTCCAATGTTTTTGAAATTTTGGCACACAAATATCAGATGTCCAATCAGATGTTACGATACTAGCTAATATCAGATCAATCATAGCAACTAGAACAATTATACAAGTAAAATAAGTTGCAGAAAGTAAAGAACACAAACCAATTATTAATCCAGTTCGGTGCAACGTCACCTACTATGAGGGCATCCAAGCCAGGAAGAAAATCCATTAAAATAATTAGTCTGAAGTTCTAAACAACTCTTGTTTTACAAACTTCTCACCTAATCACTACTCATGCTATTTCTATCTAAGACTCTCTTAGATATAAGATCCATCTCACTTCCCTTCAGTCATAAACCAGTGACAAACTAACAATGATAACTAAAGTAGAAGAACATTCTTCAAAGAGAAACAATCATCTCTGCTTAAAAATTATGGCTGATGAATAAAGATACCTTGACATACAATCCACTATTGCTTAAAAGTTTATGAGTGATTGACAAATAATAACTTAAACTCAGTCCAACTATAATATCAAAGTGATAAGAGAGTGAATCACAATGAACAATGAACAAAATAAAAACCCTAAATCCTTCCAAGAAGTAAAACCTAAGTTGCAGTGATGTTCTAGTATAACATATTAGGACATCGTGCTCAACATCTGTCTTCAGTGATTTATGTCGAGTATGTCAAGACATTTGTCACAGCATCTTGTTGAGATACATGTTTTAGAAAAATTACTTCCAATCATGAAACCGCAGACTTAACAATTTCCCCCTTTGACAAATTTTGGCAAAAAACAACCTCTGTATGATATAGCTGGAAATAAAAAACAACGGCAAAACAACCACAAAACACAAGATACATGAACACCATGCATACTTGGAAAAAATAGTAAACAATAAACAATCAGAGTCACACGAAGCAAACACAACTAAAAGAGAGACACAACCTCACACACAAAATTCCAGTAGAGATCATACGTCATGACATTATGTATGATATCACAAAACAACATCGCAATAACATATAAGAGATAATTAAACTCTCATTACACCAACACCATTCCCCCTGTCACTACACTCCCTCTGTCACGTGGAATCAAAACTCCCCCTCAAGGGAACATCCTTCAAAACAACTCCAAATAAATCAGGATCAAACAATAACATATCCATAGAATAAGAAGAGAACATACCCACATATCCAAGCAATAAAAAACACCATTAACACCAGTTCATGTCATAGGCATACAACAGAAATAAATAACACCCAGCTTCAAAGAAATATCTTCTCATGAATCACACAATCAAGATGCCAGAATATCATATATGACTTCACAAGCAACCAAACCAAACATCATAAACTAGCAAAGAAAAACATGTAGGTGTCCAAATATGTTTTTCTTCATACCTTTGAGATGTAGGTGTCCAAGCTTCTTGTGCTATGGCTCCACCTCATCCTTCTTAGTTATTAAAAATGTGGAAGAATAGGTAGTTCCTTGAGGTACCCACAAATAAAAATTGTCTTGATACATGATCCCCTTCATCAGGACAACATTTTCCTTATTTGTGACCAAACATTAGTGTAAATTTTACAATAAAACATTGATCACACAACTGACTAATGCTGATAAGATTAGTAGTTAGTCCTTTCACAAGAAGAACATTTTATAGATTAGGAAAGCCAGTACATACTAATTTTCAACTCCTTTAATTTCTCCTTTGGATCCATCACCAAATATGACACAACCTTTGGAATGAGATATGATATCCACCAGAAACTTCTGAACCTCTGTCATATGTCTAAAACATCCACTACCAGAGTATCAATCTTCTCTGATGAAGCGCTTAAAGAAGTATGGGCTATAAGATTAATATCCATATCTTTAGACCTTCTCTTTTTACTTAAAGGATTAGCCCCATAATAGAATGGGGTTTTTTTGAACCTTATACAGTCTGCAACAAAAAGACTTTATGTGACCATTGATGCGTCTGCAAGTGCACGAAAATATCGAAGTAATATAAAAGATTGTCAAATCCACAGAGACCTATATCAACCTACTGTAATCTATCGTCGCTTTGTAAAACTAAGCCTAATAAATGATTGATTAAGGAGAAATTAAGACTAAAATAAATACTAAAATAATATTAAAGAAATATATAATAAAAAGAGGCCGGAATATGAATTATGTGTATCTCATGGACTTTGTAACTTGTTGTCTTACACTGATGTTAGAAAAGTGTTTAGTAGAAAATATCAATTTAAAGACAATAACTCACACTCTCGTGGTTTTGAATAAAGTCATGTTCCTTGACCATGTGATTTTTCTCTCACTTGCCCATTCTAATCGAGGAACGCGTTTTGAAAACTGAACAAGTTCTAATTAATCCTAAAGCAATCTCGTTGTGTTTAAAATTAATGCCTAGTTTCTATTATCCGGTTTGACCTCCACGCTCTCGTAGTGCCGGATCGAACCTTAGTTAATTTTCCACTCTCGTGGTAAAATCATGTTAAATAACCTCTTACTCTCGTGACAAGGCTATTTAAATTAAGTATAAAAACAACGACCAAAATAGAATTTTCAAATAAAGATTTAAGCCAACTTCGTTACTGAGTCCCGTCGAAGACGACAGGCCTCACATATCGGACTCAAGACAATTTAGCTAAACATGGAATTAAGTGTAAACAAACTAAACATAATGATTGCAATTAAGAACATCACGATAATTAAATTAAACAAATGAAACAATAGAAATAAGAAATGCGATAAAGAGAAACCTGTAAAAGAAACTGGAATAAACGAAATTGGAATTAACTTCATAATATGCCGGCACACTTGAAAACCAGGTACAAAATTGAAATAATGATAATAAAAACATCACCTAAAAGTAATGGTGTGGAAGTTCCTCGATGTGAGAAACTATCACTTTTACATGTGAACTTTTCTGCTTAAAACATCTCAGAACAAAATTTAGCTTCAAACGTAAAAATGGTCGACCCTCTTCATGTAAAACTGCTCTGCTTTTATGTTTTGTTCCTGACCTCACCGCCTATGACGTGCATGGAGAAAAATATGGAAAATGGCTTCGTGGAGAAACATTCAGAAGACTCCGCTCGTGGAGAATTATCAGGGGACTGAGCTTCGTGAGTTAGTGACGTGGAGAAGGCCACAAAAACATAATATGTGGCTGGTGAAAAAAGGTTGTGGCCAGGGCCACAATATTACGTGGTGAGGGCCACACTTTTGAAGTGTGTGGTGAGGGTCATAGCTTCTATGATCAGGGCCATAGGTCAGTGGCCAGGGCCACAACTTCAGAAACTGCATTTTCTGCTATTTTCTTCCATTCTTCTTTGTTTCTTCGCCATTTCTCGTTCTTTTTTCGCATGTGAGCTGTGTTAGAATATTCTTGAAATAGAACAGAAATACCGACATAACAAGACATAAACAAATGAAAAAAATATAAAAGTGCATGTGAATCAAGGAATTATATTTTTAGAGAAACTAAGGTATGGGTACTTCATTATAATTTTTTAAATATAATTAAAAAAATATATAAAATGATAATATTGTTAAAAATAATATAAAGGAATTATATTATTCAAATGATAACAAAAATTAAAAATTAAAAAGTAATTTGTTAAAAATAAAAAGTTAAGATCAATAACATAAATATCACATTTGAAATGTGCCAATAATTAATAAAGTCAAAGGCTGAAATTTGAAAGTTGTTATCATCGCCACTAACAGACAAATATATAAGATATATGTGTTCCAAACTAAATCGGTCTAATAAAAAACCGGTAATTGAACCAAATCAAATCAAAATCACAAAAACATGCATTTGTTTCAGACGTGTTTGTGTCATTTTAAACAAAATTATATGGTTTGATTCAGGTTGCAGTTTGTATTTATAAATGGAATCAAACCGCATTATATTACAACCCAAATTTCGCTTAATCCATATCCAATCCAAACCCAAATATATTATGCCTTAGCCTTACGATTACAAATGACTTTTTCTTTCTCGCAATTAAGATTTCAGTTTAAATCTTCTCAAATCTCTTCTAGCGGTATCACGCCTTCTTCTCATATTCTTTTCCATGTACATCTCACCTTTTCTTCTTTATTCTCCCATCTCTCTTATGTTCTTTCTTTTTCATCTATTGATTTTTATTCTACTGCTATCTCTTCCAATTATATTTTTAATGCATATCTTTTTCTCTAATCTCTCATTTTCTTTTCCACGTAGATCTCGCTTCTTCTTCTTCTCTATTGATAAAATCCATCACGGATACAAAGCGATTAGCTTAATGGATACCCATAAATAAAATAAACGGATATTTAAACACATGTTTGTTAATGGATGCATATAAAAGTTTAATGATATTCGTGCCCACGAATATTTGTATATGTTAATAGATTATAAAAATTATTTAAATATTATTAATTTATTATACATTGTCTTTTCATCTTCTAAAAATTAATCTTCTTTTATATATATATATATATATATATATATATATATATATATATATATATATATATATATATATATATATATATATATATATATATATATATATATATATATATATATATATATATATATATATATATATATATTAATTTTCTTTGAATAAAACCTTTCACATTCTATACAAATCCTATTTGACTATTTTATATTTAAGTTTCTTAATACTCCATGCCTTACTTCAAGAATACCTACATCCAACCAACTAGTATCATCCTTCCTCTTTTTAACCAGTGTCTCTCTTCCTACTACTTCGACGTCCGCTCTTTTATCATAACTCAAAATCACAATATCTTTTATTTATTTTGGTTAAAAATAAAATGTATGTATATTATGTTTTGGTGAAAAAGAAGAAAACTAATATGATAAATTTTTTTGTTAAATAACGATCGAATTGTATGAATGTTATGTGATAATAACTTTTTGTAACTTTAAAAGAAACTATTTTTTTTAATATTTAAAACAAATGTTATCCATGAATATCAATAAATATCTATGGGTACCTAAAACTCGTGGATTAATCTATTAACAGATACTCACATAGATACTAAACGGATATAAATATCATATTTATTCAACAGGACAAATATAAATATTATAATATTTGTCTCCATGAATATTCATTTACATCTATATAAAATTTATTATTTACTCCTCCTTCTATAAATAAATTAAAATTTTAAATTTGAGTAATTAAAATAGCCTAAAATTGAAACTACCGAAAAACAAAATTACGTTTTTTTGTAGATATATGTATCAATCGTGTACCAACGCGTACCTAACAAAAAAGACCGATTTTTAAAAAGTACGGACCTAATATGCACCATACGTGTACCGGTACCCGATACTAATACTTTGCTTAAAACAATATACCAATGTTTCACAACCTCGCATTCACTAAAACTGCCTGTTGAGTCATATTTTCGTGCTTTGTAACCATCAAATTTATAACGGATTAAACTGCCAACTAAAAACTAATTGCTAGAAAAATTAGTATGGATTAGTTTTAATCACTAGAAACTTATCCAAAGTGTAAATCATCACGGTCTTTGTCAGGGTCAGCTATTCACATGTGCAGCCTGCTATGATCCCAAATTTTGGGGCTGAATTTTTTTAATTAATAAAGTAATAGATTTTACACTTGTTTTTTAAAATAGGTGTAAATTCATATTTTTTTATACCGGACTTTTGAAATGTTGGTATAAAATTATTGGTTTTGAACTATAAATTATAATTTTATACTTGTGTTTTTTAAATACGAATAAATTACAAAAACATATCAAACTATTCAGTATTGTTAACTTCATTTTTATTGGCCTATTGAAAACAAACTACTAGATTTTTTTAGAAATCCAAAAAATTACAAAATATGTCGGATTTATAAATAAAAAATTAGTAGCGGTAACTTCATTTTCAAAATTCAGAAACTAACATGATTTTACCTTCTTTTTTATTTTTTAAGTTCAAGTAAAAAGGCATATAGAATTTTTTGATTGGCCTATCTGTTGTTTGCGCGAGAGAGAAAATTTGTCAGTATCTTATTACTGAAAAAATGAGACGGACATTTTAGTATATATGAAAAATTGGGGTGTGTTAGGTTTAATTGAAAGGTGACAAGATAAAATTTCCACGGTAAATTAAGACTTTTCAAGAGTAGAAAAAACTAAACTCAATTATACTTTGATCAAACTATACATGATAAGAAAGTTATACATATAGCTGAAAACTGTTAAGTAATTTCAAATTTGTGCAATTTTTAAAATTATATATATATTTTTAATTTAGGCCAATTTTTTAATCTTAGATTAGAGTCTTTGGATTGATTGAGCTTACCTTAGTCTTCGCAGACAAAGTATTATCCGATGATTAGTTCTCAATTGTCGACATGTTTGTAACTACTGAAGTATGATCCTTCAGAGTCTTCGTGATTTGGTTATGATTTGCGGAAACCATACATGCTAGAGTATTATCTAACAATTGGTTAATGAGTCAATTATGGATGAGAATTGTATTAGCACCTCGTGATATTTGTTGTAATTAACGGGAACCACTTAATTATGTTTGTGAATAAGAGTGTTAGTTTAGGGTATTTTTTATTTCTTCTAATTATTATGATATATTTACAAAAAGAAATAAAAGGGAAAAAGTTTTTTAGTAGTGTGTTTGACGAAACATTGACTCTTGCTCCTAGCGTATCTTTCAAGTGTAATGGGGAATTCAAAGCTATGTAGTTATGAGTATCAAAAATCTGTTTGTTGGTTGATTTTAATCATATATTTTGATCACATTTGAGTGGAAAATGTTGCTTGCTGGTCGCGCTAGAGTGGATAGACTAAGACTTCTAAAACTAGTGCTTCTTAAATAAAAGCGCGAGAATAAATGTAAGAAATAAAAGATTAGGAAGTAATAACCAGATAAAAGAAAATCGAAAATAAGGTGGATGAAAAAAAAAGTGAGGTGCGAATTTGCATTCCACACACCCAATGGACTTTTGAGGGCGTGAATAGAAACAAAGAGGGTTTATGGAGAAAATAAATAAATGTGCCAGAATCTAGTGTAAATTAGGTTAATTATAAGCATAAGTAAATGACATAATAAAGTATGAAGCAGTTGCAGTAAAGTTTGATGAGCAAGGATATCGAAGAAAATCAACGGGAAAAAAGTCAACACAGTGGTGAATCGGATCCCCCAAAGGACTTAACCTCAGGTACGAACGAGATTTCTGCTTCTTTCTTCCGCTAAATCTCTGAGTTATTTCTTCTTCAAATCTATACTTTTTGGATTAGCCGCTCCATGTTATTATGTTCGTTCTTCTCTCTGTGGTCTATTTCTATTTTGTCTGCGATTTGTGTTGTTATTTGTCACTGTTGATGGCTCTAAGTGTGTTCTAATTTTAATGTTATTTGTTGGTTTATGGTTTGATCGTGGTACTGCTTAGAGGTTGATCCGAACTAAATTTGGAGCTTCAATCGTACTTTTGGTGAAGGGTTTGGAACCCGTAAAGCTGCTGCACAGGGTTCTTTATTCCAGAGCTTTCAGTCCCCTTCGAAGATGAAGGTTACAGACAAAAGTGAGGGGTTCTTGGGTAAGTGTCGAGCTTATGGCTCAATCTATTCAGCATATATCCTAACTTTATGACATAAACTTGATCTTCTTAGGAAAAGAAACATATTCACCAATTTTTGGGGTTTTAATAATTTTATCTAAGCATCTGTGGTTATCAATTATTTTTTGCAGGCTCAAACCGTTTTAATGATGGCGCAGTCTAGACAGAAGTATGTTAACAATCAAATATCATAGCACAAAGGTCTCAAATAGATAAACGCACAAGAAATAAGATGAACCAGTAAATTGCATATACAAAGTGACTTACCTCAAAGCTGACACAGGTGAAAAAATAGCAAACCAAAGGTGATGAGATGTTCTTTAATCCTTCCTCCTTTAAATATAACTTCTGGTGTGTAAGCAATAATTTAAGTTAAATTTGAATGATAGGGGTTTGGTTAGAAGTGGAGTATGTATGTTAATATTGGTGGGTGATGTTTGTTGGAACTGTTGCGGTTTCGGTTGGTAAAGGGGTTAAGGGGTCTGATGCAGTTTCAAGAAAGTGATGGTGAGTGTATATTGAAACAAAGGTTTTTAAGGTGAATGGTTGATTTTATGATTTTGTATTATCTTCTCCCCTTATTATTATGTTGGCTATCTCTTTTTTATACAGTCTCATTGCGTTTTGGGGGGAAATCAGATAATTTTGAACACTTTTGGTTAACTGACCTTGTGGCCTTTGGGTGCAGAATTTTGGACTGTTTTGGAATGCTGACTTGCTGCCTTTTGAGTGCAGTTTAAGGCATGTCTATTTTGGTGCAAATTTGTGCAGGTTTTGGACTGAGGTATAGCAGCCTGTGGACTCTTGTACTTGGACTGTTTGGACAAAAAATACAGCAGGTTGTGCAGGCTGCCTTTGACAATTTTATGGGCAGTTTTGGTTTAGGTGATATCTCTCTAAACCTGTCTCTTTTCCTCTTTCCCTTTCAATGATGATGTAAAGCCACTTTGCTTTTACTTCAAGATTTCTGAAGGGTTTGTATGATTTCAGGAAAATGATGATGTGCTTGTTTGTTGAGCAGGCTTGCTATTTTTTTGAATGAAATACTACTGACTATTTTGCTGTTGCTGGACAGATTTGGCCATTTTGCTTGTTTTTATCTGCTGCCTACTGCTTGCTTTATGTTACTGGCTTGGCTTGCTGTTCAGTTCGTATTTTGTTGTTTATTTGATCCACTGCCCTATTTGCTGCATGCTTTGGACAACCTTGCCTTGACAGCTTTGGCAGCTTTGACTTGCATGCTATATTTTTCAGCATCCTGCCTTTGTTTTGTTTGCCTGCGTTGCTTGTTGGACGTGTTTTTACCTTGTGCTGCTTGTATAGCATCCTGATGTTGCTGTTACATTAGTTGTTGTTTCTATGCTTGCTTTGTTTGCTGGTTTTGTATTACAACCTGTTTTGTGTAGCAGCTTGCATATTTTGGCAGTTTTGGGCCTTATGCTATTTTTGCAGTAAAAAGTGTTTGCAAATTTTCTTTTCCCTTTTTGTGAACCAAGGCCCAAACCTTGTGATTTGCAAAATAGGAGAAGATGGACTATGATTAAAGCAAAACAAACTTTAAATCCGATTCCACATACAAACCCTAATGATGAATTCTTTTTCTCTTCTTTACACATCATTTTGCTTGAATTGCTAACTTTCTCTTCTTTGTTTCATGAACATGAGGCGTGGATGGCAAGCGAGGATTACTTGAAGATGAAGTAATGGAGACTTGAAGAAACAAAATAAACTTCTCTCTTTGTAGTCAAAGCAAACATTGTGATTCTTTGTAAACAAAGCAAAAATGTGTAATTTTATTTCATTTGTGACGTAATGAACACAAGACTTTGACTAAATTTGTAAATGATGAAATTTGTCGTACCAATCCTGAATTTATTAAGCTCCGCAGTTCTCAATTGAATGCTTTGAATAAAATATCTTGGTTTGGTAATTTGAACTTCAAAGCAATTCACAAAATGATCAAATAACCAATGCACCTTGTACTCCAATCAAATTTTTAAACAAAATAAATGTTTAAGAATTCAATTCTAACTTGGTTAACTCAAACCCAAAGCCATGGTCATCTAAATGACAGTATTAATCTTCAACTCCTTTCCAAACCAAATTTGCATTTAAAATGAACTTGCACGCCATGCTCGATAAAAATGGAATTTCATTGACAAACCAACATGCTTTTAAGAACAATCATCAATCTTATAGGATTAACAGATTTCAAAACAACTGTGGTTGAGAACATTTGGAATCAAACAAAATGACTTGCAATGATTCGATAACTTTCAAAGTATTCCAAACATAATTTATTTTCGATCTTTGAAGATAAACTCGTGAGCGACATCATTTATGACCATATGCATAAATAATCGTCTCAAGATCTTATAATTTTAGGAAATCACAATTCTTAGAAATCAGGCGACATTTATTTAAGATTAGGTCAAAATCCATGAAGCGACTTCTAATGTATTCGAATTTTGGTGATTTTCTACACATAATCAACTCTTGATTTGTGAAGAGAAATTGGAGATAAAATAGGGGAGAGTCATACGCAAGAAGAACCGCTCAAAAATATCGAATAATGAAGAAGTTATAGTCACTTGAACCTGGTCTCGCGAAAGGTCAACTTTTGGGTTAATGGATTCATTTTCAGTCGTCTGAACCATTGACTGAGCAAACTTGCAATGCGAGGTTTGAAACTCGATATGAACATCCTTGAGAATACATGAAGATTTATGAAGACCATTTGAAACCTTGAAGAAATAATTTTCTTTGAGATACACCAAACCCTAATCGTTGACTTACTGCCTAGGAAGAGAATCTGTCTGATCAACTTCTGAGACAAATTGAGTATTCGAGAAGACCTAGGATATTATCTTGAATAAAAATGAGAGGGGAAATTTTAGGGTACAACAATATCTCTCTAGAGAGATTTCATTTACTCCCGTAATACTTTTTCTTTTTTTCCTTTTTTTAATATAAAGATTTTGTTTATTTAGCTCCTCAATGATACTTTGTACATAAAATCTTTCATTTTTTATGAAGCGGTTGGTGTATGTGGAATTTTTGTTTCAATTATATTTTTCTTTATTTAGACATGTCACTAATTTCTAATACATTGTGGTTTACTCCTATAAGAATTATGGTTTTCATTGTTCACTCAACTTATTCATTGAACGAACAAACGAACGCCATTAGAGATCATAAAAGACGAAGCATTGGAGAAAAAATAATTTAAGAACGAAGCACAAAGATGTCATTGGAGGGTATATCAGAGCTTTTACTTAACCAGACTGGTTGAAATCTTTATTTTTAATGTTTAATGTTAGTCTTTTCAAACTTTCTTTATGTAGTGATTATAATGTTGTAATGTTGAATATGCAAATTCCTTTTACAGAACATGCAAATTCCTTTCACAAAACATGCAAGTCTTTAATGTTGTTTTTCACCATGCAGGTGAATTTATAAGGAACAATGAGAACAGAGTATTCTACAGAGATGGGGTTCAAACCCTAGTTTATGGGAAAAATATTGAGAAATAGACTATTTCTGAAGTTAAGAAATTCGTGAAGGGATGGGGTTATAAACAAGGAAGCTATAGGAATTGGACTAAAATTGTAGAAATAGATGAAACTTTTTTCAGATAAGAAACGTTGATGATGCATATGATTTTGCTGCATATGCTTGTGCAAATCAAGTTTATGGCTACATTTATCTGGAACATGACGCGACTGATATAAAACTGACAGTAAGGGAACCTTAGTTCATTAATAAGATGACAAATATGGAAGCAATTGACGATGAGGGTGTTGAAGGATTTGATGATAGTGAGGATGAGAAAACTACTGATATTACATATGGATTTGATTTTAACCAACCCCTAATTAATGTAACTTAGTTGTAGGATTAATTTGTAGTTCCAAAAAGAAAATGGAAGATGATGATTATGTTATTGATGAATTGGACAACTCAAATCTAGATGAATCTGATGATGATAAAGGTAAATGGCCTAAGTTTGAAAAGTTTATGAAATAACAACTTAATAAGGCCTACGAGTTTAATGGGGGTATTGATTTAATACTCTAGATGATTTTAGAGATGCAATGCGTGAGTGGTTAGTATTAAATGGTAGAAAAATTACTTTTGTGAAAAATGAGAGTTATAGGATAAGGGTAGAATGCAAGGGTTAATGTGATTTTTTAGTTTTATTCTCTAAGGTGGGCCACCAACACACTTATGTTATAAAGACATTGATGGATATCCAGACATGTGCTAGAATATTGAACAATAGATCTGCAAACTCAAAGTGGATGGCCAAGGCAGTAGTGAAGAAAATTCAAACATCTAAGACAATGAGAATTCGTGACACTATGCAAGATATTAAACAACATTATTCTGTGGGGATCACTGTTGCTAGAGCATAAATGACAAAGTTGATTGCAAAAAGATTATTGAAGGAGATGTTAATAAGTAGTCTTCAAATTTATGAAGGTATGGTGATAAGTTAGCAAAGGTTAATGCTGGAAATACTATTAAGATCAATGTTGACAGACCAAACCCATCAATACAACCAAGGTTTGGATCATTCTACTTTTGTTTTGATGGTTGTAAGAAGAGTTTCATACAGGGTTGTAGACCATTTGTTGGAGTTGATGGCTTCTATTTAAAGACAAAGTAAGGTGGGATACTTTTAATAGTTGTGGGTAGGGACCCCAATGACCAATATTTTCCTTTGGCTTTTGGTATTGTTGAAACTAAAACAAAGGAAAGTTGGAGGTGGTTTATACAATTATCAATGGAAGATATTAGACAATATTGAAGATATATTTTTATATCATATCAACAAAAGGTATGTACTTATGTAATCATTGAAATTGTCTATGTGTCCATTTCATTTCAGATCTAAATTTGTTTATTTTTTACAAGGATTTGTGGCTGTGTTAGAAGAAATGTTTGAGATAGTTGAGCATAGGTTATGCATCAACATGTCTGCTTCATGTATATCCATCCATCTGAGCAAGACCATGTCATAATTTCTCTTGTATACCACTTCTTCATTGAGGAAAAAGCTACCTGCCAACCTTCTCAATGTCTTTCTATCTTTGTTTGACATACCAACCGTGTATTCTTGAGTCTGAAGGAAGTTCTTAATATCATAATACCAAGGTTTTTTATCTGACGTCCCCTCTGTAGCAAACACATGAGCTGGTCTATCAAGACGCCGAATTGTAATCTGAGGTACATCGTTCCAAGCATTCACTTGATACATGAAGCCAAAATGGCTAAAGCATCTGCCATCTGATTCTCATCTCTGGGAATATGATGTAATTCAACTTTATTTAAGAAAGGTAATAATATTCTTGCATAATATTTATAGAGAATCAAGTCAATGTGATGAGTCTCTCATTCTCCTTTGATCTGATTTATTATCAAAGTTGAATCACCATATACATCAAGAATTTTGATTCTGAGATCTATAGCCTCTTCAAGACCCATGATACAAGCTTCATACTTCACCATGTTATTGGTACAATCAAATGTCAATCTTGCAATAAAAGGTATATGTGGCCCATGGGGAGTGATAATCACAACATCAATTCCTTTTCCATAAGCATTTACAACTCCATCAAACACCATACCCCATCGGGATTCAGGATCAGGACCTTCCTCGAGCAAAGGTTCATCACAATCTTTTACTTTTAAATACATCACATCCTTATCAGAGAAATCATACTTAACATACTGATAATCATCAACTGGTTGGTGAGAAAGGTACTCGGCTAACACACTGCCTTTAATAGCCTTCTGAGTATGATATTCAATATCATATTCAGACAACAGCATCTGCCAACGAGCAATTCTTCCAGTAAGAGCAGGCATTTCAAAAATATACTTAATTGGATCCATTTTGGAAATCAAACAAGTAGTATGATTCAACATATATTTCCGCAATCACTTCGCCGTCCAGCCAAAGCACAACATGTCTTTTCTAGCACAGAATATTGTGACTCATGGTCAGTGATCTTCTTGCTCAAATAATAAATAGCTTATTCTTTTTTGTCTGTTTCATCTTGTTGTCCTAAAATACAACCCATGGAGTTATCCAACACAGTCAGATACATAATCAATAGTCTTCCTTCAACATGAGGGAGAAATATAGGAGGCTCAAATAGATACTATTTAATGCTTTCAAATTACCTTTTGCAATCGTCCATCCACACACAACCTTGATCTTTCTTTAACAACTTGAAGATTGGTTCACATGTTGCAGTCATATGGGAAATGAATATGGAAATGTAATTCAACAACAACATTACACAATTTACCATCCAATCATCAACTACAACATCATCATATAACATTCTAATACACCTAATTCATCAAACAACATAAAATTGCATGATCCACACTATTAATCCAACATTTACAAAATCACAACAATGATCATGATATTGAGAGAAAAAAACACAAACCAAGCATATACATAATCTACCCACCATCATCATACAAACCCTTAGATAACTAAAACCCCACCCTTACCATAGAGTTCTTGCAAAATCTTCTCAACAATGGCGATCTTTTCTCCCCCTTTGCCCTAGTTCTCCTTTCTCTTTTCTCCAAACTTTCACGATCTATCAGTTTTTATTTCTCCACTTCTCTTTTCTATTAATTTATTATATTTTCATTATAACTTAATCTAACTAATTAAATAATAATTATAATTATAATTATAATAATTCCATCAATTATTCAATTAAATTAATATTCACCTAATATTAAATAATTAAATAATTATTGACTAATATAATTCAATTAGTCTTACTCACCACACCACCAAATAATACACTTTTGCTCACACACCTCCAACACCTTAATTCTACCCTTAAGGTCACTACGCCACACCAAGGCTACCCCAAACACACCAAAACACCAAAAAACCAAAAAACCAAACAATACCATATAATCACCAAATACCACATAATTAAGTTATGGAAAATAAATAAAATAAGTTGGGACATTTCAAACACGCTATTGGTCATGATCACAAAAGATGATTGCAACAGCAGTAGGCTGCCGAGCAGCAACAACAATAGTAGAAAGTTGTTGAACGGCAACTGCAACAGTTTCGGGAACGTTGCAGAAACACATTTGAAAGAAAATTTTATAGTGACTGTGCGAGATGAAGTCCAATGCAGTGAAGAGTGGTACTTGGATTCTAGTTATTCAACACATATGAAGGGTATGAAGGATTGGTTTATTGAAATCAATGAAGCCACGGAGAATAAAGTGAAATTCACTTATGACACCATTTTAGCGGTCGACGGGGTCGGTGATGTTTGATCATGAGAAGGGATGGTGGTCATTTCTTGATCAAAAATGTTCTATACATTTCTAGAATTAAATGTAATCTTCTATATTGACCAATTGCTTGAGAAAGGTTACAAGACTCACATGGAAGATAAGATTTTGCGTGTTTTGGATGGAAATAGGGTTTTGGTCCTTAAACCTCCTATGGCTTCCAATAGGTGTTGTACCCCAAAATTTTCCCTCCCATATTCTTCAAGAAATTGCCAAGTCAAGCTTCAAAATCTCTCCAAGAGTTGCACAGTTCAAGAACCTCCTAACAGTCAAAATTAGGGTTTTGGTTCTGACAAAGTAAATGAAGTTTCCAAGGGTCCAATCAAGTCCCACATACCTACAAACATGGTCAATCATCCTCATACCAAGTTTCAAGACTTACAGCACAAAATTGCACAGTCAGAAACCCTAATTGCACTACAGTCAACTGTAGGGGCAAAATGGTCATTTGACAGTCAAAAGTTCAAATTTTTGGTCAACATCTCATTTTGAAGCCACAAACATCATTTTATCAATGCTTGATCATGATTCTCAAAGCTTGGCTCAAAAATCATCAAGATGCAAAAGTTTCCTTATTTGGACAGTTGAAAAAGTCAACTGTAAATTGACCAGGGCATAACTTTCACATGGATTATCAGAAAAATTCCATCCAAAGCTCATTTTGAAGAGAAAGACATTTCCTACAACTCATCTTCATACTTCAAGTCCAAGAAATGCTCTCACAAAAAGTTATCAATTTCAACATTATAGGTCATTTTCAAAAGTCAACCAAAAGGGACTTTAAGTCAAAGGCCATAACTTGAGATTGGTAAATCAAAATGACATGGGACCAAAGGCATTGGTTAGAGGACGCAAAGACATTTCCAAAATGTCCAAGAACATGAGCAAAGCCTAAAAATTGAGCAAGTTATGCCTTGTGGAGGTTGGGAAATTTTTGGATATTTTGAAAAGTCAACATTGATTCAAATGACCTAAAATTGCTAATGGGCCTCTTTTCCTTCCACAATTCATCATCCAAGGCATGGGAACGACCATTTGGCCCAAAGGGAAGTTTTTTATCATTTTTATTTATTTATTTGGATTTTTAATCATTAATAATTCATTTAATTAATTAAAATACATGAAAAATACTAAACCTAATTTTCCAAATCTTTTTGTGCAAGGAATAAGCTCATGATTTCGTGCCTAACCAAATATAGAAAGAATCAATGGAATTGGACATGATTTGTATCAAAGATGTTTGAAAAAGATTGGAAAATCATGGCTTAAAAATCAAATATTCTTTTCATTAATTCATGGATTTTTTGATCCAATTTCTAACCCTAATCTGATGCCATACATATATTGATCAAAACCTAATGCTAAAGGGACTGAAAGCTGCGCAGAAGAGCCATAAGAAAACTCACACTTTTGCCTAAAAAAACTCAAACCTGAAAACCAAGTTCTAGGACGATTCAAGGCCAAATAGTTGTTCCATTAGCTTCCTGAGGCTTCAAGGAAAGTTTTCCAATCAAAATCAATCATCCTAACGCCCTGAATTGGTAACACGATCGCAACCTGTACAGAAAATATTTCATATTCGTGCATCTCAATTCATGCATCTTTTGCAATTTTTAACATTTGATTTATGTTCATTATGCAATTCTGAAGCTAACTGTGTGGTTTGATTTTGTTTTCGTGCATCATGGAAGGATTCACCATTGTTATCATCTAGGGTTTTCCAAGTTCTAAATTGGGCGTTTCTCATCCCTGTAAAATTAAGACATGTCAATACCATGAATAAAACCAGCAGGCTTGGACGATCAGACTAGGACACTCGCGCCTAATTTATGCTCAAAGATGGCTTAGTCACTATTATTGTATATGGCTTGTTTTGAGGGGGTTCAAAACCCCCGCTAACCACTTTCTATTTTCAGGAAATAAACAAACCACGAAGAAGACGATGAAGTGGCCATCTGTAATTGGTTTATTCAAATTCTCGCGCGAAAAAAAGCATTAGCGTTTGTTTTCCCTTATTACGTTTATTGTCTATATAATATACAAAGAAGTAAAGTGGCACGAATGGCAAGCACACTCAGTGGTAACCCCTGGGACCTGGGTTCGAGCCCCAGGTCCCCCACCCCTCCAATACTATTTTTCATTTAATAATTCTATGCAGTGTCAACGCTATGGACCACCATACGTTCCTCAATCAAGCCGTCCACGCGTACCATTGCATTCAATCAAGGGCCAGGATCTGTAGAACATGGTGAACTCTAGTCAACGCCTATGCACGCTAGCTGGAAAGTCCACCAGGCCAGGGACAATTGGGCCCAAAAATACTGATAAAAACCTCCAAATTAGGGGCAGAACCCCCTAGGTTTGCATTATTTCTTTTCATTATTTTGGTATTATTTTCAATTATTGTCTTTATTTTAATTAATTTCTTTTAAATTATTATTTTCATAATACATAAAAAACACCAAAAAATCAGAAAAGAGACAAAAATTAATATTTTTATTTAATGTTATATTTTTTGTAAATAAAACCTTTATTAATTAATTAGTTTTAATTTAGGAGTAAATCTTAATATTTTCTTAATTAATTTAAAATTGGTAGAACTAGGGTTTGTAATAATTTTTTATCCTTTTTTCTTTTCTTTCATAATGATTAAATATTTCCTATTATTTTTGTAATTAAATTGCATGTAAATAATTAGATTAAGTTGAGGTTAAAATTTAATACTTTCTTAATAAACTCAAAAATAATTAGAATTAGGGTTAGCATCTTATTTTAATTAATCTTTCTCATTAAAGTCATAAAATACAAAAAAATGCCAAAAATAATTTCCTTTCATTTTAATTTTATTAATTTAATCATCATTTAATTTAATTTTGCAAAAAAAGGGGTCCAACGCCCTCGTTTCAATTTTAATTCAATTTGTGCATGTTATTTTATTTCTTTTAAATTTTTATGTACCTCTCCCAAGGCCATGTAATATAGCTATTGCTTAGACCGTGTCGGTATACCCCGCACAGTTTCCACAACGTATTGCTATCTATGAATGTTTCCCAAAATCCGGGCGGAGGATTATAAACCCAAACAATAGAACCAAGGTATAAAGCAAGCAAACCAACCAATTAGTCATGCAAGAAGGTGATCTAAGCCCTAAGGTAACCCCACTTAAAAGGTCTCCCCAGCAGAGTCGCCAGTTCTGTGATACGGTGGGAGAACTGACTTGATGTTTTGCGTTCGTATTCGCACTTGTGCGGTTAGCAAGAGTCGCCACCGACTTTTTACTTTATCCTAAAGGAAAGGTTAAAAAAGCACAGCAAAAACCTTTTGAGATATTTCGTGGGTTCGGGGGGTAGATTATGAAAAGGGAAGGTATTAGCACCCTTTTCATCCATGGTTATCCATGGGCTCTTAGGTACTTGCTTAGATCAATCTTGCCTTGGTTTTCAATTGTGTGAAATGGTGCTTTGTGGATTGTTTTGAAAATGTTTTGAAAAGATGCCTTGCGCTAGGCTAACCTTGTAACAATTCTTTACTCGAATGTTTTACAAAAGGTGTTTTATCTTTTAAAAAGATGTTTCAAGGGTTTGAAAAGTTTGATTTTTGAAAAGTGTTTGTGAAGTGGGTTTTGAAATTAGGCAAGTGTTTTCTTTGCAAATTGACAAGTACTTAAGAGTTTATTTACCCTAAAGCTTTCTCAAAGATTTTCGTCGTGTTTTAACCCCTTTGACAATTTTGTTCTACCATTGAAATTGGTAGGCAATCTTGTATTTAGGAAGTTTATTCAGGACAGGCGCGGGTCATCGCATAGACCATGAATGCAATGGTGCCAAGTATCTTTGGCAATTATTTCGAAGGGACTATGATCATTCCATTTAGGCAACACTTTGAGGGACTTGTGATCATTTGCTTTTATTTGGCCAAAGATACTCGACGTGCAAGCATGGCCCATTTTGGAAGGCATCATGTGGGGTTACCCTAGAGGGTGCAAGTGTGATTGTGTTATTGATTACATGCATTTGCTTTGTATTAGGTCATCTAACGTTTGATTTTATGTACATACAAACCCTAGGTCTAATCATGGTATAATTGGAAAACTGTAAATTGCGGAATGTAAATCTACGCTATTATAAAATGGTATCCGGGAGCGGGGGTGTAAATGTACAAGGGGATGAGACTTATAGTATTTACAACCAAATCGAATGTCACAATCAAAATATAAATATTGAATGTATAAATATAAGATAAAATGTGTGTAGGGCAATATATTGTGTAAGTGCAAATGTGAGATGTATATGTATATGAATTGTGTAATTATGTACAAGTGCGATATGAAATTGAGTCGTATTAGGGTTTGACTTAGATATACGTTTTTAAATGTATTTTTTGATTTTGTATGTTTATGTACAAAAGAAAAATGAAGTGTTTTGATTGAGTGTTAAGTTTCTAATTGGAAAGTATTTTAGTCAAATGTTTATGAGTTTAATATTAGAGAAAAATGTATTGAATTGTTATATACAAAAAGAATGTTAATTAAAAAAAATTTCAATTTTAATTATGTATGAAAATGTATAATATGTACAAAATTAATGTTTTAAAATGCATGCACAAAATATATTATCTAAAAAAATGTCTTAACCTTATGATAATAAAAAAAAGCATTTTAATTAAGTTAGTATTTTTTCGAGGAATAAAAATATTGCTTTTATAAAATAAAAAGAATGGTTAGTGTTTTATATAAAAAAAAGGAAGTAAGTATTGTTTATGTATAAAAATGAGATTAGTATTTTAATGTTGTAAAGAAAAAGAAGAAAAGCATTTTTGATGGGCTCTTGAGGAAATATGAACGGGTTAAGCCCAATGTTTGGATTCTGAACGAAATTAGGGTTAGGCATTGTTTCAGTTTGGAATGAAGGCTAGAGCTTGAGGCAGCGACGGCGCGTTTGTTGTATTCGTCTTCTCCGTTTAGGCTTCCTGAGCACTTGGTTCCGGCCACCAACATCATCCTCACACTCTCTTCCCTCCAAGGCAAGAATTCCGCATCCTTTGAAACAAGGTTGGTTCTAAGATGTTATGTCTTTATCTTTCTTTTCTGGATTCGCGTGGTTCGGATTTGTTTTAAACTGAGTTCTATATTTTTTCGTTTTATGAGGTGAAGGGGAAGAAGATTGCTACCTGATTTTGGGAGATGGAGGAGAGGCGAAGGGGTGATGCTTCAGGAGGCCGGAACGGCGGTGATGGAACTTGCTTCGCGTTTGACGCTTTCCTGGTACTTTCGTTCTTTTGATATGTTAGGGCTTTGATGATGATGCGTTCTGAGAAGTTCTTTTTTGATTCACCTCTTTATCTTCTTCTTCTTACTGTGATGCCTTTGTGTTCTGTATATTATTGGAACTGTTGCTTGAGTATTTGCTTGAGACGCTGTATGCTTGTTGCTTTGAATGGTTGAATGCTTTTTTGAACGACTTTGAACAGTTATTGCCTTGAAACGGTGGATGCTATGTATTTTTGAGATTTAATGCCCAATGATGCTTGTACTGAGGGCTTAGGGATTGGTTTCGTGTTTTTTTGAGGCTGATATTGGTACAGCGGCTTTGCTTATGTTAGGTTGTTTTACTTGACAAGGTTGGGGGTTGGTGTTGACAGTAACTTAGCATGGTTCAGTTTGACAGCATAGTGGTTTGTTCATACGTTTAGTTTATGTGTTTATGTGGTTTAGGCAAGCATGAGGTATGACAGGGTGTTGGTTTGAGTTTGGTTCTGATGAGGCAGGACTGTGGTATTGTATCTTTCTCTTCTATCCTAAAACTCTTCTGAACTGTTTTATTGGCTTTTGTTTTCTGAAACTGATGCAGAGTGGATGAAGTTTGTGGACAGCAGGCTGGTTCTTGGCTTGGTGAGAGTGATGCAGGTTATGGTGATTTTGGACAAGGTTCAGGTTTTTGATATCGGTTAGCTAGAGTTTTGTACAACTACTGAGTTGTATATATCTCTTCTCTCTTCACCTTACTCCTTGAACTGCTATGCTGAGTTTGTATTATATATTTTCTATCTTTTCTTTTGGCGCCCAATCTTTATTCAAAACTTTGGTCTTCTCTTTGACCCAAGTTTGCTGGATAGTTTCACAAGGTTTCTTGGCATTTTTCCCATTTCGGTAACTGGCTATGCTGTGTAATTTTTTGAACAATGCCGAATTATCCTCTTTTTTGTGTATCCTTTCTGCCTTGCTTCTACTGTCTATGCCTGCTGAACCTGAACTAGGCTTGCTTTATCTCTCTTTTTTCTCACTTCATAGTACAATAAAGAATTTTATATGTTATTATTGTACTATTTTCTGAAGGGGCTATATTTATACTGGGAAATGATGATTAGCTTGCATAATATGTTTTCTGCATTTCTTCTTCAGCTTTTGTGCCTTGCTCTTTTCCTTGATATCTTGGCAAAGGTCCCTTTTTGACAGCTTGTAGGCTTTGATAGCAACTTGTACTATTTTGATTTCTTTGATACCTTTGGCATTCTGACAGCTAGCGCCTTTGCTTTTGGATAGAAAGTTTGGATTTGAACTTTTCAGTTTGGATTTGAACTATATGGTTTTGAATGGGAAATTGAGATTCTTATGTAGCTTGAATTTTATAACTTATGCATTTGCATTTCATGAAATGAAAATCTTCCCTCTCTGTGAACCGGGAGAAATCCCGTGATTTGCAGAGAGGGCAACTGATCCCAGTCAGTGGCCCCTAATGATGAGCACTTTTTATCTGTCCTTTCCAATTTAATGCTTTCTGACTTTTCTTGTTTCTTTTTGCAGATGAAAAATGGAATACCGGAGCGGAATGAAGAACGAAGAATATTAGAAAATAGGATAGTTTTTTCATTCTATGTAATATTTAAATTAAATGTAAATTATTGTCTGTAATAAACAACAATCTGTACAAATAATTCAAATATCAATAAAAGTTTAAATTATCCAATTAATTCTAATTTCCTTATTATTTATTTATTTATTTAAAATTCTTAGAATTAAAACAATTGAAAAATAAATTCAATCATTTTAATTTCAGAATAATAAATAACTAAAATAAAACAACATTGATCCAATAAACCTGTCTTATCCAACATCCAAAGCAAAGCAGCAATTAAACCAGATAGACTGATCAAACACATGAACACTGTGAATCCAATACTGCATCTTGTATCTGACTGGCCCAATCAAAACGTACTGAATTCAAACCACTGTCTCTTTTACTGATTAAACCAAGATAACGCGAATTTTAATCCGAATCTTGAAATAAACCGCAAAGTGCTGTGGAATTCAAATTCTTCTGAGAATATGCCCCTAAAACCCTAATTCCTGATTAAATGCCAAATCACGCTTGCTTGATCAAAATTGAACCAAAAATCAATCAAACCCTAAGCCCACTGTATGAAACAATTCAGAGCTCTGAAAATCAGTAAAAACCCTAGTTTTGCTTGACTGTCAAGAAAAGTCCGTTTGTCCGATTCTTGAGCCAGTTTGAGAAGTCAGGAAATGTTTGAAGCCGAGATTTCTTGTAGCAGAATGCGAGGGCAAATTTTGGGGTACAACAGTTGCCCCTGTTCAATCTTCTTGGACCTGAAGGGTTAGATTGGCAAATTTGCCTTTCGCGACTTGAAGGTAAAAGGAGATTGGACACTAGAGTGCCCGAAAATTTGCACTTATCAAAATACTGGATGCGGGAATGGGCTTAGAGATGCCATTTGGAGATGGGCTTAACGATGCCATCTAGGAGAGTGACAGAAACTTGTCGGGGATGGGCTTAAAGATGCCATCTGGAAGGGAACATTAGGAAAGCGTCCGAGCTTTAGACCATTTCTGAACTGGGGGTCTGAACAGGCAATAGGTTGACATTCGTGGTTGGGGGAACCTACAAGCCATTTTCAGGAAGTCGTATCTAAATAAGTTGATAGATTAACATCCGTTACTTGGGAAGAATCCATGAACTGTTTTCAGAAATCTTGAGGTTGAATCTGAACAAGTGATAGGTTAACATCCGTTTACTTGGAGAACCTGTGAACTGTTTTCAGAAATCCTGAAGTTAAATTAGCAATAGAGCAGCATCCGTTGTTGGGAAGCTTCCGTAAACTGAATTCGAAGGTTGCATCTGAACAAGCTGATAGATTAACATCCGTTACTTGGGAAGAATCCATGAACTGTTTTCAGAAGTCTTGAAGTTGAATTAGCAATAGAGCAGCATCCGTTGTTGGGAAGCGTCTGTAAACTAAATTCGAAGGTGCATCTGAACAAGCTGATAGATTAACATCCGTTACTTGGGAAGAATCCATGAACTGTTTTCAGAAGTCTTGAAGTTGAATTAGCAATAGAGCAGCATCCGTTGTTGGGAAGCGTCCGTAAACTAAATTCGAAGGTGCATCTGAACAAGCTGATAGATTAACATCCGTTACTTGGGAAGAATCCATGAACTGTTTTCAGAAGTCTTGAAGTTGAATTAGCAATAGAGCAGCATCCGTTGTTGGGAAGCGTCCGTAAACTAAATTCGAAGGTGCATCTGAACAAGCTGATAGATTAACATCCGTTACTTGGGAAGAATCCATGAACTGTTTTCAGAAGTCTTGAGAAGAATCCGAACAAGTGATAGGTTAACATCCGTTTACTTGGAGAACCCGTGAACTGTTTTCAGAAGTCTTGAAGTTGAATTATTTTACTCTGTCGACTGATCTTGCCTGAAAAAGGCAAAAAGTTAGTTGGATGCAATGCTATGATGCATGATACAATGTACATCATGGTTTTATGAATGTAAATGGATGTGCATGTAAGCTGGAGATAGAGGTATCTTGACTGCTGCTGGGGAAAATAAATCCTGGGTCATTGCTGGGGAGCTTGGAGCTCGGATTGCATACCAATCTTCTGGGGGATTCCTGAAGTCTTCTACTGGGGAGTGTTAAACTAGTAGACTTAATGTTGGGGAGGCCAGATTGAGAATCTTCAACTGGGAGAGATGTATCTCTGGAGACTGACTCTACTGGGGAATGCTAGATTTTCTACTAAAAAACCTGTGGGGAGAAGATTTAAAAGTCTGACTTCGCTGGGGATTGACCCTTTGAAGCTTTTGATCTGCGGGGGATACCGAATCTTGAACTCTGAGGAAAAATGATCTCCGGAAGATTCTTTGGCTGGGGATAAACTTATCCGGGGATAGTACTGATAAGTTATTGTTGGGGGAATCCTGAGGAACTCCGCTGGGGATGGGAAGAATTCTGGCGAGTGTGACCTCTCCTGACGGTTAGTCGAGGATAAACCAGTTATACGCTTTTGTGAGAAAAACTTTGAATAAAACTTGGAAGGGACGTCCGTACTCTGCGGGGATTACCTTTCGGAATCTTACGGGGATAAGCTCCGAGGGTCTGCTGGAGATAGACCTCAAGGTTTGTGGATTACAGATCTCGAGGGATTTCCTTTGGAAGGGTGTCGAAATATTCGTCTGTACTTTCATCCTATCAGTAATCCTTTTCTTAGGTTCAATTAGGAAGTGATCATGTTTCAAATGCATATGCCTATTTAACAAAACATTGGACGTTTCTCAAAATAAAACAAATAGTGCAAGAGAAAAAGGAAAAGGGAAATGACACAAATTTTGGGAAGAGTATTTGTATTGATTTTCTTTGGGTATATTTATACAAAGGAGACAATCATCCTAGTAAGAGGATCTTGTCGTAAATATTTGAAAAAATTTATACAAAACAAAGATGGCTATGTGAAATAATTCCATGGGATTCCACTCTGCTGTAGCTTTCACAACTCCGAACATCTGTCCATTCAATGCTTCGTTTGACGATGGCTGGATTGATCAGAAACCTGGGACCGGTTGATGAAGAGACTGTCTTTGAAGTGATCTGAGGAGACATAGTCATACGCTTAAATTCCCTAACTTTTGCCTGAATCGCCCTTTCGGGTTTTCGATCCACCGGGAAACCCCTTTTTGCCCAAGCCGCCCTTTCGAGTTTTCGACTTGCCGGGTGTACAGATTTTTTTTGTTTTTATCCCTAATTTTTGCCTGAACCGCCCTTTCGGGTTTTCGGTTCACCGGGATGCCCATTTTTGCCCAAGCCGCCCTTTCGGGTTTTCGACTTGTCGGGTTATTTTATGCGTAGTATCTTTTGACTATGTCTGTGTTCGCAGGGTGCGGCAAATCGTCGCCGTCCATGGTGGTCAGAATCATCGCACCACCAGAAAATACGCTCTTGATTACAAACGACCCTTCGTATGTAGGAGTCCATTTGCCCCTGGGATCACTTTGCGGTAAGATAATCCGCTTGACTACTAGATCTCCGACTTGATACACCTGACGTCTGACTTTCTTATTGAAGGCCTTGATCATTCGTTTTTGATACGTCTGACCATGGCATACAGCGGCAAGTCGCTTTTCGTCGATCAGATTGAGTTGATCAAGTCGGGTCTGAATCCACTCATCTTCATTCAAACCTGCGTCTTTCATAATTCTTAGAGACGGGATCTGAACTTCCATAGGCAAAACGGCTTCCATGCCATAAACCAAAGAAAACGGGGTTGCCCCAGTTGAGGTACGTATCGTCGTACGGTATCCATGCAGCGCAAACGGTAACATCTCATGCCAGTCTTTGTAAGTGACTGTCATTTTCTGAATGATCTTCTTGATATTTTTGTTCGCAGCTTCAACAGCACCGTTCATCTTCGGTCTATAGGGAGATGAATTGTGATGATAAATCTTGAACCGTTCGCATAATGCAGTGATCATTGTATTATTCAGATTGGTACCGTTGTCTGTGATGATTCTGTCTGGAACACCATACCGACATATGAGATTTTGCTTGATAAAGCGGGCAACCACATTTTTGGTGACGGAGGCGAAGGAAGCTGCTTCGACCCATTTAGTGAAGTAGTCAATGGCAACCAGGATGAAGCGATGTCCGTTGGAAGCCGTGGGTTTGATCTCTCCAATCATATCAATGCCCCACATTGCAAAGGGCCATGGAGCAGTTAGAACGTTGAGAGGAACCGGAGGGACATGAACTTTGTCGGCATAGACTTGACATTTATGACAAGTACGGGAATGTTGATGGCAATCAGCCTCCATGGTAGACCAATAATAGCCTGCCCTTAGGATCTTCTTAGCCATTGTATGCCCGCTTAGGTGAGTGCCAAATGTGCCGCTGTGTATATCAGTCATGATTAACTCTGCTTCAGCCTTATCAACACATCGGAGTAATACACAATCATGGCTTCGTTTGTAGAGGATGCCGTTGCTCAGGAAGAACTTAGCGGCGAATTTCCTTAAGAACTTCTTGTCATTCACGGAAGCTCCTTCAGGATAATCTTGGGTCTCGAGATACCTTTTGATCTCATGGAACCAAGATTGTTCCCCTACTTCTTCGGTGTTAATCTCGTGACAATGCGCTGGTTCATCCATTCGCTCGATGGTGATTTGGGGAGCCTCGTTATCCCAGTTGAGTTTAAACATGGAGGACATTGTGGCTAGAGCATCTGCTAGCTGATTCTCTTCTCGCGGAAAGTGCTCGAAGGTAATTTGCTCGAAATGAGGCAACAACGTCAGAACATGTTCTTTGTATGGAATAAGATTAGGATGCTTGGTATCCCAGTCTCCTTTGATTTGGCTAATGACCAAAGCCGAGTCCCCGAATACAATCAGAGATTTGATCCCCAAGTCTATGGCAGCCTTGAGACCAAAGATGCAGGCTTCATACTCCGCCATATTGTTTGTGCAGCCGAAACAAAGTCGGGCCGTGAAAGGAGTGTGGCATCCTTCCGGAGAAATAAGTACCGCGCCAATGCCGTTTCCAAGTGCATTTGAGGCACCATCAAAGTACAGGGTCCATCGGGATCCCTTTTCGGGTCCGTCATACGGTCCGTCACCTTTAATGTTGTCCAAACTCATGATGTCTTCGTCTGGGAAATCAAATTTCATGGGTTGATAGTCTTCGATAGCCTGATGAGCCAGATGGTCCGCTAGCACACTCCCTTTTATAGCCTTTTGGGTGGTGTATTGGATGTCATACTCGGTCAAGATCATTTGCCATCTGGCTATCCTTCCTGATAAAGCGGGCTTTTCGAAGATATACTTGATAGGATCCATTTTGGATATCAACAAGGTAGTATGAGTCAACATATACTGTCTTAGTCGGCGAGCAGCCCATACCAAAGCGCAGCAAGTTTTCTCGAGCAGCGAGTAGCGAGTCTCACAGTCGGTAAACTTTTTGCTAAGGTAATAAATAGCATGCTCTTTTCGACCAGACTCGTCATGCTGGCCCAAAACACACCCCATTGAGTTGTCCAAAACGGTCAAATACATGATCAATGGTCTTCCTTCGACGGGTGGCATCAGAATAGGAGGTTCTAGCAAATATTCCTTGATTCTATCGAAAGCAGCTTGGCAGTCGTCGTTCCATTCAATTATCTGATCTTTCTTCAAGAGTTTGAAAATTGGCTCACAGGTAGAAGTCAGATGTGAAATGAATCTGGCAATATAGTTTATGCGCCCCAAGAAACCTCTAACTTCCTTTTCAGTACGAGGGGCAGGCATCTCTTGTATTGCTTTTACTTTTGCCGGGTCGACTTCAATGCCTTTGTTGCTTACGATGAATCCCAGGAGTTTACCGGACCTAACTCCAAAAGTGCATTTACTTGGATTTAGCCTGAGTTTGTATTCTTTTAATCTGGCAAACAGCTTTTCCAGATGCTCCAGGTGCTCCTCCTCTGTTTGTGACCGAGCTATCACATCGTCTACGTAAACTTCAATCTCATGATGTATCATGTCATGAAATAGAGCTACCATGGCGCGTTGATAAGTTGCTCCTGCGTTCTTCAGCCCGAACGGCATCACTTTGTAACAGAAAGTGCCCCATTGCGTGACAAAAGTTGTTTTCTCCATGTCCTCGGGGGCCATTTTGATTTGATTGTAGCCCGAGAATCCGTCCATGAAAGAAAACACCTTATGCTGAGCTGTATTGTCAATTAGGATGTCAATATGAGGTAGCGGAAAATCATCCTTAGGGCTGGCCCTATTCAAATCCCTGTAGTCCACACACATTCTGACTTTGCCATCCTTCTTAGGTACTGGCACAATATTAGCGACCCATTGAGGATAGGACGTGACAGCCAGAAAGCCAGCATTGAACTGCTTCATCACTTCTGCTTTGATTTTTTCGGACATGTCAGGCCTCATTCGGCGAACTTTTTGTTTGATCGGTGGACAGTCTTCTCTTGTGGGGAGACGGTGAACCACGATGTCGGTGTCTAGGCCCGGCATGTCTTCATAGGACCAAGCGAAGATTTCAACATACTCATTCAGTAACTGTACCAAGCGTTTCTTGACTTCTGGTTCCAGATTGGCACCCATTTGTACCTCCTTCCGATTTTCCTCGGTTCCCAAGTTAATAGTTTCCAACGGCTCTTTATGCGGTAAGATGGCCCTCTCCTCTTGTTGCAGGAGCCTGGCTAGTTCCCCTGGTACTTCACAACCTTCGTCGTCCTCATACTCGGCTAGATTGACCAGGTCTTCAGAGTTATTGAAAGATACAACAGAATAGTCACCCATGGAATCCGGAGTGGATGGGTACCTGCATTGGTGAGTGTGGGTGTGTGTAAGGGGTAGCCATCCTTAAACAAAAATGCAAAAGGAAAGAAAATGAACACAAGCAGTTTATCAAATGAAAAACGTCCAATGAATCATTAAACATGGCATATGAATATGAAAAATAGTCAAAACCCTTACAAGTGGACCTACATGCCCTGGGTAAGGCAGGAGGTGGAAAGATAGTGTACAGATTGTTTGAAAGTAAAATATTACAGACCAAAACAGAAAATGTTTGATAGATAAATTACTGAGGAATAAAAGTGACGGGGACAAAGTCTTTAGCCTCCCAATTGCTCAGCCCTCCTCTGACCGTCGGATGAATCCACCCTTCAAAGTTGCTTTCTTCGTCTTCATCTTCCAGGGCGTTGACTTGGTAAGGAGAAATCTTGACTGGCGCTCTCTCAATCTTTGACCGGCGCATGGCCTTCTGACCAGCGGTGGTGAAACCTAAACCAAGCTTATCAACCTTATGCGGAAAATCGAGTAACTGCCCCCACGCTGAATCCTTTCCTTCTTTAACTGCAGCCCTTGCATCCTCCAGAGATGCCATCCTGGCCATCTGCCTTGGTGTCTCAGCTGCCAACTTCGCCACTGCTATCTGAGGGAGTATTTCTTCGAAATGTTGAAACGGTGTCTCAATGAACTCCCCTTCGACTTCCACGTACCGGAAAGAATTTAAATGGCTAATCATGTACTCTTCCTCGCCATGGACAGTAATGATTTTACCCTTTACAGGATATTTCAGCATTTGGTGCAAGGAGGAGGTGACTGCCCCAGCATGGTGTATCCAAGGTCTACCCAGCAGGCAGGAGTATGATGGACGGATGTCCATTACATAGAAAGTGGATTTGAACACCTCGGTACCTATCTTGACAGGAATTTCAACTTCTCCATGGACCATTCTTTTCGACCCATCGAAGGCTCTGACGACGATATCACTCGGCTTCAATTCCAACCCTTCGCAATCTAGCCGGTCCAAGGCCTTCTTAGGTAAAACATTCAGCGATGAACCGGTATCAACCAAAACATGCGCAAGGGTGGTTCCGCGACACTCGATTGAAATATGCAACGCATCATTGTGATTTCGGCCTTTAGGGGTCAGGTCGGCATCAGAAAAGCCTAATCCATTGTCTGCAGTCAGGCTAGCCACGCAATGTTGAAATTGATCTGCAGAGGTTTCTTGGGGCACATGAGCTGCCTTTAGAAACTTAATCAAAGCTTGAGCGTGCGCTTCTGAACAAAGCAACAGTGCCAACATGGAGATCTTGGAGGGGGTTTGCCCCAACTGTTCCACCACATCATAATCACTTTTCTTGATTATCCTCAAATTTTCGTCCATCTCTTTCTTGGAAGCTTCCGGAATCACCAAGGGTTGAGCCCTCGTCCTGACGGGCTCATCTTGTATTCCTTTTCCTTTATCGGCGATGGTAGGAGAGACAGCACTAGGAACGAAAATTTCTTTGATCAAAGGAGTTCTGGCAGAGAGCCTTGCTGGTGCAGGGATGATTTCTTTTACTGATGAGGGTCCAAAGACTGCTTTTGGAGGAGCAATCTCTGGAGAAAATATCCTCCCACTCCTGGTGATTTTGCTGGTGCCCGCAATGTTACTAATGCTGGCTTCATCGTCATCTGAATCTTCTTCAATTATTTCAACTTGCTTGATACCATGGTAGTAGATGTCACCACCATAGTTCCAAGGTATCGACTTCTCGGAGACATAGGGAACCGGCCCCGGCCTTGTTATCTTCAACGGTATGGACTTTGCAGCTGGCGTAATCTTAACTGGCTTTTTGACGGCCTCAGAAAGATTGGCGTGAATGGTTATGATTGAGATATTTTCAACGTGAACTGGAACAACAGGAACTTTTTCAAACAAAATTTGTCGGCTATCTATGAGGCCTTGGATGCCTTCCTTTAGTAGCGGACAACCCAACGGCAGAGAGTGACAACAGTAACAGTCTCTATTACATCCCGGGAAGATCCCGGCCCTTAACAAATTTATCTTAATGGTTAACAGTGGAGTAGTTAGATCACTAACGTCAGTAACATATCGATCCTCCTCAATGGCGTTGACGTTCCGACCGTGCTTCGGCATAGGTGCAGAGATCACATTGGGTTTTTCTAGAGCGTCAAACTCTACCTCCTTGGCGTCTATCAAGTCCTGGATCTTATGCTTGAGGGCCCAGCAATCGTTGGTGTCATGCCCAACACTGTCTGAATGATAGGCGCACTTAGCATTGGCATGGTAGTGTGGAGAGGATGTATTTACATTCTTTGGCGCTTCTTTGATAGAGGCCAGATTCAATTTCAACAGATGGGGAAGCACCTGCACTGGGGTCATATTGATACGAGTGAACTGCCATTGTGGCCTTTCCACCCGTTGCTGATTCGGTCTGGATTGGTTGTAGCGAGGCTGCTCGCTTGGAGCGTTTTGAATCATTACGGCCCCCACAGTCGGCCGACGCTCCGTCTTCCCTGCTCTCCTTTGAGAATATACCATAGCTGTCTCCTTCTTAAACGGCTTCTTCTCCATACTTGCAGCGACACCCTTCTGAATTTTTCCTGACTTGATACCAGCCTCGATTCTTTCGCCCGTTAAGATCAAATCAGTAAATCCCGCGGAAGAGTTACCGATTAAATGATTGAAAAATGGCCCAGATAGGGTCCCAAGAAACATATCAACGAGCTCACGATCGGTTAAAGGAGGCTGCACCCTGCCAGCCAAATCCCTCCACTTTTGTGCGTATTCCTTGAATCCCTCACTTGTTCCTAGCGACATACCCTGAAGTTGGGTACGGGTAGGAGCAAGATCGGAATTATACTGGTATTGTTTATAGAAAGCGGTGGCCAAATCTTCCCAATTCCTGACACTGGTTCCTTCTAACTGATAAAACCATTCCAACTGGGCTCCCGACAGACTGTCTTGAAAGAAATGAATCCAGAGATTTTTATCAGCTGTATAGGGCTGAATCTTTCTCACATAGGACCTGAGGTGCATTTTGGGGCAGGACAGCCCGTCATACCTTACAAACGCCGGCACCTTGAACTTTGGAGGAATCACAATTCCGGCGACCAAGCCCATGTCTTCAAAATCCAGACCCGGCACCCTCTGCAATTCCATTGCAGCCAATCTGTCCTCTAAACCCTTGTACTTGTCATCAGCGGGAGGATACTGCTGGTCCGAATAATCCTCGTCCTCTTCCACCTCTTCCTCTTCTGCATCAGACTCGGAAGGCACTGCAACCCGATCTCTTTTACTAGTCCCTTCATCAGGAGTAGGAGGAAATTCGAGCACCCTCCGAGCTTCTCTGTCAAATCTCCTCCCCAAAGTAGCCACTCCGATCCTCTTTTTCTTCTTCACTGGGTCCTTGCTCTCCAGATGAGCCTTGATATCCTCTTGACTCTTGACCAAGGTCATCAAGAGTTGCTGGAATTGTGCATTATGGGCTTGTAGGTCTTTGACCGTTTGCTCGAGATCCATCCTACTGAAATAAACAGCAGATAGATAAGGAAACCTGGAGCGAGACCTGCTTATGCTCATGATGAATGGTATGCTGGTGTATGCAATGCATTCAAGGATTTAGGATATTCAAAATTGTTTCAGACAAAGAAGAACGCATGTCATATTAATAAGAAGAAATTTGTTAGTACATAAATGCCCCATGGGCCAAATATTACAACATAAACTTCTCAAGGCAGAAAGACATTGCGCATCCTCTTCGGTGCGATGTAGGCATTGAGGGCCTCTTGCTCGTGGAGTCGGCGGGTAAGCTCCAAAACCTTCTTTTCACTGGCGTAGTAGCTAGCTTCAAAAGTGTTCCGTTCCTCCTTGAGCTGAATCCAACTCCTCTGCATTTCCTCCCACGATGTAGGCATGTCTGGATGTAGGATGGTGTAGGGGACCTCTCCTTCATTGACGGGCTCCTTAATCACTGGGAGTACGTGGGGATAAGGCATCATCAGACTTTGAGCTCGGGCTCGCACCCACTTGAGGTAGGGCTCAAGAGGGATGGAGTTCTTGTGTCCCAGAGTCTTGCTATCAATCTTGTTGAGTTTTCCCCAAGCTCTGATGAACCTTTGGCGAAGTCCTTGCGCATCGTCGTCGAAGTCAAAAACTAGGCTAGGAATCAGCATGTCATGAGGGCCATCCCTCCGTGCGTACCCAAATTGCCTCAAAGCTAGGCAAGGGTTGTAGGTGATACCTCCCCTAATTCCAAGTAAGGGGACATTAGGAAATTCTCCGCAACGATCGACGATGATGGTATTTTCTCTAGACCGAGAACACCAATGTATATCAGCATGGGTGAGAGTCATCAATCGCTGGGACCACCTTATACCTTGATCATTCTTTAAGACAGATTGTGGAAGGTGCGAAATAAACCACCTTGCGAGGATAGGAGTGCAGCACATGAGAACACCCCTCCTTCTCATTGTTCGTGTGTAAAATGAGTGAAGGATGTCTCCAAGCAATGTTGGTATTGGATTTCTGGACAAGAAGATTTTGACGGCGTTGACATCTACCAATTGGTCAGGATTTGGGAATAGGACCAACCCATAGATAAGGAGTGCCACAATTTCTTCAAATGCTTGCAGGTCCAATGAGTTCCAACATTCTTGCGCCTTCTCAAACAAGAACTTCGCTAAGAATCCTTTGACACCGCTTCTGGTTTCCCAATGCCCCTTGATTTCAGACGGTTGTAGATGTAATGCTCGAGCAACATCATCAGGCTTCGGTTCCTTCTCCGTACCGTTGAAGGGTAGTTGATTAAGGATAGGGATTCTTAGGAGTTGAGAAAACTCCTCCAAAGTGGGCACCAACTGATAATCCGGGAAAGTGAAGCAATGGTGAAGGGGGTCAAAGAATTGAAATAGCACTTTCATCATGTCTTCTTCGATGTTGGTGTTGACTAGGTTGAGCAGTCTACCATGTCTTTCACTGAAGGATGAATTTTCCGGAATTCTTGAAGTGATCTCCTTGAGTTGAGGAGAGACTCTCACAAGGTTGACTTGAATGGTGTTTCGGCGAGGTATTTCCATGACCTACAAAACAAGAACAATGATGAAGGTCCAAACCCTTGAAATGGTTAGTAAATGCATATGATGCTTCATGATGTTTATGATGTATGCATAAAACATGTGTACAAGCAAATCACACCAAACCCTAGTTTCAGGCTTGCATGGGGTTTCATAGGTAAGTACCCTCTTGAGTGTAGTTGGCTTAAAAACCTGTCCTATAAATAGTAACCGGGTTCTAAGGAGCTCAATATCACTGGATCGCTTTCATTGTTCATTGTTTTGGTTTAGCCACTTAACTGGCGACCAAAATATTCCAAGAAAACAACCCTCAATGAGTGTAGTATCGAGTATCTACCAGCTTCGGACTGCACCAAAGCCGGTCATCTCACTACTCCTAATAAAAGGCCAAGATGGTCAAGTAAGGTTCTAGGTCATTAGTGCTTAGTGACATCGCTCAGCGGCCCCGTACTCTCCTTGATTGAACTCAAGGGTTACCGGTACCCACAAATATGTCGCACTAATATAGCTATTGCTTAGACCGTGTCGGTATACCCCGCACAGTTTCCACAACGTATTGCTATCTATGAATGTTTCCCAAAATCCGGGCGGAGGATTATAAACCCAAACAATAGAACCAAGGTATAAAGCAAGCAAACCAACCAATTAGTCATGCAAGAAGGTGATCTAAGCCCTAAGGTAACGCCACTTAAAAGGTCTCCCCAGCAGAGTCGCCAGTTCTGTGATACGGTGGGAGAACTGACTTGATGTTTTGCGTTCGTATTCGCACTTGTGCGGTTAGCAAGAGTCGCCACCGACTTTTTACTTTATCCTAAAGGAAAGGTTAAAAAAGCACAGCAAAAACCTTTTGAGATATTTCGTGGGTTCGGGGGGTAGATTATGAAAAGGGAAGGTATTAGCACCCTTTTCATCCATGGTTATCCATGGGCTCTTAGGTACTTGCTTAGATCAATCTTGCCTTGGTTTTCAATTGTGTGAAATGGTGCTTTGTGGATTGTTTTGAAAATGTTTTGAAAAGATGCCTTGCGCTAGGCTAACCTTGTAACAATTCTTTACTCGAATGTTTTACAAAAGGTGTTTTATCTTTTAAAAAGATGTTTCAAGGGTTTGAAAAGTTTGATTTTTGAAAAGTGTTTGTGAAGTGGGTTTTGAAATTAGGCAAGTGTTTTCTTTGCAAATTGACAAGTACTTAAGAGTTTATTTACCCTAAAGCTTTCTCAAAGATTTTCGTCGTGTTTTAACCCCTTTGACAATTTTGTTCTACCATTGAAATTGGTAGGCAATCTTGTATTTAGGAAGTTTATTCGGGACAGGCGCGGGTCATCGCATAGACCATGAATGCAATGGTGCCAAGTATCTTTGGCAATTATTTCGAAGGGACTATGATCATTCCATTTAGGCAACACTTTGAGGGACTTGTGATCATTTGCTTTTATTTGGCCAAAGATACTCGACGTGCAAGCATGGCCCATTTTGGAAGGCATCATGTGGGGTTACCCTAGAGGGTGCAAGTGTGATTGTGTTATTGATTACATGCATTTTCTTTGTATTAGGTCATCTAACGTTTGATTTTATGTACATACAAACCCTAGGTCTAATCATGGTATAATTGGAAAACTGTAAATTGCGGAATGTAAATCTACGCTATTATAAAATGGTATCCGGGAGCGGGGGTGTAAATGTACAAGGGGATGAGACTTATAGTATTTACAACCAAATCGAATGTCACAATCAAAATATAAATATCGAATGTATAAATATAAGATAAAATGTGTGTAGGGCAATATATTGTGTAAGTGCAAATGTGAGATGTATATGTATATGAATTGTGTAATTATGTACAAGTGCGATATGAAATTGAGTCGTATTAGGGTTTGACTTAGATATACGTTTTTAAATGTATTTTTTGATTTTGTATGTTTATGTACAAAAGAAAAATGAAGTGTTTTGATTGAGTGTTAAGTTTCTAATTGGAAAGTATTTTAGTCAAATGTTTATGAGTTTAATATTAGAGAAAAATGTATTGAATTGTTATATACAAAAAGAATGTTAATTAAAAAAAATTTCAATTTTAATTATGTATGAAAATGTATAATATGTACAAAATTAATGTTTTAAAATGCATGCACAAAATATATTATCTAAAAAAATGTCTTAACCTTATGATAATAAAAAAAAGCATTTTAATTAAGTTAGTATTTTTTCGAGGAATAAAAATATTGCTTTTATAAAATAAAAAGAATGGTTAGTGTTTTATATAAAAAAAAGGAAGTAAGTATTGTTTATGTATAAAAATGAGATTAGTATTTTAATGTTGTAAAGAAAAAGAAGAAAAGCATTTTTGATGGGCTCTTGAGGAAATATGAACGGGTTAAGCCCAATGTTTGGATTCTGAACGAAATTAGGGTTAGGCATTGTTTCAGTTTGGAATGAAGGCTAGAGCTTGAGGCAGCGACGGCGCGTCTGTTGTATTCGTCTTCTCCGTTTAGGCTTCCTGAGCACTTGGTTCCGGCCACCAACATCATCCTCACACTCTCTTCCCTCCAAGGCAAGAATTCCGCATCCTTTGAAACAAGGTTGGTTCTAAGATGTTATGTCTTTATCTTTCTTTTCTGGATTCGCGTGGTTCGGATTTGTTTTAAACTGAGTTCTATATTTTTTCGTTTTATGAGGTGAAGGGGAAGAAGATTGCTACCTGATTTTGGGAGATGGAGGAGAGGCGAAGGGGTGATGCTTCAGGAGGCCGGAACGGCGGTGATGGAACTTGCTTCGCGTTTGACGCTTTCCTGGTACTTTCGTTCTTTTGATATGTTAGGGCTTTGATGATGATGCGTTCTGAGAAGTTCTTTTTTGATTCACCTCTTTATCTTCTTCTTCTTACTGTGATGCCTTTGTGTTCTGTATATTATTGGAACTGTTGCTTGAGTATTTGCTTGAGACGCTGTATGCTTGTTGCTTTGAATGGTTGAATGCTTTTTTGAACGACTTTGAACAGTTATTGCCTTGAAACGGTGGATGCTATGTATTTTTGAGATTTAATGCCCAATGATGCTTGTACTGAGGGCTTAGGGATTGGTTTCGTGTTTTTTTGAGGCTGATATTGGTACAGCGGCTTTGCTTATGTTAGGTTGTTTTACTTGACAAGGTTGGGGGTTGGTGTTGACAGTAACTTAGCATGGTTCAGTTTGACAGCATAGTGGTTTGTTCATACGTTTAGTTTATGTGTTTATGTGGTTTAGGCAAGCATGAGGTATGACAGGGTGTTGGTTTGAGTTTGGTTCTGATGAGGCAGGACTGTGGTATTGTATCTTTCTCTTCTATCCTAAAACTCTTCTGAACTGTTTTATTGGCTTTTGTTTTCTGAAACTGATGCAGAGTGGATGAAGTTTGTGGACAGCAGGCTGGTTCTTGGCTTGGTGAGAGTGATGCAGGTTATGGTGATTTTGGACAAGGTTCAGGTTTTTGATATCGGTTAGCTAGAGTTTTGTGCAACTACTGAGTTGTATATATCTCTTCTCTCTTCACCTTACTCCTTGAACTGCTATGCTGAGTTTGTATTATATATTTTCTATCTTTTCTTTTGGCGCCCAATCTTTATTCAAAACTTTGGTCTTCTCTTTGACCCAAGTTTGCTGGATAGTTTCACAAGGTTTCTTGGCATTTTTCCCATTTCGGTAACTGGCTATGCTGTGTAATTTTTTGAACAATGCCGAATTATCCTCTTTTTTGTGTATCCTTTCTGCCTTGCTTCTACTGTCTATGCCTGCTGAACCTGAACTAGGCTTGCTTTATCTCTCTTTTTTCTCACTTCATAGTACAATAAAGAATTTTATATGTTATTATTGTACTATTTTCTGAAGGGGCTATATTTATACTGGGAAATGATGATTAGCTTGCATAATATGTTTTCTGCATTTCTTCTTCAGCTTTTGTGCCTTGCTCTTTTCCTTGATATCTTGGCAAAGGTCCCTTTTTGACAGCTTGTAGGCTTTGATAGCAACTTGTACTATTTTGATTTCTTTGATACCTTTGGCATTCTGACAGCTAGCGCCTTTGCTTTTGGATAGAAAGTTTGGATTTGAACTTTTCAGTTTGGATTTGAACTATATGGTTTTGAATGGGAAATTGAGATTCTTATGTAGCTTGAATTTTATAACTTATGCATTTGCATTTCATGAAATGAAAATCTTCCCTCTCTGTGAACCGGGAGAAATCCCGTGATTTGCAGAGAGGGCAACTGATCCCAGTCAGTGGCCCCTAATGATGAGCACTTTTTATCTGTCCTTTCCAATTTAATGCTTTCTGACTTTTCTTGTTTCTTTTTGCAGATGAAAAATGGAATACCGGAGCGGAATGAAGAACGAAGAATATTAGAAAATAGGATAGTTTTTTCATTCTATGTAATATTTAAATTAAATGTAAATTATTGTCTGTAATAAACAACAATCTGTACAAATAATTCAAATATCAATAAAAGTTTAAATTATCCAATTAATTCTAATTTCCTTATTATTTATTTATTTATTTAAAATTCTTAGAATTAAAACAATTGAAAAATAAATTCAATCATTTTAATTTCAGAATAATAAATAACTAAAATAAAACAACATTGATCCAATAAACCTGTCTTATCCAACATCCAAAGCAAAGCAGCAATTAAACCAGATAGACTGATCAAACACATGAACACTGTGAATCCAATACTGCATCTTGTATCTGACTGGCCCAATCAAAACGTACTGAATTCAAACCACTGTCTCTTTTACTGATTAAACCAAGATAACGCGAATTTTAATCCGAATCTTGAAATAAACCGCAAAGTGCTGTGGAATTCAAATTCTTCTGAGAATATGCCCCTAAAACCCTAATTCCTGATTAAATGCCAAATCACGCTTGCTTGATCAAAATTGAACCAAAAATCAATCAAACCCTAAGCCCACTGTATGAAACAATTCAGAGCTCTGAAAATCAGTAAAAACCCTAGTTTTGCTTGACTGTCAAGAAAAGTCCGTTTGTCCGATTCTTGAGCCAGTTTGAGAAGTCAGGAAATGTTTGAAGCCGAGATTTCTTGTAGCAGAATGCGAGGGCAAATTTTGGGGTACAACAGCCATGATCAGCCAACTTCCTCAAGGCATGAAGCAACCAGCCCAAGTCAGGGACCCAGTCATTAATCAACTTCTAAGAAGTCAAAGGTTTGGGCCTCTCCAAGCTGCTATTACTTCACAGGTCCAACAACGACCTCGCCCAGAACAACGGGCTGATCAGAGCAAACCAGACAAGCCTAAAAGGCAGTTCACCAAGATCAATATGTCGCTGGATCAAGCACTACAACAAATGTTGGAGGCAGGGCTGATCACCTTAAGGGCTCCTCTCCGGAATCCAAACACTTCTGCTCCTAACTATCATCCCAACGATAGGTGCGCATACCATTCTGATAGCCCGGGGCATACTACGGACAACTGCTGGCCTCTCAAAAACAAGATTCAAGACATGATCGACGCTGGAGAGATTCAGTTTGAAGTACCTGAGACTCCGAACATAATCACTGCTCCCTTGCCAAATCATGGCTAGGATTGAGAAATTTTTGTTCATTCAAATGTTCAAGTTGCAATTTTCTTTTGTTCAAACATTTACTCATGTTAAACATTGTTATTTCATTAATGCACCGCATATGTCTATTCTGAAACAATATATTCGTATTCACTATATGCAAATTATTTTCATATTTTTTTTCTGATGTCAACTCTCCATTAATAATTCTGAGCCTCTTGAGGGAGGATGACGAAAACGATACCATAATCTACAGTATGCTTTTGAACAGACCCCGCTGATGAGGTACAAACATTGTTTCAATCCCTAAACACTTGAGTTATAAGGATGATAATCCCTCGTCAACCCCTCTGAGCCAAAGAAGTAGGAGTTTTTCTTTTCGAAATTCAAAACCCTTCATCATAACCTGGGGCAGGGTAGTTCTCTCAGTTGATCCAAGTGCATAACGAATGGCACCAAAAAGATCCTTACAAAACAAAGAAAGACAGTGATGGTTCCGAATGATCAATAAAGAAAGGCAGTCATTATCTTTCAAAATAAAAAAAAACCCATTAAGTCAAAACCCATGAAGGAGACTTACAAAACTGGGGCATCCCGCTGACTGTAATTCCAAAAAAGGAAACAGTTCAGGCAAAAAAAGAAAGGGATAACAAAAAAAAATCAGACAAGAAAGAGGTCTTACCAACCCTCAACAAGAAAGGAATGACTGCCTATTCAAAATAAGTTATCAACATCCGAATCATCACCGGAAAATCAGAGCAAAGACTCAAACAAGGTCTAACGTATGATCAGTTGAGTTTAGGTTTGGAGAACATCACGAAGAATGGGTGGGTACAAATAAATTTGAGCCTTTATCCTTTGTTTCTTGAACCGTGAACTAGGCCACGTTATAACCCTTAAAAGTCCTAGCTGAAGCATGGGTTAGTTCGAAAGCATACTGTTACGAAAGGTATCCTGACTCCTTAAGGCCTACGGTAAATAAGGAGTTGACATCACGTTTTACAAACATTCATTTGTTTTATGAAAAAAAATGCATTTTCAAAATCTTCAAGACAGACATAGGCTTTGCATTTTTACATAACTTTGTTTGTATATGACTTTTTGTTTTAACAGCAGGAAAATTCGCATGATGAATACCTAGTGAACAAGAGTACTTCCAATCAAGGGGCATGACATGATCATTGTCCATCATTTGGGGCAGTCCAATCAAGATTCGGAGAATCGTTCAAAGGCCAAATAGCCTGGGGCAAATCTCCGCCTGAGTCACTTGGGGCATTTCAACAACGAACCTTGCCTGATCAAACACCTTCTGGTGGCATGACAAAACACTTCCAACAGGGGCAACTCCCTACATTCTGAGAACGCAGACATAGTCGAGAAAATACTACGCAAAATCAAAAGACCCGCTAGGTTGACATACCTAGGCAAGAATAAGGGCTTCCCGGCGAACCAAAAGGGTTCGGGCAAAATGAAGGGATGAAATGAAAAAAATCTGTACACCCGGCAAGTCGAAAACCTGAAAAGGCGGCTTGGGCAAAAATGGGTATCCCGGTGGACTGAAAACCCGAAAGGGCGGTCCAGGAAATAATTAGGGATCAAAGCGTACGACTATGTCCCGGCATCTTGTCACTTGCCTACCAGAAGAAGGTTTGTTCATCAACCACTATCAGCGCCTCACAGGTCTTCCTCTCCCACCTCAGAAACAGGGACAATAAAGAGTTGTCTAAAAGCAATCTAATTGTTCTGTCCTCCAGGGTACCAAGATGGGTTCAGCGGAAGAACGTAACCAGATATCTTAATCCCTCAGAGAGTGAGCCAGTAAGTCAGTACACTCTCCTCAAGCAAAGCAGTTATCAACCTCAAGGAAGTTGAGTATCCTCCCGCAGATCTCAATATTCCCCATCAGCAATGTACAAGTATTCTTAACAAGCATCCCCGGCAGTCTCGGTCTAAAGATTGTTCCCCGGCGGTCTATCAAACATTCAAAGAAGTCACTTCCAATACAACTCAAAACTTCCCCAGGAGAGTCCAATCCAGTTTCCCCAGGAAAGTTGGAATCCATCTCCCCCAAGCGGTAAGCTTATCCCCAGTAGATTCTGGAAGCTTATCCTCGCAAAACACGAACGCGTCTCCCGGCTTTGTTCAAAGAGTTACTCCCTTACCAGGATATAACTGGGTTATCCTCAGCCAAAAGCCACGGAAAGAGCGCCCTCGACGAAGTCTTCTTATCCCCAGCGAAGTCTATAAACACTTCCAACACAACAATGGTATCCCCAGCAAGTTATTATCAACACTCAGCAAAGTATCTCTCTCCCCATAGAGTATTGCTTCCCAGCAAGATCGTTAGAGTACTTTCCTCCCCGCAGAGTAATCCATTCGCCAAGTTTATTCCCCAACGGAGTTATCTTCTCCTACCGGTATTCTTGCAACTATCATCCAGCGGAAGCAAAGACCTATTCTCCAATATTAGCCCAGGAGTGATTTCCCGGCACCCGTCAAGGATTTATTTTCCTAAGACGAAAACATAATATTCATAAACATCCTCATACATCATAGCATGCATATATGCATCATATCTTACAAATCTCATTTATGTTGAGAACATCATTGCTTGATCCATATCATGCATTGCATAAGACTGACCTTTACCTTTCAGGAAAAGATCCAGTTAAATTTTCAACTATATTCCAAGACCTAGACCGGTTCAGTTAATCGACTCCAAAGATTTCTTATCCAGTCAAAGGCCTTCTCTGGTCCAGTTAAATCGACCCCAAACAGATTTTTCTGATAAAGACCCAGTTGAAGACATTTCAAGACCTAGACCGGTTCAGTTAATCGACTCCAAAGATTTCTTATCCAGTCAAAGGCCTTCTCTAGTCCAGCTAAATCGACCCCAAACAGATTTTCCTGATAAAGACTCAGTTGAAGTTATCCAAGGTTCTCTCAATGTTTGCTGTTGAGGTGGTAATCGCCTATGGTTCTCTCCCCGATACTGCGGAGGTGGTAATCCCAGATTTCGCTCAACGATTGCTGTTGAAGTTGAAGTTATCCAAGGTTCTCTCAATGTTTGCTGTTGAGGTGGTAATCGCCTATGGTTCTCTCCCCGATACTGCGGAGGTGGTAATCCCAGATTTCACTCAACGATTGTTGTTGAAGTTGAAGTTATCCAAGGTTCTCTCAATGTTTGCTGTTGAGGTGGTAATCGCCTATGGTTCTCTCCCCGATCCTGCGGAGTTGGTAATCCCAGGCTTCTCTCAACGATTGCTGTTGAAGTTAAAGTTATCCAAGGTTCTCTCAATGTTTGCTGTTGAGGTGGTAATCGCCTATGGTTCTCTCCCCGATCCTGCGGAGTTGGTAATCCCAGATTTCGCTCAACGATTGCTGTTGAAGTTGAAGTTATCCAAGGTTCTCTCAATGTTTGCTGTTGAGGTGGTAATCGCCTATGGTTCTCTCCCCGATCCTGCGGAGTTGGTAATCCCAGGCTTCTCTCAACGATTGCTGTTGAAGTCGAAGTTATCCAAGGTTCTCTCAATATTTGCTGTTGAGGTGGTAATCGCCTATGGTTCTCTCCCCGATCCTGTGGAGTTGGTAATCCCAAGATTCGCTCAACGATTGCTGTTGAAGTTGAAGTTATCCAAGATTTTCTCAACGATTGCTGTTGAGGTTAAAGTCATCCAAAGTTCTCTCACCGTTCATGTTGAGGTAGTAACCATCCCTGGTTCATTCACCACCTTTTGAAGCTCCAAATTCAGCTCCTGTAACCAGTCAGGACATATCTATACAAAGAGTTTGAAGACCACTCCGGCAACATGCCAGGTACTCATCTTTCTTTTGCAGGTACGCAGGTTCTCGCTAAGGAATCTCTTACGCGATTGACATCCAGATGGCATCTATAAGCCCATCCACCTTCCATCATCTCTTAGCATGGCATCTATAAGCCCATCATCCTATCCATCAATCTCTAAATGGCATCTATAAGCCCATTCCACCATCACACTGCTACTATGTGAGCGCAAATTTCTGGGCACTCTAGTGTTCAATCATCTTCCACCTTCGGATTACGAAAGGCACGTCAGCCAATCTGCATCCTCAGGTCTAAGAAGATTGAACAGGGGCAACTGTTGTACCCCAAAATTTTCCCTCCCATATTCTTCAAGAAATTGCCAAGTCAAGCTTCAAAATCTCTCCAAGAGTTGCACAATTCAAGAACCTCCTAACAGTCAAAATTAGGGTTTTGGTTCTGACAAAGTAAATGAAGTTTCCAAGGGTCCAATCAAGTCCCACATACCTACAAACATGGTCAAGCATCCTCATACCAAGTTTCAAGACTTACAACACAAAATTGCACAGTCAGAAACCCTAATTGCACTACAGTCAACTGTAGGGGCAAAATGGTCATTTGACAGTCAAAAGTTCAAATTTTTGGTCAACATCTCATTTTGAAGCCACAAACATCATTTGATCAATGCTTGATCATGATTCTCAAAGCTTGGCTCAAAAATCATCAAGATGCAAAAGTTTCCTTATTTGGACAGTTGAAAAAGTCAACTGTAAATTGACCAGGGCATAACTTTCACATGGATTATCAGAAAAATTCCATCCAAAGCTCATTTTGAATAGAAAGACATTTCCTACAACTCATCTTCATACTTCAAGTCCAAGAAATGCTCTCACAAAAAGTTATCAATTTCAACATTATAGGTCATTTTCAAAAGTCAACCAAAAGGGACTTTAAGTCAAAGGCCATAACTTGAGATTGGTAAATCAAAATGACATGGGACCAAAGGCATTGGTTAGAGGACTCAAAGAAATTTCCAAAACGTCCAAGAACATGAGCAAAGCTTAAAAATTGAGCAAGTTATGCCTTGTGGAGGTTGGGAAATTTTTGGATATTTTGAAAAGTCAACATTGATTCAAATGACCTAAAATTGCTAATGGGCCTCTTTTTCTTCCACAATTCATCATCCAAGGCATGGGCACGACCATTTGGCCCAAAGGGAAGTTTTTTATCATTTTTATTTATTTATTTGGATTTTTAATCATTAATAATTCATTTAATTAATTAAAATACATGAAAAATACTAAACCTAATTTTCCAAATCTTTTTGTGCAAGGAATAAGCTCATGATTTCGTGCCTAACCAAATATAGAAAGAATCAATGGAATTGGACATGATTTGTATCAAAGATGTTTGAAAAAGATTGGAAAATCATGGCTTAAAAATCAAATATTCTTTTCATTAATTCATGGATTTTTTGATCCAATTTCTAACCCTAATCTGATGCCATACATATATTGATCAAAACCTAATGCTAAAGGGACTGAAAGCTGCGTAGAAGAGCCATAAGAAAACTCACACTTTTGCCTAAAAAAACTCAAACCCGAAAACCAAGTTCTAGGACGATTCAAGGCCAAATAGTTATTCCATTAGCTTCCTGAGGCTTCAAGGAAAGTTTTCCAATCAAAATCAATCATCCTAACGCCCTGAATTGGTAACACGATCGCAACCTGTACAGAAAATATTTCATATTCGTGCATCTCAATTCATGCATCTTTTGCAATTTTTAACATTTGATTTATGTTCATTATGCAATTCTGAAGCTAACTGTGTGGTTTGATTTTGTTTTCGTGCATCATGGAAGGATTCACCATTGTTATCATCTAGGGTTTTCCAAGTTCTAAATTGGGCGTTTCTCATCCCTGTAAAATTAAGACATGTCAATACCATGAATAAAACCAGCAGGCTTGGACGATCAGACTAGGACCCTCGCGCCTAATTTATGCTCAAAGATGGCTTAATCGCTATTATTGTATATGGCTTATTTTGAGGGGGTTCAAAACCCCCGCTAACCACTTTCTATTTTCAGGAAATAAACAAACCACGAAGAAGACGATGAAGTGGCCATCTGTAATTGGTTTATTCAAATTCTCGCGCGAAAAAAAGCATTAGCGTTTGTTTTCCCTTATTACGTTTATTGTCTATATAATATACAAAGAAGTAAAGTGGCACGAATGGCAAGCACGCTCAGTGGTAACCCCTGGGACCTGGGTTCGAGCCCCAGGTCCCCCACCCCTCCAATACTATTTTTCATTTAATAATTCTATGCAGTGTCAACGCTATGGACCACCATACGTTCCTCAATCAAGCCGTCCACGCGTACCATTGCATTCAATCAAGGGCCAGGATCTGTAAAACATGGTGAAATCTAGTCAACGCCTATGCACGCTAGCTGGAAAGTCCACCAGGCCAGGGACAATTGGGCCCAAAAATACTGATCAAAACCTCCAAATTAGGGGCAGAACCCCCTAGGTTTGCATTATTTCTTTTCATTATTTTGGTATTATTTTCAATTATTGTCTTTATTTTAATTAATTTCTTTTAAATTATTATTTTCATAATACATAAAAAACACCAAAAAATCAGAAAAGAGACAAAAATTAATATTTTTATTTAATGTTATATTTTTTGTAAATAAAACCTTTATTAATTAATTAGTTTTAATTTAGGAGTAAATCTTAATATTTTCTTAATTAATTTAAAATTGGTAGAACTAGGGTTTGTAATAATTTTTTATCCTTTTTTCTTTTCTTTCATAATGATTAAATATTTCCTATTATTTTTGTAATTAAATTGCATGTAAATAATTAGATTAAGTTTAGGTTAAAATTTAATACTTTCTTAATAAACTCAAAAATAATTAGAATTAGGGTTAGCATCTTATTTTAATTAATCTTTCTCATTAAAGTCATAAAATACAAAAAAATGCCAAAAATAATTTCCTTTCATTTTAATTTTATTAATTTAATCATCATTTAATTTAATTTTGCAAAAAAAGGGGTCCAACGCCCTCGTTTCAATTTTAATTCAATTTGTGCATGTTATTTTATTTCTTTTAAATTTTTATGTACCTCTCCCAAGGCCATGTAATATTTATCTTTCGCATTTTTAATTCTTTATTATTTTTCTGTCAAATCGGGTCCTGGAAATTTTGGCGATGTGGACCCGCGCCTTTTGTAATAGCTTAGAATTTTTATTTCTCGCAATATTTTAACTGTTAAATAAATGCATGCAAGAATGAATGATTAAATAAAAACAAACGCTAGATCACCCATAACATGGAAAGACAAGAATATCTGAATCTGACACGCAAATCACACACCACCCCTAGGGTACGCCTCACTGTTGCCTTGCCTCGAAAGGTGATCGTCGAGTAGAGGATGTCTTAGTAAGTCCTCATGATCCGGGAACCTGGCATGAGGGTAACTTCTAAGGTGTCTTCCTATTGCTCTGGTGATCACCATGTCCCGAACCTCGAATTGACCCGAACACCTCCAACGGTGGTGCTACTTACCTCTCAATGGTGGGATGGCACTACTTTAAAGAACATTTACACAGACGAATTCCTTAGGGTAGGTAGGTTCTCGTAGATACTTGCTCTAATTTCAAAACAAATTCAAAAATACTTTTCACACCAACACATTTTCAAAAAGCTTTCGAAAGCAATTTTTCAAACACTCTTGAGGACTGATACAAGAGTCGAACTGAAATTTTCAAAGAAACTTTTTTAAAACCCACAGTTGAAAAGCAAACAAACCATTTTTGAAAACACAAGTGAGCAAGTATCTAAGAGCCCATGGATAACCATGGATAGAAAGGGTGCTAACACCTTCCCTTTCTATAATCTACCTCCCGAACCGAGAGCAATCTCTTTAAGTAATTTTTCTGTGCTTTTGTCCTGTCCATGTTGGAGAAAATAAAAGACGGTGGCGACTCTTGCTTCCGCGACATTTCGCGAACCAGCGTTAAACAGTCAGTTCCAGATCCACCGATCACAATAGGACTTTCAAAATTGAGTTAAAAGTAATGGATCATAGGTGTCTTACTACAGAGGTAAGTCAAGATGAGTGGTTGTGGTGCTACTGGCTTGGGCATCTCAATTTAGAGATCTCAATGCGTTGAAAAGAAATGGTATGGTAACCAGATTCCCTTCCATTAATATTCCAGCTAAGATTTGTAAAGAGTGTGTGCAAGGGAAGCAATACAAGAGTAAATTCAGAAAGGATGCAGGTCATAGAACTAAGCATCACCTTGAGGTAGTGTATTATGATGTGTGTGGGCTAACGCAAGCTGATTTGTATGGTGACAATAGGTATTTTGTCACTTTTATCAATGACTTTAGTATAAAGGTATGGACATACCTAGTCAAGAGAAAGGATGAGGTATTTGAAGTGTTAAGAAGTTTAAGTCTATGGTTTAGCGGTAAAGCCGTCACAAGCTTAAAATTCTCAAAATGGATGGGGGAGGCGAATATATCTCAAATAACTTTGGGAAGTATTATGATGAAGGGGGGGGGGGATAATGCATGAGGTTGTACCACCCTATACAGCTCATCAAAACGGTGTTTTCGAGAGGAAAAATCGATCGATCATGAACATGGTGAGAAGCATGGTAAAGGGGAAAAACTTTCCGAAAGAGCTATGGGGAGAAGCCGGTTTCACAAATTCTTATTTGTTGAATATGTGCCCTACGAAAAAGCCTGAGAAGCTAAATCCAGAAGAGATGTGGTTTGGATTCAAACCGAATCTAAAACATTTGAGAGTTTTTGATTCGGTAGCATATCTACATATTTTGGTTCAGCTTAGAAAGAAGTTGGATGACAAGGGTGAGATGATGTTAATTATTGGGTATCATCTTACTGGTGGTTATAAGTTGTTTGATGTTGAAAATAAGAGGATCGTGATCATCCAGGATGTCATTGTCGATGATCTGAAGCGCGTTAAGCTGCCTGAAAAATGTTGTCAACAACATGTAACCAGTCACCAAAATGAATTTTTAAATTCTAATAGTTCGGAACAATTGCCCATCATAGCTCGAACAGGGGAAAATGTTAGATGACCAACTAGGAAGAGAGGTTTTCCTCAAAGAATCCAAGATTGTGAGATGTTCCAGGATAACGAGATCAATAATGATGGTGATTTCATTCACTTTATGCTTATGGCTGAATTTGAGGCCTTTAATATGGAAGAGGCATTAAGTGATCCAAAGTGAGTGTGTGCAATGAAAGAGGAGCTAAAATCGATTGAGAATAAATGTACTTGGGAGATGGTTGATCCTCTAAAAGGTAAGAATCCAATTGGTGTGAGATGGGTATACAAAGTGAAGGAAAATCCAAAAGATGAGATAATCAAGCATAAGGCTCGATTAGTTGCGGAGGGGTTTTTGCAAAGAGAAGGTAAGACTTCGATGAGGTGTTTGCACCAACTGCTAGACTTGAAACCATACGGCTGGTTGTTGGTATTACGAATAACAACAATTGATTGATATATCAAATAGATGTGAAATTCGCGTTTTTGAATGGTCACTTTGAAGAAGAGGTAAATGTAGAACAACCCCCTGGTTTTGTTGTGAAAAATCAAGAGGATAGATTCTACAAGTTGAGAAAAACGTTATATGGTTTAAAGCAAGCTCCGAGAGTTTGGAACAAACTGATAAATGGTTTCGTAGTTGATGTTGGCTTCAAGAAATGTGTGTCCGAGCATGCAGTTTATGTGAAGTTGGATGTAAGTGAAGGTGTGATCATACTTTGTCTACATGGGGATGATTTGTTGATCAAAGGCAGCAATGAGTTGAGTATTTCTAAGTTCAAATGAGAACTTATGAAAGAATTTGAAATGAGTGACCTTGGGATTATGATATACTTCCTTGATATGGAGCTTCATAAGTAAAAAATGGGACAACTCATGCATCAAAGGAGATATGCTCTTGAAATCTTGAAAATGTATGATATAGAGCATTGTAATTCTACCATAACACCATATGAAGGAAGGCTGCAGCTGTCTAAAAGTGAGGATGAGCAGAATGTAGATCATACTCAATATAAGATATTGATTGGATCGTTACATTACTTGTGCAATACGCGTAGATTCATGGAGATATTGATGGTGTCTCACTTGGCAATAGTCAGAAGAATTCTAAGATAGGTCAAAAGATCTATTGACTGCAAAATTCTCTTTCCCGCAGCAGATACGGGCAGAAAATGCAATTTTCTTAATTTTATGGATTCCAACTGGTGCGGAGATAAAGATGATCGTAAGTCTACAGTCGGATACATCTTTATGTTCGGAGAAGCACCAATCTCATGGTTTTCTAAGAAGGAACCAGTAGTTGCACTCTTGTCTTGTGAGGCCGAGTATATTATCGCGTCGTTATGTGTGTGTCAATCTGTGTGGCTAATGACTTTACTGCAGGAGCTGGACAGCAATGAGGGTGATGTTGTCACACTCTTGGTTGATAATGTTTCAGCCATTAATCTTACTAAGAACTCAATTGCACATGGGAGGAGCAAGCATATTGATATAAGGTTTTACTACTTGAAGGATCTTGTCAGTGAATGCAAGTTAAGATTGAGATATTGTAGGAGTGAAGACCAAGTTGCTGATTTGTTGACAAAAGGAGTCACAAATAATGTGTTCAAGAGATTAAAGATGAGCATGAGAATGTAAAACTTGGAGCACTTGAGTTAAGATGATGTGTTAGTTTAAAATAATAATTCAAGTGGGTGTAGCAAGTCACTGGAGGTTGATGACAGATTACAACTTCTGAAATAAGCACTTCTGGAAAGCAAAAAAACAAATTTTCAAATTGGTAACTGGTTACATGCAGACAAATTTGGATAATTTGCTTCTGTTAGTTAGAATGGTAATCGATTACATGAAATGATGTAACCGGTTACAAGTCCGAGTTTTTGTGTTTTCAACTTGTTTATTTGATGTTTTTAGCTCCCAATTGATATAACTTGCTTGTATAAAAATCTTTTGTGGTATAATATATAAAATTAATGATAATTTCTCTTCTCAATATCAATTACTCTCTCTCACTCTAATTTTCTTATTTTCTCACTTCATCTTTTCTACGAACATCAAAACCTTCATTGATTCACCAATTAAGTTTCATGTTCTAACAAATTTATATATCAATTTTACAAGAATGTGAATAGACATAAATATTTTTATATATAAACATTTTTAAAATATTTTTTATGGTTCTATTTGATAAGAGAATTTTTATAGCTCTATTTGATATCTGTCATTTTTCTTTACTTTATATCTTATTTTAATAAGCTAATTCAAGTTATTTATAATTTGTAATTTTTCCTTTCAAATTTATCTTCTTAATTTTAATTAGAATAATTTGTTAAAGTTTTTTTCATTTCATATTTATAAATTATTTCAATCGCTAATTTTATTAATCATTACAAATTCAATCAAAAAGATTATACGTAATCTTTGTCAACTACTAGTAGTAATTTATAAATCATCCTCTATAAGTCCGTCCTCAATAATTTTTTAACCAATCTTTATAATTTTTCTTCTAATAAGCAAATGAAGTGATAGATATCTGGAACATACACATACTAGCACAATTTGTAGACTTGAACTAATAATACACTCCTTCCGTTTTAAATTAGTGACGTTTTAAATAAAAAAATTCGTTTTAAAATAAATGTTATTTTCGTTTTTCAATGTAATAATGATAGTTATTTTTTTAATTGTGTCATATAATTATTATTTTGTATAATATTTCTAATAAATTAATAAGATTAATTTAATAAAAATGTAATATCTCATAATAATATTAATATGATTATATTCTTTAATTTATATATAAAAATCTTAAACAACATTCAATACAAAACGGAAGAAGTCCTATTAAAAATCATTTTCACAGTTACTATATTGTCTGTTTTCAGAAAAAGAAGCAGAAAGATGAACTATGAAAAGACGAGCAGGAGATGTAATAATAAGATTAGGTAGATAGGTTAATAATAAGAATAAGTAAATGAAGTCTGTTGCTTGCTTTCGGACCGAGATATAATAGTCCTTTCATTTTAAAATGATTGTTGGTTTTAATAAATAAAATTTATTTATTACACTGTACATCACTTTTAATACTTTAATATGATTAATTTAATAAAAATATATTTTATATTATTGTATTTTTTAATTTGTGTGGAAATTTTTTAAATATTATCGTTTTGAAATGGAGGAAATACTGTAGTAATAGTGATTCTAGGATATAGGGCATGCTTGCTAGATTCAGCATTATTATATTAGATTCAGCATTATTATAAGTATAGAAGATAGAAGAAGAGTAGCACACATATTATTTCCTCAAACTTCATCATCAATGGCTGGAGGAAATTCAACCCTCCCCATCTGTTTCTTCAAGTTTATTCTTCAAACCAATCTTCAAACTATTGTAACCATTCCTTTTCATTTACTACTACTCTCAACTACTAACTTTATATTTCTACCTTATATTTGTTTTAACATTTTTTCTTGAAAATTTCTAGTGCTTATATTATTTTTATTTTTTTTACAGAAAATACCAAATAAGTTTACAAGGAGTCATGGTGTTGGTCTACCAAACCCAATGTTCATCAAGCCTCCTGATGGCACTAAATGGAAAATGTTTTGGAAAAACATCAATGGTGAGATTTGGTTTGAAAAGGGTTGGAGTATTTTTACTCAAAATTACTCTCTACAACATGGTTGTTTAGTGGTGTTTAAATATAAAGAGGGAACATCAGAGTTAGATGTAGTAATACTTGGCCAGAATGCACTTGAAATTGACTATGATTCTAAGTGCGACACTGTTGATATTTTGAATGTTGATGATAGTGATGATGAATCAGATGAGATTTTGAATGAATGGCTTAATAGGAAGAAGGTTATACAGAAGTTGCCATTAGTTTCTACTAGAGCACATAAAAAAGTTAGAGGTATTTGGATTTCATTTTCTGTTTTTTATTCTTACTTTGCCATGTACTTTCTGTGGTATATTATCTAAGAGTGTTTTTTTTTTTTTATGTTCAACATATATATGCAGGTGAGATTGAGAAGAATAGTGAAAGAACTTCATCATTGAATAGGCCAAAGGAATGTAGAGCTCGGGAAGTTGCTGAAGAATTTATCTCAAACAATCCCTTTTTCACAATTTGGATCAAGCCTTCTAATCTGGCAGCAAATCGGCTGGTAAGGTTAAACACAAGTGATTTACATTATTCATGCAATGCTATAATATATGCATGTTAGCTATGTTGTATAGTTATGATTATAAATTATATATACAATGCAGTCTGTACCAAATTTACAAGGGGTTATTGAGAACAAGAAGACGAATGTGATGATTCAGATTGGTGAAAGATCCTGGAACCTGAATTTGCTTCCTAGTTACAATAATATAAGGAGCCGTCGGCTTTCGGCTGGTTGGTCCTTGTTTGCAAGGGAAAGTGGTTTGCAGCCGGGAGATGTTTGCATCTTTGAACTCATAAACAAGAAAGATTTAGTTTTTAAAGTTCATGTTTTTTAAAAGGACTGTTAATGGACCTGTATCTGTTTGAAGATGTTATTTTGAGTGAGGTGAAGTAATCTTCAGCTTTGCTTGTAAATGTATTAATTTTGAAATATTTGAAGAAAATTTAATATGAAAATAAAACAAAGTCATCTGATAGAAGTAGAGGAAGTAAATTCTCTCTCAAGTAGAATTTGAATATTCTGCAAGAAAATCTTGAGCATTCCGTTTCAAGTAGAATTTGAGTGCTCTGCAAACAATTTTGAGCATCATCAGAATAGATGATCCATTATAATTTACATTCTTAGAATAAGTGTTGTAGAGTTGACTAGCACCTCTGGTCTGTATTATATTTTGTTTTTGATAATTTAAATACTTTGCAAGACAATCTCGAGCATCCTCTTCAAGTAGAATTCGAATTCTATGGAAGACAATCTTGATCATAATAGAGATAGATAATCCATTACAATCTACACCTTTAGAACGAGTGTTGTAGAGTTGGCCAACATTTTTATCTTGACTATTATGTTTATTTTATTTTATTTTTCAAACAAATGGATGATCTCTCTAATGTATGTCCAATCGTTTTTTTTGTTGATAAGTAACATGTGTTATAAGGACAAAACCGCAAGAGGCTACAAGGACACCCCAAGACAACTCCAACAACACCCACTACAAACCAACATACAACAAAGGAGTGGATAACAAAATCTCCTTAACAAAACCCACTCTCCCTTTATCAAAAATTAACAATCAATTCCAACCAATATTTTTAATGAAAGACAAAACATCATCACACTTCCAAACTTTAGTCAAGAACACCACTTGGTTTCTAAATAATCACAAACTCCAACAAACTAATAACCAAAGAAAAGGAACAAAAGACAGATGTATGAAACAACAAAAAATATCCTTAAGCTTCAACAAAAAATCAACCGGTAAAAAAGCTTCCTTCGAACCAACAACCTCAAAAGTCTCAACTGACATCACCCCTAATCAACGGAACACCGTCTGCCACACTGAACTAAGAAAAATGCAAGAAAAAATTAGATGCCCACAAGAATCTCCAAAAGAAGCACACAAAAAACACAAATTATTCAACATAAAATTAGATACACCTCTCAAGCAAAGCTCTCGTTTGATAGGAAGACTATTCAAAAATAATTTGTTTAATCACTCGAGTGAACGTGGCATATGATATGCTTTTTCTTCCTCCATTGAAAGTTAATAAACTGCAATATTCATATGATATGTAGTATTTGTATCAATCAATTCCTCAATAATTTTTCTCTCTCCATATTTCTCCATCTTTTAGTGATTCAAAATATGCTATGAACTTCCAATGTTTCTGAAATTTTGGCACACAAATACCAGATATCCAATCAGATGTTACGACATTGATATCAGATCAGTCATAACAACTAAAACAATTATACAAATAAAATAAGTTGCAGAAAGTAAATAATGCAAATCAATTGTTAATCCAGTTCGGTGCAACGTCACCTACTCAGGAGGCATCTAAGCCAGGAAGAAAATCCACTAAAATAGTATTAGTTTGAAGTTTTAAACAACTCTTATTTTACAAACTTCTCACCTAATCGATACCTACGTTATTTCTATCTAAGACCCCCTAGATGTAAGATCCTTCTCACTTCCCTTCAGTCACAAACCAGTGAGAAACTAACAATGATAACTAAAGTAGAAGAACACTCTTCAAAGACAAACAATCATCTCTGCTTAAAAACGTATGTCTGATGAACAAAGATAACTTGACACACAATACACTATTGCTTAAAAGTTTATGAGTGATTGACAAATAACAACTTAAACTCAGTCCAACTCTAATATCAAAGTGATAAGAGAGTGGATCACAATGAACAAAATAAAAACCTTAAACTCTTCCAAGAAGTAAAACCTAAACTGCACTGATGTTCTAGTATAACATGTTAGGATATCGTGCTCAACATCTGTCTTCAGTGATTTATGTCAAGACATTTGTCACAACATCTTGCTGAGATACATGTTTTAGCAACATTGCTTCTAATCATGAAATCACAGACTTAACAATTTCCCTCTTTGACAAATTTTGGCTAAAACAACCTCTGCATGATATAGCTGGAGATAAAAAAAACAGCAGCAAAACAACCACAAAACACAAGATACATGAACACCATGCATACTTGGAAAAAAAAAGAAAACAATAAACAATCAGAGTCACACGGAGCAAACACAACTAAAAAAGAGACACAATCTCACATAAAATTCCAATAGAGATCATATGCCATGACATTATGTATGACATCACAAAACAACACTACAACAACACATAAGAGATAATTAAACTCTCAGTACACCAACACCATGCTCCCCCTGTCACTACACTTCCTCTGTCACTTAGAATCAAAACTCCTCCTCAAGGGAACATCCTTCAAAACAACTCCAAACAAAACAGGATCAAACAATAACATATTCATAGAATAAGAAGAGAACATATCCACACACCTAAGAAATAAACAACAACACTAACACCAGTTCATGTCATAGGCATACAACAAAAATAGATAACGTTCAACTTCAAAAAAGTCTCTTCTCATGAATCACACAATCAAGATGTCAGAACATCATATATGACTTCACAATCAACCAAACCATACATCACAAACTAGCAAAGAAAAACATGCAATCTCTTGAGCAGTAGATCAGATACAAACTACTCCATAAGTAGAGTCCTTCAACACCCACCATACCAAACTACTAAACCCCGTTCTAGCATCACCTTAGGAAGTACTTGAGGCATTCAAAACTAATAACTAATACTGATATTACTCCCACTTTTTAGCCAAAAAAATAGAAAAAAACATACATGCATTCGTTACGAGTAGAAAAAGAATACCACCTCATCTTACTGTAATCTCTACACCTTTACCTCTATCATAAACTTTCCTGCTCTCCTTGCTCATCTTACTGACACATTTCTTAAAAGTGTTAACCATGAATTCATTCACTATCACCTCAGAACATTTCCTAGAACCAACAAAATTCTTCATCAAACCATACACATCAATTAGATCTACCACCTCCTAGGAGTCAAGAGCATCCTTACCAAACTCTCTTTCCAAAGTCAACCTCCTTTGGTACATAAAATTCCATTTTTAAACATACTCCTCAGAGATAAAAGAGATGTTGTCAGTGGGAACTTAAAGTACATTAGCATGAACCTTTTTTCCAACATCTTCCTTCAAATTAATGATGTTTTAAACATCATAATAAGAGTCACTTGAAGATGTTTTATTCCTTTTTCTTAGCAGAAGTCATAACTTTTCTCCAACCTTTAGCAGATCCATCAGCAACCTTTTTCTTGCCAACTTTAGAGGACTTACTTTCAGATCCCACAATCTTCCCTTTCCTATTCTCCAGTCTTTTGGCAATACCATGAGCCAAATTCTTCCTTATAGGCTCATTATGAGAATCTAAGTCATCTACATTGACAATGTTAGAAGATTAATGTTTCTTCAAAACATAAATTTTATCTTTATAATTCTCAGGAGCCTTAATGTCAGGATGAACATTTTGGGCCAAGAATGTTGAAACATTAGGTTCAACATCAGTTTCAGGATCATGAACCAGAATTTTAGAAAGAGATCTATCAACAACAGTTTCAGAGATGAACTTTTCAGTTGTTCTAATATTACCCACTTCATTTGAAACAACAAAAACTTTAGCATAAGTGCTAACATCAGGTTCAACATAAGGGGTTTGAATAGGATCAAAATATAACCTCGTCAGAGTCACGTTTCTTGACAGCAACATACTCCCTCCGGTCTCATTTATAAGAAAAAATTAACTTTTTAGATACATTAAATAAGTAATGTATTTGGACAATATATTGTCCAAATACATTACTTATTCAATGTATATAAAAAGTTAATTTTTTCTTATAAATGAGACCGGAGGGAGTAAGATTTAACATTTCTAGGAGAAATTTGAATATGGAGTGTAGGAAGGAAAATACAGAAAGTTTGTAATGATTTATCTAGAGTTTCATGTACTACTAAATGGAGGAAAGAGAAAATATCATTTTCACGTCTCCATACCTGTAATTTCTATAACTCATCAGCAGTACAAATTCTTAGTTCACCCCTTACCTTCTCAGCCTTACTTGCATCCAAAGATTTAGTATATATATATATATATATATATATATATATATATATATATATATATATATATATATATATATATATATATATATATATATATATATATATATATATATATATATATATATATATATATATATATATATATATATATATATATATATATATATATATATATATATATATATATATATATATATATATATATATATATATATATATATATATATATATATATATATATATATATATATATATATATATATATATATATATATATATATATATATATGTGTGTGTGTGTGTGTGTGTGTGTGTGTGTGTGTGTGTGTGTGTGTGTGTGTGTGTGTGTGTGTGTGTGTGTGTGTGTGTGTGTGTGTGTGTGTGTGTGTATGTGTGTCAGTTGCTTGTCAGTGGTCACATGCCCAAGCGACACAATTTTGTCTTCAACAAGGTCCTTAATAAAATGATGACGAATGTCAACATGCTTTGTCATACTATGTTGAATGGGATTATAGGATATATTGCTAGCATCCATATTGTCACAATATAATTTCATGACATCTTATTTGACATTATACTCTTTTAATACTTGTTTCATCCAAATCAGCCGAGAATAACTTCGTTCTGCTGTAATATACTCAACCTCGATAGTAAATAATGAAACACAATTTAGCTTCTTGCTAAACCAAGAGATGAGATTATTCCCCAAGAAGAACAATCCTCCAGAAGTACTCTTTCTATCATCACCAACACCGACCCAATCTTCATCACAATACCCTCCAAGCTCAATGTCTTCCTCATGTTCTGGATTATCAGTCTGCTGAGATGATGTTCCAACATATTTGTTGACATTAGTCACGTTTTGAATGATAGAATCATCAACCACAAAATTTATAGATTCCATTATGGCTTTGGTTCTGGAATTAAAGATTCTATAACCTCTTTTATTTGTATAGTAACCCAGAAAGATACCTTCATTACTTTTGTGATCCATCTTTTTCTTTTATTCTTTTTGAATGCACTTACAAAGGTCTTTAAGGACTTTAAAGACATCTAATTTTTATTTGATAAAGTTCACCCAAGTAAGTCTTTAAAAATCATTAACAACCACATAGCATACCTCTTTCCAACATAAATTTCAACCTGCATAGGCCCCATTAAATTCTTATAATGAAGTTCTAGCATTTTGGAAGTAGTCTGATGTTAAAACTTTGGCTGTGAAATCTTGGTTTGGTTTCCAATTTGACAGTCACCACAGACATTACCTTTCTCAATTTTGAGTTTTGGCAGACCTCTAATAGCTTCTTCAAATACGTTTTTCTTCATACATTTGAGATGTAGGTGTCCAAGATTCTCGTGCCATGGCTTCACCTCATCCTTCTTGGTTATTAAAAATGTGGAAGAATAAGTAGTTCCTTGAGGTACCTAAAAATAACAATTGTCTTGAGCCATGATCCCCTTCATCAAGACAACATTTTCCTCATTTATGACCAAACGTTATGATTTTGTAAAGTTTACAATTAAACCTTGATTACACAACTGACTAATGCTAATAAGATTAGTAGTTAGTCCTTTCACAAGAAGAAAATCTTATAGTCTAGGAAAGGAAGTACATACTAATTTTCTAACTCCTTTAATTTCTCATTTGGATCCATCACCAAATATGGCACAACCTTTGGAATGAGATCTGATACCCACCAAAAACTTCTGAACCCCTGTCATATGACTAGAACATCCACTTCTAGAGTATCAATCTTCTCTGATGAAGCTCTCAAATAAGTATGGGCTATAAGATTAATATTCATATCTTTACACATTCTCTGTTTACTTAAAGGATTAGCTCCACAGTAAACTGGGGTTTTTTGAACCCTGTACAGTCTGTAACAAAAAGGATTTTATGTGACCATACTCACCATAATAATAACATCTCCAAGGTAAGAACTTGGATTTAGTTGGGTTTCAAGATGTCTGCCAGGATGTTGTAACATGTGGGTGAACATGATAACCACTTTCTTTTTCCAGAAGTAATGAACCTCTCTATAAATACTTTACCTTGTTGATTAGAAGATTGACCATTAACACCTATATTTCCATCCTATTTCATCATATCATTTCCATTATTCATCCTTTCAAGGATTTGGTCATGTTGTCAAGTTTGGAATTTAAGAAAGTTACCTCATTTAGAAGATCAGACACAATACACAGAAGTTTCTCCTTTTCATTTTTCAGTTGAGCTATGATTTGACTCAAGGGGGAGTATCAGAAAAAGGATAAGTATTGCTTACCCTTCTAAATTTCACTGATTATGATTATATGTACAAAATTGTGTCATCAAAATACATAGTTTTGTCATCATCAAAAAGGGTGATATTGTAAGAACAAGATTTGGTTCTACAATATCATCTATGAGTTTTGATGATAACAAATGAATATGATTGTATGGATAATTTTGTTATATTAATGTTTGTTATTGTTGAGTACTTAACAAACAAATTTTGCTTCTGATGGATGGCGTGGCCAAGACATTATAAGAGAAATGATTCCGCTTCTACGCTACATAAGTTCCGTTGAACAGTAGCAAGACACTTCAGAAGGCTCTGAAGTGCAAACTCTGATATTTGTCTGAAGAAACCAGTCAAAAGATCTGAAGACAGAAGTTGGTTACTTATGTCCAGATACTTAAGACTCAAGCTTCTAAAGACAACATGTTCTAAGGAAATCAGTCAAGAGATCTTAAGACAAAAGTTGATTACTTACGTCCAGATGCTGAAGGCTCACGTTTCTAAAGACAACATGTTCCAAAGAAACAAAGTTAGAAAATCTGAAGACAAAGTTTCTACTGAAGTCCAGATGCTGACAACTTGTGTTTCTATCTATGAAGTTCTAAAGATAACAATTCTGAAGACCAAGTGATGAAGAATCTAAAAGACAAAAGGTCTAAAGATTCTAAAGACTTGAAGTTCTAAAGACCCAAGGTTCAAAGAAAAGGTTCTCATAATCAAGTGCTAAAGACTCTAAAGGTGAAGTTCTAAAGACTCTGAAGACTTAAAGTTATGATGACCTGATGTCATGTTCTCGCTTCTAAATTCATGCTCGCAGAAGCCTCTGAAGTGTAGAAGGATAGAAGATAACGTTAATATGGTACAATCAGCACATGGTCCAATCAACATTTTATTCAACTACCATGAAAGGATGGACACGTCGCACGATCTTGACCCCCACGTTACTGTTCAAGCTACCAATGTTTATGGAAATTCCAAGAGTATCCCTCAACGGATACATTGTGTTAACGGCTATATATAGACTTGAAGACTAAGAAATAAAACAAGTGAACTACTGAATATTTCATGCACAAACACTGTTTATTGCTTTCACATTCTAAGTCACTGTTCATAAAATAGTTTACATACTCAGCTTTTTAGAAGCAATACTCTTGTAAACAAAACTTGTATTCAAACTGTTGTTTAATATTCCTTAAGAAGTCTAGAGCTGAATACTTAAGAAGTCTAGAGCTTGCGAGTCTAGAGATTGTTAGTCACTTGCGGGTAGCTTATGCATTGTAATAATAAAGTTGATTATTACTTGATATTCCTTAAGGGATCGGATAGGTATGAATCCTTAATAAGTCTAGAGCTTGTGAGTCTAGAGGTTGTTAGTCACTTGCGAGTAGCTTGTGCAAATTGTAATCAGTTTGGTTATAGTGGATTAAGTCCTCGATTGAGTGAGGCGAAATCACTTTGGCGGGTGGACTAGACTAGCTTGATAATTTTCAAGTGAACTAGTATAAACATACTACTTCATGTTCTTACTTATTGTTATTATCAAGAGTGAAGGAAAAACATTTTAACTTGAAAGGGGATTATTTTTAAAGAATAGTTTTGTTTTAAAAACTCAATTCAACCCCCCCCCCCTTTCTTGAGTTTTTCACACCTTCAATTGGTATCAAAGTTCTGGTTCTGAGAAGATTAAAAGTTTGAATCTTTATCGACACTTAATAATGTCCAGTACTGATCCAGTGTGTGTGAAAAACCAATGGATACATCTACTTCCACTATTGATAATAGGGATAATGATAGAGATCATTATAGTTTAAAACCTCATATGTTTGATGGGGAGAAATTTTACTATTGAAAGGATAGAATAGAAAGTTACTTTCTAGCATATGACTTGGATCTATGGGACTTGGTAGTTGATGGCTACACTCACCCAGTAGATGATAAAGGTCATAAGATTACAAGAAGTGCAATGACTGAAGGACAAAAGAAATTATGCATAAATCACTACAAAGCAAGAACCATTCTTCTAAGTGATATCTCATATAATGAATATGAGAAAATCAGAGACATAGAGACTACAAAGTCTATTTTTTATTCTCTTCAGATGACACATGAAGGCAATGCACAGGTAAAAGAAATAAAGAATCTGGCCTTAATTCAAAAGTATGAAGCCTTCAAGATGGAAGATGACGAATCTGTGGAAATAATGTTTTCAAGATTTCAGAATCTTGTGGAAAAACTTAAGGTTCTGAACAAAGGTTACTCCACTACAGATCATGTTAAAAAGATTATCAGAAGTTTGCCTGTTAAATGGAGACCAATGGAAACTGCCTTAAAATTGGAAAAGGATCTGAACAACACCTCTCTTGAGGAGCTGATTAGCTCTTTAAGAAGCCATGAAATAGAGTTGGAATAAGATGAACCTCGAAAGAGGGTAAAATCAGTTTCTCTAAAGTCTACTTCTGGGAAAACCAAGGCTTACCAAGCTAAGGAAGAATCAGAAGAATCTGAAGAAGATTCAGATGATGATAAACTCTCCTTAATATCTAGAAGAGTAAGTCAAATCTAGAAGCACAGACAAAGCAAGTTCAGAGGTCAAAGAAGGACGTATGGAAGAGGTAAGTCCACTTCCGGTCAGAGAAATGCTTCTGGAAAAGAAGTCACTTATTTTGAATGCAACGAGCCTGGAAATTTCAAAAAGGATTATCCAAAACTTAAGAAAGATAAATGGCCTAAAAAGGCTTACAAAGCAAAGAAGGGTCTCATGGCAACATGGGATGATTCAGAATCAGAAGATGAAGATTCTGATGAAGAACATGCAAACATGGCATTCATGGCCAGGACCAGCAGGGGAGAAACAACATCAGAAGATGAACTAACAATTAATTATGAGTCAGACTCTGATGACGAAAAAGAGGTACTTTCTTCCTTATCTCGTTCTGAAATTGAAATTGGTTTAAATGAATTAATGAAAAGGTATCACTCTCTTCTAAGTAAACACAAAATCTTGAAAAAAGTGTTGTGGCTACTTTAGAGAACACGATTATAGATAAGCAAAGTATTTCTATTTTAAATGAAAAACTATTTGTTTTATAAAAATCAAATATTGCTCTGAAAAGTAAAGTGTCTAGATTAGAAGAAGAGATTCTCTCTAACACATCTGTTACTGACAAAGTAATCAGATATGATAGATCTTTTCAACAATTCCTTGCTAAAAGCATAGATAGAAGCAAAATGGCTTCAATGATCTATGGTGTTAGTAGAAATTGAAGCAGAGGCTTGGGGTATTCAGGACCATCAAGGAAAATTGATGAGACTCTGAATGTCAAACCAAAACCTCTTTTTGAACATTTTGTTCCTGGTGGCACAAATTTGAAATGTCCAGAACAAGGAAGTTATGATACTTATGTAGCACAAACACAAAAGAAAATTGTTAAATCAAAGTATCATGCACTAATTTCACATGATTATTCTGTTGCACGAAAATCCAAAGGGGTGAGAACCTCTGTGTGATAAGGTGGCAAAACCGATTGTTTAATACTGGTTTTGCATTTTGTATTTGCAAGTGTTGCGGTAAGTAAGAGTCGCCACCGAGTTTTCTTTATCCAACAAAGGAAAGGGTGAAAAGAACAGAAAAAGACCTTTCGAGAGTTTTTTGAGTAAGGGGGGTAGATTATGGAAAGGGAAGGTGTTAGCACCCTTTCTATCCGTAGTTTTCTACGGGCTCTTAGAGGTTTTCCCGTTTTAAAAATACCTTTGTGATTTATGTGTTTGAAAATGTTTTGAAAATGCCTTAGCGCGATGATTTGCTTTGTGTTTAACTCTTGTATCAGTCCTCAAGAGTGTTAACAAAGCAAATGTTTTGAAAATTGTTTTTGAAAAGTAGTATTTCTGTAAGTGCAAAAAATATTTTTGAGCAAACTTCTAACAGCTATCTACTTTTATACTCGAAAGGGTCGCTCTTTTCCTCCTATCCTTTAGACATCACTGTCCTACTATTAGTGAGTAGGTAGCCCTGTCATTGAATGTTTTGAGGGACAATCGAAGGGACAATACGGTCACGAAGGCAACTTGGCAAGAAATTGTAGTAATTGTCCTAAAGTCTTAAGATCACATTTAACCGAGGAAACATCGAAAGGGTCATTGAGGTACTTGTGATCTTTCAAACTAATGGACAACCACTAAAGATTCTCACGTTTCGAGAATTGTGATTGTTTTCCGAAGACAACCGAAGTGGGATATCCTAGAGGTGTATATGTGCAATGTGTGTTGTGTTCAATTATTTATGTCTTGTGTTAAGTTTGCTAGTTTTGTTTTTTAGTCTTTCCATACACGCCTAGTTACTAGCAGTTTATATACAGAAAATAAAGTGCGAAAAGCGTAAATCTAGACTATTACATGGCTTTTGGGGAGGGGGCATTTACAATGTACAAAAAATTGGGGAAAAATAAATAAAGCAATAAAAAGTCATATTTAAAACTATTACATCCCAAATAACAGTTACATGAATATATTAAAAAAATGCGAGAAATGAATAATGGCCGAAAGAATAAAAATACGTTCTAAAACCTAGTGAGAAAAAAAAATCTTTTTTGTGGTTTTTTTGTTTATTTATGATTAAGAAAAACAAATAAACTAACTCTAAATTTAATTGATAAAAATAAATATTAAATGGAAAACTATTCTAGGTTATAAAAGAAAACTAATCCTCATATATTTTTTGAAATTTTTATTATGAAAAGAAATATTAAAATCTAAGTCTATTGGATTTTAATTTTAATAAGACCGTTAAAGTAATTAATCAATTAATTTCAGAAATTAATTATTTAATTAAAAACTAAACCTAAGTTTATTTAATTTTTTTTATTTGATTAAAAAAAACTTGCTGATTAAATAAAATAAACAAATTAAAAGAATAATAATAAAAAAAACAAAATCAAATGGGCCTGGATGCAATCAGCAGATGGAGGGGGGGGGGGGTGTTGTTGAAATTGTGTTGGGCCCAAATGTGAAGCCCAAGGTGCCTTGTGATCTAGTGTGGACTAGCTTTTGAAGGTACATAGTGATTTGTGCGCCTGGCACCCTTAGATCTAGATCAATCAAGATCTAGTGGGTGAGATTTTGAGACATGCGGTATGCTCCTGGAGACACCACACATGTGATCTGCATAGATATGTTAAGAAAATGAAGAGAAAAAAACGTTGGACCTGGGACTCGAACCCAGGTCCTCTCTTTCACATATGCGTTTGCTTACCAACTGAGCTATCCTGATCATTCATACATATAATAACGTCAATATATTATATATAAAACAACGTGTCATCTGAGACAAAAATAATAATAATGCGCGCAAATTTGAATTGTTCAGTGGGAGACTGCCACTCATCGTCTTCAACCTCCATCTGTCGTATTAGACAACAAGATCTATAGTGACGGTTTTACGCTTGTCACTACAACCTTTACATCCTAAAATAAACCAAATACGCAATAGAAATTATATGTGAGGCCATGGATCGACTGGCCTCACTCTCCTGAGCATGATGGTGCCCATGTTTAAGCCTAATTTTGGCCAACATAAAAAAACCCAATTTTAAGCTTTAAATCCTAAAAATGGAAACACACGGTTCTTGCATCAAAAATTCAATCCAACCATGTAGGAAGCTCGCAAATGCTCAATAAATCAGAAATGCATAGTCAAATCACATTGATATTACGTGAATTATACAAAACGAAATTAGAAAATGAAGCAAACTGTGAGAGTTGGTGGACGCGTTAGGCGATGCTTCAAGGCTTGATAATGGTTGCAAATGCTTCAAGGGATCTCCAAGAGTGGATTAGGATCCTTGGTTTGGACTAAAGAAGGCTAGAGACTGAAATTCGAATTTTGACAAGTTTGGTGTTTTTGCAAACATTTCAGAGGTTCTCCAGGCTATGTGTGCGTGTCCTGATGCTTGCTAGGTGCTTGTTTATATAGAGAGGAATGAAGAGACATGAAAACAAGGATTAAACAACCATAAATAAGATGTTTGAATGCCATGAATATCCATTTGTAACCTTGGCCAAAGTTATGGGATATTATCCATTTTTCAAATTTGCATGAATATGGACATGCCGGCCTTGCTGTACACGAAAAATGGGGCCTCCTCATGCATTAAGCCAAGCCCAAATAGCAATGGCCCAATAAATTTGCACTAGTTTTAATTTATTTGATTTTAATTAAATAAAATTAATATAAAATGCAAATAAAATCAAGACTATGCAAAAAATGGTTTTAGGGGTCCTCTCTGATCTTAGGAAGATGTTTGAAGTCCAAGAAAACGAGCCATTGCCTTAAAAGTTCAAATTTGCTCAATGCACATTTCTTGAAATCTCCCAAATTTTCCCAACTTGGGAAAGCCATAACTTGCTCAATTGTTATCTAAAGATGATGATCTTGGACTTTTTAGAAAGCCCAAGATGTCTAATTCAAACCCTTTTTTGATCAATTTTGCATTTGAATACTTTATCTTGATGCAAAAGGTCTTGAAAAAATGTGGCTTTTGTTGACTTTCTAAAAATGACTTGTAATGTATGAACTTGTATCTTTCAAATGGTGCATTTCTTGGACTTGAGGGATGAATAGAAGTTGTAGGGAATTGGATTATCCTAAAAATGAGCTTTGGTTGGGGGGAAATGGATGAATTATGTGAAAGTTATGCCTGGTCAAAGTTTGGTTGACTTCTCCTATAGAAACCCTAATTAGCAATTTTTGACTTTTGATGAATTAAGAGCATTTATTGAAGAATCATGATCAACCCTTGATAAAATTATGGATATCACTTCAAAATTTTGATGTTGACCAAAAATCTTGAAGTTTGACTGTATATAGGCCACAATTGACTTTTGACCTGGCATAGTTGATTTTCAAGCATTTGAGCAATTGACTAAGCAAACTTGTTGTGCAAAGCATGAAACTTGGCATGGACAATATTGAAAGCATATTAGGACCATGGAAAGCATTTGATACCATTGGAGTTCACACATCTTGATGAAAATTGAAACCCTAGTTAGAGGTTCATTGCCTTTGGAGGAGAATTTGTCTGGTTAATTCTTGGCCATCCTTGGGCAATTTGGGGACCTCAATGAGAATGCCTTGAGTAAAGTGGGATGGAAAATTTGGGGTACAAAAGCTACCCCTGTTCAATCTTCTTAGACCTGAAGATGTAGATTGGCTTGTCTGCCTTTTGTGATCTAGAGGTGGAAGATGATTGAACACTAGAGTGCCCAAAAATTTGCACTCGATGATGTGTTGGTTGATTGTGTAGGGAATGGGCTTAAAGATGACATTTAGAGAAGATGGTTGAGATTTGTCGGAGATGGGCTTAAAGATTCCATCCAGAGAATATGATGGATATTCGTCGTAGATGGGCTTCAAGATGCCATATAGAGGAGATATTGATTTCATGAGAGATTCCTTTGTGGGGATTCCTGTTCTTGTTGTCTGAGGAAGAGTCCACTGGGGAATGTCGGTCTCTGTCTTGGGAAATAAAGTCTAGGAGTTTCAGTTGTCCATTACTCTACCGGGGAGTTATCTCTTGACTGGGGAGGTGAAAGTTAACTGCTATCTGGTCGGGATTCATGCTTCACAAGGACTTGTTGAGGACAATAAGGCTGACTGCTATCTGGTCGTATTCCATGCTTCACAGAGACCTATTGGGGAATATGAAATTAACTGTTATCTGGTCGGTTCCAGGCTTCATAGTAATTATAGACATTGAACTGTTATCTGGTCGTATCCAGGCTTTAGTGATTTGAAGAAAATAAGTTGTTATCTGGTCGGGTCCAGGCTTCAACTTGAATATGAGGTATACCGTTATTTGGTCGGGTCCAGGCTTCAGTGTCATACATTATACTATCATCTGGTCGGGTCCAGGCTTCATAGCAATTAATAAATTGTTATCTGGTCGGACTCCAGGCTTTACAGTATCTTTAAATGGAATAGAAATCAGAAAAATCTTAGGGTTGATTTAACTGAACCAGAGAATGTGTCTATCGAAGAAGAATCAAGATAAATAATTGGTCGATTTAAACTGAAACAGCAGAGGTCTTAATTTATCTTTGACTGGATAAGAATCAGAAAAATCTTAGGGTCGATTTAACTGAACCAAAGAATGTGTCTACTGGAGAAGAATCAGGATAAGTCATTGGTTGATTTAAACTTAACCAACAGAGGTCGTGGGTTATCTTTAACTGGATATGAATCAGAAAAGATCTTAGGGTCGATTTAACTGAACCAGAGAAAGTGTCTTTCGGAGAAGAATCAGGATAAATCTTTGGTCGACTTAAACTGAACCATTAGAGGTATTGAGAATGATTTTTTTGAGGAAAATGTTGAAATATCCTTTCATCAGATGTAGCCTTTGAGAAGACTGTCAGGCCATATAAGCAGTTAATGGTGTTTGTTGATTGATCTTACCTGAAAAGGTAAAGAGTTAGTCGTATGCAATGTCATGCAGTATGAAATGCATCGTGTAATGATATTCTCAAAATAAATGAGATTGTATTGTATGCAATATGTATGCGTATGCCATGATGTATGAACATGAAATGTTGTTGCGACATTTCCTAGTCTGGGAAAATAAATCCTTGATTGCTGCTGGAGAGTACTAGGAAGTTAAATCCCGGACTGCTGTTTGGTAGATGAGGAAAGTGATTATTTCATTTCCGCTGGGGATGATGAATGAAGATGATTTGCTGGGGATTTCATTTTTCCATTTGAGGATACTCTGCCGGGGATCTTTGACTTCTGCTTGAGAATGCTCCGCTGGGGAAAAGATGCTCTGTTGGAAGATTTTACCAATGTAGAGAAATAAACTATGTCGGGGAATAAACTTCCGCGACTAGAGAAATAAACTCTAACAGGGATGAGGATTTATAAACTGCTTGGGATTATAAAACTCAGTTGGGACACATTAATTTCATCTCTCTGAGGGAACTTTGCTGGAGGAGGTAATTCCTGCTTGGGGAAGAAGAGGTCAAAACTTTGGTCGTTCTCACTCTGCAGGGACATAGACATCATTAGGACGTATGCTGAAGATGTAGTGGTGACTTTGAAGTACGACGACTCTACCTTTGTACCTGTTGGAGAACATAATTGCGGAGACTACAAATGGCTTTTTAGTCTTTGTCTCGTTTCTTAAAGTCATTAGCAACCGTCTTTCTGTTTTCTATGTAAGTATTTGTAAGCAGTAATCATATTCAAATGCATATGTCAAAAATAATCACTGGACGTTTTTTTCAAAATAAAACAGAAAAAATGAACACGAGAAGTTTTGTACTTTCAAAGAAATGATTTGTATTGATTTTGAAGTTTACCTATAATAGGAATTTTTTGTACAAAAGACTGACATTCTAGTAGGAGAATGCCGTCGTGAAAATGAAAACTATACAAAATAGTCTACAAGAATAAAACAGCTATGTGTAATAATCCCATTGAGTTTCAACTCTGCTATTGCCCTTATGTCCTTGAGCGTCTCATCACTTTGCTACTTGTACAAAGTTGGCTGGATTGCTTGGTACTGTTTGAGCTTGATAGTTGATATTGAAGTCTGATTGCAAGGAGATCCAACGGGATATAGTTATACGTCTTAAATCCCTAACTTTTTCCTGGTCTGCCCTTTCGGGTTTTCAGTCCACCGGGATACCCTTTTTTTCCCAAGCCACCTTTTCAGGTTTTCGACTTGTCGGGTGTACAAATTATTTTGTATTTATCCCTAATTTTTTCCCGAACCCTTTTTGTTTGCCGAGATGCCCTTATTTTGTCCTAGGTCAGTCAACCTAGCGGGTCTTTATTCATGCGTAGTATCTTTTAACTATGTCCGCATTCACAGGGTGGGGAAGGTCGTCACTGTCCATAGTGGTTAAGATCATGGCTCCACCATAAAATACGTTCTTGATCATAAATGGCCCTTCGTATGTGGGAGTCCTTTTGCCCCTGGGATCACCTTGCGGCAGAATGATGTGCTTGATTACCAGATCACCAACTTGATATACCTGATGTCTAACCTTCTTGTTAAAAATCTTGATCATACGCTTCTAGTACATCTGACCATGACAAACAGCCGCTAACCTTTTTTCATCAATCAGGTTCAGTTGGTCAAGTCGGGTCTAGATCTATTCATCTTCGTTCAAGCCTGCATCCTTCATGATTATCAAAAATGGGATCTGGACTTCAATAGGTAGAATGACCTCCATACCGTACACCAGAGAGAAAGGTGTTGGTCCTGTCGACATACGTGCTGAGGTGCGGTAACCATGAAGAGAAAATGGTAACATCTCATGCCAATCTTTATATGTCACTGTCATCTTCTGGATGATCTTCTTGATATTTTTATTAGCAGCTTCTACGATGCCATTCATCTTCAGCCGGTAAGGAGAAGAGTTATGATGCTGGATCCTGAATTTCTTACATAGCTCGGTGATTATAGTGTTGTTGAGATTTGTACCATTATCTATAATGATTCTTTAGGGGATGCCATACCGACAGATAAGGTTATGCTTGATGAACCACGCCACAACATTCTTGGTAACAGAAGCAAATGAGGCAGCCTCAACCCAGTTTGTGAAGTAATCAATGGCAACCAGGATGAACCGATGCTTGTTTAAAGCGGTAGGTCTAATATCTCCGGTCATATCAATGCCCCACATTGAAAAGGGCCAAGGATCAGTCAAGACATTCAGGGGGAACCAGAGGCACATGTACTTTGTCAGCGTAGATCTGGAATTTGTGACAAGTCCGTGAATACTGATAACATTATGCTTCCATAGTGGACCAATAGTATCCTTCCCGTAGGAGCTTTAGCCATGGTGTGTCCTCTAGAATGGGTGCCAAAGGTACCTTCATGTAAATCTTCCATAATCCTCTGTGCTTCTCTCTTGTCTACACACCGAAGTAAAGTAGAGTCGTGGTTGTGCTTGTAGAGAATTCCATTACTAAGGAAGAACTTCATAGAGAAACTTCTCAGAAACTTCTTATCATTGACAGATGCCCCCTCAGGGTATTCTTGAGCTTCGAGAAACCTTTTCACTTCGTGGAACTAAGGTTTGTCTGTTACCCCTTCAGTATCGATCTCATAGCAGTAAGCCGATTCATCCAATCTCTCAATGGTGATCTGAGGAGCTTTGTTGTCCCATCTGACCTTGAACATGGATGACATAGTAGCTAGCGCATCCACTAACTGATTCTCTTCTCGTGGAAAATGTTCAAAAGTGACTTCTTCAAAGTGTGGAATCAGTGTCAACATGTGTTCTTTTTAAGGGATGAGATTAGGGTGCTTCGTGTCCCAATCTCCTTTAATTTAACTTATTACCAAGGACGAATCTCCGAAAACACTCAAGAACTTGATCCTCGAGTCAATAGCAGCTTTGAGACCCATGATGCATGCTTCATACTCAACCATATTGTTGGTACAGTTGAAAAGCAAAGCCTAGCGGTGAAAGTAGTATGACAGCCTTCGGGAGATATGATTACAACACTGATCCAATTTCCAAGTGCATTGGAAGCTCCTTCAAAAACCATAATCCATCGGGATCCTTTCTCAGGTCCTTCATCCGGTCCAGGTTTTTCAATCAATCACTAACATACTATTCTCATCTGGGAATTCAAAGTTCATGGATTGGTAGTCGTCCACGGCCCGATGAGCCAAATGATCAGCTAATACACTTCCCTTGATTGCTTTCTAGGTTGTATATTGAATATCGTATTCGATCAGGATCATTTTCCATCTCGCTATTCTTTCGGAGAGAGTGGGCTTCTCGAAGATGTACTTGATAGGATCCATCTTAGATATTAACAAGGTAGTGTGAGTCAGCATATACTGTCTTAGTCAGTGAGAAGCCCATGCCAAAGCGCAATAAGTTTTCTCGAGCAATGATTATCTTGTTTCACAGTCGGTAAACTTTTTTCTAAGGTAGTATATTGCATACTCTTTTCGACCAGACTCGTCATGCTTCCCTAACACACACCCCATTGAATTATCAAATACTGTTAAGTACATTATCAAAGGTCTTCCTTCAATCGGAGGCATCAGAATTCAAGGATCTTGTAGGTATTCCTTGATTCTGTCAAAGGCAGTCTGGCATTCTGTTGTACCCAAAAATTTGCCCTCTCATATTATCAAGATTTTCCTCACAAGACCTCTTGGACTCCAGACAGGACTAGGGTTTGCTCAGCTCAAGACCTCCTCTTGCACTGATGACTTGAAATTAGGGTTGGAGTTTGAACAAGGATTTTTGGACCATCATTGCTTCATGTGACTTTCATAAACCATGTTGGATCCCTAAGATTGCCCATACCAAGTTTCAAGTCTTGAATCACATTTTTGCCCAGTCAATTGGACAGTTGACCTAAAAATCAGCTGTATTGGGGAAAAAGTCAACCATGACCAATTTACAGTCAAAATTCATAATTTTTGATCCACAAACAACATTCTAGGCTCCTATGTACCATTTGATCAAGTTTGGACCACAACTCCTCAAGAAATTTGATCAGATCATCAAAAGGGCAAAATGGTCAAAATTAGGGTTTTGACTAAGAAAGGGCAATTTCTGATTTTTGACCTAGCCAATGACCAATTGGGTTCAAGAATTATTTCAAGGACTCAATGGAATCATCTTGACCTAATCACATAGTTCAAAAGATCTCAAATGCATTGGATTGACAGATGAATTTTGCAGTCAACTGATCAAAAGTCAACTGTACACTGAAAAGTCAAACATTGACTTTTTGGTCAAAATCAAGTGCCAAGGGTCATAATTCATCAAAATATGTCAAAATGTGAAACTTTTTCACCAAGAAACCTGATTTTGAAAATTAGGGTTTTAATTTGAAATTTTTCATAACTTAGAATTTTTCTAAGTTATGAAAATTTCTTATTTTTTCCCAACTTTTTCACCATGATGCAATTGGATTCAAAGGAAACTTCCAACATGAAAGTTGTAGTCCTCCATGAAATCTACAACTTTGATTCACAAAGTTTTCCAAAAAGATGCTTGAATCTCAAGTTATTATTTTGTGAATAGGGGTCCATAAACTTTCTAACTTAGTGAAATTTTGCCCTAGTTTAGGCAGATTTTTGACCTAACTTCATGGCAAATTATCACCTAGTTCCAAGAGTTATCTCAAAATGAATTTCAAAGATGGATTGTAGAGCATGTTAAAAGATTTCCAAAATGTCAAAGAACTCTCCAAGATCATTTATGGTTAGGGAGAATCTAAGAAATGAAAATGGCAATTTATCACTTTTTTGCAAGGCATTTTCACAATGTTACAAGTTACAAATCAGTTTCAAACATGCTTGTACTTGGTATTACAGGTCCTAATCCTTTCTAAACTCCATAATTGAATGCTAACACATTGGATATTGGCTTTATTCTAACCTATGGAGCTTTGCACAAAGAATTAATCCATTTATGGCATCAAGTTCATAATACCATTTTGATAAAGCATGTTTTTTGCAATTTTGTATTTCTTGAGCCATGGACCTGATCTTTGGTTGCAAGCAAGATACACAAACATCAGAAAAAGTTTACCAACTCTATGCAGTCCATGAGCTAGCAAATACAAGCTTTGATATTGTCACCTCAAACTTTTCTTCAAAAGCAAGTAAACTTGCAAAAGTCAAGGGAATCATCCATCTGATAAAGGCAAGACTTTGTATCATTTCACACAACTTCAGAACATTGTCTCAAGCAGAATACATGAATTCATAACTTCCAAAACACCCTAAAACTTAAAAAAACACCATTTCTGCCCAAAACAGGGCAGCTTCTGCAAATCTCAAGCCAAATCAATATTGGCTCATGTGTTTCTCGATTCAACCCTTGAAACACCTTTCATACATCACACCTAAACTGTTCAGGCCCTTGTCTTGCAACTGTGTGCCCTGTTTCAAGCTTCACCATTTTCATTTTGAAGGTTTGCAGATTGACTCGTGCAACAATATTCAAGCATCTACAAGGCAAACTGAGCATTGGAGAAGCTTGAGGGAACTTCAAGGAAGCTCACAAGAACTTCAGGCCTCACTCAAAGTTCCCACATTGCCATATCCAAACTCAACTGAACAAGGTATTTGTCAAGTTTCTATCTCTCTATTTAGGCATCCTTAAGCTTAGGTTTGTGAAGCAAAAATATAGTCCCTAACTTACTTAAGCTGTACATATGCATAGTTTGTATTTATATTAACTGAGCTAGGAGTATTTGGTTGTTGAAGATGCTGAAAAAACTAGGTCAAGAATTAGGGCCACTGAAATTCTCTCTGGTTTCTTAGAATTAGGTTTCAAATCTTATATCATTGGAATCGTGATAAAAAATGCTACAAGTTTTATGTTGCAAGATTTTGTTTTTGTGCAAAGAATAGAGAATTGCAGTTTGAACTGAACCAGGCGCGCGAAAGAGACGAAGGTCAGGGATGAAGGCTGGCTTGGGCTTGGCGCGTTTGGGCCTGTTTCTTTACTTCTCATACCCCTCATTTTACTTCTGCACCCCCCTTTTGCATATTTTTATATTTTTTGTATTTTTTTTTGCATATTTTATGTTTCTGACTTTATTTTTTTTGCATATTTTTTTTCTTTATTTTTTGCATTTTTATCTTATTTTTATTTTATTTTTTGCATAATAAAATCGTATACTAGAATAAATAGAAATTTATTTTCTTTAAAAAATAGTAAAAAAATTTAAAAATACCATGCATTTTTATTTTATTATTTTTCACACATAAAATATTATTTGCATACATATTTTATTTTTTTAATACTTATACATATTATTATTATTTTTCTTGAACAAAAATGAATAAAATGAATAATATAAAAAATATTTTCTTTTAAAACAAAATTAGGGTTTCCCCTTTCAAAAATAATAATATTATTTTTCTTATTTTTAGAACTTTAAATAATTTATTTTCTCATACTTAAAATAAACACAAAAACATTTTTGCATATTTAAATTTTATTGCATATTTAAATACTTGTTTATTTATTTATTGTACAATAAATTCAATTGGGTTGTAATAGTAAATTAGGGTTTTTATTTTAAGTAATATCCCCCATTCAAAACTTGTATCCCCCTTCCCATAATATTGTTGTAATAGTTTAGATTTACTTTACGCAATTTATCGCATTTGTGATACGGTGGGAGAACTGACTTGAGGTTTTGCGTTTGTTTTCGCAAATGTTTCGGTTGAGCAAGAGTCGCCACCGACTTTTTATTTTATCCTAAGGAAAGGTTAAAAAGCACAGCAAAAACCTTTGAGATGTTTTCTTGGGTTCGGGGAGTAGATTATAGAAAGGGAAGGTATTAGCACCCTTTCTATCCATGGTTATCCATGGGCTCTTAGTTACTTGCTTAGATCATCTTGCCTTGACTTTCAATTGTTTGAAATGGTGCTTTGTGTGTGGGTTTGAAAATGTTTTGAAAAGAGGCCAATATGGTGGCAACCTTTGTAATGATCCATGTTGGGATGTATACAAAGGTGTATGTCTTTTGAAAAGGTTTTCATTTGTTTTTGAAAGTTGTTTTTGAAAGTGTAGTGATGTGTGGTTTAGAAAATAGGCAAGTGTTTTGTTTTGCAAGTTGATTCAAGTAACTAAGAGTTTGTCTACTCCTAAATTTCTCAAAGATTTCTCCTATGTTTTTAACCCTTTTAACAATTTTGTTCCACCATTGCATTTGGTGGACAATCTTGTGTTAGGATGTGAAAGGGACGGGCGCGGGTCATCGTTTAGACCATAGTTGCAACGGTGCCAAGTATCTTTGGGCAATTTCTCCTTTAAGGGACTTGATCATTTTTAGGCAACTTTCGAAAGCGTCATCGAGGGACTATGATCATTTGATTGTTTGTTTTGCCCAAAGAGACCTAACATGCAATATGGCCCATTTATTGAAGGCAACAAGTGGAATACCCTAGGGGTGCAAGTGTGATTTGTATTATCCATTTTCATGCTTGATTATCTTGAAATTAGGTCAAACTATTTTGGTTAATTGATTTGCATACAAACCCTAATTCTAGCATGGTATAATTAGAAAGCATTAAAGTGCGAAAAATAAAGTTCCTAAGTTATTACAACACAATATATGGGAAGGGGGGTACAAATGTTCAAATGGGGATATTTTGACAAGGAATTTAAACCTAGACTATTACATCAAATTTAGAATTTACAAGATATTTAATATACAACAATTAAATAAAATGGAATAAATATGCAAGATGCAAAAAATGTTTTTTATGTGTATGAAAAAATGTATTTTTTATGTGTCAAATAAACAAAATAAAAAGTATTTATTTTTTGGATTTTTTATGTATTTAGGGCAAAACCCTAATTTATTAAATAAAAGGTATTAATTATTTAATATGTACAATATTTACTAGTTATGTACAAAAATAAAATAAAAATGAAGTATATTTGTCAAAAAGGTATTTTTTTAATGTTAAATATTAATAAAAAATAAAATGTATATATCTTGTATTTTTAACCTAAATATACTAATATATATGTAAATATTTATATTATATGATAAATATATTAAATATATACAAAATAATAATATTTAGTATTTATAAAAAGAAAAGGTATATTTTATATAAAATATTTTCAGAAGATAAAATAAAATAAAAATGGAAAATAAAATGTGTTTGCATTGTTTTAGTATTTTTTTTAAATAAAAGTATGTAAGTATTTATTTATATACAAACATTATTTTAAACAAATAAATGCCTAATAAATATAAAAAATGGTGTGAAAAATATTTTTTATATTTTTAATATTATGAGGAAAAATAAATAAGTCAGAAATAAAAAACAAAAGTAAAAAAATGATCAAAATGAGCACAATGGGCCAAGGGGGTTCAAAAGTAACAAAAGGGTGCAAATAGGAAACTGAAACAAAGCCCAGCCCAAAAAGACCTTCTTCAACCTCTGAACCTGTATGAACAACAATCAACACGCGTTTTCTATCTCCCAATTCCTGGACTTTCAAGCTAAACTCACAACATGAAAAATGTAGAGCATTAAGAGATGAATCCAGACATATAAAGAACTTGACTTAACTCTCTAAGATGAGAGAGAATTTCTTCTCCCCCAATTCCTGACCTAGTTTTTGTTCCATGTTCAGACATTAAATTCTCACAACACACATAATATAAATGAAAACTAATTACATGGGCATGTTCAGGGCTATGAATGTGACATATTTTCTTCACAAACCTAAAGCTAACAATGCCTGGATAGAGAGATACGAGTTCATGAACTTACCTGTTCAGTTGGAATCGTATCTGGTGATGGAGGTGCTTTCAATGCAAGGTGATGATTGGTACAGCTTCCTTGATGTCCAGGGATGCTATTCCAAGCTTTACTTTGTCTTGAAACCAAGTGAATCGTGTTATGGAACTTCAACTGCAAAACAAGAAAATGAAAATGGTGATGTTGCTTGGGAGTGTTACAGGTCGTGTTTGAGGTTTGGAATAGTTTCAAGGGATGATGTGGGATATGTTTGAAGTGATTTTAGCAAGAATGCATGAAAGGATTGAGCTATGGAACTCAATCTGCAGCAGGTACCCTGTTTGGGCAGTTTGAGGGTGATTCTGTGAATGGGGAGGTATTGGAGGTGATAGGCTCGTGTCTCAGGTCAGGATGGATGTTTAGAATGTGTTTGACAAGTTTGCTTAAGCCTGTGTTAGCTGAGATGAGAGTTGTGTATGGTTATGCTATGTTTCTTCAACTTTAAGCAACAAATGTCCACTTGAGTTTTTAGACTGATAGAGCCCCCCCTAATGTGCTGCATACTTTGGCCTTGATCAGTGTAATTAGCTCATAAACTTGTGCCAAAGAGATTTGCACTGTACTTGCTTGGATTGCTAATTGACATAAAGTTCTACTTTTGCAAAAATGGGCATTATGCTTTTTCTATTTTGGGACTAAACCTTTATGTAATGCTTGAACACATAAAATATGGTCTTGGCACAATGAGTTTGCATTAAATTTATAAGTGCAAAAGGGATATAGGACCTGTAATCAAGTTGTGCAAGCTGATTTCAAAATGGCCTAGATGTATGAACATGTAACTTGGCCAAATCAAAAGTGAGTTTTTTCCATCTTGCCAAATTCGATTCTCCCTAACCATGAGGTTGTTTGATGAGTTCTTGGACATTTTGGAAAGCTTGGAATGTGTAATACAATCCATCTTTGAAATGAAAATTGAAATTCCAAGTGGAAGTATGTGAAAAATGGTCTTGAAGTTAGGTAAAAACCTTGCCTAAAATAGGTCAAATTTTCTCTAAGTTAAGAATGGTTTGGTACCCTTGTTCCAAAAATTGTAACTTGAGCTACAAGCTTCTTTTGGTAAAACTTTGTGAATCAAAGTTGTAGATTTTGCAATAGGCTACAACTTTCATGTTTTGACTTTGCCTTGAATCCAAATGCATCTTGGTGAGAAAGTGGGACAAAGTTAGGAAAAAATTAGGGTTTTTCATAACTTAGAAAAATTCTAAGTTATGAAAAATCTTCATTTCAAACCCTAATTTGCAATTCTTGATTTCTTGATGAACAAGTTTCATGATTTGGCATGTTTTGATGAAAAATGAATCTTGACACTTGATTTTGACCAAAAAGTCAAAGTTTGACTTTTCAGTATACAGTCAAAATTGATCAATTGACTGGGAAATTCAACTGTCAATCTTGTGCATTTGGGATCTTTTGAACTTGTTGAGCATGTCAAGATAATTCCATGGGGTCCTTGAATCCATATGTGAGCTTGATTTGCCATTGACTAGGTCACATAGTAAAAAATTGCCTTTGTGTCGTCAAAACCCTAAAAATGACCATTTTGCCCTTTTGGTGATCTGATCAAATTTCTTGTGGAATTGTGATCCAAATTTGATCAAATGGTCCATGTGAGTTCATAATGTTGATGTGGGTCAATTTTCATGAGATTTGACTGTCAATTGGCCACAGTTGACTTTTTCCCCAATACAGTTGATTTCTAGGTCAAATGTCCAATTGACTGGGCAAAATTTGGAATCAAGACTTGAAACTTGGTATGGATAAACTTGGGAGTCCAACATGAAGCATTAAAGTCATCTTAGGCATTTTAGGTCAAAATATCTTCGTGCAAACACAAACCCTAATTTGGGGTCAACAGTGCAAGGAGAAGTCTTGAACAGAGGAAACCCTAACTAGATCTTGAGCTCTAGGGGTCTTGTGATGAGAAAATGTTGAGAAAATGGGAGGGAAAATTTTGGGGTACAACAGTTGCCCCTGTTCAATCTTCTTGAACCTGAAGAGTTAGATTCGCAAGTTTGCCTTTCGTGACTCGAGGGTAAAAGGAGATTGGACACTAGAGTGCCCGGAAATTTGCACTCGCATGTTGGCGTATCAGCAATGTGACGTCGGAAATGGGCTTATAGATGCCATTTGGAGAGATGGTGGATAGGGAGATGGGCTTATAGATGCCATCTGGAGACATGACAGAACCTTGTCAAGAATGGGCTTATAGATGCCATTTGGAAGTGTTGATCGCATAAGAGATTCCTTAGCGAGAACTTGTGTATTTTGAGAAAGACAAATGTTTTCCTGGCTTGTTACAGGTGTTGATCTTCAATCTCTTCATGCAGATGTGCCCTGGCTAGATACAGGTGTCGAATCTACAATCGGTTGCTCACAGATATGCCCTGGCCGGATACAGGTATCGAATCTGGAAATAGTCGTCAACAGATATGCCCTGGCTGGATACAGGAATTGAATCTGGAAATAGTCGTCAACAGATATGCCCTGGCTGGATACAGGTATCGAATCTTCAAACTCTTCAGATGTGCCCTGGCTAGATACAGGAATCGAATCTGGAATTGTTGTCTACAGATATGCCCTGGCTGGATACAGGAATCGAATCTGGAAATAGTCGTCAACAGATATGCCCTGGCTGGATACAGGAATCGAATCTGGAAATAGTCGTCAACAGATATGCCCTGGATGGATACAGGAATCAAATCTGGAAACTCCTCAGATGTGCCCTGACTAGATACAGGAATCGAATCCGGAAACTGATCACTCACAGATGTGCCCTGGCTAGATACAGGAATCGAATCTGGAAACTGTGACAGTTGAAGGTAGTTGTCTTTTTCCTGAAAAGGCAAAACATCAGTTGTATGCAATGTCATGATGTATGACATGCATGATGTCATGACGTTCAAAATGAGATAGTGTCGTATGCACTTTATCATGTATGTAAACAAGATGTATGAAATGCGAAATGTTTATGAATGTATTTTCGTCTAGGAAAATAAATCCTTGACGATCGGCCATGGAATTAAATCCTGGGATGACGTTGAAGAGTAGAGCTCTTCGTTTCCGCTGGGGATGACGGTTGCAAGAATACACCGGTAGGAGAAGATGACTCCGTTGAGGAATAAACTTGTTGGAGAGATTACTCTGCGGGGAATTGCTCTGTGGAAGAGATACTTTGCTGAAGTTTGACGAGAGCTTCACTGAGGATTTCAATGATGGACTCCGCTGGGGATAACAATGATAAACTCCTCTGGGGATGACAATGATAAACTCCGCTGGGGATTGCGTTGATAAGTTATGTTGGGGAACTTTGATGAACTCCGCTGGGGATAGGAAGAACTTTGCCGAGGGCGATCTTCCGTGGTAATTAGCTGAGGATAACCCAGTTATAAGCCCTTGTGAGGAATAACTTTGAATAAAGCTCGGGAGAGACGTCAGTACTCTGCAGGGGATAAGCTTCAAGATCTGCCGGGGATAAGAATTCCACTTTCCTGGGGAAACTTTTCAGACTGTACTAGGGTGTTGATATTCCGCCGGGGAACAATCTTAGGTCAAGACTGCCGGGGATGCTTGCTGATGAACGCCTATACTCCGCTGGGGAATGTTGATATCTTCTGGGGATACATAACTTCCTTCATGCTGACCGTAGACTAACTCTGTTGGAGGAGAGTATGGCTGACTTGCTAGGGGAATATTGTGCCTTTTCAGGATTGATAGGGAACCAACTCTACTTGGGGAAAGTATTGCTGAATCTTGTCTTACTCTGCGGGGAGTTGAGATAATTTGGTCACATTCTTCAGTTGAACCTATCTTGGTACTTCGGCGGACAAAGCAACCAGACTGCATCAGACAACTTTACATTGCCCCTGTTTCTGATGTCACCTATAATTAGTCTTTTGTTTCATATGCAAGTATTTATGAATTAGCAATTTAATGTCAAATGCATATATCAAAAATGAACATTGGACGTTCTTCGCAAGACAAAACAGAAAAAGGAAAAACAATTGGCAATTTGTTTGGAAAACTGAATCTGTATTGATTTTGAAATTTGCCTGTAAATAGGCGTTTTTTGTACAAGAGGCTGACGTCCTAGTAAGAGAACGCCGCCGAATAACACAAAGTTTATACAATTTTGAAAAGGAAACAAAACAGCTATGTGCACAATTTTCCCACTGGGTTCCAACTCTGCTATCGCCTTTATGTCTTCAAGCGTCTCATCACCTTGCTGCTTAGTTGAAGATGAAGCTGATTGATCGATGCCGAAGTCTGAGCCAGATAGTTGATGCCGAATTCTGGATACAAGGTGATCCAATGAGACATAGTGTTACGCTTTATCCCTAACTTTTGCCTGGACCGCCCTTTCGGGTTTTCAGTCCACCGGGATACCCATTTTTGCCCAAGCCGCCTTTTCAGGTTTTCGACTTGCCGGGTGTACAGATTTTTTCATTTTATCCCTTATTTTTGCCCGAACCCTTTTGGTTCGCCGGGAAGCCCTTATTTTTCCTAGGTGTGTCAACCTAGCGGGTCTTTTATTCATGCGTAGTATCTTTTTACTATGTCTGCATTGGTGGGGTGAGGAAGGTCGTCACCATCCATGGTGGTTAGAATCATGGCTCCTCCTGAGAACACATGTTTAACCACAAATGGCCCTTCGTACGTAGGGGTCCATTTGCCCCTGGGATCACTTTGAGGAAGGATGATGCGTTTGATTACCAGGTCCCCAACTTGATACTCTTGTGGTCTGACTTTCTTGTTAAATGCCCTGATCATCCGTTTTTGGTACGTCTGACCATGACAGATAGCGGTGAGTCTCTTTTCATCAATCATGTTTAATTGATCAAGTCGAGTCTGGATCCAGTCATCTTCGTTCAAGTCTGCATCCTTCATTATCCGGAGAGAGGGTATCTGGACTTCAATCGGCAAGACTGCCTCCATGCCATAGACCAAGGAAAAAGGAGTTGCCCCGGTTGACGTCCTTGCTGAGGTACGGTACCCATGAAGAGTAAATGGTAACATTTCGTGCCAATCTTTGTAGGTCACTGTCATCTTCTGCACAATCTTCTTGATATTCTTATTGGCTGCTTCTACAGCCCCATTCATCTTCGACCGGTAAGGAGAAGAGTTGTGGTGCTGTATCTTAAATTGCTCGCAGAGCTCAGCGATCATCTTGTTGTTAAGATTGGTACCATTGTCTGTAATGATTCTTTCCAGGACGCCATACCGACAGATCAGGTTATGCCGAATGAAACGTGCAACGATGCTCTTGGTTACCGTGGCGCAGGAAGCTGCCTCAACCCACTTCGTGAAGTAATCAATTGCTACCAAGATGAAGCGATGCCCATTGGATGCCGTCGGTCGGATCTTGCCGATCATATCAATGCCCCACATTGCAAAAGGCCAAGGTTCCGTCAGGATGTTCAAAGGAACCGGAGGGATGTGCACCTTATCCGCATAGGTCTGGCATTTATGACAAGTTCGAGAATGTTGGTAACAGTCGGCTTCCATTGTGGACCAGAAATATCCTGCCCGAAGGATTTTCTTTGCCATGGTGTGTCCACTGGAATGCGTTCCGAATGTACCTTCATGCAGCTCTGCCATGATCTTTTCTGCTTCAGTCTTATCCATACAACGCAGTAGAGTTGAATCATGATTTCATTTGTAGAGAATACCGTTGCTGAGGAAGAATTTTGCCGCGAACCTTCTCAGAAACTTCTTATCGTTGACAGACGCACCTTCAGGGTATTCCTGAGCTTCCAAGTATCTCTTCACCTCATGATACCAGGGTTTTTCAGTTACCTCTTCGACCTCAAGATCGCAGCAGTATGCAGGTTCGTCCAACTTCCAGATAATGATCCGGGGAGCCTCATTGTCCCATTTGACTTTGAACATTGAAGACATCGTAGCTAGTGCGTCCGCTAACTGATTCTCCTCTCTTGGGAAGTGCTCAAAAGTTATCTCTTCAAAGTGGGGAAGCAAAGTCAACACATACTCCTTGTAAGGAATAAGATTTGGGTGTTTTGTATCCCACTCGCCTTTGATCTGATTGATCACGAGAGCGGAATCTCCGAAGACACTTAGAAACTTGATCCTTAAGTCGATTGCAGCTTGAAGACCCATGATACATGCCTCATATTCTGCCATATTGTTGGTGCAGTTGAAACACAATCGGGCGGTGAGTGGAGTATGAGTTCCTCTGGGGGATATGATTACAGCGCCGATACCATTACCCAAAGCGTTGGAGGCTCCGTCAAAATGCATAGACCATCGGGATCCTTCCTCAGGTCCTTCATCCGGTCCAGGTACTTCACAATCAGTTATTATCATGATGTCTTCGTCCGGAAATTCAAAGTTTAATGATTGGTAATCGTCCACAGGTTGGTGTGCCAAATGATCTGCCAATACACTTCCCTTGATTGCTTTTTGAGTGGTATACTGGATATCATATTCTGTCAAGATCATTTGCCATCTTGCTATCCTTCCAGACAGAGCAGGCTTTTCGAATATGTACTTGATGGGATCCATTTTTGAAATCAACAAAGTAGTGTGAGTCAGCATATACTGTCTCAGCCGGCGAGCAGCCCATACCAGAGCGCAACAAGTTTTCTCGAGCAGTGAGTACCGAGACTCACAGTCGGTAAACTTTTTGCTCAGGTAATAAATAGCGTGCTCTTTTCGGCCAGACTCGTCATGTTGCCCCATCACACACCCCATCGAATTGTCAAGTACAGTCAAGTATAGTATTAGAGGTCTCCCTTCCACTGGTGGCATAAGAATGGGTGGTTCTTGGAGATACTCCTTTATCTTTTCGAAAGCGGCCTGACATTCATCGTTCCAACGTACTAATTGATCTTTCTTCAGTAATTTGAAGATTGGCTCACAGGTAGCAGTTAGATGTGAGATGAATCGGGCAATGTAATTCAGTCGTCCCAGAAAGCCTCTGACTTCTTTCTCTGTCTTGGGAGTCGGCATCTCTTGTATGGCTTTTACCTTGGCAGGGTCCACCTGAATACCTTTATCGCTTACAATGAAACCTAGCAATTTTCCGGACCTCACCCCAAAGGTGCATTTGTTGGGATTCAACCTCAGCTTGTATAACTTCAATCGGTCAAACAGCTTCCGTAGATTGTCAAGGTGTTCCTCCTCAGCTTGAGACCTTGCAATCATGTCATCAACATATACCTCAATCTCATGATGGATCATATCATGAAATAAAGCAACCATGGCACGTTGATAGGTTGCCCCAGCATTTTTCAACCCGAATGGCATGACCTTGTAGCAAAAGGTGCCCCACTGAGTCACAAAGGTAGTCTTTTCCATATCTTTATGAGCCATCTTGATCTGATTATACCCTGAAAAACCATCCATGAAGGAGAACACCTTGTGTTGAGCAGTATTGTCAACAAGAACGTCAATGTGAGGTAGGGTGAAGTCATCCTTGGGGCTTGCCCTGTTCAAATCCCTGTAATCGACACACATTCTGACCTTACCGTCCTTCTTCGGCACTGGCACCACGTTGGCCACCCACTGAGGGTAAGAAGTCACTGCTAGAAACTCGGCATCGAATTGCTTCATAACCTCAGCCTTGATCTTTTCGGACATCTCTGGACGCATACGGCGGACCTTTTGCTTTACCGGAGACAGTCTTCCTTGGTAGGCAGGTGATGAACCACAATGTCGGCATCCAAACCAGGCATGTCTTCGTAAGACCAAGCGAATATTTCCATGTAATCATGCAGCATCTGGATCAATCGTTGCTTCACGCTGAGCTCTAGATTGGCACCGATCTTGACTTCTTTTCTATCTGTCTGAGTACCCAGGTTCACTGTTTCCACTGGCTCTTCATGCGGCTGAATGGCCCTCTCTTCCTGGAGTAGCAGTCTTGCGAGTTCACCAGGCACTTCGCAATCATCTTCACCTTCGTCTTCGACCAAGTTGATCGGATTTTCGAAGTCATAACTGGCAGTAGCAGAGCTGTTACCAGTGAGATCCAGAGTGGATTGGAACCTGTATAAGTGAGTGTGTATAAATATAGCTGTTTTGCAATATATAACACAGAAAGAAAAAGAGCACAAGATTTGAAATGCAACAAACGTCCAATGTTTTGATTAATGATATATGGAAATGTCATACAAAAAGCCCTCACAAATGGAGCTACGGTGCCCCGGGTAGGACACCGAGCCAATAAAAGTTTCAACATATTGTTTGTTACAAATTGAAAATCAAAAGAGTTAATTACTGCGTGACAAATGTGATAGGTGTAAAATCCTTTGCCGTCCAGTTGCTTGGTCCGTTGTTGGTGGTTGGATAGATCCAACTGTCAAATTCTGCTTCCTCTACGTCCTCCTCGATAGCATTCACCCTTGGGTTGATGATAAACACCGGAGCCTTTCTGATCCTTTCTTTGCGCACAACCCTCTGAGCCTCTGCAGTGAAGCCCAGCCCAAACTTGTCGGTCTTTTGAGTGAAGTCAGGAAGCTGACCCCAGTTTGCACATTTGCCTTTCTCGATTACAGCCCGGGCATCCTTCAGGGAAGCCATCTTCAGAGGAAAGTCTTCTTCAACCACCATCTCAGCTGACGCCAACATTGGAGGTACCTCCTCAAAATGCTGAAAGGGGGTTTCAATAAACTCCCCGTCCATCTTGATATACCGGAATGAATTCAAGTGACTAACCATATATTCCTCCTCACCCTGCACAGTAACAATTTTCCCTTTGACAGGGTATTTGAGCTTCTGGTGTAGAGTGAATGTTACTGCTCCAGCCTTGTGAATCCAGGGTCGACCCAACAAGCAGGAATAAGATGGACGAATATCCATTACATAGAACGTTGAGTCGAAGACTTGGGAACCCACACGAATAGGAATGTCTACCTCACCGTGCACCATCCTCTTAGAACCGTCGAAGGCTCTAACAATGATGTTACTAGGTTTCAATTCCAGGCCCTCACAATCCAAGCGATCCAATGCCTTCTTGGGCAATACATTCAGGGAAGAACCGGTATCCACCAACACGTGTGCGAGAGTAGTGCCCCTGCATTCTATAGAGACGTGCAGGGCATCATTGTGGTTTTTTCCTTTGGCGGTAAGGTCTGCATCTGAGAAACCCAGGCCATTGTCAGTTGTCAAATTAGCCACACAGTCAGTGAATTGATCTGCAGAGGTCTCTTGCGGCACATGGGCCGTTTTTAGAAATGAAATCAGGGCCTTTGCGTGGGCCTCTGAGCACAACAGCAATGATAGCATAGAGATTTTGGAGGGGGTATGCCCCAGCTGTTCAACGACATTGAAGTCACTCTTTTTAATGATTTTAAGGATTTCCTCCATCTCTTGTTGGGAGGCTTCAACAGCAGTCTTTTTTGGTGCCTCCGTCCGGGCAGGCAAATCGGTAGAAACTTCTTTGCCCCGAGCATCAGAGGACTCGGCGGCAGTAGTAGACACAAGAACTTGATTTGGAACATGCACACTTACGGGTGTGATGATAAGAGGTTTTCGGATAACTGGCGGTGCAATGTCAGGCGAGAAGAGCCTGCCACTGCGAGTAATCTTGGAGGGACCATTGATGTTACTGATACTGGTACCGATGTTGAACTCCTGCTTCACTCTAAGCACATACACGTTTGCCCCATAGTGCCATGGGACAGCCTTGTCAGACTCATAGGGGAGAGGCCCCGGAACAGTAATGGTAATGGGTGCAACAGACATAATTTGGACTGGCTTCCTCGGGAGAGCCTTGGTAGGATTGTTGAAAATTGTGACGACAGATACTTCTTCAGCGGAAACAAACGGAACAACAGTTTTCTTGAACAAAATTTCTTTGCTATCCATCAGGCTTTGGATGCCTGATTTCAGCAGCGGACAACCGGTAGGGATAACAGCACACAGGAGGCAACCCTTGCTACAAACCGGAAATAAAACGGCTAGTAGTAAGTTCCTCTTAACAGTCAAAAGAGGGGTAGCAACATCATTCACCGAAACAACATACAAATCTTCCTCGACGGCATTTACTCTATGCTGGGGCATAGGAGCAGTTACAACATTTGGCCTCTCAGGCGCCTCAAACTTAATCTCCTTCGCGTCGATAAGGTCTTGCACTTTATTTCTCAGTGCCCAGCAATCATCAGTAGTATGCCCGGGGCTATCGGAATGATAAGCACAACGGGCATTTGGGTTATACTTAGGAGATGCAGTATTCACGACCTTCGGAGCCTCTTTGATGGTCACCAAGTTGGTTGATAACAGTTGCGGTAAGATTTGTGACAAGTTGTACCCCAAAATTTGCCCTCCCATATTCTTCAAAGATTTGCCAAGTCAAGCTTCAAATCTCCCCCAAGGGTTGCACAGTCAAAGATCTCCTATACAGTCAAGATTAGGGTTTTTGTTTTGATCAAGAAAAGGAAGTTTTCAAGGGCCCAATCAAGTCTCATGTGCCTACAAATATGGTCAAGTATCCTCATATCAAGTTTCAAGGCTTTCAGCACAAAATTGCACAGTCAAAACCCTAAATTGCACTACAGTCAACTGTAGGGGCAAAATGGTCATTTGACAGTCAAAAGTTCAAATTTTTGGTCAATATATCATTTTGAAGCCACAAACACCATTTGATCAATGCTTGATCATGATTCTCAAAACTTGGCTCAAAAATCATCAAGATGCAAAAGTTTCTATTTTTGGACAGCTGAAAAAGTCAACTGAAATTGACCAGGGCATAACTTTCACATGGTTCATCAGAAAAATTCCATCCAAAGCTCATTTTGAAGACAAATACATTTACTACAACTCATCTTCATACTTCAAGTCCAATAAATGCTCTCACAAAAAGTTATCAATTTCAACATTATAGGTCATTTTCAAAAGTCAACAAAAAGGGACTTTAAGTCAAAGGCCATAACTTGAGATTGGTAAATCAAAATGACATGGGACCAAAGACATTGGTTAAAGGACTTCAAGACCTTTCCAAAATGTCCAAGAACATGATCAAAGCTTAAAAATTGAGCAAGTTATGCATTGGAGAAGTTGGGAAATTTTTGTGAAATGGCCAAAACCATTTATCCTTGAAATCTCATTTTTGACAAAAGGGGGCCCACTTTTTCCACTTGAATTGACTTGGCCAAGCTTCCCACGTGTCCCACCTTTTATTTCATATTTTTTAATTAATTTTTTCATTTTTTATTGATTTTCTTGGATTTAATTAAGTTTAAATCTTTTAAAATCAAGGAAAAATCAAAAAGTTTGATTAAATGAAATATTTGGCCTTAACTAGCCTTGAAACATCATTAAGCCTATACCATTTTCGTGCTAAGGCTCAAATAAGGCAAGAATTCAAAATGAGGCAAGAAATGGAAAGTGTGATAATGGTGGTTTATGCCAAAATCCTAAACATCAATGCAAGGCATTATTGGCCATAACTATCATCCAAACACATTGCATAAGACCTATACAATTGATAGAGAACGAGATTAGACAAGAAGTTGCGCCCTATTGCTCACAACAAACTCACACTTTTGACAAAAAATCTCAATTCTGAAAACCAAGTTAGAGTTGGTTTCAAGCCAAAATTCCCATCCCATTAGCTTCCTCAAGCATTATAGGACGTACTCCAATCACAAACATCAAAGATAACCTCTTGAAACGCTGTACAGAAGTCCTACTTTTCTTATTTTTTTGCATAATCGTATTCCAAGATTTAAGCATTTTTATTGCATATTGTTATTGGATTCATGCTAATTAAGGTGTTCTGAAGCTAACCGTTTATCTTAATTATGTTTTCGTGTACTATATGCTATTATGCCATTGATGCAGATTAGGGTTCATGAAGCTTGAAATTGGGCGTTTCGTGATATGGAAAAATTGAACCCTCTAAGTATCACCATTAGAACTAGCGCACTTGGACGAAGAAGAATCCATACTCGCGCCCAATTTATGAGCACCTAATAGCTAATCGCTATTTTCTCAAAATTGACCTAACAAAACGCGTATAAAACCGTTGCTTAATATTTTGTGTTTCAGGAATAGCGAAGAAGACGATTTCGTGGCACACGCTGATTGGCTTGTTTAAATCTCGCGCGCGTTTCCAAAGCCATTGACCATTTTCTTTTATAATATTTATTTGTTATATTAATATACAGATAAACAAAGCGCTTCAGTGGCAAACGTGTTGGTTGGAAAGGTACATGACCTGGGTTCGAGCCCCAGGTCTTTCATGTGTTCATATTATTTTTCAATTTCCAATCATATGCAGTTTCCATAAGAAAGTGTACCATGCACCTTCTCCACCAAGCCACCCACGCGTCCTGGGAGATCAAATCAAAGGCATAGATCTAAAGAACACGTTGCACCCTGGTCCACGCTTCAGCATGCTACTCAAAAAAGTCAAACGGACCCAGGTTTTTGGGCCAGAATTACTTGGGCTACACCCCTTGGTTTGCTATTCCTCATCTTTTTTTTTATTATTTATTTTTTTATTTGTTTGTTTAATTTCTATTTAATTGTTTTTTTTCAAATCAATATTTTCATAATAATATAAAAACACAAAAAAATCAGAAAAAAGAGAAAAAATAATAAAATATTTTATTTTAAGTATTTTCATAAATAAATTTGTATGTAATTAATTTAGATTTAATTTTAGGTTATAATTTAATTCTTTTTTCACAATAAACCAAAAATAACAAAAATAGGCCTTTAGCACTTTTTATCTTTTTTTAATTAATTAAATATTTTTATTATAAATATCATTAACCATTAATTTTGTAAATAAATTTTATAATTAATTAGTTTTAATTCTAGGTTTTAACTTTAATGCATTTTCTTTAATAAATTAAAAACAATTAGAATTAGAATTAATTACTTGACTTTTAATTAATTTAATTTTCTTTAATGTCATAAATACAAAAAAACATAAAAATAAGTTCTTTTTTTTGTTTTATTTATTTAATTTAATTATTTTAACTTAATTATCTTAATTCCTTCAAAGGGTTCAACGCCCTCGCATTCGATTATGTTTTTTGTTCGCGCGTTTTATTTATTTCTTTTGTGAATATAATGTATTTGTTCCAAAGCCATGTAATAGCTATTAGACATTTATTTTCTGCACTTTATTTTAAATCGGGTCTGGATTAATTTGGCGTTGTAGACCCGCGCCCTTGTAATAGCGTAGGACCTTTATCCTTTCCGCACTTTAAATTTCCGCACTTTTAACTGTTAAACAATAACATGAAAGAATGAATGCCCAAAAATAAAATCAAAACGTAGATCACCAATGCATGACAAGACAAACAATAAACTGAAAATGACACACAATTCACACACCACCCCTAGGGTACGCTTCACTGTTGCCTTGCCCCTCGAAAGGTGGTCGTCGAGTAGAGGATGTCTTAGTAAGTCCTCATGATCCGGGAACCTGGCATGAGGGTAGCTTCTAAGGTGTCTTCCCATTGCTCTAGTGATCACCATGTCCCTAAAATCGAATTGACCCGAACACCTCCAACGGTGGTGCTACCTATCTCTCAATGGTGGGATGGCACTACTTTAAAGGACATTTACACAGACGAATTCCTTAGGGTAGGTAGAGGACTCATGGATACTTGCTCTTTTCAAAAAACAAATCAAAATACTTTTCACACCTTACACTTTTCAAAAGCTTTCAAAACAACTTTTCAAACACTCTTGAGGACTGATACAAGAGTCGGTCTGAAATCTTTTAAAGAAACTTTTTTAAAACCCATATTGAAAAGCAAACAAAACAATTTTGAAAACACATTGAGCAAGTACCTAAGAGCCCATGGATAACCATGGATAGAAAGGGTGCTAACACCTTCCCTTTCTATAACCTACCTCCCGAACCGAGAAGCAAAACTCATAAGGAATTTTTCTGTGCTTTTGTCCTTTCCTTGTTGGAGAAAATAAAAGACGGTGGCGACTCTTGCTTACCGCGACATTTCGCGAAACCAGCTTTAAAACAGTCAGTTCCAGATCCACCGATTACAGAACTGGCGACTCTGCTGGGGAAACTTAAAGTGAGGTGTACCTTAGGACTAAGATCACTGTGTTTTCAATTGTCTGAATTGTTTGCTTTATTATTGTGGGTACTGTCTTGGGAGTTCTATAGATCCTAACCCGGATCTGGGGATACCTTATTAGAAAGTAGCAACAAGGCTGTGAGGGAACTGTGCGGGGTATACCGACATGGTTGAAGCAGTCTGCTACGTTGATGTGGCACTTTGGTGTGTACCGGTAACCCTTGAGTCAATCAAGGAGAGTACGGGGCCTCCGCGCGGTGTCGTGAAGCATCAACAGACCTTAGGAACCTTAATTGAACCATCTTGGCCTCTTTAGGGTAGTGAGATAACTACTTTGGTGTACTCCGAAGTCGGTTGATACTCGATACTACGCTCAATTGAGGGTTGTTTTCTTGGGATATTTTGATCGCCAGTCAGTGGCTAAATCAATACGATGAACAACGAAAGCAATCCAATGATATTGAGATCCTTAGAACCCGGTTACTTTGATAGGACAGGTTTGAGCCCACCAACTTCAAGAGGGTAATACCTAGACCTCATGCTGGCCTAAACTCTAAGGGTTTCTCTTGTGTGACTTGTGTGCCTTTGTACTTGCCTACTTGCATGCTTGTTAGCTGACACATGAACTACTTGCAGGTTTTCTTTATAGTCCTTAATTAGGACTCATAACAAGGTTTACCGAGTTTCTTGCAGGTTTTGTTTTAGTCCTTAATTGGGACTCATGACAGTTTTTACTTGAGCTTCTTGCAGGTTTTGTTTATAGTCCTTAATCGGGACTCATAACAAGAGTGTACTAAGTTTCTTACAGGTTTTGGTTTGCAGTCCTTAATTGGGACTCATAACAGGGTTATCCATATTACCCCATGCATAGCATACCATCATACCATTGCATACATCCTAACCCATTTCAAGGATCTCAAGGGTCTGTGATGCAGGTCATGACAAATCAGACATCTAGCAAGGGGCAAAAAGGATTTATTTTCCTCTAGCCAAGGTTGTCAGGGGCCATGACCCACTGGATATGGTGAGCCTTTGACCCTTCAAGAAGAATACTCAACAGCATGGGTTTCCTTCAATCAAAGCTACCAATTCCGATGCTAACAATTTTCTTGTTTACCCTGCGAGATCCTTGAAAACATTGCATGCATATCATACATATCATTGCATTACAGGTACCCGTTCTTTGCAGGGCACTTACCTTTCTCGCTGTTTATTTCAGCAATGGCCTTCCAACCAGACAACCAGGACCTTCTTGCTCAAGAGACTCGGTTCGGGGAAATCCTCCTGAATCTATCCAGGGGGCAGGAGGAGCTAAGGACACTTCTCATGGGGACTTTTGTCAAGAACAGTGCTGAGGATGAGAGGATGAAACACCTGCAAGCTGAGATGGATGCAATGAAAGCCCAGATGCTGGGGCAGAGGAATGCCATTCAAGGCTTAGCTCAAAGACAAGATGAGCTCCGGTTTCTCGTCAACCAACTGCTTCAGGGTAACCAACTGGGGCAAACATCTAAGGGTAAAAAGCCAGTCATCGTTCGACCATCTTTGAGACAAAGAGGCAAGGAGAAAGCTCCTCATATGGCTCCAGTATCACCAATTCAGTATCAACCTCACCAGCTTCAACCAGACAAGCCTCAAAGGCAATTCACCGAGCTCAACGTGTCGCTGCCTCAAGCCTTACAACAACTGCTGAGGTTGAACTTGGTAACTCGAAAGGATCCTCCTAAGAATCCCAACAGGACACCTTCAAGGTATAACCCCAACGCTCACTGCGCTTATCATTCTGACAGCCCGGGGCATGCTACAGAGGATTGTTGGAATTTGAGGAATAAGATCCAAGACCTGATTGAGGAAGGAGCTGTGGAATTCACCCAAGATGGCCAGGCTGAGTGCTTCTATCATCCCTACAGGAGGCACCATTTGCAGTAACAAGCCCTAGACCGGAAGACTTGTGTTTATTAGAATTTTCAAGTTGTAACTTTCTTTTAACTGTTCAAACATTTGTTCATGATTAAACATTGTTATTTCATTAATGCATCGCATATGTCTGTTCTGAAACAATATATTCGTATTCACTAAATGCAAATTATTTTCATATTTTTTCTGATGTCAACTCTTGATCTAAAATTCTAAGCCTCTTGAGGGAGGATGACGAAAACGATACCATGACATTTACAGTATGCTTTTGAACAGACCCCGCTGATGAGGTACAGGCATTGTTTCAATCCCTAAACACTGGAGTTATAAGGATGATAATCCCTCGTCAACCCCTCTGAGCCAAAGAAGTAGGAGTTTTTCTTTTCGAAATTTAAAACCCTTAATCATAACCTGGGGCAGGGTAGTCTCTCAGTTGATCCAAGTGCATAACGAATGGCACCGAAGAGGTCCTTACAAAACGAAAGACAGTGATGGTTCCGAACAATCAATAAAGAAAGGCAGTCATTATCTCAAAAATAAAAAACCCGTTAAGTCAAAACGCATGAAGGAGACTTACAAAACTGGGGCATCCCGCTGACTGTAATTCCAAAAAGGAAACAGTTCAGGCAAAAAAAGAAAGGGATAACAAAAATCAGACAAGAAAGAGGTCTTACAAACCCTCAACAAAAAAAGGAATGACTGCCTATTCAAAATAAGTTATCAGCATCCGAATCATCACCAGAAAATCAGAGCAAAGACTCAAACAAGGTCTAACGTATGATCAACTGAGTTTAGGTTTGGAGAACATCACGAAGAGCGGGTGGGTACAAATAAAATTTGAGCCTTTATCCTTTGTTTCTTAAACCGTGAACCAGGCCATGTTATAACCCTTACAAAGTCCTAGCTGAAGCATGGGTTAGTTCGAAAGCATACTGTGACGAAAGGTATCCTGACTCCTTAAGACCTACAGTAAATACGGAGTTGACATCACGTTTTACAAACATTCACTGGTTTTATGAAAAAGAATGTATTTTCAAAATCTTCAAGACAGACATAAGCTTTGCATTTTTAACATAACTTTGGTTGCATATGACTTTTTGTTTGAACAGCAGGAAATTCGCACAATGAAAATCTACTGAACAAGAGTATCTCCAATCAAGGGGCATGGCATGACTATTGTCCATCATCTGGGGCAATCCAGTCAAGATTCGGAGAATCTCTCAAAGGCCAAATAGCCTGGGGCAAATCTCCGCCAGAGTCACTTGGGGCATTCCAGCAACGAATCTTGCCCGGTCAGACATCTTCTGGTGACATGACAGAACACTTCTAACAGGGGCAAACCCCTACTTTCTGAGAACGGACATAGTCGGAAAAATACTATGCACAATCAAAGACCCGCTAGGTTGACATACCTAGGCAAAAATTAGGGCTTCCCGGCGAACCAAAAGGGTTCGGGCAAAATGAAGGGATGAAATGAAAAAATCTGTACACCCGGCAAGTCGAAAACCTGAAAAGGCGGCTTGGGCAAAAATGGGTATCCCGGTGGACTGAAAACCCGAAAGGGCGGTCCAGGCAAAAGTTAGGGATCAAAGTGTACGACTATGTCCTGGCATCTTGTCATCTGCCTACCAGAAGAAGGTTGTCCATCAACCACTATCAGCACCTCACCAGTCTTCCTCTCCCACCTCAGAAACAGGGGCAATGATGAGTGGTCCAAACAATCTAATCACTCTGTCCACCAAGGTATCAAGGTGAGTTCAGCTAAAGAACATAACCAAATATCTTAATTCCCCAGAGAGTGAGACAACAAGACAGTATACTCTCCTCAAGCAGTCATACAGTTAAAAGGAAGTTGGGTGTCCTCCAGCAGATCTCAACATTCCCCAGCAGCACGTATTCTTAACAAGCATCCCCGGCAATCTTGGTCTAAAGATTGTTCCCCGGCGGCGTATCAACATTCAAAGGAATCACTTCCCCAGCATATCAAAACTTCCCCAAGAGAATCCAATCTAGTTCCCCAGGAAATTTGGAATTCATATCCCCAAGCAGTAAGCTTATCCCCAGTAAATTCTGGAAGCTTATCCTTCGCAGAGCACGAACGCGTCTCCCGGCTTTATTCAAAGAGTTATTTCCTTAACAGGATATAACTGGGTTATCCTCAGCCAAAAGCCACGGAAAGAGCGTCCTCGACGAAGTCTTCTTACCCCAGCGAAGTCCATCAACACTTCCAATAACAAGGGTATCCCCAGCAAGTTATTATCAACACTCAGCAAGGCATCCCTCTTCCCACAGAGTATTGCTTGCCAGCATGGTCGCTAGAGTATCTTTTCTCCCCGCAGAATCTTCCATTTGCCAAGTTTATTCCGCAACAGAGTCATCTTCTCCTACCGGTATTCTTGCAGTTATCATTCCCAGCGGAAGCAAAATCTATTCTTCAACATCAGCCCAGGATATGACTTCCCGGCACCCGTCAAGGATTTAATTTCCTAGACGAAAACATACATTCATAGAACATCACATACATCGTTATAGCATGCATAGACGCATCATATCATACAAATCTCATTTATGTTGAGAACATCATTGCTTGATCCATATCATGCATTGCATATGACTGACCTCTATTCTTTCAGGAGAGTTTCAGCTAAATTCTCAATCATATTTCAAGACCTAGACCGGTTCAGTTAATCGACCCCAAAGATTTCTTATCCAGTCCAAGGCCTTCTCTAGTCCAGCTAAATCGACTCCCAACAGATTTTTCTGATGAAGACTCAGTAGAAGTTATCAGGTTTTTTTCAGGCGCCCGCTTTTGAGATTATAATTTCCTAGGGTTCCCTCTCCGACGGTGAGTGAGGTGATAATTCCTTTTCAGATGTTTCCCTCTCCGACGGTGAGTGAGGTGATAGTCTCCTATGGTTCCCTCTCCGACGGTGAGTGAGGTGGTAAGTCCTTTTCAGATGTTTCCCTCTCCGACGGTGAGTGAGGTGATAGTCTCCTATGGTTCCCTCTCCGACGGTGAGTGAGGTGGTAAGTCCTTTTCAGATGTTTCCCTCTCCGACGGTGAGTGAGGTGATAGTATCCTATGGTTCCCTCTCCGACGGTGAGTGAGGTGGTAAGTCCTTTTCAGATGTTTCCCTCTCCGACGGTGAGTGAGGTGATAGTCTCCTATGGTTCCCTCTCCGACGGTGAGTGAGGTGGTAAGTCCTTTTCAGATGTTTCCCTCTCCGACGGTGAGTGAGGTGATAGTCTCCTATGGTTCCCTCTCCGACGGTGAGTGAGGTGGTAAGTCCTTTTCAGATGTTTCCCTCTCCGACAGTGAGTGAGGTGATAATCTCCTATGGTTCCCTCTCCGACGGTGAGTGAGGTGGTAAGTCCTTTTCAGATGTTTCCCTCTCCGACGGTGAGTGAGGTGATAATCTCCTATGGTCCCCTCTCCGACGGTGAGTGAGGTGGTAATTCCTTTTCAGATGTTTCCCTCTCCAACGGTGAGTGAGGTGATAGTCTCCTATGGTCCCCTCTCCAACGGTGAGTGAGGTGGTAATTCCTTTTCAGATGTTTCCCTCTCCGACGGTGAGTGAGGTGATAATCTCCTATGGTTCCCTCTCCGACGGTGAGTGAGGTGGTAAGTCCTTTTCAGATGTTTCCCTCTCCGACAGTGAGTGAGGTGATAATCTCTTATGGTTCCCTCTCCGACGGTGAGTGAGGTGACAATTCCCTTTCAGATTATAATTGCCTATGGTTCTCTTCCCGACACTGCAAAGATGGTAATTCCCGCTAAGATTTTTCTCAACGAGCGTTGTTGAAGTTAAAGTCGCCCAAGGTTCTCTTACCGTTCATGCTAAGGTAGCAACCATCCCTGGTTCATTCATCATCTTTTGAAACTCCAGACCCAGCTCCTGTAACCAGTCAGGACATATCTATGCCAAGCATCTGAAACCAGCTCCTGCAACATGTCAGGTACTCATTTTTTTCTATTTTGCAGGTATATAGGTTCTCGATAAGGAATCTCTTACGCAATCAACATCCAAATGGCATCTATAAGCCCATCATCCTATCCAGCAACCTCTAAATGGCATCTATAAGCCCATTCCACCATCACTGCTACTATGTGAGCGCAAATTTCTGGGCACTCTAGTGTTCATTCATCTTCCACCTTCGGATTACGAAGGGCACGTCAGCCAATCTGCATCCTCAGGTCTAAGAAGATTGAACAGGGGCAACTGTTGTACCCCAAAATTTGCCCTCCCATATTCTTCAAAGATTTGCCAAGTCAAGCTTCAAATCTCCCCCAAGGGTTGCACAGTCAAAGATCTCCTATACAGTCAAGATTAGGGTTTTTGTTTTGATCAAGAAAAGGAAGTTTTCAAGAGCCCAATCAAGTCTCATGTGCCTAAAAATATGGTCAAGTATCCTCATATCAAGTTTCAAGACTTTCAGCACAAAATTGCACAGTCAAAACCCTAAATTGCACTACAGTCAACTGTAGGGGCAAAATGGTCATTTGACAGTCAAAAGTTCAAATTTTTGGTCAATATATCATTTTGAAGCCACAAACACCATTTGATCAATGCTTGATCATGATTCTCAAAACTTGGCTCAAAAATCATCAAGATGCAAAAGTTTCTATTTTTGGACAATTGAAAAAGTCAACTGAAATTGACCAGGGCATAACTTTCACATGGTTCATCAGAAAAATTCCATACAAAGCTCATTTTGAAGAGAAAGACATTTCCTACAACTCATCTTCATACTTCAAGTCCAAGAAATGCTCTCACAAAAAGTTATCAATTTCAACATTATAGGTCATTTTCAAAAGTCAACAAAAAGGGACTTTAAGTCAAAGGCCATAACTTGAGATTGGTAAATCAAAATGACATGGGACCAAAGACATTGGTTAAAGGACTTCAAGACCTTTCCAAAATGTCCAAGAACATGATCAAAGCTTAAAAATTGAGCAAGTTATGCATTGGAGAAGTTGGGAAATTTTTGTGAAATGGCCAAAACCATTTATCCTTGAAATCTCATTTTTGACAAAAGGGGGCCCACTTTTTCCACTTGAATTGACTTGGCCAAGCTTCCCACGTGTCCCACCTTTTATTTCATATTTTTTAATTAATTTTTTCATTTTTTATTGATTTTCTTGGATTTAATTAAGTTTAAATCTTTTAAAATCAAGGAAAAATCAAAAAGTTTGATTAAATGAAATATTTGGCCTTAACTAGCCTTGAAACATCATTAAGCCTATACCATTTTCGTGCTAAGGCTCAAATAAGGCAAGAATTCAAAATGAGGCAAGAAATGGAAAGTGTGATAATGGTGGTTTATGCCAAAATCCTAAACATCAATGCAAGGCATTATTGGCCATAACTATCATCCAAACACATTGCATAAGACCTATACAATTGATAGAGAACGAGATTAGACAAGAAGCTGCGCCCTATTGCTCACAACAAACTCACACTTTTGACAAAAAATCTCAATTCTGAAAACCAAGTTAGAGTTGGTTTCAAGCCAAAATTCCCATCCCATTAGCTTCCTCAAGCATTATAGGACGTACTCCAATCACAAACATCAAAGATAACCTCTTGAAACGCTGTACAGAAGTCCTACTTTTCTTATTTTTTTGCATAATCGTATTCCAAGATTTAAGCATTTTTATTGCATATTGTTATTGGATTCATGCTAATTAAGGTGTTCTGAAGCTAACCGTTTATCTTAATTATGTTTTCGTGTACTATATGCTATTATGCCATTGATGCAGATTAGGGTTCATGAAGCTTGAAATTGGGCGTTTCGTGATATGGAAAAATTGAACCCTCTAAGTATCACCATTAGAACTAGCGCACTTGGACGAAGAAGAATCCATACTCGCGCCCAATTTATGAGCACCTAATAGCTAATCGCTATTTTCTCAAAACTGACCTAACAAAACGCGTATAAAACTGTTGCTTAATATTTTGTGTTTCAGGAATAGCGAAGAAGACGATTTCGTGGCACACGCTGATTGGCTTGTTTAAATCTCGCGCGCGTTTCCAAAGCCATTGACCATTTTCTTTTATAATATTTATTTGTTATATTAATATACAGATAAACAAAGCGCTTCAGTGGCAAACGTGTTGGTTGGAAAGGTACATGACCTGGGTTCGAGCCCCAGGTCTTTCATGTGTTCATATTATTTTTCAATTTCCAATCATATGCAGTTTCCATAATAAAGTGTACCATGCACCTTCTCCACCAAGCCACCCACACGTCCTGGGAGATCAAATCAAAGGCATAGATCTAAAGAACACGTTGCACCCTGGTCTACGCTTCAGCATGCTACTCAAAAAAGTCAAACGGACCCAGGTTTTTGGGCCAGAATTACTTGGGCTACACCCCTTGGTTTGCTATTCCTCATCTTTTTTTTTATTATTTATTTTTTTATTTGTTTGTTTAATTTCTATTTAATTGTTTTTTTTCAAATCAATATTTTCATAATAATATAAAAACACAAAAAAATCAGAAAAAAGAGAAAAAATAATAAAATATTTTATTTTAAGTATTTTCATAAATAAATTTGTATGTAATTAATTTAGATTTAATTTTAGGTTATAATTTAATTCTTTTTTCACAATAAACCAAAAATAACAAAAATAGGCCTTTAGCACTTTTTATCTTTTTTTAATTAATTAAATATTTTTATTATAAATATCATTAACCATTAATTTTGTAAATAAATTTTATAATTAATTAGTTTTAATTCTAGGTTTTAACTTTAATGCATTTTCTTTAATAAATTAAAAACAATTAGAATTAGAATTAATTACTTGACTTTTAATTAATTTAATTTTCTTTAATGTCATAAATACAAAAAAACATAAAAATAAGTTCTTTTTTTTGTTTTATTTATTTAATTTAATTATTTTAACTTAATTATCTTAATTCCTTCAAAGGGTTCAACGCCCTCGCATTCGATTATGTTTTTTGTTCGCGCGTTTTATTTATTTCTTTTGTGAATATAATGTATTTGTTCCAAAGCCATGTAATAGCTATTAGACATTTATTTTCTGCACTTTATTTTAAATCGGGTCTGGATTAATTTGGCGTTGTAGACCCGCGCCCTTGTAATAGCGTAGGACCTTTATCCTTTCCGCACTTTAAATTTCCGCACTTTTAACTGTTAAACAATAACATGAAAGAATGAATGCCCAAAAATAAAATCAAAACGTAGATCACCAATGCATGACAAGACAAACAATAAACTGAAAATGACACACAATTCACACACCACCCCTAGGGTACGCTTCACTGTTGCCTTGCCCCTCGAAAGGTGGTCGTCGAGTAGAGGATGTCTTAGTAAGTCCTCATGATCCGGGAACCTGGCATGAGGGTAGCTTCTAAGGTGTCTTCCCATTGCTCTGGTGATCACCATGTCCCTAAAATCGAATTGACCCGAACACCTCCAACGGTGGTGCTACCTATCTCTCAATGGTGGGATGGCACTACTTTAAAGGACATTTACACAGACGAATTCCTTAGGGTAGGTAGATGACTCATGGATACTTGCTCTTTTCAAAAAACAAATCAAAATACTTTTCACACCTTACACTTTTCAAAAGCTTTCAAAACAACTTTTCAAACACTCTTGAGGACTGATACAAGAGTCGGTCTGAAATCTTTTAAAGAAACTTTTTTAAAACCCACATTGAAAAGCAAACAAAACAATTTTGAAAACACATTGAGCAAGTACCTAAGAGCCCATGGATAACCATGGATAGAAAGGGTGCTAACACCTTCCCTTTCTATAACCTACCTCCCGAACCGAGAAGCAAAACTCATAAGGAATTTTTCTGTGCTTTTGTCCTTTCCTTGTTGGAGAAAATAAAAGACGGTGGCGACTCTTGCTTACCGCGACATTTCGCGAAACCAGCTTTAAAACAGTCAGTTCCAGATCCACCGATCACAAGGTCATACTCAGCCGAGTATACTGCCTCTTGGGCCTTTCACCTCTTTGTTGATTGTACTGCTGAGGAGCAGCAACAGGTTTTGAAATGACCAAGGCATTGACGGCTTGGCGGCTTTCTGGCTTGACTTGTCTTCTAGGACCATAGACTGCACTAGCTTCTTTCTTGAAAGGCCTCTTCTCAGTACTTGCGGAGGCAGCTTTTGTATCTTTCCTGACCTGATGCCAGCTTCTATCCTTTCACCCGTTAGGATCAAGTCCGTAAACCCAGCGGAGGAATTACCAACCAGATGATTGAAAAATGGACCAGACAAGGTCCCTAGAAACATATCAACCAGCTCACGATCAGTCAATGGAGGCTGCACCCTGCCAGCCAAATCTCTCCATTTTTGTGCATATTCTTTGAACCCTTCGCCCGTTCCTAGAGACATACCCTGAAGTTGGGTACGCGTAGGAGCGAGGTCATAATTGTATTGATATTGTCTATAAAATGCGGTCGCCAAATCTTCCCAATGTCGGATACTAGTTCCATCTAGTTGATAGAACCACTCAAGCTGTGACCCCGAAAGGCTATCTTGGAAGAAGTGGATCCAAAGATTTTTATCTGCCGTGTAAGGTTGGATCTTCCTTACGTACGACCTTAGATGCAGCTTTGGGCAGGAAGCCCCGTCATATTTGGAAAAGGCAGGCGCTTTAAACTTGTGTGGGATTACCACCCCCGAAGATAACCCTAAATCTCCGAAATCCAGCCCCGGCACATTCTGAATCTCTGTGGCGCTCAAGCGGTCCTCTAATTGCTTGTATTTGTCAGCAGCAGGTGGGTATTGTTCGTCATTGTAATCCGTCTCGTTGTCAGAGACTGCAGGACTAGGAGCTCCTCCCCCTTGGGGACTGTCTTTCTCTGCAGAGGAAGTAGTTGGATCAGCCTCGTTATGGAGTGTGTTCCCAAACCTGCGTCCAGTGTTGAATAACGCAGTCCTCTTTTTCTTCTTCTTCTTTAGGAGCAAAGCTTTCAACTCTTGCTGATCTTGGGCCAGGCTCATGACCATTTCTTGAAACTGGGCACTTTGGGCCTGAAGGGCCTTGATTGCTTGCTCACTGGATGATTCTGGATTCATGATGACTGTTCCAAATAAACAGCGAAGAAGATTAAGCAACCTGTAGAAAAATGGGTACCTGTTATGCACATGATGCATGAGATGCTATCTATGCAATGCATTCAAGGATTTTAGAAATTCACAATTATTGCACACAAAAAGAACGCACGTCATATTAATAAGAAAAGATTTGTTAGTACATAAATGCCCCATGGGCCAAATATTACAAAAACAACTCCTCAGGGTAAAAAGACGTTGCGCATCCTCTTTGGCGCAATGTAGGTGTTGAGGGCCTCTTGCTCATGGAGTCGGCGGGTGAGCTCTAAAACCTTCTTCTCGCTGGCGTAGAAGCTGGCTTCAAAAGTGTTCTGTTCCTCCTTGAGTTGGATCCAACTCTTCTGCATCTCCTCCCACGATGTAGGCATGTCAGGATGTAGGATGGTGTAGGAAACCTCTCTTTCCTTGACGGGCTCTTTAATCACAGGGAGAACATGAGGATAGGGCATCATTAGACTCTGGGCTCTGCTCGTACCCACTTGAGATAAGGTTCAAGAGGGATGGAGTTCTTGTGTCCCAGTGTCTTGCTATCAACCTTGTTGGGCATCCTCCAAGCTCTGATGAATCTTTGGCGAAGTCCTTGCGCATCGTTGTCGAAGTCAAAAACTAAGTCAGGAATCAACATGTCGTGAGGGCCATCTCTTCGTGCATATCCAAATTGCCTCAAAGCTAGGCAAGGGTTGTAGGTGATACCTCCTCTGATTCCAAGTAAAGGAACATTAGGAAACTCTCCGCAATGATCGACGATGATGACATTTTCTCTGGACCGAGAACACCAATGTACATCAGAGTGAGTAAGAGTCATCAACCGTTGGGACCACCTTGAGCCTTGGTCATTCTTCAAGACAGATTGTGGAAGGTGCGAAATAAACCACCTTGCAAGGAGAGGAGTACAGCACATGAGAACACCCCTCTTTCTCATTGTTCGTGTGTAAAATGAGTGAAGAATGTCCCCAAGCAATGTTGGTATTGGATTTATGGACAAGAAGATTTTGACGGCGTTGACCTCTACAAGCTGGTCAGGATTTGGGAACAAAACCAACCCATAGATAAGGAGCGCCACAATCTCTTCAAAGGCTTGTAGGTCCAATGAATTCCAACACTCTTGTGCCTTCTCAAACAAGAATTTTGCTAAGAAACCTTTGACGCCGCTTCTAGTTTCCCAATGCCCCTTGATGTCAGAAGGCTGTAGATGTAATGCTCGAGCAATATCTTCAGGCTTTGGTTCCTTTTCCGTACCGTTGAAAGGTAGTTGATTAAGGATAAGAATTCTCAGGAGTTGAGAAAATTCCTCCAAAGTGGGTACCAACTGGTAGTCAGGGAAAGTGAAACAGTGGTGAAGAGGGTCAAAGAACTGGAATAGCACCTTCATCATGTCTTCTTCAATGTTGGTGTTGACTAAGCTGAGCAGTCTACCATGTCTTTCACTGAAGGATGAGCTTTCCGAAATTCTTGAGGTGAGCTCCTTGAGTTGATGAGAGATTCTCACAAGGTTGACTTGGATGGTTTTTCTGCGAGGAATTTCCATGACCTACAAAACAAGAACAAAGATGAAGATCTAAACCCTTGAAGTGGTTAGTGAATGCATATGATGCTTTATGATGTTCATGATGTATGCACAAACATATGTACAAGCAAATCACACCAAACCCTAGTTTCAAGCTTGCATGGGGTTTTATAGGTAAGTACCCTCTTGAGTGTAGTTGGCTTAAAAACCTGTCCTATAAATAGTAACCGGGTTCTAAGGAGCTCAATATCACTGGATTGTTTTCATTGTTCATTGTTTTGGTTTAGCCACTTAACTAGCGACCAAAATATTCCAAGAAAACAACCCTCAATGAGTGTAGTATCGAGTATCTACCAACTTCGGACTGCACCAAAGCCGGTCATCTCACTACCCCTAATAAAAGGCCAAGATGGTCAAGTAAGGTTCTAGGTCATTAGTGCTTAGTGACATCACTCAGCGGCCCCGTACTCTCCTTGATTGAACTCAAGGGTTACCGGTACTCACAAATATGTCGCACTAATATAGCTATTGCTTCGACCGTGTCGGTATACCCCGCACAGTTTCCACAACGTATTGCTATCTATGAATGTTTCCCAAAATCCGGGTGTAGGATTGCAAACCCAAACAAGAGAGCCAAGATATAAAGCAATCAAATCAAACAATTAGTCATGCAAGAGGGTGATCTAAGCCCTAAGGTTACTCCACTTTTAAATCTCTCCCCAGCAGAGTCGCCAGTTCTGTGATACGGTGGGAGAACTGACTTGAGGTTTTGCGTTTGTTTTTGCAAATGTTTCGGTTGAGCAAGAGTCGCCACCGACTTTTTATTTTATCCTAAGGAAAGGTTAAAAAGCACAGCAAAAACCTTTGAGATGTTTTCTTGGGTTCGGGGAGTAGATTATAGAAAGGGAAGGTATTAGCACCCTTTCTATCCATGGTTATCCATGGGCTCTTAGTTACTTGCTTAGATCATCTTGCCTTGACTTTCAATTATTTGAAATGGTGCTTTGTGTGTGGGTTTGAAAATGTTTTGAAAAGAGGCCAATATGGTGGCAACCTTTGTAATGATCCATGTTGGGATGTATACAAAGGTGTATGTCTTTTGAAAAGGTTTTCATTTGTTTTTGAAAGTTGTTTTTGAAAGTGTAGGGATGTGTGGTTTAGAAAATAGGCAAGTGTTTTGTTTTGCAAGTTGATTCAAGTAACTAAGAGTTTGTCTACTCCTAAATTTCTCAAAGATTTCTCCTATGTGTTTAACCCTTTTAACAATTTTGTTCCACCATTGCATTTGGTGGACAATCTTGTGTTAGGATGTGAAAGGGACGGGCGCGGGTCATCGTTTAGACCATAGTTGCAACGGTGCCAAGTATCTTTGGGCAATTTCTCCTTTAAGGGACTTGATCATTTTTAGGCAACTTTCGAAAGCGTCATCGAGGGACTATGATCATTTGATTGTTTGTTTTGCCCAAAGAGACCTAACATGCAATATGGCCCATTTATTGAAGGCAACAAGTGGAATACCCTAGGGGTGCAAGTGTGATTTGTGTTGTCCATTTTCATGCTTGATTATCTTGAAATTAGGTCAAACTATTTTGGTTAATTGATTTGCATACAAACCCTAATTCTAGCATGGTATAATTAGAAAGCATTAAAGTGTGAAAAATAAAGTTCCTAAGTTATTACAACACAATATATGGGAAGGGGGGTACAAATGTTCAAATGGGGGTATTTTGACAAGGAATTTAAACCTAGACTATTACATCAAATTTAGAATTTACAAGATATTTAATATACAACAATTAAATAAAATGGAATAAATATGCAAGATGCAAAAAATGTTTTTTATGTGTATGAAAAAAGGTATTTTTTATGTGTCAAATAAACAAAATAAAAAGTATTTATTTTTTGGATTTTTTATGTATTTAGGGCAAAACCCTAATTTATTAAATAAAAGGTATTAATTATTTAATATGTACAATATTTACTAGTTATGTACAAAAATAAAATAAAAATGAAGTATATTTGTCAAAAAGGTATTTTTTTAATGTTAAATATTAATAAAAAATAAAATGTATATATCTTGTATTTTTAACCTAAATATACTAATATATATGTAAATATTTATATTATATGATAAATATATTAAATATATACAAAATAATAATATTTAGTATTTATAAAAAGAAAAGGTATATTTTATATAAAATATTTTCAGAAGATAAAATAAAATAAAAATGGAAAATAAAATGTGTTTGCATTGTTTTAGTATTTTTTTAAATAAAAGTATGTAAGTATTTATTTATATACAAACATTATTTTAAACAAATAAATGCCTAATAAATATAAAAAATGGTGTGAAAAATATTTTTTATATTTTTAATATTATGAGGAAAAATAAATAAGTCAGAAATAAAAAACAAAAGTCAAAAAATGATCAAAATGAGCACAATGGGCCAAGGGGGTTCAAAAGTAACAAAAGGGTGCAAATAGGAAACTGAAACAAAGCCCAGCCCAAAAAGACCTTCTTCAACCTCTGAACCTGTATGAACAACAATCAACACGCGTTTTCTATCTCCCAATTCCTGGACTTTCAAGCAAAACTCACAACATGAAAAATGTAGAGCATTAAGAGACGAATCCAGACATATAAAGAACTTGACTTAACTCTCTAAGATGAGAGAGAATTTCTTCTCCCCCAATTCCTGACCTAGTTTTTGTTCCATGTTCAGACATTAAATTCTCACAGCACACATAATATAAATGAAAACTAATTACATGGGCATGTTCAGGGCTATGAATGTGACATATTTTCTTCACAAACCTAAAGCTAACAATGCCTGGATAGAGAGATACGAGTTCATGAACTTACTTGTTCAGTTGGAATCGTATCTGGTGATGGAGGTGCTTTCAGTGCAAGGTGATGATTGGTACAGCTTCCTTGATGTCCAGGGATGCTATTCCAAGCTTTACTTTGTCTTAAAACCAAGTGAATCGTGTTATGGAACTTCAACTGCAAAACAAGAAAATGAAAATGGTGATGTTGCTTGGGAGTGTTACAGGTCGTGTTTGAGGTTTGGAATAGTTTCAAGGGATGATGTGGGATATGTTTGAAGTGATTTTAGTAAGAATGCATGAAAGGATTGAGCTATGGAACTCAATCTGCAGCAGGTATCCTGTTTGGGCAGTTTGAGGGTGATTCTGTGAATGGGGAGGTATTGGAGGTGATAGGCTCGTGTCTCAGGTTAGGATGGATGTTTAGAATGTGTTTGACAAGTTTGCTTAAGCATGTGTTAGCTGAGATGAGAGTTGTGTATGGTTATGCTATGTTTCTTATACTTTAACCAACAAATGTCCACTTGAGTTTTTAGACTGATAGAGGCCCCCCTAATGTGCTGCATACTTTGGCCTTGATCAGTGTAATTAGCTCATAACCTTGTGCCAAAGAGATTTGCACTGTACTTGCTTGGATTGCTAATTGACATAAAGTTCTACTTTTGCAAAAATGGGCATTATGCTTTTTCTATTTTGGGACTAAACCTTTATGTAATGCTTGAACACATAAAATATGGTCTTGGCACAATGAGTTTGCATTAAATTTATGAGTGTAAAAGGGATATAGGACCTGTAATCAAGTTGTGCAAGCTGATTTCAAAATGGCCTAGATGTATGAAAATGTAACTTGGCCAAATCAAAAGTGAGTTTTTCCCATCTTGCCAAATTCGATTCTTCCTAACCATGAGGTTATTTGATGAGTTCTTGGACATTTTGGAAAGCTTGGAATGTGTACTACAATCCATCTTTGAAATGCAAATTGAAATTCCAAGTGGAAGTATGTGAAAAATGGTCTTGAAGTTAGGTAAAAACCTTGCCTAAAATAGGTCAAATTTTCTCTAAGTTAAGAATGGTTTGGTACCCTTGTTCCAAAAATTGTAACTTGATCTACAAGCTTCTTTTGGGAAAACTTTGTGAATCAAAGTTGTAGAGTTTTCAATAGGCTACAACTTTCATGTTTTGACTTTTCCTTGAATCCAAATGCATCTTGGTGAGAAAGTGGGACAAAGTTAGGAAAGAATTAGGGTTTTTCATAACTTAGAAAAATTCTAAGTTATGAAAAATCTTCATTTCAAACCCTAATTTGCAATTCTTGATTTCTTGATGAACAAGTTTCATGATTTGGCCTGTTTTGATGAAAAATGAATCTTGACACTTGATTTTGACCAAAAAGTCAAAGTTTGACTTTTCAGTATACAGTCAAAATTGATCAATTGACTGGGAAATTCAATTGTCAATCTTGTGCATTTGGGATCTTTTGAACTTGTTGAGCATGTCAAGATAATTCCATGGGGTCCTTGAATCCATATGTGAGCTTGATTTGCCACTGACTAGGTCAAACAGTCAAAAATTGCCTTTGTGCAGTCAAAACCCTAAAAATGACCATTTTGCCCTTTTGGTGATCTGATCAAATTTCTTGTGGAATTGTGATCCAAATTTGATCAAATGGTCCATGTGAGTTCATAATGTTGATGTGGGTCAATTTTCATGAGATTTGACTGTCAATTGGCCACAGTTGACTTTTTCCCCAATACAGTTGATTTCTAGGTCAACTGTCCAATTGACTGGGCAAAATTTGGAATCAAGACTTGAAACTTGGTATGGATAAACTTGGGAGTCCAACATGAAGCATGAAAGTCATCTTAGGCATTTTAGGTCAAAATATCTTTGTGCAAACACAAACCCTAATTTGGGGTCAACAGTGCAAGGAGAAGTCTTGAACAGAGGAAACCCTAACTGGATCTTGAGCTCTAGGGGTCTTGTGATGAGAAAATGTTGAGAAAATGGGAGGGAAAATTTTGGGGTACAACAGCATTATATACATGTTTAGTAAATTAGGGTTTGTATGTTAAGACAAAAATCAAACAAATAGCAAGACCAAATGCAAGACAAAAAAGCATGAAAAATGACAACACATTGCACACAAGCACCTCTAGGGTTTCACCCACTTTGTTGCCTAAAAATGGCCATGGTATGCATGCTAGGTATCTTGGCAAAATCAAACAAAACAAAAAGATCATAGTCCCTTGATGACGCTATCTTGGTTGCCTAAAAAACAAATGATCTTGGTCCCTCAAAACTTGCTAAAGATACTTGGCAACATTGCTATCATGGTCATACGATGACCCACGCCCGTCCCGTTTAATATCCAAAGATAGGGTTATCTACTAAAACAATAGTAGGTCAACAATGTCAAAGGAATAAAAATGTGTAGGAAAGACTTTTGAGTAGGTAGATAAGCTTCTAGTTACATGATCAAATTGCAAAACCAATCCTTGCTATTTTCAAACAAACACACACATTTACAAAACATTTCCAAACAACTTTCAAAACATTGAAACATTTTTCAAAAGGCAAACATCTTTGTATACATTCTTGCAAACAAGAATCATTACAAAGATTGCCTAAACGATGGCCTCTTTTCAAAATAATTTCAAAACCACACAAAGCACCATTTCAAATAATTGGAAAAGCAAAGCAAGTGATCTAAACAAGTAACTAAGAGCCCATGGAAAACCATGGATGAAAAGGGTGCTAGCACCTTCCCTTTTCATAATCTACCCCTCGAACTCAAGAAAACATCTCAAAGGTATTTCCTGTGCTTTTTGACCTTTCCTTTTGGATAAAATAAAAGTCGGTGGCGACTCTTACTAAACCAAAACATTTACAAGGGAGTTGGCCCCAAATGGTACACCCACCTTCTTCAACTACTACTTTCACGTTTTTTAGAGAAGCCATTTTCAATGGAGGTCTGGTGATCTTTGGCATACTGGTAACAGTCTCGGTTGCAGCCGAGATCTGAGGCACCTCTTCAAAATTCTGACAAGGAGTCTCGATGAATTCGCCATCCATTTCCACATACCTGAAAGAGTTTAGGTGGCTTACCATGTACTTCTCCTCACCACATATTGTGACAATATTTCCCTTCGTCGGGTACTTCAACATCTGATGAAGAGTGGAAGTAACAACTCCAGCCCCATGTATCCAAGGGCGTCCCAACAAACAAGAGTAAGATGGTCAAATGTCCATCATGTAGAAGGTGGAGTCAAAGATCTGAGAACCAACTTTGATAGGGATGTCCACCTCCCCGTGCACCATTCTTTTTGAACCGTCGAAATCCCTCACCACAATGTTGTTGGGCTTCAGAGTCAAACCTTCGCAGTCTAATCTATCAAGAGCCTTCTTTGGGAAGAACATTCAGCGATGATCCGGTATCCACTAAAACAGGGGACAAGGTGGTGCCCCTGCATTCGATGGAGACATACAGCACATCATTGTGTTTTCTTCCCCTGGGTGTCAAATTAGCATCAGAAAAAACCAGTCCATTATCAGCGGTCAAACTAGCCACACAATCTTCAAATTTATCAGTGGAGGTTTCCTGCGGCACATGAGCAGTCTTGAGGAATTTTACCAAAGCCTTTGCATGAGCTTCAGAGCACAACAGTAGGGCCAACATTGAAATCTTAGAAGGGGTATGCCCCAACTATTCGACCACATTGTAGTCGCTCTTTTTAATTATTTTCAATATTTCATCCATTTCTTTCTTAGAAACCTCCGAAATGGATTCTGAATGCGCCTTCGTCTGGACATGCTCAATCAATATCTCTTTGCCCCGAGTCTCGGCTGACTCGGTGACAGGGGTGGCAACAGGGTTAATCACAGGAGTAGTAGTGGTAGTATTAGTAGGAAGAGCAGCAGGAATGATCATAGTAATAGTAACGACTTTAGGAGGAGAAATCTCGGGAGAGAACACTCTTTCGCTTCTTGTTATTTTACTAGTCCCAACGATATTGCTGACATCAGGATCAGTACTTTCAGTAACCATGTCTTCAGCAGCCAACAGGTCTTGCTTGACGCCATGGTAATAGACGTCAGCCCCATAATTCTAGGGAATAGCTTTGTCCGAGGAATATGGTTTTGGCCATGGCATAGTGATAATTAGGGGAGCCAACTTTGGAGTAGATGTAATCCTGATGGGTCTTTTGGTGGAGACCCTGGGAGGATTAGTGGAAATGGTTATAATCGAAACATCTTTACAGAAAATGGTTGTGACGGGAGTCTTATCAAATAGAATCTCTTTATCATCCATCAGGCGCTAAACACCTGCTTTCAACAAATAGCAACCATTTGGTAGGGATAAACACAAATGGAAACTTTCACCACAGTCCGGAAATAAACCCGCTTGTAACAAATTCCTTTTAATAGTCATGAGAGGAGAAACAAGTTCCTCAATGGAAGCAACAAACATATCATTGTCAACAACATTAACACCATGGTCGTGCTTGGGCATGGGAGCAATTATAACATTAGGAGTTTCTGGAGCATTGAATTCAATCTCCTTTGCCTCGATCAGATCTTGCACCTTATTCTTTAAAGCCCAACAGTAGTTTGTATCATGGCCTGAACTTTCAGAATGGTAAGCACACCGAGCCTTTGGATTATAGTGAGATGAAGTGTTGGGATTTTTGGGAGCTTCCCTCAAGTTTACCAGATTGGACTTCAATAAGTGGGACAAAACTTGAGACAAAGTTATATTAATCCGGGTAAACTGTCTCATGGGCCTTTCTTCTCTAGGCTGGTTGTTCCGCTGTTGAGTAGCTGCAGGATTGGATATCATTATAGTCCCTACCGTTGGACGGCGTTCGGTTCTGCCCTGATTTCTTTGACTGTAAGTAGCATTAACCTCTTTCTTTCCTACAAAAGGTCTCTTTCCTTCACTTGAGGAGGTATATTTTTAAATCTTTCTGCTTCTCATACCAGCTTCCACTCTTTCTCCGGTTAGGATCAACTCAGTAAAACCAGCCAAGGAGCTTTCAATCAGATGATTGAAAAACAGACCAGATAGAGTACCCAAAAACATGTCCACCAACTCCCTATCAGACAGAGGGGGTTGGACTCTTCCTGCCAGGTCTCTCCACTTCTAGGCATAGTCTTTAAAACCCTCGCTTGAACCCATGGACATACTTTGGAGTTGTGTGCAAGTTGGAGCAAGGTCTGCATTATATTGGTACTACTTAAAGAAAGCAGCTTCCAGGTCTTCCTAGTTACGGATATTGGTTCCCTCTAACTGATAGAACCATTCAAGCTGAGTCCCAGATAGACTGTCTTGGAAGAAGTGGACCCATAAATCCCTGTCAGCGGTGTGAGGCTGAATCTTCCTCACATAAGATCAGAGATGCATCTTGGGACACAAGACCCCATCATACTTAGAAAACACTGGAACCTTAAAATTCTACGGGATGACAACCATAGAAACTAAGCCCAGTTCTTCAAAATCCAGCCCAGGTACCTTCTGGACTTCCATTGAATTCAGACGATCCTCCAACTATTTGTATTTATCATCAGCAGGATGATATTTCTCCTCATTATAGTCAGATTCACTATCAGATTCCCTCGGGATGGGGTCTTCTTCTCTTGTCTCCCCTTCCTGATTGTCTCCTTCTTTTGATGAAGTTACTAGTTCTGAAGCTCGCCGCACTAGTCTTCTAATCCTTCTTCCCAAGTTCACCACACCATATGGTTTCTTTGGCTTCTTCTTTTTTTCCTTTAGTATGAGGGCCTTCAGATCTTCTTGCCATTTAGCTAGAGCCACGATCATTTGCTGGAACTGGGTGTTTTATGCCTGGAGATCCTTGATGTTTTATTCAAGATCCATTTCTTTCCTTACATGAAATAAACAGCGAAGAAGATAAGAACCCTTCTTTGAAACCTACTTATGCAATGAGATGTATGATATGTTTATGCAATGTTTTCAAGGATTTCTAAGACTTAAATTTGCTTAGCCAAAGGGAAAACAAACTCTAATTGCATTAAGAAGTTTAAACGGTTACAATGATGCCTCTTGGGCTTACAAAGGAAGAAACAAAACAAAAAATGAACTCTCAAAGCAAAAAGGGACTCAGGCTTCCCACAGACGCATCCTCTTTGGTGCAATTTAGGCATTTATACTCTTTTCTTCGTGAAGTAGCCTGGTGAGCTCTAAAAATATCTTCTCACTGGCGTAGAATTGGGTTTCAAAGGAACCCCGGTCCTCTTTGAGTTGAATCCAGGATTTTTGTAACTCCTCGAAATTAGTCGGCATGTCAGGATAAAGAACAATGTAAGGAGTGTCTCCCTCAGCAATTGGTTCCATGATGATGGGTAGAATGGCCTCATAAGGCATCCCGAGAGTTTGAGCACGGGCTCGTACCCACTTAAGATAATTTCCAAAGGAATGGAGTTCTTATGCCCCAGTGTTTTACTATCAACTTTATTCACCATTCCCCAAGCTCTTATAAACCTCTGACGATAACCCTGAACATCATTCTCATAGTCGAATGCAATTCCTTGGACAAGTGTATCATGAGGGATATCCCTCCTAGCGTAACCAAATTGTCGCAACGCCAAACAAGGATTATAAGTGATTCCTCCCCTAATGCCTAGGAGAGGGACATTATGGAATTCCCCACAGCGGTCAATGATGGAAATATTCCCCAAGGATCGAGGACACCAATGAATAACTGAATGTGTGAGGGACATAAACCTATTAGACCATCTCATTCCATGCTCATTCTTCAAAATAGATCAAGGTATGTGCGAAATAAACCACCTAGCCAATAAAGGATTGCAACACAAAAGAGTCCCCCTTCTCTTTACAGTGCGGGTATGCAGAGAGTGTAGAACATCTCCAAGTAAAGTAGGCACCGGATTACGAGACAGAAAAACCTTGACCATATTCACATCTATGAGTTGGTCCGGATTAGGAAATAGTACCATCCCATAGATGAGAAGGGGCAACACTTCTTCAAAAGCTTGTAAATCCAGAGTATCCCAAAAATGGCGAGCCTTCTCAAATAGAAACTTAGCTAGAAATCCTTTGACGCCTCTTCTTGTTTCCTAATTTGCCACTACATCGGACCGTTGTAAAGATAAAGCATGAGAAATCTCTTCAGGTTTTGGGCCTCTTTCCATACCGTTGAAGGGTAATTGATCAAGAATGGTCACCCCTAATAACTAAGGAAACTCCCCCGTAATAGGCACTAACTGGTAATCAGGAAAGGTGAAGCAGTGATGTAAAGGGTCGAAGAACTGAAAGAGCACCTTTAACATTTCATCATCAGGGTTTGAGGTGACCAAGTTGAGAAGTCGACCATGTCTTTCAGTGAATAGAGAGCTTTCAGGGAACCTTGATGCTAATTCTTTGAGTTAAGGAGGTACCCTTACGAGGTTGACTTGTATAGTGTTCTTGCGAGTGGATGCCATGTCCTACAAAACAAGACAAAGATAAGCCCTAAAAATCCTTGAAATGGTTAGTATGATATGCCATGTTATGATGTTATGATATCATGATCATGCTAAGAAAATACAAGTATAGCAAGCACAAACAAATCACACAAAGACCTTAGGTTTAAGGCTTGCATGGGTTTTCAGGTAAGTACCCTCTTGAAGTTTAGTTGGCTCAACCTGTCCTATCAATAGTAACTGGGTTCTAAGGGATCTCAATATCACTGATCTTTCCCACAAGTTTCGTTCCGATAGACAACTGACTTGCCACTAAACAAAACCTGGGAGTCAAATCTCAATGAGTGTAGTATCGAGTATCAACCGACTTAGGACCACACCAAAGACGGCTATCTCACTACTTCCTAATGGCCAAGTTGTTCAATTAAAGGTTCTAAGATCAGTTGATGCTTCATGACACCATTCAGCGGCCCCATATTCTCCTTGATTTACTCAAGGGCTAACGGTACCAACTAAAGTGTCACATCAATGTAGCTATCATTTCAACTGTGTCAGTATACCCTGCACAGTCCCCATGATCTATTGCTACTTACCTAAAAGATGCCCCAAATCCAGTTATAGGATCTATAGTAACCAAACATACCCTCCAAAGGTAAAGTAAACAAAGCACAAAAAAGCAGTTAAATAATGAACTAACTCTAAGGTAACCCCACTTTTTTTTACTCCTCAGCAGAGTCGCCAGTTCTGTGATACGGTGGCAGAACCGACTGTTTAATACTGGTTTTACATTTTTTATTCGCAAGTGTTACGGTAAGAAAGAGTCCCCACCGACTTTTCTTTTTTTCAACAAAGGAAAGGGTGAAAAGAACAGAAAAAGACCCTTCGAGAGTTTTCTAAATAAGGGTAGATTATGGAAAGGGAAGGTGTTAGCACCCTTTCCATTCATAGTTTTCTACGGGCTCTTAGAGGTTTGCTCGTTTAAAATTACCTTTGTGCTTTGTGTGTTTGAAAATGTTTTGAAAATGCCTTAGTGCGGCAATTTGCTTTGTGTTTAACTCTTGTATCAGTCCTCGAGAGTGTTAACAAAGCAAATGTTTTGAAAATTGTTTTTGAAAAGTAGTATTTGTGTAAGTGCAAAAAATATTTTTGAGCAAACTTCTAACAGCTATCTACTTTTATACTCGAAAGGGTCACTCTTTTCATCCTATCCTTTAGACAATGTTATCCTACTATTAGTGAGTAGGTAGCCCTGTCATTGGATGTTTTGAGGGACAATCAAAGGGACGCTACAGTCACGAAGGCAACTTGGCAAGAAATTTTAGTAATTGTCCTAAAGTCTTAAGATCAAATTTAACCGAGGCAACATCAAAAGGGTCATCGAGGGACTTATGATTTTTCAAACTAAAGGACAACCACTAAATATTCTCACGTTTCGAGAATTGTGACCATTTTCTGAAGGCAACCGAAGTGGGATACCCTAGAGGTGTATATGTGTAATGTGTGTTGTGTTCAATTATTTATGTCTTGTGTTAAGTTTGCTAGCGTTGTTTTTTAGTCTTGCCATATACGCCTAGTTACTAGCAATTTATATACAGAAAATAAAGTGCGGAAAGCGTAAATCTAGACTATTACATGGCTTTTGGGGAGGGGGCGTTTACAATGTACAAACAATTGGGGGAAAAAAACAAAGAAAGCAATAAAAAGTCCTATTTAAAACTATTACATCCCAAATAACAGTTACATGAATATATAAAAAAATGCGAGAAATGAATAATGCCCGAAAGAATAAAAATATGTTCTAAAACCTAGTAAGAAAAAAATCTTTTTTGTGGTTTTTTTGTTTATTTCTGATTAAGAAAAATAAATAAACTAACTCTAAATTTAATTGAGAAAAATAAATATTAAATGGAAAACTATTCTAGGTTATAAAAGAAAACTAATCCTAATATATTTTTTGAAATTTTTATTATGAAAAGAAATATTAAAATCTAAGTCTATTGAATTTTAATTTTAATAAGACTGTTAAAGTGATTAATTAATTAATTTCAGAAATTAATTATTTAATTAAAAACTAAACCTAAGTTTATTTGATTTTTTTATTTGATTAAAAAAAACTTGCTGATTAACTAAAATAAACAAATTAAAAGAATAACAATAAAAAAACAAAATCAAATGGGCCTGGATGCAATCAACAAATGGGGGGTGTTGTTGAAATTGCGTTTGGCCCAAATGTGAAGCCCACGTTGCCTTGTGATCTAGTGTGGACTGGATTCTGAAGTTACATGGTGATATGTGCGCCTGACACCCATGGATCTAGATCAATCAGGATCTAGTGGGTGAGATTCAGAGGCATATGATATGCTCCTCGAGACGCCACGCATGTGATCTGCAGAGATATGTTAAGAAAATGAAGGGAAAAAACGTTGGACCACGGACTCGAACCCAGGTTCTCTCCTTCACATATGCGCTTGCTTACTGTTATACCCCAAAATTTTCCCTCCCATTTTACTCAACATATGTTCATTGAAATCCTCAACTTGCCCAAGGATTGATTAGGCAAATGCTCTCCTAAGACAATGAACCTCAAACTAGGGTTTCCATTTTCATCAAGATGGGTGAACTCCAAAGGTCTCAAATATTATCCATGGTCCGAATATGTTCTCAAGAACATCCATGTCAAGCCTCATGCCCTGCACAAGAAGTTTGCTCAGTCAACTGCTCGAATGCCTGAAAATCAACTGTGCTAGGTTATAAGTCAACTGTGACCCACCTACAGTCAAACTTCAAGATTTTTGTTCAAAGTCAACATTTTGAAATAATTCCCATCATTTGATCAAGGGTTGATCATGATTCCTCAAGGAATGCCCCAAATTCATCAAAACTCAAAAGTTGCTAAATTAGGATTTCTAAAGAAAAAGTCAACCGAACTTTGACCAAGCATAAATTTCTCATACTTTATCAGAAATTTCCCATCCAAGGCTCATTTTGAAGAGAATTCAATTCCCTACAATCATCTTCATCCCTCAAGTTCGAAAAATTCGCTCATTAAAAGATATGAATTTAGACATTACAGGTCATTTTAAAAAGTCAACAAAAATACCTTTTGGGTCAAAGCTTCTTAGATGAGCATGTAAGATCCAATTGAAATGAAACCAAAAGGGTTGTTAAGGGGATATCTAAAGCTTTCTAAAAAGTCTAAGAACCCCCCCCCTTAGGGCCAAAATTGAAGGAGATATGCACTGTCAAAGTTGTCCATTTTTGGAAAATTGTCAAAAGTCAACAATGCCCAAAATTGCATTTTTGTCAAATGAGCCTAACTTTTTATGCTTGCATCTTACTTCTAGCATGGTCCACGACCCAAACAACTTTCCATGTATTATTGGCTTTATTTATTTAATTTATTTTGATTTTAATCATTTAAAAATCAAATTAAATCAAATAAATAATCAAAATAATAAAATATTTTATTGCAAATCTTTTTCTCATCAAATAACAATCAATAAAAGCTGGAAAATCAAGGCAAATTCATTGAGAGAGAGTAAGATTTGATTTGTTCCAAAATAAACAAAAAATCAAATAATTGAAGGAAGAATATTTGTCATCAAAGCATTGGATTTTTTCCACTTATGTTGACCTAATGTGCTATAATATATAACCACAACCATCCCAGACCTAAAGGACACGAAAAGGCTGCCTCCAAACCAAGAACAAAGTTTCAATAATATTCAAGTTTAGTGCAATTTGAGATCTCATGATCCAACCATTCTCCATTGATTCTAAGCCTCTAATCACACTCCTGCAGCATTATGGGACTCAACCCAACTCCTGAGCAATCCTATAGCATAAAAAAATCAGCAAGTTCGTACCTCACTTTTGGGTAAGATTTCTTTGATCTCAAACTTGCACAACACCTAACTTAAATCCATATTGACTGCATACATGTGTTTCTATTAATGATTGTGAGTGTTTGAACGTATGACATATGAAGCTAACACCCGAAATAACCCTTTGCCATTAACGACAGTGGTTTCACGTTTTTTCTCATAGAGATGTTTCCAAGCCGTTTCAGGGTAAGAGGGGGTCACCATTGGATCCGCAACCCTTGAATTAGGGGGGTAGTGTCCAATTAATTATTGTTTTTGCAGGTTTGCGTGAATTGGATGGAGGAGATGGCCGGAGAAGACGACCGGAGCTAGGGCTCCGGCACTTCTCCGGTGAGTCAAAGGCTGAAGGAAGTCTGACTGCATACGTGGCTTGTCCTTATAACATGATTGGTCCATACTAGCTGACGTGCGCATTTGTTTAATTAACTGGGTTTAACACTTGATTTTATTTTTATTATTTGCGTTTAGATATATGTATGAATGAACAATACATCACAGATGGCAAGGGCAGGGGGCGTGTGAGACCAAAGACCTGGGTTCGACCCCAGGCGTGCGCATTTTGTTATTTTCTTAACACTCTATGCAGGACCCCGTGCGCCTCATGATCAAATGTCCACCATGCGTATCCAAATTCAACCACAAGATCTCATCATATCCAGATCCAACATCCAGTACGTATAGTCATACCATGAACCACCAGAAGGAAGCTACACTGGATCAAGCGCAGGACCTTTGGGCCAACAAATTGGGCTTTGCAAAGTTGCAAACCACACCTCCCAAATTGCTTCCAATCAGGCCTACTTTATTTTCCTTTTAATTTCTTTATTTATTTCTTTTTAGTTTTTTTGTTTTAATTATTTTTTTTATAATTTTTTTTATTAAATCAAAAATCACAAAATCACAAAAATATAAGGTTTAGTTTTTTTCATAAAATATTTATTTGCATTAATTAATTAGATTAATTAGGTTAACTTAAATACTTTTTTTTTCATAATTAAAATTTAATAGAAGTTAGGTTAATTTGCAAAATTAATTACTTTCCTCAAAAGTCCAAAAAATATTTTCTTTCACTGATTAGACTTCTTTGAATTTAATTTTTAATTCCTCGTATTTAATTTTGTCGCGCGCATCTGTTTTTTCATTATTTTTCCTATTAATGTAACTGCTCCGAGTTTGAAATAGTTAATTAGGTTTATTATTTTGCATTTACTATTTTCCCCGGTTTTCGATTATGTAATCTCCCCCCAAAGCCTTGTAATAGCTAGGGTTTTAATTTCTCGCACTTTACTTTCCGCAAATATTAACTGCCTAGAAGTATGAATAATAGGATTGAATGGCAAGACAAATAAAATTAAAATGGTAGAAAACCCTAATTATGCAAAGATAAAATTAACCGAAATCAAACACTTGCACATGCTCACTCCTAGGGTTTGATCCACTCCGGTTTCCGTCGGTAAACAATCATGCAGCATAGGGAATTTTAGTGGTTGCCCTTTAGTCCCAAAAGATAAAAAATGACCCATTCGGATGTTTCCTCGGAAAAGATCTTTAGGGTTTTAGGGTAACTACTAAGGTTTCCTAATCATTGCTTATGTGACCGTATTCGTCCCTTCGAATGTCCCTTAAATTCCAACGACGGAGTTACCTACTCCTTAATAGTAGGATAGCGCTATCTAAAGGAAAACGAAAAGACTTTTTCGAGTAGGTAGAAAACTCTTAAGTACTTGCTCAAAACAAAAACTCTTTCACACAAACACTTTTCAAAACAGTTTTCAAAACAACTTTGTCACACTCTTGAGGACAGATACAAGGGTTATCATGAAGTAAACAAAACTTTTCAAAACAAACACACACAAGCAATTTCAAAATGAGCAAGTACCTAAGAGCCCATGGAAAACCATGGATATAAAGGGTGATAACACCTTCCTTTTCTATAATCTACCCTCTGTACTCAAAAACTCTCGAAAAAAGGTTTTTTTGTTCTTTTCCCCTTTCCTTTGTTGGATGAAATAAAAGTCGGTTGCGACTCTTGCTTACCGCAACATTTGCAAATACAAAATGCAAATCAGTATTAACAGTCGATTCTACCACCGTATCACAGAACTGGTGACTCTGCTGGGGATTTAATAAGTGGGATATAACTTAGGATTTAGGTCACTTCTAAAATTGCTTGCTTGTTATTTGCTTTGCCTACTTTATATTCAAGGGTTTTGTTGGGGTTATGTAGATCCTACACCCGGATCTGGGGACACCTTTTAGGTAAGTAGCAATAAACTGTGAGGGAACTGTGCGGGATATACCGACACGGTTGAAGCAGTAGCTACGTTGATGTGGTACTTTGGTTGGTACCGGTAACTCTTGAGTCAATCAAGGAGAGTACGGGGCCGCCGCGTGGTGTCATAAAGCATCAACTGATCTTAGAACCTTTAATTGCACAACTTGGCCAGTAGAACGTAGCGAGATGGCCTACTTTGGTGTATTCCCAAGGTCGACAGATAATCGATGCTAGACTCATTAAAGTTTGACTCTTGAGTTTTGTTTGGTTGCGAGTCAATCGCCTATTGAATGAAGCTTGGGGGAAAGATCGGTGATATTGAGATCCCTTAGAATCTGGTTACTATTTATAGGACAGGTTGAACCAATCCAGCTTCAAGAGGGTATAACCTTTAAAACTCATGCAGGCCTTAAACCTAAGAACTTGGTGTGACTTGTTTGTTTCTTGCTATACATGTGATTTTTTTAGCATAATCATGACATCATAAGCACATCATATCATACTAACCATTTCGAGGATTTCTAGGGCTCATCTTTGTTCTGTTTTGCAGAATATGTCATCCTCCTGTAGGAACACTATCCAGATTAAACTTGTGCAAGTTCCTCTCCAACTAAAGGACTTGGCATTAAGGATTCCTGAAAGCTCTCCCTTCACTAAAAAACATGGTCGGTTGCTCAACTTGGTCACTTTAAAACCTGATGAAGAATTGTTAAAAGTGTTATTTCAGTTCTTTGATCCTTTGCACCACTTCTTCACCTTACCGAATTACCAATTAGTGCCTACTATGGAAGAATTTTCTCGGTTGTTAGGGGTACCTATTCTTGATCAGTTACCTTTCAACGGTATGGAAGAACATCCAAAGCCTGAAGAGATTGCTCGAGCTCTGTCTTTACAATGGTCCGATGTAGTGACAAATTGGAAAACTAGGGGAAGTGTCCAAGGAGTCCCGATTAAATTTCTATTCGAGAAGCCTTACTATTTTTGGGATACCCTAGATTTACAAGCTTTCGAAGAGGTATTGGAACTCCTCATCTACAGGATGGTACTTTTCCCTAATGCGGACCAACTCGTAGATGTGAATACTATTAAGGTTTTTCTGTCTCATAATCTGGTGCCTACATTACTTGGGGATGTTCTACACTCTCTGTATGATCGTACTCTAAAGAGAAGGGGGACCCTCCTATGTTGCACTCCTCTATTGGCTAGGTGGTTTATTTCGCACCTACCCAGGTCTATTTTGAAGAATGAGCAAGGTATGAAATGGTCTCATAGGCTGATGTCCCCTACATATTTAGACATTCATTGGTGTTCACGATCCTCAGAATATGTTATCATCATCGATCGCTGAGGTGAATTCCCTAATGTCCCTCTCTTAGGGATTAGGGGAGGAATCACTTATAACCCTTGTTTGGCACTATGGTAGTTTAGTTATGCGAGAAGGGATGGTCCTCATAATACACTTATCCAAGGAATATCCTTCAACTATGAGAATGATGCTCAGGGTTACGACAAAAGGTTCATAAAAGCTTGGGGCATGGTACATAAAATTGATAGCAATACACTGGGGTACAAGAATTCCATCCCTCTTGAGCCTTATCTTAGATGGGTATGAGCCTGTGCCCAAATTCTTATGATGCCTTACCCTGCTGTCCTACCAATAATTATGGAACCAATTGCTGAAGGAGACACTTCTTCTCTTATTCATTATCATGACATGCCAACTGATCATGAGGAGCTACATAAATCCTGGATTCAACTTAAAGAGGAGCGGGATACGTTTGAAGCTCAATTCTATGCCAGCGAGAAGAAAGTCCTGGAGCTCACTAGGCTACTTCATGAAGAAAGGAACATAAATACCTACATTGCACCAAAGAGGATGCACTCCTAGGAGACCTAGTTTCCCTTTACTTTAAGTTTTGTTTGTTTAATTGTAAGCCTAAAGGGCATTCTTTGTAACAATCTGAACTCTTTAATGCAATTAACGTGTGTTTCTTTTGGTTAAACAAATTTAATCCTTTAAAAGTCCTTGAAATCATTGCATATGAATACCATCCATGACATTGCATGAGTAAGTGCCATTACAGGTTTCTCATCTTCTTCACTGTTTATTTCAGCAAAAATGTCTTCTGAACAAAGCATCAAAGATCTTCAGGCACAAAACGGCCAATTTCAACAGATGTTCATAACTTTGGCAAAAGGGTAGGAAGATCTGAAGGCCCTCATCCTGAAGGAAAAGAAGAAGAAGAAGAAAAAGAAGGTCTCTGGTATTCTGAATCTGGGAAGAAGGTTCAGAGGGGCATTAAAGCAACCAGTTGATCTAACCTCCTCATCCAAAGAAAGGGAGAATCAAGAGAGGGAGACAAGGGAGAAGGACCATAACACTGAAGTTTCTGACAATGATACAGACTATAATGATGAGCATTATCCTCCCACTGAGAATAGATATAAACAGTTGGAGGATCGATTGAGTGTTATGGAAATCTAGAGAATACCAGGGCTGGATTTTGAAGAGCTAGGATTGGTGTCTGGGGTATTCATCCTACAAAAGTTTAAAGCTCCGGTTTTCGCAAAGTAGATGGGGTGTCTTGTCCCAAGCTTCACCTCCGTTACTAGGTGAGGAAGATTCAGCCTCACACTGCTGATAGGAACTTGTGGGTTCACTTCTTTCAAGACAGTCTGTCAGGGACTCAGCTTGAATGGTTCTATCAACTGGAGGGAACTAATGTCTGAAACTGGGAGGGTTTGGCTGCTGCTTTTTACAAGAAGTATCAATACAATGCTGACCTTGCCCCTACTCGTACTCAATTCTAGAGTATGTCCATGGGTGCAGGTGAAGGCTTCAAGGACTATGCGCAGAAGTAGAGAGATCTGGCTGGGAGAGTCCAACCCCTTTTGTCTGACAGGGAGTTTGTTGACATGTTTCTTGGGACGTTGTCTGGTCTATTCTTCAATCATTTGATTGGTAGCTCATTAGCTGGTTTCACCGAGCTGATATTGACAGGAGAGAGGGTAGAAGCTGGGATCCAGAGTGGCAAAATACAGAGAGACACCTCTTCGAGCTCAGTAAAGAAGCCCTTCGCAGGTAAGAAGGAAGTCAGTGCTATCTATAACCCAAGAGGTCAGAGCAGAGTTGAACACCGTCCAACGGTAAGTGTTGTGATGATACCTAGGCCTGCGGCTACCCCATAATGCAAAAATCAGCACAGGGTAGAAAGACCACAAAGTCAACTTACTCGAATTAACATGAAATTGACTGAGGTTCTACCCCATCTACTAAGATCCAACTTGGAAACCTTGAAAGAGGCTTCCAAGAATCCTAACACCACATGTCCTCGGTACAATCCAAACGCTCGGTGTGCCTACCATTCTGAGAGTCCTGGCCACGATACAAATGACAGTTGGGCTCTAAGAAATAAAGTACAAGATATGATTGAAGCCAAGGAGATTGAGTTCGTTGCTCCGGAGAAGTCCAATGTCATAACTGCTCCCATGCCCAAGCACAACCGTGGAGTTAATGCCATGGATACTGACCTGTTCCATGTGAAGATATTACTATTATAACCATTTCCGCCAATACTTCCAAGCTATCCTCTAAAATACCTGTTAGGATTACACCCACTCTGAGAATCGCTCTGTTAATAATCACTTTTCCTGGTCCTGTCCCATACGCCTCAAACAAAGCTGTCCCTTGGCATTATGGCGCTAATGTTTACTATCATGGCATTACACAAGATTTGAAGAATGAAGAGGCTGATCCCGATGTCAGTAACATTGTCGGGACCAGCAAGATTACTGTTGTACCCAAAAATTTGCCCTCCCATATTCTTCAAGATTTGCAAAGAGCATGCTTCAAAATCTCCCCAGGGTTGCACAGTCCAATGGCCTCCTAACAGTCAAAAATTAGGGTTTTGGTTCTGACAAAGAAGTTGAAGTTTCCAAGGGTCCAAACAAGTCCCACATGCCTATAAACATTGTCAAGCATCCTTATGCCAAGTTTCAAGACTTACAGCACAAAATTGCACAGTCAAAAACCCTAATTGCTCAACAGTCAACTGTAGGGGCAAAATGGTCATTTGACAGTCAAAAGTCAAAATTTTTGGTCAACATCTTATTTTGAAGCCACAAACATCATTTGATCAATTCTTGATCATGATTCTCAAGGCATGGCTCAAAAAGTCTCAAGATGCAAAAGTTCCTATATTTGGACAGTTGAAAAAGTCAACTGCAAATTGACCAAGGCATAACTTCCACATGGTTTATCAGAAAAATTCCATCCAAAGCTCATTTTGAAGATAATGACATTTCCTATAACTCATCTTCACACTTCAAAACCAAGAAATGCTCTCACAAAAAGTTATCAATCTCAACATTATAGGTCATTTTCAAAAGTCAACAAAAAAGCACTTTAAGTCAAAGACCATAACTTGAGATTGTTAAATCCAAATGACATGGGACCAAAGGCATTGGTTATATGACTTCAAGACCTTTCCAAAATGTCCAAGAACATGATCAAAGCTTAAAAATTGAGCAAGATATGCCTTGTGGAAGTTGGGAAATTTTTGGGAATTTTGAAAAGTCAACTTTGCTTCAAATGCCTCAAAATTGCTAATGGGCCACAATTTCTTCCAAGAATCATCACCCAAAAGCTATGCACGACCCATTGACCCAAAGGGGAGTTATTTTCTTATTTTTAATTTATTAATTGAATTTTTAAATCTATTAATTCATTTAATTAAACTTAAATATGAGAAAAATACTAAACAAATGTTTTGGAATCTTTTTATGCAGCTAATAGGTCCCTTATTCACTCAAGATTTCGTGCACATCAAAAAAGGCAAGAATCATTCATGATTTGGCATATTTGGCATGAAGAAAGATTGAAAAAGATCATGAAAATCACAAATTGAAAAGCATTGATTGAATGGATTTTGGACTTGTTTTGTAAACCTAATTCATTGACATATACATATACATCACAACCCTAATCACAAGAAGAAGCAAGATGTGCTCAGAACCAAGAACCAACTTTGTATTTTTCCCAAAAATTCTCAAAACTGATTTCATAGCTAGAGTGTGTTTCGAAGCAAAAGAACCATTCCAAAGGCTTGCTGGGACCTTTTTGGACGTGCCTCAATCATTTTCCACTCTCCATACACAAAGAACTGGTAGAATCACGTGGCCCTGTTCCCAAATATTTTCATAATCGTATTTGCATTTGCATACTTTTTCCATACGTTTTAAGCATTGATTTATACTAACATGGTTGTTCTAAAGCTGTTGGCATCCTTTGATTGAATTTTTAAGCCCTATACGCGAATCCACCATGGAAGCTGCCTAGGGTTTCAGAGGCTTGAAATTGGGGTTTCTTTCTTGGGAAAAAATTGGACCATAAGACCAATACCATTGGACTCGTGACCTTCATACGAACACAATCATCACCTCGCGCCCAATTTATCATTGCCCAATTTCTATTCGCTATTATTTGTGGTTTCAGGTTGTGGGGGTTTAAAACCCCCGCTATCTAGTTTATTTTTTCAGGCAAAACAAATAGCAATTGGAGAAGATGATGCGTGTTGGACTGTGGTTGGCTGATTCAAACATTGGCGCTTTTTTTTATTTGCTCCACTAACACTTGTTTTCTCTCTCTTATTGATCATTACCCACTAGTTTGACAAAGAAACGCGTTTGGCTGAGTGGAGAGTGTGTTGTCCTTCAAGCATTGGGACCTGGGTTCGATTCCTAGGTCCCCCATATTTCCCTATATTTTTATTTGTAACATGTTCAGGTACCTTTGCCCTTCAATGATCTACCATGCACCCTACGCTCAAGCTTGCCACATGTCCAGCAACATCCAATCCAAAGGCCAGGATGGATAGTCCACCATGGACACCAGTCAACACCTCCACACACAAGTCAGAAAAGTCAAAAGGGCCTCAATCAAATGGGCCAAACTGCTTTCCATGAACTTCCAAAGGGGCCTGAATACCCCCCATGTTTGCCTTTCCTTTCTCCATTTTTATTCTTTCCTTTTATTTATTTTAATTATATTATTTGTTTTATTTAATTCCATAAAATTAGTTTTATAATACAAAAAACATAAAAAATCAGAAAATCATAAAACAAAAAATATGTTTTACTAATATTAATTTCCATTAATTTTGTAAATAAATTTAATAACCAAATTAGTTTAATTTTAGGTTTAATTTTAATGTTTTTTCTTATGTAAACTAAAAAAGATAGAAATTAGGTTTTAGATTTTATTCTTTTTCTCAATAAAATAATTTCATCTTATTCTTATTATTAATAACTAATTATTTTTGTAAATAAAATTGTCATTAAATAATTAGGTTAAATTAGGTCAAACTTGAATCTTTTTTTTTAATAATTAAAAATGCTTAGAATTAGGGTTTTAATTCCAATTAATTTTCTTTATTTCCATTAAATACCAAAAAAAACATAAAAACAAGCTCTTTTCTTTATTTAATAGTTAAATCAATTTTCAATTCCAATTTAATTTCTTTAAAGGGTCCAACGCCCTCGCACCTTCGAATATAATTTTCTCTTCGCGCGTTTATTTTATTTTTCTTTGTGAAATTTATGTACTTGCCCCAAAGCCTTGTAATAGATTAATTAGGATATTTACTTTCCGCATTTTATTTATTCAAATCGAGTCTTGGTTTAATTTGGCGATGTAGACCCGCGCCTTGTAATAGCGTAGGACTTTTATGTTTCCGCATTTAATTCCCGCACCTTTTAACTGTTAACTATCACATGAAAGAATGTATGCCCAAATAAAAGCAATGCGTAGAACACTCAATGCATGATCAAGACAAAAAATAACTGAAAATAACACACTATTCACACACCACTTCTAGGGTACGCCTCACTGTTGCCTTGCCCCTCGAAACGTGGTCGTCGAGTAGAGGACATTTTAGTAAGTCCTCATGTCCATGAACATGGCATGGGGGTAGCTTCTAAGGTGTCCTACTGTTGCTCTGGTGATCACACTGTCCCTAACAAACGAATTGACCCGAACACCTCCAACGGTGGTGCTACCTACCTCTCAATAGTGGGATGGCACTACCTTAAGGACATTTACACAGACTAATTCCTTAGGACTGATACAAGAGTCGAACTAAAATTTTAAACGAAACTTTTTCAAACCCACTCACCTTGAAAAGCAAACAAACACTTTTGAAAATGCAATGAGCAAGTATCTAAGAGCCCATGGATAACCATGGATAGAAAGGGTGCTAATACCTTCCCTTTCTATAAATCTACCTCCCGAACCGAGAACTAATCTCAATAAGGAATTTTTCTGTGCTTTTGTCCTTTCCATGTTGGAGAAAATAAAAGACGGTGGCGAATCTTGCTTCCGCGACATTTCGCGAACCAGCGTTAAACAGTCAGTTCCAGATCCACCGATCACAATTACCATAAGTGGAAGGGTTTTCTCTCCCGAGATCTCCTCGAAGACTGTCAATAAGCCTGTTGTTATTCCATCTGCTGTTCCTGCTAGTACTTCAGCTACTACTCTCGTTCTTACTCCAATTGTTACCCCTAACGATGAGTCATCTGGGACTCGAGGAAAAGAAGCTATAGGTGAGCCTGCCCGGACGGAGGAACCTAGAAAAGTTGTGGTGGAATCCTCTAAGCAAGAGATAGAGGAAATCTTAAAAATAATCAAAAAGAGCGGCTACAATATGGTCGAGCAGCTGGGGCAGACCCCCTCGAAGATATCAATGTTGTCTTTGTTGTTATGTTTCGAGGCCCATGCAAAGGCTTTGATTGCATTCCTCAAGACTGTGCATATGCCACAAGAAACCTCAGTCGATCAATTCAAAGACTGTGTGGCCAGCTTGACTGCTGACAATGGGTTGGGTTTTTCAGATGCCGACTTAACACCGAAAGGGAGGAAGCATAATGATGCTCTGCATGTTTCGATCGAATGCAGGGGCACCACTATGGTTCATGTGTTGGTGGATACTGGGTCTTAACTGATTGTTCTACCTAAGAAGGCTCTTGATCTGCTGGATTATGAAGGCTTGACCTTAAAGCCTAGTAACATTGTGGTAAGGGCTTTTGACGGGTCGAAGAGAATAGTGCATGGGGAGGTGGACATCCCTGTCAAAGTAGGCTCTCAAACCTTTGGGTCCACCTTCTACGTGATGGACATCAGGCCATCATACTCTTATTTGTTGGGTCGTCCTTGGATCCATGAAGCCGGGGCCATCACTTCTACACTGCACCAAATGCTGAAACATCCGGTGAAGGGGAAGATTGTCACTGTGCATGGAGAACAGGAGTATATGGTGAGCCACCTGAACTCCTTCAGGTATGTGGAGATGGACGGGGAATTCATAGAGACTCCTTGTCAAAACTTTGAAGAGGTTCCCCAGATTTTAGCGTCAACCGAGACTACCACCAGCACCAAACCTCCTCTGAAGATGGCTTCTCTCAAGGACGACAAAGTAGTGGTCGAAGAAGGTGGGTGTACCAACTGGGGAAAGCTCCCTGATTTTACTCACAAAACTGACAAATTTGGTTTCGGCTTTATTTCAGGAGCTCAAAGGGCTGTTCGATGCGCTCGAGCTGGAGGACCTCCCCTATGCATCAACAATCCTGGGGTCAACACTATTGAAGACAATGAGAAAGACTCTGATATTAATAGCTGGATCTATCCGACTACTAAAGGTGGACCTAGTAACTGGACGACCAGAGAGTTTATACCAGTTTCTTTTATTACGCAGTAATTATCTTACTTGTTTTCCAAGTTTGTAATAAATAATTTAAACTTTATGGCCTTGTGTCTTACCCGAGGCACAATGGTTCTATCTGTGAGGGTTATTATATGTCATTTCATATATCATCAATAAAACATTGGACGTTACTTGCATACAAATTTTTCGCTCTCTGTTTTTCTTTTCTGCTTTATCAATACAGTTATGCTCTTACACACACTCGCGTATCAAACTGTAGATCCATATCCACTCTGGATCCTATTGATAACAGTTCTGCTATTGCCAGTTATGACTTCGAAAATCCAATCAACCAAGCCGAGGACGAAGGTGAGGATGATTGTGAGGTGCATGGAGAACTTGCTAGACTGTTACAGCAGGAAGAGAGGGCTATACAGCCTCATGAAAATCCATTTGAGACGATAAACTTGGGCAAGAAGGTGGACATAAAAGAAGTCAAGATCGACGCAAATCTGGAGACTAAGATCAAATAGCGTTTGATACAGATGTTACACGACTATGTTGAGATCTTCTCCTGGTCATATGAAGACATGTCTGGTTTAGACATTGATATTGTGGTACACCGCCTGCCGACTAAAGAAGATTGTCCTCCGGTTAAGCAAAAAGTCTGTCGTATGCGCCTTGAAATGTCAGAGAAGATCAAAGCAGAGGTTATGAAATAGTTCAACGTTTGGTTCTTGGCTGTCACCTCCTATCCGTAGTAGGTTGCTAATGTCGTTCCGGTGCCAAAGAAGGATGCTAAGATATGAATGTGTGTGGACTACAGAGGCCTAAATAGGGCAAGCCCCAAGGATAACTTCCGGCTTCCCCACATTGATGTTCTGGTTGACAATACCGCATAGCACAAAATCTTCTCCTTCATGGATGGTTTCTCTAGTTACAACCAGATCAAAATGGCTCTTGAAGACATGGAGAAGACAACCTTCATCACATAGTGGGGCACATTCTGTTACAAGGTGATGCCTTTTGGGTTAAAGAATGCTGGGGCAACTTATCAGCGAGCCACTGTCGCTCTGTTCCACAATATGATCCACCATGAGATAGAGGTTTATGTTGATGACATGATATCCAGATCCCAAACCGAGGAAGAACACCTTGATCATCTGTAAAATCTGTTCGACAGGTTGAAGACATATAAGCTGAGACTGAATCCGAACAAGTGCACCTCCGGGGTAAGATCTGGTAAGCTTCTAGGGTTCATCGTCAGTGGCAAAGGTATTCAGGTAGACCCCACAAAGGTAAAGGCCATACAAGAGATGTCGGCTCCCCGTGCAGAGAAGGAGGTTAGAGGTTTCTTGGAATGCCTAAATTATATCGCCAGGTTCATTTCACATATGAATGCTACTTGTGAGCCCATCTTCAAGCTTCTGAAGAAAGATCAAGTGGTAAAGTGGAATGATGAATGCCAGACTTCTTTTGAAAGGATCAAGGAATAACTTCAAGAACCACCAATTCTGATGCCTCCAGTTGAAGGAAGACCTCTGATATTATACTTAACAGTGCTAGACAATTCAATAGGGTGTGTGCTAGGGCAGCATGACGAGTCTGGTCGAAAAGAGCATGCAATATACTACCTTAGCGAAAAGTTTACCGACTGTGAGATAAGATACTCACTGCTCGAGAAAACTTGCTGCACTTTGGCATGGGCTGCTCGCCGACTGAGACAGTATATGTTGATGCACACTACTTTGTTGATATCTAAGATGGATCCAATCAAATACTTCTTAAAGAAGCCCGCTCTCTCTGGAAGAATAGCGAGATGACAGATGATCTTAACTGAATACGATATACAATATACAACCCAGAAAGTAATTAAGGGAAGTGTATTGGCTGATCATTTGGATCATCAGGCCATGGATGACTACCAGTCCATGAATTTGGAGTTTCGGGGCGAGAATATTATGCTGGTGACTGACTACGAAGAACTTGGACCGAATGAAGGACCTGAAGAAGGATCCCGATGGACCATGGTTTTTGACGGAGCTTCGAACGCACTCGGTAATGGCATTGGCGCTGTAATCATATCTCTTGAGGGTTGTCATACTCCTTTCACTACCCGACTATGTTTCAACTACACTAACAACATGGCGGAGTATGAAGCCCGCATCATGGGTCTCAAAGCCGCTATCGAACTCAGGATCATGTTCTTAAATGTCTTCGGGGATTCAGCTTTGGTAATAAGCCAAATCAAAGGCGAATGGGATACGAAGCATCCGAATCTCATCCCATACAAAGAGAACATACTGACATTGCTCCCGCACTTTGAGGAGGTAACCTTTGAACATTTCCCACGAGAGGAGAATCAGTTAGCGGACGCGCTAGCCACCATGTCTTCTATTTTCAAGGTCATGTGGGACAACGAAGCTCCCCGAATCACCATTGAAAGGTTGGATGAACCAGCACACTGCTGCGAGATTGATATCGAAGAGGTAGCATATAATCCTTGGTTACACGAAGTAAAAAGGTATCTCGAGGCTCAAGAGTATCCTGAAGGGGCATCTGTCAACGATAAGAAGTTTCTGAGAAGGTTTGCCGCGAAATTCTTCCTCAGTAATGGAATCCTCTATAAGCGCAACCATGACTCTACCTTACTGCGGTGTGTAGACAAGAGCGAAGCAGAGAGGATAATGACAAATTTACATGAAGGTACCTTCGGAACCCATTCAAGTGGACATACCATGGCTAAGAAGATCCTACGGGCAGCATACTACTGGTCCACTATGGAAGTAGATTGTTATCAGCACTCCCAAACTTGTCATAAGTGTCAAATCTATGCTGATAAGGTGCATGTGCCTCTGGTTCCTTTGAATCTCTTGACAACTTCGTGGCCCTTTGCAATGTGAGGCATTGACATGATCGGAGAAATCAGACCTACCGCTTCCAATGGGCACCGCTTCATCCTGGTGGCCATCAATTACTTCACAAAATGGGTTGAGGCTGATTCCTTTGCTACTGTGACCAAGAACGCTGTGGCGCGATTTATCAAGCATAACCTGATTTTTCGGTACGGTGTGCCCGAGATAATCATCACTGATAATGGTACTGTTGTACCCCAAAATTTTCCCTCCCATATTTCTCAAAACATTTCAAGAAAGATCCCTAAGTTGCTCAAGGTAGTCCAAGGGTTGGCCAGACAAGCTCTCTCCTAAGGCAGTCTACCTCAAATTAGGGTTTCATGTTGCATCAAGATACTTGAGTCCAAGGGACCCCAAATGCTCAATATTGTCCTAATATGTTCTCAAGATCATCCATGTCAAGTTTCAAGCCTTGCAGAGGAAGTTTGCTCAGTCAATTGCTCAAAGGCCTGAAAATCGACTGTGCTAGGGCAAAAGTCAACTGTGGCTTACATACAGTCAAAATTCAATATTTTTGGTCAACATCATCATTTTTAAGTATATTTCATCATTTGATCAAGGGTTGATCATGATTCATCAAGGAATGCTCATAATTCATCAAAAACCAAAAATTGCTAAATTAGGGTTTTGTAGGAAAGGTCAACTCAACTTTGACCAAGCATAACTTTCGCATAATTTATGATAAATGACCCATCCAAATCTCATTTTTAAGAGGATGCAATTCCCTACAATCCATTTTCATCTCCCAAGTTCAAAATATGCACTCACCAGAAGTTATGAATTTGGACATTATAGGTCATTTTGAAAAGTCAACAAAAACACCTTTTTTATCAAAGCTTCTTACATGAACATGGAAGATCCAATTTAGATGAAACCAAAGAGGTTTCTTAAGGGACATCCTAAGCTTTCTAAAAAGCCCAAGAACACCCTCATAAGGTTAAAATTGAGAGAGATATGCATTGTCAAAGTTGGACAATTTTTGAAAAAAATGCATGAAGCAAATATTGACCAAACTTGGATTTTTTCCAAATGGGTCTATCTTTTCAAGTTTGAAACTCATTCCTAACATGGTCCACGACCTCTAAGTCCACCCATACATTTTTCTACTATTTATGCTATTTATTTTGATATTTTATTCATTAAAATTCAGAAATAAATAAATAAATAATAGAAATAATGTAAATTTTGATGTGAATCCATTTTCGGAAAGTTTTATGATGGTTTATGTCAATTGATTTCATGCAATAACTCTTCAAATATGTCCAGGTTCATCCACATGTGAAAATGGCATAAAATCATCAAATATGGCATTTTTTCAAATTTTGATCATGGTCTTAAAACACAACATTATGAGGGAGATTCTTTCCATGCTTTCTTGTCTCCTCATTCTCCTCTATAAATATAGAGCCATACAAGCTTGAAAGGGACGAAAATCCACTCTAAAATCTCTCAAAAAGCTCTTCAAAAAGCTCTCAAAAAGCTCTTCAAAAAGCTCCCCAGAAATCAAAGAATTGGTGCAAGTCATATCTCGAGGTTCCGGTCTCTCTCAATTGACATCAAGCCTCAAACCATACTCTTTAAGTCCTCAAGAGTCTTACAAGGCCCAAGAGAAATCCATCACACGCCTAGCACGCCCCCATTTGACAACACCGGTTTGGTAAAATTTTAAACTATGAATCTCTAATTTTAATCACATTTTATGGTATGCTAACGTTTGTTTGAGTTTATATAGAAAAGTTATGGATGGTTGAATCATAGGTTCTACGCAAGAATAAAAAAACACCATAGTTAGAGCATGAAGCTTTCGAAGATTCGGGCCTAGGGATTTCTGATGATTGCACCCCCTGTTTACTTTTGCTACTAGGCCCATCTTTATTTTCATGTTTTATTCGTTTTGTTTATTTCTTTTAATCCCTTTTATTTTTTTATCAATAAACAAATATAAAAATCACATAAAAATAGATTTAGGATTTTTTTCTTAATTAAATTTTAATTTTAGGTAAAACTTTAATTTCTTTTTGTAAATAACTTAAAAATAATTAGAATAAATAGTTTTTATTACTAACTTAATTATATTTTTATTTTTTCCTAAAATAACCAAAGAAACCAAAATAGGTCATGTAATTATTTTTATTAATTAATTTAATTAACTAATTAATTGCATATTTAATTTAGAAAACTTATTTCTTTTATTAAAAACAACAAAAAAACAATTTTTCTTTTAATTAGGTTAGAAGGGTCAAAACCTTAAATTCTCGTCGATCTTAATTCTTCTCGCGCGCTTTATTTTTATTATTTACCATATTGATGTAACTGCCTACAATTTGTAATAGTTTAATTAGGACATTTATTGACATTTATCGCTTTATTTTCAAAGGGTTTGTTTTTGGCTATGTAAATACCTGAAGCCTTGTAATAGCGTAGTTTAAATTCCGCACTTTAAATTCCCCAAATTATTAACTGTTAGATGTATGATATAGGGATGCATGACAAAATTGTATGATTAATTTTAAAACAGTTAGATCACCCTAAATGTGTAAAGATAAATAAACTGAAATTGAATCATTCACACATGCGCACTCCTAGGGTACACTCCCACTTGGTTGCCTTCGGTAAATGGTCATTGAGTATAGGATGCTTTAGTGGTCGTCCTTTTGTCTAAACAAAGATCAAAGTCCCGATTCAGAAAAGTTGCCTCGGAATGGTTGCCTTGGAATTGTTGCCTCGAATAATTGATCTAAGACATTAGGGTTATTACTAAGACGTCCTAACATTGCTTTAGTGATCATGCGTCCCTTTCAAATTGACCCTCAAAACTCCAACGATGATGCTACCTACTCACTAATAGTGGGATAGCGTTGTCTAAAGGAAACAAGCATAGAAAGATTATTTTTTCGAGTAGGTAGATTAGTTCTTAGATACTTGCTCATTCCAAACAAATTTTTCACACTTACACTCCTTTACAAACAAAGTTTTCAAAAACACTTCATTACACTCTTGAAGACAGAAGCTAGAGTTAAATCGAAGTCAAAACAAAAACTTTTCAAAGCCCACAAACACAAAGAATTTTTTTTTGAAAATTATGAGCAAGTACCTAAGAGCCCGTAGATAACTACGAATAGAAAGGGTGCTAATACCTTCCCTTTCTATAATCTACCCCCCGTACTCAGAAATATCTCGAAAAAGGAATTTTTCTGTGCTTTTTTCCTTTCCTTGTTGGATAAAATAAAATACGGTGGTGACTCTTGCTTACTGCGACATTTTGAAAATACAAACGCAAAATGTAAACCAATAAATTCCTTAAACAAATAGGGAAACACGTCCCGGTTCTGGCCACCGTATCACAGAACTGGCGACTCTGCTGAGGAGTTAATAAGTGGGGTGTACCTTAGGAATAGTTCATCATATTGTTTTCAATTGTTTGATTTATTTTCTTTATTTTGTGGGCTTTGTATCAGAGTTACTATAGATCCTAACCCGGATTTGGGGATACCTTTTAGGTAAGTAGCAATAGACTGTGGGGGAACTTTACAGCATAGACCGATACGGTTGAAGCAGTAGCTACGTTGGTGTGACAGATTAGTTGGTACCGATATCCCTTGTGGTGGAACAAGGAGAGTATGGGGCTGCTAATAGGTCATTAAGCATCAACTGACCTTAGAACCTATAATTGACCAACTTGGCCATAGAAAAGTAGCAGTATGCTACACTCATCGAGACCATACTCTCGCGATGATTCCGGCCGCAAGAAAAGGTTGCTAAACTGGAATTATGACCGATCGAGGATGGTCAGTGATATTGAGATCCTCTAGAACCCGGTTACTATTACTAGGACAGGTTGAACCAAATAAACTAAAAGAGGGTAATTCCTAAACTCCATGCCAGCCTGAAATCTAAGGGCTTTTGTGTGACTTGTGTGCTTTCAAACTTGAACTACTTGCACATTTTTGTTATCTGACAACATGTGTTCCTTGCAGGTTTTGTTTACGGTCCTTATCTAATAACTTGGATTTCATGCCGGATTTACTTACTTACATCACCTTGCATTTTTGCTTAAACATATGTCATACACATCATAACATCATGCCTTAACATTTCCTTAACCATTTCAAGGATCTCAAGGGTTTGTGATGCAGGTTATGGTAAATCAAATGTCCAGCAAGGGGCAAAGGGGATTTATTTTCCTCTAGCCAATGACGTCTAGAGATCAAAACACGATAACTTGAGTCAAGGGCTATGACCCACTCGATATGGTGAGCTTGACTCTTGAAGAAGGACTCTTAACGACATGAAGTTTCTTCAGTCAAAGCTGCAAAATTCAAATTCTAACAAGTTTCTTGTTTACCCTGCGAGATCCTTGAAAACATTGCATACATATATCATACATATCATTGCATAACATGTCTCCCAATATAGGTCTCTCATGTTCTCGTTGTTTATTTCAGCAATGGCTTTCCAACAAGATAACCAAGATCTTCAAACTCAAGAAGCTCAGTTCAAAGACGTATTCCTAAACCTATTTAAGGGGTGGGAAGAGTTGAAGACACTCCTCGTCGAGAACTTGGTCAAGAAAAGTCCTGAAGACAATAAGGACGAACGGTTGGAACAACTGCAAGCTGAGTTAGGTGCCATGAAAACCCAGATGCTGGGGAAGATGGCTCTTATCCAAGGCTTAGCTCGGGAACAAGAAGAGCTGAGAACCATTATCAACAAGCTTCATCAAGACATATACAACAGTATGAAGCAAACAGTCGAAGCCGGAGACCAAGTCATTAATCAGCCTCCAAGAAGACAAGGGTATGGTATGGTGAAGAATGAACCTCTCTAAATTGCTACTACATCACGGGTCCAACAACAACCTCGCCAAAAACAACGGGTTGATATGCCCAAAAGGCAGTTTACCAAAATCAACATGCCGCTGTCTCAAGCTTTATAACATCTGTTGAGATTGAATCTGGTGACGTTAAGGGACCCTCTTCAGAATCTCCACAAATCCTCCCCAGACTACAATCCTAATGCAAGATGTGCATACCATTCCAACAGCCCGGGGCATAATACTGATGACTGTAAGGCATTGAAAAACAAAATTCAAGACCTGATCAATAAAGGAGCATTAGAATTCACACAAGATGGTCAGGCTGAGTTCTTCTACCATCCCTCAAAGGCTCACCATTTGAAGTGACAAGTCCTGAGACGAGAAGACTTTTTATTCATTAGAATTTTCAATTTGTAATTTTCTTTTGATTGTTCAGACATTTATTCATGTCAAACTTTGTTACTTTATCAATGCATTGCATATGTCTGTTTTGAATCAATCCATTTGTATTCACTATATTCAAATTGCTTTCATTTTTGTGATGTTCAACTCTCAATTAAAAAACTCTAAGCCTTTAGAGGGAGGATGACGAAAATGATATCAAAAATCCCTACAGTATGCTTTTGAACAGACCCTGCTGACAATGTACATGCATTGTTTCAAATCCTAAACAGTGGAGTTATAAGGAAGATAATCCATCGTCAACCCCTTTGAGCCAAAGAAGTAGGAGTTTTTCTTTTCACGTAAATTAAAAAACCTTAATCACAACCTGGGGCAGGGTAGTTTTCTCAGTTAATCCAAGTGCATAATGAATGACAGCAAAGAAGTCCTTCCAAGATAAAAGATGGTGATGGTTCCCTATAATCGTAAGGACAAGCAGTCATTATCTATCAAAGATAAAAGCCTATTAATTCAAAACCTGTGAAGGAGACTTAAGAAAAAAATAGGGGCATCCCGCTGACTGTAATCACAAAAAAACACAGTTCAGGCAAAAGACAAGGATAATAAAATCAAAAAGAAAGAGGTCCTGCAAACTCTCAACAAAAATGACTGCCTGTTCAAAATAACTGTCAGTATTCGAACCATCACTGGAATATCAGAGCAAAGACTCAAACGGGATCTAAATGCACAATTAGTTGAGTTTAGGATTGAAGAACATCACGAAGAACGGGTGGGTACAAATAAAATTTGAGCCTTTATCCTTTATTTCTTAAATCGTGAACCAGGCCACGTTATAACCCTTAAAAGTCCTAGCTGAAGCATGGGTTAGTTCGAAGGCATACTGTTACAAAAGGTATCCTGAATCCTGTAGGGCTTGCTGTAAATCTTGAGTTGACGTCACATTTTACAAAATTTTCCTATCTTACTGAAAAAATTCATTTTCAAAAACTTCAAGACAGACATAACCTTTACATTCTTAAAATAACATTGTTTGCATATGACTATTTGTTCAAACAACAAATAAATTTGCATGACGAATATCTAGTGAACAAAAAAAACCCTTCTCAATAAAAAAGATCACCTCAAGTGGAAAAACACTTCCAACCAAGGGGCAAGGCATGATCATTGTCCATCATCTGGGGCAGTCAAGGCAAGATTCAGAGAATCTCTCAAAGATGCCAAATAGCCAGGCGTAAATCCCCATTTGAGTCACTTGGGACATTAGACATGGATTCCCGTAATGAATCTTGCATGATCAAACGAACATCTTCTGGTAGTATGGAAACACGACACTACTGGCAGTGACAACTCCTTACGCTCTGAGAGCGTGGACATGGTCAGAAAATACTGCGCATGAGCAAAGACCCGCTAGGTTGACACACCTAGGCAAAAATAAGGGCATCCCGACGAACCAAAAAGGTTCGGGAAAAATTAGAGATAAAAACAAAAAGATATGTACACCTGACAAGCCGAAAACCTGAAAAGGCGGCTTGGGCAAAAAAGGGTATCCCGGTGGATTGAAAATTTGAAAAGACAGTCTAGGCAAAAGTTAGGGATTAAAGCGTACGACTATGTCCCATCATCTCGTCACTTGCCTACCAAAAGAAGATTTGTCATTTCAATCGGCAATTACCAAGCACCTCATAGGTTGGAATAATACTTGATCCACAAGGCCCCCGCAGGCACCTTCTCCCGCAGATACAGGGGCAGAAAAGTCTCGATGCAAAGTCATTATCATATCCTCATCACACGTCACAGTAACATCTACACTCCCTGCAGAGTAAGAAAAGGACAGTGGTGTTAATTCTCCCCAGCTGAGGCTCACAACCACGAATGGGTCGGTAAGATTCTCCCCAAGCAGAGTTTATCTATCACCAGCACTGGAAGATTATCCCCATTGGATTCTGGAAGATTATCCCCAGTAGAGTCTAAAAGATTATCCCCAGTGAAGTTGCCATTGGAAAATTATCCCCAGCGGAGTTCATTCTTTTCACAGACAGAAATTCAATCCCCAATAGGGTTCACTGTCACCAGCAACAGTAATTCATCCCCAGCTGAGTTTTATTTCTCCAAATCCGCAGATCTTCTAGAAGAGTATATACTCCTCACAGAGTCATTTCCCCTTCAGTACATTCCCCAGCAGAGTTATTCTCTCCTGCAGGATTATTCTCTCAATCATCTTCGGTCGTTATCTCCAGCGAGCGAAGCTGTTTATTCTCCAACAACAGTCAGGGATTTATTTTCCCAAACTCGGACGTACCACAATAGCATTTCATGTTCATATATCATGACGTGCGCATACATATTGCATACAACATAATTTCATTTATTTTGAGAACATCATCATACAATGCATGTCATGTATCATATACAATTAATCATGTACCTTTTCAGGAAAGATGGTTATCATCAACAACTTCCTGCAAGTTCAAGATTAACTCCGGAAACTAAATAGACTTTACACGGGTTCGTCACGAAGCAATCTTACACGGGTTTCTCATAAATACAGCTTTACACGGGTTCGTCACAAAGTAACCTCACCCAGGTTCCTCCTGAAGTTTTACACAAACTTATCACAAAGTAACCTTACCCAGGTTCCTCCTGAAGTTTTACACGAACTTAACTTATCACAAGGTGACCTTACCCAGGTTCCTCCTGAAGTTTTACACAAACTTATCACAAAGTAACCTTACCCAGGTTCCTCCTGAAGTTTTACACGAACTTAACTTATCACAAGGTGACCTTACCTAGGTTCCTCCTGAAGTTTTACACAGACTTATCCTGAAGCAACCTTACCCAGGTTCTTTCTCGGTCCTGAAATAGTTTCACCCAAACTCCTCATGAAGCAGCCTTACCTAGGTTTCTTCCCGGTTCAGATGCAGTTTTACCTAAACCCCTCATGGAGCAACCTTACCTAGGTTCCTTCTCAGTTCAGATATAGTTTTACCTAAACCCATCATGGAGCAACCTTACCTAGGTTCCTTCTCAGTTCAGATGTAGTTTTACCTAAACCCATCATGGAGCAACCTTACCTAGGTTCCTTCTCAGTTTAGATGTAGTTTCACCTAAACCCATCATGGAGCAACCTTACCTAGGTTCCTTCTCTTTCCCGATGTAGTTTCACCTAGACTCATTCTGGAGCAACCTTACCTAGGTTCCTTCTCTTTCCTGATGTAGTTTCACCTAGACTCATCCTGAAGCAACCTTACTTAGGTTCCTCCTCAGTCCGGATGCAGTTTTACCCAAACTCTTCACAAAGCAACCTTACCCAGGTTCCTTCTCGGTTCAGACATAGTTTTACCTAAACTCCTTATAAAGCAACCTTACCCAGGTTCCTTCTCGGTTCAGATGCAGTTTTACCCAAACTCCTCACAAAGCAACCTTACCCAGGTTCCTTCTCGGTTCAGACGCAGTGTTATCCAAACTCCTCACGAAGAAACCTTACCCAGGTTCCTTCTCATAACCATGCTATCCATGTTTCTTTTCTCTTATCTCCAGACAGCAGTCCACAACACTGTAAGACCCATACCTATTGTGATCGGTGGATCTGGAACTGACTGTTTAACGCTGGTTCGCGAAATGTCGCGGAAGCAAGAGTCGCCACCGTCTTTTATTTTCTCCAACATGGATAGGACAAAAGCACAGCAAAATTCCTTATGAGATAGTTTCTCGGTTCGGGAGGTAGATTTATAGAAAGGGAAGGTGTTAGTACCCTTTCTATCCATGGTTATCCATGGGCTCTTAGATACTTGCTCATTTGTGTTTTCAAAAATGGTTTGTTTGCTTTTCAATTGTGGGTTTTAAAAAGTTTCTTTGAAAATTTCAGTTCGACTCTTGTATCGGTCCTCAAGAGTGTTTGAAAAGTTGCTTTCGAAAGCTTTTTGAAAAGTGTTGATGTGAAAAGTATTTTTTGAATTTGTCTTGAAATTAGAGCAAGTATCTAGAGTCGTCTACCTACCCTAAGGAATTCGTCTGTGTAAATGTCCTTAAAGTAGTGCCATCCCACCATTGAGAGGTAGGTAGCACCATCGTTGGAGGTGTTCGGGTCAATTCGAAGGTTCGGGACATGGTGATCACCAGAGCAATAGGAAGACACCTTAGAAGCTACCCTCATGCCAGGTTCCCGGATCATGAGGACTTACTAAGACATCCTCTACTCGACGATCACCTTTCGAGGGGCAAGGCAACAGTGAAGCGTACCCTAGGGGTGGTGTGTGATTTGTGTGTCGTTTTCAGATATTTTGTCTTGTTCATGTCATGGGTGATCTACGCTTTTGTTTTTATTTTAACATTCATTCTTGCATGCAATTATTAACAGTTAAAAAAGTGCGAGAATTAAAGGTTCCTAAACTATTACAAAGGCGCGGGTCCACATCGCCAAATTAAATCCAGGACCCGATTTGACATAAAATAAAGTGAAGTGCGAGAAATATAAATGTTTACACGGCTTTGGGAGAATTACATTAATATTTAAAAGAACGGAAATAAAAAATGCGAAGAGAATTGAAATCGAAAGCGAGGGCGTTGGACCCTTTTTAATGAAATTAAATTACGATTTAACAAATTAATTAAATTAAAATAAAAAGAAAAGATTTTTGAGTTTTTGTATTTATGAGAAAATTATGGAATTTAAAACCTAATTCTAGTTATTTTAATTTATTAAGAAAAGCATTAAAATTTAATCTAAAATTAACCTAATTAATTAATACAATTTTTTTTTACAAAAATAAATAATTAATTATTAATAATGAGAAAAGAAAAGGATAAAAGTCTTTTAAAACCCTAATTCTACAAATTTTAAGTTTATTAGAAAATATTAACATTTAAACCTAAAGTTAAGACTAAATTAATTAACAAGATTTATTTACAAAAAATATTAAACCAAATATATTTATTTATTTTTTGTCTTTTCTGATTTTTTTATTATTTTTATGTGAAATTAATTTTTATTGAATTAAAAAGAAAACAATTGAATTAAAACAAATAATAAAGGAAAATAGAATAAAGAAAAGAGAAAGAAATACAATACAAGGGGGGGGGGGGGGGGTTCTGCCCCAATCAGGAGGTGTTGTCCAGCAATTAAGCCCAAGGAGCCTGGCCCTTTTTTGACTTCTCAGTGTTCACGTGTGTGGGCGTTGACTGATGCCCATGGTGTTCTTCAGATTATAGCCCTTTGATTGATCTCAATAAGCGCGTGGCAAGCCTGGATGATGGACGTATGGTGAACCCTGGGATTGAAGCTGCATGGGATTATATTAAAACAAAATATATCAAGAATATGGGGGGACCTGGGAATCGAACCCAGGTCCCAGTGCCTTATGAGACAACGCCTTAACCATCTGTACCAACCACGCGCTTTGTTTATTATATGACTAACAATCAATATGAGATAAAACAAGAGTTAGTGGGGTATTTTCGCGCGAATTTCAAATGCTCCACTCCTTGGCCTACACATCACCATCTTCTCCAATGGCTTGTTGTACCTGCAAAAAAAACAAATTGAATAGCGGGGGTTTTAAACCCCCACTAAGTGGTAAACAGGATAATAGCGATTAACACATGGTGGCTCATAAATTGAGCGCGACATGTGTGTTCGATTCACATGAAGCTTCTGAATCCAATAGCCTTGGTCTCGTGGTCTAATTTTTCTGGACGAGGAAACCCCCAATTTTTCAGTTTCGTAACCCTAGTAAGCTTTCATGGTGATTTCGCGTATAGGCCAGCAAAACTCAATCAAAACATATGGTTAGCTTTAGAATGATCCAATTAACATAAATCAATAAATAAAATGCAATGAGGATGCTTAAAAACTGAAACACGAATATGCATATTTTCATGAAAAGTGAAACATATTTCTACCAATTCTTTGTGTTAAAACTAGTGGCTTTGATCCAGGAATGTTCACTGATGCTTCAGGAATGTAATGGAGTCAATATTTTGCCTTGAAACTCCTTGAAATCGTGATTTCAGTTTTTGAAAATTTGGAAAAAATGCCAACTTTGTTCTTCAGATGGGGCGCAGCTTAGAGGTTCCTTGCACTAGGTCTAGCATCTGGCTTATGTATGGAGTGAATTAGGGTTGAGTTTTCAATCAAAAGATCTTTGCATTGATGAGAACAATATTTGATTTTCATGCATAATTTTTCATTCTTTTTCACATGTGTTTTGATACCAATTATGTCCAAATCACCTTGATTATTTCCATATCTGATAATGCACGAAATCTTGAAGATATTTCATGCATAAAAAGATTTGAAAAGCTTGCTTTGGTATTTTTCACATATTTTATTTTATTAAATGAATTAATAGCAATTTAAAATTCAAATAAATAAATAAAAATGATGAATAAATTCCCTTTGGGCCCAATGGTCGTGCACATGCTTTGGATGATGATTCTTGGAAGAAAAATGTGGCCCATTAGCAATTTTAAGGCATTTGAAGCAAAGTTGACTTTTCAAAATACCCAAAAATTTCCCAACTTCCACAAGGCATATCTTGCTCAATTTTTAAGCTTTGATCATGTTCTTGGACATTTTGGAAAGGTCTTGAAGTCCTCTAACCAATTCCTTTGGTCCCATGTCATTTTGATTTACCAATCTCAAGTTATGGTCTTTGACTTAAAGTCTCTTTTTGTTGACTTTTGAAAATGACCTATAATGTTGAAATTGATAACTTTTTGTGAGAGCATTTCTTGGACTTGAAGTGTGAAGAGGAGTTGTAGAAAATGTCTTTCTATTCAAAATGAGCTTTGGATGGAATTTTTCTGATAAACCATGTGGAAGTTATGCCTTGGTCAAGTTACAGTTGACTTTTTCAACTGTCCAAATATGGAAACTTTTGCATCTTGAGACTTTTTGAGCCAAGCTTTGAGAATCATGATCAAGCATTGATCAAATGATGTTTGTGGCTCCAAAATAAGATGTTGACCAAAAATTTGAACTTTTGACTGTCAAATGACCATTTTGCCCCTACAGTTGACTGTTGAGCAATTAGGGTTTTTGACTGTGCAATTTTGTGCTGTAAGTCTTGAAACTTGACATGAGGATACTTGACCATGTTTATAGGCATGTGGGACTTGATTGGACCCTTGGAAACTTCATTTTCTTTGTCAGAACCAAAACCCTAGTTTTTGACTGTTAGGAGGCCATTGGACTGTGCAACCCTTGGGGAATTTTGAAGCATGCTCTTTGCAATCCTTGAAGAATATGGGAGGGAAAATTTTGGGGTACAACAGTTGCCCCTGTTCAATCTTCTTAGACCTGAGGATGCAGATTGGCTGACGTGCCTTTCGTAATCCGAAGGTGGAAGATGATTGAACACTAGAGTGCCCAGAAATTTGCGCTCACATAGTAGTGTGATGGAGGGAATGGGCTTATAGATGCCATTTGGAGATTGATGGATAGGAAAATGGGCTTATAGATGCCATGCTAAGAGATGATGGAAGGTGGATGGGCTTACAGATGCCATCTGGATGTTGATCGCATAAGAGATTCCTTAGCGAAAACTTGCGTACCTGAAAAAGAAAATGATTACCTGACCTGTTACAGGAGCTGGTCATCAGATTCTTTGTATAGATATGTACTGACTGGTTACAGGAGTTGAATTTGGAGCTTCAAAAGGTGATGAATGAACCAGGGATGGTTACTACCTCAACAGGAACGCTGAGAGAATCTTGGGCGATTACTACCTCAACAGGAATGCTGAGAGAATCTTGGGCGACTTCAACCTAAACAGTAACGCTGAGAGAATCTTGGATATCTTCTACTGAGTCTTTATCAGGAAAATATGTTAGGGGTCGATTTAGCTGGACTAGAGAAGGCCTTTGACTGGATAAGGAACAGAAAAATCTTAGGGTCGATTTAACTGAACCGGACAAGGTCTTGAAATTTTCAACTGGATAAGAAACAGGGAGATCTTAGGGTCGATCTGACTGAACCAGAGAAAGCCTTTGATTGGATAAGAAACAGGAAGATCTTAGGGTCGATCTAACTGAACCGGTCTAGGTCTTGAAATCTTCAACTGGATAAGAAACAGGGAGATCTTAGGGTCGATCTGACTGAACCAGAGAAGGCCTTTGACTGGATAAGAAACAGAAAAATCTTAGGGTCGATTTAACTGAACTGGTCTAGGTCTTGGAATGTCTTCAACTGGGTAAGAAACAGGGAGATCTTAGGGTCGATCTGACTGAACCAGAGAAGGCCTTTGACTGGATAAGAAACAGTAAAATCTTAGGGTCGATTTAACTGAACCGGTCTAGGTCTTGAAATGTCTTCAACTGGATAAGAAACAGGGAGATCTTAGGGTCGATCTGACTGAACCAGAGAAGGCCTTTGACTGGATAAGAAACAGTAAAATCTTAGGGTCGATTTAACTGAACTGGTCAAGGTCTTGATTATAGCTGAGAACTTAACTGGATCTTTCCTGAAAGGTAAAGGTCAGTCATATGCAATGCGTGATACGGATCAAGCAATGATGTTCTCAACATAAATGAGATTTGTAAGATGTGATGCGTATATGCATGCTATAATGTATGTTATGTTTATGAATGTATCTTTTCGTCTTAGGAAAATAAATCCTCGACGGGTGCCGGGAAGTCACTCCTGGGCTGATGTTGAAGAATAGATCTTTGCTTCCGCTGGGGATGATAGTTGCAAGAATACCGGTAGGAGAAGATGACTCCGTTGGGAAATGAACTTGGCGAATGGATTACTCTGCGGGGAGAAAAGTACTCTAACGATCTTGCTGGGAAACAATACTCTGTGGGGAGAGAGGTACTTTGCTGAAGTGTTGATAATAACTTGCTGGGGATACCCTTGTTGTGTTGGAAGTGTTAATAGACTTCGCTGGGGATAAGAAGACTGTGTCGACGACGATCTTTCCGTGGCTTTTGGCTGAGGATAACCCAGTTATATCCTGGTAAGGAAATAACTCTTTTAAAGCCGGGATACGCGTTCGTGCTCTGCAGGGGTAAGCTTCCAGGATCTACTGGGGGTAAGCTTACTGCTTGGGGAGATGGATTCCAACTTTCCTGGGGAAACTGGACTGGACTCTCTTTGGGAAGTTTTGAAATGTATCGGGGAAGTGACTCCACTGAATGTTTGATATACCGCCGGGGAACAATCTTTAGACCAAAACTGCCGGGGATGCTCGTTAAGAATGCCTGTATACTGCTGGGGAATGTTGAGATCTGCTGGAGGATACCCAACTTCCTTAAGGTTGATAATAGCTTCGCTTGAGGAGAGTGCACTGACTTGCTGGCTCCCTCTCTGGGGAATTAAGGTATATCCTGGTTGTTCTTCAGCCGAACCTATCTTAGTACCTTGGTGGACAGGGCCATTAGATTATTTGGACGACTCAATATTGCCCCTGTTTCTGAGGTTGGAGAAGAAGACCTGTGAGGTGCCGATGATTGTTGACGGACAAATCTTCTTCTGGTAGGCAAGTGACGAGATGACGGAACATAGTCGTACGCTTTTGATCCCTAACTTTTGCCTGGACCGCCCTTTCGGGTTTTCAGTCCATCGGGATACCCTTTTTTGCCCAAGCCGCCCTTTCAGGTTTTCGACTTGCCGGGTGTACAGATTTTTTTCATTTCATCCCTTCATTTTGCCCGAACACTTTTGGTTCGCCGAGAAGCCCTTATTTTTGCCTATGTGTGTCAACCTAGCGGGTCTTTGATTATGCGTAGTATTCTTTCGACTATGTCCATGCTCTTAGGATGTAGGGAGGTGCCCCTGTCAGTAGTATTGCATTGCCGTACCACTAGAAGATGTCCGATTAGGCAAGATTCGTTGTCGGACTGCCCCAGGTGATCCAGATGGAGATTTGCCCCAAGTTGGTTGGCCTTTGGAGAGATTCTCCGAATCTTGGCTGGACTGCCCCAGATGATGGACACTGATCATGCCATGCCCCTTGTTTGGAAGTGTGTCTTCCATTGGAGGTGACTCTTTTGTTGAGAAGACCTTCGTTCATTGGATATTCGTTGCGCAAAGTTCTCTGCTGTTCAAACAAATAATCATATGCAAACAATGTTATCTTAAGAATGCAAAGCTTATGTCTGTCTTGAAATTTTTGAAAATGCATTTTTCAATAAAAGCCAATGACTTTTTTTTTGTAAACTGTGATGTCAACTCAGTATTTTATCGCAAGCCTTAAGGAGTCAGGATACCTTTCGTAACAGTATGCCTTCGAACTAACCCATGCTTCAGCTAGGACTTTTTAAGGGTTATAACGTGGCCTGTTTCACGGTTTAAGAAACAAAGGATAAAGGCTCAAATTATATTTGTACCCACCCGCTCTTCGTGATGTTCTTCAAACCTAAACTCATTTGGTCGTGCATTAGACTTTGTTTGGGTCTTTGTCCTGATATTCCAACGATGGTTCAGATGTTGATAGTTTATTTTGACCAGGCAGTCATTTCCTTTTTTGTTGAGGGTTTGTATGACCTCTTTCTTTTTTTGATTTTATGATCCCTGTTTTTTGCCTGAACTGTTTCTTTTGGAATTACAGTCAGCGGGATGCCCCAGTTTTGTAAGTCTCCTTCATAGGTTTTGACTTAATGGGTTTTTATTTTGAAAGATAATGACTGCCTTTCTGTATGATTGTTCGGAACCATCACTGTCTTTTGTTTTGTAAGGACCTCTTTTGATGCTATTTGTTGTGCACCTGGATCAACTGAGAAGACTACCCTGCCCCAGGTTATGATTAAGGGTTTTAAATTTCGAAAAGAAAAACTCCTACTTCTTTGGCTCAGAGGGGTTGACGAGGGATTATCTTCCTTATAACTCCAGTGTTTAGGGATTGAAACAATGCCTGTACCTCATCAGCGGGGTCTGTTCAAAAGCATACTGTAGATTGTGGTATCGTTTTCGTCATCCTCCCTCAAGAGGCTTAGCATTATTAACCAAAAGTTGATCATCACAAAAATATGAAAACAGTTTTAAGTATAGCAAACATAATTAATTCAAGACAGACATGTGTAATGCATTCATGAAATAAAAGAGTTTAACATGATAATTGTTTATTTGAATAAGAAAGGAAAAAAACAACTTGAATTCAAATGAACAAAAATCTCTCAATCCTAGCCATGTTTTGGCAAAGGAGCAGTGGTCACAATGGGAGTCTCAGCAGGCTCGAACTCGATCTCCTTAGCGTCGATCATATTCTGGATCTTGTATTTCAGCGCCCAACAGTCCTCAGTATCGTGCCCCGGGCTATCAGAATGATAAGCACACTTCGCCTCTGGATTGTAGTTTGGAGAGGAGGTCTTGGGATTTGCAGGAGGGTTGATCACCGCAATCAGGTTCATTTTCAACATGTGCTGCAATGCTTGTGACCATGACATGTTGATGTTGGTGAATTGTCTTTTAGGCTCGTCTGGCCTTCGCTGATTTCCCTTTTGTGGTTGTCGGCGTGGTACAGAACCAGAGATCATGACTGCCCCTGCATGTTGGTCATGACGACTCTTTTGACTGTACGCAGCATTAGATTCCTTCTTTCCCATGTAAGGCTTTTTGTGAGTATCAGAAGGGGTGGCCTCTTGAATCTTCCCATTCTTGATACCAGCTTCAATTCTTTCCCCAGTCAGAATGAGGTCGGTAAACCCTGCAGATGAGTTACCAATGAGATGATTGAAGAACGGCCCATATAGGGTCCCTAAGAACATATCAACGAGTTCCCGGTCAGTCAAAGGTGGTTGTACCCTCCCAACAAGGTCTCTCCATCTCTGCGCATATTCTTTGAAACCTTCGCTTGACCCTAGCGACATACCCTGGAGTTGGGTACGTGTAGGAGCAAGGTCGGCATTATATTGATACTGCTTATAGAAAGCAGTAGCCAACTCCTCCCAGTTACGAACCTTGGTCCCATCCAGCTGATAGAACCATTCGAGATGAGTCCCTGAAAGACTCTCCTGGAAGAAGTGGATCCACAAGTTCTTGTCCACTGAGTACGGTTGAATCTTCCGCACGTAGGATCTGAGGTGTAGCTTGGGACAAGACGCCCCGTCATACTTGGTAAAAGATGGTGCCTTGAACTTATGAGGAATGATCACGCCAGTAGACAAACCCAAGTCTCCAAAATCCAGCCCAGGCACTTGTTGGATCTCCATAGCATTCAGTCTGTCCTCCAACTGCTTGTACCGGTCTTCTGCAGGAGGATACTGTTCCTCATCAAAATCAGTCTCGTTTTTAGAGACCACCGGACTAGGACCTTTTCCCCCTTGGGGACTGCTCTTGCCTATAGAAGAACCAGCCTCTTCATTCTGCAGAGTGTTGCCAAACCTTCGGCCCGAGTTAAAAAGAACAGTTCTCCTCTTCTTCTTCTTCTCCTTCTTCAGGAGCAGAGCCTTCAGCTCTTCTTGGCCCTGAGCCAAACCCATGATTAGTTCCTGAAATTGTGCATTCTGCGCCTGAAGAGCCTTGATGGACATCTCGGTTGATGATGAGTCAGGATTTATGATGCTGCAATAAACAGCGAAGAACTGTAAGCAACCTGAAAAGAAGAAAACCTGCTATGCACATGATGAATGATATGTGTTTATGCAATGCATTCAAGGGTTCGAAAGTTCAAATTTGTTGTAGACAAAAAGGAACACACGTTATCATTAAGGAAATAATTATTCAGTACATCAAGGCCTCGTGGGCACAAATTACAAAGCAAATCAATCCAAAAAGACACTACGCATCCTCTTTGGAGCTATGTAGGTGTTGAGATTCCTCTCCTCATGCAATAGGCGGGTGAGCTCCAGGACCTTCTTTTCACTAGCATGTAGACTGGTCTCAAGGGAATTCCGTTCTTCCTTAAGCTGGATCCAGCTCTTCTGCATCTCTTCCCAGGATGTGGGCATATCAGGATGCTGAATGGTGTAGGACACTTCTCCTTCCAAGACTGGCTCTTTGATTACTGGGAGCATATGAGGATAAGGCATCACTAACTTCTGGGAGCGGGCTCGTACCCACTTGAGATAAGGTTCCAACGGGATGGAGTTCCTGTGCCCCAGTGTCTTGTTGTCTATCCTACTTGGCATCCTCCAAGCTCTAATAAATCTCTGGCGAAGTCCTTGGGCATCGTTGTCGAAGTCAAAAACTATGTCAGGAATTAACATATCATGAGGGCCATCCCTCCGAGCATAACCAAACTGTCTCCAAGCCAGGCATGGGTTGTAAGTAATACCTCCTCTGGTTCCAAGTAAAGGAACATTAGGGTACTCCCCGCAACGATCAATGATAGTGACATCCTCTCTGGACCGAGGGCACCAATGTATATCTGCATGTGTAAGAGTCATCAACCGTTGTGACCATCTCAAACCCCGCTCGTTCTTCAAAACTGATTGTGGAAGGTGCGAAATAAACCACCTTCCCAGGAGAGGAGTGCAGCACATAAGGACACCTCTTTTTCTCATGGTTCGAGTGTAACATGAGTGAAGGATGTCCCCCAGCAACGTAGGTATAGGATTCCTGGACATGAAGATCTGGACAACACTGATATCTATAAGCTGATCTGGGCTAGGGAACAACACCAAACCATAGACAAGGAGGGCCACAACTTCTTCAAAAGCTTGTAAGTCAATGGAGTTCCAACATTCATGGGCCTTTTCAAACAGAAACCTGGCTAAGAACCCTTTGATACCACTTCTAACTTCCCAATGTCCCTTGAGGTCAGATGATTGTAGGTGCAAGACTTTAGCAATCTCTTCAAGCTTGGGTTCCTTTTCCGTACCGCTGTAGGGTAGTTGATCAAGGATAGGAATCTTCAGGAGCCGGGAGAACTCCTCCAATGTAGGTACCAGCTGATAATCCAAGAAGGTGAAACAGTGATGCAGAGGGTCAAAGAACTGGAACAGGACCTTTATCATATCTTCCTCAATGTTGGTATTGACCAAGCTGATGAGTCTTCCATGTCTTTCACTGAATGAAGAGCTCTCGGGAATCCTGGATATAAGCTCCTTAAGCTGAGGAGGGATCCTTACAAGGCTGATTTGAATTGTCTTTCTGCGAACAGTTTCCATGTCCTACAAAACAAAGAACAAAGATGAAGATTCGAACCCCTGAAATGGTTAGTCAATGCATATGATGCTGGATGATGTCATGATGCTATGATTAAACACACCACAAATATTTACAAAGGCAAACATGTAAGGCACACAAGTCACACAAGACAAGCCCTTAGAGTTTAGGCCTGCATGGGGTCTGGGTATTACCCTCTTGAAGTTGGTGGGCTCAACCTGTCCTATTAGAAGTAACCGGGTTCTAGGGGTCCCAATATCACGGGATTGCTTTCATTGTTCATCGTTTCGATTTAGCCACTGAACTGGCGACCGAAATATTCCAGGAAAGCAACCCTCAATTGAGTGTAGTATCGAGTATCAACCAACCTCGGACTGCACCAAAGTCAGTTATCTCACTACCCTAAAGAGGCCAAGATAGTTCAATTAAGGTTCCTAAGGTCTGTTGATGCTTCACGACACCACGCGGAGACCCCGTACTCTCCTTGACTGAACTCAAGGGTTACCGGTACACACCAAAGTGCCACATCAACGTAGCAGACTGTTTCAACCATGTCGGTATACCCCGCACAGTTCCCTCACAATCTTGTTGCTACTTTCTAAGAAGGTATCCCCCAGACCCGGGTTAGGATCTATAGAACTCCCAAGACAGTCCCACAATTTAAAGCAAGCAAATCAATACAATTGAAAATGCAGTTATGAACTAACCCTAAGGTACACCTCACTTTATAAAGATGTCCCCAACAGAGTCGCCAGTTCTGTGATCGGTGGATCTGGAACTGACTGTTTAACGCTGGTTCGCGAAATGTCGCGGAAGCAAGAGTCGCCACCGTCTTTTATTTTCTCCAACATGGATAGGACAAAAGCACAACAAAATTCCTTATGAGATAGTTTCTCGGTTCGGGAGGTAGATTTATAGAAAGGGAAGGGGTTAACACCCTTTCTATCCATGGTTATCCATGGGCTCTTAGATACTTGCTCATTTGTGTTTTCAAAAATGGTTTGTTTGCTTTTCAATTGTGGGTTTTAAAAAGTTTCTTTGAAAATTTCAGTTCGACTCTTGTATCGGTCCTCAAGAGTGTTTGAAAAGTTGCTTTCGAAAGCTTTTTGAAAAGTGTTGGTGTGAAAAGTATTTTTTGAATTTGTCTTGAAATTAGAGCAAGTATCTAGAGTCGTCTACCTACCCTAAGGAATTCGTCTGTGTAAATGTCCTTAAAGTAGTGCCATCCCACCATTGAGAGGTAGGTAGCACCACCGTTGGAGGTGTTCGGGTCAATTCGAAGGTTCGGGACATGGTGATCACCAGAGCAATAGGAAGACACCTTAGAAGCTACCCTCATGCCAGGTTCCCGGATCATGAGGACTTACTAAGACATCCTCTACTCGGCGATCACCTTTCGAGGGGCAAGGCAACAGTGAAGCGTACCCTAGGGGTGGTGTGTGATTTGTGTGTCGTTTTCAGATATTTTGTCTTGTTCATGTCATGGGTGATCTACGCTTTTGTTTTTATTTTAACATTCATTCTTGCATACAATTATTAACAGTTAAAAAAGTGCGAGAATTAAAGGTTCCTAAACTATTACAAAGGCTCGGGTCCACATCGCCAAATTAAATCCAGGACCCGATTTGACATAAAATAAAGTGAAGTGCGAGAAATATAAATGTTTACACGGCTTTGGGAGAATTACATTAATATTTAAAAGAACGGAAATAAAAAATGCGAAGAGAATTGAAATCGAAAGCGAGGGCGTTGAACCCTTTTTAATGAAATTAAATTACGATTTAACAAATTAATTAAATTAAAATAAAAAGAAAAGATTTTTGAGTTTTTGTATTTATGAGAAAATTATGGAATTTAAAACCTAATTCTAGTTATTTTAATTTATTAAGAAAAGCATTAAAATTTAATCTAAAATTAACCTAATTAATTAATACAATTTTTTTTTACAAAAATAAATAATTAATTATTAATAATGAGAAAAGAAAAGGATAAAAGTCTTTTAAAACCCTAATTCTACAAATTTTAAGTTTATTAGAAAATATTAACATTTAAACCTAAAGTTAAGACTAAATTAATTAACAAGATTTATTTACAAAAAATATTAAACCAAATATATTTATTTATTTTTTGTCTTTTCTGATTTTTTTATTATTTTTATGTGAAATTAATTTTTATTGAATTAAAAAGAAAACAATTGAATTAAAACAAATAATAAAGGAAAATAGAATAAAGAAAAGAGAAAGAAATACAATACAAGGGGGGGGGGGGGTTCTGCCCCAATCAGGAGGTGTTGTCCAGCAATTAAGCCCAAGGAGCCTGGCCCTTTTTTGACTTCTCAGTGTTCACGTGTGTGGGCGTTGACTGATGCCCATGGTGTTCTTCAGATTATAGCCCTTTGATTGATCTCAATAAGCGCGTGGCAAGCCTGGATGATGGACGTATGGTGAACCCTGGGATTGAAGCTGCATGGGATTATATTAAAACAAAATATATCAAGAATATGGGGGGACCTGGGAATCGAACCCAGGTCCCAGTGACTTATGAGACAACGCCTTAACCATCTGTACCAACCACGCGCTTTGTTTATTATATGACTAACAATCAATATGAGATAAAACAAGAGTTAGTGGGGTATTTTCGCGCGAATTTCAAATGCTCCACTCCTTGGCCTACACATCACCATCTTCTCCAATGGCTTGTTGTACCTGCAAAAAAAACAAATTGAATAGCGGGGGTTTTAAACCCCCACTAAGTGGTAAACAGGATAATAGCGATTAGCACATGGTGGCTCATAAATTGAGCGCGACATGTGTGTTTGATTCACATGAAGCTTCTGAATCCAATAGCCTTGGTCTCGTGGTCTAATTTTTCTGGACGAGGAAACCCCCAATTTTTCAGTTTCGTAACCCTAGTAAGCTTTCATGGTGATTTCGCGTATAGGCCAGCAAAACTCAATCAAAACATATGGTTAGCTTTAGAATGATCCAATTAACATAAATCAATAAAGAAAATGCAATGAGGATGCTTAAAAACTGAAACACGAATATGCATATTTTCATGAAAAGTGAAACATATTTCTACCAATTCTTTGTGTTAAAACTAGTGGCTTTGATCCAGGAATGTTCACTGATGCTTCAGGAATGTAATGGAGTCAATATTTTGCCTTGAAACTCCTTGAAATCGTGATTTCAGTTTTTGAAAATTTGGAAAAAATGCCAACTTTGTTCTTCAGATGGGGCGCAGCTTAGAGGTTCCTTGCACTAGGTCTAGCATCTGGCTTATGTATGGAGTGAATTAGGGTTGAGTTTTCAATCAAAAGATCTTTGCATTGATGAGAACAATATTTGATTTTCATGCATAATTTTTCAATCTTTTTCACATGTGTTTTGATACCAATTATGTCCAAATCACCTTGATTCTTTCCATATCTGATAATGCACGAAATCTTGAAGATATTTCATGCATAAAAAGATTTGAAAAGCTTGCTTTGGTATTTTTCACATATTTTATTTTATTAAATGAATTAATAGCAATTTAAAATTCAAATAAATAAATAAAAATGATGAATAAATTCCCTTTGGGCCCAATGGTCGTGCACATGCTTTGGATGATGATTCTTGGAAGAAAAATGTGGCCCATTAGCAATTTTAAGGCATTTGAAGCAAAGTTGACTTTTCAAAATACCCAAAAATTTCCCAACTTCCACAAGGCATATCTTGCTCAATATTTAAGCTTTGATCATGTTCTTGGACATTTTGGAAAGGTCTTGAAGTCCTCTAACCAATGCCTTTGGTCCCATGTCATTTTGATTTACCAATCTCAAGTTATGGTCTTTGACTTAAAGTCTCTTTTTGTTGACTTTTGAAAATGACCTATAATGTTGAAATTGATAACTTTTTGTGAGAGAATTTCTTGGACTTGAAGTGTGAAGAGGAGTTGTAGGAAATGTCTTTCTCTTCAAAATGAGCTTTGGATGGAATTTTTCTGATAAACCATGTGGAAGTTATGCCTTGGTCAAGTTACAGTTGACTTTTTCAACTGTCCAAATATGGAAACTTTTGCATCTTGAGACTTTTTGAGCCAAGCTTTGAGAATCATGATCAAGCATTGATCAAATGATGTTTGTGGCTTCAAAATAAGATGTTGACCAAAAATTTGAACTTTTGACTGTCAAATGACCATTTTGCCCCTATAGTTGACTGTTGAGCAATTAGGGTTTTTGACTGTGCAATTTTGTGCTGTAAGTCTTGAAACTTGACATGAGGATACTTAACCATGTTTATAGGCATGTGGGACTTGATTGGACCCTTGGAAACTTCATTTTCTTTGTCAGAACCAAAACCCTAGTTTTTGACTGTTAGGAGGCCATTGGACTGTGCAACCCTTGGGGAATTTTGAAGCATGCTCTTTGCAATCCTTGAAGAATATGGGAGGGCAAATTTTGGGGTACAACACCTATCAAACATGATCAGTTTCACCTTTCCTTAGTAGGTCGCGGTGCAGCCTGTACACAACTAGATACGCAGTTCACTTCCGCTTCCTCAAGCCAGAGTTAATTTCTCAGTTGAATAACGGATGATTGAAGTTCCTAAATTTCGACATAGATGATTCCTCAGTAGAACAAACGGACGAGTTCCTAAATTTCGACAAAGATGCTTCCTCAGTAGAATAAACGGACGGGTTTCTAAATTTCGACAGAGATGTTTCCTCGGTAGAATAAATGGACGAGTTCCTAAATTTCGACAGAGGTGATTCCCCAGTAGAATACGGGCGACCGAAGCTCCTAAAATTCTACTTCTCTCAACAAAGATCAGCCTTCCCCATCGAAATCTTCCTCAACAACAGGTATACAAGCTCTCGCTAAGGAATATCTTATGCGATCGAAACTCCATCAGATGGCATCTTTAAGCCCATCCCCTCGTCATCAATTTCCAAAATGCATCTGTAAGCCCATTCTCGACATCGCAAGACAATTACCACTTCATACGAGTGCAAATTTCTGGGCACTCTAGTGTTCAATCCTCTTCCACCTTCGGATCACGAAAGGCACGAAAGCCAATCTATATCCTCAGGTTTAAGAAGATTGAACAGGGGAAGCTGTTGTACCCCAAAATTTTCCCTCCCATATTTCTCAAAAGATTTCAAGAAAGATCCCCAAGTTGCTCAAGGTAGTCCAAGGGTTAGCCAGAAAAGCTCTCTCCTAAGGCAGTCTACCTCAAATTAGGGTTTCATGTTGCATCAAGATACTTGAGTCCAAGGGAATCCAAATTCTCAACATTTTCCTAATATGTTCTCAAGATCATTCATGTCAAGTTTCAAGCCTTGCTGAGGAAGTTTGCTCAGTCAATTTCTCAAAGGCCTGAAAATCGACTGTGCTAGGGCAAAACTCAACTATGGCTTACATATTGTCAAAATTCAATATTTTTGTTCAACATCATCATTTTTAAGTATATTTCATCATTTGATCAAGGGTTGATCATTATTCATCAAGGAATGCTCATAATTCATCAAAAACCAAAAATTGCTAAATTAGGGTTTTGCAGGAAAAGTCAACTCAACTTTGACCAAGCATAACTTTCTCATACTTTATGAGAAATGACCCATCCAAATCTCATTTTTAAGAGGATGCAATTAACTACAATCCATTTTCATCTCCCAAGTTCAAAATATGCACTCACCAGAAGTTATGAATTTAGACATTATAGGTCATTTTGAAAAGTCAACAAAAACACCTTCTTTGTCAAAGCTTCTTACAAGAACATGGAAGATCCAATTGATATGAAATCAAAGAGGTTTCTTAGGGGACATCGTAAGCTTTCTAAAAAGTCCAAGAACACCCTCATAAGGTTAAAATTGAGAGAAATATGCATTGTTAAAGTTGAACAATTTTTGAAAAAAATGCATGAAGAAAATATTGACCAAACTTGGATTTGTTTTCCAAATGAGCCTACCTTTTCAAGTTTGAAACTCATTCCTAACATGGTCCACGACCTCTAAGTCCACCCATACATTTTTCTACTATTTATGCTATTTATTTTGATATTTTATTCATTAAAATTCAGAATTAAATAAATAAATAATAGAAATAATGTAAATTTTGATATGAATCCATTTTAGGAAAGTTTTATGCTGGTTTATGTCAATTGATTTCATGCAATAACTCTTCAAATATGTCCAGGTTCATCCACATGTGAAAATGGTATAAAATCATCAAATATGGCATTTTTTCAAATTTTGATCATGGTCTTAAAACACAACATTATGAGGGAGATTCTTTCCATGATTTCTTGTCTCCTCATTCTCCTATATAAATATAGAGCCATACAAGCTTGAAAGGGACGAAAATCCTCTCTAAAAATCTCTCAAAAAGCTCTCTAAAAGCTCTTTAAAAAGCTCTCCAGAAATCAAAGAATTGGTGCAAGTCATATCTCGAGGTTCCAGTCTCTCTCAATTGAAATCAAGCCTCAAACCATCCTCTTGAAGTCCTCAAGAGTCTTACAAGGCCCAAGAGAAATCCATCACACGCCTATCACGCCCCCATTTGACAACACCGGTTTGGTAAAATTTTAAACTTTGAATCTCTAATTTTAATCACATTTTATGGTATGCTAACGTTTGTTTGAGTTTATATAGAACGGTTATGGATGGTTGAATCATAGGTTCCACGCAAGAATAAAAAAACACCATAGTTAGAGCATGAAGCTTTTGAAGATTCGGGCCTAGGGATTTCTGATGATTGCACCCCCTGTTTACTTTTGCTACTAGGCCCATCTTTATTTTCATGTTGTATTCGTTTTGCTTATTTCTTTTAATCCTTTTTTTATCAATAAACAAATATAAAAATCACATAAAAATAGATTTAGGATTTTTTTCTTAATTAAATTTTAATTTTAGGTAAAACTTTAATTTCTTTTTGTAAATAACTTAAAAATAATTAAAATAAATAGGTTTTATTACTAACTTAATTATATTTTTATTTTTTCCTAAAATAACCAAAGAAACCAAAATAGGTCATGTAATTATTTTTATTAATTAATTTAATTAACTAATTAATTGCATATTTAATTTAGAAAACTTATTTCTTTTATTAAAAACAACAAAAAAACAATTTTTCTTTTAATTAGGTTAAAAGGGTCAAAACCTTAAATTCTCGTCGATCTTAATTCTTCTCGCGCGCTTTATTTTTATTATTTATCATATTGACGTAACTGCCTACAGTTTGTAATAGTTTAATTATGACGTTTATTTACATTTATCGCTTTATTTTCAAAGGGTTTATTTTTGGCTATGTAAATACCCGAAGCCTTTGTAATAGCGTAGTTTAAATTCCGCACTTTAAATTCCACAAATTATTAATTGTTAGATGTATGATATATGGATGCATGACAAGAATGTATGATTAATTTTAAAATAGTTAGATCACCCTAAATGTGCAAAGATAAATAAACTGAAATTGAATCATTCGCACATGCGCACTCCTAGGGTACACTCCCACTTGGTTGCCTTCGGTAAATGGTCATTGAGTATAAGATGCTTTAGTGGTTGTCCTTTTGTCTAAAAAAAGATCAAAGTCCCGATTCGGAAAAGTTGCCTCAGAATGGTTGCCTTGGAATTGTTGTCTCGAATAATTGATCTAAGACATTAGGGTTATTACTAAGACGTCCTAACATTGCTTTAGCGACCATGCGTCCCTTTCGAATTGACCCTCAAAACTCCAACAATGATGCTACCTACTCACTAATAGTGGGATAGCGTTGTCTAAAGGAAACAAGCATAGAAAGATTCTTTTTTCGAGTAGGTAGATTAGTTCTTAGATACTTGCTCATTCCAAACAAATTTTTCACACTTACACTCCTTTACAAACAAAGTTTTCAAAAACACTTCATTACACTCTTGAAGACAGAAGCAAGAGTTAAATCGAAGTTAAAACAAAAACTTTTTAAAGCCCACAAACACAAAGAAAACAATTTTGAAAATGATGAGCAAGTACCTAAGAGCCCGTAGATAACTACGGATAGAAAGGGTGCTAATACCTTCCCTTTCTATAATCTACCCCCCGTACTCAGAAATATCTCGAAAAAGGAATTTTTCTGTGCTTTTTTCCTTTCCTTGTTGGATAAAATAAAAGACGGTGGTGACTCTTGCTTACCGCGACATTTTGCAAACACAAACGCAAAACGCAAACCAGCAAATTCCTTAAACAAATAGGGAAACACGTCCCGGTTCTGGCCACCATATCACAGGTACGAATCTCAATAACACGATGATCACCAAGCTCTATAAGCAATTCAAGATACAACATCATAACTCTTCTTCCTACCAGCCGAATATGAATGGCGCTGTTAAAGCGGCTAGCAAGAACATCAAGAAGATTATACAAAAGATGATGGTGACATACAAAGACTGGCATGAGATGTTACCATTCGCTCTTCATGGGTACCGTACCTCAGCATGGACATCGACAGGGGCAACACCATACTCTCTAGTATATGGCATGGAGGAAGTCCTACCCATTGAGGTTCAGATTCCTTCTTTAAGGATTATGAAAGATGCGGGTTTGAACGAAGACAACTGGATCCAAACTCGACTTTACCAACTGAATCTGATTGATAAGAAGAGAATCATTGTTGTCTGTCATGGTCAAATGTATCAAAAACGGATGATCAAGGCTTTTAACAAAAAAGTTAGATGCCAAGAGTATCAATTCGGGGATCTAGTGATCAAGCGCATCATATTGCCACAAAGTGATCCCAGGGGAAAATGGACTCCCACATACGAAGGGCCATTTGTGATTAAAAACATCTTCTCGGGTGGAGCCATGATTCTGACCACCATGGATAGTGACGACCTTCCTCACCCTGTCAATGTAGACATAGTGAAAAGATACTACGCATGATAAAAGACCCGCTAGGTTGACTGGCCTAGGCAAAAATAAGGGCTTCCCAGCGAACCAAAAGGGTTCGGGAAAAAATAAGGGATGAAAATGAAAATTTTGTACACCCGGCAAGTCGAAAACCCGAAAAGGCGGCTTGGGCAACAAAGGGTATCCCGATGGACTGAAAACCCGAAAGGGCAGTCCAGGAAAAAGTTAGGGATGTAAAGCGTATCACTATGTCCCATTGGATCACCTTGCAATCAGACCTCATTATCAAAGGTCAAGCTCGAACGACGCTGGTCCATCTAATCAGCTTCGGACAAGCAGCAAAGTGATGAGACGCTCAAAGACATAGCGACAATAGTAGAATTGGAACCCAATGGGATTGTTGCACATAGCTGTTTTCTTTTTGTTGTACACAATATTGTATAGCTTCCTTATACGGTGGCTTTCTCTTACTAGAGCGTCAGCTTCCTTGTACAAAAACGTCTGTTATCGGCCAACTTCGAAATTAATACAAATCATTTTTACAAAACTATTTGTTTTTCTTTTTCTGTCTTGTTTTGCAAGAACGTCCAATGATTTATTCTTGACATATGCATTTGAATATGATTGATGTTCATAAATATTTACATAAGAAACGGAAAGACAATTGCTCATAACTTAAGAAACAGGGGCAAAAACAAAAATGTCCTAACCCGACAGTTACTCTATCCAGCAGGTACCAGGGCAGAGACAGCTTTGAAACACAATCATAAGTGCATACGACCTTGTGACATTTGTACTCCCCATAGAGTAAAAAGGTAATCAAAGCATTGATCTCAGCTTCCCCAAAGTAGGAGGTACTTTCCCTAGCCGGTTTGCTTCAGAGAACTAACAATTTTATTCCCCCAGCCGAATTTCATAATCACAAGCAGGTCATAAAATTTATCTCCCAAGCAGAGTTTACTTCCCTGAATATGGAAACTCAATCCTCGATAGAGTTTATCCCTCCAGTTACGGAAGTTCACCTTCCAACAGAATTATTCCCCCGCAGAGCTATTTTTCAACAGACTCTCTCCCTGGAAGAATATTCACAAACAATAAAGAGTAAATCTCCAACATAGTCATTTCTGTTCACCATCCCCAGCGGAAGTATAAGAACCATAGTTCTCTACAACAGTCAGGAATGCTATACTCTCCAACAGTAGTCATGGATTTATTTTCCCATACTCGGATATGTCACAATAGCATATCATGTTCATACATCATGACGTACGCATACATATTGCATACAACATAATCTCATTTATCTTGAAAACATCCTCCCATCATGCATTTCATGCATCGCATATAATTAATCTCGTTATCTTTTCAAGAAAGATGGTTGTCGCCAACAATTCCAACAGTTATACATGTCATATCTGCAGATTGCTAATGAAAAAATCAGTTCCCGAAACCAAACAGGTCAACTAAGCTACGTGACTAAAGGAGGTAGCCCTACTATCCAGGTTCCTTCTTATAGCCCTACTATATAGGCTTTCATCTCGAAGTAACCCTACTATCCAGGTTCCTTCTCATAGCCCTACCATCCAGGCTTTCATCTCTAAGTAACCCTACTATCCAGGTTCCTTCTTATAGCCCTACCATCCAGGCTTTCATCTCGAAGTAACCCTACTATCCAGGTTCCTTCTCATAGACCTACCATCCCGGCTTTCATTTCGAAGTAACCCTACTATCCAGGTTCCTTCTCATAGCCCTACTATACAGGCTTTCATTTCGAAGCAACCCTACTATCCAGGTTTCTTCTCTCTTATCTCCAGACAACAGTTTACAACACTGTAAGACCTGGACCCGACAAGATTCAGTCAATCTCACATTTCCCCAGTAAGTCGCGATGCAGCCTGGACCCTAACCAGATATGCAGCTTACTCCCCACCTCCTCAATCAGTAGTTAATTCTCCAGTAGAGTAGTGGACAACTGAAGCTCCTATACTCTATCTCCCAGGATGTAATCCGACATTCCCCGGTAAAGCCCCTCTCAATGGCAGGTACAAGAATTCTCTCAAAGGAATCTCTTATGCAACTGATATATTCTCTGGATGGCATCTTTAAGCCCATCTCCGACGATTCAGTCAACTTCCAAATGGCATTTGTAAGCCCATTCCCGATATCACCAATTTGTGTTACTTCATGCGAATGCAAATTTATGGGCACTTTAGTGTTCAATCATCTTCTACCTTTAGATCACGAAACGCAGACCAGCCAATCTACATCCTCAGGTTTAAGAAGATTGAACAGGGGCAGATATTGTACCCCAAAATTTTTCCTCCCATTTTACTCAACATATATTCATTGAAATCCTCAACTTGCCCAAGGATGCCCAAGGATTGATCAGGCAAATGCTCTCCTAAGACAATGAACCTCAAACTAGGGTTTCCATTTTCATCAAGATGGGTGAACTCCAAAGGTCTCAAATCTTTTCCATGGTCCTAATATGTTCTCAAGAATATCCATGTCAAGTCTCATGTCCTTCACAAGAAGTTTTCTCAGTCAACTGCCAAATGCCTGAAAATCAACTATGTTAGGTCAAAAGTCAACTGTGACCCACCTACAGTCAAACTTTAATATTTTTGGTCAACATAAACATTTTGAAATAATTTCCATCATTTGATCAAGGTTTGATCATTATTCCTCAAGGAATGCCCCAAATTCATCAAAACTCAAAAGTTGCTAAATTAAAGTTTCTATAGGAAAAGTCAACCGAACTTTGACTAGGCATAACTTTCTCATACTTTATCATAAATTTCTCATCCAAGGCTCATTTTGAAGAGAATTCAATTCCGTACAACTCATCTTCAGCCCTCAAGTTCAAAAAATGCCCTCATGAAAAGATATGAATTCAGACATTACAAGTCATTTTAAAAAGTCAACAAAAACACCTTTTGGGTCAAAGCTTCTTACATGAGCATGGAAGATCCAATTGAAATGAAAACAAAAGGGTTGTTTAGGGGACATCTCAAGATTTCTAAAAAGTCCAAGAACCCCTCCTTAGGTCCAAAATTGAAGGAGACATTCATTGTCAAAGTTGGCCATTTTTGGAAAATTGTCAAAAGTCAACAATGTCCAAAATTTCATTTTTTGTCAAATGGGCCTAACTTTTTATGCTTGCATCTTACTTCTAGCATGGTCCACGACCCAAACACATTTCCATGTATTATTGGATTTATTTATTTAATTTATTTTGATTTTAATCATTTAAAAATCAAATTAAATCAAATAAATAATCAAAATAATAAAAGATTTTATTGCAAATCTTTTTCTCATCAAATAATAATCAACAAAAGCTAGAAAATCAAGGAAAATTCGTGGAGAGAGAGTAAGATTTGATTTGTTCCAAAAATAAACAAAAAATTAAATAATTGAAGGAAGAATATTTTTCATCAAAGATTGTATTTTTTCCACTTATGTTGACCTAATGTGCTACAATATATAACCACAACAATCCCAGACCTAAAGGACACGAAAAGGATGCCTCCAAACCAAGAACAAAGTTTAAAAAATATTCAAGTTTAGTGCAATTTAAGTTCTCACGATCCATCCATTCTCCATTGATTCTAAGCCTCTAATCGTACTCCTGCAACATCAAGGGACTCAACCCAACTCCTGAGCAATCCTATAGCATAAAAAAATCAGCAAGTCCGTACCTCACTTTTGGGTAAGATTTCTTTGATCTCAAACTTGCACAACACCTAATTTAAATCCATATTGACTGCATACATGTGTTTCTATTAATGATTGTGAGTGTTTGAATGTATGACATGTGAAGCTAACACCCGAAATCACCCTTTGCCATTAACGACCGTGGTTTCATGTTTTTTCTCATAGCGATGTTTGCAAGCCGTTTAAGGGCAAGAGGAGGTCACCATTGGATCCGCAACCCTCAAATTAGGGGGTAGGGTCTAATTAATTGTTGTTTTTGCAGGTTTGTGTGAATTGGATGAAGGAGATGGCCGAAGAAGACGACCGGAGTTAGGGCTCCGGCGCTTCTCCGGTGAGTCAAAGGCTGAAGGTAGTATGACTGCATGCGTGGCTTGTCCTTATTACATGATTAGTCTATACTAGCTGACGTGTGAATTTGTTTAATTGACTGGGTTTAACACTTGATTTTCTTTTTATTATTTGCGTTTGGATATATGTATGAATGAACAATACAACATAGATGGCAAGGGAATGGGGCGTGTGAAACCAAAGACCTGAGTTCGACCCCAGGAGTGCACATTTTGTTATTTTCTTAACACTCTATGCAGGATCCCGTGCGCCTCATGATCAAATGTCCACCATGCGTCTCCAAATTCAACCACAAGATCTTATCATATCCAGATCCAACATCCAGTACGTGCAGTCATACCATGAACCACCAGAAGGAAGCTACACTGGATCAGGCGCAGGACCTTTGGGCCAACAAATTGGGATTTGCAAAGTTGCAAACCACACCTCCCAAATTGCTTCCAATCAGGTCCACTTTATTTTCCTTTTAATTTCTTTATTTGTTTCTTTTTAGTTTTTTTGTTTTAATTATTTTTTTGTTTTAATTATTTTTTTATTAAATCAAAAATCAGAAAATCACAAAAATATTAGGTTTAGTTTTTTTCATAAAATATTTATTTGCATTAATTAATTAGATTAATTAGGTTAACTTAAATACTTTTTTTCATAATTAAAATTTAATAGAAGTTAGGTTAATTTGCAAAATTAATTACTTTCCTCAAAAGTCCAAAAAATATTTTCTTTCACTGATTATACTTCTTTGAATTTAATTTTTAATTCCTTGTATTTAATTTTGTCGCGCTCATCTTTTTTTCAATTATTTTTCCTATTAATGTAACTGCTTCGAGTTTGTAATAGTTAATTAGGTTTATTATTTCGCATTTACTATTTTCCCCGGTTTTCGATTATGTAATCCCCCCCAAAGCCTTGCAATAGCTAGGGTTTTAATTTCTCGCACTTTACTTTCCGCAACTGTTAACTGCCTAGATGTATGAATAATAGGATTGAATGGCAAGACACATAAATTTAAAACGGTAGAAAACCCTAAACGTGCAAAGATAAAATTAACTGAAATCAAACACTTGCACATGCTCACTCCTAGGGTTTTCTCCACTCCGGTTGCCTTTGGCAAACGGTCATGAAGCATAGGGCATTTTAGTGGTTGCCCTCTAGTCCCAAAAGATAAAAAATGACCCATTCAGATGTTGCCTCGGAAAAGATCTTTAGGGTTTTAGAGTAACTACTAAAGTTTCCTAATCATTTCTTATGTGACCGTATTCGTCCCTTCGAATGTCCCTTAAATTTCAACAACGGAGCTACCTACTCCTTAATAGTAGGACAGCGCTGTCTAAAGGAAAACGAACAAACTTTTTCGAGTAGGTAGAAAACTCTTAAGTACTTACTCAAAACAAAAACTCTTTCACACAAACCCTTTTCAAAACAGTTTTCAAAACAACTCCGTCACACTCTTGAGGACAGATACAAGGGTTATCACGAAGTAAACAAAACTTTTCAAAACAAACACACACAAGCAATTTCAAAATGAGCAAGTACCTAAGAGCCTATGGAAAACCATTGATAGAAAGGGTGTTAACACCTTCCCTTTCTATAATCTACCCCCCCGCACTCAAAAACTCTCAAAAAAAGGTTTTTTCTATTCTTTTTCCCTTTCCTTTGTTGCATGAAATAAAAGTCGGTGGCGACTTTTGCTTACCGCAACATTTGCGAATACAAAACGAAAACCAGTATTAAAAGTCGATTCTGCCACCGTATCACAGAACTGGAGACTATGCTGGGGATTTAATAAATGGGATATACCTTAGGATTTAGGTCACTTCTAAAATTGTTTGCTTGTCTTTTGCTTTGCCTGCTTTATATTCAAGGGTTTTGTTGGGGTTATGTAGATCCTACACCTGGATCTGGGGACACCTTTTAGGTAAGTAGCAATAAACTATGAGGGAACTGTGCGGGGTATACCGACATGGTTGAAGCAGTAGCTACGTTGATGTGGCACTTTGGTTGGTACCGATAACCCTTGAGTCAATCAAGGAGAGTACGGGGTCGTCGCGTGGTGTCATAAAGTATCAACTGACCTTAGAACCTTTATTACACAACTTGTCCAGTAGGGCGTAGCGAGATGGCCGACTTTGGTGTATTCCCAAGGTCGACAGATGCTCGATGCTACACTCATTGGGGTTTGACTCTTGAGTTTTGTTTGGTTGCGAGTCAATCGCCTATTGAACGAAGCTTGGGGGAATGATCAGTGATATTGAGATCCCTTAGAACCCGGTTACTATTTATAGGATAGGTTGAACCAATCCAGCTTTAAGAGGGTATGACCTTTAAAACTCATGCAGGCCTTAAATTTAAGAACTTGGTGTGACTTGTTTGTTGCTTGCTATACATGTTATTTTTTAGCATAATCATGACATCATAAGAACAGAATGTCATACTAACCATTTCAAGGATTTTCTTGGGCTCATCTTTGTTCTATTTTGCAGATCATGGCATTCGCCCGTAGGAACACTATCCAGATTAACCTTGTGCAAGTGCCTGTCCAACTAAAGGACTTGACATTAAGGATTCCTGAAAGCTCTACCTTCACTGAAGAACATGGTAGGTTGCTCAACTTTGTCACTTCAAAACCTGATGAAGAATTGGTAAAAGTGCTATTTCAGTTCTTTGATCCTTTGCACCACTGCTTCACCTTCCCGGATTACCAACTAGTGCCTACTATGGAGGAATTTTCTCGGCTGTTAAGGGTACCTATTATTGATCAATTACCTTTCAACGGTATGGAAGAACATCCAAAGCCTGAAGAGATTGCTCGAGCTCTATCTTTACAATGGTCCGATGTAGTGACAAATTGGGAAACTAGGGGAAGTGTCCAAGGAATCCCGATTAAATTTCTATTCGAGAAGGTTTACTATTTTTGGGATACCTTGGATTTACAAGCTTTTGAAGAGGTATTAGCACTCCTCATCTACAGGATGGTACTTTTCCCTAATACGGATCAACTTGTAGATGTGAATACTATTAAGGTTTTTATCTCTCATAATCTGGTGCCTACATTACTTAGGTATGTTTTACATTCCCTGTATGCTAGTACTCTAAAGAGAAGGGGGACCCTCCTGTGTTGCACTCCTCCATTGGCTAGGTGGTTTATTTCGCACCTACCCAGGTCTATTTTGAAGAATGAGCAGGGTATGAAATGGTCTCATAGGCTGATGTCCCTTGCACCTTCAGACATTCATTGGTATTCACGATCCTCGGAAGATGTTATCATCATCGATCGCTATGCTGAATTCCCTAATGTCCCTCTATGATACGGTGGGAGAACTGGCTTGAGGTTTTGCGTTTTTATTTGAAAATGTTGCGGTTTAGCAAGAGTCGCCACCGACTTATCTTTTATCCAAAAGGAAAGGTGAAAAAGCATAGGAAAGACCTATAGAGATGTTTTCTTGAGTTCGGGGGGTAGATTATGAAAAGGGAAGGTATTATCACCCTTTTCATCCATGGTTTTTCATGGGCTCTTAGTTACTTGCTAGATCACTTGCTTTTGTTTGAATGTGCTTTGTGTGTGGTTTTTGAAAGTATTTTGAAAATGTAACTTTGTAATGATTCTCGTGTCTATAAGAATGTATACAAAGTGTTTGTTTCGAAAATAGTTCAAAGGGGTGTTTGTGGGATGTGTTTTTGAAAGTGATTTTGAAAAAAAAGGTTTTCTTTGTAATGGCTCTCGTTTCTATAAGAACGCGTACAAAGTTTTATCTTTTGAAAATGTTTCAAAGTGAGAGTGTTGGTGTATAAATGTTTTGTTGTGAGAAAGCGAGTAACTGAGAGCGAATCTACCTACTCGAAAGGTCTTAAGTGTGCTTTTCCTTCTCCTTTAGATGTTCCTATCTTACCATTGAATTGATAAGAAGCCCCATCGTTAGATGTGAAGGGATGGGCATTGGGGTCATCGTATGATCATGATAGCAATGTTGTGAGATGTCTTAGCATTTTTCTTTTAGGGACTAAGATCATTTTGAAAGGCAACTTTGATAGCATCATCGAGGGACTATGATCTTGTACTTTTCGATTCGTTTGTGCTAAGACATTCCACATGCATAACATGGCCAATTTGTAAGGCAACAAGTGAGATTACCCTAAGGGTGCATGTGTGCAAGTGTGTTTAATTTGTTTGCATTTAGTCTTGATTAGGGTTGTCTATTTGTCAATTTCAGGTCTTGCCATACATAACCTAATTACTAGCATTTACATTTGGAAGCGATAAATTGAAGAAATGTAAAGTCCTACGCTATTACAATATTTAGGGGATGGGGATACATATTTATGAATGAGGATTGCAAGTAAAAATAAGTCTTAAATTACTATTACAACCATATTGAAATGCATAAGAATGTATAAGAAAATGTGAAATAAACTTGTATTGTTTTAAGAAACTATTTTTGGTCTTTTGTTTTAAGAAATGAAATAAAGTGTGAAGAAAATACTTTTGATGTTCGCTGATTAATGGAATGAAGAGCAATAGCAAAAATAATGAAAAAGGAAAAAGAATCAGCGTGTCGATGATAAAATGAAGTCAGAGGTTCTGACCCTGGCACGCTGCAAAACAGAAACCTGTTAGTGAAAATGTATAAGGTCGGAAGTTCTGAACCCACTGGGAACGCAGTAGTTTTCAGAAGTTCTGATACCACTGGAAACAAAACAAGCTTCAGAAGTTCTGATACTACTGGCAGCTAAACAGACTTCAGAAGTTCTGAGACCACTAACAATAAAGCATGCTTCAGAAGTTCTGATACCACTGTCAAAACTTGGTCTTTCTCTCTCTATGCTAGTCAGAACATCCGTAATTTGGTTATTTCTCTATAAAATAGAAGACATGCATAGAACAGGTATAGCAGGTGTCATGGTGTTTCAGAAAATAAGAAATATCATAACTATAAGTCAGAGGCAAGCATGTATTTACTAATCCTAACTCTGAGTTCTAGTCTCTTCAAGAAGTTCTGAACTGATTTATCCTCTACTTAAACAGGCAGGTGCGTGAAATCTCAGAACATGTACAAAATTAGAAACATGATATATACATTGTATTTTTGAGCCTGTAAATCTGTTAATGCTTTAAGTAACATGATAAGAGTCAGCAGAAGCTTACCTTGCAGCTGAAAAGATTCTATGGGACAGAGGTTGATCCTGAATTCTGGTGAGGTTCTGAGCAACTTCTTCACGTGCTCAGCAGGATGGAGGTTCTCAACTTCTGGAACAACAAAGAGGTGATGTTCTAATTTCTTTGAGTAGATGGATGGAGAATGTGAGGTAGTATGAATACAGAAGTTTAGGCAGTTTCCAACGTGTGGATCAGAAACTGTGTGAATGGTTTTTAGTCAAGAAATAATTGAGAACAAGTGGAGTTTTGAATGCAAGGAATCAAAAGTTAACGAGGTTTTAAGTGTTGTGTTTACAGTTCTTGGAACTCTTGGAATTTTGGCAGGGATTCAAGGCTTTTCTTTCTCAAAATTTTGACCTCTTTCACAAATTTTTTCCGGCCCTTTCTCAGTGACCAATGGTGTTCTATTTATAGGCAAAGTTTTGTGGGTTTGAAATGTCAAGTAGCGCCAACATCATACGCTAGATGCTGACTTGTTCTTGAAGCAAGTTCAAAAAAAGGTGTGATAGTTGACAGTTTTTTAGCCTAGGCTGGATTAGCGAGCAGGGATTAAGGAAAAGTGAACCCACAAGTAAAAAGTAGCGCATAGACCCTTACCTAATTTTGTACAAAAATATTTCTACGCTACACGTGGAGAGATCCTTTGGACAAAGACTCAAAATGGTTGTGAACATTAATGAGAATTAAATGATGATGAGATTTGTCAAAATCAGAAATCCTGTAATGTGAGATTTTGCATCATTGCTTAATTCTGGATCAGAAGTTCCATTTCAACGTAGTCTAGAACAAAACACTCTACTTCTGATCTTAATATCCTGTTGCCTCAGCATACTCTGAAGGACTCCCCAGGTTTTCCAGTAACCTTCTTTGATTTACCTTTGAAAACTCTGGATTAGAAGTTCTGCTTCAGCGTAGCATCCAATCTTCTGATCCTCTTACCTTCTGGCTCTAACATGTTCTGAAGGAGCTTTCAGGCTTCGTATTACGCTTTATTACCTTCTTTGCATTACTCTAGCAAACTCTGACTGAACTTGCGTAGATGCTGAAGAGCCATGTTATGACTGAAGACTATATGCTGAACCATGTTTGCAACTTCTAACTGCACCTGCCTGGAGGCTGACTCAGAAGTTCTGAAGTGTCATTTTTTCTTAAGTACTTAGAAAAAATTCCAAGTATTTAGAAATTTGGCTTTTCCATAGTAAATTTGGCTTTTAAACTTTTTGATGATACAAACTTCATATTCCAACATGTTTGATGAAAAATGATTTCAGAGATTTGATTCTGATCCAAAAGTCAAAGTTTGACCTTTTAATGTGAAAATACTATTTTGCCCTTGCAGGCGACTTTCTTGAAAAATTTGTAATTCAAAGCTCGGGATTGGATGGAAGTAAACCTGAGGATCCAGGGTGATTTCTTGAGAAAATGAGAGGGTAAATTTTGGGGTACAAAGCTGCCCCTGTTCAATCTTCTTTAACCTGAAGAGTTAGATTGGCGAGATTTGACATTCGTGACTCGAAGGTGGAAGAAGATTGGACACTAGAGTGCCTAGAAATTTACACTCGGCGGCGATATGAGGAATGGGCTTAAAGATTCCATTTAGAGAGGTGATAGAATCTTGTTGGAGATGGGCTTGTAGATGCTATCCAAGAATGCTTGTTGATATGTAATTTGTAAGTTGAACATTAGAATGGCGCCCGTGTCTGGAGCCTATCTGTATTGAGTCTGAATGAGTATCATAATGGCTTCCGTGTCTGGAGCGTATCTGGATTGTATTTGGAGGTGTCTTTGAATGAGTATCAAAATGGCTTCCGTGTCTTGGAGTGTATCTGGACTGTATCAAAAGTTGAATCTGAATGAGTATCAGAATGGCATCCGTGTCTGAAGCGTATCTGGACTGTATCAGGAGGTGTCTTTGAATGAGTATCGGAATGACTTCTGTGTCTAGAGCGTATCTGGACTATATCAAAAGTTTAATCTGAATGAGTATCATAATGGCATCTATGTCTGGAGCTTATCTAGACTGTATCGGGAGGTGTCTTTGAATGAGTATCAGAATGGATTCCGTTTCTGGAGTGTATCTGGACTGTATCAAAAGTTGAATCTGAATGAGTATCAGAATGGCATCCGTGTCTGGAGCGTATCTGAACTGTATCAGGAGTTGAATGTTGTTAATGGTAGCTATTAATCTTATCCTGAAAAGGGTAAAATGTTAGCTGAAACACCAAGTTATATTTGTATGAAATGTATGATGCAATGTATTTGCTTTATCAATTTTTATGATATATGGATGCAATGTATGCGCATGTAAGCTGATTTGCTGTATTGTTGTTTGATTGAGGAAAATAAATCCCTGAGTGCTACTAGGGATATGTGAATTTTCATGTCTTGAAGTTGAAGTACTGGTGAACTTTTGCTGAGAGAAGTAGACTTTGTTGTGAGGGCAATGCCATGTACTGCTTGTAAGATCTGCTTGGGGAATCCTGAGAAATTTGACGATTTCTACTGGGGATTATAACTTGAAATTTTGTTTCGGTGGGGATTTAAATGACGTACTGTAGGGATTTCTTGGGTAATAGTCTAGAGGTATTTCCCTATCCATTCGAACCATTAGTAATTGTTTCTCTCATTTTGTTTATTTGTAAATAGTAATCATGTTCAAATGCATATGTTCATCAATGAATCATTGGACGTTTTTTTGCAAACAAAACATAAGCGTAAAGAAAAGACAAATAGTTTTTTTTTTGCATTTTTAAAGGGATATCTTTGTATTGATTTTGAACAAAATATTTGTACAAAGGAGACAAACATTCTAGTAAGAGAATGCTGTCGTAAAAGAGAGAAATTTTGATATAAAGAATAGATTACTATGTGTAATAATCCCATGGGGTTCCCATCCTGCTATAGCCTTCATATCTCTGAATATTTCGTCTATTTGTTTCTTCGTCCGAAGATGATTGAATTGATCAGAAACTCTGAATTTGTCAGTGGAAATCAAAGGTTGTCCATAAAGTGATCTGACGGGACATAGTCATACGCTTTAATTCCCTAACTTTTGTCTGGACCGCCCTTTCGGGTTTTCAGTCCACCGGGAAACCCTTTTTTTTTCCAATTCGCCCTTTCAGGTTTTCAACTTGCCGGGTGTATATATATTTTTTGTTTTATCCCTAACTTTTTCCCAAACCTTTTTGGTTTGTCGGGATGCCCTTGTTTTTCCTAGGTGTGTCAACCTAGCGGGTCTCTTATGCGTAGTATCTTTTGACTATGTCCGCGTTCGCAGGGTGTGGCAGGTCGTCGCCGTCCATGGTGGTTAAGATCATTGCCCCACCAGAGAATATATTCTTGGTTACAAATGGTCCTTCATAGGTAGGAGTCCATTTTCCCCTGGGATCGCTTTGTGGCAAAATGATACGTTTGATCACTAGATCCCCAACTTGATATACTTGGCGTTTGAATTTCTTGTTGAAAGCCTTGATCATCCGTTTTTGATACATCTGACCATGGCAAACAACAGTAAGTCTCTTTTCATCAATCAAGTTCAGTTGGTCAAGTCGAGTCTGGATCCAATCGTTTTCATTCAATCCTGCATCCTTCATAATTCTCAGAGAGGGGATCTGAACCTCAATAGGAAAGACAGCCTCCATGCTGTAAACCAAAGAATAAGGTGTTTCCCCGGTTGATGTGCGAGCCATGGTACGGTACCCGTGGAGAGCAAATGGTAGCATCTCATGCCAGTCTTTGTATGTGACTGTCATTTTCTGTATGATCTTCTTAATGTTTTTATTTGCAGCTTCGACAACACCATTCATCTTTGGCCAACAGGGAGAAGAATTGTGATGCTGAATCTTGAATTGCTCGCACAAGGCAGTGATCATAGTGTTATTGAGAGTTGTACCATTATCAGTGATGATCCTTTCCGGGATACCATACCGACAAATAAGGTTTTGCTTGATGAAGCGGGCCACAACATTCTTGGTCACAGAGGCGAAGGAGGCTGCTTCAATCCACTTTGTAAAATAGTCAATGGCCACTAGGATGAAGCGGTGTCCATTGGAGGTTGTCGGCTTGATCTCTCCAATCATATCAATCCCCCACATAGCAAAGGGCCAAGGATCCGTCAAAACATTCAGAGGAACTAGAGGTATGTGCACCTTGTCAGCATAAATTTAACACTTATGACAGGTTCGAGAGTGTTGATAGCAATCTGCTTCCATGGTAGACCAATAATAGCCTGCCCGTAGGATTTTCTTCGCATTCGTATGCCCACTGGAGTGGGTGCCAAAAGTACCTTCATGTAATTCAACCATGATCTTTTCAGCCTCAATCTTATCCATACCCCGAAGCAGAATGGAGTCATGATTACGTTTGTACAGGATGCCATTACTAAGGAAGAATTTAGCAGAGAATCTTCTTAAGAACTTCTTGTCATTGGTTGAAGCTCCTTCTGGATATTCTTGAGCCTCGAGATACCTCTTGACTTCATGAAACCAAGGTTGGTGCATTACCTCTTCAGTATTAATATCGTGACAGTGTGCCAGTTCTTCCATTCGTTCGATGGTGATCTGGGGAGCTTCGTTATCCCAATTAAGTTTAAACATAGATGACATTGTGGCTAGAGCGTCTGCTAGCTGATTTTCTTCTCGCGGGAAATGCTCGAAGGTAATCTTATCAAAATGTGGTAGTAATGTCAAAACATGTTCTTTGTAAGGGATAAGGTTTGGGTGCTTAGTGTCCCATTCCCTTTTGATCTGACTGATGAACAAAGCTGAATCTCCAAACACATCTAAAGATTTGATTCCCAAGTCTATGGCAGCTCTGAGACCAAAGATGCAAGCTTCGTATTCCGCCATGTTGTTTGTACAGTTGAAGGAAAGTCTGGCAGTAAAGGGAGTATGACACCCTTCCGGAGATATGAGTATAGCGGCGATACCATTACCAAGTGCATTGGATTCCCCATCAAAGAACAGGGTCCATCGGGATCCTTGTTCAGGTCCGTCATATGGCCTGATTTCTTCACAGTTGTCTAATGTCATGATGTCGTCATTCAGGAATTCAAACTTCATGGACTGATAGTCTTCTACAACTTGGTGAGCGAGATGGTCAGCTAGCACACTTCCCTTTATAGCTTTCTGGGTAGTATAATGTATGTCGTATTCTATTAGGATCATTTTCCATCTAGCTATCCTCCCAGAAAGAGCAGGCTTTTCGAAGATGTACTTTATCAGATCCATCTTAGATATCAACAAGGTGATATGAGTCATCATATACTATCTTAGCCGGTGAGAAGCCCATTCCAGAGCGCAACAAGTTTTCTCGAGCAGTGAATATCTGGTTTCACAGTCGGTAAACTTTTTGCTCAGGTAATAAATAGCGTGATCTTTTCGGCCAGACTCGTCATGCTGCCCCAATACACACCCCATTGAGATCTGTAAAACGGTCAGATACATGATCAGCGGTCTTCCCTCAACTGGTGGCATCAATACATGAGGCTCTTCTAAGTACTCTTTGATTTTGTCAAAAGCAACCTGACACTCATCATTCCATTTGACTACTTGATCTTTCTTCAATAGTTTGAAGATTGGCTCACAAGTAGCTGTTAGGTGAGAAATGAATCTGGAAATATAGTTAAAGCGTCCCAAGAATCCTATGACTTCCTTCTTAGTACGAGGAGTAGGAATTTCTTGTATTGCTTTAACCTTGGCAGGATCGACCTCAATACCTTTGTTGCTGATGACAAAGCCTAAGAGTTTACCGGACCGTACTCCGAATGTGCACTTGTTTGGATTTAACCTTAGCCTGTACTTCTTCAATCTCTCAAACAACTTTTACAAGTGATCCAAGTGCTCTTCTTCTGTTTGTGATCGGGCTATCATATCATCTACATAGACTTCTATTTCATGATGTATCATGTCGTGAAATAAAGCTACCATGGCGCGTTGATAGGTTGCCCCGACATTCTTCAGTCCGAATGGCATCACCTTGTAGCAGAATGTGCCCCACTGTGTGACAAATGTAGTTTTTTCCATGTCCTCAGGTGCCATTTTGATTTGGTTGTAACCTGAGAATCCGTCCATGAAGGAAAACACTTTGTGTTGGGCCGTATTGTCAACCAGGATATCAATGTGGGGGAGTGGAAAATCATCTTTAGGACTTGCCCTATTCAAATATCTATAGTCCATACACATTCGTACTTTGTCGTCTTTTTTAGGTACGAGAACAATGTTGGCAACCCATTGAGGATAGGAAGTGATAGCCAAGAATCCCGCATTAAATTGCTTCATGACCTCTGCTTTAATCTTTTCTGACATATCAGGTCTCATGCGGCGGACTTTTTATTTTACTGTTGGACAATCCTCTCTTGTAGGTAGACGATGTACCATGATGTCTGTATCAAGTCCCGACATATCTTCATATGACCAAGCAAAGATCTCAACATAATCCTGCAACAGCTGAATCATACGCTCCTTGACACTGGGCTCCAGATTGGCACCCACCTTGACCTCTTTTTTATCCTCCTTGGTACCTAGGTTGATTGTATCTACAGGTTCCTCATGAGGCTGAATAGCTCTTTCCTCTTGTTGCAGTAGTCTGGCCAGTTCCCCTAGTACTTCATAATCTTCCTCACCTTCGTCTTCGGCTTCCTCAGAGTCACAAAAGGCCATAGCAGTATCGTTACCCATGGGATCCAGAATGGAGGGGTACCTGTATTTGTGAGTGTCAGTGTGTGTAAGGGTATAGCCATCCTTAAAAATAAAATGTAAAAGAAAAACAATGAGTACAAAAGTTTGTATGCGAAAAACGTCCATGATTCATTGAATGTCATATGAAGATGAAATAATAACCCTTACAAATTGACCATTGTGCCTCGGGTAAGACACAAGGTTTTTAGAGTGCGAATTGTTTTTGAATATTACAAGCCCAGTCAAAATGTAAAGATAAATTACCGAGGGATGAAAGTTATTGGGACAAAGTCTTTGGCCTCTCAATTGCGAAGTCCTTCGTTGACAGTTGGAAATATCCAATCCTCCAAGCTGCGATCCTCTTCACCATCTTCTACCGCATTGACCTCTCGGTTGCTAAACTTCAAGGGTGGCCCTCCAGCACGGGCACGATGTACAGCCTTCTGAGCACTTGAAATGAACCATAAACCAAACTTGTCAGATTTATACGGAATATCCGGAAGTTGCCCCCAGATGGTGCATCCATCCTCCTCTACTACTTCCTTGGCGTCTTTCAGAGATGACATCCGGAGTGGAGGTCTTGTGATATTGGGAATCTGAGACGCAGTCTTGGTCGCTGCTACCTCTTGAGGGACCTCTTCGAAATGTTGAAAAGGAGTTTCAATGAACTCTCCGTCCAATTCCTCATACCAGAAAGAATTGAGGTGGCTAATCATATACTCTTCCTCTCCGTGGACAGTGATAATCTTTCCTTGGACCAGATATTTCAGCATCTGGTGCAGTGTAGAGGTGACAGTGCCAGCATTATGGATCCATGGCCGTCCTAGCAGACATGAGTAAGAGGGGCGGATGTCCATCACATAGAAGGTTGGGTTGAAATTTTGAGTCCCAACCTTTATAGGGATATCCACCTCCCCGTGGACCATCCTCTTTGAGCCATCAAATGCTCTTACGACTATGTTACTGGGTTTCAACGCCAGTTCTTCGCAGTCTAGTCTGTCGAGAGCTTTCTTCGGTAAAACATTCAAAGATGAGCCAGTGTCCACCAAGATATGGGCCAGAGTTGTGCCTCTACATTCCACGGAGACATGTAATGCCTCATTGTGCTTTCTTCCCCTTGGTGTCAGATCAGCATCCGAGAAGCCTAGGCAATTGTCCGCCATCAAGCTGGCCACACAGTCTTGAAATTGATCAGCAGATGTCTCTTGAGGCACATGGGTTGTCTTTAGGAACTTCACCAGGGCTTTCGCATGTGCCTCGAAACACAGTAACAATGCCAGCATGGAGATTTTGGAGGGAGTTTGTCCCAACTGTTTAACTATGTCGTAGTCGCTCCTCTTTATTAATTTCAGGATCTCCTCCATTTCCTTCTTGGAGGTCTCGGGTATAGTCAATGGTTGAGCCTTCGTCCGGACAGGCTCTACTTGATTACTTTTTCCTCGAGTTTCAGCAGCAGGAGTGTTGGTAGGAATGACAACAGGGGTTGTATCGTCTTCGTCAATAGGAGCACTTGCAGAGATGATTATTGGTACGGAAGTAACCTTTGGAGCAGCCACGAGTCCAAAAACTGCCTTTGGGGGGGCAATTTCTGGAGAGAATATTCTACCACTTCGGGTAACCTTACTGGTTCCAATAATATTGCTAATATCGGAGTCTTCTTCTTTAGGGTTTATCTCCTCGACGGCCAGCCCACCTTGTTTGATGTCATGGTAGTAGATGTCCCCACCGTAATTCCACGACACGGTTTTATCTGATTCATACGGGATGGCCCAGGCATTTTGATTATAAGAGGAGTAGTTTTTGGAACCGATGTAATTCTAACGGGTCTTTTGGGGACCCTGGAAGAATTGGCGGAGATGGTGATGATTGAAACATCTTCAACAGGAACAAGTGAAATAGGAGTACTTTCAAACATAATCTCTTTGTTTTCTATCAAGCGTTGAATGCCTATTTTCAACAAAGGGAAAACAGTCGGCGAGGATAAGTAGAGGTGGCAGTCTTCATTACAGCCCGGGAATACACCAGCTTTCAACAAGTTTAACTTAATGATTGGGAGTGGAGTCAAGAGTTCATCAATTGTGGTAACAAATAGATCTTCTTCAATTGCATTGGTGTTGTGACCATGCCTGGGCATAAGAGCGGAAGTGATGTTTGGCTTCTCGGGCGCATCAAACTCAATCTCTTTTGCCTCTATAAGGTCTTGAATTTTGTTTTTCAAGGCCCAACAGTTGTTAGTGTCATGACCCAGACTTTCGGAATGATATGCGCAATGGGAATTTGGGTGATAATGAGGGGACTCCGTGTTGGGGTTTTTGGGAGCTTCTTTCAAAGTTGCCAAATTGGATTTCAAAAGGTGCGGTAAAACCTGGGCTAGGGTCATATTGATTCTTGTGAATTTCTGGGCTGGCCTCTCCACCCTTGGTTGATTACTTCTTGGTTGATCAGATGTAGGTTTTGGGATCATAATAGCCCCTACCATTGGTCGGCATCCGACTCTCCCTTGGTTCCTTTATGGATATACGGCATCTACTTCTTTCTTCCCAACAAAAGGCTTCCTCACAGCTGTAGAAGAAGATGAATCCTTCTGAATCTTTCCACTTTTTATGCTAGCTTCCACCCTCTCTCCGGTCAGTATTAACTCAGTAAATCCTGCAGATGAGCTTCCAATCAAATGGTTGAAGAAGGGGCCCGATAGAGTGCCTAAGAACATGTCCACCAATTCCCTTTCGGACAGTGGGGGTTGAACTCTTCCAGCTAGATCTCTCCATTTCTGCGTGTAATCCTTGAAACCCTCATTGGAAGCCATAGCCATACTCTGAAGTTGAGTACGGGTAGGTGCCAAATCAGCATTATATTGATATTGCTTGTAGAAAGCTGCAGCAAGATCTTCCCAATTATGGATGTTGGCCCTTTCCAGTTGGTAAAACCAATCGAGTTGTGTTCCAGATAGGCTATCTTGGAAAAAATGCACCCACAAGTCTTTATGAGTGGAGTGTGCCTGGATATTTCTCACATATGATTGGAGGTGCATCTTAGAACATGACACCCCATCATATTTTGCAAACAAAGGCACTTTGAATTTTGGAGGAATCAAGATCCCCGACACTAGTCCCAATTCTTCAAAGTGTAGACCTGGAACCTTTTGTATTTCCATAGCGCTCAAACGCTCTTCAAGATGTCTGTACTTATCATCAACTGGAGGATATTGTTCCTCAGATTAGTCTTCCTCTTCTTCCTCCTCTTCAGATTCTGACGGAACCGCTGTTTCCTTTCCTTTCCTTTCCCCTCTCCTTCACCGGATGTTGTAGCAAAATCCAAGGTTCTTCTAGTCTGTCCTTGAAACCTTCTCCCCATGTTTAAAACCCCAGTGACCTTCTTTGTTTTCTTTTTTCTTTCCTCAACCAGTAGAGTCTTCAACTCCTCTTGCCCCTTGGATAGGTTTATGAGCAATTGTTGAAATTGCGTGTTTTGAGCTTGGAGATCTTTGACTATCTGTTCGAGATCCATCTTACTGAAATAAACAGTAGAGAGATAAGGAAACTCATTGCAAAAGACCTGTTTATGTTATGATGAATGATATGTGTATATGCAATGTTTTCAAGGATTTTAAAGATTCAAGTTCGTTTGAGACAAAAAGGAAACACACGTTATATTAATAAGATAAAGTTTGAGTACATCAATGCCCCTTGGGAAAAATAATACAAAACTATAAGATAAAGAAGTAGTGCGCATCCTCTTTGGTTCTATGTAGGCATTTAGAGTATGCTCTTCATGAAGTAGCCTAGTGAGCTCCAAAACCTTCTTCTCGCTTGCGTAGAATTGGGCTTCGAAAGTATCTCGCTCTCCTTTGAGCTATATCCAATCCCTTTGTAAGTCTTCAAGAGATGCGGGCATGTCAGGATGTAGGATAGTGTATGGAACTTCTCCCTCCTTAACAGGCTCAATGATCACCGGAAGAATGGAAGGATAAGGCATCATAAGACTTTGAGCGTGGGTTCGTACCCGTTTGAGGTAAGGCTCAAGAGGGATGGAATTCTTGTGTCCCAAAGTCTTGCTATCCACCTTCTTTAGCATCCTCCAAGCTCGGATGAATCTCTGCCAAATACTTTGACCATTGTTGTCATAGTCGAATACCAAACCTTGAATCAGCATCTCGTGCGGGCCATCCCTTCGGGTGTAACCAAACTGTCTTAGAGCTAAGCATGGGTTATAGGTGATGCCTCCCCTAATGCCAAGTAGAGGGACACTAGGTAATTCCCCACAACGGTCAACAATGATAAAATTCTCTTTGGATCGGGAACACCAATGAATATTTGAATGTTTGAGCGCCATTAACCTTCGTGACCACCTAGAACCTTGCTCATTCTTTAAGACTGATTGGGGAAGATGATAAATAAACCATCTTTCCAGGAGAGGAGTGCAACACATAAGAACACCTCTTTTCCTCATTGTGCGAGTGTGAAAAGAGTGTAGGATATCCCCTAGCAATGTAGGCACCAGATTGAGTGACATGAAGATTTTGACGACACTCACATCTATGAGTTGGTCAGGATTGGGAAATAAAACCATCCCATAGATAAGAAGAGCCACAATTTCCTCAAAGGCTTGCAAGTCTAAGGAATTCCAATAACTTTGGGCTTTCTCAAACAGGAATTTTGCTAAGAAGCATTTGACACCACTTCTAGTTTCCCAATGAGTTGTGACATCAGATGAGTGCAAGTGCAGATCTTGAGCAATCTCTTCTGGATTTGGGTCTCTTTCCATACCGTTGAAAGGTAGTTGATTGAGAATGGGAATCCTCAAGAGTTGGGAGAATTCTTCCAAAGTAGGCACAAGCTGATAGTCGGGAAATGTGAAGCAATGGTGCAAAGGATCAAAGAACTGAAAGAGCACTTTCATCATATCCTCATCTGTGTTGGAGGTGACCAAGTTGAGTAGATGACCATGTCTCTCAGTGAATGGAGAGTTCTCAGGGATCCTTGAAGCTAGCTCCTTAAGTTGTGGAGGAATTCTTACAAGGTTGACTTGGATAGTTTTCCTGCGAAGTGAATCCATATCCTACAAAACAAGAACAAAGATGAATCTCCAAAATCCTTGAAATGGTTAGTGATGTATATGATGTTCATGATGTTATGTACAAGTATGCATATACAAGAAAGACAAACAAGTTCTTAGTTTAGGCTTGCATGGGGTTTTATAGGTAAGTACCCTCTTGAAGTTTAGTTGGCTTCAACCTGTCCTAGTACTAGTAACCGGGTTCTAAGGAGCTCAATATCACCAGATTATTTCCTTGGTCATTGTTTCAGCTCGAGCCTCTTTAATGGCGACCGAAATATCCCAAGAAACCAAACCTCAATGAGTGTAGTATCGAGTATCTACTAACTTCAGACTGCACCAAATCCGGTCATCTCACTACATCCTAAATGCCAAGTTGGTCAAGTAAAGGATTCTAGAAGTTCATTAGTTCTTCATGACATCACTCAGCGGCCCCGTATTCTCTTTGATTGACTCAAAGGCTACCGGTACCCACAAATATGTCACACTAACATAGCTATTGCTTAGACCATGTCGGTATACCCTGCACAGTTTCTACAACGTATTCCTATTTACCTATAATGTATCCCAAATCCGAGTAGAGGATTTCAAACCCAAACAAAGAACCATAATGTAAAGCAAACAAGTCAAACAATGTAAGAAAAATAAATGTGATCTAGCCTTAAGGTAACCCCACTTTTTATAAAATTCCCCAGCAGAGTCGCCAGTTCTGTGATACGGTGGGAGAACTGACTTGAGGTTTTGCGTTTGTATTTGAAAATGTTGCGGTTTAGCATAGTCACCATTGACTTTTCTTTTATCCAAAAGGAAAGGTGAAAAAGCACAGGAAAGACCTTTAGAGATGTTTTCTTGAGTTTGGGGGGTAGGTTATGAAAATGGAAGGCATTAGCACCCTTTTCATCCATGATTTTCCATGGGCTCTTAGTTACTTGCTAGATCACTTGCTTTTGTTTGAATGTGCTATGTGTGTGGTTTTTGAAAGTATTTTGAAAATGTAACTTTGTAATTATTCTCGTGTCTATAAGAATGTATACAAAGTGTTTGTTTCGAAAATAGTTCAAAGAGGTGTTTGTGGGATGTCTTTTTGAAAGTGATTTTGAAAAAAAGGTTTTCTTTGTAATGGCTCTCGTTTCTATAAGAACGCGTACAAAGTATTATCTTTTGAAAATGTTTCAAAGTTAGAGTGTTGGTGTATAAATGTTTTGTTGTGAGCAAGCGAGTAACTGAGAGCGAATCTACCTACTCGAAAGGTCTTAAGTGTGCTTTTCCTTCTCCTTTAGATGTTACTATCTTACCATTGAATTGATAAGAAGCCCCATCGTTGGATGTGAAGGGACGGGCATTGGGGTCATTGTATGATCATGATAGCAATGTTGTGAGATGTCTTAGCATTTTTATTTTAGGGACTAAGATCATTTTGAAAGACAACTTTGATAGCGTCATCGAGGGACTATGATCTTGTAATTTTCAATTCGTTTGTGCTAAGACATCCCACATGCATAACATGGCCAATTTGTAAGGCAACATGTGAGATTACTCTAAGGGTGCATGTGTGCAAGTGTGTTTAATTTGTATGCATTTAGTCTTGATTAGGGTTGTCTATTTGTCAATTTCAGGTCTTGCCATACACAACCTAATTACTAGCATTTACATTTGGAAGCGATAAATTGCATAAATGTAAAGTCCTACGCTATTACAATATTTAGGGGATGGGGATACATATTTATGAATGGGGATTACAAGTAAAAATAAGTCTTAAATTACTATTACAACCATATTGAAATGCATAAGAATGTACAAGAAAATGTGAAATAAACTTGTCTTGTTTTAAGAAACTATTTTTGGTCTTTTATTTTAAGAAATGAAATAAAGTGTGAAGAAAATACTTTTGATGTTCGCTGATTAATGGAATGAAGAGCAATAGCAAAAATAATGAAAAAGGAAAAAGAATCAGCGTGTCACTGATAAAATGAAGTCAGAGGTTCTGACCCTGGCACGCTGCAAAACAGAAACCTATTAGTGAAAATGTATAAGGTCAGAAGTTCTGAACCCACTGGGAACACAATAGTTTTCAGAAGTTCTGATACCACTGGAAACAAAACAAGCTTCAGAAGTTCTGATACTACTGGCAGCTAAACGGACTTCAGAAGTTCTGAGACCACTAATAATAAAGCATGCTTCAGAAGTTCTGATACCACTGGCAGAACTTAGTCTTTCTCTCTCTATGCTAGTCAGAACATCTGTAATTTGGTTATTTCTCCACAAAATAGAAGACATGCATAGAACAGTTATAAAAGGTGTCATGGTGTTTCAGAAAATAAGAAATATCATAATATTTAGTCAGAGACAAGCATGTATTTGCTAATCCTAACTCTGAGTTCTAGTCTCTTCAAGAAGTTCTGAACTGATTTATCCTCTACTTAAACAGGCAGGTGCATGAAATCTCAGAACTGTACAGCATTAGAAACATGATATCTACATTGTATTTTTGAGCATGTAAATCTGGTAATGCTTTAAGTAACGTGATAAGAGTCAGCATAAGCTTACCTTGCAGCTGAAAAGATTATATGGGACAGAGGTTGATCCTGAATTCTGGTGAGGTTCTGAGCAACTTCTTCACGTGCTCAGCAGGATGGAGGTTCTCAACTTCTGGAACAACAAAGAGGTGATGTTCTGATTTCTTTGAGTAGATGGATGGAGAATGTGAGGTAGTTTGAATACAGAAGTTTAGGCAGTTTCCAACGTGTGGATCAGAAACTGTGTGAATGGTTTTTAGTCAAGAAATAATTGAGAACAAGTGGAGTTTTGAATGTAAGGAATCAAAAGTTAACGAGGTTTTAAGTGTTGTGTTTACAGTTCTTGGAACTCTTGGAATTTTGGCAGGGATTCAAGGCTTTTCTTTCTCAAAATTTTGACCTCTTTCACAAAAAATTTCTGGCCCTTTCTCAGTGACCAATGATGTTCTATTTATAGGCAAAGTTTTGTGGGTTTGAAATGTTAAGTAGCGCCAACATCATACGCTAGATGCTGACTTGTTCTTGAAGAAAGTTCAAAAAAAGGTGTGATAGTTGACAATTTTTTAGCCTAGGCTGGATTAGCGAGCATGGATTAAGGAAATGTGAACCCACAAGCAAAAAGTAGCGAATGGACCCTTACCTAATTCTGTACAAAAATATTTCTACGCTACACGTGGAGAGATCTATTGGACAAAGACTCAAAAATGGTTGTGAGCATTAATGAGCATTAAATGATGATGATATTTTTCAAAATCAGAAATCATGTAATGTGATATTTTGCATCATTGCTTAATTCTAGATCAGAAGTCCATTTCAACGTAGTCTAGAACAAAACACCCTACTTCTAATCTTAGTATCCTGTTGCCTCAACATACTCTGAAGGATTCCCCAGGTTTTCCAGTAACCTTCTTTGATTTACCTTTGAAAACTCTGGCTTAGAAGTTCTGCTTCAGCGTAGCATCCAATCTTCTGATCCTCTTACCTTTTGGCTCCAACATGTTCTGAATGAGCTTTCAGGCTTCGTATTACATTTTATTACCTTCTTTGCATTACTCTAGCAAATTCTGACTGAACTTGCGTAGATGCTGAAGAGCCATGTTCTGACTGAAGACTATGTGTTGAACCATGTTTGCAACTTCTGACTGCACCTGCCTGGAGGCTGACTCAAAAGTTCTGAAGTGTCATTTTTTCATAAATACTTTGAAAAAATTCCAAGTGTTTAGAAATTTGGCTTTTCCATAGTAAAATTGGCTTTTAAACTTTTTGATGATACAAAATTCATATTCCAACATGTTTGATGAAATATGATTTCCGAGATTTGATTCTGATCCAAAAGTCAAAGTTTGACCTTTTAATGTGAAAATGACTATTTCGCCCTTGCAGGCGACTTTCTTGAAAAATTTGTAATTCAAAGCTCGGGATTGGATGGAAGTAAACCTGAGGATCCAGGGTGATTTCTTGAGAAAATGAGAGGGTAAATTTTGGGGTACAACACCCTCTCTTAGGCATTAGGGGAGGAATCACTTATAACCCTTGTTTGGCACTGCGGTAGTTTGGTTATGCGAGAAAGGATGGTCCTCGTGATACACTTATCCAAGGAATTGCCTTCAACTATGTGAATGATGCTCAGGGTTACCGCAAAAGGTTCATAAAATCTTGGGGCATGGTACATAAAATTGATAGCAATACACTGGGGAACAAGAATTCCATCCCTCTTGAGCCTTATTTCAGATGGATACGAGCCCGTGTCCAAAGTCTTATGATGCCTTACCCTGCTGTCCTACCAATGATTGTAGAACCAGTTGTTGAAGGAGACACTTATTCTCTTGTTCATTATCCTGACATGCCAACTGATCATGAGGAGCTACAAAAATCCTGGGTTCAACTTAAAGAGGAGCGGGATATGTTTGAAGCTCAATTCTATGCCAGCAAGAAGAAAGTCCTGGAGCTCACTAGGCTACTTCATGAAGAAAGGAACATAAACCCCTACATTACACCAAAGAGGATGCACTCCTGGGAGACCTAGTTCCCGTTTGCTTTAAGTTTTGTTTGTTTAATTGTAATCCTAAAGGGCATTCTTTGTAACAATACGAACTCTTTAATGCAATTAACGTGTGTTTCTTTTGGTTAAACAAATTTGATCCTTTAAAAGTCCTTGAAATCATTGCATACGCATACCATCCATGACATTGCATGAGCAGGTGCCATTACAGGTTTCTCATCTTCTTTGCTGTTTATTTCAGCAAAAATGTCTTATGAACAAAGCATCAAAGATCTTCAGGCACAAAACGCACAATTTCAACAGATGTTCATAACTTTGGCAAAAGGGCAGGAAGATCTGAAGGCCCTCATCCTAAAGGAAAAGAAGAAGAAGAAGAAGGTCTCTGGTATTCTGAATCTGGGAAGAAGGTTCAGGGGGCCGTTAAAGCAACCAGTTGATATGACCTCCTCGTCCAAAGAAGGGGAGAATCAAGAGAGGGAGACAAGGGAGAAGGAACCTAGCCCTGAAGTTTCTGACAATGACACAGACTAAAATGATGAACATTATCCTTCCACTGAGGATAAATACAAGCAGTTAGAGGATCGGTTGAGTGCTATGGAAATCCAGAGAATACTAGGGCTGGATTTTGAAGAGCTAGGATTGGTGTCTGGGGTAGTCATCCCATAAAAGTTTAAAGCTCCGGTTTTCGCAAAGTATGATGGGGTGTCTTGTCACAAGCTTCATCTTTGTTCCTATGTGAGGAAGATTCAGCCTCCCACTGCTGATAGGAACTTGTGGGTTCACTTCTTTCAAGACAGTCTGTCAGGGACTCAACTTGAATGGTTCTAACAACTGGAGGGAACTAATGTCCGGAACTAGGAGGATTTGGCTGCTGCTTTTTACAAGCAGTATCAATACAACACTGGCCTTGCCCCTACTTGTACTCAACTCCAGAGTATGTCCATGGGTGCAGGTGAAGGCTTTAAGGACTATACGCAAAAGTGGAGAATCTGGCTACGAGAGTCCAACCCCCTTTGTCTGACAGGGAGTTGGTTGACATGTTTCTTGGGACGCTGTCTGGTCCATTCTTCAATCATTTGATTGGTAGCTCATCAGTTGGTTTCACTGAGCTGATATTGACAGGAGAGAGGGTAGAAGCTGGGATCCGGAGTGGAAAAATACAGAAATACACCTCTTAGAGCTCAGTAAAGAAGCCCTTCGTAGGTAAGAAGGAAGTCAGTGCTATCTATAACCCAAGAGGTCAGAGCAGAGTTGAACACCGTCCAACGATAAGTGTTGTGATGATACCTAGGCCTGCGGCTACCCCACAACGCGACAATCATCACAGGGTAGAAAGACCACAAAGGTATTTTACTCGAATTAACATGCCATTGACTGAGGTTTTATCCCATCTGCTAAGATCCAACTTGGCAACCTTGAAAGAGGTTCCCAAGAATCCTAACACCATATCTCCTCGGTACAATCCAAACGCTCGGTGTGCCTACCATTTTTAGATTCCTGGCCATGATACAAATGACTGCTGGGCTTTGATAAATAAACTACAAGATCTGATTGAAGCCAAGGAGATTGAGTTTGATGCTCCGGAGAAGCTCAATGTCATAACTGCTCCCATGCCCAATCACAACGGTGGAGTTAATGCCATGGATATTAGCCTGTTTGTTACCTCTATTGATGAAGTTTCTACTGCTCTTATGACTGTTAAGGAGAATTTATTGTTGGCTGGTTTATTTTCGGGTTGTGGTGAAGGTTGCCACATGTGTTCATCTCTGCCCACTGGTTGCTATTTGTTGAAAGCAAGTGTTAAATGCCTGATGGACATCAGAGAAATTTTGTTCGAAAAGACTCTAATTCCAACTGTTCCGTGTGAAGATGTTGCTATTATAACCATTTCCGCTAATCCTTCCAAGGTCTCCTCTAAAAGACCTGTTAGGATTACACCCGCTTCGAAAATCACTCCGTTAATAAACACTTTTCCTGGTCCTGTCCCATACGCCTCAGACAAAGCTGTCCCTTGGCATTATGGTGCCGATGTTTACTATCATGGCTTTAAACAGGATTTGAAGAATGAAGAGTTTGATCCCGATGTCAGTAACATTGTCGGGACCAACATGATTACCAGAAGTGGAAGAGTTTTCTCTCCCGAGATCTCCCCGAAGACTGTCAATAAGCCTGTTATTATTCCATATGTTGTTCCTGCTAGTACTTCAGCTACTACTCTTGTTCTTACTCCAGTTGTTACCCCTAACGATGAATCATCTGGGACTCGAGGCAAAGAAGCTATAGGTGAGCCTGCCCGGACGGAGGTACCTAGAAAAGTTGTGGTGAAATCCTCTAATCAAGAGATAGAGGAAATCTTAAAAATAATCAAAAAGAGTGACTATAATATGGTCGAGCAGCTGGGGAAAACCCCCTCGAAGATATCAATGTTGTCTTTGTTGTTATGTTCCGAGGCCCATGCAAAGGCTTTGATTTCATTCCTCAAGACCCTGCATGTGCCGCAAGAAACCTCAGCCGATCAATTCAAAGACTGTGTGGCCAGCTTGACTGCTGACAATGGGCTGGGTTTTTCAGATGTCGACTTAACACTGAAAGGGAGGAAGCATAATGATGCTCTGTGTTGTACCCCAAAATTTGCCCTCCCTTTCTTCAGGAAACCATCTTAGATTTTTCAAAGTCCCCTGAAACAAATCCAAGTCCTGAGTTATCCTTTTGCCCAAGCAAGTCACTCACAAGAGCAAGATGATCTCCCGAACTCCAGAAACAACGCTTTCATCTTGAGGAAAATCAAATTCTAAGTGCTTAGAATGTTTCTTTAAATAAGTGTTTTTAGAAAAAAATCAGCGCTTCAGAACTTCTGGATCCATTCCAGATGAAGACGGTCAGAAGTTGCAAGTTTGGCTCAGGATGGTCAGAAGTTACCTCTTCAGCAGCTACATCAGTTCAATCAGAAGTTGTAAACATGGTTCAGAGTGTAAGCCTCAAACAGAACATACCCCTTCAGCAGTTACACAAGCTCAGTCAGAACTTGCTAAAGGAATGTAAAAGAAATATGAAAGTATAAAAGCTCCTTCAGAACAGGTTGAAGTCAGAAGATGAAAGGTCAGAGGGATAGGTGTCACATTGATATAGAGTCTCTAAGCCCAGATTATCCAGAAGTAGATCCAAGGAACGTACCAGAAAACCAGGAGAATCTCCAGAGTTTGCTAAAAACAACAGGTAGCCAAGGCCAGAACATGGTTTACGCTGCTGATTCAACAACCAGAATGTTGGTATTGACAGGTCTTGTCACCATTTAATGCCCATTAATGCTTCCAACCACTCCTGAGCGTTCACGTGTGGCTTGAAAAATGCTTTTGCACAGATTCTGGCATGGGTCTTCACGCCACCGCCCATTTCAGAGGTCACTTCCCCCAATCCACGCCTGCTGCTGCTACCTAGGCTGAAAAATAGCTGTTATCACAACTTCCCAGGAATTTCTGTCAAAGAACCAGTTCAAACTCTGTTGGCGCCTTAAATGTTCAAGATATCCACAAGAACTTTGCCTATAAATAGAAAGCTTTCACCACTGCAAAAAACGTTCAAAAACGTTCAAAGAAGTTCAAGAAAAACAGAAAAAAAATTGCTAAGAGAGAAACAAAACTCCTAGCAATATAACATTCTGAAACTCTGCCAAAATTTCCAGTTTTGTTTCATAACTTTAAGTTTCTCACCTTCAATCTCATCAAACACCCAGCTCTTTTCTGTAAACCAAAGCGTTCTTTCCAAAACTTCTGACCCTATATACGTTTACACCTTCACTTCCCCTTTTCCAAATCTGTCCAGAACACCACCAGAACCAAAAGCTAACTTTCACCCACCATTTTCCAGAAAGTCAGGTAAGCACCTGCTGACCCTCACCACGCTGTTAAGCATCATCAGCTGTGCATATTCAAATAACATAATGTAAATATTCATGTTATCGCTGTTTATGTTCTGAGGACTCTCATACCTCAGGACGTTCTGAGCCAGTTTAGGACTTGCCTGTGACTTTGGTGATTCTGACCTCTGGGACATTTTTGCTATTTTGCTGGATCTGTTCCAAATATGTTTTCTGTTTTGTGGAGTAACAACATGATTGCAGATGTTCTGATTAGTGCAGGAAAAAGCCTAGTGCTGACTTTGACGTTAGCACATCTGAAGCCTGTTTTGCTGCCAATAACCTCAGAACCTCTGAGAGTTATTGCCTTTTCAGCAGAATCTGAACTTCTGGGTTCTCCACTAACAAACTTCTGTCTTGCAGCGCAGGGAAATCAGAACCTCTGGTTTCCCCACTAACCAGATTCTGTTTTGCAGGTTCCAGAGTCAGAAGTTCTGACTCATCCAGTTTCATCAACAGGTTGATCATCTGACAGCGGATCTGGGTCAGAACTTCTGACGGCCTCCCAACAGCGCGCGGCCTCCCTCTCTCTCTCTATATATCTTGTTTTTCGCTATTTTCTTTTTTGTCTATTTTTCTCGTTGAACCCCCCATGTACAAATGTGTATCCCCCTCCCCTAACTATTATAATAGCGTAGGATTTTACATTCCCGCTTCTTATTGCTAGTAATTAGGACGTGTATGGCAAGATAAAACCCAATGAAATAGAAAAACCTAATTCAAAGAAAAAACTCTTGCATGCAATAAAGCACACTTGCACATTAACACCCCTAGGGTACTCCACTTTGTTGCCTTCCAAAATTGGGCCATATTGTATGTTGAACATCTTTGGGCAAAACAAACAATTTGAATGATCATAGTCCCTCGACAAAAACTTTTCAAAATAAACAAAAACCAATGATCAAGTCCCTTAGAGAAATTGCCCAAAGACATTTAACGCCGTTACAACTATGGTCTAAAACGATGACCCGCGCTTGTCCCTTTCACATCCTAACACAAGGTTGCCCATCAAATACAATGGTGGAGCAAACTTGTTAAAAGGGTTAAAGTATAGCAATGATCTTTTGAGAAATTTAGGAGTAGATAACCTCTTAGTTACTTGAATTAACTTGCAAAACAAAACACTTGCCTAATTTCAAAATCACACATCACTACACTTTCAAAACAACTTTCAAAAAACAAATGAAAACTTTTTCAAAAGACATACATCTTTGTATACATCCCCACATGGATCATTACAAAGGTTGCCACCACATTGGCCTCTTTTCAAAACATTTTTCAAACCCACACACTCAAGCACCATTTAAAACAATTGAAAACAGAAGGCAAGTGATCTAAGCAAGTAACTAAGAGCCCATGGATAACCATGGATAGAAAGGGTGCTAATACCTTCCCTTTCTATAATCTACTCCCCGAACCCAAGAAAACATCTCAAAAGGTCTTTTGCTGTGCTTTTTAACCTTTCCTTAGGATAAAATAAAAAGTCGGTGGCGACTCTTGCTAACCGCAACATTTGCGAATACAAACGCAAACCTCAAGTCAGTTCTCCCACCGTATCACAGAACTGGCGACTCTGCTGGGGACAACTTTTAAAGTGGAGTAACCTTAGGGTTTAGATCACCTTTGTTTTCAATTGTTTGCTTTGTTTGCTTTTACATATTGTGGGCTTTGTATAGGAGTTTCATAGATCCTAACCCGGATCTGGGGAAACCCTTTTAGGTAGCAACAAGGCTGTGAGGGAACTGTGCGGGGTATACCGACATGGTTGAAGCAGTCTGCTACGTTGATGTGGCACTTTGGTGTGTACCGGTAACCCTTGAGTTCAGTCAAGGAGAGTACGGGGCCGCCGCGTGGTGTCATGAAGCATCAACTGACCTTAGGAACCTTAATTGAACCATCTTGGCCTTTTTAGGGTAGTGAGATAACTGACTTTGGTGCAGTCCGAGGTTGGTTGATACTCGATACTACACTCAATTGAGGGTTGCTTTCCTGGAATATTTCGGTCGCCAGTTCAGTGGCTAAATCGAAACGATGAACAATGAAAGCAATCCAGTGATATTGGGACCTTTAGAACCCGGTTACTTTTGATAGGACAGGTTGAACCCACCAAGCTTCAAGAGGGTAACACCCAGACCCCATGCAAGCCTAAACTCTAAGGGTTGGTGTGACTTGTGTGCCTTACCATGTTTTGCCTCTGTGAATGTTTATAGTGCATTTAATCATCACATCATTACATCATACAAACATCATGAGCATTGACTAACCATTTCAAGGGTTTCGAATCTTCATCTTTGTTCTTGTTTTATAGGACATGGAAACTGCTCGCAGAAAGACAATTCAGATTAGCCTTGTAAGAATCCCTCCTCAGCTTAAGGAGCTTCTGTCCAGGATTCCCGAGGGTTCTTCATTCAGTGAGAGACATGGAAGACTCATCAAATTGGTTAACACCAACATTAAGGAGGATTTGATAAAGGTCCTTTTCCAATTCTTTGACCCTCTGCATCACTGCTTCACTTTTCCGGATTATCAGTTGGTGCCTACATTGGAAGAGTTCTCCCGACTCCTGAAGGTCCCTATCCTTGATCAACTACCCTACAACGGTACGGAAAAGGAGCCCAAGCTTGAAGAGATTGCTAAAGCCTTGCACTTACAGACATCTGACCTCAAAGGACATTGGGAAGTTAGAAGTGGTATCAAAGGGTTCTTAGCCAGATTTCTGTTTGAAAAAGCTCAAGAATGTTGGAACTCTCTTGACCTACGAGCTTTCGAAGAAATTATGGCCCTCCTTGTCTATGGTTTGGTGTTGTTCCCTAACCCAGATCAGCTTATTGATATCAGTGCTGTCCAGATCTTTATGACCAGGGATCCTGTACCTACACTGTTGGGGGACATCCTTCACTCATGTTACACTCGAACCATGAGGAGAAGGGGTGTCCTTATGTGTTGCACTCCTCTCTTGGGAAGGTGGTTTATTTCGCATCTTCCACAATCAGTTTTGAAGAACGAGCGGGGTTTGAGATGGTCACAACGGTTAATGACTCTCACGCATGCAGATATACATTGGTGCCCTAGGTCTAGGGAAGACATCACTATCATTGATCGTTGTGGGGAGTACCCTAATGTTCCTTTATTTGGAATCAAAGGAGGTATCACCTACAACCCATGCCTGGCTTGGAGACAGTTTGGTTATGCTCGGAAGGATGGCCCTCATGACATGTTAATTCCTGACATAGTTTTCGATTTCGACAACGATACTCAAGGACTTCGTCAGAGATTTATCAGAGCTTGGAGGATGCCAAGTAGGATAGACAGCAAGACATTGGGGCACCGGAACTCCATCCCATTGGAACCTTACCTCAAGTGGGTACGAGCCCGCTCCCAGAAGTTAGTGATGCCTTACCCTCACATGCTACCTGTAATCAAAGAGCCAGTCTTGGAAGGAGAAGCATCCTACACCATTCAACATCCCGACATGCCCACCTCCTGGGAAGAGATGCAGAAGAGCTGGATCCAACTTAAGGAAGAACGGAATTCTCTTGAGACCAATCTACATGCTAGTGAAAAGAAGGTCCTGGAACTCACCCGCCTGCTGCACGAGGAAAGGAATCTCAACACCTACATCGCGCCAAAGAGGATGCGCAATGTCTTTTTATCTTAAGGAGTTATTTTGTAATATTTGGCCCTTGAGGCATTTATGTACTGACGAATTTCCCCTTATTAATGTAATGTGCGTTCCTTTTTGTCTACAACAAATTTTGAATATTCTAAAATCCTTGAATGCATTGCATACATACGCATTCCATTGCACCATATGCATAGCAGGTACCCTATTTCACAGGTTGCTTAATTTTCTTCGCTGTTTATGTGCACAGTCATCATGAATCCAGAGTCCTCCAGTGAGCAAGCAATCAAGGCCCTTCAGGCCCAAAGTGCACAGTTTCAAGAGATGGTCCTAAGCCTAGCCCAAGGTCAGCAAGAGTTGAAGACTCTACTCCTGAAGAAGAAGAAGAAAAAGAGGACTGCATTGTTCAACACCGGACGCAGATTTGGGAACACACTCCACAATGAAGCTGATCCAACCACTTCTTCTGCTGAGAAAAACAGTCCCCAAGGGGGAGGAGCTCCTAGTCCCGCAGTCTCCGACAACGAGACGGACTATAACGATGAACAATACCCACCTGCTGCTGACAGATACAAGCAATTGGAGGACCGCTTGAGCGCCATGGAGATTCAGAATGTGCCGGGACTGGATTTCGGAGATTTGGGGTTATCTTCTGGGGTAGTCATTCCACACAAGTTTAAGGCGCCTGCCTTCGCCAAGTATGATGGGGTCTCCTGCCCAAAGCTGCATCTGAGGTCGTATGTAAGGAAAATCCAACCTTACACGGCGGATAAGAACCTCTGGATTCACTTCTTCCAAGATAGCCTCTCAGGGTCACAACTTGAATGGTTCTACCAATTGGACGGAGCTAGCATCCGGCACTGGGAAGATTTGGCGACTACATTCTACAGACAATACCAATACAATTCTGATCTCGCTCCTACGCGTACCCAACTTCAGGGTATGTCTCTAGGAACGGGTGAAGGGTTCAAAGAGTACGCTCAAAAATGGAGAGATTTGGCTGGCAGGGTGCAGCCTCCATTAACTGACCGAGAGCTGGTTGATATGTTCCTTGGGACTTTGTCTGGTCCGTTTTTCAATCATTTGGTTGGTAACTCCTCCGCTGGGTTCACAGATTTGATATTAACGGGAGAAAGAATTGAAGCTGGCATCAGGTCAGGCAAGATACAAAAGGCTGCCTCTACAAGTGCTGAGAAGAGGCCGTTTAAGAAAGAAGCAAGCGCCGTCTATGGTCCTAGAAGACAAGTCAAGCCCGAAAGTCTCCGAGCCGTCAATGCTTTGGTCATCTCCAAACCTGTTGCTGCTCCTCAGCTGTACAATCAACAAAGAAGTGAAAGGCCCAAGAGGCAGTATACCCGATTGAGTATGACATTATCTCAAATTTTACCCCAACTGTTATCCACCAACCTGGTGACCCTCAAAGAAGCTCCTAAAGTCGTCAACACTGCGTCTCCTAAATACAACCCAAATGCCCGGTGTGCTTATCATTCTGATAGTCCCGGGCACACTACTGATGATTGCTGGGCCTTGAGAAACAAAGTGCAAGATCTAATTGACGCAAAAGAAATTCAGTTTGAAGCGCCGGAAAGACCGAATGTTGTAACGGCTCCTATGCCCCAGCATAGGGTAAATGCCATTGAGGAAGAAGTGTACGCTGTTTCGGTAGATGAAGTTGTTACCCCTTTGAAGACTGTTAAGAAGAACCTACTGCGGGCCGGTTTATTTCCGGGTTGCGGCGAAGGTTGCCCATTCTGTGCTATTTCCCTATCTGATTGTCCCTTGCTAAGGTTAGGCATCCAAGACCTAATGGATAGCAAGGAGATTCTATTCAAAAAGACTGCTGTTCATTTGGTTCCGATGAAAGAAGTTTCCGTGATTACCATCTTCAAAAATCCAATCAAGGCTCCCCCGAAAAAGCCTATTCAAATCATGACAATTGCGCCTGTGATCATTACTGTTCCAGGGCCCCTCTCCTACGTGTCTGATAAAGCTGTCCCCTGGCATTATGGGGCAGACGTGTATATAAATGGAATCAAGCAAGAATTTGATGCTAGTGCCAGTATCTGCGATATCACCGGTCCAGCTAAAGTCACCCGCAGTGGCAGGCTCTTCTCGCCTGACATTGCGCCGCCCGCTATTCGAAAACCCCTCCTCATAAAACCTACAAGTTTACCTAGTCCTGTTGCTGATCAAATTGTGTCCCCTGCTTCCGAGTCATCAAATGCTCGGGGCAAAGGGATTGAAGAAGAGCCTGCCCGGATGGAGGCGCCGATACCCATAAATGCTGAGGTCTCCCGACAAGAAATGGAGGAGATTCTGAAAATAATAAAGAAAAGTGATTTTAATGTTGTCGAGCAGTTGGGGCATACACCCTCCAAGATCTCCCTGCTCTCCTTATTGCTATGCTCCGAGGCCCATGCTAAGGCCTTAATCTCATTTCTCAAGACGGCCCATGTGCCGCAAGAGACGTCTGCAGTCCAGTTCACTGACTGCATAGCGAATCTGACAGCGGACAACGGCTTGGGTTTTTCAGATGCTGACCTGACTGCAAAAGGAAGAGACCACAACGATGCCCTGCATGTCTCTATTGAATGCAGGGGCACTACTCTGGCACATGTATTGGTGGATACTGGTTCTTCCTTGAATGTTCTACCGAAAAAGGCTTTGGATCGCCTGGATTATGAAGGCCTGGAGTTGAAACCCAGCAATATCATCGTCAGGGCCTTTGACGGTTCCAAGAGGATGGTTCATGGAGAGGTTAACATCCCTATTCGTGTGGGCTCTCAAGTGTTTGACTCTACCTTTTACGTGATGGATATACGTCCATCGTACTCTTGTCTGCTGGGTCGACCTTGGATCCATAAAGCTGGGGCAGTGACCTCCACCTTGCACCAGAAGCTGAAGTATCCCGTCAGGGGGAAGATCGTCACTGTGCAAGGAGAAGAGGAGTATATGGTGAGCCATTTGAATTCCTTCAGGTACATCGAGATGGACGGAGAGTTCATTGAAACCCCCTTCCAGCATTTCGAGGAGGTGCATCCAATTTCAGCAGCTGCAGAGACAATGGCCGAAGAGAATGGTTCCTTGAAGATGGCTTCCCTAAGGGATGCCCGGGCTGTGGTGCAGAAAGGCAATTGTGCACATTGGGGACAGCTTCCTGACTTCACTCAGAAGAACGACAAGTTTGGGCTAGGCTTTACTGCAGAGGCTCAGAAGGCGGTGCGCAAAGAGAAGATCGGAAAGGCTCCGGTGTTTATTTCCAGCTCAAGGGTGAATGCTATCGAGGAGGATGTGGAGGAAGCTGAGTTTGACAGTTGGATCTACCCGACTACCAGCAACGGACCAAGCAACTGGACGGCAAAGGATTTTACCCCTATCACATTTGTCACGCAGTAATTGATTCCTTTTGATTTCCAATTTGTAACAAACAATATGTTAAAACTTTGTTGGCTCGGTGTCCTACCCGGGGCATCGTAGCTCCATTTGTGAGGGCTTTTTGTATGACATTTTCATATATCATCAATCAAAACATTGGACGTTTGTTGCATTTCAAATCTTTTGCTCTTTTCCTTTCTGTGTTATATATATTGCAAAACAGCTGTATTTACACACACTCACTTATACAGGTTCCAATCCACTCTGGATCTTACTGGTAACAGCTCTGCTACCGCCAGTTATGACTTCGAAAATCCGATCAACTTGGCCGAAGACGAAGGTGAAGATGATTGTGAAGTGCCTGTTGAACTCGCAAGACTGCTACTACAGGAAGAGAGGGCTATTCAACCACATGAAGAGCCTGTGGAGACAATTAACCTGGGTACTGAGACAGATAGGAAAGAGGTCAAGATTGGTGCCAATCTAGAGCTCAGCGTGAAGCAACGATTGATCCAGATGCTACAAGACTACATGGAGATTTTTGCTTGGTCCTATGAAGATATGCCTGGTTTGGATGCCGACATTGTAGTTCACCACCTGCCAACCAAGGAAGATTGCCCTCCGGTAAAGCAGAAAGTCCGACGGATGCGTCCAGAGATGTCTGAAAAGATCAAGGCCGAGGTTATGAAGCAATTTGACGCCGGATTCCTTGCAGTAACTTCTTACCCTCAGTGGGTTGCCAATGTGGTGCCAGTACCAAAGAAAGACGGTAAAGTCAGAATGTGTGTCGACTACCGGGATTTGAACAGGGCCAGCCCCAAGGATGACTTCCCCCTACCTCACATTGATGTCCTTGTTGACAATACAGCTCAACACAAGGTGTTCTCCTTCATGGATGGTTTTTCAGGGTATAATCAGATCAAGATGGCTCCAGAGGATATGGAGAAGACTACCTTCGTGACTCAGTGGGGTACCTTCTGTTATAAGGTCATGCCATTCGGGTTGAAAAATGCTGGGGCAACCTATCAACGTGCCATGGTTGCTTTGTTTCATGATATGATCCATCATGAAATTGAGGTATACGTTGATGACATGATTGCAAGGTCTCAAACTGAGGAGGAGCACCTTGACCATCTGAGGAAGTTGTTTGACCGACTCAAGTTATACAAGCTGAGGTTGAATCCCAACAAATGCACCTTTGGGGTAAGATCCGGAAAATTGCTAGGTTTCATTGTAAGTGACAAAGGTATTCAGGTGGACCCTGCCAAGGTAAAAGCCATACAAGAGATGCCGACTCCAAAAACAGAGAAAGAAGTCAGAGGTTTCCTAGGACGACTGAATTACATTGCCCGATTCATCTCACATCTAACTGCTACTTGTGAGCCAATCTTCAAATTACTAAAGAAAGATCAAGTGGTACGCTGGAATGATGAATGTCAGGCCGCCTTTGAAAGGATAAAGGAATATCTCCAAGAGCCACCCATTCTTATGCCACCGGTGGAAGGAAGACCTCTGATACTATACTTAACAGTGCTTGATAATTCAATGGGGTGTGTGCTGGGGCAGCATGACGAGTCTGGCCGAAAAGAGCAAGCTATTTATTACTTGAGCAAAAAGTTTACCGACTGTGAGTCTCGTTACTCACTGCTTGAGAAAACTTGCTGCGCTCTTGTATGGGCTGCTCGCCGGCTGAGACAGTATATGCTGACTCACACTACTTTATTGATTTCAAAGATGGATCCCATAAAGTACATATTTGAAAAGCCCGCTCTGTCTGGAAGAATAGCGAGATGGCAAATGATCCTGACAGAATATGACATCCAGTATACAACTCAGAAAGCAATAAAGGGAAGTGTACTGGCTGATCATTTGGCACACCAACCTGTAGACGATTATCAATCATTGAACTTTGATTTTCCGGACGAAGACATCATGGTGGTAACTGACTGTGAAGTACCTGGACCGGATGAAGGACCTGAGGAAGGATCCCGATGGTCTATGCATTTTGATGGAGCCTCCAATGCTTTGGGTAACGGCGTCGGCGCTGTAATCATATCTCCCAAGGGGACTCATACTCCACTCACCGCCCGATTATGTTTCAGCTGTACCAACAATATGGCAGAATATGAGGCATGTATCATGGGTTTACAAGCTGCAATCGATTTGAGGATCAAGTTTCTAAGTGTCTTCGGAGATTCCGCTCTCGTGATCAATCAGGTCAAAGGCGAGTGGGATACGAAACACCCGAATCTCATTCCTTACAAGGAATATGTGTCGACCTTGCTCCCTCACTTTGAAGAGATAACTTTTGAGCATTTCCCCAGAGAGGAGAATCAGCTAGCAGACGCGCTAGCCACGATGTCGTCAATGTTCAAAGTTAAATGGGACAATGAGGCTCCCCGAATCATAATCTGGAAGTTGGATGAACCAGCATACTGTTGCGAGCTCGAGGCGGAGCAGGTGACTGAAAAACCCTGGTATCACGAGGTGAAGAGGTACTTGGAAGCCCAGGAATATCCTGAAGGTGCATCTGTCAATGATAAGAAGTTCATGAGGAGATTTGCTGCAAAATTCTTCCTCAGCAACGGCATTCTCTACAAGCGGAATCATGATTCAACTCTGCTACGTTGTGTGGATAAGACAGAAGCAGAGAAAATTATGACGGAACTGCATGAAGGTACATTTGGAACACATTCCAGTGGACACACCATGGCTAAGAAAATCCTTCGGGCAGGATATTTCTGGTCCACAATGGAAGCCGATTGTTACCAACACTCCCGAACTTGTCATAAATGCCAAATCTATGCTGACAAAGTACATATCCCTCCGGTTCCTTTGAATGTCCTGACGGCACCTTGGCCTTTCGCAATGTGGGGCATCGATATGATCGGTGAGATCCGACCGACGGCATCCAACGGGCATCGCTTCATCTTGGTAGCGATCGATTACTTCACGAAGTGGGTTGAGGCAGCTTCCTACGCGACGGTGACCAAGAGCGTCGTGGCACGTTTCATCCGGCATAATCTGATCTGTCGGTACGGCGTCCCGGAAAGAATCATTACGGACAATGGTACCAATCTCAATAACAAAATGGTCACTGAACTCTGTAAACAATTCAAGATACAGCACCACAATTCTTCTCCCTACCGGCCGAAGATGAATGGGGCTGTAGAGGCAGCCAATAAAAATATCAAGAAAATTGTGCAGAAGATGACAGTGACCTATAAAGATTGGCACGAGATGCTACCGTTCGCTCTTCATGGGTACCGCACCTCAGCAAGGACATCAACCGGGGCAACTCCTTTCTCCTTGGTCTATGGCATGGAGGCAGTCTTGCCGATCGAAATCCAGATACCCTCTCTCCGGATAATGAAGGATGCAGACTTGAATGAAGATGATTGGATCCAGACTCGACTTGATCAATTAAATCTAATTGACGAAAAGAGGCTCACTGCTATCTGTCATGGTCAGACGTATCAAAAACGGATGATCAGGGCATTTAACAAGAAAGTCAGACCGCAAGAGTATCAAGTTGGGGACCTGGTAATCAAACGCATCATCCTTCCTCAAAGTGATCCCCGGGGCAAATGGACCCCTACTTACGAAGGGCCATTTATGGTTAAGCGTGTGTTCTCAGGAGGAGCCATGATCCTAACCACCATGGATGGTGACGACCTTCCTCACCCCGCCAATGCAGACATAGTAAAAAAATACTACGCGTAAATAAAAGACCCGCTAGGTTGACATACCTAGGCAAAAATAAGGGCTTCCCGGCGAACCAAAAGGGTTCGGGCAAAAATAAGGGATGAAATGAATAAAAATCTGTACACCCGGCAAGTCGAAAACCTGAAAGGGCGGCTTGGGCAAAAATGGGTATCCCGGTGGACTGAAAACCCGAAAGGGCAGTCCAGGCAAAAGTTAGGGATAAAAGCGTAACACTATGTCTCATTGGATCACTTCGCATCCGGAATTCCATCAACTATCTGGCTCCAGATTTCGACATTGACCAATCAGCTTCATCTTCAAATTAGGCAGCAAAGCGATGAGACGTTCGAAGACATAAAGGCAATAGCAGAGTTGGAACCCAGTGGGATTGTTCACATAGCTGTTTTGTTTTCTTTTTCAAATTGTAAACTCTATACTTTTTGGCGATGTCCTCTTACTAGGATGTCGGCCTCTTGTACAAAAAACGCATATTCACAGGCAAAAGTTTAAATCAATACAAATTCACTGGTTCATACAAATTACCATTATTTTCCTTTTTCTGTTTTGTCTTGCGAAGAACGTCCAATGTTCATTTTTGGTATATGCATTTGACATTAAATTGCTAATTCATAAATATTCGCATATGAAACAGGAGATTAATTACCGGTGACATCAAAGACAGGGGCAATGTGGGGTTGTCTATTGCAGTCTGGTTGTTTGGTCCGCCAAGGCACCAAGGTAGGTTCAACTGAAAAATGTGGCCAAATCACCTTAACTCCCCGCAGAGAAAAACAAGGTTCAGCAATACATTCCCCGGCAGGTCTTAAAAGCTCATCCCCAGTAGATTCTGCAAGCTCATCCCCTGCAAAGTACGGACGTCTCGCCCAAGTTTTATTTAAAGAGTTATTTCCTCACAAGGACTTATAACTGGGTCATCCTCAGCTAAAAGCCACGGAAGATCGCTCTCGGCAAAGTTCCTTCAATCCCCAGCGAAGTCTATCTTTAGTATTTCCGAGCAGAGTTTATCTTTGGAGTTCCCCAGCGGAGTTTACCATCATCATCCTCAGCGGAATCCATCGTTAGAGTTCTCAGCAGGCCTCTCATCAAGAACTTCGGCCAAGCATCTCTTCCGCAGAGCAGCTTCCCGGCCGTTCGTCAAGGATTTATTTTCCTAAGATGAAATTACATTCGTAAACATTTCACATTTGCATACATCTTGCTTACCTACATGATGAAACGCATACAACATTTCATGTTGAACATCATGATATCATGCACATCATACATCATGACATTGCATACAACTTACGTTTTTGCCTTTTCAGGAAAAAGACAATCTCAAAAAAAAAAAAAAAAAAAAAAAAAGACTACCTTCAACTGTCACAATTTCAGATTCGATACCTGTATCTAGCCAGGGCACATCTGAGAGTGATCAGTTTCCAGACTCGATTCCTGTATCCAGCCAGGGCATATCTGTTGACCACGTTTCCAGACTCGACTCCTGTATCTAGCCAGGGCATGTCTGAAGAGTTCAAAGATTCGATTCCTGTATCTAGCCAGGGCACATCTATCAACTACAACTATTTCCAGATTCGATTCCTGTATCCAGCCAGGGCATATCTGTCGACCACGTTTCCAGACTCGACTCCTGTATCTAGCCAGGGCATGTCTGAAGAGTTCAAAGATTCGATTCCTGTATCCAGCCAGGGCACATCTATCAACTGTCACGTTCCCAGATTCGATTCCTGTATCCAGCCAGGGCATATCTGTTGATGACTATTTCCGGATTCGATTCCTGTATCCAGCCAGGGCACATCTGTGAGCAACCAATTGTAGATTCAACACCTGTATCTAGCCAGGGCATATCTGCATGAGGAGATTGAAGATCAAACACCTGTAACAAGCCAGGAAAACATTTGTCTTTCTCAAATACACAAGTTCTCGCTAAGGAATCTCTTATGCGATCGACACTTCCAAATGGCATCTATAAGCCCATTCCCGACAAGGTTCTGTCACACTTCCAAATGGCATCTATAAGCCCATTCCCGACAAGGTTCTGTCACGTCTCCGAATGGCATCTATAAGCCCATTTCCATTGCTGATACGCTACTAGGCGAGTGCAAATTTTCGGGCACTCTGGTGTCCAATCTCCTTTTACCCTCGAGTCGCGAAAGGCAAACTCGCCAATCTAACTCTTCAGGCTCAAGAAGATTGAACAGGGGCAACTGTTGTACCCCAAAATTTGCCCTCCCTTTCTTCAGGAAACCATCTTAGATTTTTCAAAGTCCCCTGAAACAAATCCAAGTCCTGAGTTATCCTTTTGCCCAAGCAAGTCACTCACAAGAGCAAGATGATCTCCCGAACTCCAGAAACAACGCTTTCATCTTGAGGAAAATCAAATTCTAAGTGCTTAGAATGTTTCTTTAAATAAGTGTTTTTAGAAAAAAATCAGCGCTTCAGAACTTCTGGATCCATTCCAGATGAAGACGGTCAGAAGTTGCAAGTTTGGCTCAGGATGGTCAGAAGTTACCTCTTCAGCAGCTACATCAGTTCAATCAGAAGTTGTAAACATGGTTCAGAGTGTAAGCCTCAAACAGAACATACCCCTTCAGCAGTTACACAAGCTCAGTCAGAACTTGCTAAAGGAATGTAAAAGAAATATGAAAGTATAAAAGCTCCTTCAGAACAGGTTGAAGTCAGAAGATGAAAGGTCAGAGGGATAGGTGTCACATTGATATAGAGTCTCTAAGCCCAGATTATCCAGAAGTAGATCCAAGGAACGTACCAGAAAACCAGGAGAATCTCCAGAGTTTGCTAAAAACAACAGGTAGCCAAGGCCAGAACATGGTTTACGCTGCTGATTCAACAACCAGAATGTTGGTATTGACAGGTCTTGTCACCATTTAATGCCCATTAATGCTTCCAACCACTCCTGAGCGTTCACGTGTGGCTTGAAAAATGCTTTTGCACAGATTCTGGCATGGGTCTTCACGCCACCGCCCATTTCAGAGGTCACTTCCCCCAATCCACGCCTGCTGCTGCTACCTAGGCTGAAAAATAGCTGTTATCACAACTTCCCAGGAATTTCTGTCAAAGAACCAGTTCAAACTCTGTTGGCGCCTTAAATGTTCAAGATATCCACAAGAACTTTGCCTATAAATAGAAAGCTTTCACCACTGCAAAAAACGTTCAAAAACGTTCAAAGAAGTTCAAGAAAAACAGAAAAAAAAATTGCTAAGAGAGAAACAAAACTCCTAGCAATATAACATTCTGAAACTCTGCCAAAATTTCCAGTTTTGTTTCATAACTTTAAGTTTCTCACCTTCAATCTCATCAAACACCCAGCTCTTTTCTGTAAACCAAAGCGTTCTTTCCAAAACTTCTGACCCTATATACGTTTACACCTTCACTTCCCCTTTTCCAAATCTGTCCAGAACACCACCAGAACCAAAAGCTAACTTTCACCCACCATTTTCCAGAAAGTCAGGTAAGCACCTGCTAACCCTCACCACGCTGTTAAGCATCATCAGCTGTGCATATTCAAATAACATAATGTAAATATTCATGTTATCGCTGTTTATGCTCTGAGGACTCTCATACCTCAGGACGTTCTAAGCCAGTTTAGGACTTGCCTGTGACTTTGGTGATTCTGACCTCTGGGACATTTTTGCTATTTTGCTGGATCTGTTCCAAATATGTTTTCTGTTTTGTGGAGTAACAACAGGATTGCAGATGTTCTGATTAGTGCAGGAAAAAGCCTAGTGCTGACTTTGACGTTAGCACATCTGAAGCCTGTTTTGCTGCCAATGACCTCAGAACCTCTGAGAGTTATTGCCTTTTCAGCAGAATCTGAACTTCTGGGTTCTCCACTAACAAACTTCTGTCTTGCAGCGCAGGGAAATCAGAACCTCTGGTTTCCCCACTAACCAGATTCTGTTTTGCAGGTTCCAGAGTCAGAAGTTCTGACTCATCCAGTTTCATCAACAGGTTGATCATCTGACAGCGGATCTGGGTCAGAACTTCTGACGGCCTCCCAACAGCGCGCGGCCTCCCTCTCTCTCTCTATATATCTTGTTTTTCGCTATTTTCTTTTTTGTCTATTTTTCTCGTTGAACCCCCCATGTACAAATGTGTATCCCCCTCCCCTAACTATTGTAATAGCGTAGGATTTTACATTCCCGCTTCTTATTGCTAGTAATTAGGACGTGTATGGCAAGATAAAACCCAATGAAATAGAAAAACCTAATTCAAAGAAAAAACTCTTGCATGCAATAAAGCACACTTGCACATTAACACCCCTAGGGTACTCCACTTTGTTGCCTTCCAAAATTGGGCCATATTGTATGTTGAACATCTTTGGGCAAAACAAACAATTTGAATGATCATAGTCCCTCGACAAAAACTTTTCAAAACAAACAAAAACCAATGATCAAGTCCCTTAGAGAAATTGCCCAAAGACATTTAACGCCGTTACAACTATGGTCTAAAACGATGACCCGCGCTTGTCCCTTTCACATCCTAACACAAGGTTGCCCATCAAATACAATGGTGGAGCAAACTTGTTAAAAGGGTTAAAGTATAGCAATGATCTTTTGAGAAATTTAGGAGTAGATAACCTCTTAGTTACTTGAATTAACTTGCAAAACAAAACACTTGCCTAATTTCAAAATCACACATCACTACACTTTCAAAACAACTTTCAAAAAACAAATGAAAACTTTTTCAAAAGACATACATCTTTGTATACATCCCCACATGGATCATTACAAAGGTTGCCACCACATTGGCCTCTTTTCAAAACATTTTTCAAACCCACACACTCAAGCACCATTTAAAACAATTGAAAACAGAAGGCAAGTGATCTAAGCAAGTAACTAAGAGCCCATGGATAACCATGGATAGAAAGGGTGCTAATACCTTCCCTTTCTATAATCTACTCCCCGAACCCAAGAAAACATCTCAAAAGGTCTTTTGCTGTGCTTTTTAACCTTTCCTTAGGATAAAATAAAAAGTCGGTGGCGACTCTTGCTAACCGCAACATTTGCGAATACAAACGCAAACCTCAAGTCAGTTCTCCCACCGTATCACACTCTGCATGTCTCGATCGAATGCAGGGGCACCACTATGGCTCATGTGCTGGTGGATACTGGGTCTTCATTAAATGTTCTGCCTAAGAAGGCTCTTGATCGGCTGGATTGTGAAGGCTTGACCTTAAAGCCTAGTAACATTGTGGTAAGGGCTTTTGACAGGTCAAAGAGAATGGTGAATGGGGAGGTGGACATCCCTGTCAAAGTAGGCTCTCAGACCTTTGGGTCCACCTTCTACGTGATGGACATCAGGACATCATACTCTTGTTTTTTGGGTCATCCTTAGATCCATGAAGTTGGGGCCGTCACTTCTACACTGCACTAAATGTTGAAATATCCGGTGAAGGGGGAGATTGTCATTGTGCATGGCGACGAGGAGTATATGGTGAGCCACCTGAACTCCTTCAGGTATGTGGAGATGGACGGGGAATTCATAGAGACTCCTTGTCAAAACTTTGAAGAGGTTCCCCAGATTTTGGCGTCAACCGAGACTACCACCAGCACCAAACCTCCTTTGAAGATGGCTTCTCTCAAGGACGCCAGAGTAGTGGTCGAAGAAGGTGGGTGTACCAACTGGGGACAGTTCCTTGATTTTACTCACAAAACTGACAAATTTGGTTTGGGCTTTACTTCAGGAGCTCAAAGGGTTGTTCGACGCGCTCGAGTTGGAGGACCTCCCCTATGCATCAACAATCGTGGGGTCAATGCTATTGAAGACAGTGAGGAAGACTCTGATATTGACAGTTGGATCTATCTGACTACCAACTGTGGATGTAGTAACTGGACGGCCAGAGAGTTTATACCAGTTTCTTTTATTCCGCAGTAATTGTCTTACTTGTTTTCCAAGTTTGTAATAAATAATTTAAACTTTATGGCCTTGTGTCTTACCCGAGGCACAATGGTTCTATCTGTGAGGGTTATTATATGTCATTTCATATATCATCAATAAAATATTGGACGTTTCTTGCATACAAATTTTGCGCTCTTTGTTTTTCTTTTCTGCTTTATCAATATAGTTATGCTCTTACAAACACTCACGTATCAAACTGCAGATCCATATCCACTCTGGATCCCATTGATAACAATTCTGCTATTTCTATTTATGACTTCGAAAATTCGATCAACCAAGCCGAGGAGGAAGGTAAGGACGATTGTGAGGTTCCTGGAGAACTTTCTAGACTGTTACAGCAGGAAGAGAGGGCTATACAGCCTCATGAAGAGCCAGTTGAGATGATAAACTTGGGCACGAAGGTGGACAGAAAAGAAGTCAAGATCGGCGCAAATCTAGAGACTAAGATCAAATAACGTTTGATGCAGATGTTGCACGACTATGTTGAGATCTTCGCCTGGTCATATGAAGACATGCCTGGTTTAGACACTGATATTATGGTACACCGTCTACCGACTAAAGAAGATTGTCCTCCAATTAAACAAAAAGTCTGCCGTATGCGCCCTGAAATGTCAGAGAATATCAAAGCAGAGGTTATGAAACAGTTCAACACTGGGTTCTTGGTTGTCACCTCCTATCCGCAGTGGGTTGCTAATGTCGCTCTGGTGCCAAAGAAGGATGGTAAGGTACGAATGTGTGTGGACTACATAGACCTGAACATGGCAAGCCCCAAGGATAACTTCCCGCTTCCCCACATTGATGTTCTGGTTGACAATACCGCACAACACAAAATATTCTCCTTCATGGATGGTTTCTCTGGTTACAAACATATCAAGATGGCTCCTGAAGACATGGAGAAGACAACCTTCGTCACATAGTGGGGCACATTCTGTTACAAGGTGATACCTTTTGTGTTGAAGAATGTTGGGGCAACTTATCAGCGAGCCATGGTTGCTTTGTTGCACAACATGATCCACCATGAGATAGAGGTTTATGTTGACAACATGATAGCCAGATCCCAAACCAAGGAAGAACACCTTGATCATCTGCAAAAGCTATTCGACAGGTTGAAGACATACAAGCTGAGACTGAATCTGAACAAGTGCACCTTCGGGGTAAGGTCTGGTAAGCTTCTAGGGTTCATCGTCAGTGACAAAGGTATTCAGGTAGACCCCGCAAAGGTAAAGGCCATACAAGAGATACCAGCTCCCCGTACAGAGAAGGAGGTTAGAGGCTTCTTGGGACGCCTAAATTATATCGCCAGGTTCATTTCACATCTGACTGCTACTTGTGAGCCCATCTTCAAGCTTCTGAAGAAAGATCAAGTGGTAAAGTGGAATGAGGAATTCCAGATTGCTTTCAAAAGGATCAAGGAATACCTTCAAGAACCACCAATTCTGATTCCTTCGGTTGAAGGAAGACCTCCGATATTATACTTAATAGTGCTAGACAATTCAATGGGGTGTGTGTTGGGGCAGCATGACGAGTCTGGCCGAAAAGAGCATGCAATATACTACCTTAGCAAAAAGTTTACCGACCTTGAGACAAAATACTCACTGCTCGAGAAAACTTGCTGCGCTTTGGCATGGGCTGCTCGCTGACTGAGACAGTATATGTTGACCCACACTACTTTGTTGATATCTAAGATGGATCCAATGAAATACATCTTCGAGAAGCCCGCTCTCTCCGGAAGAATAGCGAGATGGCAGATGATCTTAACTGAATACGATATACAATATATAACCTAGAAAGCAATCAAGGGAAGTGTATTGGCTGATCATTTGGCTCATCAGGCCGTGGATGACTACCAGTCCATGAATTTTGAGTTCCCGGACGAGAATATTATGCTGGTGACTGACTATGAAGAACCTGGACCAAATGAAGGACCTAAAGAAGGATCTCGATGGACCATGGTTTTTGATGGAGCTTCGAACGGACTCGGTAATGGCATTGGCACTGTAATCATATCTTCTGAGGGTTGTCATACTCCTTTCACTTCCTGACTACGTTTCAACTGCACTAACAATATGGCGGAGTATGAAGCCTGCATCATGGGTCTCAAAGCCACTATCGACCTCAGGATCAAGTTCTCAAATGTCTTCGGGGATTCAGCTTTGGTAATAAGCTAGATCAAAGGCGAATGGGATACGAAGCATCTGAATCTCATCCCATACAAAGAGCACGTATTGGAATTGCTCCCGCACTTTGAGGAGGTAACCTTTGAACATTTCCCATGAGAGGAGAATCAGTTAGCGGACGTGCTAGCCACCATGTCTTCTATGTTCAGGGTCAGGTGGGACAACCAAGCCCCCCGAATCATCATTGAAAGATTGGATGAACCAGCACGCTACTGTGAGATTGATACCGAAGAGGTAGTAGATAAACCTTGGTTTCACAAAGTAAAAAGGTATCTCGAGGCTCAAGAGTATCCCGAAGGGGCATCTGTCAATGATAAGAAGTTTCTGAGAAGGTTCACTGCGAAATTCTTCCTCAGTAATGGAATCCTCTACAAGTGCAACCATGACTCTACCTTACTGTGGTGTGTAGACAAGAGCGAAGCAGAGAGGATTATGACAGATTTACATGAAGGTACCTTCGAAACCCATTCAAGTGGACATACCATGGCTAAGAAGATCCTACGGGCAGGATACTACTGGTCCACTATGGAAGCAGATTATTATCAGCACTCCCGAACTTGTCATAAGTGCCAAATCTATGCTGATAAGGTGCATGTGCCTCCGTTTCCTTTGAATGTCTTGATAACTCCGTGGCCCTTTGCAATGTGGGCCATTGACATGATCGGAGAAATCATACCTACCACTTCTAATGGGCACCGCTTCATCCTGGTGGACATTGATTACTTCACAAAATGGGTAGAGGCTGCTTCCTTTGCTACTGTGACCAAGAATGTTGTGGCGCGATTTATCAAGCATAACTTGATCTATCGGTACGGTGTGCCAGAGAGAATCATCACTGACAATGGTGCAAATCTCAATAACACGATGATCACCAAGCTCTGTAAGAAATTCTGGATACAACATCATAACTCTTCTCCCTACCGGCCGAATATGAATGGTGTTGTTGAAGAGGCTAACAAGAACATCAAGAAGATTATATAAAAGATGACGGTGACATACAAAGACTGACATGAGATGTCACCATTCGCTCTTCATGGGTACCGTACCTCAGCACAGACGTCGACAGGGGAAACACCCTACTCTCTGGTGTATGGCATGGAGGCAGTCCTACCCATTGAGGTCCAGATTCCTTCTTTAAGGATTATGAAAGATGCGGGTTTGAACGAAGACGATTGGATCCAGACTCGACTTGACCAACTGAATCTGATTGATAAGAAGAGACTCACTGTTGTCTGTCATGGTCAAATGTATCAAAAACAGATGATCAAGGCTTTCAACAAAAAAGTCAGATGCTAAGAGTATCAAGTCGGGGATCTAGTGATCAAGCGCATCATACTTCCGCAAGGTGATCCCAGGGGCAAATGGACTCCCATATACGAAAGGCCATTTATAATTAAAAACATCTTCTCGGGTGGAGCCATGATTCTGACCACCATGGACGGTGACGACCTTCCTCACCCTGTTAATGCGGACATAGTGAAAAGATACTACGCATGATAAAAGACCCGCTAGGTTGACTTCCTAGGAAAAAATAAGGGCGTCCCGGCGAACCAAAAGGGTTTGGACAAAAATAAGGGATGAAAATGAAAACTTTGTACACTCGGCAAGTCGAAAACTTGAAAAGGCAGCTTGGGCAACAAAGGGTATCCCGATGGACTGAAAACCCAAAAGGGCAGTCCAGGAAAAAGTTAGGGATGTAAAGCGTATCACTATGTACCATTGGATCACCTTGCGATCGGACCTCAGTATCAACGGTCATGCTCGAATGGAGCCGATCAATCTAATCAACTTCGGACAAGCAGCAAAGTGATGAGACTCTCAAAGACATAGCGACAATAACAGAATTGGAACCCAATGGGATTGTTGCACATAGCTGTTTTCTTTTTGTTGCACAAAATATTGTATAGCTTCCTTTTACGACAGTGTTCTCTTTCTAGAGCGTCAGCTTCCTTGTACAAAAACGCCTGTTATAGGCCAACTTCGAAAATTAATACAAATCATTTTTACAAAACTATTTATTTTTCTTTTTCTGTCTTGTTTTGCAAGAACGTCCAATGATTTATTCTTGACATATGAATTTGAATATGATTGTTGTTCATAAATATTTACATAAGAAATGGAAAGACAATTGCTCGTAACTTAAGAAACAGGGGCAAAAACAAAAATGTCCAAACCCGACAGTTACTCTATCCAGCAGGTACCAGGGCAGAGATGACTTTGAAACACATTCATCAGTGCATACGACTTTGTAACATATGTACTCCCCACAGAGTAAAGAGGTGATCAAAGCATTGATTTCAGCTTCCCCAAAGCAAGAGGTACTTTCCCCAGCCAATTCCCTTTAGAGAACTGACAGTTTTATTCCCCCATCCGAATTTCATAATCACAAGTGGGTCATAAAATTTGTCTCCCAAGCAGAGTTTACTTCCCTGAATGCAGAAACTCAATCCCCGACAGAGTTTATCCCTCTAGCTACGGAAGTTCACCTTCCAACAAAATTATTCCCCCGCAGAGCTATTCTCCAACAGACTCTCTCCCTGGCAGAATATTCACAAACAACAAAGAGTAAATCTCCAACATAGTCATTTCCGTTCACCATCCCTAGTGGAAGTATAAAAACCACAGTTCTCTACAACAGTCAGGAATTCTATACTCTCCAGCAGTAGTCAGGGATTTATTTTCCCAGACTCGGATATGTCACAATAGCATATCATGTTCATACATCATGACGTGCGGGTATATATTACATACAACATAATCTCATTTATCTTGAAAACATCCTCCCATCATGCATTTCATACATCTCATATAATTAACCCCGTTATCTTTTCAATAAAGACGGGCATCACTAATAATTCCAACAGTTATACATGTTATATCTGCATACCGCTAATGAAAAAATAAGTTCCCGAAACCGGGTCAACTAAGCTATGCGACCAAAGGAGGTAGCCCTACTATCCAGGTTAATTCTAATAGACCTATTATCCAGGCTTTCATCTCGAAGTAACCCTAATATCCAAGTTCCTTCTCATATCCCTAACATCCAGGCTTTCATCTCGAAGTAACCCTACTATCCATGTTCCTTCTCATATCCCTACCATCCAGGCTTTCATCTCGAAGTAACCCTACTATCCAGGTTCCTTCTCATAGCCCTAGCATCCCGACTTTCATTTTGAAGTAACCCTAATATTCAGGTTCCTTCTCATAGCCTAATATACATGCTTTCATTTCAAAGCAACGCTACTATCCAGGTTCCTTCTCTCTTATCTCCAGACAACAATTTACAACACTGTAAGACCTAGACCCGACCAGATACGGTCGATCTCACATTTCCCCAGTAAGACGCGGTGTAACCTGGACCCTAACCAGATATGCATCTTACTCCCCATCTCCTCAATCAGGAGTTAATTCCCTATTAGAGTAGTGTACAACCGAAGCTCATATACTCTATCTCCCAGGATGTAAACCGACATTCCCCAGTAAAGCCCCTCTCAACGGCAGGTACATGAATTCTCGCAAAGGAATCTCTTATGCAACCGATACCTTCTCTGGATGGCATCTTTAAGCCCATCTCCAAAGATTCTAGTCGACTTCCAAATGGCATCTGTAAGCCCATTCCCAATATCATCAATCAGTGTTACTTCATGCGAGTGCAAATTTATGGGCACTTTAGTGTTCAATCATCTTCTACCTTCAGATCACGAAATGCAGACCAACCAATCTACATCCTCAGGTTTAAGAAGATTGAACTGGGGAAATTGTTGTACCCCAAAATTTACCCTCCCATTTTACTCAACATATGTTCATTGAAATCCTGAACTTGCCCAAGGATGCCCAAGGATTGATCAGGCAAATGCTCTCCTAAGACAATGAACCTCAAACTAGGGTTTCCCTTTTCATAAAGATGGGTAAAATCCAAAGGTCTCAAATCTTTTCAATAGTCCTAATATGTTCTCAAGAACATCCATGTCAAGTGTCATGCCCTGCACAAGAAGTTTGCTCAGTCAACTGCTCAAATGCCTGAAAATCAACTATGCTAGGTCAAAAGTCAACAGTGACCCACCTACAGTCAAACTTCAAGATTTTTGGTCAACATCAACATTTTGAAATAATTTCCATCATTTGATCAAGGTTTGATCATGATTCCTCAAGGAATGCCCCAAATTCATCAAAACTCATAAGTTACAAAATTAGGGTTTCTATAGGAAAAGTCAATTGAACTTTGACCAGGCATAACTTTCTCATACTTTATCAGAAATTTCCCATACAAGGCTCATTTTAAAGAGAATTGAATTTCGTACAACTCATCTTCAGCCCTCAAGTTCAAAAATTCCCTCATGAAAAGATATGAATTCAGACATTACAGGTCATTTTAAAAAGTCAACAAAAACACCTTTTGGGTCAAAGCTTCTTACATGAGCATGGAAGATCCAATTGAAATGAAACCAAAAAGGTTTTTTAGGGGAAATATCAAGCTTTCTAAAAAGTCCCAGAACCCCACCTCCCTTAGGGCCAAAATTGAAGGAGATATGCACTGTCAAAGTTGGCCATTTTTGGAAAATTGTCAAAAGTCAACAATGCCCAAAATTGCATTTTTTTTTGTCAAATGGGCCTAACTTTTTATGCTTGCATCTTACTTCTAGCATGGTCCACAACCCAAACACCTTTCCATGTATTATTGGCTTTATTTATTTAATTTATTTTGATTTTAATCATTTAAAAATCAAATTAAATTAAATTAAATAAATAATCAAAATAATAAAAGATTTTATTGCAAATCTTTTTCTCATCAAATAACAATCAACAAAAGCTGGCAAATCAAGGCAAATTCGTCTAGAGAGAGTAAGATTTTATTTGTTCCAAAAATAAACAAAAAATCAAATAATTGAAGGAAGAATATTTTTTATCAAAGCATTGGATTTTTTCCACTTATGTTGACATAATGTGCTACAATATATAACCACAACAATCCCATACCTAAAGGACACGAAAAGGCTGCCTCCAAACCAAGAACAAAGTTTCAAAAATATTCAAATTTAGTGTAATTTGAGATCTCAAGATCCAACCATTCTCTATTGATTATAAGCCTCAATCGTACTCCAGTGGCATCAAGGGACTCAACCCAACTCCTGAGCAATCTTATAGCATAAAAAATCAGCAAGTTCGTACCTCACTTTTGGGTAAGATTTCTTTGATCTCAAACTTGCACAACGCCTAATTTAAATCCATATTGAATGCATACATGTGTTTCTATTAATGATTGTGAGTGTTTGAATGTATGACATGTGAAGCTAACACCCGGAATCACCCTTTGCCATTAACGACCGTGGTTTCACGTTTTTTCTCATAGTGATGTTTGCAAGCTGTTTCAGGGCAAGAGGAGGTCACCATTGGATCTGCAGCCCTCGAATTAGGGGAGTAGGGACCAATTAATTGTTTTTTTTGTAGGTTTGCATGAATTGAATGGAGGAGATGACCGAAGAAGACGACCAGAGTTAGGGCTCTGACGCTTCTCTGGTGAGTCAAAGGTTGAAGGCAGTCTGACTGCATGCGTGGCTTTTCCTTATAACATGATTGGTTCATACTAGCTGACGTGTGAATTTGTTTAATTGACTGGGTTTAACACTTGATTTTATTTTTATTATTTGCGTTTGGATATATGTATGAATGAACAATCAACACAGATGGCAAGGGAAGGGGGCGTGTGAAACCAAAGACCTGGGTCCGACCCCAGGCGTGCACATTTTGTTATTTTCTTAACACTCTATGCAGGATCCCGTGCGCCTCATGATCAAATGTCCACCATGCGTCTCCAAATTCAACCACAAGATCTCATCATATCCAGATCCAACATCCAGTACGTGCAGTCATACCATGAACCACCAAAAGGAAGCTATACTGGATCAGGCGCAGGACCTTTGCGCCAACAAATTGGGCTTTGCAAAGTTGCAAACCACACCTCCCAAATTGCTTCCAATCAGGCCCACTTTATTTTCCTTTTAATTTCTTTATTTGTTTCTTTTTAGTTTTTTAGTTTTAATTATTTTTTTGTTTTAATTATTTTTTTTATTAAATCAAAAATCAGAAAATCATAAAAATATTAGGTTTAATTGTTTTCATAAAATATTTATTTGCATTAATTAATTAAATTAATTAGGTTAACTTAAATACTTTTTTTCATAATTAAAATTTAATAGAAGTTAGGTTAATTTTCAAAATTAATTACTTTCCTCAAAAGTCCAAAAAATATTTTCTTTCACTGATTAGACTTCTTTGAATTTAATTTTTAATTCCTCGTATTTAATTTTGTCGCGCACATCTTTTTTTTCATTATTTTTCCTATTAATGTAACAGCTCCGAGTTTGTAATAGTTAATTAGGTTTATTATTTCGTATTTACTATTTTCCCCGGTTTTCGATGATGTAATCCCCCCCAAAGCCTTATAATAGCTAGGGTTTTAATTTCTCGCACTTTACTTTCCGCAACTGTTAACTGCCTAGATGTATGAATAATAGGATTGAATGGCAAGACAAATATATTTAAAACGGTAGAAAACCCTAATTGTACAAAGATAAAATTAACTGAAATCAAACACTTTCACATGCTCACTCCTAGGGTTTGCTCCACTCTGGTTGCCTTTGGTAAGCGGTCATGAAGCATAGGGAATTTTAGTGGTTGCCCTTTAGTCCCAAAAGATAAAAAAATGACTCATTCGGAAGTTGCCTTGGAAAAGATCTTTAGGGTTTTAGGGTAACTACTAAAGTTTCCTAATCATTGCTTATGTGACCGTATTCGTCCCTTCGAATTTCCCTTAAATTCCAACGACGGAGCTACCTACTCCTTAATAGTAGGATAGCGATGTCTAAAGGAAAACGAATAGACTTTTTCGAGTAGGTAGAAAACTCTTAAGTACTTGCTTAAAACAAAAAATCTTTCACACAAACACTTTTCAAAACAGTTTTCAAAATAACTTCGTCACACTCTTGAGGATAGATACAAGGGTTATCACGAAGTAAACAAAACTTTTCAAAACAAACACACACAAGAAATTTCAAAATGAGCAAGTACCTAAGAGCCCGTGGAAAACCATGGATAAAAAGGGTGCTAACACCTTCCCTTTCTATAATCTACCCCCCGTACTCAAAAACTCTCGAAAAAAGTTTTTTTTGTTCTTTTTCCCTTTCCTTTGTTGGATGAAATAAAAGTCGGTGGCGACTCTTTCTTACCGCAACATTTCCGAATACAAAATGCAAACCAGTACTAACAGTCGATTCTGCCACCGTATCACACTTACCAACTGAGCTATCCTGATCATTCATACATAACATAACATCAATATATTATATATAAAACAATGTGTCATCTGAGACAAAAAAAATAATAATGCGCGCATATTTGAATTGTCCAGTGGGGGACTGCCATGCATTGTCTTCCACCTCCATTTGTCGTATTAGACAACAAGATCTATAGTGACGGTTTTGCGTTTGTCACTACAGCCTTTGCATCCTGAAATAAACCAAATATGCAATAGAAATTATATGTGAGGCCATGGATCGACCGACCTCACTCTCCTGAGCATGATGGTTCCCCTGTTTATGCCTAATTTTGGCCAACGTAAAAAGACCCAATTCTAAGCTTTAAACCCTAAAAATGGTAACGCACGGTTCCTGCATAAAAAATTCAATCCAATCATCTAGGAAGCTCTCAAATGCTCAATAAATCAGAAATGCATGGTCAAATCACATTGATATTACGTGAATTGTACAAAACGAAATTAGAAAATAAAGCAAACCATGAGAGTTGGTGGACGCGTTAGGCGATGCTTCAAGGCTTGATAATGGTTGAAAATGCTTCAAGGGATCTCTAGGAGTGGATTAGGATCCTTGGTTTGGACTAAAGAAGGTTGGAGATTGAAATTCGAATTTTGACAAGTTTGGTGTTTTTGAAAAATCTTCAGAGGTCCTCAAGGCTATGTGTGCGTGTCCTGATGATCGCTAGGTGCTTATTTAATAGAGAGGAATGAAGAGACACGAAAACAAGGATTAAATAGCCATAAACAAGAAGTTTGAATGCCATGAATATCCATTTGTAACCTTGGCCAAAGTTATGGGATCTTGTCCATTTTTCAAATTTGCATGAATGTGGACATGTTGGCCTTGCTGTACACGAAAAATGGGGCCTCCTCATCCATTAAGCCAAGCCCAAATAGCAATGGCCCAATAAATTTGCACTAGTTTTGATTTATTTTATATCAATTAAATAAAAATTAATATAATTTGCAAATAAAATCAAGACTATGCAAAAAATGGTTTTAGGGGTCCTCTCTGATCTTAGGAAGATGTTTGAAGTCCAAGAAAATGAGCCATTGCCTTAAAAGTTTAAATTTGCTCAATGCACATTTCTTGAAATTTCCCAAATTTTCCTAACTTGGGCAAGAAATAACTTGCTCATTTTTCATCTCAAGATGATGATCTTGGAATTTTTTTAAAGCCCAAGATGTCTACTTCAATCCCTCTTTTTATTAATTTTGCATTTGAAGATTTTATCTTGATGTAAAAGGTCTTGGACAAAAGTGGCTTTTGTTGACTTTCTAAAAATGACATGTAATGTATGAACTTGTATCTTTCAAATGGTGCATTTATTGTACTTGAGGGATGAAGATAAGTTTTAGGGAATTGGATTCTCCTAAAAATTAGCTTTGTTTGGGGGAAAATGGATGAAGTATGTGAAAGTTATGCCTGGTCAAAGTTTGGTTGACTTCTCCTATAGAAACCCTAATTAACAATTTTTTACTTTTGATGAATTAGGAGCATTTCTTGAGGAATAATGATCAACCCTTGATCAAATGATGGTTATCACTTAAAAGTGTTGACGTTGACCAAAAATCTTGAAGTTTGACTGTATATATGCCATAGTTGACTTTTGACCTGACATAGTTGATTTTCAAGCATTTGAGCAATTGATTGAGCAAACTTGTTGTGCAAAGCATGAAACTTGGCATGGACAATCTTGAAATCATATTAGGACCATGGAAAGAATTTGAGACCTTTGGAGTTCACACATCTTGATTAAAATTGAAACCCTAGTTAGAGGTTCATTGCCTTGGGAGGAAAATTTGTATGGTCAATTCTTGGCCATCCTTGAGCAATTTGGGGACCTCAATGAGCATGCCTTGAGTAAAATGAGAGGGAAATTTTTTGGGTACAACACTCTGGAACTTCTAAAAAAAGAGGACCCATAAAATGGTTACCTAAGGATTAGATAATCCACATTGCAGATCTCCTTAATGGTGCCATTGAAACACCATTCATGGTACATGGGCAGTGGATGCTTGCGACACATGACGGGCGAAAAAGGCATATGTTCCAAGATTTGGAACTTAAGTCTGGAGGCATCGTTGGTTTCGGAGGAAATCATAAGGGGAAGATCATCAGCTCTGGAATGATTGGTAATGGTAAATTTCCTTCTATTAATAATATTCTTTTAGTCGAGGGTCTAATGCATAACCTATTGTTAATCTGTTAAATTATTGACAATAGTTATGACTTTATCTTTAATCAAACATCCTGTAAAGCTATTAGTCAGAAGGATGGCTCAGTTCTATTCAATGGCAAGAGGAAGAACAATATTTATAAAATAAGATTATCATATTTGAAAAATCAGAATGTAAAATGTCTTCTGACTGTTCAAGAAGAGTAGTGGGTCTGGCATCGACGTCAATGTCATGTTAGCTTTAGAAACATTTCTCAACTAAATAAAATTGGATTAGTCCGAGGCTTGCCCAATCTGAATTATACTCCAGATTCTCTTTGTGAAGCTTATCAGAAAGGAAAATTTTCAAAAACATCTTTCAAAGCTAAAAAGGTTGTTTCTACTTCTGGGCCATTAGAACTTCTTCACATTGAATTATTTGGACCAGTGAAAAATGCTTCTTTCAATAGTAAGAAATATGGACTTGTCATCATTGATGATTATAGCAGGTGGACATGGATAAAATTATTGAAACACAAGTATGAGTGATACTTTGTATTTGCTTCTTTTTGTTCTCAAGTGCAAAATGCAAAAGGCTGCAGAATAGTTAGAGTTCGAAGTGATCATGGTGGAGAATTTGAAAATAAAGACTTTGAAAAACTTTTTGATTCAAATGGCATAGTACATGATTTTTCTTTCCCTACAACTTCACAACAAAATGGGGTTGTACAAAGGAAAAATATAACTTTACAAGAAATGGCTCGCACCATGATCCAAGAAACTCCGATGGCCAAGCATTTCTAGGAAGAAGCAGTAAATACAACATGCTATATTCAAAATAGAATCTCCACAAGACCTATTTTGTGTAAGACTCATTATGAATTGTGGAATAATAGAAAGCCCAACATTTCCTACTTCCATCCATTCATATGTATTTGTTATATGTTAAACACTAAAGAGAATCTGGATAAGTTTGATTCCAAAGAACATAAGTGTCTTCTATTAGGATACTCTGAACACTCTAAAGGTTTCAGAATCTATAACACAGAATCACAAACTATGGAGGAATCAATTCATGTCAAATTTGATGATAAGCTTGACCATGAAAAGTCAAAGTTGTGTGAAAATCTTGTAGATGTGACTATCATATTCATTGAACCAAAGGAGAAGATTCAAGAAGATAAAGAATCATAAGCTCCTATTTCCGATGATGTTGATAGTCCTTCTAATCAAACTCAACCAAAGAAGAACAAAATCACATCCTCTCATCTCGAAGATATTATTCTTGGAAGTAAAGATGCTTTAGTCAAAACAAGACCGGCTCTCAAACCTTCTAATGAAGTGCTTATGGGTTTAGTCTCATTAATAGAACTTACATTAATTGAGGAAGCCCTTCTGGATAAGGATTGGATTCTGGTTATAGAAGAAGAGCTGAACCAATTCTCAAAGAATGATGTATGGGATCTTGTTCAGAAACATAAAGGTGTCCACGTCATTGGAACCAAATGGGTGTTCAGAAACAAGCTCAATGAGAAAGGTGAAGTGATCAGAAACAAAGCTTGAATAGTTTCACAAGTTTATAATGAACAAGAAGGTATAGACTATACATAAACCTTTTCACCAGTCTCCAGGTTAGAAGATACTCAGTTATTAGTTTCCTTTTCTGTAAATCATAATATCATTCTTTATCAGATGGATGTTAAGAGTGCATTTTTGAATGGTTACATTTCAGAAGAAGTGTATGTTAAACAACCTCCCGGATTTGAAAAATATGAGAAATTAGACTTTGTTTTTAAACTAAGGAAATCTCTTTATGGCTTGAAACAAGCTCTGAGAGCTTTGTATGACTGATTGAGCAACTTTTTGCTAGAAAATAAGTTTACCAGAGGAAAGGTTAACACTACACTCTTCTACAAAAGATTCAAAAATGATATTCGAATTGTGCAAATTTATGTCGATGATATTATTTTTAGGTTCTGCTAATCCATCTCTATGCAAGGAATTTTGTAAGCTAATGCCGACTGAGTTCGAAATGAGCATGATGGGGGAACTGAAGTTCTTTCTGGGAATCCAGATTGATAAAAAGCCAGAGGCTACTTACATACATCAAAGTAAGTACACCAAAGAACTTCTGAAGAAATTCAACATGACAGACTACAATGTAGCAAACACTCTAATACATCCTACATGTATCTTGGAAAAAGAAGAGATAAGTGGAAAGGTTTGTCAGAATCTCTATCGTGGTATGATAGGCTCTCTTATGTATCTAATTGCATCTAGACCTGATATTTTATTCAGTGTATATCTTTGCGCTAGATTCCAATATGATCCTAGGGAATACCACTTAATTGTTGTTAAAAGGATTCTAAGGTATATAAAAGGAAACCCTAACCTTGGCTTGATGTATGAGAAAACATCAGATTATTCTCTTTCTGGCTTCTGTCATGTAGACTATGCTAGAGATTGACTAGAGAGAAAAAGCACTTCTGGAAATTGTCAGTTTCTAGGAAAGAATCTAATCTCATGGACAAGCAAGAGGCAATAAACAATTACTCTTTCAACAGCAGAAGCAGAGTACATATCAGCAGCACTCAGATGCTATGGATGAAAAATCAGATGGAAGATTACCAGATATATAAAAGTAACATCCATATTTTCCGTGGTAACACTGCCGCCATTTTCTTAAGTAAAAATATTATTCTAGACTCTAGGGCTAAACACATAGAAATCAAACATCATTTTATTAGAGATTATGTTCAGAAAGTTATTCTATCTTTAAAATTTATAGATACAGACCATCACTAGGCTGATATTTTTACAAAACTCTTGGTTGAAGATAGATTTATGTTTATTCTAAAGAATCTAAAAATGGATTTATATCTAGATTAAGATGTCATTAGAATCAAATGTGTTCTAGTCGTAGTCTGAAGGAATACGATGTTGACATAATCAAAAGACTTCTAATCTATTTATCTCAAATTATCAGAAGATGTTTCGGTCAGAAATGTCCCTGATCCATTGGAAACCTTTTGGTTCTCCAAACTTTGAGAATGTCAAACGCATTACCTAAATAGACTTAGTGTATATTACATTCTACCTAGGTCATGCATGAGCAATTATTTTTCTTGAAATTAATTAATCATGATTACATTTATTTAACTACTCCCTGGGAACAATCGCTTCATGTCATACATATAGGTCTATGTTTGAAATCCCATGTCATGATTAAATGCTTTTGTGCTATCTCATGTTAACGTTTGATCTACTTCACTTTTCATTTCCTTCTTTTAGTAGTCTAAGACGTCACTTGAGTGTTTCAATTGTCTTAATTTGAGAACTGCTTGACTGACTATTTATATCTCTTTTCATCTATAGTCATTTATCAAATCATTATCCTTATATCATCTTCAATCGCCTCTTCTCCTCAAACCTATCTACATATCATGGCTATTAGAACTTTTCAAGGAGATGAAAATCTTCTCGAAGTAATCAAAGAGAAAAGACCTAATTATGTGTCTGATGATGGTTGCATCAACAGAGTCATTGAAAATCAAGGTGGTTAGGGTATGCAATAATGCTGAGAGGTCCTGTTTATCCTAACCTCTTAAATAACTTTTGGTTCCATGCTTTTGTTAGTCTTGATGGAAACACCACTCATTCTCACATCTTTGGTGTTTTGATTACCATCACACCCTCCTCCATTGATGAAACCATCCAGAGTCCACCTTTACCCAACTCCTGCATGAATGTTGACATGTTTCCAAATGTTCCTAACTCTTCATTTAGACTTAAGCCTCTTAGTGCAGATCACTTGAAACCGCAATCAAAAGTCTGGTTTCAGCTCTTCATCCCAGAGGAGAAAATCTTGATATAGTTTTTACTAGGGATATGTGTCTTCTTTATTGCCTTCGTAATAATATTCCAATTCATATTTCGGAAATAATATTAAATCATCTGAAGCTATCAAATCAAGCATCCAGGAACTCTAAAAAATCATTCATTTTCATATGGATGTGTGTTGTCTGAACTGTTTGAGTTAGCAGGTATAATTGAAACTGTTCAATGAAATATGTTCATCAGAGGAAATGCTCTATTTGATAAGAATTGTGATGTGTTTGAAGTTTAGATAACTTTCCATGTCTTTATTCACTCGGTTGTAATCTCCTTTGACATATCAATGAAACTTCTTATCTTTTCTTGATTGTTTCTTCTGGTTTTTATGTTTTTCACACATAATTACCTTTTTGATTATGACAAAAAGGGGGAGTAATTTAAATGAATGTTAAATGAATTTAATTTTGATTTCAATAATCATGTTCTGGAAAATATTCTCTGAAAAGAGTTGCTTATATTCTAACCCAGTTAAACTTCTATTTCAGTTAGAATTTTTTTCTGTTTTAGGAACTTAGAACTCTGATTAAAAGACAAAGATCTGAAAGCACTATTCAAAGCTTATGCCTAACCAGTTTGCTTCATATTTTGAAGATATTCTTCATTCATAATTCAAGAAGTGAAATCTGGAATTAGACTCGAAAATTGAGAATCTATTGAGAATCTGGATAATTTCTAAGTCACATTAAAGTTCAAAGATTCAATAAAGAAGTTATGTGAAATCAAGATCTCATTTTATCTATTGAAACTCCTAAATTCAAGACTATCAAGATCTTGATATCTGATTTATTGGAACTAGGGGGAGTTTGTACTCAAATGGTTCAGAGTCAAGATATTCGATCTTCATCAAGTCACTGACTCGGGGGGAGTATCAGAAAAAGGATAAGTATTTCTTACCCTTCTAAATTTCACTAATTATGAATATATGTACAAAATTGTGTCATCAAAATATATAGTTTTGTCATCATCAAAAAGGGTGAGATTGTAAGAACAAGATTTTATTATGCAATATCATCTTTAAGTTTTGATGATAACAAATGATTATGATTGTATGAACAATTTTGTTATACTAATATTTTTTACTGTTGAGTACTTAACAAACAGGTTCTACTTTTGATTGATGGTGTGCCCAAGACATTAGAAGAGAAATGATTCTGCTTCTACGCTACATAAGTTCTGTTGAGCAGTAGCAAGACACTCCAGAAGGCTCGGAAGTGCAAACCCTGATATTTGTCTGAAGAAACCAGTCAAAAGATCTGAAGACAGAAGTTGGTTACTTATGTCCAGATGTTGAAGACTCAAGCTTCTAAAGACAACGTGTTCTGAGGAAACTAATCAAGAGATCTGAAGACAGAAGTTGATTACTTACATCCAGATGTTGAAGGCTCACGTTTCTAAAGACAACATGTTCCAAAGAAACAAAGTTCGAAGATTTGAAGACAAAGTTTCTACTGAAGTATAGATGCTAAAAGATTTTGTTTCTATCTATGAAGTTTTAAATATAAGTGTTGTACCCAAAAATTTGCCCTTCCATTTTCTCCAAGACATTCTTCTAAGATTCTCAAATACTCAAAGGTTCTCAAGAGTTGATCAGACAAGCTCACCTCCTAAGCATTGGCCTATAACTAGGGTTTTGGTTTATCAAGGTAAATTGGACTTATAATGCCTCAAATGACTTTCATGGTTCACCATATGTCCTCAAAAATGCTCATGTCAAGTTTCAAGCCTTGCATCACAAATTTACCCAATCAATTGCTCAGATGACTGAAAATAATTTGTATTGAACAAAAAGTCAACTATGGTCAATATACAGTCAAGCTTCAAGATTTTTTGTCAATATCAATATTTTGAGCTGATATTCATCATTTGATCAAGGGTTGACCATGATTCCTCAAAGAAATCCCACAAATCATCAAAAGTTAAAAATTGCCAAAATTAGGGTTTTGACTGAAGATGACTGATCATTGACTATTGACCTAGTGCATGAACTAATAGCTTGAAGCATGATTTTAAGGACTCAAATACAACAACTTGACCTAATTACATGGCTCAAGACATTTCCAAATATGCAAGTGATTGATAGTTGAAAATTTGAATCAATTAATGAAAAGTCGATTCACTCAAAAGTCAAACTTTGACTTTTTGGTCAACATTGGAATTTAAAAGTCAAGAATGATCAAGATATTAAAAAATATAAAACTTGATCATCAAGAAATCAAAAGGTCAACAAAATTCAAATTTGGAAAATTTTCTAACACTTAGAAAAATTCTAAGTGTTTTTGTTCTTAACAAAAACCCTAACTTCACAAGCAAGTTTCCTCAAGATGCAAGTTGATTCAAGGAAAACTTTCAACATGAAAGTTCTAGGGATTGATGAATTCTACAACTTTGTTAATGTGGGATGGTCCTCAAAAATTTCTTGGATTGAGAGATATAAGCTCATGAATTTATGATGTTTTTATCCAACACTTCGAATTTTTTTTACAAGTTTTGATCAGATTTTTGTCCCAACTTCATGGCCATTTTCCACCAAGTTCCCATTGATTTAGCCCAAACTCACAACATGAAAGTTGTAGGCAATGTTTCAAGCTTTCCGAAATGTCCAAGAACACAATTTTATCATGCTTGAGCTAGGAGATTTGAAGAGATGAAGTTGGGCATCCATTCTTGAATTATATGCCATTTTGTGATAAGTTCATAACCCAATCTTCAAGCCATGCTGCATAATCCAACTTTTCAGGCCTCTAACCTCCAAATCTATCCATAATCATAAGATTACACACACTTTTGAGCCATAATCCAAGTGATTCAAGCATTGTCCAAGGCATTATTCCATTAATGGCACAAAAATAACACTTCCATTTTGGAAAAGCATGTTTTTTTTGTTGCAAAAGTCCACTCCTTGAGCCTCTAACTTATTTCTTCTGCACACACTCAACCTACAAAGTATAAAGCAACATGTTTAAAGTTTACAACCACTCTAGAAGGCATGGGACTATACATTGAGACTTGGTGTACTAAAAAAATCACAAGTTACAACAAAGGCAAAAACTTGGAAACTTGTAAACCAAGCCCTCTTATCTTCTAAAACCTTTGGCTTATAAATAGAGGAAGCATTTGCAACCTAAAACATGAAGGCACAAACCCTAAATACCTCTCAAACTCAGAATCACCAAAAATTCTCCATAAGTGCATATTTTGAGCCTTAAGAAGCCAACTCCCAATCTACTCGTGCATTTTCCCTTTTCATCATTCAAACATCATCTATACACTATATAGAAGTGGTCCAAACACCTGAATCACTTTTGTAATCACCCTATCACCATCCACCATTTTCAAAATTCATTATTGTAGCTTGATTTGGTTAGAACTGTTCGGCAAGCTACAAGGCATTATATCAATTGGAATAGCTTCAGGGAGGTCCAAGGAAGCTTAATCAATCATTATATTGTATTTGGAAGCATCCATACGTGTTCTGGGTTTCCAATTTAAGAGGTAAGTTTTCTAAAATTTGAAGTCTCTGTACAAGCATCATTTGCATTTATTTTCTAAAGCAAAAATGTAGATATCAATGCCCAGAAGCTAACCATGTCCTTAGTTTTCATTTATGTTGACCGTGTGATGAGAATTTTGGATTTGAAATTTTTGAAATATTAGGGTCTAGTTTGGTACCAATAGAAATTCATTTTAATCTTTGAGTTTTAGCTTAAGTTAGTTGCATATTTGAATTCGTGGTATAATTTAGAACAACTTTTGTGTTTACATTTTTTAAAATGATTGAGAAATGGAAGAGTTTGAAAATTAAAAAAAATGGTGATGTTGATATCTGGCGCGAGGAAGATGAAGTTCAACCTATGAACATGTTTTATATTATATTTAATGGGTGTTGTTTCATAACCGGATGAAACAACCACCCTAGTGGCAAATGTGTGTGTAGGGCATTAGCATGCCAGGACAGGGGTTCGTTCTCTGCCTCAAGCATTTTATTTTTCAACATATTCTTTGTTAATCAGGTGCAAGCAAGTCCAAAGCGCACATGATACACTCCCTCATCAACACCATTAGATCTCATCAAGCCTGATCTGGATGCTTCAAACGCGCCTTTCCACCATGAACCATCAAGGGCTGGCCACATTGGATCCAAACAGCGCCCAGGCTCTCTCTCTATCTTGGACCTGGATTTTTTTTTTGCTACCTCTCACCCCCATTTGCTTTTACAGTTTAGGCCCATTAAATTCTTTTTTCTTTAATTTTGTTTTTAATTAATTATTTTTCTTTTCTTTAAATAATTTTATTTAAATTCAGATAAAATCATAAAAATGATAAAAAATTAGATTTAGATTTTTAATTAGTTAATTTAATTTTTGACAAATAAAAACTAATTTCATTTAATCACTTTACTTTATTTTATTAATTAATTTGTAAAACAAATAGAATTAGGTTTTGTTATCTTATACTACCAAATATTTTTCTAAATAAAATACCACAATATTTTCTAATACTTAGAATTCTTTAGATTTTAATTAATTAATTTTTGATAATAAAGATTATTTAATATAATCACACTTTACTTTATCTTAAACAATTAACTTGTAAATTAATTAGAATTAGGTCTAACTTTTTATTTCACATTGCAAATATTTTCTAAAACAAAAACAATAAATTATTTTCTTAACACTTAGAAATATTTTTAGGGTATCTTAAAAAACATATTTACCCTTTTCATCACCTCCACACACCTTACTTTCCCATTAATATTTTCCATTATTGTAAACTGTCAAAAGTTTGTAATAGATAATTAGGATTTATTACTTTCCTCCCCCATTTATAAACTTGCAACTCCTCATCCCTGAAGCGTTGTAATAGTATAGGACATTTAATTTCCGCAAATTACAGCTTTCCTTATTACTGTTAGTAATTAGGGTTTGCATGGCAAGATTAAAATCAATCAATAGAAAACCTAATCTCAAAGACAAAAATAACTGAAATCAAAACACTTCGCACACACGCACCTCTAGGGTAACTTCACTTGTTGTCTCAGATTTAAACAATCGTGTCCCTCAAATTTGAGATGCTTTAGCAAAGACCCTCGATAAAAAATATCATAGTCCCTCGATGACCCTTCGATGTTGCCTTCGGTAAACGATCTTAGTCCCTTAAGACAATTGCTAAAGCGTCATATAAGTTGTTTTCTATGACTGTACGATGACCCACGCCTGTCCCTCACATCCAATGATAAGGCTTCCTACCAACTAATGGTAGGATAACACTATCTAAAGAAGGAGGAAAAGAACAAAGGCCATTGAGTAGGTAGATCACTTGTAATCGCTTTCTCACAAACTAAAATAATCTTTACACTTCACACTTTCAAAACAACTACTTTCAAAAAGCTTTATAAACACTCTTGAGAACTGGTACAAGGGTTATTATAAAGCAAATTTCCTTGGGAATTTTTTATAAAACAACACTCTCCTTCATAAATATTTTAAAAAATAAACATTTTGTATACATTCTCAACGATACGAGAATTATTACAAAATTGCTGCACTTAGGCATTTTCAAAATATTTGCAAACATACACAAACACAAAGCATTTTTAAAGTGAGCTAGCAATTAAGAGCCCATAGATAACTACATATGAAAAGGGTGCTAACACCTTCCCTTTTCATAATTTACCCCCCGAACTCAGAAAATTCTCAAAAGGTCTTTCATGTTCTTTTCACCCTTTCCTTTATTGGATAAAAGAAAAGTCTGTGGCTACTCTTGCTATCTGCAACATTTGCGATAAAACATAAAACTAAAGTCAGTTCTCCCACCGTATTACCGAACTGGCGACTCTGTTGAGGAAAATAAAACTAAAAGTGGGGTTACCTTAAGAGCTAGATCACCTTTATTGTTTTACTTGCTTTCTTTGTATGCTTTATATTTTGGGATATGCTTGGGTTTATCTCTTGTATAGATCCTAAACTCGGATCTGGGGGAATTTTTAGGTAAGTAGCAATAGATCGTGGAAACTGTACGGCGTAGACCGATATGGTTGAAACAATGGCTATGTTAGTGTGACATATTGGTTTGTGTTGGTATCCCTTAAGTAAGTCAAGGAGAATGTTAGGCTTCCGCGTGGTGTCATAAGCACTAACTGAACGTAGAACCTTAGTTAACACAACTTAGCCATTATAAAGTACTGATATGGATGGCTTTATTGCAGAAAAAAGTTGGTTGATACTCGATGATACACTCATTGAGATTGGACTTTCGGGATATTTCGGTCGCAATTTAGATGCTTGTGCTGAAACAATGCCTGAGAGAAAGATCAGTGATATTGAGGCTCCTAGAACCCGATTACTTCTTTTAGGACAAGTTGAGCCAACTAAAACTTCAAGAGGGTACTTACCTATAAACTCCATGCAAGCTTAAACCTAAGGCTTTGTGTATGATTAATTGTTCTAACATGACATCATAACATCATGACATCATGCCATATCATTTTCACTAACCATTTCAAGGACCTAGAGATTTATCTTTGTTCTGTTTTGTAGGTTATGGCTTCCACTCGCAGAAACACTATCTGAATCAGTTTTGTGAGGATACCTTCTCAACTTAAGGAGTTAGTATTAAGGGTTCCCGAAAGCTCTCCATTCATCAAAAATCACGGTCGACTACTCAGTTTGGTTACCTCGGGTTTTGAAGAAGATATGATGAGTGTGTTATTCCAGTTCTTTGACCCTGTGCATCACTGTTTCACTTTTCCCGATTATCAGTTGGTCCCCATAATGGAGGAGTTTTCTCAATTACTAGGAGTGCCTGTTCTCAATCAAATAACTTTCACTGGTTTATAGAAAGAGCCACAACCTGAAGAAATTGCATCAACCTTACATCTGAAGCGGTCTGACATTGTAGCTAATTGGGAAACAAGGAGTAGAGTCAAGGGTTTTCTAGATAAATTTATGTTAGAGAAGGCTCGAATGTTTCTGGATTCTATGAGTTTTCAATCTTTAGAGGATGTCTTGGCTCTTCTAATATATGGGTTGGTACTTTCCCCTAATCCAGACCAACTCATATATGTGAGTTCCATCAAGATATTTCTTTCTCGTAACCCTGTGCCTACCTTGCTCGGAGACATTTTACATTGTCTTCACACTCATACTATGAGGAAGCGAGGAACTCTTATATGTTGCATACCTTTTCTATCTAGATGGCTTATTTTTCACCTTCCCCGATCAGTATTACGGAATGAACAAGGCTTGAGGTGGTTTCAAAGGATGTTGTCGCTCTCTCATTCAGATATCTTTTGGTGTTCTCGATCTCTGGAAGATGTTACTATCATTGACCATTATGGAGAATTCCCTAATTTTCCACTCCTTGAAATTAGGGGACGTATTACTTACAACCCTTATCTGGCTCTACGACAATTTGGTTATGCTCTAAGAGATGGTCCTCATGACACACTAACCCAGGGTATTGTGTTTGATTACGAGAACGACTTTCAAGGTTATCGTTAAAGATTTATACATGCTTGGGGCATGGTAAACAAGGTTGATAGAAAGACTTTAGGACAAAATAATTCTATCCCTTTGGAGCCCTATCTCAAATGGGTACGAGCTCACGCTCAAAACCTCATGATGCTATATCCATTTGTTCTACCGGTGATCTTAAAACCCGTTGTCGAAGGAGACGTTTCTCACATAATCCTCCATCCAGATATGCCCATTAGCCTCGAAGAATTTCAAAAGTCATGGATACAACTCAAGGAAGAAAGGGACACCTTTGAATCTCAATTCTATACAAGCGAGAAGAAAGTGTTGGAGCTCACAAAGTAACTTCACGAGGAGCGAAGCCTTAATGCATACTCGAAACAAAGAGGAAACGTCCATGGGTGACTTGAATTTTAGGCTTTATGAGTTTATATTATTGTCTCCTTAAGGCCCCTTTTTCCTTTCATTGAAATCCTAGAAGGCATTTGTAATTTTTGAACTTATTAATGCAATCTTTGTTTTCATTTCCTTTTGGCTAGCAAATTTAAATCTCCTAAGGTCCTTAAAAACATTGCATCCACATATCATGCATCATTTTAGAAGCAGGTTTTCCGATAGAGGTTTCCTCATCTATTTACTGTTTATTTCAGTATAACTGTTGTACCCCAAAATTTTCCCTCTCATATTATCAAGATTTTCCCCACAAGACTCCTAGACTCAAGATAGGATTAGGGTTTGCTCAGCTCAAGACCTCTCCTTGCACTAATAGCCTGAAATTAGGGTTTGAGTTTGCACAAGGATTGTTGCACCATCAATGCTTAATGTTACTTTCATACACCATCTTGGACCCCTAAGATTGCCCATACCAAGTTTCAAGCCTTGAATCACATTTTTGCCCAGTCAATTGGACAGTTGACCTAAAAATCAACTGTATTGGGGAAAAAGTCAACCATGGTCAATTTACAGTCAAACTTCATAATTTTTTATCCACAACAACATTCTAGGCTCCTATGTACCATTTGATCATGTTTGGACCACAACTCCTCAAGATATTTGATCAGATCATCAAAAGGGCAAAATGGTCAAAATTAGGGTTTTGATTGTAGAAGGGCAATTTCTGATTTTTCATCTAGACATTGGCAAATTGGGTTCAAGTATGGTTTCAAGGACTCAATGTCACCATCTTGACCTAATCACAATGTTCAAAAGATCTCAAATGCATTGGATTGACAGATGAATTTTCCAGTCAACTGATTAAAAATCAACTGTACACTGAAAAGTTAAACTTTGACTTTTTGGTCAAAATCAAGTGCCAAGGGTCATAATTCATCAAGATATGTCCAAATGTGAAACTTGTTGACCAAGAAACCTAATTTTGAAAATTAGGGTTTTAATTTGAAATTTTTCATAACGTAGAATTTTTCTAAGTTATGGAAATTTCTTATTTTTCCCCAACTTTCCACAAATTTTTCACCATGATGCAATTGGATTCAAAGAAAACTTCCAACATGAAAGTTGTATTCCTCCACAAAATCTACAAATTTTATTCACAAAGTTTTCCCAAAATATGCTTGGATCTCAAGTTATGATTTTGTGAATAAGGGTCCATAAACTTTTTAACTTAGTGAAAATTTGCCCTAGTTAAGGCAGATTTTTGACCTAACTTCATGGAAACTTTTAACCTAGTTCCAAGAGGAATCTCAAAATGAATTTCAAATATGGATTGTAGAGCATGTTACAAGCTTTCCAAAATATCCGATAACTCTCCAAGATCATTTATGGTAAGGGAGAATCGAAGAAATGAAAATGGCAATTTATCACTTTTGTGCAAGGAATTTTTCACAATGGTTCAAGTTGCAAATCAGTTTCAAACATGCTTGTACTTGTTTTTACACGTCCTAATCCCTTCTACACTCCATAATTAAATGCAAACACATTGGATAATGGCCTTGTTCTGACTTTTGAAGCATTGCACATTGAATTAATCCAAAAATGGCATAAAGTTCACATTGCTACTTTGATAAAGCTTGCTTTTTCCAACTTTGCAAATCTTGAGCTGTGGACCTAATCTTTTGCTGCAAACAATATCCACAAATATCAGGCAACTTGTACCAACTATGTGCAGCTTGAAAGCAAGCATGTACAGGCTTTGGCATTGCCACTTCCAACTTTTCTTCAAAAGCAAGAAACTTGCAAAAGTCAAGGGATCTCATCCATCTGATAAAGGCAAGCCTTGGCCTCATTTCAAACAATCTCAGAACATTGTAACAAGCAAGAAACACGAATTCACAACCTCAAAACACCCTAAAACACAAAAAACACCATTTTCTGCCCAAACAAGGCAGTCTCTGCAAATTTCTTGCCAAATCATATTTTGCTCGTGCGTTTTTTGTTTCAAGGCTTCAAACACATTCCATACATCACACCTAAGTTGTCCAGGCCTTTGTCTTGCAACTGTAACCTCTGTTTAAAGGATCACCATTTTCATTTTGAAGGTTTGCAGGTTGACTTCTACAGGGAGATTCAAGCATTTACAAGGCAAGCTGAGCATTAGAGAAGCTTGAGGGAACTTCAAGGAAGCTCACACGATCTTCAGGCCTCACTCAAAGTTCCCACATTTCCATATCCAAACTCAACTAAACAAGGTATTTGTCAAGTTTCTATCTCTCTATTTAGGCATCCTTAGGTCACGATTTGTGAAACAAAAATGTAGTCCTTAACTTGCTTGAGCTGTACATATGCATAGTTTTTATTTATATTAACTGAGTAGTGAGAATTTGAGGCTTGAAGTTCATGAAAATTTTAGGTCAAAAATTAGGGGTGATAAAATTCTCCTTGATCTTTGAGTGTTAAGTCACAAACTTTATATCATTGGAATCGTGTGATCATGAGCTATATTTTTCATGTTATAAGTTTTTTATTTTATGCAAAGAATAGCAAGATACAGGTTGAAGAAGAACGCGCGCGTTTTGGTTGTTTGGAGGTCATGGATGAAGTTGGCTGGGCCTGGCGCCTTGGGCCTGTTTCTATTCACACACCCATTTTGCTTTTGCACCCCCTGATTCATATTTTGTTATTTTTCATATTTTCTTGTTATTTTTATATTTTTGACTTTATTATTTTTTTCTGAACATTAAAAAATCCCAAAAATATTTTCTTAATTTTTTTCATTTTATTTTATTATTTTTATTATTTTTTATGGCATAAAAATAGTTTATTAGGTTTAATAGAATTTATTTTCTTAAATAAACTTGTAAATAATAATAAAATACTTAATATTTTTTTTATTTTACATTTTATACACATAAAATATTATTTCCTCACATATTTTAATTTTTAATATTTATACATAATATTATTATTATTTTTCTTAAACAAAAATGGACAAATAAATATTAGAAAACATATATTTTATTTTAAAACAAAAATTAGGGTTTCCCCTTTCAAAAATAATAACATTATTTTTTATTATTTTTAGGACTTTGATAATATTATTTTCTCATACATAAAACAATTCCAAAACATTTTCTTGCATATTTACATTTTATTGCATATTTAAATAATTGTTTATTTATTTATTGTACATTAATTCAATTTGGTTGTAATAGTGAATTAGGGTTTTATTTTGTGCAAATATCCCCATTCAAAACTTGTATCCCCCTTCCCATAATAATTGTTGTAATAGTTTAGATTTACCTTACGCAATTTATCGCATTATATACATGTTTAGTAAATTAGGGTTTGTATGATAAGACAAAAATCAAGCAAATAGCATGACCTAACACAAGACAAAAATGAATGAAAATGACAACACATTGCACACAAGCACCTTTAGGGTTTCACCCACTTGGTTGCCTTAAAACATGGCCATGATATGCATGCTAGGTATCTTGGCAAAATCAAACAAAACAAAAAGATCATAGTCCCCCGATGACGCTAGACAAGTTGCCTAAAACAAATGATCTTTAGTCCCTCAAAACTTGCTAAAGATACTTGGCAATATTGTCATCATGGTCATACGATGACCCATGCTCGTCCCGTTTAACATCCAAAGATAGGTTTGTCTACTAAAACAATAGTAGGTCAACAATGTCAAAGGAATAAAAATGTACAAGAAAGACTTTTGAGTAGGTAGATGCTTCTAGTTACTTGATCAATTTGCAAACCATCCTTGTTATTTTCAAAACAAACACACACACATTTCAAAACATTTCCAAACAACTTTCAAAACATTGAAACATTTTTCAAAAGACAAACATCTTTGTATACATTCTTGCAAACAAGAATCATTACAAAGATTGCCAAAACGATGGCCTCTTTTCAAAATACTTTCAAAACCACACAAAGCACCATTTCAAACAATTGAAAAATCAAAGCAAGTGATCTAAACAAGTAACTAAGAGCCCATGGAAAACCATGGATGAAAAGGGTGCTAGCACCTTCCCTTTTCATAATCTACCCCCCGAACTCAAGAAAACATCTCAAAGGTCTTTCCTGTGCTTTTTGACCTTTCCTTTTGGATAAAATAAAAGTCGGTGGCGACTCTTGCTAAACCGAAACATTTGTGAACATAAGCGTAAAACCTCAAGTCAGTTCTCCCACCGTATCACAGAACTGGCGACTCTGCTGGGGAATTCTCTTAAAGTGGGGTTACCTTAGGGTTTTAGATCACCTTTACATGCTTATCTTGCTTGACTTGTTTGCTTTACACTTTGGTTCTATTGTTTGGGTTTGAATCCTCTACCCAGATTTGGGAAACATTCATAGGTAAATAGCAATACGTTGTGGAAACTGTGCAGGGTATACCGACACGGTCTAAGCAATAGCTATGTTAGTGCGACATATTTGTGGATACCGGTAGCCTTTGAGTCAATCAAAGAGAATACGGGGCCGCTGAGTGATGTCATGAAGCACTAACGAACTTTTAGAACCTTTACTTGACCAACTTGGCCTTTTAGGATGTAGTGAGATAACCGGATTTGGTGCAGTCCGAAGTTGGTAGATACTCGATACTACACTCATTGAGGTTTGGTTCCTTGGAATATTTCGGTCGCCGGTAAGAGGCTGAATTGAAACAATGAACAAGGAAACAATCTAGTGATATTGAGCTCCTTAGAACCCGGTTACTATTTCTAGGACAGGTTGAGCCAACTAAACTTCAAGAGGGTACTTACCTATGAAACCCCATGCAAGCCTAAACTAGGAACTTGTGTGATTTGTTTGTACATATATACTTGTGCATAACATCATGGACATCATGAAACATCATATGCATCCACTAACCATTTCAAGGATTTTGGATTTTCATCTTTGTTCCTGTTTTGTAGGTTATGGATTCACTTCGCAGGAAAACTATCCAAGTCAACCTTGTAAGAATTCCTCCATAACTCAAGGATCTAGCTTCAAGGTTTCTTGAGAATTCTCCATTCACCGAGAGACATGGTCGTCTACTCAACTTGGTCACCACCAACACTGAGGAGGATATGCTGAAAGTTCTCTTCGAGTTCTTTGACCCTTTGCATCACTACTTCACATTTCCTGACTACCAGCTTGTGCCCACTTTGGAGGAATTTTCTCAACTCTTGAGGATTCATGTTCTCAATCAACTACCCTTCAACAGTACGGAAAGAGATCCAAAGCCATAAGAGATTGCTCAAGCCTTACACTTGCACTCCTCTGATGTCACAACACATTGGGAAACTAGAAGTGGTGTCAAAGGCTTCTTGTCAAAGTTTCTGTTTGATAAGGCCCAAAGCTGCTAGAATTATTTGGACCTAAAAGCTTTTGAGGAGATTGTAGCTCTTCTCATCTATGAGATGGTCTTGTTCCCTAACCCTGATCAACTCATAGATGTGATTGCTGTCAAAATCTTCATGGCTCATAACCCAGTGCCTACTTTGCTTGGGGATATCCTCCACCCTTTTCACACTCGAACAATGAGGAAAAGAGGTGTTCTCATGTGTTGTACTCCTCTACTGGCAAGATGGTTTATTTCTCATCTTTCCCAATCAGTCTTGAAGAATGAGCAAGGCTTGAGGTGGTTACAATGATTGATGACTCTTAGACATTCAGATGTTCATTGGTGTTCTCGATCCAGAGAGAATGTTATCATCATCGACAGTTGTGGGGAATTCCCTAATGTCCCTCTACTTGGCATTAGGGGAGGCATCACCTACAACCTCTGTTTGGCTCTGAGACAGTTTGGGTATGCCCGAAGGGATGGCCCACATGACATGGTGATACCAGACTTGGTTTTTGACTTCGACAATGACGATCAAGGACTTCGACAAAGGTTCACCCGAGCTTGGAGGATGCCCAACAAGGTAGACATCAAGACCTTGGGACACAAGAATTCCACCCCCCTCGAGCCTTACCTCAAGTGGGTACGAACTCGCACCCAAAGTCTTATGATGCCTTACCCCTCCATTCTCCCTATGATTATAGAGTCTGTTATGGAAGGAGAGGTTCCATACACCCTCATACATCCTGACATGCCAACATCACTAGAAGATCTGCAAAGGAGTTGGATACAGCTCAAGAGAGACCGCAATACTTTTGAAGCCCAATTCTATGCAAGCGAGAAGAAGGTTTTGGAACTCACTCGTCAACTTCACGAAGAGCAGACTCTCAACACCTACATTGCACCAAAGAGGATGCGCAACGTCTTCTTATCTTAGAATTTTATACTATTTTGCCCTAGGGGCATTGATGTAAACAAATTCTATTTTATTAATATAATGTTTGTTCCTTTTTGTTTAACACAAATTTGAATTTTATGAATCCTTGAAAGCATTACATGAATACATATCATTCATCATATGCATAAACAGGTCTTCACACCAAGTTTCCTCATCTCTCTGCTATTTATTTCAGCAAGATGGATATTGAACAAACGATCAAAGATTTGCAAGCCCAGAATTCACAATTTCAACAGCTACTCCTGACCTTGGCCAAGGGGTAGGAGGAGCTCAAGACTCTACTAGAAAAGGAAAAATAGAAAAAGAAAAAGAAGCGAGTTGGGGTGGTTCTTATGGGTAGAAGATTTGAAGGACAAGCCAGACGGACTTTGGAATTCCCATCAACATCTGAAGAGGTGGAAGGAAAGGGTAAAGGAGTTGCAGTGCCATCTGAGTCTGAAGCAGAAGAAGAGGAGGATGAGGATTACTCTGAACAACAGTATCCTCCGGCTGATGACAAATACAAGAACCTGGAAGAGCGTCTAGCTGCCATGGAGATACAAAGAGTTCTGGGGATGGATTTTGAGGAGTTAGGGTTGGTTTCTGGAATTTTAATCCCTCCTAAATTAAAAGTGCCATTGTTTTCTAAGTACGATGGGGTGTCTTGCCCAAAGATGCACCTACGATCTTATGTCAGGAAAATTCAACCACATTCTTCTGACAAGGACTTGTGGGTCCATTTTTTCCAGGACAGTTCATCGGAAACACAACTTGATTGGTTCTACTAGTTAGAGAGGTCTGATGTCCCTAATTGGGAGGATTTGGCAGCCGCATTCTATAAACAGTATCAATACAACGCCGACTTGGCGCCAACCCGTACTCAGCTACAGAGTATGGCTATGGCTACCAACGAGGGTTTCAAAGACTATGCCCAGAAATGGAGGGATTTAGCCGGAAGGGTGCAGCCACCTTTATCTGAAAGAGAGCTAGTTGATATGTTCTTGGGGACGTTGCCAGGTCCTTTATTTAATCACCTGATAGGAAGCTCTTCTGCAGGTTTGACTGAGTTGATTCTAACTGGCGAAAGAGTGGAGGTCGGTATTAGAAGCCAGAAAATTCATAAGGATACATCTACCTCAGCTGCTGCAAAAAAGCCCTTCACGGGAAAGAAAGAAGTGTCAGTTGTCTATGCCCAGAGAAATCAGGGAAGAACCGAAAGACGACCAACTGTGGGGGTCGTTATGATTCAGAAGTCTGCTTCAGATCAGCCGAGGAACAATCAACCGAGAAACGATCAACCAAGGAATAATCAGCAAAGGGTGGAGAGGCCTGTAAGGCAATTCACCAAGATAAACATGACTCCTGCTCAAGTCTTACCATATCTCTTGAAGTTGAACCTGTCCATGCTAAAGGAGGCCCCTAAAAATCCTAATACTTCATCTCCGCACTACCATCTGAATGCCATGTGTGCTTACCACTTAGAAAGTCCAGGGCACAACACCAACAACTGTTAGGCCCTGAAGAATAAGATTCAAGATCTGATTGACGCAAAGGAAGTTGAATTTGAAGCTCCCGAAAAGCCAAATGTTATCTCTGCTCCAATGCCTAGGCATGGACACAATGCCAGTGTTATGGAAGAAGACTTGTTTATTTCTACTGTGGATGAATTGATGACTCCTCTCCTCACTGTCAAGTTAAATCTGCTGAAAGCTAGGGTGTTCCCAGGTTGTGACCAAGATTTCCGTGCTTGCCTATCCTCCTCATTTGATTGTCCTCTATTGAAGGAAGGAATCCAACAATTGATTGATAACAAGGAAATTCTGTTTGAGAAAGCTCCCATCTCACCCATTCCAGTTCCCGAAGTTTCAATAATAACCATATACACCAATTCTTCCAGGGTTCCTAAAAAACCTGTTAGGATTACATCCGCTCCTATGACTACTCCTTTGAAGATAACAATGCCCGGACCAACCACATACAAATCTGACAAAATGGTACCATGGAACTATGGTGGAGAAATCTACTACCATGGTGTCAAACAGATTGAACAGATTTCAGAAGAAGAAAGCTCTGAGGAAGATAATCCCGACATCAGTAACATTGCTGGAATAAGAAAAATTACTCGTAGTGGGAGAATATTTTCTCCAGAGATTGCTCCTCCAACAACAGTCTTTAGACCCGCAGCCATCCCAAAGATTACTCCTGTGATTGTACCCGCAAATGTACCTGCTAACAATAACAATACAATTCCCATCCATGTTTCCGATGCTGAGAAAAAAGGAAAAATGTTCAAGAGGAGCCTGTCTTGACGAAGGCTCGGTCATTAGTCATTCCTGAAACATCCCAGAAAGAGATGGAAGAGATTCTGAGGATTATTAAGAAAAGTGATTACAATGTTGTTGAACAACTGGGGCAGACCCCCTCCAAAATATCTATGTTAGCCCTCTTGTTGTGCTCTGAGGCACATGCTAAAGCTTTGGTCAAGTTTTTGAAGACGGCCCACGTGCCACAAGAAACCTCCTCTGATCAGTTCCAAGAGTGTGTAGCCAGTCTGACAGCTGACAATGGTCTAGGATTCTCCGATGAAGATTTAACTTCAAAAGGGAGAAAACATAATGGCGCGCTACATGTCTCGGTGGAGTGTAGGGGAACCACCCTAGCTCATGTTTTGGTTGATATTGGGTCGTCTTTAAATGTCTTGCCGAAGAAAGCCTTGGATAGACTGGATTGTGAAGGCTTAACCCTGAAACCCAACAATATAGTTGTCAGAGCCTTTGATGGTTCTAAGAGGATGGTCCACGGGGAGGTGGACATCCCGATCAAGGTGGGTACCCAGACGTTCAATTCAAAATTCTACGTAATGGACATCCGTCCTTCCTACTCTTGTCTGTTGGGAAGACCTTGAATCCACCATGTTGGAGTTGTCACTTCCACCTTGCACCAGATGCTCAAGTACCCTATCCAGGGAAAAATTATAAATGTTCATGGCAAAGAGGAATACATGATCAGTCATCTGAACTCCTTCCGTTATATGGAGTTAGATGGCGAATTCATAGAGACCCCTTTCCAACACTTTGAAGAGGTTTCTGAGGAAATAGCGACGACTAAAGCAGTATCTTCAACTCCTGTGATCAAAAAACTTGTGCCTCGGATGTCATCTCTCAAGGATGCTAGGGCAGTAGTGGAAGAAGGCGGATCCACTATCTGGGGGCAGCTTCCTGACTTTCCTTTCAAATCAGACAAATTCGGCTTGGGGTTCACCGCAACTGCTCAAAAGTCCGTGCGCCGCTCCCGTGCCGGAGGGCCTCCTATGAAGATCAGCCACCAAGGGGTTAATGCGCTAGAGGACAGTGAAGAAGAGGGTAACTTGGAAGACTGGATTTTCCCTACTGTTGACGGAGGACTGTGCAACTGGGAAGCAAAAGACTTTGTTCCGATTACTTTCATAAATCAGTAATTTATCTTTTCCATTTATGTTGGTGTTTACCGTGGGAATTGGTAAACAACCGCTGATCTTCCAAAAGGTTACTTATTTGGTGACTCGCAGGATCGATCAGATTGATCCTAAGACATGGTTGATTTTGGGGTTTTGACTAAGTTTGATAATGGTTAAATGGCAAGAAAATAAAGAAGCTTTATGTAAATTGCATGAAGAAGAAAACTTGGTAGAATAAAGGAAGGCTTGAAATAAAGGCTTCGACTGGAAAAGTAAATGAAGAGCAATAAAGTTCTGGAAAATAAATGACTTTGATTAATTAAAGTGGTGTTTCACACATACATTCTCAACAATTCTTTCTCTCACGCTGGGTACTCGAATCTATATGAGTGACTTGTATATAATTGTGAACACACGCGAAAAACTGCGTGAACTACTAATATTTATACTAAACATATCCCAAGTAACCGTCGGGCAGTTACGCTGCTTCGAGATGACTCCACTTGGCACGTTCACAGCGTTCGACGCTCCAGATCTTGGCACGTTGCACTTGGTAACCGCTGGGAACCGTTTTCCCTCCAAACGTTTGAATCTCAAACCGTTCCACTCTGAGCAATCGAACACCTTCGTCGAGAAGCACCTTCGATGTCGAAGGCAACAAGATTCTTCCTTGGAAGAAATTCTCTAAGTACATTGCCATCTTCTGATGAGCATTTCGACAGAACCAGCTGGTCGAAACCATTCTTCAGCTTTAATGGCTTATATTAATAAAAACAAGGGTGTCGAATTTAGGAGCCAACAAATTGCCCCCCAAGAATGCCTTATTTCGACGCTGAAAAGAAAAAGGCATTCTTTGAGATTCCATTCGACACCTGTCTTTCATTCTTAGCCACAAATTAACCTGTGCACTTTTTGTCTTCTACCAACCACTGACAATCCCAAGAAAAAGCCATCATTTCATCCGTACCTAAGACGTCACCTCAGTACGGTGTTTAGCGTGCCCAATGTCTTTTCACAAATTGTCATCATGATAATTTCCCAAAAACGAGGACGCACGCTGCACCTTTTCATTTCTGCAGAACGGATATGTCAGCGGGGGGACGCCACGTGTCCCACTATCTTCTGCAACATTAAATGGCCTCGAATTTGGGGATTTCCCAACCACTATAAATAGCGCTAAGTACCCATTGTGGGACTTTTTCACGCTATTCTGCATTCAAACTTCCTTGTTGAACACAAAATCTCTGCAAACTTGCAAAACACCTTGTTCTTCACTTCATCTTCAACCTTAACTCAACAATGGCCTCAGGTTCCTCCAACGCTCCTAGTTCCAACATCCCTTCCAGAAATGCTAAACCCAAAATCTTCTCCACTGTCCCCATAGTTACCCCTACAGGCCAACGAAGGGTTCCTGAACCCCTAGCAACTGCTGAGCGTGAAGCTTATTCACATCAACTAATGATTCTGGTTGGATACTCCAACCAAATCTTCGCCATGTCTGGCCCGTTATCCCCATGCATTGATGAATCCATGAAGATCAAGAACTTCTTTCCAGTGCTTGAAAAGCTCAAATCTGTTGGGTGCTCTAAAAAAGATGCAGGGGACAACGAAGATCCCGCTAAGGAGAAGATAGATCTTCGCTTCTTCAATAGGGGTGTTAGGGCTTTTAGGTCTAGCCCTAGCCTCACTCCTGACTACAGCGCTTGGCTAGAGAAGATGGAAAAAAGCCAGACTTCGATCTGGAAGAACCTGGGGATATACGACCTAGTTATGCTGTCGAAGACGGGTCTCAACTACTCCCCTGAGATGCTGATAACCTCCTTGCTTTTCTGGGATTACACTCATTTCACTTTCCACCTTCCTTGTGGAATGCTAACACCCACACTTTTCGACGTGGCTGCCATCACTGGCCTTCGACCCACTGGGGATTATTTCGACCCAGAGGAAATGTCAGAGGATCAGATTGGATTCTCAGCTACGAAACCCACTTATACCACCTATATCAACCATTACCATGATAGGTCGACATCAACTGTGACGGATGTAGAGCATATCGCATTTCTAGCCCTTTGGCTGTCACGCTTTGTGTTCTGTACAAAGTCTTTACAGGTGACAAAGAAGATGGTCACCCTCGCCACCCAGCTTCACCATGGCCAAAATATTTGTTTGGCAGAATTAATCTTGGCGAATCTGTACGAGTCGATCAGCAGCGGAGCGACTCTGTTGAAGGTCATCGAGAATAGAGCCAGTCTGTTGCTTGCAGGACCTTTTTGGCTACTTCAGCTGTGGCTCAATGCCACTTTCGAGTCTTTCTTACCTCAGAAGACTCAAATAAATGAGCAAGCTCCTGAGATAGCAACAGACTTTTGCAAACTTCGTCTTGATGTTTGCAAAAAGAAAAGAATTCACTTCGACCATGGCTCCCTTCGCTCGACGAAAGGTTGGTCCAGAATGGTTCACCAGGCCCCATCCCAAGTCGTCAGGTGACCCTCAGGTCGAAGAACACACAATAATATGGGAAGCATTTCTCACACCTAGAATAATGCCACTGCGCTTTAAAAGCTCCAAGACTTACTTGAGCTTGATCGCTTATCAACCAAACTTGGTCTCTCGACAGTTTGGTATCATTCAATCACTTCCTTCTCCTATTTTTCCTAGGGAGAAATTCATGTTATATTTTTGCAATGACTATACTGAAGATGCTGCCACCAAGCATATTGGCAGGTATGCAGGTCGAACAGTACTTTCACTGTTCGATTATCAACTTAACTTTCTTTGTTCACCATCCTTCGAAGACAGGTGGAAGAGTTACTATGCTGAGGAGTTCTTCAACGAGAAAGACTTTGTGGACGAACTTCAGAAGTCTTTCGTTCTAGTCCTTGACAAAATAAAGAAATGTAAGTTCACTCTCCAAATTATTGTCTTTCCATTTCGACTGGTAGCCTGTTAATTATAACTTGTCTTCTTTCAGTTGTTCGAAAGCCTGCAGCCAAGAAAGCTGCAGAAGGCCATCAGGGAGGAGGTCCCTTGACAAAACCTCTAGCATCGGCGAAAACCATAACAAGCCATCAGGGGGAAGGTCCTTCGATAAAATCTTCAGCACCGGTAACCAAACTTTTATTATTTCCTTCTGGTTTTAATATCCTGATTTTCGATGTAGCGTTCTAAATCGAACTCCAATTGGTTTTCAGGCACCTTCACCCAAGAAACGACCTGCACTGACGGTCGAATCTGGGAGTGACGAAGAAGACGACTCTCCCCCCGCTCCTCTAAAACGGAGAAAACTGAAGAAAGATGCTCCTTCTCCTGAGACTCGACCCACAATCAGAATAAAGGTTGCAGGGAGAAAACCCAGGCCACCTCCAGTGATTATCGAAGATCCAACGGAGGAGGAGCTAAATGTTTTGCTCAATAAACCCGTCGAAAGTGATAATTCCAGTCCTGGGGCTGAAGTTCCTCTGCAGGTAGTTTCTCTGACCATTTTTTAACTCAGGTGTCGATACTCACGTTCGATTGTGTCTCTTTCTAAACTAGAAGATTCTTCCTCTTCTATTTTCAGGAAACCACTGAAAGTTCAGCACCAAAGACTTCTGAAACACTAGACTCTGCTGAACTCAGTAGGCCACAAGAGAAGGAATTGGCGAACGATGAAGCCAATGCTGAAACAGAAGAACAACAACCAAAGCAGATTCAAGTGGTCGATCTGTCAGAGGAACAACATGACGAAGGGGATCATGCTGATGCTGGCACTGCTGAACTTCAAGTCGAAGAGAGTCATGTCGATGTAAACGCCACTCAACAACTTCAACCCCAAGACAACGCTACTGCAAAGGTTACCACCTCGACAAAGCATAAGTCCAAAGAAGACTTAGCACTCTTGAAGCAAACTGATCCCATTGGCTATCTGAATGCCATTATCGAGAGAAGGGGAAGTTCATCTGATCTTAGTCAGGAGGCTTCTACTCAATCGGGGAAGTCCACTGAGACTTCTCCTCTCGATAAGGCTTTGATGAAGGTCAAGGCTCAGTTCTTCAAGAAAGATTTGATGAAAGCTTTGGAGGGGGACCCTACTGCTCCGTCGTGTTTGGGAGCTGTTTTGAATGCAGTTGACTTGCTCGCTGTGACTCTAGAGGTTTCGAGCTTTATCATGGAGTTATACTCCATTGTTGATCAAGTCTCAGCAGACTATCGACGACAGAGGGGCTTCAACAGCCAGCTCGAAGCGTTATATGGCAAAAGTTCTTCTGCCTGGACTGCAGTAGCTGAGACGACTTCTCGAATTGCAGAGTTGTCGAAGCAGAAAGCATCTAAGCAAGAAGAAATTGACGCCATAGATCGAGACAATGCCTCCATAAAGGCGCAAATCGAAGAGCTGGAGGCCAAGATGAATGCTAATACGAAGCGCAAGGAGGAGCTTCTCTCGACCGTTTCAGACACAGAGAGCCAAGCTGAAGTCACACAAGGCCTAGAGTTTGCTGAGAAAGCCCAAGCCTTCGATGACCAAATTGCCAAGCTTGCCCAGGCGAATGCCTTGTGCAACAAAAGACTGGAGTTGCAGCAGGCCAAGTACCTTCGACTCAAAGATTATATCCCCTTCTGATTGACTCAGCCCTTTAACCATATATTGTAATATGTATTTGACAATGTCGCCATTTTGGCTAATTTATAAAATTTCCCATTTTGGCTTATTTATGGTTAATTTAGTCATTACTTGCTATTTATTTTGATCTCTTGGAGCATAGGCTTATACTTTTTCAAATATTTTCCGTTTACTCTCAAGAGTCTTTTATCTTCACCTAACTCTTCGACTTCATAAGCTCCACCAGAAAAAGTTTGGATAATTCTGAATGGTCCTTCCCATTTGGGTGACCATTTTCCCATGCTTCGATCCCTTCGATCCATGGGAAGAATCACCTTCCAAACCAATTCTCCAGGCGAGAATGCTTTAGGTTTCACTTTTTTATTGTAAGAGTCTTCTACTCTTTTCTTCTGAATCCTTAGTAGGTTGAGAGCGCGCAGTCTTTCTTCGTCTAAATCTACTAGTTCGTCTAATATCATATCCCAATAAACTTCAGAGGGGATATCATGGTGTCTCTGAACCCTTGCAGATTGAAGACAAATTTCCGCTGGCAACACTGCGTCATGACCAAAAGTTATCCTATATGGTGTTGTACCTATGGCTTCTTTTGGGGACGTTCGACAGGCCCACAAGATCTGGTCTAACGTCTTATGCCAATTTTTTGGCTTCTTCCCAACATGCTTTTTTATCAAGCCAATCACTATTTTATTCGCTGCTTTGACTTGACCGTTCGCCTGTGCATAATAAGGCGTTGATGTTAGAAGTTTAAAGCCTGTTTCTTGAGCGAATTCCTGCATCTTTTGACCGGTGAAAACTGATCCTTGATCAGTAGTTATAGTTTCAGGGATTTCGAACCTAAAGATAATGTTCTTTTGAATAAATTCAATGACATTTTCTTGGTCTACATTGACTAAAGGAATAGCTTCGATCCACTTAGTGAAATAATCAATGCCTACCAATATATACTTCTGGCTCTTTGATGATGTTGGTCGAATCTCTCCAATAAGGTCCAACGCCCATCCTCTAAAGGGCCAAGGTTTCACTATCGAGTGAAGTTCGCTTGCTGGTACATGCTGGATGCCTGTATGGACTTGACATTCTTGACAACCCTTGGCGAACTCGACATAATCTTTCAAGATGGTGGGCCAGTATAGTCCTTGTCGAAACAACAACCATTTCATCTTATGGCCTACTTGGTGAGCCCCACATGCTCCAGCGTGCGTAGTCGAAAGGGCTATGTATGCTTCAGTTTCACTTAAACACTTTAGCAATACCCCTTCAGGCGTCTTTTTAAATAACTCATTACCCATGAGTACGTAACTCAACGCCCTATATTTTGTTTTTCGTTCTGTCGAAGCTGCTGGATTTTGTAGATAATCCACAATGGGTTTCCTCCAATCTTGCTCTGACAAATTATCTATGAACGAAATTTTGAAGTTACTTTGATCAGCATACCCTAGTCTTGTCGATTTCAAATCTGTTGGTGACAGACAAGTTGCTTTTATCTTTTCTCGAACTTCGATTGCTCTTTGTAATCTCGTTTTTGAAATTTTGTACCCAGATGCAATTTGTGCCAAATCGTTGGCTATTTGATTTTCCAATCTGGGTATGTGTCGAATGTTGACCATTTCGAATTTTTTCAATAAACGATTTGCTATCACGAAGTACATAATGAGATTTTCTCTTATGCACTTATATTCTTTTGTGACTTGCTTAATGACTAACTCTGAGTCTCCCATTATTTCGACTCGAGTTGCCCCCAATTCCAACAATATCTCAAGGCCAGTAATTAGAGCTTCATACTCAGCCTCATTGTTCGAACAAGTACCTGATATTTTGTACTTGAATGTTGTTGGAATTTGTTCTGGAGAAATAATCAAGACCCCTACTCCTGTTCCATCTTTATGGCTGGAACCATCGAAGTAGAGTTTCCAAGGCTCTATCTCCACATAGTTGATACTCTCAACTTGAATTGAGTGGTCGACTATAAAGTCTGCCACCACTTGTCCTTTCACTGCCTTAAGAGGCATAAAGGTCAAGGAGTATTCAGTTAATGCTAGCGCCCACTTGCCAATTCGACTGTGCAGGATGGGTTTCGACAACATGTACTTGAAAACATCAAAATGAGACGAAACATACACATCAACTGGTTTTATATATTGTTTGAGCTTTGTACAAGAGAAATACAGACATAGACACAATTTTTCAACTTCGCTATATCTAGTTTCTGCATCGTTCAAAACTCTACTAAGATAGTAAATGGGTCTTTCGACTCCATTTTCATCTTCTTGGGCTAACATGCTTCCCAAAGTTTTGTCGGATGCAGCTATGTACAATTTCATACTCCTGTTGCTGCAAGGAGGCACCAAAATAGGTGGCTTTGTGAGATACCCTTTGATTTTGTCGAAGGCTTCTTGTTGCTCTTGCCCCCATTCGAATCTTTCTTTGTTCAATCGAAGTAAGGGTGAAAAGGCTTGAGCTTTCCCACTTAAGTTAGATATGAATCTCCTTAAGAAATTTATCTTGCCCAGCAGAGATTGCAGTTCCTTTTTGTTCGCTGGCGCTTTCGCTTCCAGAATTGCCTTCGTCTTGTTCTGATTGATTTCGATTCCTTTCTTGTGGACGACGAAGCCCAAGAAATCTCCAGCTTTTACACAGAATGCACACTTCAAAGGGTTCATCTTCAGACCATGTTCTCTCATTCTTTCGAATGATTGTCGAAGGTGGTCTATATGGTTCTTCCTGGAAACAGATTTTACAACAATGTCATCAATATATACTTGCATAAAAGTGTTAATAAAATCATGGAAGATAGAATTCATTGCTCGCTGATATGTTGCCCCTGCATTCTTTAGGCCAAAAGGCATCACTACCCATTCGTAAGTGCCTAAAGCCCCAGGGCATCAAAAAGCTGTTTTCGACACATCTTCCTCAGCAATGAAAATTTGATTATATCCTGAATAACCATCGAGCATACTCAGGTACTCATAGCCAGTGGCAGAATCGACTAGCATTTCCGCCACAGGCATAGGATATTCATCTTTGGGTGTAGCAGCATTCAAATCTCTGAAATCTATGCACACCCTCAATGTGCCATTTTTCTTAATCACTGGCACAATGTTTGCAATCCATTCGACATACCTCGTAACGCGTATGAATTTGCACTTCAGCAGTCTTTCGACTTCCGTTTTGATCTTCGACAGTATTTCTGGAGCGAAGCGTCTTGGACTTTGCTTGATTGGCTTCTTCCCAGGTTTGATTGGCAACTGAAGTTCTACCAATCCTCTGTCGAGACCAGGCATTTCGTCGTAATCCCATGCAAAACAGTCCTTGAACTCCTTCAACAAATGGATTACTTCCAACCTGAGTTCTGGGTCTATTTTTGCGCTAATGTAAGTTGGCTTTTTCTCTAACCCTTCGCCCAAGTTGATTTCTTCTAAAGGATCCTGCGCTAGCATCTTGATGTTATTCGCTAAGGGGTCCTTTTCGAATCCCAAAGGCTCATCGTCGTAGATGGCGTCGAGCCTTTGTTCCTGCATCCCTTCTGGCATGATTTCAGGAGGTTCTGGATCGAAGTCCTTTCCAGGACCTGCAGAAGGTAACTCTTGATCATTGGCCTATGTGGCCATATATTTTACTTCGACTTCGAGAGCCGTTATCATTCTTGTTTCGGCTACGTAAGCCGAAATTCGCTGCAATGATTGTGACTCAGTCATTGTCACTGAATTCACTTCCCCAACCAGTTGGTTGGATATCAGTTAACCCACTAAAGTCAATGTGGGACAAGTCTTCTCTGTCCCATTGAAAACCATGCTCAGGGTGCAGGTATAGGGAACAAAAAGTATTTGACGCTGGCGCCAAGTCGAAGTCAGGTGTTGGGCATGGCCCAATGTGAGCCAGATTTTTGTCGAAGTCTGCCAGCCCTAGGTGATTTACTTCGCCCAGGTAATAGCTTTGATCCGCTTCTATGTTTTCGACCATTCCATCAGGACACCATAGTAGCAACCTCTGGTGCATTGATGATGGTACAGCTCCAACACCATGAATCCATTCACGGCCCAACAAAAGATTATAGTTTGGTTTGGCCGATATGACCATAAACATAGTTGGTCGAAGGATAGATCCCACCTTGATGTCCAGTTGGATCACACCCATAGTGGTCCCTATGCCGCCTTCGTAATTCGACAGGACCATGTTGTGAGGCTTGATGTTCTCATCACTTTTGCCTATTTTTCTTAGCATAAAGTGAGGGATGATGTTGATGGTTGCCCCACAATCTACCAATATCTTATTTACTGTGGTTTCTTCGAGTTTAGCCCTTATAAATAAAGGCTTAAGGTGATTTTTCATCGCCTCTGTAGGAGGTTCGAAGAACCCATTCTGCTCTTCAGTAGCGCCATTATCCATGACGAAATAGCATACTGGCCTATGCTTGGCCATTTCTTGTTCCACTTCCCAATCACTTGTTTCGACCTCTACCTGGCGGTTGAACTCTCTTGGAAAAACTGAGACTATGTTCACCATGATATCTAAAGTGTCATCAGACTCAGAGCCATCTTCGTTGTCAACTTCACCCTGGTTAGGCCAAACTAGCCTATTGGTTACTGGTTGTCTTTCCAGAGGCTTCCTCTGCTTTCTCTGAGGAATATTTGAACTGGATTTTGCCTTTGGTTCATTAGCAGCTTCCCTCTCAGCTTTTTGTCGCCTCTGGTATCTCCTCCATTGAGACCGAGACATGGGATTTTTCCCTTTGTAGTTGCTTGACACCTGGGTCACTTTAGGGGTAGCAACCTGAGGCTCTTTCTTATGTGTAAAAGATGAACCTCTTGGCACTTCGAAGGAATGCCATCTTTCCTCGCTTGGCCTCTTTCGACCGGATGTTTTGTACCAAGTATCAACTGGCACATTAGTTGGAGGCCTGAAAGTCAGTAGCCTCTTTTCTTGATTTGAACCCCTTTGGGAGGTTCTTCTGGGGTCATGTCGAGTATCAACACTTTCCCTTTTGTTATTTGCTGCTCTTACACCTTGAATATGTTCAGCAGCTTTTTTGTCGAAGATTGAACTGCATCGAGGACACAACATCACTTCTGACTTCTTTTTCTGGAATCTTTGCAGGAAATCTGCCAGATTTTCATTTTCCCGAGGGAAAGCAGTTTTGTTAGCTTGTTCTCGCCTAATGGCTTCCTCTGATGCTTTTGGTTCAGAGACTTCGACCATGTTGACATTCATGGTGTCTTTGGTGGCAAGAGTCAACTGCTTCATCTGAATCTCCAAGTCCTCTGTCTGGCCTTGAACTGCAGCCAAGTGAGAACTGGGTTTTGTTCCAGATTTTTGGGCTCCAACTGTCTCCAGCTTTGGGCTTTCGACCGCCTTTTGGACCGCTTCAATTGTCTTTCTGGATAGATTCCCAGAAAAACTGCCAAAGATTGGCATGTTGACATGGTCCTTTGTGACTTCGACCATTGTGATTCCTGGCCTCTTCGACTGGCTTCTGGATGCCTCGATCACGTTCACCTCTGAAGGTTCAGCATAATGGGCTTCAGCCTGCAACGGGTTAGAGTCCACAATCATGGGGGTCTTGTCAGCAAACTTCAACCTCCCTTCTTCGATAGCGTCTTGCACAAGATTCCTGAAAAGAAAACATTGAGACGTTTTATGGCCCAGAAAATTATGATATTTACAAAAGCCTCTTTTCTTTCTTTGATCAAGAGGAGGCACTTTTACCCCTGGGGGTACTATCATTTGGCCATCTTTTACAAGTAAGTCAAAGATTTCGTCACATTTTGTAATATCAAAACTATAAGTCTTTTTGGGGAACCTATCGTTGGTCCTTTCTGGACCAGTGGGATTTTTTCCACTTGAGGGGACTAACAGTTTGCAAGAGTATGGTGGCCCTTGTTTTAGTTCCGCTAAATCGACCTCGCCTTCTTCGACGGTTATAGTTTCGTCGAAGGTTTCTGGATCTTCGTCATCCATCTCGACATACGCTATCCTCTCTCTCTCTTATGAGTTTTTGTTGCCTTGGCTTTTTCAGCTTTAAGGCGTTCTACCTGTCGAACTCTATCGGCCAATTGGGCCATGTCTCTCAGGTATTGAGTGTCTAACTTCTTCCTAATGGAATAATCTAAGCCGCCTGCGGCTATTTCGACTAACTCATGTTCTGGCACTTACGTAAAGCATCTTGCTTTGAGCAACCTAAACCTATTTAGATATTCGTCTATAGGTTCAGTGAAACGTCTCTTTACACTGGCCAATTCTTTCAGGCTTATCTTGGTTTGTCCCATGTAGAATTGCTCATGGAACAATCTCTCCAACTGGGTCCAATGATGGATCGAATTGGGGGGTGTGATCGGTGGATCTGGAACTGACTGTTTAACGCTGGTTCGCGAAATGTCGCGGAAGCAAGAGTCGCCACCGTCTTTTATTTTCTCCAAATGGAAAGGACAAAAGCACAGAAAAATTCCTTTAAAGAGACTGCTCTCGGTTCGGGAGGTAGGTTATAGAAAGGGAAGGTGTTAGCATCCTTTCTATCCATGGTTATCCATGGGCTCTTAGATACTTGCTCATTTGTGTTTTCAAAAGGTTTGTTTGCTTTTCAACTGTGGGTTTTAAAAGTTTCTTCGAAAAATTTCAGATCGACTCATACGTCAGAGTGTTTGAAAAGTTTGCTTTGAAAGCTTTTGAAAATGTGTCAGTGTGAAAAGTCTTTTGAGTTTGTTTTGAGATTAGAGCAAGTATCCTTGAGAACCTACCTACCCTAAGGAATTCGTCTGTGTAAATGTCCTTAAAAGTAGTGCCATCCCACCATTGAGAGGTAGGTAGCACCACCGTTGGAGGTGTTCGGGTCAATTCGAGGTTAGGGACGTGGTGATCACCAGAGCAATGGGAAGACACCTTAGAAGCTACCCTCATGCCAGGTTCCCGGATCATGAGGACTTACTAAGACGTCCTCTACTCGACGATCACCTTTCGAAAGGCAACAGTGAGGCGTACCCTAGGGGTGGTGTGTGCGAATTGTGTATCATGTTTCAATTATTTTTGTCTTGTCATGTTTGTTATGATCTACGCTTGATTTTAATTTGTCCATTCATCCTTGCATGCATATTTAACAGTTGTAAAATTTGCGGAAAATAAATCTAAGGCTATTACAAATGGCGCGGGTCCACATCGCCAAAATTAAACCGGACCCGATTTAGCGGAAAAATAAATAATGCGAAGAAATAAAGTGCGAAAAGTAAAATTACATGGCTTAGGGACAATTACATAATTATATAAACGATAAAAAGTAAATGCGCGAAATAAAGGAATTAAACAAAACTAGGGCGTTGGACCCTTTTGCAAACAATTAAAATTAATGAGAATTAAAGATTAAATGGTTAAATGTTTTTTTGGTATTTTTTTGTATTTTTTTAGATTTAATAAGGAAAAGAAGTTAATTGAAATTAAATTAAAAGGCAAATCCTAATTCTATTATTTTTTAAGTTTATTATGAAAGATTTAAATTAAAACCTAAATTAAACTCTAAATTAACTTATGTACAATTTTTAATTTATGAAAATAAAATGATAAATAAATAATATTGTTATTCTGAAAAAAAGGAAAATTAAAAAAATAAAATCAAAAGTTATTTAAACCTAAATTCTATTTTTTGGATTTTTTGTTAAAAAAGATTAAAACTATAACCTAATTAAACTAAATATTTACATATATTAATTTATTGATGAAAATAATTACAATAAAATAAATATCATATTTTGTGTATTTTCTGGATTTTTATGATGTTTTTTATATTTTGTAAAAAAAAGAGAAAATTAATTAATTAAAGCAATAAAAATAAATCACACAATAATTAAAATAATAAAAAAGATAAGGAAAGCAAACCAGAGTGGGGTGTTGCCCCAAATAAGGAGGTTCAGGCCTGGAAGTTCTGGCCCAACAAGAGTTGATTCATTGACTTCTCCAATTTGGTGTACCAACGCGTTGACCTAGGCTCAGTGGACCTTCAATCTCAACCCTTGATCTATATCCATTGGGCACGTGTACGCTTGGAGGAGGGTAGAATATGGTGTATACCACTATGAGCGCTGCATGGAATAACGTATTGAAAAATAACATTGAGATTTTGCCAGACCTGGGACTTGAACCCAGGTCTTTGAAGTTACCAGCACAACACATGACCACTGAACCAAGCGCGTTTCAATTAACATATAATAAACAATAAACAATATAATAAGAACGCGTTAGTGCTTTTGGAAATTCGCGCGAAATTCAAAATAGCCAATGGCTGATGGACACGCACTCGTCTTCTTCCCCACCCTGTAAAACAAAGCAAATAGGCGACGGTTTTTGAAACGTTGCTTTAGGGCCTCTATCAGAAAATAGCGAATAGCCCCTCGTTGCTCATAAATTGAGTGCGAGGGGGCCATCCTTTTCGTCTTCAACCCCTGAATCCATTGGTGGTCATCTGGGGTTCCAATTTTGCATTATCATGAAAGCCCCAAATCTAAGAACCTGCAACCCTAATTTTTGACAATGGTGAAAACGCCTATATGGCACAAAAAAGCAATTGAATGTAATGGTTAGCTCAGAAACATCATTGTAATCAATAATCCATAAAGAAAAATGCAAGAGAATGCTTAATTCATGCTATGCGATTTCAAGATTTTCTTGGTACAGTTTGAGTTCTTGATACCAATTCAGGATGTTTTTGCTGTTGTTAATGATTGGAATGTGTCCAAGGATGTCTCAGGATGCTAATGGGATGAAGATTGAAGCTTGGAACAACCTAAAACCTTGATTTCAGATTTCAGTTTTTAGGCAATTTTCTCAAGTTTGTATATTGGTTTTTGGCGCAGCTTGCAGTCTAATCTCATTAGGGTTATGATTCTGAGTATGTATAGAGCATGCTAGGTTAAGAATATTACACAAAATCCATGGCAATAATTGTTTTCAATCTTTGATTTTGGAAGATCTTTTTTGAATCTTTTTCTCATGGTTTTTGTGTTCAATCAGCTCAAATCTTATCAAAACTTGCCATAATCAATCAAGCACGAAATATTGAGATTAGAATGTGCATAAAAAGATTTTTTTAGGTTAGGTTTATATTTTTCATGTATTAAAATGATTTAAATGAATATAAATTAATATAAATTCAAATAAATAATTAAAAAATATGAAAATACTTCCCTTTGGGCCTAATGGTCGTGCATAGGCTTGGCATGAAGAAACTTGGAAGAAAAATGGGCCCATTTGCATTTTTAGGCCTTTTGCATCAATGTTGACTTTTCAAAATTCCCAAAAATTTCCCAACTTCCACATGGCATAACTTGGTCAATTTTTAAGCTTTTCACATGTTCTTGGTCATTTTGGAAAGGTCTTTGAGTCCTTTAACCAATGCCTTTGGTCCCATGTCATTTTGATTTACCAATCTCAAGTTATGGCCTTTGACTTAAAGTCACTTTTTGTTGACTTTTGAAAATGACCTATAATGTTGAAATTGATAACTTTTTGTGAGAGCATTTCTTGGACTTGGAATATGAAGATGAGTTGTAGGAAATGTCTTTCTCTTCAAAATGAGCTTTGGATGGAATTTTTCTGATAATCCATGTGAAAGTTATGCCCTGGTCAATTTCAGTTGACTTTTTCAACTGTCCAAATATAGCAACTTTTGCATCTTTGATGATTTCTGAGCCAAATTTTGAGAATCATGATCAAGCATTGATCAAATGATGTTTGTGGCTTCAAAATGATATGTTGACCAAAAATTTGAACTTTTGACTGTCAAATGACCATTTTGCCCCTACAGTTGACTGTAGTGCAATCTAGGGTTTTGACTGTGCAATCTTGAGCTGAATGCCTTGAAACTTGACATGAGGATACTTGACCATCTTTGTAAGCATATGAGACTTGATTGGGCCTTTGAAAAGTTCATTTGCTTGACCAGAACTCAAACCCTAGTTTTGACTGTCTAGGAGACAGTTGAGCTGCACAACCCTGGGGGAATTTTGTGACCTTGACTTGGCAATTTCTTGATGAATATGGGAGGGCAAATTTTGGGGTACAACAGTTGCCCCTGTTCAATCTTCTTAGACCTGAGGATGCAGATTGGCTGACGTGCCTTTCGTAATCCGAGGGTAGAAGATGATTGGACACTAGAGTGCCCAGAAATTTGCGCTCACATAGTAGCAATGATGATGAGGGAATGGGATTATAGATGCCATTTGGATGTTGTTTGGATAGGATGATGGGCTTATAGATGCCATCTGGATGTTGATTGCGTAGGAGATTCCTTAGCGAGAACCTGCATACCTGCAAGAGAAAAATGAGTACCTGACACGTTGCAGGGGCTGATTTTCAGAGGCTTGATACAGATGTGTCCTGACTGGTTACAGGAGCTGGGTCTGGAGTTTCAAACGCTGATGAATGAACCAGAGATGGTTACTGCCTTAGCATGGATGGTAAGAGAATCCTGAATGATTTCAACCTCAACAACGCTCGTTGAGAAAATCTTGGTGAGAATTACCATCTTCGTAGTGTCAGGAAGAGAACCAAAGGACATTATAATCTCAAAGGGAGTCACCTCACTCACCGTTGGAGAGGGAACTATAGGAAATTATAATCTGGAAGGAAATATCACCTCACTCGCCGTTGGAGAGGGGACCATAAGAGAATATTACCTCACGCTCATGTCGGAGAGGGAAACATCTGAAGAAGGAATTACCACCTCACTCGCCGTTGGAGAGGGGACCATAAGAGAATATCACCTCACGCTCATGCCGGAGAGGGGAACATCTGAAGAAGGAATTACCACCTCACACGCCGTTGGAGAGGGGACCATAAGAGAATATCACCTCACGCTCATGCCGGAGAGGGGAACATCTGAAGAAGGAATTACCACCTCACACGCCGTTGGAGAGGGGACCATAAGAGAATATCACCTCACGCTCATGCCGGAGAGGGGAACATCTGAAGAAGGAATTACCACCTCACACGCCGTTGGAGAGGGGACTATAAGAGAATATCACCTCACGCTCATGCCGGAGAGGGGAACATCTGAAGAAGGAATTACCACCTCACACGCCGTTGGAGAGGGGACCATAAGAGAACATCACCTCACGCTCATGCCGGAGAGGGGAACATCTGAAGAAGGAATTACCACCTCACACGCCGTTGGAGAGGGGACCATAAGAGAACATCACCTCACGCTCATGCCGGAGAGGGGAACATCTGAAGAAGGAATTACCACCTCACACGCCGTTGGAGAGGGGACCATAAGAGAATATCACCTCACGCTCGTGCCGGAGAGGGGAACATCTGAAAAAGGAATTACCACCTCACACGCCGTTGGAGAGGGGACCATAAGAGAACATCACCTCACGCTCATGCCGGAGAGGGGAACATCTGAAGAAGGAATTACCACCTCACACGCCGTTGGAGAGGGGACCATAAGAGAATATCACCTCACGCTCGTGCCGGAGAGGGGAATATCTGAAAAAGGAATTACCACCTCACACGCCGTTGGAGAGGGGACCATAAGAGAACTTCTACTGAGTCTTTATCAGAAAAATCTGTTTGGAGTCGATTTAACTGGACTAGAGAAGTCCTTGAAATATGTTTGAGAATTTCAACTGCATCTTTCCTGCAAGGTAAAGGTCAGTTATATGCAATGCATGATATGGATCAAGCAATGATGTTCTCAATATGGATGCGATTTGTATGATATGATGCGTACATGCATGCTATAATGATGTATGTGATGATTTATGTATGTTTTTGTTTAGGAAAATAAATCCTTGACGGGTGCCGGGAAGTCATATCCTGGGCTGATGTTGAGGAAGAGATTTTGCTTCCGCTGTGGATGATCGTTGCAAGAATACCGGTAGGAGAAGATAACTCCGTTGAGGAATAAACTTGGCAAATGGAATAATTCTGCGGGAGAAAAGATACTCTAGCAATCATGCTGGGGAGTGCTACTCTGTGGGGGTAGCGATGCTTTGCTGAGTTGATGAAGATAACTCCGCTGGGGATATCCTTGTTGTCGGAAGTGTTGATAGACTTCGCTGGGGGTAGGAAGATACTTTGCCGAGGACGCTCTTTCCGTGGCTTTTGGCTGAGGATAACCCAGTTATATCCTGTTACGGAAATAACTCTTTAAATCAAGCCGGGACGACGCGTTCGTGCTTTGCGAGGGGATAAGCTTCCAGAATCTACTGGGGATAAGCTTACTGCTTGAGGGATATGCCTTCCAATATTCCTGGGGGAATTGGATTTTCCTGGGGAAGTTTTGATATGCTGGAGGATGATCCCTTAGAATGTTGATATACCGCCGGGGAACAATCTTTAGACCAAGACTGCCGGGGATGCTTTATGTATACCGCTGGGGAAGTATTGAGATCTACGGGGGGATACTCAATTTCCTTGATATTTGATGATTTGCTTGGAGAAGAATGTATTGTTTTACTGAACTACTCCCTGGGGAATTAAGATACTCGGTCATGTTCTTTGGCTGAACCTACCTTGGTACCTTGGAGGATAGAACAATTAGACTGCTCAGACAACTCTTTTATTGCCCCTGTTTCCAGTGTCACCTGCAATTAATTCCTTTGTTTCGTATGCAAATATTTATGAGTTAGCAAATTATTGTCAATGCATACATCACAAATTGAACCTTGGACGTTCTTCGCAAAACAAAACAGAAAAAGAAAAACACTTGGCACGTTTAACTGAAAAATATATTTGTATTGATTTGAATGGCCTGAATAGGCGTTTTATATACAAGAGGCTGACGTCCTAGTAAGAGGTACGTCGCCGATCAAAAGAGTTTATACAAGTTTTGTACAAAAGAAAAGTAAAACAGCTGTGTGAAAGATGAATGATCCACTGGGTTTCAACTCTGCTATCGCCTTTATAACTCTGAGCGTCTCATCACTTGATGACCTTGGTTGAAGGTGAAGCTGACTGATCGATGTCGTTTGAGCTTGATGCAGATACCGGATTCTGGATGCAAAGTGATCCAATGAGACATAGTTTTACGCTTTTATCCCTAATTTTTGCCTGGACCGCCCTTTCGGGTTTTCAGTCCACCGGGATACCCATTTTTGCCCAAGCCGCCTTTTCAGGTTTTCGACTTGCCGGGTGTACAAATTTTTCCATTTTCATCCCTTCATTTTGCCCGAACCCTTTTGGTTCGACGGGAAGCCCTAACTTTTGCCTAGGCATGTCAGCCTAGCGGGTCTTTTTTCATGCGTAGTATTTTTTAACTATGTCTGCATTGGCGGGGTGAGGAAGGTCGTCACCATCCATGTTGGTTAATATCATTGCTCCTCCTGAGAACACATGCTTAACCACAAATGGCCCTTCGTACGTAGGGGTCCATTTGCCCCTTGGATCACTCTGAGGAAGGATGATTCTCTTGATAACCAGATCCCCAACTTGATATTCTTGTGGCCTGACTTTTTTGTTAAATGCCCTGATCATCCGTTTCTGATACGTCTGACCATGGCAGATAGCAGCAAGTCTCTTTTTGTCAATGAGATTGAGTTGGTCAAGTCGTGTCTGGATCCAATCATCTTCGTTCAGATTTGCATCCTTCATTATCCGGAGAGAAGGAATTTGCACTTCGATTGGCAAGACTGCCTCCATACCATAAACCAGAGAGAAAGGAGTTGCCCCGGTTGATGTCCTGGCTGAGGTACGGTACCCATGCAGAGCGAACGGTAACATCTCGTGCCAATCTTTGTACGTTACTGTCATCTTTTGCACGATCTTCTTGATGTTCTTGTTAGCTGCTTCTACAGCCCCATTCATCTTCGGTCTGTAAGGAGAAGAATTGTGGTGCTGTATTTTGAACTGTTCGCAGAGCTCAGCAATCATCTTATTGTTCAGATTGGTACCGTTGTCTGTAATAATCCGCTCAGGGACGCCGTATCGACAGATCAGGTTGTGCCGAATAAACCGTGCTACAACAGTCTTGGTTACCGTAGCATAGGATGCTGCCTCAACCCACTTTGTAAAATAGTCAATCGCTACTAGGATGAAGCGATGTCCATTGGATGCCGTAGGTCTTATCTCGCCGATCATGTCTATGCCCCACATCGCAAACGGCCAAGGCGCAGTCAGAACATTCAGGGGAACCGGAGGAACATGCACCTTATCCGCATAGATCTGGCACTTGTGGCATGTCCTGGAGTGTTGGTAACAGTCAGCTTCCATTGTGGACCAGTAATATCCTGCCCGTAGGATCTTCTTAGCCATGGTATGTCCACTAGAATGTGTACCGAAGGTCCCTTCATGTAGCTCTTCCATGATTCTTTCCGCTTCAGTCTTATCCACACAACGCAGTAAGGTTGAATCATGGTTTCGCTTGTACAAGATGCCGTTGCTTAGGAAGAATTTGGCTGCGAACCTCCTCAGGAATTTCTTATCGTTGATAGATGCACCTTCAGGGTATTCCTGAGCTTCCAGATATCTCTTCACTTCGTGGTACCAAGGCCTCTCAGTTACCAATTCGGTTTCGAGATCACAACAGTATGCCGGTTCGTCCAGTTTCCAAATGATGATCCGGGGAGCTTCATTATCCCATTTAACCTTGAACATTGAAGACATTGTAGCTAACGCGTCCGCTAACTGATTCTCTTCTCTTGGAAAGTGCTCAAAGGTTATCTCCGTGAAGTGGGGAATCATGGTCAACACACATTCTCTGTAAGGGATCAAGTTTGGATGTTTCGTATCCCACTCTCCTTTGATCTGATTGATCACAAGAGCGGAATCTCCGAAGACACTGAGGAACTTGATCCTTAGGTCGATCGCAGCTTGAAGACCCATGATACACGCCTCATACTCCGCCATGTTGTTGGTACAGTTGAAACACAGCCGGGCAGTGAGTGGAGTGTGAGTACCTTGAGGAGATATGATGATGGCGCCGATACCATTTCCCAAAGCATTGGAAGCTCCGTCAAAGTGCATAGACCATCGGGATCCTGGTTCAGGTCCTTCATCCGGTCCAGGCACTTCACAATCAGTTACAATCATGATGCTTTCATCCGGAAACTCGAAGTTCATTGATTGGTAGTCATCTACAGCTTGATGAGCTAAGTGGTCTGCCAATACACTCCCTTTGATGGCTTTCTGGGTTGTGTACTGAATGTCGTATTCCGTCAAGATCATTTGCCATCTTGCAATTCTCCCAGACAGGGCAGGCTTTTCGAATATGTACTTTATAGGATCCATCTTTGATATCAACAAGGTAGTGTGAGTCAGCATATACTGTCTCAGCCGGCGAGCAGCCCATACCAAAGCGCAGCAAGTTTTCTCAAGCAGTGAGTATCGGGTCTCACAGTCGGTAAACTTTTTGCTAAGGTAATAAATGGCATGCTCTTTTCGGCCAGACTCGTCATGCTGCCCCAGCACACACCCCATTGAGTTGTCAAGCACTGTTAGATATAGGATCAGAGGTCTCCCTTCAACCGGTGGCATAAGGATGGGTGGTTCTTGGAGATACTCTTTGATTCTGTCGAAGGCAGCCTGACATTCATCGTTCCAACGCACTACCTGATCTTTCTTCAGCAGCTTGAAGATTGGCTCACAGGTAGCAGTCAGATGAGAGATGAATCGAGCGATGTAATTCAGGCGTCCTAAAAAGCCTCTGACTTCCTTCTCTGTCTTGGGAACTGGCATCTCTTGAATAGCTTTGACCTTAGCAGGGTCCACTTGAATACCTTTATCACTGACCACGAAGCCCAGCAACTTCCCAGATCTTACCCCGAAGGTGCACTTATTCGGGTTCAATCTTAGCTTGTATAGTTTCAACCGGTCAAATAACTTCTGCAGATGATCTAGGTGCTCTTCCTCAGTCTGGGACCTAGCGATCATGTCGTCCACATACACTTCAATCTCGTGATGGATCATATCATGAAACAAGGCAACCATGGCACGCTGGTAGGTTGCCCCAGCGTTCTTTAACCCGAACGGCATGACCTTGTAACAGAAGGTGCCCCACTGAGTAACAAATGTAGTCTTTTCCATGTCTTCAGGTGCCATCTTGATCTGATTGTAGCCTGAAAAGCCATCCATGAAAGAGAATACTTTGTGTTGGGCTGTATTATCAACGAGGACATCAATGTGAGGTAAGGGGAAGTCATCCTTGGGGCTGGCCCTGTTCAGATCCCTGTAATCGACACACATTCTGACCTTACCGTCCTTTTTAGGTACCGGCACCACATTAGCAACCCACTGAGGGTAAGAAGTCACTGCAAGAAACCCTGCATCAAACTGTTTCATGACCTCGGCCTTAATCTTCTCGGACATCTCTGGACGCATCCGACGAACCTTTTGTTTAACTGGAGGGCAGTCTTCCCTAGTCGGCAAATGATGGACAACAATATCGGTATCCAACCCTGGCATGTCTTCGTAGGACCAGGCAAAGATCTCCATATAGTCATGCAGCATCTTGGTTAACCGTTGCTTCACGCTGAGCTCTAGGTTAGCACCAATCTTTACCTCTTTCCTGTCTACCTCAGTACCCAAGTTTATGGTTTCCACTGGCTCTTCATGGGGTTGAATTGCCCTCTCTTCCTGAAGAAACAGTCTAGCGAGCTCGCCAGGCACTTCGCAATCATCTTCACCTTCGTCTTCGGCTAAGTTGATCGGATTTTCGAAGTCATAATTGGCATTAGCAGAGTTGTTGTCAGTAAGATCCAGAGTGGATTGGAACCTGTATGAGTGAGTGTGTGTGTAAATACAGCTGTTTTTGAAAATTATGTAAAGGAAAGGAAAGATAGAAAAGGAACACAATATTTGCAATGCGAAAAGTACGTCCAAGATTTTCATTCATGATGTATAAAATGACAGTTTGTATGCCCTCACAAATATAACCACGGTGCCTCGGGTAAGACACCGGGCCATAGAGTTTATCATTGTTTATTACAAAATATCAAAACAAAGAAATTTATTACTTAGTGTCAAAAGAAACAGAGAGATTGTCCTTGGCGCTCCAATTGTTAAGTCCACCATCAGCAGCCGGGTAGATCCAGCTATCGAACTCAGTTTCGTCAACTTCCTCTTCATCACCAATAGCATTAACCCCATGAGCAGGCAGGGGAGCTGTCACCACATTAGGCTTGTCAGACGCCTCAAACTGTACCTCCTTAGCGTCTATGAGGTCCTGCAGCTTGTTCTTTAGTGCCCAACAGTCATCAGTGGCATGCCCCGGGCTGTCTGAATGGTAAGCACAACGGGCATTCGGGTTGTACTTAGGAGAGGTAGTGTTTGAGAACTTTGGCGCCTCCTTGACAGTCACCAAATTGGTGGATAGCAACTGTGGCAGGATTTGCGATAGGGTCATGCTTAACCGGGTAAACTCTCTCCGGGGTCTATCAGCCCTTTGAGGATTGTTTGGCCGAGGAGCGGCAGCAGGCTTAGCGATCATTACCGCGCTGACAGATTGGCGGCGATCAGGTCTTTCTGATTTCCTGGAGCCATACACGGCACTAGACTCCTTTTTAAACGGCTTCTTTTCTGAGCTAGAGGATGATGCCCCCTTTGCAATCTTCCCAGATTTCAGCCCAGCTTCAATCCTTTCTCCAGTCAAGATCAAATCGGTGAAACCAGCAGAAGAATTCCCAATGAGATGGTTGAAGAATGGCCCAGATAGGGTCCCCAAGAACATGTCCACTAACTCTCGATCAGTCAAAGGTGGCTGCACCCTGCCAGCCAGGTCTCTCCACTTCTGAGCGTACTCCTTAAAGCCTTCGCTTGCGCCTAACGCCATACCCTGGAGTTGGGTACGTGTGGGGGCAAGGTCGGCATTATACTGATACTGCTTGTAGAAAGCAGTAGCCAGCTCCTCCCAGTTACGAACTTTGGTCCCATCCAGCTGATAGAACCATTCGAGATGAGTCCCTGAAAGACTCTCCTGGAAGAAGTGGATCCATAGATTCTTGTCCGCAGAGTACGGCTGAATTTTCCGAACATAGGACCTTAAATGCAGCTTGGGACAGGACGCCCCGTCATACTTAGAAAAGGTTGGAGCTTTGAACTTGTGCGGGATAATTACACCAGTCGACAAACCCAGATCTCCGAAATCCAGCCCAGGTGCCTGTTGCACCTCCATAGCCTTCAACCTGTCTTCCAGTTGTTTGTACCTGTCGTCTGCAGGAGGATACTGTTCCTCATCAAAATCTGTCTCGTTGTCGGAGACCACTGGAGTAGGAACCTTGACTTCTGCCTGAGAAGGACTCTTGCCAACAGAAGAAGCAGCCTCTTCATGTTGCAGAGTATTGCCCAACCTTCGGCCCGAGTTGAATAGAACAGTTCTTCTCTTTTTCTTCTTCTCCTTTTTCAGGAGCATAGTCTTTAATTCTTCTTGGCCTTTAGCTAGACCCATGATTAGTTCTTGAAACTGCGCATTCTGCGCCTGGAGAGCCTTGATTGATGTCTCTGTAGATTCAGATCCGGGATTCATGGTGCTGAAATAAACAGCGAAGAACTGTAAGCAACCTGAAAAAGGGAAAAAACCTGCTATGCACATGATGTATGAAATGCGTATGAATTATGTTTTCAAAGACAATCGGGAATCAACTTTGTAAACAAAAAAAAGAACGCACTTTATTAGATTCAACTTTGCAACTGAGATTATTCAACACGTTGCCCTTAGGCGTTTACATGAAATGAAACAAACTGGAAAGGAAATAAAAACTGTAAAGGCGCATTCAGAATTCCTCATTGATCCCATGGTCTCTTTTTCTCAGTACGGAGGTAGGCATTCAGAGCTCTTTCATTCTCCAACTGTTTTGTCAGCTTCTGGATCTTTGATTCCTGCTCGTTGAACTTTTCCCGGTAAGAATCCCGTTCTTCTTGCAGTTGCGACCATGATCTCTTCAATGTCTCATAATCAGTAGGTATCTGAGGAGGAAGGACAGTTGGAGGAACACCATCTTTATCAGGACACTCAAGAATGACGGGTCTGACAGCTTCATACGGCATACCTAACTTCTGAGCACGGATGCGGACCCATTTGTAATAGGCTTCCATAGGTAGAGAAGTCTTTGGCCCTAGCTCTTGTGGGTCAGCTTTATGAACCTTCTCCCAAGCCTTGATGAACCTACGACGTAGCTCGTCACTATCCACCTGAAACTCGAAACTGATGTGAGGCACCAACATCTCATGGGGGCCTGCTCTTCTTGCTCTTCCAAACTGACGGAGTGCTAGACATGGATTGTAAGAGATCCCTCCTTGAGTACCAATCAGAGGAACATTAGGATACTCCCCACATCGATCAATAATAGCTATCTCATCCAAACCTCTGCAAGTCCAAATGATGTCTTTATCGGTGAGAGACATTAACCTGTGAGCCCAACCTCTTCCTTCCTGGTTCTTCAGTACAAACTTAGGGAGGTGCGAAATAAACCACCTCACCAACAAAGGGATACAACACCATAGGGTTCCTCGTCTTCGGGTAGTACGGGCATGAAGTTGTTGCAAGATGTCACCCAAGAGAGTGGGCACAGGATTCTGAGACATAAAGATCCTAATGGAAGTGACATTGATGAAGTTGTCAGGATTAGGAAACAGGACTAACCCATAGATTAGGAGAGCCAAGATGTCTTCATATGCCCTAAAGTCCAAGTCATTCCAGAAGCTGTTGGCTTTACCAATCAGAAACTTGGCCAAGAAACCCTTAACTCCGCTTCTAGTTACCCAGTTGTCTGTTACCTCTTGATGGGTCAAAGGAAGGGCTGCAGCAATGTCCTCAAGCCTGAGGGTCTTTTCCCAACCAGTAAAGGGAGTCTGATCCAAGATAGGGATACCAAGCAGATTAGAGAACTCTTCCAGGGTGGGGACCAGCTGGAAGTCTTGAAAGGTGAAGCACTGGTACTGAGGGTCATAGAATTGGGTCAGAACACTCATCAACTGTTGATCCCGCTTTGCAGTGACTAAACTGAGAAGAGAACCATGCCTCTGAATGAAGGAAGTGGTGTTTGGAATTCTGCTAACCAACTCATCAATCAACTCAGGTGAACGAACAAAGTTGAACCAGATAGTATTCCTTCGCACAGGCATCATAATGTCCTACAAAACAGAGCAAAGATGAAACCCTCTTGTCTTTGAAATGGTCAGTTCTTATGCAGGATGCATGCAATGCTCATGATGCTATGATGTTATGATAAAGCACACCACATACAGATACAAAGGCAAACATAGTAAGGCACACAAGTCACACAAGGCAAGCCCCTAAAGTTTAGGCCAGCATGAGGTCTAGGTACTACCCTCTTTCAGTTTGTTGGTTCATACCTGTCTTAATCAAAAGTAACCGGGTTCTTAGAGGATCCCAATATCATTGACTACCCTCAATCGGTCATAACTCCAGCATCGCAATCTTTTCTTGCGGCCAGAACCATCACGAGAGTTTAGCCTCAATGGGCGTAGCATACTGCTACTGTTCTAAAGGCCAAGTTGTGTCAATTAAGGTTCTAAGGTTGTTGGTGCTTAATGACTCCTTAGAAGTCCCATATTCTCCTCGTTGCGACACAAGGGATATCGGTACAGACTAAGGTGCCACACCAACGTAGCCACTGCTTCACCTGTGTCGGTCTACGCCGGACAGGTCCCTCACAGCTTATGCTACCTAACAGGGTATCCCCAGATCCGGGTTAGGATCTATGTATCTCCGATGCAACCCACAATAGTAAAGCAAGCAAAACAATACAAGTGAAAACACAGTTATGACTTAGCCCTAAGGTACACCTCACTTTATAAAGTTTCCCCAGCAGAGTCGCCAGTTCTGTGATCGGTGGATCTGGAACTGACTGTTTAACGCTGGTTCGCGAAATGTCGCGGAAGCAAGAGTCGCCACCGTCTTTTATTTTCTCCAAATGGAAAGGACAAAAGCACAGAAAAATTCCTTTAAAGAGACTGCTCTCGGTTCGGGAGGTAGGTTATAGAAAGGGAAGGTGTTAGCATCCTTTCTATCCATGGTTATCCATGGGCTCTTAGATACTTGCTCATTTGTGTTTTCAAAAGGTTTGTTTGCTTTTCAACTGTGGGTTTTAAAAGTTTCTTCGAAAAATTTCAGATCGACTCATACGTCAGAGTGTTTGAAAAGTTTGCTTTGAAAGCTTTTGAAAATGTGTCAGTGTGAAAAGTCTTTTGAGTTTGTTTTGAGATTAGAGCAAGTATCCTTGAGAACCTACCTACCCTAAGGAATTCGTCTGTGTAAATGTCCTTAAAAGTAGTGCCATCCCACCATTGAGAGGTAGGTAGCACCACCGTTGGAGGTGTTCGGGTCAATTCGAGGTTAGGGACGTGGTGATCACCAGAGCAATGGGAAGACACCTTAGAAGCTACCCTCATGCCAGGTTCCCGGATCATGAGGACTTACTAAGACGTCCTCTACTCGACGATCACCTTTCGAAAGGCAACAGTGAGGCGTACCCTAGGGGTGGTGTGTGCGAATTGTGTATCATGTTTCAATTATTTTTGTCTTGTCATGTTTGTTATGATCTACGCTTGACTTTAATTTGTCCATTCATCCTTGCATGCATATTTAACAGTTGTAAAATTTGCGGAAAATAAATCTAAGGCTATTACAAATGGCGCGGGTCCACATCGCCAAAATTAAACCGGACCCGATTTAGCGGAAAAATAAATAATGCGAAGAAATAAAGTGCGAAAAGTAAAATTACATGGCTTAGGGACAATTACATAATTATATAAACGATAAAAAGTAAATGCGCGAAATAAAGGAATTAAACAAAACTAGGGCGTTGGACCCTTTTGCAAACAATTAAAATTAATGAGAATTAAAGATTAAATGGTTAAATGTTTTTTTGGTATTTTTTTGTATTTTTTTAGATTTAATAAGGAAAAGAAGTTAATTGAAATTAAATTAAAAGGCAAATCCTAATTCTATTATTTTTTAAGTTTATTATGAAAGATTTAAATTAAAACCTAAATTAAACTCTAAATTAACTTATGTACAATTTTTAATTTATGAAAATAAAATGATAAATAAATAATATTGTTATTCTGAAAAAAAGGAAAATTAAAAAAATAAAATCAAAAGTTATTTAAACCTAAATTCTATTTTTTGGATTTTTTGTTAAAAAAGATTAAAACTATAACCTAATTAAACTAAATATTTACATATATTAATTTATTGATGAAAATAATTACAATAAAATAAATATCATATTTTGTGTATTTTCTGGATTTTTATGATGTTTTTTATATTTTGTAAAAAAAAGAGAAAATTAATTAATTAAAGCAATAAAAATAAATCACACAATAATTAAAATAATAAAAAAGATAAGGAAAGCAAACCAGAGTGGGGTGTTGCCCCAAATAAGGAGGTTCAGGCCTGGAAGTTCTGGCCCAACAAGAGTTGATTCATTGACTTCTCCAATTTGGTGTACCAACGCGTTGACCTAGGCTCAGTGGACCTTCAATCTCAACCCTTGATCTATATCCATTGGGCACGTGTACGCTTGGAGGAGGGTAGAATATGGTGTATACCACTATGAGCGCTGCATGGAATAACGTATTGAAAAATAACATTGAGATTTTGCCAGACCTGGGACTTGAACCCAGGTCTTTGAAGTTACCAGCACAACACATGACCACTGAACCAAGCGCGTTTCAATTAACATATAATAAACAATAAACAATATAATAAGAACGCGTTAGTGCTTTTGGAAATTCGCGCGAAATTCAAAATAGCCAATGGCTGATGGACACGCACTCGTCTTCTTCCCCACCCTGTAAAACAAAGCAAATAGGCGACGGTTTTTGAAACGTTGCTTTAGGGCCTCTATCAGAAAATAGCGAATAGCCCCTCGTTGCTCATAAATTGAGCGCGAGGGGGCCATCCTTTTCGTCTTCAACCCCTGAATCCATTGGTGGTCATCTGGGGTTCCAATTTTGCATTATCATGAAAGCCCCAAATCTAAGAACCTGCAACCCTAATTTTTGACAATGGTGAAAACGCCTATATGGCACAAAAAAGCAATTGAATGTAATGGTTAGCTCAGAAACATCATTGTAATCAATAATCCATAAAGAAAAATGCAAGAGAATGCTTAATTCATGCTATGCGATTTCAAGATTTTCTTGGTACAGTTTGAGTTCTTGATACCAATTCAGGATGTTTTTGCTGTTGTTAATGATTGGAATGTGTCCAAGGATGTCTCAGGATGCTAATGGGATGAAGATTGAAGCTTGGAACAACCTAAAACCTTGATTTCAGATTTCAGTTTTTAGGCAATTTTCTCAAGTTTGTATATTGGTTTTTGGCGCAGCTTGCAGTCTAATCTAATTAGGGTTATGATTCTGAGTATGTATAGAGCATGCTAGGTTAAGAATATTACACAAAATCCATGGCAATAATTGTTTTCAATCTTTGATTTTGGAAGATCTTTTTTGAATCTTTTTCTCATGGTTTTTGTGTTCAATCAGCTCAAATCTTATCAAAACTTGCCATAATCAATCAAGCACGAAATATTGAGATTAGAATGTGCATAAAAAGATTTTTTTAGGTTAGGTTTATATTTTTCATGTATTAAAATGATTTAAATGAATATAAATTAATATAAATTCAAATAAATAATTAAAAAATATGAAAATACTTCCCTTTGGGCCTAATGGTCGTGCATAGGCTTGGCATGAAGAAACTTGGAAGAAAAATGGGCCCATTTGCATTTTTAGGCCTTTTGCATCAATGTTGACTTTTCAAAATTCCCAAAAATTTCCCAACTTCCACATGGCATAACTTGGTCAATTTTTAAGCTTTTCACATGTTCTTGGTCATTTTGGAAAGGTCTTTGAGTCCTTTAACCAATGCCTTTGGTCCCATGTCATTTTGATTTACCAATCTCAAGTTATGGCCTTTGACTTAAAGTCACTTTTTGTTGACTTTTGAAAATGACCTATAATGTTGAAATTGATAACTTTTTGTGAGAGCATTTCTTGGACTTGGAATATGAAGATGAGTTGTAGGAAATGTCTTTCTCTTCAAAATGAGCTTTGGATGGAATTTTTCTGATAATCCATGTGAAAGTTATGCCCTGGTCAATTTCAGTTGACTTTTTCAGCTGTCCAAATATAGCAACTTTTGCATCTTTGATGATTTCTGAGCCAAATTTTGAGAATCATGATCAAGCATTGATCAAATGATGTTTGTGGCTTCAAAATGATATGTTGACCAAAAATTTGAACTTTTGACTGTCAAATGACCATTTTGCCCCTACAGTTGACTGTAGTGCAATCTAGGGTTTTGACTGTGCAATCTTGAGCTGAATGCCTTGAAACTTGACATGAGGATACTTGACCATCTTTGTAAGCATATGAGACTTGATTGGGCCTTTGAAAAGTTCATTTGCTTGACCAGAACTCAAACCCTAGTTTTGACTGTCTAGGAGACAGTTGAGCTGCACAACCCTGGGGGAATTTTGTGACCTTGACTTGGCAATTTCTTGATGAATATGGGAGGGCAAATTTTGGGGTACAACAGGGGGGAGAGTTGTAAACCAAGTAAAAGCGTTCTTTGTTAAAGAACTTGGGAAATACTTGATCCTCAGGTTTTCGTTGTTTGAAATATCTCCTGCTTCGATCAAGTATCTCGCCACATGTTCGACAGTAGATTCTGTCGTGTCCCCTGAGAATTTAGTGAACTTAGGGACTTTACATCTAAGAGATAAGTCTGTTTGTAACACGTATTCTGACAGTGGGGATGTGAAGTTGGGCCTACAAAAACCCATATTCATCCCATTTTGAGTCATGATTCTTTCGATCATGGCTGCCAGATTATTTTCCAAACCCATGTTTTGGTATTGGATGTGCTGAACCACTTCGTCAGCATTTTGGTTTCTTTTAACTAACCTTACCTCTGGGGCTATAACCCTAGGTTCTTCGACAGGATGTTCCAATCGTTCCCTAAGGTTTTCTTCGACAGGCTGCTAGACTTGGTTGATGGTGGTTTCTTCCTCTAAGAGTATACCTTGGTTTCCCCTTATTTGCGCCCTTTGGGGCTGTCGAATAGGTTGGGGTACCCCAAAGAAGTCAGCCAGACGCGTCATTTGCACTGTCATCTGCTGATTCGATTGGGTGGTGTTTTGTATTAGAGGATTCAACACTGTACTTAAAGTTTGTGCCAACATTTGAACCATATCATGGTTGCTTTCGTCCATTTGTTGCCTCAAGACTGCTGTCGAGGCATTTGTAAGGCCATGTGCTACTTGGGACGTTCCTCCTAAGAGTTGGGTCCTATTTCTGTTCGCCATACCTACTCCAGAGCCTTGGAGTGGAGAAGAGGCACTCACTAAAGGGTCTGAAAAAGTGGACGCAGCGTTCGTCAGGCTAGCCAATTCAGAAGTTGGCATGCCATAGAGTGGTTCTCGATTTTGACCGCCTGTCATAAATCCTGGGGGAACATAAGGCCTGGTGCGTAGATTTCCCCTTGGTGGGGGAGTTCCCAAAGGCACTCTGGGGCCAGTGAACGGAGGTAATGGCCCCGTTGTTGTGATCGTTACTGCTGGTGTTGAACCAGCGATTATCGCTTCACTTACGGTTGGGATAACCGTTGTTCCCACATTCGTTTGTGGGATTTCGTTATTGTTTGGCGGATTCGCCATCGCTTCTCTTCTTCTGGAAGTATTGGTATTGTTAGTGTATATTCTACCACTTCTCAATAACATGCAATACTTCTCGAAAAAGATGATATTCTGTGTAAAAAGGTTAAACTTCAAAATCAACACAAGGTCCCACCAGGTGTGCCAATTTGTTTACCGTGGGAATTGGTAAACAACCGCTGATCTTCCAAAAGGTTACTTATTTGGTGACTCGCAGGATCGATCAGATTGATCCTAAGACATGGTTGATTTTGGGGTTTTGACTAAGTTTGATAATGGTTAAATGGCAAGAAAATAAAGAAGCTTTATGTAAATTGCATGAAGAAAAAAACTTGGTAGAATAAAGGAAGGCTTGAAATAAAGGCTTCGACTGGAAAAGTAAATGAAGAGCAATAAAGTTCTGGAAAATAAATGACTTTGATTAATTAAAGTGGTGTTTCATACATACATTCTCAACAATTCTTTCTCTCACGCTGGGTACTCGAATCTATATGAGTGACTTGTATATAATTGTGAACACACGCGAAAAACTGCGTGAACTACTAATATTTATACTAAACACATCCCAAGTAACCGTCGGGCAGTTACGCTGCTTCGAGATGACTCCACTTGGCACGTTCACAGTGTTCGACGCTCCAGATCTTGGCACGTTGCACTTGGTAACCGCTGGGAACCGTTTTCCCTCCAAACGTTTGAATCTCAAACCGTTCCACTCTGAGCAATCGAACACCTTCGTCGAGAAGCACCTTCGACGTCGAAGGCAACAAGATTCTTCCTTGGAAGAAATTCTCTAAGTACATTGCCATCTTCTGATGAGCATTTCGACGAAACCAGCTGGTCGAAACCATTCTTCAGCTTTAATGGCTTATATTAATAAAAACAAGGGTGTCGAATTTAGGAGCCAACAGTTGGACTGTAATAATTCATAAACAATCCGTACTTTTTCAACCGTGTGTCTTACCCGAGGCACATAGGTCCATTTGTAAGGGTTCTTATTTTCATTTCATATGTCATTTTAATGAATCATGGACGCTTTTCATATATAAACCTTTTGTGCTCATTATCTTTCTTTTACATTTTGTTGTTTTAAGATGGCTATACCCTTACACACACCCACACTCACAAATGCAGGTACCCTTCCATTCTAGAACCCATGGGTAACAATACTGCTATAGCCTTCAGTGACTCTGAAGATCTGATCAACCAAGCCGAGTACGAAGGTGAGGAAGATTGTGAGTTTCCAGGGGAATTGGCCATACTTTTACAACAAGAAGAAAGAGCAATTTTGCCTCATGAGGAGTTGTTGGACACAATCAACTTGGGGACTGAGGAAGACAAAAAGGAAATCAGAGTGGGTGCCAACCTAGAGCCGAGTGTCAAGGAGCGCTTAATTCAGTTGTTGCATGAATATGTTGAGATCTTTGCTTGGTCATACGAAGACATGTCGGGACTTAATACATACATTGTGGTACACCGTCTCCCTACAAGAGAAGACTGTCCATCGGTTAAACAAAAGGTCCACCGCATGAGACATGTCGTGTCTGAAAAGATCAAAGCAGAAGTTATGAAGCAGTTCAATGCTGGATTTCTGGCTGTTACTTCCTATCCTCAATGGGTCGCTAACATTGTGCCCGTGCCTAAGAAGGACGTAAAAGTGAGAATGTGCATGGATTATAGAGACTTAAACAGGGCTAGCCCTAAAGATGACTTTCCACTTCTGCACATTGACATCCTGGTCGACAACACAACTCAACACAAAGTATTTTCTTTCATGGACGAATTCTCAGGCTATAACCAGATCAAAATGGCCCCTGAGGACATGGAGAAAACTACTTTTGTAACACAGTGGGGTATGTTCTGCTACAAAGTGATGCCATTCGGACTGAAGAATGTCGGGGTAACCTATCAACGTGCCATGGTAGCTTTGTTTCATGATATGATACATCATGAGATAGAGGTCTACGTAGATGACATGATAGCCCGATCACAAACTGAAGAAGAACACCTTGATCACTTGCAAAATTTGTTTGTCAGGTTGAAGGAGTACAAGCTCAGACTGAATCCAAACAAGTGTACATTCGGAGTCCGGTCCGATAAACTCTTGGGTTTCATTGTCAGCAACAAAGGCATCGAGGTTGATCCTGCCAAAGTCAAAGCCATATAATAAATGCCTGCTCCTCGCACTGAGAATGAGGTCAGAGGTTTCTTGGGACGCCTAAACTACATTGCAAGGTTCATTTCTCACCTAACATCTACCTGTGAACCAATATTCAAGTTGTTGAAGAAAGATCAGGTAGTTAAATGGAACGATGTCTGTCAATTTGCTTTCAATAAAATTAAGGAGTATTTGCTAGAACCTCTTATCTTGATGCCACTCGTCGAAGGAAGACCTCTAATCATGTATCTGACCGTTTTGGATAATTCAATGGGGTGCGTACTAGGCCAACATGACGAGTCTGGCTAAAAAGAGCATGCCATTTATTACCTTAGCAAAAAGTTTACCGACTGTGAGACTCGATACTCACTGCTCGAGAAAACTTGCTGCGCTTTGGTATGGGCTGCTCGCCGGCTAAGGCAGTATATGTTGACTCATACCACTTTGCTGATATCTAAGATGGATCCGATCAAGTACATCTTTGAGAAGCCTGCTCTATCTGGAAGGATTGCTAGATGGCAGATGATCCTAACGGAATACGACATACAGTACACGACCCAAAAAGCTATAAAGGGGAGTGTGCTAGCAGATCATCTAGCCCATTAAGCTGTCGAAGATTACCAATCCATGAGGTTTGACTTCCCTGACGAGGACATCATGACAGTGGACAACATTGAAGAGAACAGACTATATGACAGACCTGAACAAGGATTCCGATGGACCCTGTACTTTGATGGTGCTTCCAATGCACTTGGTAACAGTATTGGTGATGTGCTTATATCTCCAGAAGGTTGCCATACACCTTTCACAGCCAGACTTTGCTTCAACTGTACGAACAACATGGCAGAGTATGAAGCCTGCATCTTTGGACTCAAGGCCGCCATAGACTTGGGAATCAAATCTTTGATTGTGTTTAGGGACTCAGCTTTGGTCATCAGTCAGATCAAAGGAGAGTGGGACACTAAGCATCCAAACCTCATCCCTTACAAAGAACATGTCTTGACATTGTTACCACATTTCGAGCAGATTACCTTCGAGCACTTCCCGCGAGAAGAAAATCATCTAGCAGATGCTCTAGCTACAATGTCATCCATGTTTAAACTTAACTGGGATAATGAGGCTCCCCAAATTACCATTGAACGGATGGATGAACCGACACATTGTCACGAGATTAATATCGAAGAAGTAGTGGACCAGCCATGGTTTCATGAAGTAAAAAGGTATCTTGAGGTGCAGGAATACCCTAAAGGAGCTTCAGTCAACAACAAAAAGTTCTTAAGGAGATTCTCAGCAAAGTTCTTCCTAAGTAATGGCGTCTTGTATAAGCGCAATCATGATTCTATTCTGCTCCCTTGTGTGGACAAAGATGAAGCTGAAAGAATTATGGCTGAATTGCATGAAGGTACCTTCCGCACTCACTCTAGCGGGCATACGATGGCTAAGAAGATTCTACGGGCGGGCTATTACTGGTCTACCATGGAAGCTGACTGCTATCAACATTCTCGAACATGCCATAAATGTTAAATCTATGCAGACAAGGTGCATGTGCCTATTGTTCCTCTAAATGTCTTAACAGCTCCTTGGTCATTCGCTATGTGGGGAATCGACATGATTGGAAAGATCAAGCCTACATCATACAATGTACACCGTTTCACTTTGGTGGCCATTGACTACTTCACCAAGTGGGTCAAAGCAGCTTCCTTCGCATCTGTTACTAAGAATGTGGTTGCCCGCTTCATAAAACAGAACCTTATTTGCCGGTACGGTATCCCCGAAAGGATCATTACTGACAATGGTACAAACCTTAACAATACTATGATCACCATCTTGTGCGAACAGTTCAAGATTCAACATCATAATTCATCTCCCTATCGGCCAAAGATGAACGGTGTTGTCGAAGCTGCAAATAAAAATATCAAGAAGATCATACAAAAGATGACAGTCACCTACAAGGACTGGCATGAAATGTTACCGTTTGCTCTCCACGGGTACCGTACCACGGCACGCACATCAACTGGGGCAACACCCTATTCCTTGGTATATGGCATGGAAGCTGTTTTACCTATCGAGGTTCAGATTCCCTCCTTGAGAATCATGAAAGATGCTGGTTTGAGTGAAGACGATTGGATTCAGACCCGACTTGATCAACTTAACTTGATTTACGAGAAGAGACTTACTGGTGTTTGCCACGGTCAGACGTATCAAAAACGGATGATCAAGGCTTTCAACAAGAAAGTCAGACGACAAGTGTATCAAGTTGGAGATCTTGTGATCAAGCGCATCATCTTGCCACAAAGTGATCCCAGGGGAAAATGGACTCCTACCTACGAAGGACCATTTGTAATCAAAAACATCTTTTCTGGTGGGGCAATGATCTCAACCACCATGGACGGCGACGACCTGCCGCACCCTGCAAACGCAGACATAGTCAAAAGATACTACGCATAAATGACCCGCTAGGTTGACACACCTAGGCAAAAAAAAGGGCATCCCGGTGAATCGAAAACCCGAAAGGGAGGTTCAGGAAAAAATTAGGGATAAATGAAAAAAATATGTACACCCGGCAAGTTGAAAACCCGAAAGGGCGACTTGGGCAAAAAAGGGTTTCCCGGTGGACTGAAAACCCGAAAGGGCGGTCCAGGAAAAAGTTAGGGAATTAAAGCGTATGACTATGTCTCGTCGGATTACTTTAAGGAAATTTTCTTCACTGACAAACTCTGAGCTTCTGATCAATCCAATCATCTTCAGACGAAGCAGCGGACGGACATGATATTCAGAGTTACGAAGGCTATAACAGAATGGGAACCCCATGGGATTTTTACACACATAGCTATCTTTCTTTGTATAAAAATTTTCTTACTTTTATGACACCATCCTCTTACTAGGATGTCTGTCTCCTTTGTACAAAACACTTACTCAAAGTTAATACAAAGATACATCTTTTAAAGTACAAAAACTATTTGTCTTTTTCTTTTACACTTCTGTTTTTATTTGCAAAAACGTCCAATGATTCATTGATGAACATATGCATTTGAACATAATTACTGTTTACAAATAAACAGGATGGAAAAGAACAATTACTGACAGACTGAAAGGATAGGAAAACGTCTTTAGACTATTCCAAGAGAAATCTCCTGCAGTACACCATCTAGATCCCCAGCGGAGCTAAAACCTTGAAATACATATCCCCAGCAGAGCTAAATTTCAAACCTTAATTCCCATCAGAGTAAAGTTTTCAAACTCCCAATCCATAGAGGAGCCAAAACTTTGAGTTACAGATCCCCAACAGAGCTAAAACCTTCATCCCCAGTCGAATCAAGACTTCTAATCCCCAGTGGAAACCATCCAATTTCCCCAGCAAGTTATCTTAAAGCCTAGAAATCAACCAGATAATAGTTAACTTTTGTCTCTCCCCAACCTAGGATAATTCCCCAGTAAGGTGGCAGACGACCAAAACTCCTGAACTTATTCTCCAGCAGTAAGCCTTCTCCCCCACAGAGTTTTTACTCCCCAACAGAATGAAGATTCTCATTCTTGATTCCCCAGTAAAGTTGCCAGAGCCTTCATTACTCCCCAGCATGAAGTTGCCAAAGTTTTCATTATTCCCCAACAGAATGAAGTTTCTCATTCCCCGCAGAAGTCATCAGAGTTCTCCCTATTCCCCAGCCGAGTAAGGATTCCCATTGTGTAACCCCCAGTAGAAGTCATCAAAGTTCTCTGGATTTCCCAAGCAAAATTCTCAAGCAGTTTGGAATTACTCTCACAACAGAATTTTTGTCAAATACTCCAACTTTAAGACATGAAGGATCCCTACATCCCCGCAAAAGTTGTCAAGGATTTCTCATCCTCAACAATCAAAGATTTTTAATCTTCAACAGCGGTCAAGGATTTATTTTCCCTGGCAGCAGTCAAGGATTTAGTATCCCCAACAGTCGAGGATTTATTTTCCTCCGTAATACAGCAAATCAGCTTACATACGCGTACATTATATCCATATATTATAAACATTGATAAAGCACGTATATTGCATCATACATTTCATGCAACATAACTTTGTGTTTCAGCTAACATTTTACCCTTTTCAGGATAAAATTAACAAGCTACTATTAACGGTATACAATCATAATATAGTACAGATACACTCCAGACAAGGAAGTCATTATGTTGCTCATTCAGATTCAGATTTCAGAGACAGTACAGATACGCTCCAGACACGGATGCCATCCTGATACTTATTCAGATTTCAACTATCAGATACAGATTAGATGCGCTCCAGACACGGAAGCCATTCTATTTCTCATTCAGAATTCAACTATCAATTTCAAGTTCAGATACACTCCAGACACGGAAGTCATTTTGTCACTTATTCATACTCTAGTTCAGATACGCTCTAGACACGGTTGCCATTCTGTCACCTATTTTGATTTTTCCCCAGCTCAGAGACGCTTCAGACACAGATGCTATTCTTTCACTTACTCAGATTCAAATTTAGATACAGCTTGGATACGCTCCAGACACGGACGCCATTCCTTTGCTCATTCAGATTCAGTCTCCAGATACAGTGCAGATACGTTCTAGACGCGGATACCATTCTGATACTTATTCTTATGACTTACAACTTACAATTCAGCAAGCGTTCTTGGATGGCATCTTTAAGCCCATCTCCAACAAGATTATATCACATCTCCAAATGGCATCTTTAAGCCCATTCCCTCAACTACATTTTGACGAGTGCACATTTACAGGCACTCTAGTGTCCAATCATCTTTTACCTTCGAGTCACGAACGGCAAACTCGCCAATCTAACTCTTCAGGTTCAAGAAGATTGAACAGGGGCAGCTGTTGTACCCTAAAATTTTCCCTCTCATATTATCAATATTTTCCCCACAAGACTCCTAGACTCAAGACATGATTAGGGTTTGCTCAACTCAAGACCTCTCCTTGCACTAATAGCCTGAAATTAGGGTTTGAGTTTGCACAAGGATTTTTGCACCATCAATGCTTAATGTGACTTTCATACACCATATTGGACCCCCAAGATTGCCCATACCAAGTTTCAAGCCTTGAATAACATTTTTGCCCAGTCAATTGGACAGTTGACCTAAAAACCATATGTATTGGGGAAAAAGTCAACCATGGTCAATTTAGAGTCAAACTTCATAATTTTTTATCCACAACAACATTCTAGGCTCCTATGTACCATTTGATCAAGTTTGGACCACAACTCCTCAAGAAATTTGATCAGATCATCAAAAGGGCAAAATGGTCAAAATTAGGGTTTTGACTGTAGAAGGGCAATTTATGATTTTTCACCTAGCCATTGGCAAATTGGGTTCAAGTATGGTTTCAAGGACTCAATGGCACCATCTTGACCTAATCACAAGGTTCAAAAGATCTCAAATGCATTGGATTGACAGATGAATTTTCCAGTCAACTGATCAAAAATCAACTGTACACTGAAAAGTCAAACTTTGACTTTTTGGTCAAAATCAAGTGCCAAGGGTCATAATTCATAAAGATATGTCAAAATGTGAAACTTGTTGACCAAGAAACCTAATTTTGAAAATTAGGGTTTTAATTTGAAATTTTTCATAACTTAGAATTTTTCTAAGTTATGGAAATTTCTTATTTTTTCCCAACTTTCCACAAACTTTTCACCATGATGCAATTGGATTCTAAGAAAACTTTCAACATGAAAGTTGTAGTACTCCACAAAATCTACAACTTTGCTTCACTAAGTTTTCCCAAAATATGCTTAGATATGAAATTATGATTTTGTGAATAAGGGTCCATAAACTTTTTAACTTAGTGAAAATTTGCCCTAGTTTAGGCAGATTTTTTACCTAACTTCATGGAAACGTTTCACCTAGTTCCAAGGGGAATCTCAAAATTCATTTCAAAGATGGATTGTAGAGCATGTTACAAGCTTTCCAAAATGTCCAAGAACTCTCCAAGATCATTTATGGTTAGGGAGAATCGAAGAAATAAAAATGGCAATTTATCACTTTTGTGCAAGGCATTTTTCACAATGGTTCAAGTTGAAAATCAGTTTCAAACATGCTTGTACTTGGTTTTACAGGTCATAATCCCTTCTACACTCCATAATTAAATTCAAACACATTGTATAATGGCCTTGTTCTGACTTTTGAAGCATTGCACATTGAATTAATCCAAAAATGGCATAAAGTTCACATTGCTACTTTGATAAAGCTTGCTTTTTCCAACTTTGCAAATCTTGAGCCATGGACCTAATCTTTTGCTGCAAACAATATCCACAAATATCAGGCAACTTGTACCAACTATGTGCAGCTAGCAAGCAAGCCTGTAGAGGCTTTGGCATTGTCACTTCCAACTTTTCTTCAAAAGCAAGAAACTTGCAAAAGTCAAGGGATCTCATCCATCTGATAAAGGCAAGCCTTGGCCTCATTTCAAACAAGCTCAGAACATTGTAACAAGCAAGAAACACGAATTCACAACCTCAAAACACCCTAAAACACAAAAAACACCATTTTCTGCCCAAACAGGACAGTCTCTGCAAATTTCTTGCCAAATCATATTTTGCTCGTGCGTTTTTTGTTTCAAGGCTTCAAACACATTCCATACATCACACCTAAGTTGTCCATGCCTTTGTCTTGCAACTGTAACCTCTATTTCAAGGATCACCATTTTCATTTTGAAGGTTTGCAGGTTGACTTCTACAGGGAGATTCAAGCATCTACAAGGCAAGTTGAGCATTGGAGAAGCTTGAGGGAACTTCAAGGAAGCTCACACGATCTTCAGGCCTCACTCAAAGTTCCCACGTTGCCATATCCAAACTCAACTAAACAAGGTATTTGTTAAGTTTCTATCTCTCTATTTAGGCATCCTTAGGTCACGATTTGTGAAACAAAAATGTAGTCCTTAAATTGCTTGAGTTGTACATATGCATAGTTTTTATTTATATTAACTGAGTAGTGAGAATTTGAGGCTTGAAGTTCATAAAAATTTTAGGTCAGAAATTAGGGGTGATAAAATTCTCCTTGATCTTTGAGTGTTAGGTCACAAACTTTATATCATTGGAATCATGTGATCATGAGCTACATTTTTCATGTTATAAGTTTTTGATTTTATGCAAAGAATAGCAAGATACAGGTTGAAGAAGAACGCTTGCGTTTTGGTTGTCTCGAGGTCAGGGATGAAGCTGGTTGTGCCTGGCGCCTTGGGCCTGTTTCTATTCACACACGCATTTTGCTTTTGCATCCCCCCTGATTCATAATTTGTTATTTTTCATATTTTCTTGTTATTTTTATATTTTTGACTTTATTTTTTTTCTGAACATTAAAAAATCCCAAAAACATTTTCTTAATTTTTTTCATTTTATTTTATTATTTTTTATGGCATAAAAATAGTTTATTAGGTTTAATAGAATTTGTTTTCTTAAATAAACTTGTAAATAATAATAAAATACTTAATATTTTTTTATTTTACATTTTATACACATAAAATATTATTTTCTCACATATTTTAATTTTTAATATTTATTATTATTATTTTTCTTAAACAAAAATGGACAAATAAATATTAGAAAACATATATTTTCTTTTAAAACAAAAATTAGGGTTTCCCCTTTCAAAAATAATAACATTATTTTTTCTTATTTTTAGGACTTTGATAATATTATTTTCTCATACATAAAACAATTCCAAAACATTTTCTTGCATATTTACATTTTATTGCATATTTAAATAATTGTTTATTTATTTATTGTACATTAATTCAATTTGGTTGTAATAGTGAATTAGGGTTTTATTTTGTGCAAATATCCCCATTCAAAACTTGTATCCCCCTTCCCATAATAATTGTTGTAATAGTTTAGATTTACCTTACGCAATTTATCGCATTATATACATGTTTAGTAAATTAGGGTTTGTATGATAAGACAAAAATTAAGCAAATAGCATGACCTAAAACAAGACAAAAATGCATGAAAATGACAACACATTGCACACAAGCACCTTTAGGGTTTCACCCACTTGGTTTCCTTAAAACATGGCCATGGTATGCATGCTAGGTATCTTGGCAAAATCAAACAAAACAAAAAGATCATAGTCCCTCGATGACGCTAGACAAGTTGCCTAAAACAAATGATCTTTAGTCCCTCAAAACTTGCTAAAGATACTTGGCAATATTGTTATCATGGTCATACGATGACCCATGCCCGTCCCATTTAACATCCAAAGATAGGTTTGTCTACTAAAACAATAGTAGGTCAACAATGTCAAAGGAATAAAAATGTACAAGAAAGACTTTTGAGTAGGTAGATGTTTCTAGTTACTTGATCAATTTGCAAACCATCCTTGCTATTTTCAAAACAAACACACACACATTTCAAAACATTTCCAAACAACTTTTAAAAAATTGAAACATTTTTCAAAAGACAAACATCTTTGTATACATTCTTGCAAACAAGAATCATTACAAAGATTGCCAAAACGATGGCCTCTTTTCAAAATACTTTCAAAACCACACAAAGCACCATTTCAAACAATTGAAAAAGCAAAGCAAGTAATCTAAACAAGAAACTAAGAGCCCATGGAAAACCATGGATGAAAAGGGTGCTAGCACCTTCCCTTTTCATAATCTACCCCCCGAACTCAATAAAACATCTCAAAGGTCTTTCTTGTGCTTTTTGACCTTTCCTTTTGGATAAAATAAAAGTCGGTGGTGACTCTTGCTAAACCGAAACATTTGCAAATACAAACGCAAAACCTCAAGTCAGTTCTCCCACTGTATCACAGATGGCTCTCTAACAAACTGTCAAGGATCTCCAAACTCAACATGCACAATTTCAAAAGACTCTCCGGAATCTGGCCAAAGGGAAACAAGAGATGATGTCACTCCTCACCATGAAAAAGAAGATTAAGAAGCGGGCTGTTATCCTCAACATGGGGAGAAGATTCAAAGGTCCTACTCAACCGGTTCGAGTGAATGATGTTTCCTCTGAGGAAGACGACAACCAAGAGGAGGATGATAGAAGTTTCAGAGGTGAAGGTAAAAACAATCAGGGTTCGAAAGATGAAGACTACTTCGACGAACAGTATCCTCCTACAGATGACAAGTACAAGCATTTGGAAGACCGACTCAAAGTTGTAGAGATCCAGAAAGTGCCTGGATTGGATTTTGGAGAGCTAGGTTTGATCCCAGGGGTTGTTATCCCTCACAAATTCAAGATCCCTATATTTTCTAAATATGATGGGGTCTCTTGTCCCAAACTTCATATAAGGTTGTATGTTTGAAAAATCCAACCTCATACTGCTGACCAGAAATTATGGGTCCATTTTTTTCAAGAAAGTTTACTCAACTTGAGTGGTTCTATGATCTGGAGGGAACCAACATCCACACATGGGAGAACTTGGTTGCTGCTTTCTACAAGCAGTATCAATATAATGCTGACTTGGTGCCAACTCGTGTACAATTCCAAAACATGTCCATGGGCTCGAATGAGGGGTTCAAGGAGTATGCCAAAAAATGGAGGGACATAGCTGGAAGGGTGTAACCTCCTTTGACTAACAGAGAATTGGTGGATATGTTCATGGGCACTCTGATGGGTCCATTCTTTATTTTGCTGATTAAGAGTTCTTCATCAGGGTTTACCTAGTTAATTCTGAATGGTGAAAGAGTTGAAAGTGGTATTAAGAGCGGGAAGATTCTGATGGCTACATCTTCTAATGTTGTGAAGAAGCATTTTGTTGGACAGAAAGAAGCCAACACTGTCTATGCCTAGAAAAGTCATAGTAAAAATGATCGCCATCAGTCTGTAGGGGCGGTATGAATCTCTAATCCAACACCTGCTCAACAACAACAACAACAACAAGGAAACCAACATAGGTCAGACTCTCCAAGGAGGAAGTTTACCAGGATTAATATGCCATTGGCTCAAGCATTGGAGAATTTGTTAAAAGCTGACCTCATAACACTCCGGGATCCTCCTCCTAATTCCAACACATCCTCTCTGAAGTACAAGCCAAATGCAAGATGTGCCAATCATTTGAACAATCCTGGGCACGATACCAAAAATTGCTAGGCCCTAAAAAACAAAGTTCAATACATGACTGATAACAAAGAAATTGAGTTTGACCCTCCTGAGACTTCGAACGTGATTACCGCTCCTATGCCGAAGCATGACAAAGGCATAAGTGATATTGAAGATGTTTTGTATGTTACCTTTGTAAGTGACGTGGTTACTCCTCTCTCTACAATCAAGAAGAATTTGATACAAGCCGGTTTATTTCTGGGTTGTTTTAAAGAATGTTATTGTTGTGCAGTTCAACCCGATGGTTGCGGTTTGCTGAAGGAAGCATTCAATGCCTGATGGATGAACATGTTATTTTGATTGAAAAAGTCCCGTATACTGAAAATTTGTGACGAGATTTGTCTGCCATATTTGGTACTCCTTTCAAGATCACTTCCAAGGGTCCTGTAAGGATTACTTCCAATCCAAAATCTGCTCCCTTAATCATTACAAAACCTGGGCCATTCCCATATTCCATGGAGAAGGCTATTCCATGGAATTATAGGTCTGACGTCTATTACCATGGAATTAAGCAAGAGTTGTCTGATGAAGATGACGAAGAGGTTGATCCCAACATTGACAATATTACGGGGAATAGCAAAATTACTAGAAGTGGAAGGATTTTATCCAAAAATCTCTCCACCTATTCAAGTTATAGTTACCAAGACAACTGTCGAAGTTGGAGGTAAAGAGCCAATGATAAAGCCTGCCAGGACGGAGGCACCAAAGGAAAATACAGTCAAGGATACCTCTGGGCAAGAAATGGAAGAGGTTTTGAAAATCATTCATAGAAGCGACTACAAAATTATTGAACAACTGGGGCAGACCCCATCTAAAATATCCATGCTAGCTCTACTACTGTGTTCTGAAGCCCATGCGCAATCTTTAATGAAAATTTTGAAGACTGCCCATGTACCATAAGAAATTTCTGCCGATCAATTTGGAAGTTATATTACTAGCTTAACGACTGACAATGGATTAGGTTTCTCTGATGCTGACCTAACTCCGGAGGGGAGAAATCATAATAGGGCCCTGTATGTCTCCATTGAATGCAATGGCACTACATTGGCTCATGTGTTAGTTAATACTGGCTCTTCCTTGAATGTTCTTCCAAAAGGTGCTTTTGACTGACTGAGTTGTGAAGGGGTTGTTCTAAAACCTAACGACATCATAGTTCGAGCCTTTGACAGATAAAAAAGAATGGTACATGGAGAAGTAGACCTCCCGATCACAGTAGGTTCAGAAATCTTTGAATCCACATTTTATGTAATGGACATCTGACCAGCTTATTCTTGTCTATTGAGGCTCCCCTAGATCCATGGGGCAGGCGCTGTTACCTCCACCTTGCACCAGAAATTAAAATATCCTGTGAAAGGGAAGATTGTTACTGTCTGTGGAGAGGAAGATTACATGGTCAGCCACTTGAATTCATTCCGGTATGTAGAAATGGATGGTGAATTCATTGAGACTCCCTGCCAAACTTTTGAAGTAATTTCCCCTGCCACTGTAAAAGATGTTTCTACCATTCCAAAGACTACCAAGGTTCTGTACAAGATGGCTTTCTTGAAAGGTGATAAAGCTACTATAGAAGAAGGTGGTTGTACTTTTTGGGGTCAGCTTCCTGATATCCCCTATATATTTGACAAGTTTGGTCTGGGCTTTACTGAAGACAGTCAAAGGGCTGTTCGCCACACTTGAGCTGGAAGACCTCCATTCCGTATCAACAATAATGGAGTCAACTCTATATAAGATGATGATAATGATTATGACTTCGACAACTGGATCTTTCCTACCATTGGCAACAGACTCAACAATTGGGAAGCAGAAGACATCTTCTCTATCTCCTTCAGCCAAGAGTAATAGCTATTTCTTTTTTTATCACTTTAAGAAGTTTGGTTATGTAATTTATTTTAAAACAATGACTTTAAACCTTGTGTCTTTCCCGGGGCACAATGATTCATTTGTTAAGGGTTGTCATTTCACATGTCATATTTTCATTTAATGAAAACATTGGACGTTTTGCATTCAAATTTTGCACTCTATGTCTTTCTTTTTACTTTATTACACTTTCAAATAGCTATGTGTTCTTACACACACCCACACACTATATTGCAGATCCCCATCCACTCTGGATCTCGTTGATAACGATTCTGCTATTGCCACTTATGACTTTAAAAATACGATCTACCAAGTTGAAGACGAAGGTGAAGAAGATTGTGAAATACCTGGAGAACTTTCCAGACTCTTAATACAAGAATAGCAGTCTATCCAATCACATGAAGAGTCGGTTGAAGTGTTAAACTTGGGTTATGAGACAGACAAAAAAGAAGTCAATATAGACGCCAACTTAGAGGACATTATCAAGAATAGATTGATTCAGATGTTGCACGACTATGTTGAGGTATTTGCTTAGTCATACGAAGACATGCCAGGGCTTAATACTGATATTGTGGTTCATTGTCTGCCAATGAAAGAGGTTGTTCTCCGATTAAGGAGAAGGTTCATCGCATGCGTCCCGATATGTCAGAAAAGATCAAGGTCGAGGTTATGAAGCAATTCAATACAGGTTTTTTAGTAGTGATGTCATATCCTCAATGGGTTGCTAATGTTGTTCCGGTACCAAAAAGAGATGACAAGGTATGTATATGTGTAGATTATAAGGATCTGAATAGGGCAAGCCCCAAAGGTGACTTCTCACTTCCATATATTGACGTTCTGGTCGACAACACTGCTCAACATAAGGTATTCTCCTTCATGGAGGGTTTCTCGGATTATAATCAGATCAAGATGGCACCCGAAGACATGGAGAAAACTACCTTTGTCACGCAGTGGGGCACTTTCTGTTGCAAGGTCATGCCTTTTGGGTTGAAGAACGCTGGGGCAACTTATCAACGTGCCATGGTAGCTTTATTTCATGACATGATTCACAATGAGATAGAAAGTCTATGTTGACAACATGATAGCCAGATCACAAACTAAAGAAGAACATCTTAATCATTTGCATAAGTTGTTTGAAAGGCTGAAGAAATACAAGCTAAGACTAAATCCGAACAAATGCATTTTTGAGGTAAGATCCGGTAAACTCATGGGTTTCATTGTTAGTGGTAAATGTATTAAAGTTGATACCGCAAAGGTCAAAGCTATTCAAGAAATTCCAGCTCCCCGTATTGAGAAGGAAGTCAGAGGTTTCTTAGGTCGACTGAATTACATTGCCCGATTCATTTCTCATTTGACTACTACCTATGAGCCAATCTTCAAACTGTTGAAGAAAGACCAAATAGTAAAGTGGAATAACGACTGTCAAATAGCCTTTGATAAAATCTAGGAGTACGTACAAGAACCTCTGATTCTGATGCCAACAGTTAAAGGAAGACCTTTAATCATGTACTTAACTGTGTTAGAGAATTCAATTGGGTGTGTGCTAGGGCAACATGACGAGTCTGGTCGAAAAGAGCATGCAATATACTACCTTAGCAAAAAGTTTACCGATTGTGAAACAAGATATTCACTGCTCGAGAAAACTTACTGCACTTTGGCATGGGCTGCTTGCCGACTAAGACAATATATGTTGACCCATACCACTTTATTGATTTCTAAAATGGATCCCATCAAGTACATATTCGAGAAGCCAACTCTCTCTGGAAGAATAGCCCGATGGAAAATGGTCTTGACAGAATACGAAATTCAGTATACCACTTAAAAAGAAATCAAAGGAAGTGTACTGGAAGATCATTTGGAACATCAATCTATATACGACTACCAATTTATGAACTTCGAATTCCCAGATGAGAACATTATGCTAGTTACAGATTGTGAAGAACTTGGACCGTATGAAGGACCTGAGCTAGGATCCCGATGGACTATGGTTTTCGATGGAGCTTCTAACGCACTTGGAAATGGAATTGGTGCTGTAATTATCTCTCTTAAATATTTCCATACACCCTTCACTTCCAGACTTTGCTTTGATTGCACCAACAATATAGCTGAGTACAAAGCGTGCATCTTTGGTCTTAAAGCTGCTATTGACCTGAGAATAAAATTCCTGAGCGTATACAGGGAATCGGCCTTGGTGATCAGTCAAGTCAAGAGAGAATGGGATATGAAGCATCCAAGTCTTATCCCTTACCGAGAGCATGTGATAACCTTGATTCTGTACTTTGAAGAGATTACTTTTGAACATATCCTAAGAGAAGAGAATCAGTTAGTGTACGCCTTAGCTACCATGTCATCTATGTTCAAGATCATATGGGAAAATGAGGCTCCCAAAATTACCATTGAAATATTCGACGAACCGACACACTACTATGAAATTGATATTGATGGAGTAGAAGAAAAACCTTGGTTTCATGAATTAAAAGGGTACCTTGAAGCTCAAGAATACCCTGAAATGGAATCAATCAATGACAAGAAATTCCTAGGGAGGTTCTCGGCTAAGTTCTTCTTGAGTAATGGAATTTTATACAAGTGTAATCATGATTCAACTCTACTTCGTTGTGCGGACAAGAAGGAAGCAGATAAAATTATGGAAGATATGCATGAAGGCATCTTTGGTACTCATTCCAGTGGACATACTATGGCTAAGAAAATCCTGACAGCGGGTCACTATTGGTCAACCATGGAAACTGACTGTCACCACCACTCGAGGACTTGTCATAAGTTCCAAATCTATGCTGATAAGGTCTATGTGCCTCCGGTTCCTCTAAATGTTTTGACCGCTCCTTGGCCATTCGCAATGTGGGGCATTGATATGATCGAAGAAATCAAGCCTACTGCTTCTAACGGACATTGCTTCATTCTTTTCGCCATTGACTACTTTACAGAATGGCTTGAAGCAACATTGTTCGCCTCTGTTACCAAGAATGTGGTCACCCGGTTCATAAAGCGTAACCTTATCTTTCGGAATGGTATCTCTGAGAGAATCACTACGGACAATGGTACCAACCTCAACAACACTATGGTCACTAAACGCTGCATACAGTTCAAGATCAAGCACCATAACTCTTCTTCGTATTGATTGAAGATGAATGGTGCATTGGAAGCTGCCAACAAGAACATTAAGAAGATTATACATAAGGACATGAATAAACATTTACTCAAGATTCTAGGATTTGGTATGACATTCAAGTCGTCCACAAATCCCCACAGAGCCACTTCCATTACATTATCCCCACAGAGAAATATTCACAAATTCACCTTCAATGAAGATACATTCCCCGTAAATTCCTCGGCAGATCACTCTGGAGGATAAAAGAATATGATATTTTCCTAGCAATATCACCCACCTACGGAGTTCCAATCAGTACAATCCATAGAAATTCTCTTCCTCAGCTGAGTTTGTTCCTCCAAAACTGTAAAACCCCTACATATTTCTTCTCTCTAGAAAAATTCAATTTCCCCAAGAGTGTTTGTTTCCTCAGCAGAATATATCTCCATCAACTGGGTTTATTTCCCCAACAAATCACAATCTCCCCAGTTTGAGTCTATTCCTTAGATTGTTACAAACCAATGACAAAATTCCTCTCCCCAGTGAAATTGCCACTATCCCCAGAGATTTGCTACGAAACCTGGAACTGGACCAAATATCAGTCAACTTTAAACTCCCCAGACGATTCAGAAGTTTATCCATCTCTTTTATCCCCAGTCAGAGTATATAAGAATTAAACTCCCCAGACGAGTCAGAAGTTTATCCATCTCTTTTATCCCCAGTCAGGGTATATAAGAATTAAACTCCCTAGACGAGTCAGAAGGTTATCCATCTCTTTTATCCCCATTCAGGGTATATAAGAATCAAAATCTCCAGTATAGTGATGAACAACTAATGTTCCTGAACTCTTCTCCCTAAACATAAGTCAACATTCCCCAGCGGAGTTTCCTTAAACAGCAAGCAGGAATCCCCAGTGAAAGCATTCTAGACAAGGTTGAAGATTTCACATGTCCTTCATCCCCAACACCAGTCAGGGATTCGTTTTCCCCAGCAAGATACTATATGGAACTGTTGATACACTTCCAATATACTTCACATTCATACATCATTTACCAATATCATAGAATTTGCATACGAAATGCATATAGCACAATCTCATTTATTTTGAGAACATCATTACGTAATACATTTCATACATCATGACATTGCATACAGCTAACTCTTTATCTTTTTAGGTAAAGTTCACAAATAGACGAATATCATCAATCATTCTCAAATAGGTCCAAGATTAATTCCCAAAACAAGACGGGAAGCTATCTACGTGACCAGGTTAGAGATTAATTCCCGAAACAAGACAGGGCAACTATCTCTACGACCAACAAAAAACAGGTTCCAGATTAATTCCCAAAACAAGATGGGGAAACTATCTATACAATCAAGCAAAGATTAACTCTCGAAACAGGGGGAAACTATCTTTCTTTCTTTATGGTCAGATGAAGATCAATTCCTGAAACAGGATGAGGTAACTATCTTTATCACCAAGCGGTATGAACTCCTGAAACAGGACGAGTTTACCAACAAAAACATATTGTAGATCAATTCCCAAAACAGGACGAGGCGACTATCTACATGACGAACACTTCCTTTAAATACTTTTTCTGGATCAGATTAAATCAACCATAGGTTTATTCTGATACTTCTCCCAGTTAAAGACGGATGCAGACATCTCCTGGCTCAAATTAAATTGACCATAGATTTATTCTGATACTTCTTCCAGTAGACTTTTTCTGACTCAGATTAAATCGACCATAGATTTATTCTGATACTTCTCCCAGTTAAAGACGGAGGAAGACATCTTCTGGCTCAGATTAAATCGACCATAGATTTATTCTGATACTTCTTCTAGTAGACATTTTCTAGCTCAGATTAAATCAACCATAGATTTCTTTTGATACTTCTCCCAGTTAAAGACGGATGCAAACATCTTCTGGCTCAGATTAAATCAAGCATAGATTTATTCTGATACTTCTTCCAGTAGATATTTTTCTGGATCAGGTTAAATCAACCAAAGATTTATTCTGATACTTCTCCCAATTAAAAACGGATGCAAACATCTTCTGGCTCAGATTAAATCAAGCGTAGATTTATTCTGATACTTCTTCCAGTAGACTTTTTTAGCTCAGATCAAATAAACCGTAGATTTATTCTGATACCTCTACCAATTAAAGACAAAAAGACCTCTTATGGTTCAGTTTAAATCAAGCGTAGATTTATTCTGATACTTCTTCCAGTTGAAGTCGAACATAGACTAAGTCTAATTTCTACCAACAATTACTTTGGATGGCATCTATAAGCCCATTTTTGAAAATTCTCCATAACCTCTCCAAATGGCATCTTTAGGCTTATTCCCAGTATTACATCAACCAACAACATTACTTCTAGCATATGCGAGTGCAAATTTATGGGCACTTATGTGTTCAATCATCTTCTGCCTTCAAGTCACGAATGGAAGACATGCCAATCTAACTCTTAAGGTTTAAGAAGATTGAACAGGGGCAGATGTTGTACCCCAAAATTTCCGACCCCATTTTCTCCAAGACATTCTTCTAAGATTCTCAAATACTCAAGGGTTCTCAAGAGTTAATCAGACAAGCTCACCTCCTAAGCATTGGCCTATAACTAGGGTTTTGGTTTTCTAAAGAGAAATTGGACTTCTAATGCCTCAAATGACTTTCAGGGTTCACCACAGGTCCTCAACAACGCTCATGTCAAGTTTCAAGCCTTGCATCACAAATTTGCCCAATCAATTGCTCAGATGACTGAAAATCAACTGCATTAAACAAAAAGTCAATTATGGTCAATATACAGTCAAGCTTCAAGCTTTTTTGCCAACGTCAATATTTTAAGGTGATATTCATCATTTGATCAAGGGTTGACCATGATTCCTAAAAGAAAGCCCTTAAATCATCAAAAGTAAAAAATTGCCAAAATTAGGGTTTTGACTGAAGATGACTGATCATTGACTGTTGACCTAGTGCATGACCTAATAGCATGAAGCATGATTTTAAGGACTCAAATATAACATATTGACCTAATTACATGGATCAATACATTTCCAAAGATGCAAGTGATTGATAGTTGAAAATTTGAATCAATTGATGAAAAGTCAAGAGTCACTCAAAAGTCAAACTTTGTCTTTTTAGTCAACATTGGAATTTAAAAGTCAACAATTATCAAGATATTCAAAATTATCAAACTTTATCATCAAGAAATAAAAAAGTCAACAAAGTCAAATTTGGAAAATTTTCTAACACTTAGAAAAATCTAAGTGTTTTTGTTCTTAACAAAAACCCTAACTTCACAAGCAAGTTTCCTCAAGATGCAAGTTGATTCAAGGAAAACTTTCAACATGAAAGTTATAGGGATTAATGAATTCTAAAACTTTGTTAATGTGATATGATCCTCAAAAAGTCATTGGACTGAGAGATATAAGCTCATGAAGTTATGATGTTTTTATCCAACACTTAGAAAATTTTTTACAAGTTTTGATCAGATTTTTGTCTCAACTTCATGGTCATTTTTCACTAAGTTCCCATTTGATTTAGCCAAAACTCACAACATGAAAGTTATAGACAATGTTTCAAGCTTTCTAAAATGTCCAAGAACACAATTTTATCATGTTTGAGATAGGAGATTCGAAGAGATGAAGTTGGGAATCCATACTTGAATTATAGGTCGTTTTGTGACAAGTTCATAACCCAATCTTCAAGCCATGCTGCATAATCCCACTTTTCAGGCCTCTAACTTCCAAATCTATCCATAATCAGAATATTACACACACTTTTGAGCCATGATCCAAGTGATTCAAGCATTGTCCAAGGCATCATTCCATTAATGACACAAAGTTAATACTTCCATTTTGGAAAAGCATGCTTTTTTGTAAAAGACCACTCCTTGAGCCTCTAACTTGTTTCTTCTACACACACTCAACCTACAAATTTAGAAGCAACATGTTTAAAGTTTACAACCACTCTAGAAGGCATGGGACTATGCATTGAGACTTGGTGTATTCAAAAAAATCACAAGTTACAACAAAGGCAAAAACTTGGAAACTTGTAAACCAAGCCCTCTTATCTTCTGAAACCTTTGGATTATAAATAGAGGAAGCATTTGCAAGCTAAAACATGAAATCACAAACCCTAAAAACCTCTCAAACTCAGAATCACAAAAAATTAACCATAAGTGCATATTTTGAGCCTTAAGAAGCCAACTCCCAATCTACTCGTACGTTTTCCCTTTTCCATTCAAACATCATCTATAAACTATATAGAAGTGATCCAAACACCTGAATCACTTATGTAATCACCCTATACCCATCCACCATTTTCAAAATCCACTATTGCAACTTGACTTGGTCATAACAGTTAGGCAAGATACAATGCATTCTATCAATTGGAATAGCTTCAGGGAGGTCCAAGGAAGCTTAATCAATCATTACATTGTATATGGAAGCATCCATACGTGTTTTAAGTTTCTACTTCAAGAGGTAAGTTTTCTAAACTTTGAAATCTTTGTACAAGCATCATTTGCATTTATTTTCTAAAGCAAAAATGTAGATATCAATGCCCTGAAGCTAACCACGTCTTTAGTTTTCATTTGTGTTGACCGTGTGATGAGAATTTTGGATTTGAAATTTCTGAAATATAAGGGTTCAGTTTGGTACCAACAAATATTCATTTTAATCTTTGAGTTTTAGCTTAAGTTAGTTGAATATTTAAATTCATGGTGAAATTTAGAACAACTTTCATGTCTATATTTTTTAAAATGAATGAGAAATAGAATAGTTTGAAAATAAAAAAAATGGTGATGTTGATATCTGGCGCGATGAAGAAGATGAAGTTAAACCTATGAACATGTTTTATATTATATTTATTGGATGATGTTTCATAACCGGATGAAACAACCACCCCAGTTAGTGTGCTAGGGCAGGGGTTCGATCCCTGCCTCTGGCATTTTATTTTTCAATATTTTCTTTGTTGATCAGGTGCAAGCAAGTCCAAAGCACGCATGATACACTCCCTCATCAACACCATTAGATCTCATCAAGCCTAATCTGGATGCTTCAAACGTGCCTTTCCACCATGAACCATACGGGGCTGGCCACACGGGATCCAAATAGCGCCTGGGCTCTCTATCTTGGGCCTGGATTTTTTTTGCTACCTCTCACCCCCCATTTGCTTTTACAGTTCAGGCCCATTAAATTCTTTTTTTTAATTTTGTTTTTAATTAACTATTTTTCTTTTCTTTAAATAATATTATTTAAGATCAGATAAAATCATAAAAACGATAAAAAAAATTAAATTTAGGTTTTTAATTAGTTAATTTAATTTTTTACAAATAAAAATTAATTTCATTAATCACTTTACTTTATTTTATTAATTAATTTGTAAAACAAATAGAATTAGGTTTTTTTATTTTATACTATCAAATATTTTTCTAAATAAAACACCAAAATATTTTCTAATACTTAGAATTCTTTAGATTTTAATTAATTAATTTTTTATAATAAAGATTATTTAATCTAATCACACTTTACTTTATCTTAAACAATTAGCTTGTAAATTAATTAGAATTCGGTCTAACTTTTTATTTCACATTGCAAATATTTTCTAAAATAAAAACAATAGATTATTTTCTTAACACTTAGAAATATTTTTAGGGTTTCTTAAAAAACATCTTCCCCCTTTTCATCACCTTCACGCACCTTACTTTCACATTAATATTTTCCATTATTGTAAACTGTCAAAAGTTTGTAATAGATGATTAGGGTTTATTAATTTCCTCCCCCATTCATAAACTTGTAACCCCCCACCCCCGAAGCGTTGTAATAGCGTAGGACATTTAATTTCCGCAATTCACAACTTTCCTTATTACTGTTAGTAATTAGGGTTTGCATGACAAGATTAAAATCAATCATTAGAAAACCTAATCTCAAAGGCAAAAATAACTGAAATCAAAACACTTCGCACACACGCACCTCTAGGGTAACTTCACTTGTTGCCTCAGATTTAAACAATCATGTCCCTCGAATGTGAGATGCTTTAGCAAAGACCCTCGATAAAAAGGATCGTAGTCCCTCGATGAACCTTCGATGTTGCCTTAGGTAAACGATCTTAGTCCCTTACGACAATTGCTAAAGCATCTTACAAGTTTCCTTCTATGACTGTACAATGACCCACGCCTGTCCCTCACATCCAATGGTAGGGCTTCCTACCAACTAATGGTAGGATAGCACTATCTAAAGGAGGAGGAAAAGAACAAAGACCATTGAGTAGGTAGATCTCTCATAATCGCTTTCTCACAAACCAAAACAATCTTTACACTTCACACTTTCAAAAAAACTACTTTCAAAATGCTTTATAAACACTCTTGAGGACTGATACAAGGGTTATTATAAAGCAAATTGCCTTTGGCATTTTTTATAAAACAACACTCTCCTTCATAATTATTTTCAAAAATGAACATTTTGTATACATTCTCAATGATACGAGAATCATTACAAAATTGTCGCACTTAGGCATTTTCAAAATATTTGCAAAGATACATAAACACAGAGCATTTTCAAAGTGAGCTAGCAATTAAGAACCCGTAGATAATTACGGATGAAAAGGGTGTTAACACCTTCCCTTTTCATAACTTACCCCCCGAACTCAGAAAATTCTCAAAAGGTATTTCATCTTCTTTTCACCCTTTCCTTTATTGGATAAAAGAAAAGTCGGTGGAGACTCTTGCTATCTGTAACATTTGCGATAAAACGTAAAATCCAAGTCAGTTCTCCCACTGTACTTGAACTAAGAGAATCAAAGGCAAGAAGTTAGGGTTTCAAACTTATTTTGCAAGACATATTTTGTGATGAACATGAACCAAATCCATAGCCATGCTGCATAATCCTCACTTTGCATGCCTCAAACTTGTTTTTCACTCCATAATTAATGATTTACACAATTGATTATGCCCTTATCCAAGTGTTTCAAGCTTTGTCCAAACCAATTTGCCATTTTGGGAAGAAAGTTCACACTTCCATTTTGGAAAAGTGGCTTTAATCACAATGTCAACTCTTCTTGAGCCCATACATTGTTGCTTCTGAATCCAAAATATTTCAAATCAAAAAGCAACATATCTACAACCTGCTAAGCACCCTACAAATCCTTATACTTCACATTGAAACCATGTTTGTCAACTTTGCTTCAAAATCAAGTAACCAAGCTATAACATGTGATTTCAAATTCTGAGTTGTTTCAAGTATCAAAACCTTTTGCCTATAAGAAAATACACTATTTGCAAGCTAAGGGACAAATGCTTAAGCCCTCAAACCCTCTCAAAGTCAGGATTGTATAAACAACATCCATTATTTCACTTTCTGGCCAAAAATCCCAAACACCTAATCCACTAATGCGTTTCTTGGCCTTTCACTTCCAAAAGTTCCTAAACATCATCTACAAACAATCTCACACCCTGTTACACGACTGTAACATCTCCTTCACCTTCCTCCATAACCAAAAAACAGAACTTGCATCTTGACTTCTCTAACACGACTCAAACACTCCCAGCATCAAGTAAGGGTTGCATTAGTTTCCTGGGAACTTGAGGAAGCTAACCTGAACATCAACATCACTTGAAACAAGCTCAAACTCATTTCACGATTTCCAGTTTTTGAGGTATTTTTCTGAACTTTCATCTCTTCATTTAGGCATTGTTAGGCTTTCATTTTCAAAGACAAAATGTAGATATCATTACCCTGAAGTTGTACATATCCATAGTTTTCATTTATTTGGCCTGAGCTTAGAGAATTTTAAGTTTGAATCTCTGAAAAAAGTTAGGTAAGTATTTGGTACTTTTAGAAATACATTCTCATCTTTGATTTTTAGTCCAAATTGTTTACATGTCTGAAATCCTGGTAAAATTTCTAACAAGTTTGATGTTGGAAGTTTTGAGAATGGATGAGAAATGAATGAGATACAGGGACCCTGGCTGGAGGTTGAAGATGAAGTTCATTTCTAGGAATGATTTTGTAATATATATTTATGGTTTTGTTTAAGTTAACGGATGTATAGCCACCCCAGTGGTAAGGCAGCGCGCGTATTATGTGAAGGGTGTGGGTTCAAGCCCTAACGCTGCTACTTTTTTTCATTTTTTCCCAACATTTTCTTTTGTTTGTTTCAAACAACAGCGCACCTGGGCCTCCTTTTGATGGGTATGCTCCACTTTACTGCACAACACCCCCATCTTACTTGCTCCAGCGCTCGCCCAATGTTTTTATTTTCTTTTCTTTTGCTGACCAACAAAAACAACATTAATGGGCCAAACTCAAAAACTGTTTTACTCCTAAACACCCCAATTCAAATTTCACCCCTATGACTTTAACTTTTATATTTTATTTTATTTTATTTTATTTTATTATAATTATTATTATTTTTATTAATAAAAATCCATAAAAATAGTTTAATTATTTATATATCTAATATCCTTATATTCTCTTATTTTTATTTCCTTTTTTTTAAAACTAAAAAAGACAAAAAACATTTTTCTTATAAAAAATTAATTTCTTTTTCTTAATAAATTAATAATTATATTTAGGTTTAGTTATTTTCTTTTTTATTAAAATTAACTTAGAATTTAGGTTTTCTTTTAATTAACTAATTTCCATACTATTTTGATTAAACTTAAAACCTTTTCTAAAAAACCTAAAAATGTTTTCTTGATTATTTTTATTTCTTTTAAACTAGGGTTTAATTTTACTTATTTTGATTAATTATTTTCTTTTAGATAATTAGGTTAAAACCAAAGCTCTTTCTTAACAAAATCCAAACAAAAAATCCATTTCTTTTCCATTTATATCCTTGTACATTATATTCCTTTCAATTCTTGTACATTATTCAAGTTTCAATATGGTTGTAATAGATAATTAGGTTTAATTTTTTGCAATCCCCATTTATAAATTTGTATACCCCATCCTCAAATGATGTAATAGCGTAGTAAATTTACTTTCCGCAATTTATCGCTTTCATATAAGTGCTAGTAATTAGGATTTGTATGGGAAGATAAAAATCAACAAGTAGATAACCCTAATCAAAGATTAAATGCATGCAAATCAAACACACTTTCATACATACACCCCTAAGGTTAATTCTACTTGTTGCCTAAAAAATGGTCATGTTATGCATATGTGATGTCTTAGCAAAAACAATAAAAAATACAAGATCATACTCCCTCGATGATGTTACGAATGTTGCCTTACAAATGATCTTAGTCCCTCAAGATAAATGCTAAGATATCTCACAACATTACTATCATGACTATACAATGACCCATGCATGTCCCTTTACATCCAAAAATAAGGCTTCTTACCAATCAATGGTGAGATATCAATATCAATGGAAGGGAGAAATGAACAAAGAATTTTGAGTAGGTAGAAACGTTCTTAGTTGCTTGCTCACTTTCAAAACAAACATACACCAAACACTTTCAAAAAATGAAATATTTTCAAAAGTCCAACACTTTGTATACGTTCTTACAAAACTAGAACCATTACAAAGTTCGCCTAAATGAAGGTGCCTTTTCAAAAATACTTTCAAAAAACCAGCACAAAGCATATTTTCAAACAAAGCAAGTGATCTAACAAGCAACTAAGAGCCCATAGATAACTATGGATGAAAAGGGTGCTAACATCTTCCCTTTTCATAATTTACCCTCTGAGCTCAAAAAAATAATCTCAAAGGACTTTCCTGTTCTTTTCACCATTTCCTTCATTGGATAAAAGAAAAGTCGGTGACGACTCTTGCTAACGGCAACAATTGCGATCAAACGCAAAACATCCCAAGTCAGTTCTCCCACCGTATTATAAGTTTCCTTAAAATAATATGTGATTTTTTCGCATGTTATGCACACAAATCTTCTTACAATAAATGAGAGATTTTGCATTGGTTAATCTCCAAACCAAACAAAAGATTTTAACTGCCTAATGTCACTAACCAACTAGAGCTTTTACAAGACTGAGCTCAGGAACCAAATAGATTTTATCACTGCCTAATGTCACACACCAAGCAGAGCTTTTACCAGGCTGAGCTAGGGAACCAAATATAATTTTTCATGGTCTAAACTCAATAACCAAATAGAGATTTTACCATACTAATCTCTAGAACCAAATAAGAGTTTTTAACCGGTTAAGCTCAAGAACCAAACAATAAATTCTTGCTAAGATATCACTCAAGAGAAAATATCATCTTGAGTAAAATACAATCTTAGTACATCACAAGTACAAAAATATAGGTACTTTTCACTCTCTCAAAACTAAGGCAACTTTTGTGAAGAAATAGAAAATAGAGAAGAAAAGAATATAAAGTGCACTAAAGGAGTTTCAATTTTTAAAAATGGTGTAGAATGGAGCAGTGAGTCCTCTATTTTTAGATAATTCATTGGCTCAAAAAAGAAATGATCCTTGACCGTTTTTAATGTCTTAATCGATTAACCCTAGTTTTTAATCGATTATACAACCCTAATATGTAAATTTTTTGAATTAAACCATCACAAATCAATTAAAGGCTTACCTTATCGATTGGAGCCATTACAAATGTGTTAATCGATTATCACTAATTTGATAATTGATTAGCCAATGTAAAATTTCTCCTAATTTATTAAACAAGTTAGTAATCAATTAAGGATGTGTATAAACATTTTTAGGTGATTTATGGAAACAGGAGAGGTTATAAAGCATCTTTTGTGTATGTGTGATATGCCTTAGTATCTCAAAAATTACTCTTATTTATTTACATTAATCTGATCACTCATACACGCGTTAAGCGAAAAACCATATGAGCTTTCACATTCATCTCTTTCACAACTTTGGAGCTTTAAGTTCCTTTGATAGATTCATTAATTAATTAGCAATTTGATTAGAACTTGAATTTTATAACATATGTGGCTTGAGATAACTTCTTGATTGGATACCATCATTAGATATTGATGGATAGTTGTCACCGCTGACTTCACTAAAAGTTGTTTGACCTTAGGTGTTGTCATCATTGAACTGGCTTGACACTTTATCTCACTGAACATCTTGACCATTGATAAATAAATACTTTACAGAATGCTAGTTGAAATAAGGTGTTGTCATAGTCAAAATTAACAAGATTATCTAACGGTTATAGATAGTTATACCTACAAGCACATGGATCCACACATTGTAATTGGCCAATGACACCATGATTTTTGTGACTTCCAGTAACTGGCCACCTCTTGATCTCTTTATCCTTATAAAGTTATTTCACCACCTTAAATTTTAAGGCCTTAGGTGTAGCTTTATTTTCCTTAAATAGTAAAACCATGTCTGCAAACGAAATCTTGAATGGGAGACCCGCTTTCTATTCCTTATGCATTGCCACATACATTGGCCGAACTAGGGGGATAGGGGAAGGCCACGACCACCCCTTTATTTATTTTATTTTTTAAAAAACTTATATACTGGAAAATACAAAACTACCTCTTATATAAAATCCTAATTTATTTTCTACCCTTATATGAAATCACGTTTATGTTAGAAAACAAACACAGAACCAGAAGCTAAAAAACTTTCACACTTACACCTTTCTCATTCGCTCTCACCATCGGAACCGAAACAATGTCGTTGTCGGAATCGAAACTACTAAAAGTGATTTCTTGTATCTTTGATTCATATAACAAGTAATAGGTAAAAATCTTTATTCATTAATCATGGGTTTTTCTTTTCTTCTTCTTAGATTGATTATTTGCTGGATTTTTTTGGTGTTCTTCTTCCAAAAACTTATAATTCTTAACTTCTTCCACAGTGGTATATATGACTCTGTGGTTCTTCTTGTTGTAATTTTTAAGTTATTACTAAGTGAAGTCTTTTTTATACTGTATACTCTTCAGTTTGAAATGGATTATTATTTTTTGATATGATAATGGATTATAATTTTTTGATACAATATACTTCTTCTATTTGTATTAGTGAATGAAAATAATAATGAAAATAATTAAATAATATAATCAATTAGTTATAATTAATGGTTTTAATGTGTATACACTATACACTATGTTAGTATACTCTTAGAATTAGTTGTAATGGTTATAACTTGTCTCATTTTGATTTAGAATTAGTTTATATTTTTTTTCTCAAGTAAACTACAAATGGACTCATTTAGTTTATAATTTTTTTCTCTTTCAATTTCTATGTTCTCTAAATTTATTTTTGGATTGATATTATAGGAAAACTAAAGATGAATAATAGGAAAATTAAATCTTTTTTCAAGCGAAAAACATGTGAAATTAAAAGAGAGGAGAGAGATGAAGAAATTATAATCTTTACAATTGAAGAGCATCATGGTTTTGAGAATCCAACAATTGAAGAGCATCATGGTTTTGAGAATCCAACAATTGAAGAGCATCATGGTTTTGAAATTTTTTTGGAACATGATCCTGGAAAGTGTCCTTCAATTTGGAAATATCCACCAAATCAAGTGGATGCAATACAAAGAGCTTATCTAAAATGGGGTCCATATCAAATTCATTTAGAAAGTTCTCCTTTTTCCGGTAGTGATGATCATCCAAGAAGGTTTCAACACACTTGGCTTAGCATATTTCCATCATTATTAGAATATTCACCATCCGAAGATGCTACATATTGCTTACCATATTACCTATTTAGAAAAAAACCAAGTGGGCATCCCGGATCACATGTCTTCATTTCTATGGGTTTTAGAACTTGGGAGAAAGTTAGGAATGGAAAATATTGTTCCTTTCTTAAACATATAGGGAAGGATCCTTGCTCACCATACAACAATGCAATGAAAGCTTGTCAAGACTTGTTGAATCAAGATGGTCATATTTGAAATGTTATTCAAGTGCAAAGTTTGAGTCAAAGAATGAATAATCGGCTACGTCTCAAGAATTCACTTGACATTGTTCGTTGGTTAGTGCTTCAAGCTTGTGCTTTTAGGGGTCACGATGAAACTAATAATTCAAAAAATAAAGGAAACTTTCTTGAGTTGTTAAAACTTTTAGAATCTTACAATGATGAAATTGCAAAAGTTGTGTTGGAAAATGCTCCACGAAATTGCAAGTATACTTCACATCAAATTCAAAAAGAGCTCTTGTAAATTCTTTCTAGTAGGGTGAAAAAGCATATTCGTGAGGAAATTGGTGATTCCAAATTTTGTATCCTTGTCGATGAATCTCGTGACGAGTCAAAAAAGTAACAAATGACTCTTGTATTAAGATTTGTTGATAAAAGTGGTTTAATACAAGAGAGATTTTTTGATGTGGCACATCTTAAAGACACCACATCTTTAACTCTTAAGGAAGCAATATGTGATATACCTTCTCGACATAACCTTGATGTTTCTAACATCTATGACCTAGGATATGATGGTGCTAGAAATATGAGAGGAGAATGGAATGGTTTACAAGCACTCTTTATGAAGGATTATCCTTATGCATACTATGTTCATTGTTCTGCTCATCGATTGTAACTTGCGTTGGTTATATCATCAAGAGAGGTAAAAACAATTCATCAATTCTTTGATAAGTTAATTTTTGTTGTAAATGTTGTTTGCTCCTCTACAAAGCGTCATGATGAGTTACAAGCTGCCCAATTAGAAGAAATTTCATAATTGTTAGAAATTGATGAGATTGTAAGTGGTAAAGGTGCAAATCAAGTTGGTACTTTGAAACGAGCGGAAGATACTCGTTGAGGGTCACATTATAATTCTATTTGTAGCTTGATAAACATATATGAAGCAACTTGTTCAGTTTAAAAAAAAATTGCAAATGAAAGAGGAGGTTATGCTACACGTGGGGATGCTAATAGTTGTTTTAATTACTTGAAAGCATTTGATTTTATATTTATTTTGCACTTGATGAAAGAAATTATGGGGATAACATATATGTATTGTCAAGCCTTACAAAAACAAAATCAGGATGTAGTTAGTGATATGCACTTGGTTTGTTCAACAAAGAGTTTTATTCAAGAATTTAGAGAAAATGGTTGGGATATATTGTTTACTAAAGTGATATAATTTTGTGAAAAACATGGTATTGAGATTCTTGATCTTAATGATGTTCATTCAACAACAAGATTTAGACGCTCCTGTCTTGAAGAGAATCAAGTATCAATTTAATATTTCTTTAAAGTTGAAATCTTGTTCACTGCCATTGACAAACAATTACAAGAGTTGAATAGTAGATTTAGTGAGCAAGAAATAGATTTGTTAACCCTTTCTTATGCTTTGTCTCCGAAGGATGGATATAAATCTTTTAACATTGATACTATTTGTTCTTTAGTTGAAAAATATTATCCTATGGATTTTAGTGATTAAGAATAGAATAATTTACAATTTCAACTCCAACATTTTCTTTTTCTCTACTCATCAAGCATCAAAATTGAATAATTTATCAACCATTCAAGAACTATGTTCATGTTTGGTTGCATCTGGACAGACTGAAACTTACTTCTTGATTAATAGACTACTTCGTCTTATCATGACTCTTCTCGTTTCTACGGTAACAACTGAGAGGTCTTTTTCAGCAATGAAAATTATCAAGACTAAGTTGAGAAACAAGATGGGTGATGGATTTCTAGGAGATAGCATGACAATATATATTGAAAGGGAAATTAGTGCAAATATTAGTTCTGAGTCTATTATAGATGATTTCAAGTCACTCAGAATGTGTAGAGCATTATTTTAAGGTACTTTTAAGTCATGCAATTTATTTTTTTAATAATTAACTTTAAATATATTTTAACTTTAATGTTTTATTTAAAATTTTGTTTACATTTTATTTATAATATTTATTTTACGTTAGCGTCCATCCCAAATTTTTTTATCTGACTTCACCACTGACCATATATAATGGATCATTAGCTGATGGTGTAATCTTTGCATCTGTGTTGCATCGGTTCAGATACATATCTAGTATCCGATACGAGTATGGATATAAAATAAGATATTTTTAGAGAAACTAAGATATGGATACATGATTATAACTTTTCAAATATAATTAAAAAAGTAACATAAAATGATAATATTGTTAAAAAAAAAATAAAGGAATTATATTATTCAAATGATAACAAAAATTAAAAATTAAAAAGTAATTTGTTCAAAATAAAAAGTTAAGATCAATAACATAAAAATCACATTTGAAATGTGCCAATAATTAATGAAGTCAAAGGCTGAAATTTGAAAGTTGCATATCAATGACACAAACAAACAAAAGTGTAAGATAGATGTGTTCCACACCAAACCGGTCCAATAGAAAATCGGAAACGGAACCAAATCAAATCAAAATCACAAAAACATGCATTTGTTTCAGATGTATTTGGATCATTTTAAACAAAATTACATGGTTTGATTTAGGTTGCAGTTTGTATTTACAAATCGAATCAAACTGCATTATATTACAATCCAAATTTCACTTAATCCACATCTAATCCAAACCCAAATATATTATGTCTTAGCCTTATGATTACAAATTATTTTTTCTTCCTCACAGTTAAGATTTCAGTTTAAGTCGTCTCAAATCTCTCTTAGCAGTATCACGCCTTCTTCTCATATTCTTTTTCATGTACATCTCACCTCTTCTTCTTTATTCTCTCATCTCTTATGTTCTTTCTTTTTCATCGATTGATTTTTATTCTACTGCTATCTCTTCCAATTATATTTTTAATGCACATATTCTTCTATAATCTCTCATTTTCTTTTTCACGTACATCTCGCATCTTCTTCTCTACTGATAAAATCCATCACGGATACAAAGCGGTTAGCTTAATAGATGCCAATGAATAAAAAAAACGAATATTTAAATACTTATTTGTTAATGGATACATATGAGAGCTTAATGATATTCATGCCCACGAATATCTGTTAATAGATTATAAAAACTATTTAAATATTATTAGTTTATTATACATTGTCTTTTCATCTTCTAAAAAATAAGTCTTCTTATATCTCTTTTCTTTTTTTTCTTTGAAGAAAACCTTTCACATTCTATGTAAATACTATTTGACCATTTTATATTTAAGTTTCTTAATACTCCATGACTTACTTCAACAATACCTACATCCAACCAACTAGGATCACCCTTCTTCTTTTTAACCGGTGTCTCCCTTCCTACTACTTCGACGTCCGATCTTTCATCATAACTCACAATCACAATATCTTTTATTTATTTTTGATTAAAAATGAAATGTATGGATATTATGTTTTGGTGAAAAAAAGGAAATTAATATAATAATTTTTTTTTGTTAAATAATGATCAAATTGTATGAATGTTATACAATAATAACTTTTTGTGTCTTTAAAAAAAACTATTTTTTTAATATTTAAAAAATGTTATCCATAGATATCAGTAAACATTCATGGATATCTTAAAACTCGTTGATTACTCGATTAGCAGATATCCGCATAAATATTAGAGAAATATAAATATCATATTTATCCAACAAAGCAATATAAATATCATAGTATTTATTCTCATGAATATTCATTTATATTTCTATATAAGACTATATGAAGTTTATTTGTTACTCTTCCTTCTATAAATAAATTAAAATTTTAAATCTGAGTAATTAAAATAGCCTAAAATTGTAACTACCGAAGAAAAAAACTACAATTTTTGTGTTTGTGTTCCAATCGTGTACCAACGCGTACCTAACTGATACTTTGCTTAAAACACTGTACCAATGTTTCACAACTTCGCATTCACGGAAACTGCCTGTTGAGTCATATTTTCCTGCTTTGTAACCATCAGATTTGTAACGGATTAAACTGCCAACTAAGAATTAATTGCTAGAAACTTATCCAAAGTGTAAATCATTATAACTTACTGAAATGTCATGGTCTTTTCCAGTGTCAGCTATTCACACGTGTAGCCTGATATGATCCCAAATTTTGGAGACTGAATTTTGTTAATTAATAAAGTAATATATTTTACACCTATTTTTAAAATAACAGGTGTAAATTCATATTTTTTATACCGGACTTTTGAATTATCTGGTATAAAATTATTGGTTTTGAAGTATAAATTATAATTTTATACTTGTTTTTTTTCCTCTAAAATACAAATGAATTAAAAAAAAAAATCAAATTATTCAATACTATTAACTTTATTTTTTTATTGGCCTGTTGAAAGTAAACCACCAGATTTTTTAGAAATCCAAAAAATTACAAAATATGTCAGATTTATAAAATAAAAAAATCGGTATCAGTAACTTAATTTTTACATAAATTTACTTGATATGAACTATTCGATTTTTCAAAATTCAGAAATTAACATGGTTTTATTTGATTTTTTTAAAAGTTCAAGTAAAAAAGCATATCAAATCTTTTGATTGGCCTACCGATTGTTTACGCGAGAGAGAAAATTTGTCAGTAACTTATTACTGAAAAAATGAGACGAACATTTTAGTAAATATGAAAAATTGGGGTGTGTTAGGTTTAATTGGAAGGTGACAAGATAAAATCTCCATTGTAAATTAGGATTTTTCAAGAGCAGAAAAAATTAAACTCAATTAATCTTTGGTCAAACTATACATGATAACAAGGTTATACATGTAGCTGGAAACTGTTAAGTGATTCAAAGTTTGTAAAAAATAATTTAATTACTTTTTTTTTTAATTTAGGTCAGTTTTTTAATCTTAGAATAGAGTCTTTGGATTGATTGAGTCTACCTTAATCTTTGAAGACAAAGTATTTTCCGATGACTAGTTCTCAATTGTCGACATGTTTGTAACTACTGAAGTATGATCCTTCAGAGTCTTTGCGGTCTGGTTATGAATTGTCGAAACCATACATGTAAGAGTATTATCTAACAATTGGTTAATGAGTCAATTATGGGCGGGAAATGTATTAGCACATCGTGACATCTGTTATAATTAACGGGAACCACTTAATTAGGTTTGCGAATAAGAGCGTTAGTCTAGGATATTTTTGATTTCTTCTGATTATTATGATATATTTACAAAAAGGAATAAAAGGGAAACAATTTTTTTATTAGTGTGCTTGATGAGACGTTGACTATCGCTCCTATGTATCCCCGCATGTAATGGAGAACTCAAAACTACATAGTTATGAGTAGCAAAAATCTATTTGTTGGTTGATTTTAATGGAAATGTTTTGATCGCATTCGAGTGAAAAAATGTTGCTTGCTGGTCGCACTAGAGTGGAATAGAGCGTTGTTTGTAAACCGTGTTAGAATGGATAAACATTGTTCGTTAATAAAAAGTAAAAATGATTTGATCACGCTAAGGCGGAAAAAGTTATTTGATTGATTGTGGTTATATTTAAGAGAAAAACAACTGTTCAAAAAATAAATTATACAACTTATATACAACCGCTCGAGAAAAAGAGATATACATCCATTTAATTTTTATTCATCTGCTTTTTGAAAAGTTTATTGATTGAAAATTAGATAGACTAAGACTTCTAAAACTAGTGCTTCTTAAATAAAAGCGCGAGAATAAATGCAAGAAATAAAAGATTAGGAAGCAATAACCAGATAAAAAATAAATAATCGAAAATAAGGTGGATGAAAAAAAAGTGAGGTGCGAATTTGCATTCCACACACCCAATGGACTTTTGAGCCCACTTGCTAATTTCTAGCAAAAATTAAAAGAGGGCGTGAATGGAAACAAAGAGGGTGTATAGAGAAAATAAATAGATGTGCTCGAATCTAGTGTAAATTAGGTTAATTATAAGCATAAACAAATGACATAATACTAGTGATTCTAGGGCATAGCGCAAGCTTGCTTGCTAGCTATAGCTTCAGAGTTTTTAGAAGATAGAAGAAGAGTGGCACACACATTACTGTATCATCATCAATGGCTAGAGGAAATTCAACCCTCCCCATCTGTTTCTTCAAGTTTATTCTTCAAACCAATCTTCAAACTATTGTAACCATTAACTCCTTTTGATTTACTACTACTCTTCACTACTTTATGTTCCACCTATTTTTTTGAAAAATTATAATTCTAATATTAATGTTTTTTCTTTTACAGAAAATGCCAAGTAAGTTTACAAGGAGTCTTGGAGCTGGTATATCAAATCCAGTGATGATCAAGCCTCCTGATGGCAGTGCATGGAAAGTGTTTTGGAAAAATATCAATGGTGAGATTTGGTTTGAAAAGGGTTGGAATATATTTACTCAAAATTACTCTCTACAACATGGTTGTTTAGTGGTGTTTAAATATAAAGAGGGAACATCAGAGTTAGATGTAGTAATACTTGGCCAGCATGCACTTGAAATTGACTATGATTCTAAGTGCGACACTGTTGATATTTTGAATGTTGATGATAGTGATGATGAATCAGATGAGATTTTGAATGAATGGCTTAATAGGAAGAAGGTTATACAGAAGTTGCCATTAGTTTCTACTAGAGCACATAAAAAAGTTAGAGGTATTTGGATTTCATTTTCTGTATTTTATTCTTACTTTGCCATGTACTTTGTGTGGTATATTATCTAAGAGTGTTTGTTTTTTTTATGTTCAACATATATATGCAGGGGAGATTGAGAAGAATAGTGAAAGAACTTCATCATTGAATAGGCCAATTGGAGCTAGAGCTCGGGAAGTAGCTGCAAACTTTATCTCAAGAAATCCTTTTCTCACAATTGTGATCAAGCCTTCTAATCTGGTAGAAAAACGGCTGGTAAATTCGAACACAAAACACTTACATTATTCATGCAATGCTATGCATACATGAATATATCATATATGCATGTTATTTATGTTGTGAGCTTGTCATTATGAGTTATATATACAATACAGGGTGTATCGAATTTAAACGGTGTTATTGAGAACACGAAGAAGAATGTGAAACTGCAGATTGGTAGTAGATCATGGAATGTGAAACTGCTCCGGTGCTGTTACAAACATAAAACTGAGCGTCGCATTTCGGGTGGTTGGTCGTCTTTTGCAAGGGAAAGTGGATTGCAACCAGGAGATATTTGCATCTTCGAACTGATAAACAAGGAAGATATAGTTTTTAAAGTTCATGTTTTCCAAAAGGATTCTTAATGTATCTGTTTTAAGCTGTTAATTTGAGAGATGGTATCTTGAAGTTTAATTGCATAAACTAATGTTCATATTTCATTTGTATGTCATTTGTTAAAAGAAAAATAAACCGTGGGGATGGTGGTCCACGATAGTGGTGAGTTGTGAGATGGATATCAACCACGACGAAGACGAATGAATTTGGCAGTGAATATCAATTGTATATGACCAAGAACAAAGAACAAAGAAAGTTGGTCATGTTTGCAATGTGAAAAACCTTGGTGAGTGCATTAATACTGCTATTTTTTTTACCATATGGAAAGGTATTATTGTTGGTTTTCTTTATGATTCATGTGTATGTCATACCATCTTTGAGACACTATAAGGATCAACAAGGGTGACTATGACTGAGAACTGCTAAACATCCTGAATTAGTCATCAAGATTACAACATTGAAGTTTATGAAGCTTTTGAATTACTCTAGAATGATCATTATGTTTAAAAATTTGTAGATCTTTAAAAGATAAGATTATTGTACTTTGGTATGTTCATTTGAAGTCTTGCTCTTGAAAAAAATGTGCATTCTTGTTTAAATCACATGAATAATGTGTTCTTGTTATGTGTGGTTGATTAAGATTGAGTGGTTTGGTTATATTTGAATAAGATTTTCTTACTATATTGACTACTAACTTTAGATAAGCTAAGCTAATTTAATTTTGTACTTGCTAAGAAGCTCTATGTTTTAGCTTTTATATAAACTGAAAACAGAAAAGCCTGTTGCAACAAGCTTCCACATAAGTTCGTATGTGTGCTATTATATATGAACCAATATATAAAACTAGTTGTTACTTTTGCGTTGGTGTATGTATATCATTTGTGAGTTTTTATCTGTTTTAGTGTGTAACCTTAGAATGGCATAGAAAATTTCAATGACATTTCTTTTTTGATAAAGGTAAACTTATGCTATGTATTATGATCTCAAAATGAAAATGCTGTAAAGTGAATTCTCATTAAATTGAAACAATAGCAACAGTGTAATATTTATACAATAAGCAAACTATGCTATTATATACTATAGTAAAATCCTAAAGGTATAACAATTTCTAGCTGTTTTTGTAACTGAAATAACAGAATATGGAAGTTAGTTAAATGGAATTGCTGTTATGGTTTAATATCTCCCCACAAGTTGAAGTTTGATAAATGTTTATCATCTTCAACTTGGCTAAGAATGCATGGAATGGTTGAGGAAGAAGAGGCTTCGTGAAAAGATTCGCAAGCTGATCCTTAGATTTGAAGGGTAGTAATTTTAAAACTCATTTGCTTTGTTTCTCTCACACAATGTGACAATCAATCTCCAAGTGCTTTGTGCCCTCATGAAAAACGGGATTGGAAGCAATGCGAATTGCACTATGGTTATCGCAGTATAAGACATGAGTTTTAATGCACGTGACATGCAAATCCTGTAGAAGATACAACAGCCATTGGAGCTCACAAGTCGTGGCCGCAAGAGCTCTATACTCAGCTTCCGGGGATGAACGTGACACATTTAATTGTTTCTTGGATCTCCATGAGATCAATGATCGACCAAGGAAGAAACATTGATCTGAGATGGATCTACGTGTATCGATACAACCTGCCCAATCAACATCTAAGTAACCATGCAGTTGTAATGTAGAATCACGTGGAAGCAAGATGCCACGAGCTGGACACAATTTAAGGTACCTTAAGACTCGGCGTGCAACCTTAAAATGAGTAATTGTGGGATGTGATATATATTGACTTAACTGTTGTGTGTAGAAAGTAATATCTGGTTGTGTGACATTCAAGTATAGCAATCTCTCTATGAGTCATCGATATGAAGGAATATTATGGTAAGGTTCACTTGAGTCTTGGTGTAATTTGAGGGTGACATTTGCTGGTGTAGAAACTAGTATAGAGTCAAGAAAACCCGGGTCTTCTATTAAGTCTTAGCAGTATTTTCGTTCGTAGAGCAAAATACCTGCATTGGAGTGTGCAACTTCAATGCCCAGGAAATATTTTAACTGTCCCATATCTTTGATTTTGAAGGTGTTGTCTAAGGTTGTTTTAATCTGGTGAAATTCCTTGATGTCATTTCCAGTTATGATCACATTATCAACGTATACTAGCAGTATTGTGGTGGAGGATTTGTCAGTGTTTACTAAGAGTGAATGATCCGAAGTAGCTTATGTGTAGTGTTGTGAAAGAAGAAATGTTGTAAGTCACTCATACCATCTTCTACTAGCCTGTTTGAGGCCATAGAGGGACTTAATAAGTTTACAGACTTGATGAGGCTTGCTTGTATGTACTCCAGGAGGAATAACCATATAAACATCTTCTTCTCTTTCACCATGCAAAAATGCATTATTTAGGATAAGATGATGTATGTACCATTGTTTACACGAAGCTAGAGCAGTAATGGTTCTCACAGTGGTGATCTTAGAAACTGGTGAGTAAGTATCGAAATAATCAAGACCTTCAATCTGATTATATCCCTTGGATACTAACCGTGCATTGAATTGTTCGATAGAACCATCAGCTAAATATTTAATTTTGTATACCCAACGACACCCAATGGGTTTAACACCTGGTGGAAGGTCAACAATCTTCCAAGTACCATTCTTTTCAAGGGCCGAAAGTTCAAGCATCATAACTTGTTTCCAGCAGTTATGTTTGGATGCTTCGGTATAGGACTTAGGTTCAATATTAGAAACTAAGGACAAAGCATAGTGAGAATAAGATGGTGACAGATGTTCATGGGAAACATAATTGGATATAGGATAATGAATACCTGTGGAATCTTTATTTGAAGCAGTAAGAGAATTGCATATGTAGTCTTGCAAATAAGTGGGATATTGCCTCATTCTTAAAGAGGTTCTAGTGGGAGGGTTAGGAACATTATCAGTGGTAGTAGGGTTGTCAGGAATAGGGTCATCAATATGGTTAGTTGGGTTAGTGGTGGTAATGGAAATGTCATCATCATCTGGTGTTGTTAAAGGTTGGTCAGGGATGGAAAGGGATGATGACACATTTTCATCAGGTGGTGTTGTTAAAGGTTGGTCTGGGATGATATGAGATGATGAATCAGTGCTATCTGAGATGACAAGATGTTTGGAAGGAAAATAAGACCATGAGGTGTATAAGGTTTGGTTGCTTGGTTTGTAATGTAATATATGTTCGTGAAAAATGAAATTGTGAGACACAAAGATCTCAGTGGTATGAAAGTCCATTAGTATGTATCCTTTTATACCATATTTGTATCCAAGAAATAAGGATTTTCTAGCACGAGGGTCTAGTTTGGTTCAATGGACTTGAAGTGTGGAGGCATAGCAGAGGGATCCAAACACTTTAAAGGTTTCTAAATCTGGAATTGTGTCATGGATAATTGGATAAGAGGACTTATTCTTAAGAACATGTGTGAGAACTCTATTAATGATGAAGGTGGCAAATTAGACTGCATAAGACCAATATGTTTTTGGGAGTTTAGATTAATACAAGATGGCTCTTCCTACATTCAAAAGATATTGATGTTTTATTTCCACTCGACCATTTTGTTGTGGTTTTTCAACACATGATCGATGATGGATGATGCCTTTGGATGAGTAGAATTGATGTAGCAAAAACTATGGTCCATTATCTAACCTAACAGTTTTTGGTGTGACATGAAATTGATTAATGATCATGGTGATAAAATTTTGGACTTGTATGGAGACTTCAGATTTAGATTTTAGCGGGATAATCCTTATAAATCGAGTGTGATCATCAAGTATGGTTACAAAAATATCTATGGTTGTGTATAGAAGGAGCAGATAGAGGACCCCATATATAAAAGTGTAAGAGCTCAAATTTATGGGAAGCAATAGAAGAACTCTAGGTATAAGGAAATTTTCTTTGTTTAGCCAAATGGAAAATATCACATGTAGCGTGATTATCAAAATCAAAAGAAGAGTACAATTTAGACATTTGAGCTATTCTCTTTGGAGATACATGGCCAAGTCTAAAATACCATAAGGCAGATTTGGGAATTACAATGTTTTAGCTTTGTGGTAAAGGAAATTAGTTCTTAGAATGGAATGTATTGGCTTGAATAGGAAACTTGAGTTGGTGGGATGAGTTGGATTATCCATAACGAGGATCCTTTATTTGCAAGATGTACAATATATTCTCTTTCCTACCCAAACCAATCGTCTTCAATGTATTCATTTCCTGCAAGAGACATTGATCAATAGAAAATATGGCAGAACATTGCAAGCTATGACACAATTTAGAAACAGAATGAGACTCTGATACCATATTATGATCTCAAAATGAACATGTTGTAAAGTGAATTCTCATTAGATTGAAACAATAGTAATGGTGCAATTTTTATACAATTAGAGTGCAATGCACTATAAGCAAACTATGATATCATGCACTATAGTAAAACCCTAAAGGTATAACAACTTATAACTGTTTGTGTAACTGAAATAACAAAATATGGAAGTTAGTTAAATGGAATTGTTGTCATGGTTCAATAATATACAATTGAACCTCCAAACACTTAAAAAATTTATATAAAGCTTCTAAAGGTAGGAATGTTTATGCCCAATACCAGTTTGCTCTCTGTCTTCATCTAGTTGGTGGGAGTAAAAGCAATACAAAGAGAAACTGTTAGTGCACAATCTCTATTTATTTCCTATATTGCTACTTTAAATCACTATTGTTGTTTCCTCCTACATATCAATCTTCTGCGGGGTCTAGGGTATGGTGAAGATAAGTTGTATTAAACATCTTAGTATTCCTACTAGTTTCCTATTTATAGCTTTTATTATTCATATGTAAATGTGCAATAAGTTAAATATGAGGTTAAACATATGGATACAATTTTTGTTTGATGTATTGATTTGTTGGTACGAGATACATGAAGATGAGAAAATATGTTTGTTTTAGTTGGCTCTTTTTCTTTGTTTATTGACTGTCCAAGAATATCTAAAAATATTTGGTTTAAGGAATTCATGGTAAATATCATCCGTTTTACACCCAATTCAACTAAAATAGAGTGTAAATTCCATTTAGTGTAAATATCTAACATTTTACACCTTTTATGTCAAAACTAGGGTGTTAATTCATTTAAATTTAGTTTACATTTGTGACAGTTCACACCTATTTTACCTAAAATAGGGTGTAACTTTCTAAAAATTTAATATAAATATCAGATATTTTACACCCATTTTATCTAAAATAATGTGTATATTCGTTTAAATTCAGTGTATATATGTAACAATTTATACCCGTTTTACCCTCGTTTTACACCTTTTTTAAAATGGGTGTAAATTTTCATACATATCTCACCCTTTGATTTTACACCCGATCTTAACAATTGTAATACGTTTAAAAATCGGGTGTAATATCCTCTTTTTATACTGGTGGATGAAGATAACCAAGTGAAAGAATCAAGTTCATAATCATGATTAAAGGTATATTACAATTCACATTATATCACATTGAATGCTCAAAAAATGTATTAAACTTATATATAATCTTCCTAAACATATTGCATTTAAATGCATGAAAGACTCTTTAAAAAGTCATTTTTTAGCCAAATTATTGTTGGTATTCAAATACCATATATTATTGGTATTCAATTATTTCTCAAACAAAAGAAAAATTAGCTTAATGGTATTCACATACCATATATAATATATGAATATCAATGCTAATGATATTCGAATACCATATATAGTATATGAATATCACAGATAACATGGAGTCATGTCGTTTTTTGACATGTGTGACTGTATTTCACAGATAACATGGACAAGATGAAGGTGTTCTACGATCTTGCCAGTGTCCATGGCATCAAGACTGGTTTTTCTGGCCGGGTGTTGACTCCTTCCCCCTAAACCAATTTTCTTGCCTTTACAACCGTGGCCATTATTATTGTTGTTAGGGTCAAATAGCTTGTTACTATTGCGGCCACCCTGATTGTGGAAATGGAGGTGATCATTTCCCCCATTTCAACAAAGAGGTGTCAGGATGAGGATCAACACTCCCCCCCCGCAAAAGGGTTCTCCTAAACATGTTTTTTTAGGGAGTATGCCTCAGGAGAGATATCTCCTTTCCTGGAGATGGTCGACATTTTATCATCCCGGCTTGTCAAACTCTTAAGGAGGCTGCTAATACCTTATCAGCATCGAACCTGCCCTTTGTTCAAAATATCTCTGAGGCGAAAAATATGTAGTTTATCTCTAAGATCACCCATAGCATGTACTGAGTTTCTTCTTTGCTCTCTCTAGTCGGTTCTTGTAGAGGTGACGTCCTGACAAATGACAATCTCTCCAAGGAAAAAGACATTTGGAAATGGAAATGAGAAGCTATGGAGCAGAGGCGCTCCACTCTTCATAAGGAATTTTTTGTGCTGCTATAGAAGTTTGAGCATGCTGCCTCTTTGTAAGAGAAGGCGAAGGCCCGTGACTCTCTTTCTACTCTAGCTGCCTAGATAACTAAGTTGGGGTTTCTCTTAAGACGAAGGAGAATGGGTGTTAGGATGCTTGTGATAATGTTACTAAGATGACCTGCTGAGCGGAGGAGGATCAAAAAAACTCTACAACAAGAGGTCAATGCTCATGTCAAGGCCCTAAATACTCTTGAAGAAGAAGTTGCCGGTCATAATTGATGTTGCACGATTCCCTTCAACTGACTATGCTAGTTGGGCTCAGGGTTCGTGATCAGGTTGTGGAATCAGTGAAGAGGTTATGTCTAACTACTATAAATCATACATGGTTGGAGTTTTTCTCAATATTTAGATTGTTCATCACTCAAGAAATTGATGAGATCAAGGGTGATTCCCACACACAAAGACTTGGAGCAGATTTGTGAAGCTAGAAATTCAAGAAGCAAGAATCGAGTAAATATTTCGTAGAGAGTTTAACATAAAGGATGTATACAAGTCAAGATCCAAATAAGAGATTCATTTTTACCTTCATTATTGTGGGTTGGTAATTCTATGAACTCATGTAACATCTTTGAAAACATATTTGAAGAACTAATTTCAATAGGAAACCATTGGAGATTGGATTAGGATACTGCGAGGGAGATAGATCCGAAACACTAAACATCCCGGTGTACTCTCTATCTCTCTATCTATCTATCTATCTATCGATCTATCTATCTATCTATCTATCTATATATCTATCTATCTATCTATCTATCTATCTATCTATCTATCTATCTATCTATCTATTTATCTATAAATCTTTCTCTCTATCTCTCTCCCTCTTGCATTTTAATTTTCATAGGATATTGGATGCTTAGATAGTATTTTCTTAGTGTAGTTTATCATTAATTTCTGTTGGTATTGACTTATTATATAAGTTTAGATTTTGTTAGAATTGGAACCTAACTGTGTTTTAGTGCTGTTTAAAATATGCAGACTAGGGGTGTTAAAATTATCAAGTAGATATATCTTGTAACTCTTTGTGTATTGTCTTTGAACAATTCGTGAATTGTGTATTTGTAATTGTGATTGATTTCCAATACAAGCATAAGATCTCTAAGTTTGCTTTAAGACTTCCGAACATTTAAAAAACTCTGATATTCCATTTTAGAAAATCAATCATTTTGAAAAAGTGTCTATTCACCATCCTCTAGACCGTTCTTCTAATTCATATTCCCACCCAACAATTGGCCCTAGAGCTAGTCTTTTGATCAGGTCTAAGCGACTCAAAACTTTGGGAATATGGATGACGATGACGATCCAAAGGGAGCTTATAATAGAGCGAGAACTTTTAAAGGAGAGAATAATGCTTATTAGAAATAGAATATTTATGTACAATTACTATCATTTAAAAAAATATGGGTATCCGTTACCAAAGGGCCTTTAATCCCTAAGGGTGACGATGATGCTGTTAAACACCCAAAATACTGGATAGACAATGAAACCAAGTAGGCTTCATATGATCTGAAATCGAGGAACATACTTATGTCCTCTTTAAACGTGAAAGTATTCTACTCAATTTTACATCATAAGAGAGCACAAGCTATGACGTGGAATGCTCTTCATTCCCTTTATGAGGGAACTAAAGATTTCGAGGATTCTAAGATCAACATGTTAACAAAGGAGTTCAAACTATTCCATATGGAACCTGGAGGAAATGTGGATTCCATGCAAACTAGGTTCCTCCACTTAATAATCAAACTAAACAACTTAGAAAAAACCTTTTCTAACAAAGATTGTGCTGAAAAAATATTAAGGTCTATCTTCAGGTTGTGGCAACCAAAGGTTACCTCCATAAAAGAATCTAAGGATATTAATTTTTTGATATCACAAAGTTGTTTGGGATAGAAAAGTGAAGTTGAAAAAAGAAAGATAAAGAAAGAAGAGAAAATGGATCTTCATTTGAAAGCTTTGTCATCTAAAGCGAAGAAGTCAAAGGAAGAAAGTGATAATTTTGACGAAGAAGCTCCTAAGTAAGAGGAGATGGGTTTATTAGTTAGATGCTACAATATTTACTTGAAAAAAAACAAGCTCAAGCATTCGGACAAAGGTTTGGTGATTTGAAGACAACTTGAAAAAGCTCCAACTTAATTTCTGGAAACTAGCCCTAGCAACAGCTTCCTTGTTCTTATCCTCCTCTCTAAAACCCTATTTCTCCTTTCTCTTCTTATTTTGTTTTTCCTGATAACACTACCTTCATTTCTCCTTCTATTTTCTTATAAAAATACTATTATTTAATCCTTGGTAACTTAAATGGGCCTAATCAAAACACCCCCCTTATTACTTCGCGACACCATACTTAAGCCCAACATCAATTCTAAGCTTATTAGTAAAATGATACTTCAACTTATTTATACCAATATAAACCTGATTAAATTATTATTCCAACTTAATAAAATAATTCTGACTTCAACGATAAAAATTAGAATTATAATAAAATATTCAAAACAATATTTAATTAAATATCGGGGCGTTGTAACTCTCCCCCACTTAGAATATTTTCGTCCTCGAAAATAAAAGTTTACCTGGTTCAAATAACTCAGGATAGGGGTCTCGCATCTTGCTCTCCAACTCGCAGGTCATACTCTCTCCAGCAGCTCCTAACCAGAAAACTTTCACCAATGCAATCTCCTTCCCCCTTAGAATCTTCATCTCGCGATCCACGACTCGCACAGGCATCGTCTCCACCGTGAGATAATCCCGAACTTGCACATCGTCCATCTGAATCATATGAGACGGATCGGGAATATACTTCCGAAGTTGCGACACATGAAACACATCATGCAAATTAGCAAGGTTCGGCGGTAACGCCACTCGGTAAGCAACCTTCCCAACTCGGTTCGATATCTGATACGGACCAATAAAACAAGGAGTGAGCTTCTTAGACTTCAGAGCTCACCCAACACCAGTCACATGTGTGACTCTCAAAAACACATGATCACCAGCTTGGAATTCTAAATCTTTCCTTCTCTTGTCATGGTAACTTTTTTGTCTACTTTGAGAAACCTTCATCTTCTCTCAGATAAGCTTCACATTCTCAGTAGTCTCTCGAACAATCTCAGGTCCAAGTACCACACTTTCACCAGATTCATGCCAACACAATGGAGTCCTACACCTCCGACCATATAACGCCTCAAAAGGTGTCATCCCAATACTAGAATGGTAACTGTTATTATAAGTGAACTCAATCAACGGAAGATAAGTATCCCATGAACCTCCTTGTTCAAGAACACGTGCTCTCAAAAGATCCTCCAATGACTGAATAGTCCTCTCGGTCTGACCATCTGTCTGAGGATGATACGCCGAACTCAACCTCAACTTAGATCGCAACGCCTCTTGCAAAATTTTCCAGAAATCAGAAGTAAATCTCGGATCTCTATCCGACACAATACACAAAGGAACACCATGCAACTTCACAATGATTCTGGTGTAAATCTCTGCCAACTTCGAAATCGGATATGTGATGTTAATAGGTATAAAGTGTGCCGACTTTGTAATCCTATCAACAATCACCCATATCGAATCATGTCCTCTCAAGGTACTAGGTAATCCCATTACGAAGTCCATCGAAATTCTATCCCATTTCCATTCTGGAATCTCTAACGGTTGCATCAACCCTGCAGGCTTCTGATTCTCAACCTTCAACTTTTGACAAGTCAAACAAGCATACACAAATTGTGCCACATCTCGCTTCATACCAGGCCACCAAAATAAACCTTTCAAATCTTGATACATTTTAGTAGATCTTGGATGAATACTCAAACTACTTCTATGACTTTCCTCAAGAATCACTTTCTTAATCTCTTCATCATCAAGAATGCAAATACGATTTTGGAATCTCAACACACCTTGCGCATCTATCTTGAAATTATCGTTCTCAGATCAATCAATTCCCATCATCTTATCCACCAACTTCATATCCAGCTTTTGAGTCTTACTGATACTGTTGAGAAAGTCATTATTAATCTTTAACATTCCCAACATAACACTCTGCGGTGTCACTTCATAAACTAGACTCAAATCTAGGAATTGCTCAATCAACTCCAACTCTTTAACCATCATTGCCGATATGTGCAACGTCTTTCGGCTTAAAGCATCGGCCACAAAATTAGCTTTTCCTGGATGATAATTCAAACCGAAATCATAATCCTTCAGCAATTCTAACCACCTTTGCTGCCTCATATTCAACTCTTTCTGATCAAAAAGATACTTCAAACTCTTATGGTCACTAAACACTTCGAATCTAGAACCATAAAGATAATGCCTCCAGATTTTCAACACAAAGACAACTGCAGCCAATTCTAAATCATGCGTAGGATAATTCTTTTCATGAGTCCTCAATTGTCTCGACGCATAAGCAACCACCTTACTATTCTGCATGAGTACACCACCTAACCCCATCAGACAAGCATCACAATAAACAACAAAAGGTTCCTCCGGATTAGGCAAGGTCAAAACCGGAGCCGACGTCAACCTCTTCTTCAACTCGGTAAGACTTTCTTCACATCGACTATCCCACACAAAGGCTTTACCCTTACAAGTCAACTTGGTCAACGGAAGTGCCAACTTAGAAAAACCTTCGATAAACCGTCTATAATAACCGGCTAATCCCAAGAAGCTTCTAATCTCAGTAACCGACTTTGGAGCTTCCCATTGCAACACAAAATCAACTTTAGAAGGATCCACGGCAATGCCACCACTAAAAATGACATGACCAAGGAAACTAACCTCTTGCAACCAGAATTCACACTTGGATAATTTCGCATACAACTTCTTCTCTTTCAAAACTTGCAATACAACTCTTAGGTGCTCTTCATGTTCCTCTTCCGACTTAGAGTAAATCAGAATGTCATCAATGAATACCACCACAAACCGATCCAAATAAGTATGAAAGATACGATTCATGTACTCCATGAATACTCCTGGCGCATTAGTCACACTGAAAGGCATCACCGAATACTCATAGTGTCCATACCGAGTCTTGAACGCGGTCTTCTGAATATCATCTTCTCTCACTCTAATCTAGTGATATCCTGACCTCAAATCAATCTTAGAAAACACACTTGCACCCACCAATTGATCCATAAACTCATCAATCCTCGAAAGCGGATACTTATTCTTAATCATCACTTTATTCAACTGCCTGTAATCAACACAAAGCCTCATACTTCCATCTTTCTTCTTTACTAACAACACAGGCGCTCTCTACGGCAATACACTGGGTATTACAAACTTTTTCTCAAGTAGCTCTTTTAACTGCTTCTTCAATTCAGACAATTCAGATGCAGACATATTGTACGGTGCCATAGAAACAAGTCTGGTACCAGGTACAAGATCAATCGCAAATTCAACCTCTCTCTCTGGCATTACATCAGGAATTTCACCAGGAAACACTTTAGGAAATTCTCGCACCACCTGCAACTAATTAATCCTAACTTGGTTCTCCATTGATAGCGACACCATCAACGAGAACATATGCGCTTCATGTTGCATCAGTTTCCTCAATTGTTTACTGGTCAACACATCAACTTTTTCCTCTTCAAGAGTAGAAAACCTCACAGACTTGTTATAGCAATTGATATGAACATAGTTATACTCTAACCAATTCATACCCAAGATCACCTCTAACCCGCTTAACGGTAAACATATCAAATCAACAGCAAAGTCTTTGTCGAAGATCTACAAAGGACAATTCAAACACACACAAGAAGTAGTCACCGATCCCTTAGCCGGGATCTCGACAACCATTTCTCCATCCATAGAAGACAACACAAGACCCAATCTTTCAACACAATCAGCAACAATAAAACAATGAGTAGCACCAGTATCAATAATAGTAATTAAAGGAGTACTATTAATGAAACATGTACCTCTGATGAGTCTGTCCTCACTAGCTGTAGAAGTCCTAGCCAAAGCAAACACCTTGCCACCAGTTTGTGTCTTCTTTGGTTTCAGACAATTACTACCAATGTGTCCTTCTCCACCACAGTTGAAACAGATCATCTCCCTATGCTTGCAGCCAGATATCATATGCCTAATCTTACCACAACGGAAACACCTCTTCCCATCCGCAGTAGTACACACATTACTCTTGTGACCAAGTTGCCCATATTTGAAACATACAACTCTAGCAGGAGCATCTCCCCCACTAGTCCTCTGACCATGAGCAACTCTTTGTTTACCTCTACCATCATCATAAGGCTTGCCACGACTCTATTCATTCTTGCCTCTCTTATCACTAACAATCTTGTGATGAGCATTGCTATCCCCTTCAAAGATCCTGCAACTATCAACCAAATCAAAAAAGACACGAATCTTCTGATATCCAACAACCTTCTTGATTTTCGAGCGCAACCCATTCTCAAACTTGATGCACTTAGAAAATTCAGCACCTTCACCATCAAAATGTGGATAGAACTTAGCTAGCTCAATGAACTTAGCAGCATACTCAGTGACATATTTGTTCCCTTGCTTAAACTCAAGGAACTCAATCTCTTTCTTACCCCAAACATATTCAGGATAATACTTCCTTAGAAACTCCCTATGGAACACAATCCAAGTGATTTCCTCACCTGTAGCTTCCAACCTTGCACGTATTTCTAACCACCAGTCATCAGCTTCAACTGCTAGCATGTGAGTGCCATATCGAACCTTTTGTGTCGGGGTGCAATCCATCACACGGAATATCCTCTTGATTTCCTTCAACCAATCTAGTGCTCCATCAGGATCATGCATACCCTTGAACACCGGCAGATTCTCCCTTTGGAAAGTCGCTAAACTACGAGATCCGACATTCTCGTCAGCATTCGGCTGATTCTGCATAGCTTGAGCCATCGCTTGCAGACACTATGCCAAAAATAGTATTTAGAAGCACATAAAAGAAAGCGCTTTTGGAAAAAAGCGTTGCTGTAGGTTTTAAAAAAAATTCACTTAAAAAAGCGCTTTTAAAGGGTGCCTTAAGAAAGCGCTTTTCAAAAGCGCTTCTAAAGGTCACCCTTAGAAAGCGCTTTTTGGGAAGCGTTGCTAAAGCTGGCCTTTCAGAGGGTACCTTAAGAAAGCGCTTTTCAAAAGCGCTGCTAAAGGTCAGCCTTAGAAAGCGCTTTTCCAAAGTGCTGCTAAAGCTGGCCTTTAGAAAGCGCTTTTAAAAGTGCTGCTATAGGATATGCTACGAAAGCGCTTTTTGATGTAAAAGCGCTGTTATAGATGACCTTTAGAAAGCGCTTTTAAAAGCGCTTTCGTAGGTAGTTTTATAATAAATATCAAAATACAATTCGTATCACTTTTCTATTCTCAGTCAGATTTTCTTCACGAAAAAAACCCTAAACTAGAGCTTTTACGGCGGTCAACGGCGCTCCACTTCTCCGGCCAACTGCAATTCATATCAGGTTTCATTTTTTTCCTCATCTCGTATGTGTTTGTCTGGTTTTAGTGTGCTTTTGTTTGGTTAATAATTTTGAGCAAGCATGGTTTCTACTGTCATAGAAGTTATTAAGAAGTTGTGCATAGAAGTAACATGCTAAGAGAGAAATAATGGAGAGTAACATGCTAAGAGAGAAATAATGGAGAGTGTCACACATAATGGAGAGTGTCTTTGTTTATGTTTAATTATGTCATGGGTGTTTGGTTTGTTGTGTTTTATTGGTTCTTTCATGTACAGAGAACATGACTTCTTTAGAGGCATTGAAATAATACTATGATATTATTGTGAACCAGAAAAAAATGCTTAATTAATTATATAGACTTACATTAACAAGTTGTGCATTGGTAAAACAAGCTAAGAGAGAAATAATAGAGAGCGTAACAAAATATTTAATAAAGGTAGCCATATTGTTAACTCTATTAATATATTGTTTTTTTCGTGTGCTTTTTATGATTGATTTTGAGCAATGATGGTTTCTTGTTTATGTGTTCTACTCGTCTCTTTTCTTGGTAGGAATGTATTATACTTGTGTACTAAAGTAGTTGATAGAATAAAATGAATTTAGTGAAAAGTTTTGAGTATTGGTTTTGTTATATGGTTGTGCAAGAGCAAGTGCAAGTTTTGAGTATTGGTTTTGTTTTCGAATTTATCATTTAGCTCATATTGACCCAGAAACCGTAAACCATGGATAAGACATGGATGTATTCCAATCGATTATCGAAAGAGAACGAGAACGGGGTATCGGAATTCGTTAAGTTTGATGTTGCGCACGCCGAAGACCCCGGTCGAATGACATGTCCTTGTTTATGTTGCTGTTATGGGAATCAGGTTGATGCGGTTCAGTTGGCATCGCATTTAATACGGTATGGAATTGATAGAAGTTATACATGTTGGAATATGCATGGTGAGAAAAGTGACGGGAATGATGAATCGGGGGATAATAGGACCTATGCTTCAAACGACAATGGCACAGATACATACGATTATGATCGAGTTGAAGAGATTGCAGAAGCGCTTGAAGAAGATTTTAATGATTGTCCCAAAATGTTCGAGAGGTTGGTAAGCGATGCAGAGAAACCGTTGTATAATGGTTGTACAAAATTCACAAGATTGTCTGCGGTATTAAAGTTGTACAACTTAAAGGCGGGCAATGAATGGTCGGATAAAAGTTTCATAGAGTTATTAGCCCTTATGAAAGATATGCTACCAGAGGATAATGTTCTCCCCAATCGAACGTATGAGGCCAAAAAGATGTTGTACTCTATTGGCATGAGCTATGACAAGATACATGCCTGTCCAAAAGATTGCATTTTGTTTCGAAACGAGTATGCATCGTTAAATGAGTGTCCTAAATGCGGTGCCCATCGATATAAGAAAAAGTTGTCTCCGACAAAAGTCTTATGGTATTTTCCTATAATTCCGAGATTTAGACGGATGTATCGTAGTGAAACCGATTCAAGACACTTAACTTGGCATGCAGATGAAAGAATTGTTGATGGAAAGTTTCGACATCCGGCAGATTCACCACAGTGGATGAAAATTGATAATGATTATCCTGAATTTGGAAAAGAAGCAAGAAACCTTCACTTGGCATTGTCTACTGATGGAATGAACCCATACGGTATTCAAAGTATCTCGCATAGCACATGGCATGTGATTATTATGATTTATAACCTACCTCCGTGGCTATGTATGAAGCGTAAGTACATGATGTTATCTATGTTAATTTTTGGGCCTAAACAACCAGGAAATGACATAGACGTATATTTGGAACCTTTAATTGAAGATTTGAAGATTTTGTGGGAGAACGGTGTGGAGGTTTATGATGGGTATAGGAAAGAAAGTTTCAACTTGAGGGCGGTGTTGTTTGGAACAATTAACAATTTTCCAGCCTACAGAAATCTATCTGGGTATAGCATTAAAGGTGAAAAAGCGTGTCCTATCTGTGAAGATGGAACCGATACAATGCGATTGAAACTTTGTCAGAAGAATGTCTTTCTCGGTCATCGTAGAATCTTAAATTCTAAACATCAATATCGTGGATGGAGAAAAGCGTTCAACGGAGATACCGAACAACTTAGAGCTCCGCCTGGATTGACAGGTGATCAAATATTTGAAAAGGTGAAAGATATGAGTATTCAGTTTGGCAAGCCTTTTGCACATAAAGTTGTCACAGCTGGGTGGAAGAAGAGGTCGATTTTTTTTGAATTTCCATATTGGAAATCTTTGTACGTAAGACATTTTCTTGATGTTATGCATATTGAAAAAAATGTATTTGACAGTGTTATTGGTACGTTACTCAATATAAAAGGGAAGTCTAAGGATGGCCTTAATGCAAGGGAGGACATGGTAGAGATGGTAATAAGAACTGAATTGGGACCCGTCAAAAAAGGAAGACGAACATATCTACCACCTGCTGTTTACACTCTATCCAGAAAGGAGAAAAAATATTGTGTAAGTTCCTAAGTGAGGTTAAAGTTCCAGAAGGCTACTCATCAGATATTAGAAGACTTGTGTCTATGCAAGACCTCAAGTTAAAGAGTTTAAAGACGCATGATTGCCATGTTATAATGGAACATTTTCTACCGATATGTATACGTTCTATTCTTCCAGAAAAAGTAAGAAGTGTAATAACTAAACTGTGTTTTTTCTTCAAGTCAATTTGCAGCAAGGTGATCGATCCTGAGACCTTACCAACATTGCAAAAAGAAATAGTTGTTACTTTGTGTGATCTTGAAATGTATTTCCCTCCCTCGTTTTTTGACATAATGGTTCATCTTGTCGTTCATCTTGTCAAAGAGACACAACTGTGCGGACCAACTTATATGAGATGGATGTACCCTACTGAACGTTATATGAAAATATTAAAAGGGTATGTGAAAAACCGAAGTCGACCAGAGGGTTGTATTGCTGAACGATATATTGTTGAAGAAGCGGTTGAGTTTTGTACTGGATATCTGCCAAATGTTTAATCAATTGGACTCCCCAAATCTCATGTTATTGGAAAAAAAAGAAGGTAAGAAGCTAATTGGAAATAAAGTTGTGACAGTATCAATGGTCGAACGGGATCAAGTGCATTTGTATGTTCTGCACAATGAGCTTGAAGTTGAGCCGTATGTTGAAATGCACAAGGGTGTTCTTTGAGGTTTAAATCCGAATAGAAATGAGAATTGGATTGTACGAGAGCACAATAGAAGTTTCATACCATGGTTTAAGGAACATATTTATTCAAAGTATCGTTCAGATCCTGCTTCAGTAACAGAAAGATTGAGATGTTTAGCATACGGTCCAAGTTTAGTTGTGTTTTCTTATAGCTCATATGCAATTAATGGATACACATTTTATACCAAAGAACAGGATGACAAAAGTACTATGCAAAATAGTGGTGTCACCTTGATCGCTGAAGCAATGCATATATCAAGTGTGAAGGACTTAAACCCAAAATTTGCAAATCTGTCATATTTTGGGGTTATCGAGCGCTTTTGGGTGTTTGATTATGAGAAGTTTCAGATTCCTATATTTGGTTGCAAGTGGGTTAAAAATAATAATGGCATACGAATGGATAAGTCAGGTTTTTTGCAAGTGGATCTTAATAGGGTGGGGTACAAAGATGAGCCTTTCATTCTAGCCTCTTAAGCTAAACAAGTGTTCTATGTCAATGATCCGACAAGTACGAAATGGTCTATAGTGCTATTATCTAACAAAGTAATTGATGAAAGCATTGGAGATCAAAGTGATATTGGTGTTGACATTGAATCTTTAACCATAACTGATCAAAATGATAATGAATCATGTATTAGAAATGATCATAATAAGGGTATTTGGATCAATCCAACTGTCTGCGTTGTTAAGAGACGAGTAGAACACATTCCTACCAAGAAAAGAAAGAGACCTTAGTGAAAAAGGTAATAGTATATATAATTATAGCCTATATCATTCAATAAAATTTAATTTGTCATTTCATTTTTATTTGTCATTTCATTTGTATTTGTCATTTCATTTTTATTTTTTTTCATTATTACAGGTCAAATGGCTAGTAATCAAGAAAACTCACAAGATGCAAATGCTCCTGAAAACGCTCCAGAAAAGACTTCAGAAAAGACTTCAGAAAAAGATATTACACGAGGTATAACTATTATGAGGGGAATCATCCGTGATAGAGATAGAGGAGTAACATATAATGTAGATTGGAATGATAATGACCAACTAATTGGGTCTAATGCTGCAAAGTTGACAAACTACATTGGGACGCTTATTCGTATACACATTCCGATCACCACTCCTAGATGCAAAAGAGGAGAGTTGGATGAGGGTAAAGAGAAAATTTGGACTGAGATAAAGGTACATATATGGTTTTTGTTATTTGCTTTATCTTGACGATAATATGTGTTTAAATTGCTTTTACTAACACACTTTATGCGTATGTTTTTTTGTAGAGGTCTTTTAACATTGAAGATACCCGTAAAAAGTATATAATGGGTTTGGCTGGAAAAAGACACAAAGGGTGGAGAACATTTTTAACAAACAAGTATCTTAAAGATGATGAAGGAAATTTTCTTGAAGAGGATCCGGAACGTCCAAAGAAATATGATAACTTCATTACACCTGAAGAATGGGTTGGTTTTATAGGCCAAAGAAGAGACGAGAATTTCAAGAAAGTGAGTGCCATCAATCGCGAGAGAGCGTCAAAACCCACATATCCATACAAAAAAGGGTGTTTGGGATATGCTCGCTTAGAGGAAAAAATTGTAAGTAAATATAAACTCTACGATCTTATTAATTCTCTCAATGTGTTATAATTGATGATCTTAAGACTTGTGTCAATGCGTAGTTAGAAGAGACGAAAAGTGACGCAACATCACTACCAGCACATTTGTCATGGAAGGAAGCTCGTGTGGGCAAGGATCAAGTTGTTAATTCCGATATTCAACATGTGTATGATGAATGTGTAAGTATAAGATTGTGTCTTTAATTAAATCAAATATTTATTAATATTTAAATAATTTTTTATCTCCACTAATAATTTTTTATATGTAAATGAATTACAGGAGACCTTGTCGCAATCGGTATCCCCAGGTGAGGATCAGGATACCAGGAGCGTACTTAGTCGAGCACTAAATATTGCTGAGTATCCGGGTCGGGTGAGGGGTAAAGGTCATGGTGTGACTCCAAACTCTTTGTATAAGCATCCAAGGAGAAGAAATCCTAGCAATGCAGAAGTGATGCAAACATTGCAGGATTTACAAGCTCAAGTCCGTGAATTGAAAAAGGATAAAGAGAGATATATGGCGGAAAAGAGCAGTTCACAGTTGAAAGAAACTAGTGACAAAGCTAGTATCAACTGTCAGCATAAATTTCCCGAGGTAATTTTCAATATATATCCGCTATTATTATAGAATATTTTTAGTCACTTCTAACGGTTATTATTGGTTTAGGGCATTTCATCTTACCAGCTATACCTATCATCGTCGACTTATCGACTAGTTGGCAAGGGAAAATTCCATAACACTTTGGGAGATTTACTTCACCATAGACCTCTTCCGGATGGACACATGAAAGTATCGGTTGATATTGCTTTAGATATGGATGTGTTGCTGCCGGTACCTGACATTGTTGTTGAGACCACATTGCTGCGAGATGCAATATGATCTTTTGTGGCATGGTGTGATACGGTGGGAGAACTGACTTGAGGTTTTGCGTTTGTATTCGCAAATGTTTTGGTTTAGCAAGAGTCGCCACCGACTTTTTATTTTATCCTAAGGAAAGGTCAAAAAGCACAGGAAAGACCTTTGAGATGTTTTCTTGGGTTCGGGGAGTAGATTATGAAAAGGGAGGGTGCAAGCACCCTTTTCATCCATGGTTATCCATGGGCTCTTAGTTACTTGTTTAGATCACTTGCTTTGCTTTTTAATTGTTTGAAATGGTGCTCTTCAATTGTTTGAAATGGTGCTTTGTGTGTGGTTTTCAAAGATGTTTTGAAAAGAGGCCATCATTGTGGCAACCTTTGTCATGATTCTTGTTTGAATGTATACAAAGGTGTTTTTGTTCTTTTGAAAAGGTTTCAATGTTTGAAAGTTTGTTTTTGGAAAATGTTTTGAAATTGTGTTGTGAAGTTTGTTTGAAGATAGCAAGGATGTTTTTGCAAGCTTTTGATCAAGTAAGTAAGAGTTATCTACCCTATTTTACTCAAAGATCTTTCTTATGTTTTTAACCCTTTTAACAGTGTTGTTTCACCATTGTATTTGGTGAACAGTCTTGTGTTAGGATGTTAAACGGGTCAGGCGCGGGTCATCGTATAGACCATGATAGCAATTGTGCTAAGTATTTTTGGCAACTTTCTTAAGGGACTTGATCATTTTTGTTTAGGCAACCAAGATAGCGTCATCGAGGGACTATGATCTTTTGTTTTGTTTTTGCTTTGCCAAAGTACTCAACATGCATTCCATGGCCCATTTTTGAAGGCAACAAGTGGATTGTAACCCTAGGGGTGCAAGTGTGTATTGTGTTTGTTTTTCATGCATTTTTGTCTTTGATTAGGTCAAACTATTTGTTAATTTGATTTTTGCATACAAACCCTAATTCTCTAATCATGGCATAATTGAAAGCGTAAAGTGCGAGAATTTAAAGTCTAAACTATTACAACATGATTATGGGGATGGGGGTACAATTTTGAATGGGGGGTATTTGACAAAAATATAAACCTAAATTACTATTACATCCAAATTGAATCTCAAATGCATCAATATTTAAATGTACAATATTTAAATAAACAAAATAAATAACTATTAAATAAAATGTATTATGCAAAAAAGAAGTTTTTATTTGCTTATGTATGTAAAGTATTTTCAATGTAAAAAGTATGAAGAAATAAATAAGTAAAAATTAATTTTATTGTTTAAGGGATGAAACCCTAATTTCTTTAAGAAAGTAAATATTATATATTATTTATATACAAAAAATATATTAATATGTGCAAAAAATGAAATATATTTAAAAAAAGTATTTTTTAGTATAAATAATAATAAAAATAAAAATGTAATATTTTCATATTTTATTCTAAGTATTTAATAAAATAAAAGTATATATGTATGTATGTATGTGTATATTAAATATATTAAATATATTAAATATGTATAAAATAAATTATATTTTTAATAATATTTTCAGTATGAACAAAAATAAGAAATGAAAATAAAAGTATTATTTACATTATTTTTTCAAGTTAAAATAAATTACAAAAGTATTCTAAATATTTTTTATGTTATAAAAGTCAAATAAAATGCCAAATAAAATGTAAAAAAAATTATGAAAATAGTTTTAAGCATTTTTTATTATTGGAAATAAATAAAGAAAATCAGAAATGAAAACAAAAATTCAAAAATGTAAAAATATGAGAAATTGGGCCAGGGGGTTTGAAACTGGAAAAGGGGTGTTAGAAGCAAAACTGGCCAGGCCCAGCCCAAGCCAACTTCATCTTCTTCCTCCAGACAAAAAACGCGCGCCTGTTATACAAACTTGAACATCCTGGAAACGTGATCTTTTGCCAAAACTCACAATATCAATCTTGTAGAGAATTTAAATACGAATCTAACCATATAAAGCATTAACCCTAACTCTCAAAGACCAGAGAGAATTTTTCTGGCCCTAAAATCTGACCTAACTTTTTCAGCATGTTCATGGGTGAAATTCTCCTAGCACACTTAATATAAATGAAAACTGAGCATATGTACAGCTTCATGGCATTGAATACTACATTTTTCATTCACAAACCTAAGACTAAATGTTCCTAAATAGAGAGATAGAAAGTGATGAAAAAACTGTTTCAGTTGGATTCGAGTAGGACAATGCAGAGCTTCTCAACAAGTTTTGAGGTGTCTGGTAGCTTTCCTGAACTTCACTTGATCTTTTCCAATAGCTAGCTTGCCTTGAATGTCCCTGAATCAGCTCATAGAACTCAACCTGCATAAGCTTGAAACGAAAATGGTGAACACTGTAAATGAAGTTACAATTGGCAATGGAGGTTTGGGACATCTTGAGTGAGTTGAATAAAATGTGTTTGAAGCAAAAAGGGGCAAAACGCACGAGCCAAATGAGCTAGAGCACTCAAGTTGCAGCACCTGCCCTGTTTTGCCGAAGAAGAGTGATTTCTGGCTATGGGAGGTTATGAGACTCTAGCACTCGTGTTTCTTGCTCAAAGGGTTGTGTGAAATATGTTTGTGATGTTTGTTTAAGCTAACAATGGTCGGTTCTCAAGTTGGGAGGATTTTACTAAGTTTCTTCTTTTTGAAGCAAGAATGTGTAACTCCTCAGTACAGGCCTGTACAAGCCCTCTATTATGTTTCTTCCAATCCTCTTGATACTTACAATTTTTGGATTTGATTTGGCTCCAGAGATATGACCCTATGCTTCAAAGATCATGTTTTAACATAAAGCAAACCTTTTCCAAAATAGAAATATACCTTTTTCTAATTAAGGATTAGTTTTGTGTGCAATGTCCAAATGGCCAAGATAATGTATTGGCTCAGTGGATTTGCATTCAATTAAGGAGTGTGAATTGGTTTATAGGCCTGCAAATAAGTACAAAGCATGCTGGTTTGAAAATGCAACTTGTATGAACATAAATTGGCCATGGATACAAAGTGAGTTTTTGCCAACTTCAAGCATTCGATTCTCTCTAACCACAAATGCGTTTGAGGAGTTCTTGGACAATTTGGAAAGCTTGCAATATTAACTATAATCCATATTTGAAATGCAACTTGAGACTCCAAGTTGAACTATGTGAAAAATGGCCAAGAAGATGGGTCAAAATCCTGCCTAAACTAGGGCAAAATTTCACTAAGTTAAAGGTTTTTGGGACCCTTGTTCCAAAAATCATAACTTGAGATCCAAGCTTCTTTTGAGAAAACTTTGTGAATCAAAGTTGTAGACTTTGTGGAGGACTACAACTTTCATGTTGTAAGTTTTGTTTGAATCCATTTTCATCTTGGTGAAAATGTGGGACAAAGTTAGGAAAAATTAAGAAAATTTCATAACTTAGAAAAATTATAAGTTATGAAAATTTTCAATTTCAAACCCTAATTTGCAATTTTGGGTTTCTTGATGAACAAGTTTCATAATTTGACACATATTGATGAAAAATGACCCTTGGCGCTTGATTTTGACCAAAAAGTAAAAGTTTGACTTTTCAGTGTACAGTCAAATTTTGATCAGTTAACTGAAAAATTCATTTGTCAATCCTATGCATTTGAGATCTTTTGAACTTGTTGAATAAGTCAAGATGATGTCATTGAGTCCTTGAGTCCATGGTTTAGCTTAATTTTCCATTGGCTAGGTCAAACAGTCAAAAATTGCCTTTGTACAGTCAAAACCCTAAAAATGACCATTTTGCCCTTTTGGTAATCTGATCAAATTTCTTGGGGAATTGTGGTCCAAAATTGATCAAATGGTTCATATGAGTTCATAATGTTGATGTGGGTCAAATTTCATGAGGTTTGACTGTAGATTGGTCACTGTTGACTTTTTCCCCAATACAGCTGATTTCTAGGTCAACTGTCCAATTGACTGGGCAAAAATTTGATTCAAGGCTTAAAACTTGGTGTGGGCCAACTTATGAGTCTAAAATGAAGTATGAAAGTCACTTTAGGCATTGTAGGTCAAAATATCCATGTGCAAACTCAAACCCTAGTTTAGGTCAACAGTGCAAGGAGGTGTCTTGAGTAGAGCAAACCCTAGCTTGATCTTGAATTCCAAGAGTCTTGTGATGAGAAATGTTGATAAAATGAGAGGGAAAATTTTGGGGTACAACAATTTCCCCTGTTCAATCTTCTTGAACCTGAAGAGTTAGATTGGCAAGTTTTCCTTTCGTGTCTCGAAGGTAAAAGAGGATTGGACACTAGAGTGCCCGTAAATTTGCACTCGTCAAAATATTGTTGAGGGAATGGGCTTAAAGATGCCATTTGGAGATGGTAGAACCTTGCTGGAGATGGGCTTAAAGATGCCATCCAAGATTTGTTTGTTGAAAATCAGTAGAACGAACATCAGAATGGTATCCGTATTTGGAACGTATCTGAGTTGTATCTGGAGATTGGGTTTGCATGAGCAAGGGAATGGCGTTTGTGTTTAGAGCGTATCCGAGCTGTAACTGTATTTGATTCTTGAATGAATATCAGAGTGAATGCCGTGTCTGGAGTATATCTGTATTCTGAATGGGTAACAGAGAAACATCTGTGTATGAAGCATCTATGTGCTTGTGGATAAGTTCTGAATGAGTGGCAGAACGACAACCGTGTCTGGAGCGTATGTGGACTGTATCTGAAGTTGAGATCTGTATGAGTAGCAGAATGACTTTCGTGTCTGGAGTATATCTGTACTGTAACTGGGATCCGGATAAGTGACAGAATGACTTCCGTGTCTGGAGTGTATCTGAACTTGAAGTTGATAGTTGAATCCGAATGAGAAATAGAATGGCTTCCGCGTCTGGAGCGTATCCAGTATGTATCTGATTACTGGAGTCTGAATAAGTAGTAGAATGACCATCGTGTCTGGGGTGTATCCACACTGTATCTTGACTAGAAATTTTGAATGAGTAATAGAATGACCGTCGTGTCTGGGGTGTATCCATACTGTATCTGAAATCTCTGAATAGTTGTTTGAACAATAGCTTTTTAATCTTATCCTGAAAAGGGTATAATGTTATCTAAAACACAAAGTTATGTTGCATGATATGTATGATGCAATGAAATATGTTCCATCAATGTTTATGATATATGAATGTAATGGATGTGCATGTAAGCTGAGTAGCCGTCTTGCTGAGGAAAATAAATCCTTGATAACTGGAGATAATAAAATCTTTGACTGCTGCCGGGGAAAGTGAATCCTTGACCGGTGCTGGGGATTCCAAAAAAAATCTTTGATTGTTGAAGATGAGAAATCCTTGCTGACTGCTTGGGGATTAAAGATCTTTGATTGTTGAGAATGAGAAATCCTGGGACCACTGTTGGGGATTGAAAATCCTTGGTGACTTGTGGGGATTTAACAAGAGCTTTGACAACTTCTGCGGGGATGTGAGAATTCTTCATGACTTTCCTGGGGAAATAAGGAAAAATCCGATGATCTCTACTGGGGAATTAAAACCTGGGAGGCTTCAAATGGAGAAACAGGAACTAGAATCTTCATTCTGTTGGGAAATGACTCTGTGGGGAGAGTGTTTATTCTACTTGGGAAATCAGGAGCTTGGGTTGTATGCCAATCTACTGGAGAAATGTCCTAGTTGGGGATAAGACCAAGAGTTAACTGTTATTTGATTGATTCTAAGACTTTTAAGATAACCTGCTGGGGAAGTTGGGGAAAGCTGAATGGTTCCCGCTGGGGATTGATAGTTGGAAAATTGACTCTGTTGGGGAAGAAAGTCTAGAGTATTCTAGCTCTGTCGGGGATATGTATTTCAGGGTCTTCGGGCTCCACTGGGGAAGAAATTTTATAATACTCTGGCTCCGCTGGGGATCTTGAAATTTAACTCCGCTGGATATATATACTCCAAGGTTTTAGCTTTGTTGAGGATCTGGATGACATACTGTAGGGGATTTCTTCTAGAATAGCCTAAAGACGTTTTCCTATACTTTCGACCTACCAATAATTATCTTTTCTCATTTCGTTTTATTTGTAAGCAATGATTATATTCAAATGCATATGCCTATTTAACAAACCATTGGACGTTTTCAAATAAAACATAAGTGTAAAAAGAAAAGAAAGGCAAGCAAATTTCTGCACTTTGAAGTATTTTTGTATTAACTTTTGAAAGTATTTTGTACAAAGGAGACAAACATCCTAGTAAGAGCATGTTGTCGTAAAATTAAGAAAAAATTTATACAAAAGAAAGATGGCTATGTGTAACAATTCCATGGGGTTCCCATTCTGCTATAGCCTTCACAACTCTGAGTATCTTGTCCATTCGTTGCTTCGTCCGTGGATGATTGGATTGATCAGAAGCTTGGAGCTTGTTGGTGAAGAGATTGTCGTTAAAATGATCCGACGAGACATAGTCATACGCTTTAATTCCCTAACTTTTGCCTGGACCTCCCTTTCAGGTTTTCGATCCATCGGGAAACCCTCTTTTGCCCAAGTCGCCCTTTCGGGTTTTCAACTTGCCGGGTGTACGGATTTTTGTGTTTATCCCTAATTTTTTCCTGAACCGCCCTTTCGGGTTTTCGATTCACCGGGATGCCCATTTTTTCCCAAGTCGCTGTTGTACCCCAAAATTTGCCCTCTCCTTTTTATCAACATTTCCCATCACAAGGCCTTTGGAACTCAAGATCAAGCTAGGGTTTGCTCAGCTCAAGACACCTCCTTGCACTGTTGACCTAAATTAGGGTTTGAATTTGCACAGGGATGTTTTGACCTACAATGCCCAAAGTGACTTTCATACTTCATGTTGGACTCACAAGTTTGTCCATACCAAGTTTCAAGCCTTGAATCAAATTTTTGCCCAGTCAATTGGACAGTTGACATAGAAATCAGCTGTATTGGGGAAAAAGTCAACTGTGGCCAATTGACATTCAAACCTCATGAATTTTGACCCACATAAACATTATGAACTCATGTGAACCATTTGATCAAGTTTGGATCACAATTCCACAAGAAATTTGATCAGATCACCAAAAGGGCAAAATGGTCATTTTTAGGGTTTTGACTGTGCAAAGGCAATTTTTGACTGTTTGACCAAGCCAATGGCAAATAGAGATCAACCATGGACTCAAGGACTCAATGACATCATCTTGACCCATTCAACAAGTTCAAAAGATCTCAAATGCATAGGATTGACAGATGAATTTTTCAGTCAACTGATCAAAATTTAATTGTATACTGAAAAGTCAAGCTTTGACTTTTTGGTCAAAATCAAGTGCCAAGGGTCATTTTTCATCAATACATGCCAAATTATGAAACTTGTTCATCAAGGAACCCAAAAATGCAAATTAGGGTTTAAAATGGAAAAATTTCATAACTTAGAAATTTTCTAAGTTATGAAATTTTCTTATTTTTTCCTAACTTTGTCCCACTTTTTCACCAAGATGCAAATGGATTCAAACAAAACTTGCAACATGAAAGTTATAGTCCATCACAAAGTATACAACTTTTAATCACAAAGTTTTCTCAAAAGAAGCTTGTATCTCAAGTTATGATTTTTGGAACAAGGGTACCTAAAAGTTTTAACTTAGAGAAAATTTGCCCTAATCTAGGCAGGATTTGGACCCATCTTCTTGGCCACTTTTCACATAGTTCCATTTGTAATTTCAAGTTGCATTGCAATTATGGATTATAGTACATGTTCCAAGCTTTCCAAATTATCAGAGAACTCCTCAAACACCCTTGTGGTTAGAGAGAATCGAATGCTTGAAGTTGGCAAAAACTCACTTTTGTCCATGGCCAATACATGTTCATAACAACTTGCAATTCTGATCTAGCTAGCTTGGTTTGACATTACAGGCCTCAAAACCAATTTTCACTCCATAATTTAATGCCAATCCATCAGTCTAAGCCTTTGTTTTATTCATTTGGACATTATACACAAGATTAAGCCTTAAGTAGAAAAAGGCAAATTTCCATTTTTGCTTAAGTATGCTTTATGTCAAACCAATAATCCTTGAGCATTGGTCCAATATCTCTTGCAGCAAAACAGATCCACAAATCAGAGGGTCCAAGAGCAATGTATGCAAGCATATGTGACAGCCTATACAAGCCTGTAACTTCACTTCCACATTTGAACTTCAAGTAGAGAAAACTTGCAAAAACAGAAGCAACCTCTCATATCTGTCAACACAAGCTTAGACAAACATTGTAGACAAGTTCCATACCTCCCAACAAGCCTAAAACACGACCCTTTCATCACTCAAACCTCCTCATACTCAGAACCACTATTTTTCTGCAAAACAGGGAAGGTTCAGCATTTTGTAAGCCACAACAAAATTCCATCGTGCGTTTTGTCCCAAGATAGTTCTAACATCTTCCAATCAACTCACTTGAACTATCCCAGGCCCCCATTGCAAGCTGTAACACCTCTAACACACTTTGCCATTTTCATTTCAAAGCTCTGCAGGTTGAGTTCTATAGCGCGATTCAATTTGTTTCAAAGCAAGCCAAGCATTAGAGAAGCTTCCTTGGACCTTAGGCAAGCTCAAGAGAAGCTCAAACACCATTGGAGGTTGTTGCATTGTCCAGCTCGAAGTCAACTGAAACAGGTATTTCATGGACTTCTATCTCCCTATTTAGGAATGGTTAGGCTTAGGTTTGTGAATGAAATATGTTGTACTCATAGCCCTGAAGCCATACATATGCTTAGTTTTCATTTACATTAATCGTGCTGAGAGAATTTCACTCATGAAATTTCTGAAAAAACTAGGTTAGAAATTAGGGCCAGAGAAATTCTCTTTGGTCTTTGAGAGTTAATCCAAGTTTTTTATATGGTTAATTCGTTGTTTAATTCTCTACAATGTTCATGTTATGAGTTTTGTCAAAAAATCAAAGAATCAGGAGATAGCATTGGAAGTACAGAACGCGTGTGTTGTTTGAAACTGAGGAAGAAGATGAAGTTGCTTGGGCTGGGCCTGAGTTGCTTTTGCTTTCCACACATGTGATGGGTTTAATCTGTAACGTATAGCCTAAATGTAGTACTGCAAGTGTACAACCTATCGAAGTAATATATAAGATTATCGAACCACAGAGACCAATTGTCAATCTATCAACTCTATTGCTAAGGTGCTTATCTAAGGCAAACAAGAATATTGATGTGAGTGCAGTGCACAAAGTAAATGAGCGAGGTAAATAACAGTTTAAAAGACAGGTTGGAATGTAAATCATGAAATCAGATATTGGTCCGGTTATGCGTAGATGAACCTACTTATGGGGCAGTATTTTCTATTGATAGCGAAGAATCAATTTAACGGGAACTTGTAGCTTTTGACTACTAAGAACCGAGTTTACTCTTTAAATTAAATTCCTTTATTGTCACATATAAAGGGTGCCTTCCGCGTTAAAGAGGTAAACCTATTTTTAAGAAATTGATAGTTTTGACTTAACAGAAAAGTGATTTTACTTGGAAAGATTAACTTAAAGAGACTTTTGGCTTTTTGACCAAGAGTCAGATTTCAAACCTACAAACGCGTCCGAAAATAGTTTCAAAATCATTTTCTAAAAAGGTCAATGATTCCTATTTAACCAATCAACGGCTTTCGCTCTTTTTGTTTGGTTAAATAATAATCAAGTCGTATCATTAGTTTGGACGGCTTTCGATCTTACCCAATAAACATTTAAACACAATTGACTTAAGTTAGAAGCAAAACATCCCCAAAGTATTTTCACTAGCATGATAATTGGAACACAACCATGATGACCATCATTACACCCTAACCTTTATAGTTTAGCCAGACATAATAAGTGCGAGTCTATAAAACGTGTAGACTATGGTAAGAGCATTTAAAGTCTATAAAACGTGTAGACTATGGTAAGAGCATTTAAAGTCTATAAAACGTGTAGACTATGGTAAGAGCATTTAAAGTCTATAAAACGTGTAGACTATGGTAAGAGCATTTAAAGTCTATAAAACGTGTAGACTATGGTAAGAGCAATTAAATAAAGAAATGCAATAAAATAGAAGCTTGCTCCGGTCGGAGACTTGAATCTGATACAAATCTACGGAAAGGTAAGGCTGGTATGATAAACTTCAACCAAAGTGCTCCAAGACTCGATTACAACTCAATCTACACCGCAATAACTCCCCGATGTGAAGAGATTATCACTTTACAGAAACTGATAGTATATGGCTTAAGATTGTACTAAGCTTGGATGAAACTAAAGAATGAAAATCGAAAACTATTTATAGAGGATCCTTGAGGTGCGTAAGGACCAGCATGCCCCTTAACTTCTTTTGAGCGGGAAACTTGTTGTGAAGGCCGCGGGCGCGGTGAGGGTGGCCGCGGGCGCGGTGCCTGGAACTGCCACATCATGGGAACGTGGCAGTTGATCTCTGGGTGAAAGTGGGCCACGTCATCGCGTTCCCTGTAGCCAGCGCGGTGCTGAACGCCATAAGTGCAAAATGTCTTGAAAAACCCTAATTTCTTGGCGTTTTGGCTCGTTTCTTCACAGAAGGCTCTGAAATGACAAGAATCCTGAAAACAAAGGAAAAAGGAACATAATACGAGAAAATGACAATAAAAACTAAGGAAAACATGTGATATTTGAGTCAGAAACATAGTGCGATTCAGTGCGATCAACATGCATATTCAGTTTGCACCCCCCTGGTCCATTTGCTTGCATATTTGTCATTTTTTGCATTTTATTTCATTTTTGATTTTAATATTTTATTTTCTAACATAAAAAATACCTAAAAATTATTTTCATAAATTTTTATATTTATTTGGAATTTATTCTAATTATTACTAGTATAAAAAATATTTAAATGCTTTATATTCTTTTGATTAAAACCTAAAATAATGTAAAAATATATTTATTTTCATCTTTTATTTTTATTCATATTTAAAAACATTTTCTTGAATATACACATTTTTTATAAATAATTAATTTTTTTTTATCTTTATACATTTAATGTATTTAATACTTATATATTTTATTAAAAAGGGAAAATAAGAGCAAAAAACATCAAAAATAATACATGTTTATTTTTATTAATATTACATACCAACAATATCTCTTTACAATATACTTTTATTTTTTTTTGTACAAATTGATATATATATATATATATATATATATATATATATATATATATATATATATATATATATATATATATATATATATATATATATATATATATATATATATATATATATATATATATATATATATATATATATATATATATATATATATATATATATATATATATATATATTTGTAAATAAATAATAAATAATGCTATTTAATTAAGAAAATTAGGTTTTTTACCCTAAATGAAAAAATAATTAAACTTGACTTTTTCTTTATTTATTTTTACTTCACATATTAAAGACTTTTTTTTTATACATAAAAATCATTTTGTACATAATACATTTTATTTGACATTTATTTATTGTATTATATTCAATTAATGTACATTTAAATATTGTATCCAGTACATTCGATTTGGTTGTAATAGTAATCTAGGGTTTAATTTCTTGTCAAATATCCCCAATTCAAATTTGTACCCCCATCCCTATATCATGTTGTAATAGTGTAGCATTTAAATTCTTGCACATTTAAAAGCTTTCAATTATGCCATGCTTAGACCTAGGGTTTGTATGCAAATAAAATCAACAATTAGTTTGACCTAATCCAAGATAAATATGCATGAAGAAAACAAACACAATGCACACTTGCACCCCTAGGGTTTCATTCACTTGTTGCCTTCAAAAATGGGCCATGGTTGCATGTTGAGTACTTTGGAAAAATAAAAACAATAAAAAAGATCATAGTCCCTCGATGACGCTATCTGAGTTGCCTAAACAAAATGATCAAGTCCCTCAAGAAAATTGCCAAATATACTTGACACTATTATTATAATGGTCTATACGATGACCCGCGCCTGTCCCGTTAACATCCTAACACAAGGTTGCTCACCAAATACAATGGTGAAACAACACTGTTAAAAGGGTTAAAAACATAAGAAAGATCTTTGAGTAAAAATAGGGTAGACAACTCTTAGTTACTTGATCAAAAGCTTGCAGAAACATCCTTGTTATCTTCAAAACACACTTCACAACACAATTTCAAAATCCAACTTTCAAACATTGAAAACTTTTCAAAAGATAAAAACACCTTTGTATACATTCAAACAAGAATCATTACAAAGGTTGCCACAACGATGGCCTCTTTTCAAAATATCTTTCCAAATCACACACAAAGCACCATTTCAAACAATTGAAGAGCACCATTTCAAACAATTGAAAAGCAAAGCAAATGATCTAAGCAAGTAACTAAGAGCCCATGGATAACCATGGATAGAAAGGGTGCTAATACCTTCCCTTTCTATAATCTACTCCCCGAACCCAAGAAAACATCTCAAAGGTCTTTCCTGTGCTTTTTGACCTTTCCTTAGGATAAAATAAAAAGTCGGTGGCGACTCTTGCTAAACCGAAACATTTGCGAACACAAACGCAAAATCCCAAGTCAGTTCTCCCACCGTATCACAGAACTGGCGACTCTGCTGGGGACATCTTTAAAAGTGGAGTAACCTTAGGGCTTAGATCACCCTTTGCATGATTATTGTTTGCCTTGATTGCTTTACATTTTGGTTCTCTTGTTTGGGCTTGAAATCCTCCACCAGGATTTGGGAAACATTCATAAATAGCAATACATTGTGGAAAATGTGCGGGGTATACCGACACGGTTGAAGTAATAGCTATGTTAGTGCGACATATTTGTGAGTACCGGTAGCCTTTGTCAATCAAAGAGAATACGGGGCCGCTGAGTGATGTCATAAAGCACTAATGAACTAGAACCTTACTTGACCATCTTGGCCTTTCATTAGGGGTAGTGAGATAACCGGCTTTGGTGCAGTCCGAAGTTGGTAGATACTCGATACTACACTCATTGAGTGTTGTTTTCTTGGAATATTTTGGTCGCTAGTTAAGTGGCTAAACCAAAACAATGAACATAGAAAACAATCCAATGATATTGAGCTCCTTAGAACCCGGTTACTATTTATAGGACAGGTTTTGAGCCAACTAAACTCAAGAGGATACTTACCTATGAAACCTCATGCAAGCCTGAAACTAGGGTTTTGTGTGACTTGCCTGTACATGTGCTTGTGCATACATCATGAACATCATAAAGCATCATATGCGTCCACTAACCATTTCAAGGGTTTGGATCTTCATCTTTGTCCTTGTTTTGTAGGTCATGGAATCTCTTCGCAGGAAAACAATTCAAGTCAACCTTGTGAGAATCCCTCCTCAACTCAAGGAGCTTACTTCCAGGATTCCAGAGAATTCTCTCTTCAGTGAAAGACATGGTAGAATTCTCAACTTGGTCAACACCAACATTGAAGAAGACATGGTGAAAGTTCTCTTCCAGTTCTTTGACCCCATACACCACTGTTTCACATTACCTGATTACCAATTGGTACCAACTTTGGAGGAATTTTCTCAACTCTTGAGAATTCCTATTCTTCATCAACTACACTACAACGGTACGGAAAAAGAACCAAAGCCTGAAGATGTTGCTCAAGCATTACACTTGCAACCATCTGACATCAAGGGGCATTGGGAAACCAGAAGTGGTGTCAAGGGCTTCTTGGCAAAGTTTCTATTCGAGAAGGCACAAGACTGCTGGAATTATCTTGATCTACAAGCCTTTGAAGAGATTGTGGCTCTCCTCATCTATGGGTTGGTCTTGTTCCCAAACCCTGATCAGCTTATAGATGTGAATGCTGTCAAGATTTTCATATCCAGGAATCCTATACCTACATTGCTTGGGGACATCCTACACTCATTTTACACACAAACAATGAGGAAAAGAGGTGTTCTCATGTGCTGTATTCCTCTCCTAGCAAGGTGGTTTATTTCTCACCTTCCACAATCAGTTCTGAAGAATGAGCAGGGTTTAAGGTGGTCACAACGATTGATGACCCTCACACATTCTGATGTACATTGGTGTTCTCGGTCCAGAGAAAATATCATCATCATTGATCATTGTGGGGAATTCCCTAATGTCCCACTACTTGGTATTAGGGGAGGCATTACCTATAACCCCTGTCTAGCTTTAAGAAAATTTGGATATGCTCAAAGGGATGGCCCTCATGACATGCTGATTCCTGACCTAGTTTTTGACTTCGACAACGATGCACAAGGACTTCGACAAAGGTTTATCAGAGCTTGGAGGATGCCTAACAAGGTGGATAGTAAGACACTGGGGCACAAGAATTCCATCCCCCTTGAGCCTTACCTCAGGTGGGTACGCGCCCGCTCCCAGAATATTATGATGCCATATCCTCACATTCTCCCCTTGATCAAAGAGCCTGTTATGGAAGGAGAGGTTCCATACACCATCCTACATCCTGACATGCCAACATCATGGGAGGAAATTCAAAAGAGTTGGATCCAACTTAAAGAAGAACGGGATACTTTTGAAGCCAACTTCTATGCCAGTTGTGATCGGTGGAAATAGAACTGACTGTTTTTGAAGCTGGTTCGTGAAATGTCGCGGTAAGCAAGAGTCACCACCGTCTTTTATGTTCTCCAACATGGAAAGGACAAAATCACATCAAAATTCCTTCTTTGAGATGTCTCTCGGTTCGGGAGGTAGATTTATAGAAAGGGAAGGTGTTAGCACCCTTTCTATCCGTGGTTATCCACGGGCTCTTAGGTACTTGCTCTTATGTTTTCAAAAGATTGTTTGCTTTTCAAGTGTTTGTGGGTTTTGAAAAAGTTTAGTTTGAAAAACTTCTAGATAACTCTTGTATCAGTCCTCAAGAGTGTATGAAGTATTTGTTTGAAAACTTTTTGAAAGTGTAGGTGCGAAAATATGTTTTTGTTTTTTGAAAGAGCAAATACCCAGGAGAAATCTACCTACTCTAAGGAATTAGGCTGTGTAAGAGTCCTTTAGACAGTGCTATCCCACCATTGAGAGGTAGGTAGCACCGTCGTTGGAGGTATTCGGGTCAATTCGGTTATAAGGGACAGTGTGGTCACCGAAGCAATAGTAGGACACCTTAGAAGTAACCCTAATGTCCTAGATCCTTTTTTATCCGAGGCAACCGTTTCGAGGCAACTGGATCTTTAGACAGAAGGGCGACCTCTAAAACACCCTATACTTGACGACCACATTCGAGGCAACGAGTGAGGCGTACCCTAAGAGTGGCATGTGCATTGTGTGTTGTTTCAGTTTATATTTATCTTTGAACATGCATTTGTGAGCTACGAGTTGTTTTTAATTGTCATTCAGTCTTTCAGGCATAATTAACAGTTAGGAGTGCGGAAAATAAATTGCGGAAATGTAAATTCTATGCTATTACAAGGTGTGGGTCTATACATCGCCAAAAATAAAAACCCGTTTTGAAATAAAGCGCGGAAAATAAAATAAAGCGGTAAATCCTAATTACTATTACATCCTTTGAGCAGATACATGAATAATCAAGAATAAGAATAATGCGCGAAAGAATTAAATTGGAACGTCTTAGAGTTTTTGACCCTTTTGAGAAAATATGAATGAAATTGGTCCTTTTTTGCAATTAATTAAATGTTAAATCTAATAACTAATTAATTAAATAAAGAAAGAAAAATGTTTTTTTTATGTTTTTTATGTTGTTTTTATATGTTTTTTAATGAAAATACTAAAAGGAATTAAAAGTTAGTAAACAAAACCCTAACTCTAAACTAATTTTATTTATTGTAAAAAAAAGAAATTAAAATTACCTAATTAAACTAAATCAATTGGTTAGTATTTTATTTACAAAAATAATAATTAGTGAATTTAATAAATAACAAAAATATTTACAATTTTTATATTACCTGAATTTATTATGAAAAATTAGTTTATTAGTTAATAATAATAATAATAATAATAATAATTAGTAAAAAGAATTAAAAAGAGAAAGAAAATAAATAATAAAAAATAGCAAACCAGGGGGGGTTTGATGGCCCAAGGGAGGTGTTGTTCTGGAATTCAGGTCCATTAACACATAAGCCACGTTTGACTTTTTGGATTGTCCATGGCGTAGTTGACTGAGGAGCATGGTAGTCCCCCTTTCTTGGCCTTCAGATTGCTGATTGGGACACATGGCATGATGATGCCTAGAGGTATATGGTGGACATCATTGCAAAGCCTGCACATGAAGATGTTAGGAAAAATAATATTGAGATTTGGGTGGACTTGGGAATCGAACCCAGGTCCCAACAATTGCCAGACACGTCCTCTTCCACTACACCATGCTGCATGCTTTGTTATTATAATAGATAATGAAAATAATATATAAAAGAAAATCAATTATACTGGAAACCAAAAAGCGCGCATGTTATTTGAATGAAGCAATAGCTGGCTTCCACGTCTTATCTTCTTCGTTGAAATCTGCAGAAAAATCAATCAAATAGCGGGGGTTTTAAACCCCTACAAAATAGAACTGTCAATAATAGCGATTAGGTCTACATGTGATATAAAAAGGGCGCGATGGTTGGGTTGAATTCGTCTGGCCTTGACGAATTCAACCATAGGCGTTAGGTGGTCCAATTTTTCTCATGCTGTAAAGCCCCAATTGAGAGCTTCGAAAACCCTAGATGTCATCAATGGTGGTTTTGGTTCCAGGGCGCCATAATCAAATTAAATCATACCAATAGCTTCAGAATGGTCCTATTAACACAAATCCATCCAAAAAAGAGGTTAAAAATGCATGAATAATGATGTGCGATTATGGAAAACAAACCAAGCCGTGTGACTTGTTCTGGACGATTCTGATAGCTTCAAGGCTCGTTTTTGATTGCAAATTGCTTCTGAATGTCCCAGCAATGTATTAGAATCGTTCTAAGGCTTTGAATTATGCTGGAAGCTTGAGTTCAGTTTTCAAATTTTTTCTCTTATTTTTGAATTTTGTTTATGGCTTTGTAGCAGCTTTTGCACATGCCCCCAATTAGGTTTAGACTGTGTGTATATATGAGAAAGGGATTAGGTCATTAGCTGGGCCTTGATCCATGCACATGAGAGAATTAGTCTTAGGTTTTTTTATCATTAACAAACTTTCCCTTTTTAAAGCAAAACCAAGACTTGGTGTACAACATAACCCTAGAATGAGTTTGTGAGCTGGCACATGATGTATGGAAGCTATTCAAATCCAAATGACACTATTCCATTGATTTTTAGATTTTATTTGAATTATTATGGATTTAAAATGAATTAAATCAATAAAAATTAAATAAAATAGAAAAATAAATGTTTGATCTTGAAATTAATCATGGGACACGTGTGTGGCATGACAAGTCTGAATCAAGTGGAAGAAAGTGGGCCCTTTTGTCAAAAATTGAAGTTTCAAGGATAGTTGACTTTTGCCATTTCACAAAAATTTCCCAACTTCTCCAATGCACATCTTGCTCAATTTTGATCATATGAACATGTTCTTGGACATTTTGGAAAGGTCTTGAAGTCCTCTAACCAATGCCTTTGGTCCCATGTCATTTTGATTTAACAATCTCAAGTTATGGTCTTTGACTTAAAATGCCTTTTTGTTGACTTTTGAGAATGACCTATAATGTTGAAATTGATAACTTTTTGTGAGAGCATTTCTTGGACTTGGAATGTGAAGATGAGTTGTATGAAATGTCATCCCCTTCAAAATGAGCATTGGATGGGATTTTTCTGATGAACCATGAGAAAGTTATGCCTTGGTCAAGTTACAGTTGACTTTTCAGCTGTCCAAAAATGGAAACTTTTGCATCTTGATGATTTTTGAGCCATTCTTGTGGAATCATGATCAAGACTTGATCAAATGATGATTGTGGCTTTAAAATAAGATGTTGACCAAAAATTTTGACTTTTTACTGCCAAATGACCATTTTACCCCTATAGTTGATTGTGAAGCACGGGATACTTTTGAAGCCAACTTCTATGCCAGTGAGAAGAAGGTTTTAGAGCTCACCCGCTGACTTCACGAGGAGGAAACTCTCAACACCTACATCGCACAAAAGAGAATGCACAATGTCTTTTTACATTAAGAATTTTGTAATATTTCGCCCATGGGGCATTTATGTACTAACAAATCTCTTCTTAATATGATGTGCGTTCTTTTTGTTTGCAACAAATTTGAATTTTTGAGCCCTTGAATGCATTACATGAATAACATACCATTCATCATATGCATAAACAGGTCTTCAAGCCAGGTTTCCTTATCTTTCTGCTATTTATTTCAGCAAGATGGATTTGGAGCAAACAGTAAAAGACCTACAGGCACAAAATTCACAATTTCAGCAACTCCTCATGACCTTGGCAAAGGGTCAAGAGGATCTCAAAGCTCTTCTAGAGAAGAATAAAGAGAAGAAAAAGAAAAAGAGACCGGGGGTAGCCACTTTCGGAAGAAGGTTTGAGAGCGATGCTAGGAGGACTCTGGAGTTCCCTTCGACGTCTGACAAAGGAGCTGGCAAGGGGAAAGGAGTTATTGTACCTTCTGAGTCTGAGGTAGAAGAGGAGGAAGAGGAAGAAGACAAGGACTATTCTGAACAACAGTATCCACCAGAGGATGACAAATAAGAACCTTGAAGACAGATTGGCAGCTATGGAGTTGCAGAGGGTGCCCGGATTGGATTTTGAGGAACTGGGGTTGGTAGTTGGGATTGTTATCCCTCCCAAGTTCAAGGTGCCAACATTTGCCAAGTACGACGGTCTGTCTTGCCCTAAGATGCACTTAAGGTCGTATGTTAGAAAGATCCAACCTCATTCATCCGATAAAGGCCTTTGGGGTACACTTTTTCCAAGACAACTTGTTTGGCACTCAGTTAGATTGGTTTTATCAGCTCGAGAGATCAGAGGTTCACAATTGGGAAGACTTGGCAGCTGCTTTTTATCGTCAGTATCAGTACAATGCTGATTTGGCACCCACTTGTACTCAGTTACAAAGTATGGGGATTGTGATACGGTGGGAGAACTGACTTGGGTTTTGCGTTTGTTTTTCGCAAATGTTTCGGTTTAGCAAGAGTCGCCACCGACTTTTTATTTTATCCTAAGGAAAGGTTAAAAAGCACAGCAAAAACCTTTGAGATGTTTTCTTGGGTTCAGGGAGTAGATTATAGAAAGGGAAGGTATTAGCACCCTTTCTATCCATGGTTATCCATGGGCTCTTAGTTACTTGCTTAGATCACTTGCCTTGCATTTTTAATTGTTTGAAATGGTGCTTGCAATTGTTTGAAATGGTGCTTTGTGTGTGGGTTTGAAAATGTTTTGGAAAAGATGCCTTGTCTAGGCAACCCTTGTAACAATTCTTTACTCGAATGTTTTACAAAAGGTGTTTGTCTTTTTGAAAAGATGTTTCAAGGTTTTGAAAGTTGTTTTTAAAGTTTGTGTTTGTGATGTGTGTTTTGAAAAATGGCAAGGATTTGCAAGTTGATCAAGTAACCAAGAGTTATCTACTCTAAATTTCTCAAAGATCTTTCCTATGTTTTAACCCTTTTAACAGTATTGTTCCACCATTGCATTTGGTGGACAATCTTGTGTTAGGATGTTAACGGGACGGGCGCGGGTCATCGTTTAGACCATGAATGCAATAGTGCCAAGTGTCTTTGGCAATTTTTCCTTTAAGGGACTTGATCATTTTTAGGCAACTTTTGAAAGCGTCATCGAGGGACTATGATCATTTGAATTGTTTTATTTTGCCAAAGAAACTCAACATGCAACATGGCCCATTATTGAAGGCAACAAGTGGAGTAACCCTAAGGGTGCAAGTGTGATTGGTGTTGTCCATTTTCATGCTTTGTTGTCTTTGAATTAGGTCAAGCTATTTGTTATTTGATTTTCGCATACAAACCCTAAGTCTATCATGACATATTTAGAAAGCTTTAAAATGCGGAATTTAAAGTCCTAAATTATTACAACGCAATTATGGGGATGGGGGTACAAATGTTCAAATGGGGATAGTTAGCAAGAAATTTAAATCTAAACTATTACAATCCAAATTGAATATACAAGTTATTTAATTGTACAATAATTAAATAAATACAATAAATATGCAAAATGCACAAAAATGGTTTTATATGTATGTAAAAGTATTTTTCATGTGACATATAAACAAAAATAAAAAAAGGTTAATTTTTGGGTATTTTCATGGTTTAGGGCAAAACCCTAATTTTCTAAATAAATAGTATTTATTATTTATTATATACAATATTTATTAATTATATACAAAAATAAATAAAAGAGAAGTATATTTGTAAAAAGTAAATTTTTGAGGTCAAATATTAATAAAAGAAAAAAATGTATTATTTTTATGTTTTTATCCTAAATATTCTAATAAATAAATATAAGTATTTATACTATGTATTAAACATATTAAATATATACAAAAATAAAATATTTATTATTTATAAAAAAAAGTATATTTTAAGGAAATGTTTTCAAAAGATAAAATAAAATAAAATCAGAAAGTAAAATGTATTTTGTATTATTTTTTAGTATTTTAAATAAAAAGTATATATATATTTATTTACATGCATATATCAAATAAAACAAATAAATGCCTAATAAATGAAAAAAAAGGTGAAAAAATATTTTTAATATTTTTTTATATTTGAACAAAAAATAATAAGTCAGAGCAAAAAAGAAAAAATGCAAAATGACAAATATTTCACATAATGGGCCAGGGGGTGAAAATTGAAAAAGGGGGTGCAAAAAGCAAGTTGACTCAGGCCCAGCCCAAGTCAACTCTGTCTTCAACCTCCAGCAACCTTGAACAACAAAAATGTGTGTTTCCTTGCTTGATTCAAACATCCCGATTCTTTGATTTTCAGCCAAAACTCACAACATCAATGTTATAGAGCATCATGTCACGATTCTAAACATATAAAGAAGTTGTTCTAACTCTCAGAAATGAGAGAGAATTTCTCCTCCCCCAATTCCTGACCTAGCTTTTTTAAAATGTTCATGTCTAAAATTCGTGCAGCACACACAACATAAATGAAAAGTGAGGATATGGGTAGCTTCAGGGCCATGAGTAGGACATAATTTCTTCACAAACCTAAGCCTAGATATGCTTGGATAGAGAGATAGAAGTTCAAACTTTTACCTGTTCAGCTTGAATCGTGTACAACAATGGAGGTGCTTTCAATGGAATTTGAGGATTTGCACAGCTTGCATGAGGTCCAAGGATGCTCTTCCAACCTCTAGCTTGCTTTGAAACTAACTGAATCAAGCTATGTAACTCAACCTGCACAGATGAAAAAATGAAAATGGCAAACTTGGTTAGGGGTGTTACAGTCTGTTTCCAAGGCTTGGGATAGTTTGTATGAATGATGTAGGATGTGTTTGAACTGGTTTGGATGAAAACGCACGAGGGAAATGAACTGGCCAAGTCAATCTGCAACAAGTACTCTGTTTTGCAGAAAAAATGGGCTTTGATGTATGAGGAGGTATTGAGGGTTAAGGGCTCGTGTTCTAGGTTTGTTAGGGAGTATGCAATGTATGGACAAAGTTTGTTTAGGCTCTTGCTTGCAGGAAGTAAATGTGTTACTAGTTTTGCAAAGTTTCTTCTTATCTAAGCAAAGTTTGTCAAACTTGATTATAGGCTACCACAGGCCCCTCAAGCATGCTGCCTTTTCTCTCCTTGATCAATGGGATTAGTCCATAAACTTGTGCCTAAAAGATCTGGCTTGTACCTCTTTGATTTGCTTTTTGACATAAAGTTGATCTTTTCAAAAATGGCTAAAATGCTTTTTCCAAATATGGCTTAATCTTGCAAGTAATGGTTAAACACACAAAATAAGGCTTGAACACAAAGGATTTGCATTAAATTATTGAGTGTGGATGAGATAAAAGGCCTGTAATCTAGTTTGTGCAAGCTGAGTTTGAAAATGCAAAGTTATGAACATGTAATTGGCTTATGAATAAAGTGACTTTTGCCCATCTTTACAAATTCGATTCTCCCTAACCACAAGGGTGTTTGAGAAGTTCTTGGACAATCTGGAAAGCTTGGAATGTGTACTACAATCCATCTTTGTAATGAAAATTGAAATTCCAAGTGGAAGCATGTGAAAAGTGGCCATGAAGTTGGGCAAAAATCCTGCCTAAAATAGGTCAAAAAATTTCTAAGTTAAGAATGTTTTGCACCCCTATTCCAAAAATCATAATTTGAGCTACAAGCTTCTTTTGAGGAAACTTTGTGAATCAAAGTTGTAGATTTTGCAATGGACTATAACTTTCATGTTTTGATTTTTGTTTGAATCCAAATATATCTTGATGAAAAAATGGGATAAAGTTAGGAAAAAATTAGGAAATTTCATAACTTAGAAAATTTCTAAGTTATGAGATTTCTTCATTTCAAACCCTAATTTGTAATTTTTGGTTTTTTGATGAACAAGTTTCATAATTTGACATGTTTTGATGAAAAATGAATCTTGACACTTGATTTTGACCAAAAAGTCAAAGTTTGACTTTTCAGTATACAGTCAAATTTTGATCAGTTGACTGGAAAATTCATCTGTCAATCTTGTGCATTTGGAATCTTTTGAACTTGTTGAACATGTAAAGACAATTCCATTGAGTCCTTGAGTCCATATGTGAGCTTGATTTGCCATTGGCTAGGTCAAACGGTCAAAAACTGCCTTTGTGCAGTCAAAACCCTAAAAATGACCATTTTGCCCTTTTGGTGATCTGATCAAATTTCTTGTGGAATTGTGATCCAAACTTAACCAAATGGTTCATATGAGTTCATAATATTGATGTGGGTCAAAAATCATGAAGTTTGACTGTCAATTGACCATAGTTGACTTTTTCCCCAATACAGTTGATTTCTAGGTCAACTGTCCAATTGATTGGGCAAAGATTGGAATCAAGGCTTGAAATTTGGTATGGATAAACTTGTGAGTCCAACATGAAGCATGAAAGTTACTTTGGGCATTTTAGGTCAAAACATCTTTGTGCAAACTCAAACCCTAATTTGGGTCAACAGTGCAAGGAGGAGTCTTAAGCAAAGCAAACCCTAACTTGATCTTGAGCTCCAAGGGTCTTGTGATGAGAAAATATTGATGAAATGAGAGGGCAAATTTTGGGGTACAACAGTTGCCCCTGTTCAATCTTCTTGTACCTGAAGAGTTAGATTGGCAAGTTTGCCTTTCGCGTCTCGAAGGTAAAAGGAGATTGGACATTAGAGTGCCCTTAAATTTGCACTCGTCAGAACAATGGATGCGGGAATGGGCTTAGAGATGCCATTTGGAGATGGGCTTAAAATATGCATCTAGAGGGGTGACAGAATCTTGTCGGGGATGGGCTTAAAGATGCCATCTGGAATGGGTATTAGAAAGGTGTCCATGTCTTGGGACATCTCTGAATTGGGGGTTTTGAATAAGAAATGGATTGATATCCGTGTTTGGAGAATCCATAAACTGTTTTCAAAAGTTGAGTCTGAACAAGCGATAGATTGACATCCGTTGTTGGGAGGAATCTGTAAACTGTTTTCAGAAGTCTTGGGGTTGCAAAAGCAATAGAGCAGCATCCGTTGTTGGGAAGCATCTGTAAACTGTTTTCAAAAGTTGAAGAAGAATCTAAACAAGTGATAGGTTAACATCTATTACTGGAGAACCCGTGAACTGTTTTCAGAAGTCTTGAGATTGAATAAGCAATAGAGCAGCATCTGTTGTTGGGAAGCGTCCGTAAACTGTTTTCAAAAGTTGAAGAAGAATCTGAACAAGTGATAGGTTAACATCCGTTACTGGAGAACCCGTGAACTGTTTTCAGAAGTCTTGAGATTGAATAAGCAATAGAGCAACATCCGTTGTTGGGAAGCGTCCGTAAACTGTTTTCAAAAGTTGAGAAGAATTTGAACAAGCGATAGGTCAACATCCGTTACTTGGAGAACCCGTGAACTGTTTTCAGAAGTCTTGACGTTGAATAAGCAATAGAGAAGCATCCATTGTTGGGAAGCATCCGTAAACTGTTTTCAAAAGTTGCATCTGAACAAGCGATAGATTATCATCTGTTGTTAGGAAGAATCCGTAAACTGCTTTCAGAAGTCTTGAAGTTGAATAAGCAATAGAGCAGCATCCGTTGTTGGGAAGCGTCCGTAAACTGTTTTCAAAAGTCTTGAAGTGGAGAAGGAACCGGTGTAGGGTTTCCTAATGATGAGTCCGTGTAAAACTGCATCTGGATGAATCTGGAATAAGTATCAGAATGTCGCCGTGTCTGGGTCACATCTGAACTATCTCTGGGTGAAGCTGGAATAAGTATCAAAATGTCGCCATATAAGGGTCACATATGAATTATCTCTGGATGAATCTGGAATAAGTATCAGAATGTCTCCATGTATGGGTCACATCTGAACTATTTCTAGAAAGAATCTCGGAAGATGGTGATCTTTGTCTGTCGACTGATCTTACCTGAAAAGGTAAAGAGTTAGTTGTATGCAATGTCATGATGCATGATGCGATGTATGTTATATCAATGTTTATGATATGAATGTGATGAATGCACATGTAAGCTGATGAGTTGTCTTGCTGAGGATAGATGAATCCTGGATGGCTGGAGACAAAAGAATCTTGACTGCTGCCGGGGAGAATAATTCCTTGGCTGCTGCTGGGGAGGGCAAGAATCTTTTGATCGTTGAAAATGAGAAGTCCTGGGACCACTGTTGGGGAATCATAAGCTTGGGTTGTATGCCAATCTACTGGGGATTCCTGTCTTGAGGAGATCTTCACTGGGGAATATCTGAATATCCTGTGAGGAATTGAGAATGAGAGTCTTCATTCTTCTTGGGGAATACAAGACCTTCAATCATTGAGGGATCTTAGGACCAATGCGGGGAATTGGAATTCCTTGGTGACTTGCAGGGTAAGAAAATTTCTGATGACCTCTACTGGGGAGTTCAGAACCTGATAGACTCATGCTGGAGAAGTAAGACTGAGCATCCTTAGTTTGGTGGGAAGTATCTCTGTGGGGAGAAGGTTCACTAGTTTGGTTCCGCTGGGGATTGATGGTTGGAAATTTTAGTTCAGCTGGGGATTGGATTTTCAGATTTTTAAGGCTCCACTGGGGATACTGAAACTTAAATCTGAGGGGAATCGAGCTCTGGGAGGCCCTCTGGCTGGGGAGATCAGTTTTGAGAAAGCTTTATCTGCTGAGGATCCCGAAGTTTACTCTGTTTAGGGAATTAAGTTCTGACTGAGGAACTTGGATTTCAAATCTGCTTGGGATTTCCTCCGAAAGGGCATCAAGATATCTATCTGCACCTTCAACCTATCAGTAATCATCCTTCTTGATTCATAAGGAAATTATTATGTTCAAATGCATATGCCTATTTAACAAAACATTGGACGTTTCTCAAATAAAACATAAGTGCAAAAGAAAAGAGAAAAGGAAGACAACACAAATTTCTGTATTTGGAAAAGTATTTGTATTAACTTTCTATGAGTATATTTGTACAAAGGAGACAATCATCCTAGTAAGAGGATGTCGTCGTAAATATTGAAAAATTTATACAAAAGAAAGATGGATATGTGAAACAATTCCATGGGATTCCATTCTGCTATAACCTTCGCAACTCTGAGTATCTGTCCATTCAATGCTTCATCTGCCGATGACTGGATTGATCAGAAGCTTGGAGCTGGTTGATGAAGAGATTGTCCTTAAAGTGATCCGACGAGACATAGTCATACGCTTTAATTCCCTAACTTTTGCCTGAATCGCCCTTTCGGGTTTTCGATCCACCGGGAAACCCCTTTTTGCCCAAGCCGCCCTTTCGGGTTTTCAACTTGCCGGGTGTACAGATTTTTTTTATTTTATCCTTAATTTTTGCCTGAACCGCCCTTTCGGGTTTTTGGTCCACCGGGATGCCCATTTTTGCCCAAGTCGCCCTTTCGGGTTTTCGACTTGTCGGGTTATTTTATGCGTAGTATCTTTTGACTATGTCTGCGTTCGCAGGGTGCGGCAAATCGTCGCTGTCCATGGTGGTCAGAATCATTGCACCACCAGAAAATATGCTCTTGATCACAAATGGTCCTTCGTATGTAGGAGTCCATTTGCCCCTGAGATCACTTTGAGGCAGGATAATCCGCTTGATTACGAGATCTCCGACTTGATATACTTGACGTCTGACTTTCTTGTTGAAAGCCTTGATCATCCGTTTTTGATACGTTTGACCATGGCAGACAGCAGCGAGTCGCTTCTCGTTGATCAAATTGAGTTGATCAAGTCGGGTCTGAATCCAATCATCTTCATTCAAACCTGCGTTCTTCATAATCCTTAGAGAAGGAATCTGAACTTCCATGGGCAGGACAGCTTCCATGCCATATACCAAAGAAAAATGGGGTTGCCCCGGTTGAAGTATGTGCCGTCGTACGGTATCCATGCAGAGCAAACGGTAACATCTCATGCCAGTCCTTGTAAGTGACTGTCATTTTCTGAATGATCTTCTTAATGTTTTTGTTCGCAGCTTCAACAGCACCGTTCATCTTCGGCCGATAGGGAGATGAATTGTGATGATAAATCTTGAACTGTTCGCACAATGCGGTGATCATAGTATTATTCAGATTTGTACCGTTGTCTGTGATGATCCTGTCCGGAACACCATACCGGCATATGAGGTTTTGCTTGATGAAGCGGGCAACCACATTTTTAGTAACAGAGGCGAAGGAAGCTGCTTCGACCCATTTGGTGAAGTAGTCAATGGCAACCAGGATGAAGCGATGTCCATTGGATGTCGTGGGCTTGATCTCTCCAATCATGTCAATGCCCCACATTGCAAATGGCCAAGAAGCTGTCAGCACGTTGAGAGGAACCGGAGGAATATGAATCTTGTCAGCGTAGACCTGACACTTGTGGCAAGTACGGGAATACTGATGGCAATCTGCTTCCATGGTAGACCAGTAATAGCCTTCCCTTAGGATCTTCTTAGCCATTGTATGCCCGCTCAAGTTGGTGCCAAATGTACCGCTGTGCATCTCGGTCATGATTAGTTCTGCTTCAGCTTTGTCTACACATCGGAGTAAAACACAATCATGGTTGCGTTTATAGAGGATGCTGTTGCTCAGGAAGAACTTGGCAGCAAATTTCCTTAGGAACTTCTTGTCATTTACAGAAGCTCCTTCGGGATATTCTCTGGTCTGGAGATACCTTTTGATTTCGTGAAACCAGGGTTGTTCCACTACTTCTTCGGTATTAATCTCGTGACAATGTGCAGGTTCATCCATTCTCTCGATGGTGATTTGGGGAGCCTCGTTATCCCAGTTGAGTTTAAACATGTAAGACATTGTAGCCAGAGCATCTGCTAGCTGATTCTCTTCTCGCGGGAAATGCTCGAAGGTAATTTGCTCGAAATGAGGCAACAATGTCAGGACATGTTCTTTGTATGGGATAAGATTAGGATGTTTGGTATCCCACTCTCCTTTGATTTGACTGATAACCAAAGCCGAGTCCCCAAATACGATTAAAGATTTGATCCCCAAGTCTATAGCAGCCTTGAGACCAAAGATGAAAGCTTCATATTCAGCCATGTTATTTGTGCAGCTGAAGCAAAGTCGAGCCGTGAAAGGCGTGTGACAACCTTCCGGGGAAATGAGTACCGCACCGATACCGTTTCCAAGTGCATTTGAAGCACCATCAAAGTACAGGGTCCATTGGGATCCCTTTTCAGGTCCGTCATACGGTCCGTTACCTTCAATGTTGTCCAAATTCATGATGTCCTCGTCTGGGAAGTCAAATCTCATGGATTGATAATCTTCGATAGCTTGATGAGCTAGATGATCAGCTAGTACACTCCCTTTTATAGCTTTTTGAGTGGTGTACTGGATGTCATACTCAGTTAGGATCATTTTCCATCTAGCTATTCTTCCAGATAAAGAAGGCTTCTCGAAGATATACTTGATAGGATCCATTTTGGAAATCAACAAGGTGGTATGAGTCAACATATACTGCCTTAGTCGGCGAGCAGCCCATACCAAAGCGCAGCAAGTTTTCTCGAGCAGTGAGTAACGAGTCTCACAGTCGGTAAACTTTTTGCTAAGGTAATAAATAGCATGCTCTTTTCGACCAGACTCGTCATGCTGGCCCAATACACACCCCATTAAGTTATCCAAGACGGTCAGATACATGATCAATGGTCTTCCTTTGACGAGTGGCATCAGAATATGAGGTTCTAGCAAATACTCCTTGATCTTATCAAAAGCAACTTGGCAATCGTCGTTCCATTCGACTACCTGATCTTTCTTTAATAATTTGAAAATTGGCTCACAGGTAGAAGTCAGATGAGAGATGAATCTGGCAATATAGTTTAAGCGCCCCAAGAACCCTCTAACCTCCTTTTCAGTACGGGGAGCATGCATCTCTTGTATTGCTTTCACTTTTGCTGGATCGACCTTAATGCCTTTATTGCTGACAATAAACCCTAGAAGTTTACCAGACCTAACTCCAAAAGTACACTTACTTGGATTCAGCCTGAGTCTGTACTCTTTCAACCTGGCAAACATCTTTTCTAGATGTTCAAGGTGTTCCTCCTCTGTTTGTGACCGAGCTATCATATCGTCTACGTAAACTTCGATCTCATGATGTATCATATCATGAAATAAAGCTACCATGGCGCGTTGATAAGTTGCCCCTGCGTTCTTCAGTCCGAACGACATCACCTTGTAACAGAAAGTACCCCATTGTGTAACAAAGGTTGTTTTCTCCATGTCCTCGGGGGCCATTTTAATTTGGTTGTAGCCCGAGAATCCATGCATGAAGGAAAACACTTTGTGCTGAGCTGTGTTGTCGATCAAAATGTCAATGTGCGGTAGAGGAAAATCATCTTTGGGGATGGCCATATTCAAATCCCGGTAGTCCACACACATTCTGACCTTGCCGTCTTTTTTAGGAACTGGCACGATGTTAGCAACCCATTGTGGATAGGACGTAACAGCCAGAAAGCCAGCGTTGAATTGCTTCATCACTTCTGCTTTTATCTTCTCAGACATGTCGGGCCTCATTCGGTGGACTTTTTGCTTTATCGGTGGACAATCCTCTCTTGTAGGGAGACGGTGAACCACTATATCTGTGTCTAAACCCGACATGTCTTCGTAAGACCAGGCGAAGATTTCAACATACTCGTTTAACAGCTGTATCAGGCGCTCATTGACACTTGGTTCCAGATTGGCACCCACTTGTACTTCCTTCCGGTCTTCCTCTGTTCCTAAGTTGACAGTTTCCAACAACTCTTCATGAGGCAAGATGGCCCTTTCCTCTTGCTGTAGAAGTCTGGCTAATTCCCCTGGTACTTCACAACCTTCGTCATCTTCATACTCAGCCTGATTGACCAGATCTTCAGAGTTATTGAAGGACATAGCAGAATAGTCACCCATAGAATCCAGAGTGGATGGGTACCTGCATTTGTGAGTGTGGGTGTGTGTAAGGGATAGCCATCCTTAAACAAAAAATGCAAAAGGAAAGAAAATGAACACAGCAGTTTATCAATGAAAAACGTCCAATGAATCATTAAACATGGCATATGCATATGAAGATAATCAAAACCCTTACAAATGGACCTACATGCCCCGGGCAAGGCATGAGGTGAAAAAGTAGTGTACGGATTGTTCAAAAGTAATTATTACAGACCACAGGAAATGTTTGACAGATAATTACTGATTAATAAAAGTAATGGGGACAAAGTCCTTTGCCTCCCAGTTGCGTAGTCCTCCTTTGATGGTTGGGTAGATCCAATCTTCAATGCTGGCCTCTTCGTCTTCACCCTCCAAAGCGTTGATTCCAAAAGGAGAAATCTTGATGGGCGTTCTTTCAACCTTTGAGCGGAACATAGCTTTCTGCCCCGCAGCAGTGAATCCTAATCCAAACTTTTCTATTTTGTGAGGAATATCCGGCAACTGCCCCCATGTTGAGCTCTTCCCTTCCTTCAATGCGGCCTTCGCGTCTTTTAGAGATGCCATCCTGGCCATCTGCTTTGGTACTTCAGCTACCGTTTTTGCTACTGCCACCTCAGGAGAGACTTCCTCGAAGTGCTGGAATGGTGTCTCAATGAATTCACCCTCTACCTCTACATACCGGAAGGAGTTCAAGTGGCTGATCATATATTCCTCTTCACCGTGGACGGTTATGATCTTTCCTTTGACAGGGTACTTCAACATTTGATGTAGGAAAGAGGTGACTGCCCCAACATTGTGTATCCATGGTCTCCCCAATAAGCAAGAGTATGACGGACGGATGTCCATCACATAGAAAGTTGAGGGGAACACTTCTGTGCCAACCTTAATGGGAATGTCTACCTCCCCATGTACCATTCTCTTCGACCCGTCAAATGCCCTTACAATGATATTACTTGGCCTTAACTCCAAGCCTTCACAGTCTAATCGGCCGAGAGCCTTCTTAGGCAGCACATTTAGAGAAGAACCAGTGTCGACCAGAACATGGGCCAGAGTAGTTCCTTGGCATTCTACTGACACATGTAAGGCGTCGTTGTGTTTTCTTCCTTTTGAGGTTAGGTCAGCATCAGAGAAACCTAAAACGTTGTCTGCTGTAAGACTGGCTACACAGTCTTGGAATTGGTCGGCTGAAGTTTCCTGGGGTACATGGGCTGTCTTCAGGAATTTTATCAATGCTTTGGCGTGCGCCTCTGAACAAAGTAGTAATGCTAACATGGAGATCTTCGAGGGGGTTTGCCCCAGTTGCTCTACCACGTCATAATCACTCTTTTTAATGATCTTCAAGATCTCCTCCATCTCTTTCTTAGAGGTTTCCAGGATGACCAAAGGTTGAGCCCTCGTCCTGACAAGCTCATCTTGGATCCCTTTCCCCTTATCAGCAGAAGTAGGAGGGACAACAACAGGAATAATAACATCTTCAATCAACGGGGTTCTAGCGGAAAGTTTTATTGGTGCAGGAATAACTTTGGCAGCAGATGAGGGTCCAAAGATTGCCTTTGGGGGGGCAATCTCTGGAGAAAATATTCTCCCACTTCGGGTGATCTTGCTTGTGCCGGCAATGTTTCCAATGTTGGCATCTTCTTCATCAGAGCTTCCTTCGGTTATTTCAACTTGTTTAATACCATGGTAGTAGATTTCTCCACCGTAATTCCATGGTATTGATTTTTCAGAACTGTAGGGGACAGGCCCTGGCATAGTTATCTTCAGAGGAACAGACTTTGTAGCGGATGTAATCTTAACAGGCTTTTTGACGGCCTTGGAAAGATTGGCGTGAATGGTGATAATTGAAACATCTTCAGTAGGGGTTGGAATAGCAGGAACTTTTTCAAACAGAATTTGTTGACTGTCCATTAGGCCTTGGATTCCTTTCTTCAGTAATGGACAGTCGATTGGCAGAGAGTAACAACAATAGCAGTCTTCTTTGCATCCTGGGAAAATCCCAGCCTTTAACAGATTTAACTTGATGGTTAACAGCGGAGTTATCAGGTCATTGACATCAGAAACATACAAATCTTCCTCAATAGCATGGACATTTCGACCATGCTTCGGCATCGGAGCAGATATCACGTTTGGCTTCTCTGGAGCATCGAACTCCACCTCTTTCGCCTCTATCAAGTCTTGAATTTTATGCTTAAGTGCCCAACAATCGTTGGTGTCGTGCCCGACACTGTCAGAATGGTGGGCGCATTTAGCATTGGGATGATAATGCGGAGAAGATGTGTTCACATTTTTTGGTGCCTCTTTGATAGTGGCGAGATTCGACTTCAACAGATGGGGAAGCACTTGCGCTGGCGTCATATTGATGCGGGTGAACTGCCATTGTGGCCGTTCCGCCCGTTGCTGATTTGGTCTGGACTGGTTATAACGAGGCTAATCATTTGATGGATTTTGGATCATCACGGCCCCCACAGTCGGCCGGCGCTCAGTCTTCCCCGCTCTTCTCTGAGAGTACACAACAGCCGTTTCCTTCTTCGTCGGAAATGATTTCTTAACAGTTGTAGATGCAGAGGCATCCTTCTGAATCTTCTCATTCTTGATACCGGCTTCTACCCGCTCGCCAGTCAGGATTAATTCAGTAAACCCCGCGGAAGAGATACCGATCAGATGGTTAAAGAATGGACTAGACAGGGTCCCCAGGAACATATCAACAAGTTCTCTATCAGAAAGAGGTGGCTGCACTCTTCCGGCCAGATCATGCCACTTCTGGGCGTACTCCTTAAATCCCTCACCTGAGGCCATTCCCATACTCTGTAGCTGAGTACGGGTTGGCGCCAAGTCAGAGTTATACTGATATTGGCGATAAAAAGCAGCTGCCAGATCCTCCCAACTATGTATCTCTGACCTTTCCAGCTTGTAAAACCAGTCTAGCTGAGTGCCAGACAGGCTATCTTGAAAGAAGTGTACCCAAAGGTTTCTGTCGGAAGTATGAGGTTGGATTCTTCGGACATACGACCTTAGGTGCATTTTTGGGCAAGACAGCCCGTCATATCTTGCAAAAATTGGCACTTTAAACTTCGGGGGGATCACAATTCCAGCAATTAATCCCAAATCTTCGAAATCTAAGCCGGGAACTCTCTGCAGCTCCATAGCTGCCAACCTGTCTTCCAAGCTTTTGTACTTGTCATCGGCCAGCGGGTATTGTTGCTCTGAGTAGTCTTCGTCTTCTTCAGCCTCTTCTTCTTCAGCTTCGGATTTAGACGGTACCGCAGCCCCTTTTCCCTTGCTGGTTCCTTCTTCAGACGTAGGGGGAAATTCAAGAACTCTTCTGGCTTCTCCCTCAAACCTTCTTCCTAGGGTAGCCATCCCGACTCTTTTCTTCTTCTTTTTCACTTGCTCTTTGTTCCCAAGCATGGCTTTTAGATCCTCCTGACCCTTTGCCAAGGTCATCAGGAGATGTTGAAACTGTGAGTTTTGAGACTGCAAATCCTTGACCGTCTGTTCGAGATCCATCTTACTGAAATAAACAACAGAAAGATAAGGAAACCTGGTGTAGAGACCTGCTTATGCGCATGATGAATGATATGCTTATTTATGCAATGCATTCAAGGATTTAGAAATTCACAATTGTTGCAGACAAAAAGAACACACGTCATATTAATAAGAAGAAATTTTGTCAGTACATAAATGCCCCATGGGCCAAATATTACAAAAAAACTTCTCAAGGTAAAAAGACGTTGCACATCCTCTTTGGTGCGATGTAGGTGTTGAGGGTTTCTTCCTCATGGAGTCGGCGGGTGAGCTCCAAAACCTTCTTCTCACTGGCGTAGAAGCTGGCTTCAAAAGTATTCCGTTCCTCCTTGAGTTGGATCCAACTCTTCTACATCTCCTCCCATGATGTTGGCATGTCAGGATATAGGATGGTGTAGGGAACCTCTCCTTCCTTAACGGGCTCTTTAATCACAGGGAGAACATGAGGGTAAGGCATCATTAGACTCTGGGCTCGGGTTCGTACCCACTTGAGATAAGGCTCAAGAGGGATGGAGTTCTTGTGCCCCAATGTCTTGCTATCTACCTTGTTAGGCATCCTCCAAGCTTTGATGAATCTTTGGCGAAGTCCTTGCGCATCGTTGTCGAAGTCAAAAACTAAGTCAGGAATCAGCATGTCATGAGGGTCATCCCTCCGTGCATATCCAAATTGTCTCAAAGCTAGACAAGGGTTATAGGTAATGCCTCCCCTAATGCCAAGTAATGGAACATTAGGGAACTCTCCACAACGATCGACGATGATGACATTTTCTCTGGACCGAGAACACCAATGTACATCAGAGTGAGTGAGGGTCATCAACCGTTGTGACCACCTTAAGCCTTGGTCATTCTTCAAGACAGATTGTGGAAGGTGCGAAATAAACCACCTTGCAAGGAGAGGAGTACAACACATGAGAACACCCCTCTTTCTCATTGTTCGTGTGTAAAATGAGTGGAGGATGTCCCCAAGTAATGTTGGTATTGGATTTCTGGATAGGAAGATCTTGACGGTGTTGACATCTATAAGCTGGTCAGGATTTGGGAACAGGACCAACCCATAAATGAGGAGTGCCACAATCTCTTCAAAGGCTTGTAGGTCCAATGAATTCCAAGACTCTTGTGCCTTCTCCAACAAGAATTTTTCTAAGAAGCCTTTGACACCGCTTCTAGTTTCCCAATGCCCCTTGATGTCAGATGGTTGCAAGTGTAGTGCTTGAGCAACATCTTCAGGCTTTGGTTCTTTTTCCGTACCGTTGTAGGGTAGTTGATTAAGAATAGGAATTCTCAGGAGTTGAGAAAATTCCTCCAAAGTGGGCACCAATTGGTAGTCGGGGAAAGTGAAACAGTGGTGAAGGGGGTCAAAGAACTGGAACAACACCTTTACCATGTCCTCTTCAATGTTGGTGTTGACTAGGCTGAGCAGTCTACCATGTCTTTCACTGAAGGGAGAGCTTTCTGGAATTCTGGATGTGAGCTCCTTGAGTTGAGGAGGGATTCTCACAAGGTTGACTTGGATAGTTTTCCTGCGAAGAATTTCCATGACCTACAAAACGAGAACAAAGATGAAGATCTAAACCCTTGAAATGGTTAGTGAATGCATATGATGCTTTATGATGTTCATGATGTATGCATAACATATGTACAAGCAATTCACACAGAACCCTAGTTTCAGGCTTGCATGGGGTTTCATAGGTAAGTACCCTCTTGAGTGTAGTTGGCTTAAAAACCTGTCCTATAAATAGTAATCGGGTTCTAAGGAGCTCAATATCATTGGATTGTTTTCCATGTTCATTGTTTTGGTTTAGCCACTTAACTAGCGACCAAAATATTCCAAGAAAACAACCCTTAATGAGTGTAGTATCGAGTATCTACCAACTTCGGACTGCACCAAAGCCGGTCATCTCACTACCCCTAATAAAAGGCCAAGATGGTCAAGTAAGATTCTAGGTCATTAGTGCTTAGTGACATCACTCAGCGGCCCCGTACTCTCCTTGATTGAACTCAAGGGTTACCGGTACTCACAAATATGTCGCACTAATATAGCTATTGCTTCAACCGTGTCGGTATACCCCGCACAGTTTCCACAATGTATTGCTATCTATGAATGTTTCCCCAAATCCGGGTGTAGGATCTCAAGCCCAAACAAGAGAACCAAGATATAAAGCAATCAAAGCAAACAATTAGTCATGCAAGAGGGTGATCTAAACCCTAAGGTTACTCCACTTTCAAATTGTCCCCAGCAGAGTCGCCAGTTCTGTGATACAGTGGGAGAACTGACTTGGGTTTTGCGTTTGTTTTCGCAAATGTTTCGGTTTAGCAAGAGTCGCCACCGACTTTTTATTTTATCCTAAGGAAAGGTTAAAAAGCACAGCAAAAACCTTTGAGATGTTTTCTTGGGTTCGGGGAGTAGATTATAGAAAGGGAAGGTATTAGCACCCTTTCTATCCATGGTTATCCATGGGCTCTTAGTTACTTGCTTAGATCACTTGCCTTGCATTTTTAATTGTTTGAAATGGTGCTTGCAATTGTTTGAAATGGTGCTTTGTGTGTGGGTTTGAAAATGTTTTGAAAAAGATGTCTTGTCTAGGCAACCCTTGTAACAATTCTTTACTCGAATGTTTTACAAAAGGTGTTTGTCTTTTTGAAAAGATGTTTCAAGGTTTTGAAAGTTGTTTTGAAAGTTTGTGTTTGTGATGTGTGTTTTGAAAAATGGCAAGGATTTGCAAGTTGATCAAGTAACCAAGAGTTATCTACTCTAAATTTCTCAAAGATCTTTCCTATGTTTTAACCCTTTTAACAGTATTGTTCCACCATTGCATTTGGTGGACAATCTTGTGTTAGGATGTTAACGGGACGGGCGTGGGTCATCGTTTAGACCATGAATGCAATAGTGCCAAGTGTCTTTGGCAAATTTTCCTTTAAGGGACTTGATCATTTTTAGGCAACTTTCGAAAGCGTCATCGAGGGACTATGATCATTTGAATTGTTTTATTTTGCCAAAGAAACTCAACATGCAACATGGCCCATTATTGAAGGCAACAAGTGGAGTAACCCTAAGGGTGCAAGTGTGATTGGTGTTGTCCATTTTCATGCTTTGTTGTCTTTGAATTAGGTCAAGCTATTTGTTATTTGATTTTCGCATACAAACCCTAAGTCTATCATGGCATATTTAGAAAGCTTTAAAATGCGGAATTTAAAGTCCTAAATTATTACAACGCAATTATGGGGATGGGGGTACAAATGTTCAAATGGGGATATTTAGCAAGAAATTTAAATCTAAACTATTACAATCCAAATTGAATATACAAGTTATTTAATTGTACAATAATTAAATAAATACAATAAATATGCAAAATGCACAAAAATGGTTTTATATGTATGTAAAAGTATTTTTCATGTGACATATAAACAAAAATAAAAAAGGTTAATTTTTGGGTATTTTCATGATTTAGGGCAAAACCCTAATTTTCTAAATAAATAGTATTTATTATTTATTATATACAATATTTATTAATTATATACAAAAATAAATAAAAGAGAAGTATATTTGTAAAAAGTAAATTTTTGAGGTCAAATATTAATAAAATAAAAAAATGTATTATTTTTATGTTTTTATCCTAAATATTCTAATAAATAAATATAAGTATTTATACTATGTATTAAACATATTAAATATATACAAAAATAAAATATTTATTATTTATAAAAAAAGTATATTTTAAGGAAATGTTTTCAAAAGATAAAATAAAATAAAATTAGAAAGTAAAATATATTTTGTATTATTTTTTAGTATTTTAAATAAAAAGTATATATATATATATATATTTATTTACACGCATATATCAAATAAAACAAATAAATGCCTAATAAATGCAAAAAAAGGTGAAAAAATATTTTTAATATTTTTTATATTTGAGCAAAAAATAATAAGTCAAAGCAAAAAAGAAAAAATGCAAAATGACAAATATTTCACATAATGGGCCAGGGGGTGAAAATTGAAAAAGGGGGTACAAAAAGCAAGTTGACTCAGGCCCAGCCCAAGTCAACTCTGTCTTCAACCTCCAGCAACCTTGAACAACAAAAACGCGCGTTTCCTTGCTTGATTCTGATATGTCTGCGATCGACCTAATGTGTAACGGTATCTTAACTGCAAGTGCACAGTCTATCGCGGTAGTAATAAAAGGATGTCGAACCCACAGGGACTTCGTAATCACTCTAGTGTTGTAAAACAGGTTAGTTTAGCTAAGGCGAAAATTTGTCACGTTGGTTTTTTTTAGAAGTTTAAAACTAAAGGGAAACTAAATTCAATTAAGGGAATTAATATTAAAGCGGTCGGAGTGTAATGATTTGAACCTATGCGAATTAAGTTGTACCTAAGCATATAAAAATGTTTAACTTAATTATTCTGTAGTACTTATCAGTTTAAAAACCCTCGATTCACACTCTCGTGGTCTTACCTCGGATCATACTCCTAAAGCCAAATGTCTGCTCTCGCTAGTCCATAAGTGTTTAGAAAGCATCTTTTTGAAAACTAAATAAGTCTAATTCATTTTAAAGCGCTCTCGCTGTATTTAAATCGAATGCCTAACTTTAGCTATCCGGTTAAAACCTCACACTCTCGTGGTTTTAATTTCTCCTTATTTCACTTTCTTTACTCTCGTAATAAAAAGCTTAATTTTTTAATTATAAAAAATCACGGCCAGAAATTAAGTTAATTAAAGTTTTAGCTTAGAAAAACATTAATTTTCGGTTATTTCATCACACCCTGACTACGGGTATTTAGCTACTCATAGTACTAGGAATTAAAAGGCAGGAAATAAATTCAGAAAATAATAACGCATGCATAATAAATAAAGAATAGAAATATAACATAAATAAAATTTGCAATAATATCAAATACAATAAAAAAATCAAATACAATAAAAACCTGAAAAGCAATAAAATCCGAGATCCTTCTTCCACAAGTCGGCAAGATTGGAACGTCGGAATGAAAATTTAGATGGACGAAGTTCGGAAATAAAATCGAGAATAAAATTTGGCAGAGCTTCCGCAAGGTTTTTGTGAACTCAAAACTCCTTCCTTTTTCTTTCTAAGTCTAAGCTATATATAGAGAGTGAAACTACGGTTGAAAAAATATTTGAGTTCCTAAATTCTTGGTTTTACTGAGTAAAATGAGGAGAAAGTGGCATTTGGAAGTTGGAGAGAATTTAGGCACGTAGCAGAGCTTTGCTTGACCACTTCATTTTGCTTTACCACGTTCTGTTGCTTGACCACGTTCAAATTTAATACATATAAGCTTGTTACGGGCGTGGCTGGGGCGTTACACTCAATTTTCATAAGCTAGCGTGTTACGGTCGTGGCTGGGGTGTGACGACCGTCACACTCTTCTGAAGCGCCTTACGGTCGTGGCAGCTGTGTGACGACCGTAACATCAGAAGAAAATGGATTTCTTGACAGATTTATCTTTTCTCTTTGGTCTTTGGTTGCAATCTCGCGCATTTCACGTTTCTTCTTGGTTTGAGCTGAGATATGTTGTACCTGCATAAAACCATACAGAACTCGGAATATTCGAGAGTTAATCGGGTAAATATGACATAAAACGGATAAATTTTATGGTAAATATATGATATGATTTCGCGTTATCAAATCCTCCCATGCTTAAACCTTTGCTTGTCCTCAAGCAAATAGTCGTAAAAAATCGGACAAGTGTTCGCTAGGCGCACGTGCACGACATACCTTTTGTTTTCAAGATAAAACACAGGAAACCAATCATTAGTCGGCCGATACTTGAGTAAAACGTCAGTGATATTGCAATGACACAATTTAGTCGTGTATTTCCATCTTAACAAACCGCTTAATCGTTTCGTCATATTTAAACCTTGATCCTCGCGTGCTTTTTCGCCCGGTTTCGTTCTGGCGCAATCACATTAAGCCCTTTATCTTTTCACACGCGTAGTGGAGTAGCCGGTTAGTGACTTTGATCCTATTTCTATCGCGGGGTCTGGTACACGGATGCGGTTACCCTGGATTTTTCCAAATTGGAGGTTGCGGGGGATCGAGCCGTAGCACGCCCTACCAAGTTCAGAACCAGATACCTCTGAACCAACCTTCAATGGACTTCTTCTCTTATACTTATGTCTCATATGCGATCTTTGTCTTTTGGCACAAGATTTTCTTTGTTTAGCATCGAGATGAGAAGATTAGGCATCAAACACTTATATTCATCGGCTCCCCACGTGGTTTGTGTCCAGACGGTGCTGACTGCTAGTATAAACTACTAAGGGTTACTTCAGAACTTAAAAATCGAGGTGTACATATAACGTCTCATTTAGACGGGTTGCATAAGTAGGATGTTCACGGTGTCATGGTCGTATTGATTTTGTTTACTCGTTCTCGTCTACCTAACTAGGTTTCCGTTTTAAGGCAGGTATGTCGAGCTATGCGAGCGGAGAAATTTTTGGTATGGCTTAAAATACGGGGAAAACTTGAAAAACTTGAAAATATCATAGAATAACCATAAATTTACTGCAACATGAAGGAAATATAACGTCTCTCCCACACTATATCAGACATTGTCTCAATGGCTTGATATAAGTAAGGAACGAATACAAATAGAAAACTGACGGAAAAGGGAAATAAATGAAATACAAAAACAAAAGAAAACTACTGGTGGCCTCTGCCTCTGCTACGTGTGCGGGATCGCCGGGTAGGTGTGGCCTCGAGGTCGGTATCATGCGATCCAAGAGCGGTGACGTCCATGCGTAAGGCGTTTAGCTCGGAGAAAACCTCGTCCAGCTTCTCGTTGACATTGCGCTGCCCGCTCAGGATTTGGACGTTTTGCGCATGTAGAGTGTCATACTGCTCCTGATGCTTTCTTTCAAGAGCTACAGCCATCTGATTTTGCTGATGGAGGGCTCTGAGGACGTCCTCCATAGTAAAAGGAGGTGGTGCAGAAGAGGACTCAGGAATGTCGGGAGCAGGTGTTTCGCGGTCCAATTCCTCCTGGATCTCGTCAGTAGGAGCAGCTGGCTGGGCATCGGGCACGGGAGCATGGCCGTCAGGGGCATCAAATAGCCAATTGGCTCGGTTATTCGGATCGATACGGTCCCTGCAAGGCAAAACAATGTTATAATAAACGACGTTACGGATCACTGGATGGAACCGACCGTCGTCCCGTTCGTAAATGAGATGAGCCGATTTGCAATGGTCTAAGGTAAGCAAGACAGGTGCTCTGGAAGGCAGATGGGTAAGGGTGTCGCCATGATTCAGGGCCAATGCAATAGAAGTGACAAGCCCTCAGAAATAGAAGGGTTTGCCGCCGCGAGTGCAAATAGAGTGAATATGGGCTAAGAGGAATGGTGCGGCATTGATTTTCTGATTAGTAAACGCACATTGCATGAAGAACGGCTCTTTGGAGTTAAGCTTGTGGTTACTATCCCTTGCAAAGATGGTGTTGGATAAGATGCGGTGGAAGTAGCGAATGGCGGGGTTGTGGATTTGGGTAGCATTGAGGTGATCGTAGGAGTTAGCCCGATTATTGGTCAAGCTATGCCAAAGGTTGGAGGATTCCTCATGAAAGGTGTCAGGCACACGTAGGTGAGCGCCTTCATCAGTACAAAAGTCTAGTAGGCGGCCGAATGCATTCTGAGAGATATCGTATTCGGTGCCGAGAATGCGGAACCTTACCACACCGGTAAGTTGATTTCTTGGGCCATTCGGAGTGATGTAGCAAAATGAACTGAGGAACTCAAGGGTGAGATTCTCGTACGTTGGTTGGGGCTGGCTACATAGGGTCCAAAGGTTGACATTCTGTAGGAGGTTTTGGACACTTTCAAGTAGCCCAAGGTCTCGGAGGCAGTCAATGTCGACGAACCTCGTGGGATGGATGCCTCGGCGTTGGAACTTCAGGAACCTTGTGCGCTGGGTTTCACCTGCTTCGCCATCGCGTAGGTAGATGCCTGGGATTTGTTGGTTGATGTTTGCCATTTTTGGAATGCTAAAGCGTTAAGAGATAGTGGGTTTGGGTTGTGGGATGAAGTTTGTGAGGTATCGGTTTTGAGATGTATATAATGATGAGGGAAAAATATTGGGAAGGATGAAATTTAATGGAGAATGAAGGTGACTTAATGGATGAAACGTAATGGGAAGGTTTTGAAATAGTGGAGAAGAGGGAAGGTTTCAGAAGAGGCGCTACTGTCTGCTACAAGGGTTACTGATGTAACCCGTGTTACGGTCGTAACACAAGGATGACGATCGTAACACGCTAAAAGGCGTGTGACGAACGTAAGAGGGATGTGACGAGCGTAATGACTGCAAAATGTGCAATTTCTTAACAGACTGTGCTGTATCAAGTCTGCAACATTCTATCTCTACACAAAGGCATTTTAACAGCAATATAAATTCAATGGTATACCAAGAAAATGCAGGCATATATGTTCCAAAACATCACACCATCAGTGATTAGAGTAAAAACCCGCAATTCATGTAAAGCAGTATAATTTGTGCAGAGGAATCTAGCAAACAAGTATTTAAACAACTGAAACGAATGATTTCGTAAAAGTGCATGTTCAACAACATAAACTCAAAAATTACATAAAGATAAAATTGTTCTGAATTTAAATGAAACTGAAAGTGTGCAGGAATTGGAAACTTCCTAAAAACAAAACAAAATGAAATATAAAAACTGCAGCTGCCATTCGTGACTTCATCCAAGCTTCGCTTTAATTTCTTCGAGTGAATTATGAATATGATAAAACTGCTCCACTGTTATGTCGGTTAATCCCATTATTTCCAGATGCATGCTTTTTATCTCATCTTTTAAGCCATTAATGTTAGTCTGGTAAGTATTAAGCGTGGTGGAAATTTTGTTAAGGTTATCAGTATAATCCTTAGTTGTTGTTTCAGGGGCTGCATGGGCTTCCGCCATGTTGACATTTTCGTAATAACCAGGAGGAGTCTCCGGGTCACCCATATCGGACATAATATCATCAAAGATTTGGTAATCTTGCGGTGTCTCAGGTGTAGGAGGTTGGTCGGGCAGGTTTAGCTCATAGAGCCAGTTGTCACGGTTGTGGACGCTCACTTTGTCATGGTTAGGAAGGGTAAATAAGTTTACAACTTCATCTCTTATCAGATAATCATAAGGTGGGTAAGCATGGTTTGCAATCATTCGGCAGTTAAAGCAAAAAGCAAGATTCATGGGACGGATCGTACCAAAATGCGGGCACCTATTCAGCTGGTGTCTTAGGCCGAGGGCATGTGCAATCATTGTGACCAGGCCACCTATGATGATTGGTTCATCAGGGTTATCTATAATGCGGTAAAAAGTTTGCATCAGGAAGGGTACGTCATTAACGGGGTGGCCTTGGTGCATACAATACAATAAAAATATCTCGTCTTTGGACACGGCAGTCTGGTTCTCCTCTTTCCCAAATACAGTATGGGCTAGCATCTTATGGAAGTAGCGGATAACAGGGTTATGAATTTCATCGTTATCCATATTATCCGGGTCGAGGTGATAATTACCAGTCAAGGTGCCCCAAAAATAGTCTAGCTCAATGTCCATTAGCTCAACCTGGGTAGTGGAAAAGGAAAAAGGGCCGCTAGGAAATCCTAACAAGTCAACTAAGTCCTTTTGATTGTAAACAAAATTAATGCCGAAGAGACGGAAACTTATGAATCCTTTACGGGTTCTTTTCCCGTGTTCTGGTAAATGGACTAGGGAGCTTAGGAATTCGAAAGTGAGCTCATGGTAGGTAGCAAACCTAGTTTTAATAAGGGTTTTTCCCACCCTAACTGGTTAAAAAAGTACATAACACTATCTAATATACCTAGGGCATTCATAGTGGGTTCATCATGATAAAGTGTTATGCCAATGTTTCTTTTAGACAATTCCTCGAATTTTCTTTTCTGGTTTATACCCCTAAAGGTGGTTTCTAAGAAATTATGTTGCTTTGGTTCCATGGGTATTGTTAGGGAAACTAGTCAGAAGAGAAGGTGCAAAAGAAACAAAAACTTTTCAGAAATCCTGTGGCAAGTAAAATTATTTTTGAAATTAGCAGCAGTTTTCATGAAAATTATAACATAAGAAAGAAAATGAAAATGAAACTTTAAATAGAAATAAATGCAAAAATGAAAAGAATAATAAATAACAAATAGGTGGGTTGCCTCCCACTCAGCGCTGTTTTTAATGCCAAAAGCCTGACATAGTGCCTAGCAGATTTATTCGGGTGAAATATCGGGTAATTTTAAAAGTCTTAGACTATTCGTATAGTCTCTATTTTCAATGTTGTTGTATATTTTTAACCGCTGCCCGTTTACTATAAACGGGTCAGTGTTTCTACCCTTGATTTCTATCGCTCCGCTAGGAGACACTCTCATAACTTCATATGGACCTGACCATCTCGATTTTAATTTACCAGGGAAAAACCTAAGTCTTGAGTTAAATAATAGCACGACATCTCCCACACTAAATTCTTTCCTAACTAAACGCTTATCATGCCATTTTTTAGTTCTTTCTTTATATATTTTAGCATTCTCGTAAGCATCTAGTCTTAACTCTTCTAATTCATTTAAATCCAGGACTCGTTTTTCTCCCGCAGCAGTGTAGTTCATGTTGAGCGTTTTAATTTCCCAATACGCTTTGTGTTCTAATTCTACTGGGAGGTGACAGGATTTTCTGTATACGAGCTTGAAGGGTGTAGTCCCTATAGGGGTCTTGTAGGCCGTCCTATAGGCCCATAAAGCTTCGTTGAGCTTTGATGACCAATCCTTCCTGGTTGTGGCTACAGTTTTTTCTAAGATCTGCTTAATTTCTCTGTTCGATACTTCGACTTGTCCACTGGTTTGTGGGTGGTATGGCGTCGCTATACGATGTTTTACTCCATACTTAAAAAGTAATTTGTCGAATATTCTTGAGATGAAATGAGAGCCACCGTCACTGATGACGAGTCTCGGTACACCGAATCTCGGAAAAATTATGTTTCTAAAGAGTTTGATTACTACTCGGGTGTCATTTGTAGGAGAGGCTATGGCCTCGATCCATTTTGAGACATAATCAACCGCGACGAGTATATATTTGTTTCCAAAAGAAGATGGGAAGGGTCCCATGAAATCGATTCCCCATACGTCAAAGATTTCTACTTCTAGTATTCCCCTTTGAGGCATTTCATCGCGTCTTGAAATATTGCCGGTGCGTCGACACCGATCGCAATTTCTAACAGCGATGTGGACGTCTTTCCACAGATTAGACCAGAATAGGCCAGCTTGTAAGATCTTTGCACAAGTTTTGGAGATGCTTGCGTGTCCCCCGTAAGGAGATGAATGACAGTGGGAAATGACATCTTCTATTTCTTCCTCGGGTATGCATCGACGGAAGATTCCGTCTGGTCCTCTTTTAAACAGTAAGGGCTCGTCCCAATAGTAATGTTTGAGGTCGTGGAAGAATTTCTTTTTCTGTTGGTAAGTAAGATCTGGTGGGAGTGCGTTTGCAGCTAGATAGTTAACTATGTCAGCATACCATGGCAGTCCCATGGTTGCATGGATTGCTTTTACGGCTTCCTCGGGTTTTGGTTCAATTAGGTTGAAATGAGCTAGGTCGTTCCTTATTTGGGTTATCAGATGCTCATATGGAAAATCGTCGTTAATCGGCACTTGTTCGGGTTTTATATCTTCCAATCTTGACAAGTGATCCGCTACGACGTTTTCGGTCCCCTTTTTATCCTTAATTTCTAAGTCAAAATCTTGCAAAAGAAGGATCCATCTGAGGAGCCTTGGTTTTGCATCTTTCTTATTTAATAGATATCTTATAGCAGCGTGGTCTGTGTAGATGATGATTTTCGCTCCTACTAGATAGGAACGGAATTTGTCAAGCGCGAAGACGACTGCTAATAGCTCTTTCTCAGTCGTGGCGTAGTTCATTTGGGCTTGATCTAGCGTTCTGCTAGCGTAGTAAATAGCGTGTAGCTTCTTGTCTTTCCTCTGTCCAAGAACTGCGCCTACGGCGTAATCACTCGCGTCGCACATGATTTCGAAGGGTAAATTCCAATCGGGCGGTTGCATGATTGGTGCGGTGATAAGGGATGATTTTAGAGTTTCAAACGCTTTATGACAATCATCGTCGAATATGAACTCAGTGTCTTTCATTAACAGACCGGTAAGTGGTTTAGTAATTTTTGAGAAATCTTTAATGAATCGTCGGTAAAAACCGGCGTGTCCTAAAAAGCTTCGTATTTCTCTAATGGTCTTAGGTGGTCGGAGTTCTTTTATGACTTCTATTTTGGCTTTGTCAACTTCAATCCCTTTATTAGATATGACATGTCCTAGCACGATTCCTTCTCTGACCATGAAATGGCATTTTTCCCAATTGAGCACGAGGTTTACTTTTACGCACCTTTCTAAGACTTTCTCTAGGTTTGACAGACATCCTTCGAAACTTCCCCCACACACTGAGAAATCATCCATGAATACCTCCATGATGTTGTCTATAAAATCTGCAAAGATTGCCATCATACATCGTTGGAAGGTAGCTGGGGCATTACACAATCCGAAGGGCATTCGTCTATATGCGAACGTTCCACACGGACACGTGAAAGTAGTCTTTTCTTGGTCGTCAGGGTGAATGGGGATTTGAAAGAATCCGGAGTAACCGTCTAGATAGCAGAAATAGGAATGTTTGGCTAACCGTTCTAGCATTTGATCTATGAAGGGTAGAGGAAAATGGTCTTTACGAGTGGCTTTGTTTAATTTTCTATAATCTATACACACTCTATGTCCATTGACTACTCTTTGAGTTATTGGTTCGCCTTTCGCGTTCTTAACAACGGTGATACCTCCTTTCTTGGGCACCACGTGTACTGGGCTCACCCACTTACTATCAGAGATCGGGTATATAATTCCAGCTTCCATAAGCTTTATAATTTCATCTCTGACTACTGTGCTAAGAATCAGGTTAATCCTTCTTTGAGGTTCTCTAAAGGTTTTACAATCCTCTTCTAGCAAAATACGGTGCATACAAATTGAAGGACATATTCCTTTCAAATCAGATATGTTATACCCTAGTGCGGTTGGATATCTTCTTAGGACGCCTAAAAGTTTTTCAGTTTCGAGCTTCCCTAAGTTGGAGTTTACTATTACTGGTCGCGTGTGTTCGATATCAAGGAATTCGTATCTTAGATTCTCAGGTAAAATTTTTAATTCTACACTGGGGTTCTTCGTGCATGGCATATGATCGGGCGTGAGTGCTAAGCTTTCGTTTAGACTGTCATCGTTTTTGAATATTGGAGGGGTTTGGATTTCTATTATCTCAGAATATTTTGTCTGTTCTGCTTCCATTTCCCTTACGCACTCGTCAATGACATCTATAAGATGACATGTGTCATTCATGGCTGGTGCTTGTAAGAATTGAGTAAGGATGAATTCCACTTTTTCTTCCCCAACTTCGAACATTAGTCTGCCCTTCTTTACATCAATTATAGCTCCGGCGGTGGCTAGTAAGGGTCTTCCTAGTATGATAGGGGTAACTGAGTCTTCGGTTATGTCCATGATGATGAAATCGGTAGGGATATAGAATTGACCTATTCTAACTGGAACGTTTTCCAGTATACCTACAGGGTATTTAACCGATCGGTCGGCTAATTGGACGGACATTTTCGTGGGTCTGAGTTCTCCCATCTCTAGCTTTTTGCAGATAGATAAGGGCATGTGTTGTACCCCAAAATTTGCCCTCCCATATTCATCAAGAAATTGCCAAGTCAAGGTCACAAAATTCCCCAAGGGTTGTGCAGCTCAACTGTCTCCTATACAGTCAAAACTAGGGTTTGAGTTCTGGTCAAGCAAATGAACTTTTCAAAGACCCAATCAGGCCTCACATGCTTAAAAAGATGGTCAAGTGTCTTCATGTCAAGTTTCAAGGCATTCAGCTCAAAATTGCACAGTCAAAACCCTAAATTGCACTACAGTCAACTGTAGGGGCAAAATGGTCATTTGACAGTCAAAAGTTCAAATTTTTGGTCAATATATCATTTTGAAGCCACAAACATCATTTGATCAATGCTTGATCATGATTCTCAAAATTTGGCTCAGAAATCATCCAAGATGCAAAAGTTGCTATATTTGGACAGTTGAAAAAAGTCAACTGAAATTGACCAGGGCATAACTTTCACATGGATTCTCAGAAAAATTCCATCCAAAGCTCATTTTGAAGAGGAAGACATTTCCTACAATTCATCTTCATGTTCCAAGTCCAAGAAATGCTCTCACAAAAAGTTATCAATTTCAACATTATAGGTCATTTTCAAAAGTCAACAAAAAGGGACTTTAAGTCAAAGGCCATAACTTGAGATTGGTAAATAAAAATGACATGGGACCAAAGGAATTGGTTAAAGGACTCAAAGACCTTTCCAAAATGTCCAAGAACATGTGAAAAGCTTAAAAATTGACCAAGTTATGCCTTGTGGAAGTTGGGAAATTTTTGGAAATTTTTGAAAGTCAACATTGATGCAAAAGGCCTAAAAATGCAAATGGGCCCATTTTTCTTCCAAGATTCTTCATGCCAAGCCTATGCACGACCATTAGGCCCAAAGGGAAGTATTTTCATATTTTTTAATTATTTATTTGAATTTATATCAATATTAATTCATTTAAATTATTTTAATATGTGAAAAATATAAAATTGACCTAAACAAATCTTTTTATGCATGATTTGAACTTGAGATTTCGTGCACATGCTAATATAGAAGGTTTTGGCTTGATTGAAACCTAATTGACACAAAAACCATGAAAAAAGATATGAAAAAGATTTTCCAAAATCAAATATGTGAAATCATCAATGCATGAGATTTTGTACAACTTTCTTGACCTAAAAGTCTCTATACATACTCAGCATCACAACCCTAATGATCTTAGACTGCAAGCTGCGCCCAAAGACCCTTCACAAACTTGAGAAATTTCTCCAAAAATCCAAAACTGAAATCAGTTCTAGGAGGCGATTCAAAGCGCAAGTTTCATTCCAATAGCATCCTGAGACCTTCTTGAACATTTCTCAATCATAAACAACAAGCAAAACGCCTTGAATTGGTATCAGGAACTCAAACTGTACCAAGAATTTTTTGAAATCGTATAGCATTTTTTAAGCACTTTTACAGCATTCTATTCATTGCATCATGTTTGTTTTGAGTTTCTGAAACTAACCCTTATGCTTGATTGAAGTTTTACATGTTGTACGCGAATTCACCATGATCGAAATTTAGGTTTTCAGAGTTCTTGATTTGGGGTTTCTCACCCAAGGAACAATTGGGACTCAAGATTAAGACCATTGCAATCAGCGTGTTCCCATGAACCAGAAACATACCTCGCGATGGATTTATATATCAAGGAGGGCTATTCGCTATTTTCTTGAATCCCCCCTAATGCAACGTTTCTAAAACCGTTGCCTCTGTGTTCTATTTTGCAGGGGTGGTGAAGAAGAAGAAGTCGTGGCAGCCAATGATTCGTCTATTTGAAATTGCGCGCGTTTTAATTACCACGCGTTGTTTTTGCTTTTTATTATTTTGTTTATCATAATATATCAATTGATTCATACAGCTCAGCTGGCAAACTACCAACGCGTTAACCCTCAAGACCTGGGTTCAAGTCCCAGGTCTGGCAAAAATCTCATATTATTTTTCAATTATAAATCCTATGCAGCTTCAGGAATGCATACGTACCATACGTCCTCTCATCCAAGCGTACACATGCCTGATGGTCCCAGATCAAGGGCTGATATTGAAAGTCCACTATAAGGCAAGTCAATGCGCTGGCACCAAGTTGGAGAAGTCAACGAATCAACTCTTGGTGGGCCAGAATTTCCAGGCCTATACCTCCAATTTTGGGGCTACACCTCACCTTGGTTTGCATATTTTATATTATTATTCTTACTCTTATTTTTTGTTATTTTATTTATTTTATTGTTTTAACATAATTAATTTATTTTTCTACAAAATATAAAAAACATCATAAAAATCCAGAAAATATAAAAAAATATGATATTTATTTTATTGTAATTATTTTCATCAATAAATTAATATATGTAAATATTTAGTTTAATCAGGTTATAGTTTTAATCTTTTTTAACAAAAAATCCAAAAAATAGAATTTAGGTTTAAATAACTTTTGATTTTCTTTTTTTAATTTTCCTTTTTTTCAGAATAACAATATTATTTATTTATCATTCTATTTTCATAAATTAAAAATTGTACATAAGTTAATTTAGAGTTTAATTTAGGTTTTAATTTAAATCTTTCATAATAAACTTAAAAAATATTAGAATTAGGGTTTAGCATTTTAATTTTAATTAATTTTTTCCTTTTTTCTTTTAAATCTAAAAAACACAAAAAATAACAAAAACATTTAATCATTTAATTCTTAATTCTCATTAAACTGTTAATATTTTGCAAAAGGGTCCAACGCCCGTCGTTACTCATTTAATTTCGCATGATTTATTTTTATCGTTCATTATAATTCTGTAATTGTCCCAAAGCATTGTAATTTACGTTTCTCGCACTTTTATTTATCGCTTTATTTATTTCTCCGCTAAATCGGGTCCAGTTTAATTTTGGCGATGTGGACCCGCGCCATTTGTAATAGTTTAGATTTATTTCCTCGCAAAATATTTAACTGTTAACCAAGCATGAAAGAATGAATGTCTTAATAAAATCAAGCGTAGATCACAACAAACATGACAAGACAAATAACTGAAACATGACGCACAATTCGCACACACCACCCCTAGGGTACGCCTCACTGTTGCCTTTCGAAAGGTGGTCGTCGAGTAGAGGACGTCTTAGTAAGTCCTCATGATCCGGGAACCTGGCATGAGGGTAGCTTCTAAGGTGTCTTCCCATTGCTCTGGTGATCACCAAGTCCCTAAAACTCGAATTGACCCGAATACCTCCAACGGTGGTGCTACCTACCTCTCAATGGTGGGATGGCACTACTTTTAAGGACATCTACACAGACGAATTCCTTAGGGTAGGTAGGTTCTCAAGGATACTTGCTCTAATCTCAAAACAAACTCAAAAAGACTTTTCACTAACACATTTTCAAAAGCTTTCAAAGCAAATTTTTCAAACACTCTGACGTATGAGTCGATCTGAAATTTTTCAAAGAAACTTTTTAAACCCACATTGAAAAGCAAGCAAACAATTTTGAAAACACAAATGAGCAAGTATCTAAGAGCCCATGGATAACCATGGATAGAAAGGGTGCTAACACCTTCCCTTTCTATAACCTACCTCCCGAACCGAGAGCAATCTCTTTAAGGAATTTTTCTGTGCTTTTGTCCTTTCCAATTGGAGAAAATAAAAGACGGTGGCGACTCTTGCTTCCGCGACATTTCGCGAACCAGCGTTAAACAGTCAGTTCCAGATCCACCGATCACAGAACTGGCGACTCTGCTGGGGAGTAAAACTTAAAGTGAGGTGTACCTTAGGGCTAGGTCATAACTGTGTTTTCACTTGTATTGATTTGCTTGCTTTAATATTGTGGGTTGCATGGGAGTTACATAGATCCTAACCCGGATCTGGGGATACCCTGTTTAGGTAGCATAAGCTGTGAGGGACCTGTCCGGCGTATACCGACATGGGTGAAGCAGTGGCTACGTTGGTGTGGCGCCTTGGTCTGTACCGATATCCCTCGTGTTGAAACGGGGAGAATATGGGTCTTCCAAGGAGTCATTAAGCACCAACAGACCGTAGAACCTTAAATGACCCAACTTGGCCAATAGAAACAGTAGCAGTATGCTACGCCCATTGAGGCTAAACTCTCGTGATGGTTCTGGCCGCAAGAAAAGATTGCGATGCTGGAGTTATGACCGATTGAGGGTAGTCAGTGATATTGGGATCCTCTAGAACCCGGTTACTTCTGATAGGACAGGTCTTAACCAACAAACTGAAAGAGGGTACTACCCAGACCTCATGCTGGCCTAAACCTTAAGGGCTCTTTTGTGTGACTTGTGTGCCTTCGTACTTGACTATCTGCGTGCTTGTTACCTAACACTTGTTTCTTGCAGGTCTTGTTTATAGTCCTTAACTAGGACTCATGACAGGGTTTACCAAATTTCTTGCAGGTGTTGTTTATAGTCCTTAACTGAGACTCATAACAGGGTTTACTAGATCTCTTGCAGGTTTTGTTTATAGTCCTTAATTGGGACTCATAACAGGGTTTACCTACTTCACCCCATGCATAGCATGACATCATACCATTGCATACCATTGCATACATCCTAACCCATTTTAAGGATCTCAGGGGCTTGTGATGCAGGTCATGATAAATCAAACATCTAGCAAGGGGCAAAGAGGATTTATTTTCCTCTAGCCAAGGTTGTCAGGGGCTATGACCCACTGGATATGGTGAGCCTTTGACCCTTGATGAAGGACTCTCAACAATATGCAGTGCCTTCAGTCAAGCTACCGGTTCCAAATGCTAACAAAGTCTCTCTGTTTACCCCGAGAGGTCCTTGAAAACATTGCATGCATACCATACATCTCATTGCATTGCAGGTATCCCTTTGACAGGTTGCTTACCCTTCTCCGCTGTTTATTTCAGCCGATCGTCATGAATCCTGAATCATCAGCCGAGCAGACTATCAAGGACCTTCAAGCTCAGAACGCCCAGTTCCAAGAGCTGATAATGAATTTGACCCAAGGGCAGCAAGATCTGAAGACTCTGCTCTTGAAGAAGGACAAGAAAAAGAAGAGGACTGTTCTGTTCAGCCCTAGACGCAGATCTGGGAATACACCGCAAGTTGAAACTGGGAGGACAACCCCATCTGTGGGAAAAAGCAGTCATCATGAGAGAGAAGTTCCCAGTCCAGTGGTCTCCGACAACGAGACAGATTTTGATGAAGAGCAGTACCCTCCTGCTGATGACAGATATAAGCAACTGGAGGACAGAATGAAAGCTATGGAGGTTCAACAGGTACCTGGGCTGGATTTCGGAGATCTGGGTTTGTCAACTGGTGTGGTTATCCCTCGCAAGTTCAAAGTACCACCCTTCTCTAGGTACGACGGGGCGTCTTGCCCCAAGCTGCATCTAAGGTCCTATGTTCGAAAGATTCAGCCATATACGGTGGACAAGAATTTATGGATCCACTTCTTCCAGGAGAGTCTTTCAGGGACTCGTCTCGAATGGTTCTATCAGCTGGATGGGACCAAAGTTCGTAACTGGGAGGAGTTGGCTACTGCTTTCTATAAGCAGTATCAATATAATGCCGACCTTGCCCCTACGCGTACCCAACTCCAGGGTATGTCGTTAGGATCAAGTGAAGGTTTTAAAGAATATGCGCAGAAATGGAGGGATCTTGCTGGAAGGGTACAACCACCTCTGACTGATCGGGAGCTTGTCGATATGTTCTTGGGGACCCTGTCTGGTCCATTCTACAACCACCTAATTGGGAATTCGTCTGCTGGATTCACAGATCTTATCTTGACTGGAGAGCGAATAGAAGCTGGCATCCGGTCTGGGAAAATTCAAGAGGCGGCACCTGCTGATAAAAAGCCTCATCATGGAAAGAAAGAATCTAATGCTGTGCACGGTAAAAAGAGCCGTCATGAGACCGGGGCAATCCAGACCTCCAACCCTGGACCTGCTCAACAAGGACAGGGGCAGCAACGCAAAGAGAAACGGCAGTACACCAAACTCAACATGTCGTTGGATCAAGCACTGCAACAAATGTTGAAGGCAGGGTTGATCACCTTAAGGGCTCCTCTCCGGAATCCGAACACTTCTGCTCCCAATTATCATCCCAATGATAGGTGCGCATATCATTCTGATAGCCCGGGGCATACTACCGACAATTGCTGGCCTCTCAAGAATAAGATTCAAGATATGATTGACGCCGAGGAGATTCAGTTTGAAGTGTCTGAGACTCCGAACATAATCACTGCTCCGTTGCCCAATCATTGAAGACCTTTTGTTTATTTGAATTTTTGAGTTGTATTTTTCTTTGCTTATACAAACAATTAATGTCATAGCAAACTCTTTTATTCTATTAATGCATCGCATATGTCTGTTTTGGAAATTAATACAATTATTCTCATTATGTTCAAATATCTTTTCATATTTTTTCTGATGTCAACTCTGGATCTAAGATTCTAAGCCTCTTGAGGGAGGATGACGAAAACGATACCACGATCTTTACAGTATGCTTTTGAACGGACCCCGCTGATGAGGTACAGGCATTGTTTCAATTCCCAAACACTGGAGTTATAAGGAAGATAATCCCTCGTCAACCCCTCTGAGCCAAAGAAGTAGGAGTTTTTTATTTTCGAAAATTGAAACCCTTAATCATAACCTGGGGCAGGGTAGTTCCCTCAGTTGATCCAAGTGCATGACGAATGGCACCGAAGAGATCTTTACAAAACGAACAAAGATAGTGATGGTTCAGAACAATCATAAGGACAGGCAGTCATCATCAAAATTCATAAATGAAAAGCCCAAAAAGTCTAAACCTACTAAGGGGACTTATGAAACTGGGGCATCCCGCTGACTGTAATTCCAAAAAAAGGAAACAGTTCAGGCAAAAAACAGGGATAACAAAATCAAGAAAGAGGTCTCACAAACCCTCAACCAAAGCAAAAAATGACTGCCTAGTCAAAATAAATCATCAATATCCGAACCATCACCGGAAAATCAGAGCAAAGACTCAAACAAGGTCTAACATATGATCAACTGAGTTTAGGTTTGGAGAACATCACGAAGAGCGGGTGGGTATAAATAATTTGAGCCTTTATCCTTTGTTTCTTAAACCGTGAACCAAGCCACGTTATAACCCTTAAAATTCCTAGCTGAAGCATGGGTTAGTTCGAAAGCGTACTGTACGAAAGGTATCCTGACTCCTGAAGGCCTACGGTAAATACGAAGTTGACATCCTGTTCTACAAACATTCGTTTGTTTTTATGAAAGAATGCATTTTCGAAACAGACATAAGCTTTGCATTTTTAACATAACTTTGTTTGCATATGACTTTTTGTTTGAACAGCATAGAAATTCGCATGACGAAAGTCTAATGAACAAGAGTATCTCCAATCAAGGGGCACGGCATGATCATGGTCTACCATCTGGGGCAGTTAAGTCAAGATCCAGAGAATCTCTCAAAAGGCCAAAAAGCCTGGGGCAAGTCTCTGCTTGAGTCACTTGGGGCACTTCAACAACGAATCTTGCACAATCAGACACCTTCTGGCAATATGGCAACACAAGCAGCCAGGGACACCTCCCTGCATTCTAAGAGCGTGGACATAGTCGAAAAAATACTACGCAAAATCAAAGACCCGCTAGGTTGACATACCTAGGCAAAAATAAGGGCTTCCCGGCGAACCAAAAGGGTTCGGGCAAAATGAAGGGATGAAATGAAAAAATCTGTACACCCGGCAAGTCGAAAACCTGAAAAGGCGGCTTGGGCAAAAATGGGTATCCCGGTGGACTGAAAACCCGAAAGGGCGGTCCAGGCAAAAGTTAGGGATTAAAGCGTACGACTATGTCCCGTCATCTTATCATCTGCCTACCAGAAGAAGGTTTGACCCTCAACAACTGTCAGCACGCCACAAGTGCCTCCCCCATAGAAACAGGGGCAATAAAGGGCGGTCTAAGCAATCTGGTTGTTCTATCCCCCAAGACACCAGGGTAAGTTGAAGAACATAACCAATACAGTTCAATACTTCCCCAGGAGAATCTAATCTAATTCCCCCAGGAAAGTTTGAATCATCTCCCCAAGCAGTAAGCTTATCCCCAGTAAGTTACGGAAGCTTACCCCTCTCAAGGCACGAACGCGTCGCCCGGCTTGATTTAAAGAGTTATTTCCTTAACAGGATATAACTGGGTTATCCTCAGCCAAAAGCCACGGAAAGAGCGTCCTCGGCAAAGTATCTTCCTACCCCCAGCGAAGTCTATCAACACTTCCAGCACAACAAGGATATCCTCAGCATAACTCATCAGCGGTATCCCCGGCGGAGTTATCTTCATCAACTCAGCAAAGCATCGCTATCCCCACAGAGTAGCACTCCCCAGCATGATCGCTAGAGTATCTTTTCTCCCGCAGAGCCAAGTTTATTCCTCAACGGAGTTATCTTCTCCTACCGGTATTCTTGCAACAGTCATCCACAGCGGAAGCAAAATCTCTTCCTTAACATCAGCCCAGGATATGACTTCCCGGACATCAGCCCAGGATATGACTTCCCGGCACCCGTCAAGGATTTATTTTCCTAGACGAAAACATACATGAATCATCACATACATCATTATAGCATGCATGTACGCATCGTATCATACAAATCTCATTTATATTGAGAACATCATTTCTTGATCCATATCATGCATTGCATATGACTGACCTTTACCTTTCAGGAAAGATGCAGTTGAAATTCTCAATCATATTTCAAGACCTAGGCCGGTTCAGTTAATCGACTCAAAAGATTTCTTATCCAGTCCAAGGCCTCCTCTAGTCCAGTTAAATCGACTCCAAACAGATTTTTCTGATAAAGACTCAGTAGAAATTCTCTTATGGTCCCCTCTCCAACGGCGTGTGAGGTGGTAATTCCTTCTTCAGATGTTTCCCTCTCCGGCATGAGCGTGAGGTGATATTCTCTTATGGTCCCCTCTCCAACAGCGTGTGAGGTGGTATTTCCTTTTTCAGATGTTTCCCTCTCCGGCATGAGCGTGAGGTGATATTCTCTTATGGTCCCCTCTCCAACGGCGTGTGAGGTGGTAATTCCTTCTTCAGATGTTTCCCTCTCCGGCATGAGCGTGAGGTGATATTCTCTTATGGTCCCCTCTCCAACGGCGTGTGAGGTGGTAATTCCTTTTTCAGATGTTCCCCTCTCCGGCATGAGCGTGAGGTGATATTCAGATGGTCCCCTCTCCAACGGCGTGTGAGGTGGTAATTCCTTCTTCAGATGTTTCCCTCTCCGGCATGAGCGTGAGGTGATATTCTCTTATGGTCCCCTCTCCAACGGCGTGTGAGGTGGTAATTCCTTCTTCAGATGTTTCCCTCTCCGGCATGAGCGTGAGGTGATATTCTCTTATGGTCCCCTCTCCAACGGCGTGTGAGGTGGTAATTCCTTCTTCAGATGTTCCCCTCTCCGGCATGAGCGTGAGGTGATATTCTCTTATGGTCCCCTCTCCAACGGCGTGTGAGGTGGTAATTCCTTCTTCGGATGTTTCCCTCTCCGGCATGAGCGTGAGGTGATATTCTCTTATGGTCCCCTCTCCAACGGCGTGTGAGGTGGTAATTCCTTCTTCAGATGTTTCCCTCTCCGGCATGAGCGTGAGGTGATATTCTCTTATGGTCCCCTCTCCAACGGCGTGTGAGGTGGTAATTCCTTCTTCAGATGTTCCCCTCTCCGGCATGAGCGTGAGGTGATATTCTCTTATGGTCCCCTCTCCAACGGCGTGTGAGGTGGTAATTCCTTCTTCGGATGTTTCCCTCTCCGGCATGAGCGTGAGGTGATATTCTCTTATGGTCCCCTCTCCAACGGTGCGTGAGGTGGTAATTCCTTCTTCAGATGTTTCCCTCTCCGGCATGAGCGTGAGGTGATATTTCCTTTCAGATTATAATTTCCTATAGTTCCCTCTCCAACGGTGAGTGAGGTGACTCCCTTTGATATTATAATGTCCTTTGGTTCTCTTCCTGACACTACGAAGATGGTAATCCTCACCAAGATTTTCTCAACGAGCGTTGTTGAAGTTAAAATCGTCCAAGGTTCACTTATCATTCATGTTAAGGCAGTAACCATCCCTGGTTCATTCATCAGCGTTTGAAGCTCCAGACCCAGCTCCTGTAACCAGTCAGGACATATCTATATCAAGCATCTAAAATCAGCTCCTGCGACGTGTCAGGTACTCATTTTTCTGTTTTGCAGGTATGCAGGTTCTCGCTAAGGAATCTCCTACGCGATCAACGTCCAGATGGCATCTATAAGCCCATCATCCTATCCAAGCAACATCCAAATGGCATCTATAAGCCCATTCCCTCATCCTCATTGCTACTATGTGAGCGCAAATTTCTGGGCACTCTAGTGTCCAATCATCTTCTACCCTCGGATTACGAAAGGCACGTCAGCCAATCTGCATCCTCAGGTCTAAGAAGATTGAACAGGGGCAACTGTTGTACCCCAAAATTTGCCCTCCCATATTCATCAAGAAATTGCCAAGTCAAGGTCACAAAATTCCCCAAGGGTTGTGCAGCTCAACTGTCTCCTATACAGTCAAAACTAGGGTTTGAGTTCTGGTCAAGCAAATGAACTTTTCAAAGACCCAATCAGGCCTCACATGCTTAAAAAGATGGTCAAGTGTCTTCATGTCAAGTTTCAAGGCATTCAGCTCAAAATTGCACAGTCAAAACCCTAAATTGCACTACAGTCAACTGTAGGGGCAAAATGGTCATTTGACAGTCAAAAGTTCAAATTTTTGGTCAATATATCATTTTGAAGCCACAAACATCATTTGATCAATGCTTGATCATGATTCTCAAAATTTGGCTCAGAAATCATCCAAGATGCAAAAGTTGCTATATTTGGACAGTTGAAAAAAGTCAACTGAAATTGACCAGGGCATAACTTTCACATGGATTCTCAGAAAAATTCCATCCAAAGCTCATTTTGAAGAGGAAGACATTTCCTACAATTCATCTTCATGTTCCAAGTCCAAGAAATGCTCTCACAAAAAGTTATCAATTTCAACATTATAGGTCATTTTCAAAAGTCAACAAAAAGGGACTTTAAGTCAAAGGCCATAACTTGAGATTGGTAAATAAAAATGACATGGGACCAAAGGCATTGGTTAAAGGACTCAAAGACCTTTCCAAAATGTCCAAGAACATGTGAAAAGCTTAAAAATTGACCAAGTTATGCCTTGTGGAAGTTGGGAAATTTTTGGAAATTTTTGAAAGTCAACATTGATGCAAAAGGCCTAAAAATGCAAATGGGCCCATTTTTCTTCCAAGATTCTTCATGCCAAGCCTATGCACGACCATTAGGCCCAAAGGGAAGTATTTTCATATTTTTTAATTATTTATTTGAATTTATATCAATATTAATTCATTTAAATTATTTTAATATGTGAAAAATATAAAATTGACCTAAACAAATCTTTTTATGCATGATTTGAACTTGAGATTTCGTGCACATGCTAATATAGAAGGTTTTGGCTTGGTTGAAACCTAATTGACACAAAAACCATGAAAAAAGATATGAAAAAGATTTTCCAAAATCAAATATGTGAAATCATCAATGCATGAGATTTTGTACAACTTTCTTGACCTAAAAGTCTCTATACATACTCAGCATCACAACCCTAATGATCTTAGACTGCAAGCTGCGCCCAAAGACCCTTCACAAACTTGAGAAATTTCTCCAAAAATCCAAAACTGAAATCAGTTCTAGGAGGCGATTCAAAGCGCAAGTTTCATTCCAATAGCATCCTGAGACCTTCTTGAACATTTCTCAATCATAAACAACAAGCAAAACGCCTTGAATTGGTATCAGGAACTCAAACTGTACCAAGAATTTTTTGAAATCGTATAGCATTTTTTAAGCACTTTTACAGCATTCTATTCATTGCATCATGTTTGTTTTGAGTTTCTGAAACTAACCCTTATGCTTGATTGAAGTTTTACATGTTGTACGCGAATTCACCATGATCGAAATTTAGGTTTTCAGAGTTCTTGATTTGGGGTTTCTCACCCAAGGAACAATTGGGACTCAAGATTAAGACCATTGCAATCAGCGTGTTCCCATGAACCAGAAACATACCTCGCGATGGATTTATATATCAAGGAGGGCTATTCGCTATTTTCTTGAATCCCCCCTAATGCAACGTTTCTAAAACCGTTGCCTCTGTGTTCTATTTTGCAGGGGTGGTGAAGAAGAAGAAGTCGTGGCAGCCAATGATTCGTCTATTTGAAATTGCGCGCGTTTTAATTACCACGCGTTGTTTTTGCTTTTTATTATTTTGTTTATCATAATATATCAATTGATTCATACAGCTCAGCTGGCAAACTACCAACGCGTTAACCCTCAAGACCTGGGTTCAAGTCCCAGGTCTGGCAAAAATCTCATATTATTTTTCAATTATAAATCCTATGCAGCTTCAGGAATGCATACGTACCATACGTCCTCTCATCCAAGCGTACACATGCCTGATGGTCCCAGATCAAGGGCTGATATTGAAAGTCCACTATAAGGCAAGTCAATGCGCTGGCACCAAGTTGGAGAAGTCAACGAATCAACTCTTGGTGGGCCAGAATTTCCAGGCCTATACCTCCAATTTTGGGGCTACACCTCACCTTGGTTTGCATATTTTATATTATTATTCTTACTCTTATTTTTTGTTATTTTATTTATTTTATTGTTTTAACATAATTAATTTATTTTTCTACAAAATATAAAAAACATCATAAAAATCCAGAAAATATAAAAAAATATGATATTTATTTTATTGTAATTATTTTCATCAATAAATTAATATATGTAAATATTTAGTTTAATCAGGTTATAGTTTTAATCTTTTTTAACAAAAAATCCAAAAAATAGAATTTAGGTTTAAATAACTTTTGATTTTCTTTTTTTAATTTTCCTTTTTTTCAGAATAACAATATTATTTATTTATCATTCTATTTTCATAAATTAAAAATTGTACATAAGTTAATTTAGAGTTTAATTTAGGTTTTAATTTAAATCTTTCATAATAAACTTAAAAAATATTAGAATTAGGGTTTAGCATTTTAATTTTAATTAATTTTTTCCTTTTTTCTTTTAAATCTAAAAAACACAAAAAATAACAAAAACATTTAATCATTTAATTCTTAATTCTCATTAAACTGTTAATATTTTGCAAAAGGGTCCAACGCCCGTAGTTACTCATTTAATTTCGCATGATTTATTTTTATCGTTCATTATAATTCTGTAATTGTCCCAAAGCATTGTAATTTACGTTTCTCGCACTTTTATTTATCGCTTTATTTATTTCTCCGCTAAATCGGGTCCAGTTTAATTTTGGCGATGTGGACCCGCGCCATTTGTAATAGTTTAGATTTATTTCCTCGCAAAATATTTAACTGTTAACCAAGCATGAAAGAATGAATGTCTTAATAAAATCAAGCGTAGATCACAACAAACATGACAAGACAAATAACTGAAACATGACGCACAATTCGCACACACCACCCCTAGGGTACGCCTCACTGTTGCCTTTCGAAAGGTGGTCGTCGAGTAGAGGACGTCTTAGTAAGTCCTCATGATCCGGGAACCTGGCATGAGGGTAGCTTCTAAGGTGTCTTCCCATTGCTCTGGTGATCACCAAGTCCCTAAAACTCGAATTGACCCGAATACCTCCAACGGTGGTGCTACCTACCTCTCAATGGTGGGATGGCACTACTTTTAAGGACATCTACACAGACGAATTCCTTAGGGTAGGTAGGTTCTCAAGGATACTTGCTCTAATCTCAAAACAAACTCAAAAAGACTTTTCACTAACACATTTTCAAAAGCTTTCAAAGCAAATTTTTCAAACACTCTGACGTATGAGTCGATCTGAAATTTTTCAAAGAAACTTTTTAAACCCACATTGAAAAGCAAGCAAACAATTTTGAAAACACAAATGAGCAAGTATCTAAGAGCCCATGGATAACCATGGATAGAAAGGGTGCTAACACCTTCCCTTTCTATAACCTACCTCCCGAACCGAGAGCAATCTCTTTAAGGAATTTTTCTGTGCTTTTGTCCTTTCCAATTGGAGAAAATAAAAGACGGTGGCGACTCTTGCTTCCGCGACATTTCGCGAACCAGCGTTAAACAGTCAGTTCCAGATCCACCGATCACAGAACTGGCGACTCTGCTGGGGAGTAAAACTTAAAGTGAGGTGTACCTTAGGGCTAGGTCATAACTGTGTTTTCACTTGTATTGATTTGCTTGCTTTACTATTGTGGGTTGCATGGGAGTTACATAGATCCTAACCCGGATCTGGGGATACCCTGTTTAGGTAGCATAAGCTGTGAGGGACCTGTCCGGCGTATACCGACATGGGTGAAGCAGTGGCTACGTTGGTGTGGCGCCTTGGTCTGTACCGATATCCCTCGTGTTGAAACGGGGAGAATATGGGTCTTCCAAGGAGTCATTAAGCACCAACAGACCGTAGAACCTTAAATGACCCAACTTGGCCAATAGAAACAGTAGCAGTATGCTACGCCCATTGAGGCTAAACTCTCGTGATGGTTCTGGCCGCAAGAAAAGATTGCGATGCTGGAGTTATGACCGATTGAGGGTAGTCAGTGATATTGGGATCCTCTAGAACCCGGTTACTTCTGATAGGACAGGTCTTAACCAACAAACTGAAAGAGGGTACTACCCAGACCTCATGCTGGCCTAAACCTTAAGGGCTCTTTTGTGTGACTTGTGTGCCTTCGTACTTGACTATCTGCGTGCTTGTTACCTAACACTTGTTTCTTGCAGGTCTTGTTTATAGTCCTTAACTAGGACTCATGACAGGGTTTACCAAATTTCTTGCAGGTGTTGTTTATAGTCCTTAACTGGGACTCATAACAGGGTTTACTAGATCTCTTGCAGGTTTTGTTTATAGTCCTTAATTGGGACTCATAACAGGGTTTACCTACTTCACCCCATGCATAGCATGACATCATACCATTGCATACCATTGCATACATCCTAACCCATTTCAAGGATCTCAGGGGCTTGTGATGCAGGTCATGATAAATCAAACATCTAGCAAGGGGCAAAGAGGATTTATTTTCCTCTAGCCAAGGTTGTCAGGGGCTATGACCCACTGGATATGGTGAGCCTTTGACCCTTGATGAAGGACTCTCAACAATATGCAGTGCCTTCAGTCAAGCTACCGGTTCCAAATGCTAACAAAGTCTCTCTGTTTACCCCGAGAGGTCCTTGAAAACATTGCATGCATACCATACATCTCATTGCATTGCAGGTATCCCTTTGACAGGTTGCTTACCCTTCTCCGCTGTTTATTTCAGCCGATCGTCATGAATCCTGAATCATCAGCCGAGCAGACTATCAAGGACCTTCAAGCTCAGAACGCCCAGTTCCAAGAGCTGATAATGAATTTGACCCAAGGGCAGCAAGATCTGAAGACTCTGCTCTTGAAGAAGGACAAGAAAAAGAAGAGGACTGTTCTGTTCAGCCCTAGACGCAGATCTGGGAATACACCGCAAGTTGAAACTGAGAGGACAACCCCATCTGTGGGAAAAAGCAGTCATCATGAGAGAGAAGTTCCCAGTCCAGTGGTCTCCGACAACGAGACAGATTTTGATGAAGAGCAGTACCCTCCTGCTGATGACAGATATAAGCAACTGGAGGACAGAATGAAAGCTATGGAGGTTCAACAGGTACCTGGGCTGGATTTCGGAGATCTGGGTTTGTCAACTGGTGTGGTTATCCCTCGCAAGTTCAAAGTACCACCCTTCTCTAGGTACGACGGGGCGTCTTGCCCCAAGCTGCATCTAAGGTCCTATGTTCGAAAGATTCAGCCATATACGGTGGACAAGAATTTATGGATCCACTTCTTCCAGGAGAGTCTTTCAGGGACTCATCTCGAATGGTTCTATCAGCTGGATGGGACCAAAGTTCGTAACTGGGAGGAGTTGGCTACTGCTTTCTATAAGCAGTATCAATATAATGCCGACCTTGCCCCTACGCGTACCCAACTCCAGGGTATGTCGTTAGGATCAAGTGAAGGTTTTAAAGAATATGCGCAGAAATGGAGGGATCTTGCTGGAAGGGTACAACCACCTCTGACTGATCAGGAGCTTGTCGATATGTTCTTGGGGACCCTGTCTGGTCCATTCTACAACCACCTAATTGGGAATTCGTCTGCTGGATTCACAGATCTTATCTTGACTGGAGAGCGAATAGAAGCTGGCATCCGGTCTGGGAAAATTCAAGAGGCGGCACCTGCTGATAAAAAGCCTCATCATGGAAAGAAAGAATCTAATGCTGTGCACGGTAAAAAGAGCCGTCATGAGACCGGGGCAATCCAGACCTCCAACCCTGGACCTGCTCAACAAGGACAGGGGCAGCAACGCAAAGAGAAACGGCAGTACACCAAACTCAACATGTCGTTGGATCAAGCACTGCAACAAATGTTGAAGGCAGGGTTGATCACCTTAAGGGCTCCTCTCCGGAATCCGAACACTTCTGCTCCCAATTATCATCCCAATGATAGGTGCGCATATCATTCTGATAGCCCGGGGCATACTACCGACAATTGCTGGCCTCTCAAGAATAAGATTCAAGATATGATTGACGCCGAGGAGATTCAGTTTGAAGTGTCTGAGACTCCGAACATAATCACTGCTCCGTTGCCCAATCATTGAAGACCTTTTGTTTATTTGAATTTTTGAGTTGTATTTTTCTTTGCTTATACAAACAATTAATGTCATAGCAAACTCTTTTATTCTATTAATGCATCGCATATGTCTGTTTTGGAAATTAATACAATTATTCTCATTATGTTCAAATATCTTTTCATATTTTTTCTGATGTCAACTCTGGATCTAAGATTCTAAGCCTCTTGAGGGAGGATGACGAAAACGATACCACGATCTTTACAGTATGCTTTTGAACGGACCCCGCTGATGAGGTACAGGCATTGTTTCAATTCCCAAACACTGGAGTTATAAGGAAGATAATCCCTCGTCAACCCCTCTGAGCCAAAGAAGTAGGAGTTTTTTATTTTCGAAAATTGAAACCCTTAATCATAACCTGGGGCAGGGTAGTTCCCTCAGTTGATCCAAGTGCATGACGAATGGCACCGAAGAGATCTTTACAAAACGAACAAAGACAGTGATGGTTCAGAACAATCATAAGGACAGGCAGTCATCATCAAAATTCATAAATGAAAAGCCCAAAAAGTCTAAACCTACTAAGGGGACTTATGAAACTGGGGCATCCCGCTGACTGTAATTCCAAAAAAAGGAAACAGTTCAGGCAAAAAACAGGGATAACAAAATCAAGAAAGAGGTCTCACAAACCCTCAACCAAAGCAAAAAATGACTGCCTAGTCAAAATAAATCATCAATATCCGAACCATCACCGGAAAATCAGAGCAAAGACTCAAACAAGGTCTAACATATGATCAACTGAGTTTAGGTTTGGAGAACATCACGAAGAGCGGGTGGGTATAAATAATTTGAGCCTTTATCCTTTGTTTCTTAAACCGTGAACCAAGCCACGTTATAACCCTTAAAAGTCCTAGCTGAAGCATGGGTTAGTTCGAAAGCGTACTGTACGAAAGGTATCCTGACTCCTGAAGGCCTACGGTAAATACGAAGTTGACATCCTGTTCTACAAACATTCGTTTGTTTTTATGAAAGAATGCATTTTCGAAACAGACATAAGCTTTGCATTTTTAACATAACTTTGTTTGCATATGACTTTTTGTTTGAACAGCATAGAAATTCGCATGACGAAAGTCTAATGAACAAGAGTATCTCCAATCAAGGGGCACGGCATGATCATGGTCTACCATCTGGGGCAGTTAAGTCAAGATCCAGAGAATCTCTCAAAAGGCCAAAAAGCCTGGGGCAAGTCTCTGCTTGAGTCACTTGGGGCACTTCAACAACGAATCTTGCACAATCAGACACCTTCTGGCAATATGGCAACACAAGCAGCCAGGGACACCTCCCTGCATTCTAAGAGCGTGGACATAGTCGAAAAAATACTACGCAAAATCAAAGACCCGCTAGGTTGACATACCTAGGCAAAAATAAGGGCTTCCCGGCGAACCAAAAGGGTTCGGGCAAAATGAAGGGATGAAATGAAAAAATCTGTACACCCGGCAAGTCGAAAACCTGAAAAGGCGGCTTGGGCAAAAATGGGTATCCCGGTGGACTGAAAACCCGAAAGGGCGGTCCAGGCAAAAGTTAGGGATTAAAGCGTACGACTATGTCCCGTCATCTTATCATCTGCCTACCAGAAGAAGGTTTGACCCTCAACAACTGTCAGCACGCCACAAGTGCCTCCCCCATAGAAACAGGGGCAATAAAGGGCGGTCTAAGCAATCTGGTTGTTCTATCCCCCAAGACACCAGGGTAAGTTGAAGAACATAACCAATACAGTTCAATACTTCCCCAGGAGAATCTAATCCAATTCCCCCAGGAAAGTTGGAATCATCTCCCCAAGCAGTAAGCTTATCCCCAGTAAGTTACGGAAGCTTACCCCTCTCAAGGCACGAACGCGTCGCCCGGCTTGATTTAAAGAGTTATTTCCTTAACAGGATATAACTGGGTTATCCTCAGCCAAAAGCCACGGAAAGAGCGTCCTCGGCAAAGTATCTTCCTACCCCCAGCGAAGTCTATCAACACTTCCAGCACAACAAGGATATCCTCAGCATAACTCATCAGCGGTATCCCCGGTGGAGTTATCTTCATCAACTCAGCAAAGCATCGCTATCCCCACAGAGTAGCACTCCCCAGCATGATCGCTAGAGTATCTTTTCTCCCGCAGAGCCAAGTTTATTCCTCAACGGAGTTATCTTCTCCTACCGGTATTCTTGCAACAGTCATCCACAGCGGAAGCAAAATCTCTTCCTCAACATCAGCCCAGGATATGACTTCCCGGACATCAGCCCAGGATATGACTTCCCGGCACCCGTCAAGGATTTATTTTCCTAGACGAAAACATACATGAATCATCACATACATCATTATAGCATGCATGTACGCATCGTATCATACAAATCTCATTTATATTGAGAACATCATTTCTTGATCCATATCATGCATTGCATATGACTGACCTTTACCTTTCAGGAAAGATGCAGTTGAAATTCTCAATCATATTTCAAGACCTAGGCCGGTTCAGTTAATCGACTCAAAAGATTTCTTATCCAGTCCAAGGCCTCCTCTAGTCCAGTTAAATCGACTCCAAACAGATTTTTCTGATAAAGACTCAGTAGAAATTCTCTTATGGTCCCCTCTCCAACGGCGTGTGAGGTGGTAATTCCTTCTTCAGATGTTTCCCTCTCCGGCATGAGCGTGAGGTGATATTCTCTTATGGTCCCCTCTCCAACGGCGTGTGAGGTGGTATTTCCTTTTTCAGATGTTTCCCTCTCCGGCATGAGCGTGAGGTGATATTCTCTTATGGTCCCCTCTCCAACGGCGTGTGAGGTGGTAATTCCTTTTTCAGATGTTCCCCTCTCCGGCATGAGCGTGAGGTGATATTCAGATGGTCCCCTCTCCAACAGCGTGTGAGGTGGTAATTCCTTCTTCAGATGTTTCCCTCTCCGGCATGAGCGTGAGGTGATATTCTCTTATGGTCCCCTCTCCAACGGCGTGTGAGGTGGTAATTCCTTCTTCAGATGTTTCCCTCTCCGGCATGAGCGTGAGGTGATATTCTCTTATGGTCCCCTCTCCAACGGCGTGTGAGGTGGTAATTCCTTCTTCAGATGTTCCCCTCTCCGGCATGAGCGTGAGGTGATATTCTCTTATGGTCCCCTCTCCAACGGCGTGTGAGGTGGTAATTCCTTCTTCGGATGTTTCCCTCTCCGGCATGAGCGTGAGGTGATATTCTCTTATGGTCCCCTCTCCAACGGCGTGTGAGGTGGTAATTCCTTCTTCAGATGTTTCCCTCTCCGGCATGAGCGTGAGGTGATATTCTCTTATGGTCCCCTCTCCAACGGCGTGTGAGGTGGTAATTCCTTCTTCAGATGTTCCCCTCTCCGGCATGAGCGTGAGGTGATATTCTCTTATGGTCCCCTCTCCAACGGCGTGTGAGGTGGTAATTCCTTCTTCGGATGTTTCCCTCTCCGGCATGAGCGTGAGGTGATATTCTCTTATGGTCCCCTCTCCAACGGCGCGTGAGGTGGTAATTCCTTCTTCAGATGTTTCCCTCTCCGGCATGAGCGTGAGGTGATATTTCCTTTCAGATTATAATTTCCTATAGTTCCCTCTCCAACGGTGAGTGAGGTGACTCCCTTTGATATTATAATGTCCTTTGGTTCTCTTCCTGACACTACGAAGATGGTAATCCTCACCAAGATTTTCTCAACGAGCGTTGTTGAAGTTAAAATCGTCCAAGGTTCACTTATCATTCATGTTAAGGCAGTAACCATCCCTGGTTCATTCATCAGCGTTTGAAGCTCCAGACCCAGCTCCTGTAACCAGTCAGGACATATCTATATCAAGCATCTAAAATCAGCTCCTGCGACGTGTCAGGTACTCATTTTTCTGTTTTGCAGGTATGCAGGTTCTCGCTAAGGAATCTCCTACGCGATCAACGTCCAGATGGCATCTATAAGCCCATCATCCTATCCAAGCAACATCCAAATGGCATCTATAAGCCCATTCCCTCATCCTCATTGCTACTATGTGAGCGCAAATTTCTGGGCACTCTAGTGTCCAATCATCTTCTACCCTCGGATTACGAAAGGCACGTCAGCCAATCTGCATCCTCAGGTCTAAGAAGATTGAACAGGGGCAACTGTTGTACCCCAAAATTTGCCCTCCCATATTCATCAAGAAATTGCCAAGTCAAGGTCACAAAATTCCCCAAGGGTTGTGCAGCTCAACTGTCTCCTATACAGTCAAAACTAGGGTTTGAGTTCTGGTCAAGCAAATGAACTTTTCAAAGACCCAATCAGGCCTCACATGCTTAAAAAGATGGTCAAGTGTCTTCATGTCAAGTTTCAAGGCATTCAGCTCAAAATTGCACAGTCAAAACCCTAAATTGCACTACAGTCAACTGTAGGGGCAAAATGGTCATTTGACAGTCAAAAGTTCAAATTTTTGGTCAATATATCATTTTGAAGCCACAAACATCATTTGATCAATGCTTGATCATGATTCTCAAAATTTGGCTCAGAAATCATCCAAGATGCAAAAGTTGCTATATTTGGACAGCTGAAAAAAGTCAACTGAAATTGACCAGGGCATAACTTTCACATGGATTCTCAGAAAAATTCCATCCAAAGCTCATTTTGAAGAGGAAGACATTTCCTACAATTCATCTTCATGTTCCAAGTCCAAGAAATGCTCTCACAAAAAGTTATCAATTTCAACATTATAGGTCATTTTCAAAAGTCAACAAAAAGGGACTTTAAGTCAAAGGCCATAACTTGAGATTGGTAAATAAAAATGACATGGGACCAAAGGCATTGGTTAAAGGACTCAAATACCTTTCCAAAATGTCCAAGAACATGTGAAAAGCTTAAAAATTGACCAAGTTATGCCTTGTGGAAGTTGGGAAATTTTTGGAAATTTTTGAAAGTCAACATTGATGCAAAAGGCCTAAAAATGCAAATGGGCCCATTTTTCTTCCAAGATTCTTCATGCCAAGCCTATGCACGACCATTAGGCCCAAAGGGAAGTATTTTCATATTTTTTAATTATTTATTTGAATTTATATCAATATTAATTCATTTAAATTATTTTAATATGTGAAAAATATAAAATTGACCTAAACAAATCTTTTTATGCATGATTTGAACTTGAGATTTCGTGCACATGCTAATATAGAAGGTTTTGGCTTGGTTGAAACCTAATTGACACAAAAACCATGAAAAAAGATATGAAAAAGATTTTCCAAAATCAAATATGTGAAATCATCAATGCATGAGATTTTGTACAACTTTCTTGACCTAAAAGTCTCTATACATACTCAGCATCACAACCCTAATGATCTTAGACTGCAAGCTGCGCCCAAAGACCCTTCACAAACTTGAGAAATTTCTCCAAAAATCCAAAACTGAAATCAGTTCTAGGAGGCGATTCAAAGCGCAAGTTTCATTCCAATAGCATCCTGAGACCTTCTTGAACATTTCTCAATCATAAACAACAAGCAAAACGCCTTGAATTGGTATCAAGAACTCAAACTGTACCAAGAATTTTTTGAAATCGTATAGCATTTTTTAAGCACTTTTACAGCATTCTATTCATTGCATCATGTTTGTTTTGAGTTTCTGAAACTAACCCTTATGCTTGATTGAAGTTTTACATGTTGTACGCGAATTCACCATGATCGAAATTTAGGTTTTCAGAGTTCTTGATTTGGGGTTTCTCACCCAAGGAACAATTGGGACTCAAGATTAAGACCATTGCAATCAGCGTGTTCCCATGAACCAGAAACATACCTCGCGATGGATTTATATATCAAGGAGGGCTATTCGCTATTTTCTTGAATCCCCCCTAATGCAACGTTTCTAAAACCGTTGCCTCTGTGTTCTATTTTGCAGGGGTGGTGAAGAAGAAGAAGTCGTGGCAGCCAATGATTCGTCTATTTGAAATTGCGCGCGTTTTAATTACCACGCGTTGTTTTTGCTTTTTATTATTTTGTTTATCATAATATATCAATTGATTCATACAGCTCAGCTGGCAAACTACCAACGCGTTAACCCTCAAGACCTGGGTTCAAGTCCCAGGTCTGGCAAAAATCTCATATTATTTTTCAATTATAAATCCTATGCAGCTTCAGGAATGCATACGTACCATACGTCCTCTCATCCAAGCGTACACATGCCTGATGGTCCCAGATCAAGGGCTGATATTGAAAGTCCACTATAAGGCAAGTCAATGCGCTGGCACCAAGTTGGAGAAGTCAACGAATCAACTCTTGGTGGGCCAGAATTTCCAGGCCTATACCTCCAATTTTGGGGCTACACCTCACCTTGGTTTGCATATTTTATATTATTATTCTTACTCTTATTTTTTGTTATTTTATTTATTTTATTGTTTTAACATAATTAATTTATTTTTCTACAAAATATAAAAAACATCATAAAAATCCAGAAAATATAAAAAAATATGATATTTATTTTATTGTAATTATTTTCATCAATAAATTAATATATGTAAATATTTAGTTTAATCAGGTTATAGTTTTAATCTTTTTTAACAAAAAATCCAAAAAATAGAATTTAGGTTTAAATAACTTTTGATTTTCTTTTTTTAATTTTCCTTTTTTTCAGAATAACAATATTATTTATTTATCATTCTATTTTCATAAATTAAAAATTGTACATAAGTTAATTTAGAGTTTAATTTAGGTTTTAATTTAAATCTTTCATAATAAACTTAAAAAATATTAGAATTAGGGTTTAGCATTTTAATTTTAATTAATTTTTTCCTTTTTTCTTTTAAATCTAAAAAACACAAAAAATAACAAAAACATTTAATCATTTAATTCTTAATTCTCATTAAACTGTTAATATTTTGCAAAAGGGTCCAACGCCCGTCGTTACTCATTTAATTTCGCATGATTTATTTTTATCGTTCATTATAATTCTGTAATTGTCCCAAAGCATTGTAATTTACGTTTCTCGCACTTTTATTTATCGCTTTATTTATTTCTCCGCTAAATCGGGTCCAGTTTAATTTTGGCGATGTGGACCCGCGCCATTTGTAATAGTTTAGATTTATTTCCTCGCAAAATATTTAACTGTTAACCAAGCATGAAAGAATGAATGTCTTAATAAAATCAAGCGTAGATCACAACAAACATGACAAGACAAATAACTGAAACATGACGCACAATTCGCACACACCACCCCTAGGGTACGCCTCACTGTTGCCTTTCGAAAGGTGGTCGTCGAGTAGAGGACGTCTTAGTAAGTCCTCATGATCCGGGAACCTGGCATGAGGGTAGCTTCTAAGGTGTCTTCCCATTGCTCTGGTGATCACCAAGTCCCTAAAACTCGAATTGACCCGAATACCTCCAACGGTGGTGCTACCTACCTCTCAATGGTGGGATGGCACTACTTTTAAGGACATCTACACAGACGAATTCCTTAGGGTAGGTAGGTTCTCAAGGATACTTGCTCTAATCTCAAAACAAACTCAAAAAGACTTTTCACTAACACATTTTCAAAAGCTTTCAAAGCAAATTTTTCAAACACTCTGACGTATGAGTCGATCTGAAATTTTTCAAAGAAACTTTTTAAACCCACATTGAAAAGCAAGCAAACAATTTTGAAAACACAAATGAGCAAGTATCTAAGAGCCCATGGATAACCATGGATAGAAAGGGTGCTAACACCTTCCCTTTCTATAACCTACCTCCCGAACCGAGAGCAATCTCTTTAAGGAATTTTTCTGTGCTTTTGTCCTTTCCAATTGGAGAAAATAAAAGACGGTGGCGACTCTTGCTTCCGCGACATTTCGCGAACCAGCGTTAAACAGTCAGTTCCAGATCCACCGATCACAGAACTGGCGACTCTGCTGGGGAGTAAAACTTAAAGTGAGGTGTACCTTAGGGCTAGGTCATAACTGTGTTTTCACTTGTATTGATTTGCTTGCTTTACTATTGTGGGTTGCATGGGAGTTACATAGATCCTAACCCGGATCTGGGGATACCCTGTTTAGGTAGCATAAGCTGTGAGGGACCTGTCCGGCGTATACCGACATGGGTGAAGCAGTGGCTACGTTGGTGTGGCGCCTTGGTCTGTACCGATATCCCTCGTGTTGAAACGGGGAGAATATGGGTCTTCCAAGGAGTCATTAAGCACCAACAGACCGTAGAACCTTAAATGACCCAACTTGGCCAATAGAAACAGTAGCAGTATGCTACGCCCATTGAGGCTAAACTCTCGTGATGGTTCTGGCCGCAAGAAAAGATTGCGATGCTGGAGTTATGACCGATTGAGGGTAGTCAGTGATATTGGGATCCTCTAGAACCCGGTTACTTCTGATAGGACAGGTCTTAACCAACAAACTGAAAGAGGGTACTACCCAGACCTCATGCTGGCCTAAACCTTAAGGGCTCTTTTGTGTGACTTGTGTGCCTTCGTACTTGACTATCTGCGTGCTTGTTACCTAACACTTGTTTCTTGCAGGTCTTGTTTATAGTCCTTAACTAGGACTCATGACAGGGTTTACCAAATTTCTTGCAGGTGTTGTTTATAGTCCTTAACTGGGACTCATAACAGGGTTTACTAGATCTCTTGCAGGTTTTGTTTATAGTCCTTAATTGGGACTCATAACAGGGTTTACCTACTTCACCCCATGCATAGCATGACATCATACCATTGCATACCATTGCATACATCCTAACCCATTTCAAGGATCTCAGGGGCTTGTGATGCAGGTCATGATAAATCAAACATCTAGCAAGGGGCAAAGAGGATTTATTTTCCTCTAGCCAAGGTTGTCAGGGGCTATGACCCACTGGATATGGTGAGCCTTTGACCCTTGATGAAGGACTCTCAACAATATGCAGTGCCTTCAGTCAAGCTACCGGTTCCAAATGCTAACAAAGTCTCTCTGTTTACCCCGAGAGGTCCTTGAAAACATTGCATGCATACCATACATCTCATTGCATTGCAGGTATCCCTTTGACAGGTTGCTTACCCTTCTCCGCTGTTTATTTCAGCCGATCGTCATGAATCCTGAATCATCAGCCGAGCAGACTATCAAGGACCTTCAAGCTCAGAACGCCCAATTCCAAGAGCTGATAATGAATTTGACCCAAGGGCAGCAAGATCTGAAGACTCTGCTCTTGAAGAAGGACAAGAAAAAGAAGAGGACTGTTCTGTTCAGCCCTAGACGCAGATCTGGGAATACACCGCAAGTTGAAACTGAGAGGACAACCCCATCTGTGGGAAAAAGCAGTCATCATGAGAGAGAAGTTCCCAGTCCAGTGGTCTCCGACAACGAGACAGATTTTGATGAAGAGCAGTACCCTCCTGCTGATGACAGATATAAGCAACTGGAGGACAGAATGAAAGCTATGGAGGTTCAACAGGTACCTGGGCTGGATTTCGGAGATCTGGGTTTGTCAACTGGTGTGGTTATCCCTCGCAAGTTCAAAGTACCACCCTTCTCTAGGTACGACGGGGCGTCTTGCCCCAAGCTGCATCTAAGGTCCTATGTTCGAAAGATTCAGCCATATACGGTGGACAAGAATTTATGGATCCACTTCTTCCAGGAGAGTCTTTCAGGGACTCATCTCGAATGGTTCTATCAGCTGGATGGGACCAAAGTTCGTAACTGGGAGGAGTTGGCTACTGCTTTCTATAAGCAGTATCAATATAATGCCGACCTTGCCCCTACGCGTACCCAACTCCAGGGTATGTCGTTAGGATCAAGTGAAGGTTTTAAAGAATATGCGCAGAAATGGAGGGATCTTGCTGGAAGGGTACAACCACCTCTGACTGATCGGGAGCTTGTCGATATGTTCTTGGGGACCCTGTCTGGTCCATTCTACAACCACCTAATTGGGAATTCGTCTGCTGGATTCACAGATCTTATCTTGACTGGAGAGCGAATAGAAGCTGGCATCCGGTCTGGGAAAATTCAAGAGGCGGCACCTGCTGATAAAAAGCCTCATCATGGAAAGAAAGAATCTAATGCTGTGCACGGTAAAAAGAGCCGTCATGAGACCGGGGCAATCCAGACCTCCAACCCTGGACCTGCTCAACAAGGACAGGGGCAGCAACGCAAAGAGAAACGGCAGTACACCAAACTCAACATGTCGTTGGATCAAGCACTGCAACAAATGTTGAAGGCAGGGTTGATCACCTTAAGGGCTCCTCTCCGGAATCCGAACACTTCTGCTCCCAATTATCATCCCAATGATAGGTGCGCATATCATTCTGATAGCCCGGGGCATACTACCGACAATTGCTGGCCTCTCAAGAATAAGATTCAAGATATGATTGACGCCGAGGAGATTCAGTTTGAAGTGTCTGAGACTCCGAACATAATCACTGCTCCGTTGCCCAATCATTGAAGACCTTTTGTTTATTTGAATTTTTGAGTTGTATTTTTCTTTGCTTATACAAACAATTAATGTCATAGCAAACTCTTTTATTCTATTAATGCATCACATATGTCTGTTTTGGAAATTAATACAATTATTCTCATTATGTTCAAATATCTTTTCATATTTTTTCTGATGTCAACTCTGGATCTAAGATTCTAAGCCTCTTGAGGGAGGATGACGAAAACGATACCACGATCTTTACAGTATGCTTTTGAACGGACCCCGCTGATGAGGTACAGGCATTGTTTCAATTCCCAAACACTGGAGTTATAAGGAAGATAATCCCTCGTCAACCCCTCTGAGCCAAAGAAGTAGGAGTTTTTTATTTTCGAAAATTGAAACCCTTAATCATAACCTGGGGCAGGGTAGTTCCCTCAGTTGATCCAAGTGCATGACGAATGGCACCGAAGAGATCTTTACAAAACGAACAAAGACAGTGATGGTTCAGAACAATCATAAGGACAGGCAGTCATCATCAAAATTCATAAATGAAAAGCCCAAAAAGTCTAAACCTACTAAGGGGACTTATGAAACTGGGGCATCCCGCTGACTGTAATTCCAAAAAAAGGAAACAGTTCAGGCAAAAAACAGGGATAACAAAATCAAGAAAAAGGTCTCACAAACCCTCAACCAAAGCAAAAAATGACTGCCTAGTCAAAATAAATCATCAATATCCGAACCATCACCGGAAAATCAGAGCAAAGACTCAAACAAGGTCTAACATATGATCAACTGAGTTTAGGTTTGGAGAACATCACGAAGAGCGGGTGGGTATAAATAATTTGAGCCTTTATCCTTTGTTTCTTAAACCGTGAACCAAGCCACGTTATAACCCTTAAAAGTCCTAGCTGAAGCATGGGTTAGTTCGAAAGCGTACTGTACGAAAGGTATCCTGACTCCTGAAGGCCTACGGTAAATACGAAGTTGACATCCTGTTCTACAAACATTCGTTTGTTTTTATGAAAGAATGCATTTTCGAAACAGACATAAGCTTTGCATTTTTAACATAACTTTGTTTGCATATGACTTTTTGTTTGAACAGCATAGAAATTCGCATGACGAAAGTCTAATGAACAAGAGTATCTCCAATCAAGGGGCACGGCATGATCATGGTCTACCATCTGGGGCAGTTAAGTCAAGATCCAGAGAATCTCTCAAAAGGCCAAAAAGCCTGGGGCAAGTCTCTGCTTGAGTCACTTGGGGCACTTCAACAACGAATCTTGCACAATCAGACACCTTCTGGCAATATGGCAACACAAGCAGCCAGGGACACCTCCCTGCATTCTAAGAGCGTGGACATAGTCGAAAAAATACTACGCAAAATCAAAGACCCGCTAGGTTGACATACCTAGGCAAAAATAAGGGCTTCCCGGCGAACCAAAAGGGTTCGGGCAAAATGAAGGGATGAAATGAAAAAATCTGTACACCCGGCAAGTCGAAAACCTGAAAAGGCGGCTTGGGCAAAAATGGGTATCCCGGTGGACTGAAAACCCGAAAGGGCGGTCCAGGCAAAAGTTAGGGATTAAAGCGTACGACTATGTCCCGTCATCTTATCATCTGCCTACCAGAAGAAGGTTTGACCCTCAACAACTGTCAGCACGCCACAAGTGCCTCCCCCATAGAAACAGGGGCAATAAAGGGCGGTCTAAGCAATCTGGTTGTTCTATCCCCCAAGACACCAGGGTAAGTTGAAGAACATAACCAATACAGTTCAATACTTCCCCAGGAGAATCTAATGCAATTCCCCCAGGAAAGTTGGAATCATCTCCCCAAGCAGTAAGCTTATCCCCAGTAAGTTACGGAAGCTTACCCCTCTCAAGGCACGAACGCGTCGCCCGGCTTGATTTAAAGAGTTATTTCCTTAACAGGATATAACTGGGTTATCCTCAGCCAAAAGCCACGGAAAGAGCGTCCTCGGCAAAGTATCTTCCTACCCCCAGCGAAGTCTATCAACACTTCCAGCACAACAAGGATATCCTCAGCATAACTCATCAGCGGTATCCCCGGCGGAGTTATCTTCATCAACTCAGCAAAGCATCGCTATCCCCACAGAGTAGCACTCCCCAGCATGATCTCTAGAGTATCTTTTCTCCCGCAGAGCCAAGTTTATTCCTCAACGGAGTTATCTTCTCCTACCGGTATTCTTGCAACAGTCATCCACAGCGGAAGCAAAATCTCTTCCTCAACATCAGCCCAGGATATGACTTCTCGGACATCAGCCCAGGATATGACTTCCCGGCACCCGTCAAGGATTTATTTTCCTAGACGAAAACATACATGAATCATCACATACATCATTATAGCATGCATGTACGCATCGTATCATACAAATCTCATTTATATTGAGAACATCATTTCTTGATCCATATCATGCATTGCATATGACTGACCTTTACCTTTCAGGAAAGATGCAGTTGAAATTCTCAATCATATTTCAAGACCTAGGCCGGTTCAGTTAATCGACTCAAAAGATTTCTTATCCAGTCCAAGGCCTCCTCTAGTCCAGTTAAATCGACTCCAAACAGATTTTTCTGATAAAGACTCAGTAGAAATTCTCTTATGGTCCCCTCTCCAACGGCGTGTGAGGTGGTAATTCCTTCTTCAGATGTTTCCCTCTCCGGCATGAGCGTGAGGTGATATTCTCTTATGGTCCCCTCTCCAACGGCGTGTGAGGTGGTATTTCCTTTTTCAGATGTTTCCCTCTCCGGCATGAGCGTGAGGTGATATTCTCTTATGGTCCCCTCTCCAACGGCGTGTGAGGTGGTAATTCCTTCTCCAGATGTTTCCCTCTCCGGCATGAGTGTGAGGTGATATTCTCTTATGGTCCCCTCTCCAACGGCGTGTGAGGTGGTAATTCCTTTTTCAGATGTTCCCCTCTCCGGCATGAGCGTGAGGTGATATTCAGATGGTCCCCTCTCCAACAGCGTGTGAGGTGGTAATTCCTTCTTCAGATGTTTCCCTCTCCGGCATGAGCGTGAGGTGATATTCTCTTATGGTCCCCTCTCCAACGGCGTGTGAGGTGGTAATTCCTTCTTCAGATGTTTCCCTCTCCGGCATGAGCGTGAGGTGATATTCTCTTATGGTCCCCTCTCCAACGGCGTGTGAGGTGGTAATTCCTTCTTCAGATGTTCCCCTCTCCGGCATGAGCGTGAGGTGATATTCTCTTATGGTCCCCTCTCCAACGGCGTGTGAGGTGGTAATTCCTTCTTCGGATGTTTCCCTCTCCGGCATGAGCGTGAGGTGATATTCTCTTATGGTCCCCTCTCCAACGGCGTGTGAGGTGGTAATTCCTTCTTCAGATGTTTCCCTCTCCGGCATGAGCGTGAGGTGATATTCTCTTATGGTCCCCTCTCCAACGGCGTGTGAGGTGGTAATTCCTTCTTCAGATGTTCCCCTCTCCGGCATGAGCGTGAGGTGATATTCTCTTATGGTCCCCTCTCCAACGGCGTGTGAGGTGGTAATTCCTTCTTCGGATGTTTCCCTCTCCGGCATGAGCGTGAGGTGATATTCTCTTATGGTCCCCTCTCCAACGGCGCGTGAGGTGGTAATTCCTTCTTCAGATGTTTCCCTCTCCGGCATGAGCGTGAGGTGATATTTCCTTTCAGATTATAATTTCCTATAGTTCCCTCTCCAACGGTGAGTGAGGTGACTCCCTTTGATATTATAATGTCCTTTGGTTCTCTTCCTGACACTACGAAGATGGTAATCCTCACCAAGATTTTCTCAACGAGCGTTGTTGAAGTTAAAATCGTCCAAGGTTCACTTATCATTCATGTTAAGGCAGTAACCATCCCTGGTTCATTCATCAGCGTTTGAAGCTCCAGACCCAGCTCCTGTAACCAGTCAGGACATATCTATATCAAGCATCTAAAATCAGCTCCTGCGACGTGTCAGGTACTCATTTTTCTGTTTTGCAGGTATGCAGGTTCTCGCTAAGGAATCTCCTACGCGATCAACGTCCAGATGGCATCTATAAGCCCATCATCCTATCCAAGCAACATCCAAATGGCATCTATAAGCCCATTCCCTCATCCTCATTGCTACTATGTGAGCGCAAATTTCTGGGCACTCTAGTGTCCAATCATCTTCTACCCTCGGATTACGAAAGGCACGTCAGCCAATCTGCATCCTCAGGTCTAAGAAGATTGAACAGGGGCAACTGTTGTACCCCAAAATTTGCCCTCCCATATTCATCAAGAAATTGCCAAGTCAAGGTCACAAAATTCCCCAAGGGTTGTGCAGCTCAACTGTCTCCTATACAGTCAAAACTAGGGTTTGAGTTCTGGTCAAGCAAATGAACTTTTCAAAGACCCAATCAGGCCTCACATGCTTAAAAAGATGGTCAAGTGTCTTCATGTCAAGTTTCAAGGCATTCAGCTCAAAATTGCACAGTCAAAACCCTAAATTGCACTACAGTCAACTGTAGGGGCAAAATGGTCATTTGACAGTCAAAAGTTCAAATTTTTGGTCAATATATCATTTTGAAGCCACAAACATCATTTGATCAATGCTTGATCATGATTCTCAAAATTTGGCTCAGAAATCATCCAAGATGCAAAAGTTGCTATATTTGGACAGCTGAAAAAAGTCAACTGAAATTGACCAGGGCATAACTTTCACATGGATTCTCAGAAAAATTCCATCCAAAGCTCATTTTGAAGAGGAAGACATTTCCTACAATTCATCTTCATGTTCCAAGTCCAAGAAATGCTCTCACAAAAAGTTATCAATTTCAACATTATAGGTCATTTTCAAAAGTCAACAAAAAGGGACTTTAAGTCAAAGGCCATAACTTGAGATTGGTAAATCAAAATGACATGGGACCAAAGGCATTGGTTAAAGGACTCAAAGACCTTTCCAAAATGTCCAAGAACATGTGAAAAGCTTAAAAATTGACCAAGTTATGCCTTGTGGAAGTTGGGAAATTTTTGGAAATTTTTGAAAGTCAACATTGATGCAAAAGGCCTAAAAATGCAAATGGGCCCATTTTTCTTCCAAGATTCTTCATGCCAAGCCTATGCACGACCATTAGGCCCAAAGGGAAGTATTTTCATATTTTTTAATTATTTATTTGAATTTATATCAATATTAATTCATTTAAATTATTTTAATATGTGAAAAATATAAAATTGACCTAAACAAATCTTTTTATGCATGATTTGAACTTGAGATTTCGTGCACATGCTAATATAGAAGGTTTTGGCTTGGTTGAAACCTAATTGACACAAAAACCATGAAAAAAGATATGAAAAAGATTTTCCAAAATCAAATATGTGAAATCATCAATGCATGAGATTTTGTACAACTTTCTTGACCTAAAAGTCTCTATACATACTCAGCATCACAACCCTAATGATCTTAGACTGCAAGCTGCGCCCAAAGACCCTTCACAAACTTGAGAAATTTCTCCAAAAATCCAAAACTGAAATCAGTTCTAGGAGGCGATTCAAAGCGCAAGTTTCATTCCAATAGCATCCTGAGACCTTCTTGAACATTTCTCAATCATAAACAACAAGCAAAACGCCTTGAATTGGTATCAGGAACTCAAACTGTACCAAGAATTTTTTGAAATCGTATAGCATTTTTTAAGCACTTTTACAGCATTCTATTCATTGCATCATGTTTGTTTTGAGTTTCTGAAACTAACCCTTATGCTTGATTGAAGTTTTACATGTTGTACGCGAATTCACCATGATCGAAATTTAGGTTTTCAGAGTTCTTGATTTGGGGTTTCTCACCCAAGGAACAATTGGGACTCAAGATTAAGACCATTGCAATCAGCGTGTTCCCATGAACCAGAAACATACCTCGCGATGGATTTATATATCAAGGAGGGCTATTCGCTATTTTCTTGAATCCCCCCTAATGCAACGTTTCTAAAACCGTTGCCTCTGTGTTCTATTTTGCAGGGGTGGTGAAGAAGAAGAAGTCGTGGCAGCCAATGATTCGTCTATTTGAAATTGCGCGCGTTTTAATTACCACGCGTTGTTTTTGCTTTTTATTATTTTGTTTATCATAATATATCAATTGATTCATACAGCTCAGCTGGCAAACTACCAACGCGTTAACCCTCAAGACCTGGGTTCAAGTCCCAGGTCTGGCAAAAATCTCATATTATTTTTCAATTATAAATCCTATGCAGCTTCAGGAATGCATACGTACCATACGTCCTCTCATCCAAGCGTACACATGCCTGATGGTCCCAGATCAAGGGCTGATATTGAAAGTCCACTATAAGGCAAGTCAATGCGCTGGCACCAAGTTGGAGAAGTCAACGAATCAACTCTTGGTGGGCCAGAATTTCCAGGCCTATACCTCCAATTTTGGGGCTACACCTCACCTTGGTTTGCATATTTTATATTATTATTCTTACTCTTATTTTTTGTTATTTTATTTATTTTATTGTTTTAACATAATTAATTTATTTTTCTACAAAATATAAAAAACATCATAAAAATCCAGAAAATATAAAAAAATATGATATTTATTTTATTGTAATTATTTTCATCAATAAATTAATATATGTAAATATTTAGTTTAATCAGGTTATAGTTTTAATCTTTTTTAACAAAAAATCCAAAAAATAGAATTTAGGTTTAAATAACTTTTGATTTTCTTTTTTTAATTTTCCTTTTTTTCAGAATAACAATATTATTTATTTATCATTCTATTTTCATAAATTAAAAATTGTACATAAGTTAATTTAGAGTTTAATTTAGGTTTTAATTTAAATCTTTCATAATAAACTTAAAAAATATTAGAATTAGGGTTTAGCATTTTAATTTTAATTAATTTTTTCCTTTTTTCTTTTAAATCTAAAAAACACAAAAAATAACAAAAACATTTAATCATTTAATTCTTAATTCTCATTAAACTGTTAATATTTTGCAAAAGGGTCCAACGCCCGTCGTTACTCATTTAATTTCGCATGATTTATTTTTATCGTTCATTATAATTCTGTAATTGTCCCAAAGCATTGTAATTTACGTTTCTCGCACTTTTATTTATCGCTTTATTTATTTCTCCGCTAAATCGGGTCCAGTTTAATTTTGGCGATGTGGACCCGCGCCATTTGTAATAGTTTAGATTTATTTCCTCGCAAAATATTTAACTGTTAACCAAGCATGAAAGAATGAATGTCTTAATAAAATCAAGCGTAGATCACAACAAACATGACAAGACAAATAACTGAAACATGACGCACAATTCGCACACACCACCCCTAGGGTACGCCTCACTGTTGCCTTTCGAAAGGTGGTCGTCGAGTAGAGGACGTCTTAGTAAGTCCTCATGATCCGGGAACCTGGCATGAGGGTAGCTTCTAAGGTGTCTTCCCATTGCTCTGGTGATCACCAAGTCCCTAAAACTCGAATTGACCCGAATACCTCCAACGGTGGTGCTACCTACCTCTCAATGGTGGGATGGCACTACTTTTAAGGACATCTACACAGACGAATTCCTTAGGGTAGGTAGGTTCTCAAGGATACTTGCTCTAATCTCAAAACAAACTCAAAAAGACTTTTCACTAACACATTTTCAAAAGCTTTCAAAGCAAATTTTTCAAACACTCTGACGTATGAGTCGATCTGAAATTTTTCAAAGAAACTTTTTAAACCCACATTGAAAAGCAAGCAAACAATTTTGAAAACACAAATGAGCAAGTATCTAAGAGCCCATGGATAACCATGGATAGAAAGGGTGCTAACACCTTCCCTTTCTATAACCTACCTCCCGAACCGAGAGCAATCTCTTTAAGGAATTTTTCTGTGCTTTTGTCCTTTCCAATTGGAGAAAATAAAAGACGGTGGCGACTCTTGCTTCCGCGACATTTCGCGAACCAGCGTTAAACAGTCAGTTCCAGATCCACCGATCACAGCATGACACTAATTCTTGCTCCTAAGTCACATAGAGCTTTGTCTATGACAAATTTTCCAATATTACAAGGTATAGAGAAACTACTTGGGTCTTTTAGCTTAGGAGGCATATTGTTTTGAATGATCGCGCTACACTCGGCAGTGAGTGTAATTGTTTCGTTATCCTCTATCTTCTTCTTGTTGGATAGGATTTCCTTAAGAAATTTAGCGTACGAGGGCATCTGAGTGATGGCTTCTGTAAAAGGTATTGTTATATGGAGTTGTTTCAGAAGTTCAACGAATTTCTTGAACTGGCCCATCGTTTTGGAATTTGTAAGTCTCTGAGGATACGGGATTGGTGGTTTATAAGGTGGTGGAGGTACATAAGGCTTCTCTTGCTCCACTGCCTCTTGTGTTTCTCTTTCCTTTTCTTTTTCTCTAGGTTCATTGGCTTGTTCAGGCGGCTCGCTCTGTTTTTGGTACATGGCTGGATTTTCTAGTCTCGGGTCAACAGGTCCGTCGAGTTCTTTTCCACTTCTCAGTATCACAACATTAGCATGTCCTTTTAGGTTGGGCTGTGGTTGACCAGGAAAAATTCCAGCCGGTGCCGCAGTAGGTGCTTGTTGTTGAGCTACCTGTGAAATTTGCGTCTCAAGCATCTTGTTATGGGTGGCTAAAGCATCAACCTTGCTAGCTAATTGTTTTATCTGCTCATTAGTATGTAAATTTTGATTCATAACGTCTTTATTAGTCTGCGCTTGGGAAGCAACGAAGTGCTCTATCATGATTTCTAGGTTAGATTTCCTAGGAGCATTAGGTCCATTACTAGGATGATTTGGGATAGCTTTTGGATAACCGGGTGGTGTGGCAGGAGCTTGTACAGGCGCGTATAACGCGTTGTTACTTTTGTATGAAAAGTTTGGATGATTTTTCCAGCCAGGGTTATAGGTATTGCTATAAGGGTTCCCTTGTACATAGTTTGCTTGTTCAGCTGGAACTCCTGTTAGAAGTGGGCATTCTGGAGCAAGATGTGATTGAAGACCACATAGATCGCAAGTTTGGACAACTGCAGCCACGGTAGCTGCAGGAGCAGTGGTAAGGTTTTCTAGCTTTTGGGTAAGAGCTTCCACTTTAGCATTGACTTGGTCCAGGATATTCACTTCAGACATTCCACCTTTGGTTTGGGATTTCTCCACATTAGCTCTTTCGCTTCCCCATTGATAGTGGTTCTGGGCCATACTTTTGATAAGTTGATTTGCTTCGGCATATGGTTTATCCATCAGTGCGCCACCAGCAGCGGCGTCTATAGTCATTCTTGTGTTATACAACAGACCGTTATAAAACGTATGAATGATTAGCCATTCTTCTAAACCATGATGAGGACAGAGTCTAATCATATCCTTGTAACGTTCCCATGCTTCGAAAAGTGATTCGTTATCTTTTTGTCTAAAACCGTTGATGTTAGCTCTAAGCATAGCAGTTTTGCTTGGTGGGAAATATCTAGCCAAGAAGACTTTTTTCAATTCATCCCATGTGGTGATTGAATTTGAAAGAAGGGATTGGAGCCAGGCTCGGGCTCTGTCTCTTAAAGAAAAAGGAAATAGGCGCAATCGTATCGCCTCGGGGTTTACACCATTCGCTTTAACAGTGTCTGCGTACTGCACAAACACTGACAGATGTAGGTTAGGGTCGTCAGTAGGAGATCCAGAAAATTGGTTCTGCTGAACGGCGGATAGAAGCGAAGGTTTCAGCTCGAAATCGTTTCGAGTGATAGCAGGGGCGGAAATGCTGTTGTGAGGCTCCGCTTGCGAAGGAACTGCATAGTCCTTAAGAGCGCGAGGCGGATTTGGTACGTCAGCCATTGTCGATTCTTCGGTAGATTCCGATAACGGGATATCAGGAATTTTAGTCGGAGGAAGATTGTTCAGAGATCGGTATTCTTGAATTCGGCGTCTTAATCTTAAGTAACACTCGATATCGTTAATTTGTAAATGCAAAGGCTCGTTTTGAGAACGAGTGTTTGGCATACAACAGAGGGAAATATAAAAAGTTGCCTTAGTCTAGACAGCGTTGTTTTCAGATTACACTAGTGACTAAACTAAAGTCCCCGGCAACGGCGCCAAAAACTTGATGTGTCTGCGATCGACCTAATGTGTAACGGTATCTTAACTGCAAGTGCACAGTCTATCGCGGTAGTAATAAAAGGATGTCGAACCCACAGGGACTTCGTAATCACTCTAGTGTTGTAAAACAGGTTAGTTTAGCTAAGGCGGAAATTTGTCACGTTGGTTTTTTTTAGAAGTTTAAAACTAAAGGGAAACTAAATTCAATTAAGGGAATTAATATTAAAGCGGTCGGAGTGTAATGATTTGAACCTATGCGAATTAAGTTGTACCTAAGCATATAAAAATGTTTAACTTAATTATTCTGTAGTACTTATCAGTTTAAAAACCCTCGATTCACACTCTCGTGGTCTTACCTCGGATCATACTCCTAAAGCCAAATGTCTGCTCTCGCTAGTCCATAAGTGTTTAGAAAGCATCTTTTTGAAAACTAAATAAGTCTAATTCGTTTTAAAGCGCTCTCGCTGTATTTAAATCAAATGCCTAACTTTAGCTATCCGGTTAAAACCTCACACTCTCGTGGTTTTGATTTCTCCCTATTTCACTTTCTTTACTCTCGTAATAAAAAGCTTAATTTTTTAATTATAAAAAATCACGGCCAGAAATTAAGTTAATTAAAGTTTTAGCTTAGAAAAACATTAATTTTCGGTTATTTCATCACACCCCGACTACGGGTATTTAGCTACTCATAGTACTAGGAATTAAAAGGCAGGAAATAAATTCAGAAAATAATAACGCATGGATAATAAATAAAGAATAGAAATATAACATAAATAAAATTTGCAATAATATCAAATACAATAAAAAAATCAAATACAATAAAAACCTGAAAAGCAATAAAATCCGAGATCCTTCTTCCACAAGTCGGCAAGATTGGAACGTCGGAATGAAAATTTAGATGGACGAAGTTCGGAAATAAAATCGAGAATAAAATTTGGCAGAGCTTCCGCAAGGTTTTTGTGAACTCAAAACTCCTTCCTTTTTCTTTCTAAGTCTAAGCTATATATAGAGAGTGAAAGTACGGTTGAAAAAATATTTGAGTTCCTAAATTCTTGGTTTTACTGAGTAAAATGAGGAGAAAGTGGCATTTGGAAGTTGGAGAGAATTTAGGCACGTAGCAGAGCTTTGCTTGACCACTTCATTTTGCTTGACCATGTTTTGTTGCTTGACCATGTTCAAATTTAATACATATAAGCTTGTTACGGGCGTGGCTGGGGCGTTACACTCAATTTTCATAAGCTAGCGCGTTACGGTCGTGGCAGGGGTGTGACGACCGTCACACTCTTCTGAAGCGCCTTACGGTCATGGCAGCTGTGTGACGACCGTAACATCAGCAGAAAATGGATTTCTTGACATATTTATCTTTTCTCTTTGGTCTTTGGCCGCAATCTCGCGCATTTCACGTTTCTTCTTGGTTTGAGCTGAGATATGTTGTACCTGCATAAAACCATACAGAACTCGGAATATTCGAGAGTTAATCGGGTAAATATGACATAAAACGGATAAATTTTATGGTAAATATATGATATGATTTCGCGTTATCAGATTCAAACATCCTGATTCTTTGATTTTCAGCCAAAACTCACAACATCAATGTTATAGAGCATCATGTCACGATTCTAAACATATAAAGAAGTTGTTCTAACTCTCATAAATGAGAGAATTTCTCCTCTCCCAATTCCTGACCTAGCTTTTTTCAAATGTTCATGTCCAAAATTCGTGCAGCACACACAACATAAATGAAAAGTGAGGATATGGGTAGCTTCAGGGCCATGAGTAGGACATAATTTCTTCACAAACCTAAGCCTAGATATGCTTAGATAGAGAGAGAGAGAAGTTCAAACTTTTACCTGTTCAGCTTGAATCATGTACAACAATGGAGGTGCTTTCAATGGAATTTGAGGATTTGCACAGCTTGCCTGAGGTCCAAGGATGCTCTTCCAACCTCTAGCTTGCTTTAAAACTAACTGAATCAAGCTATGTAACTCAACCTGCACAGATGAAAAAATGAAAATGGCAAACTTGGTTAGGGGTGTTACAGTCTGTTTCCAAGGCTTGGGATAGTTTGTATGAATGATGTAGGATGTGTTTGAACTGGTTTGGATGAAAACGCACGAGGGAAATGAACTGGCCAAGTCAATCTGCAACAGGGACTCTGTTTTGCATAAAAAATGGGCTTTGATGGATGAGGAGGTATTGAGGGTTAAGGGCTCGTGTTCTAGGTTGGTTAGGGAGTATGCAATGTGTGGACAAAGTTTGTTTAGGCTCTTGCTTGCAGGAAGTGAATGTGTTACTAGTTTTGCAAAGTTTCTTCTTATCTAAGCAAAGTTTGTCAAACTTGATTATAGGCTACCACAGGCCCCTCAAGCATGCTTCCTTTTCTCTCCTTGATCAGTGGGATTAGTCCATAAACTTGTGCCTAAAAGATCTGGCTTGTACCTCTTTGATTTTCTTTTTGACATAAAGTTGATCTTTTAAAAAATGGCTAAAATGCTTTTTCCAAATATGGCTTAATCTTGCAAGTAATGGTTAAACACACAAAATAAGGCTTGAACATAAAGGATTGGAATTAAATTATTGAGTGTGGATGAGATAAAAGTCCTGTAATCTATTTTGTGCAAGCTGAGTTTGAAAATGCAAAGTTATGAACATGTAATTGGCTTATGAACAAAGTGACTTTTGCCCATCTTTACAAATTCGATTCTCCCTAACCACAAGGGTGTTTGAGAAGTTCTTGGACAATTTGGAAAGCTTGGAATGTGTAATACAATCCATATTTATAATGCAAATTGAAATTCCAAGTGGAAGCATGTGAAAAGTGGCCATGAAGTTGGGCAAAAATCCTGCCTAAAATAGGTCAAAAAATTTCTAAGTTAAGAATGTTTTGCACCCCTATTCCAAAAATCATAACTTGAGCTACAAGCTTCTTTTGAGGAAACTTTGTGAATAAAAGTTGTATATTTTGAAATGGACTATAACTTTCATGTTTTGAGTTTTGTTTGAATCCAAATATATCTTGATGAAAAAATGGGACAAAGTTAGGAAAAAATTAGGAAATTTCATAACTTAGAAAATTTCTAAGTTATGAAATTTCTTCATTTCAAACCCTAATTTGTAATTTTTGGTTTCTTGATGAACAAGTTTCATAATTTGACATGTTTTGATGAAAAATGAATCTTGACACTTGATTTTGACCAAAAAGTCAAAGTTTGACTTTTCAGTATACAGTCAAATTTTGATCAGTTGACTGGAAAATTCATCTGTCAATCTTGTGCATTTGGAATCTTTTGAACTTGTTGAACATGTCAAGACAATTCCATTGAGTCCTTGAGTCCATATGTGAGCTTGATTTGCCATTGGCTAGGTCAAACAGTCAAAAATTGCCTTTGTGCAGTCAAAACCCTAAAAATGATGATTTTGCCCTTTTGGTGATCTGATCAAATTTCTTGTGGAATTGTGATCCAAACTTAACCAAATGGTTCATATGAGTTCATAATGTTGATGTGGGTCAAAAATCATGAAGTTTGACTGTCAATTGACCACAATTGACTTTTTCCCCAATATAGGTGATTTCTAGGTCAACTGTCCAATTGACTGGGCAAAGATTGGAATCAAGGCTTGAAATTTGGTATGGATAAACTTGTGAGTCCAACATGAAGCATGAAAGTTACTTTGGGCATTTTAGGTCAAAACATCTTTGTGCAAACTCAAACCCTAATTTGGGTCAACAGTGCAAGGAGGAGTCTTGAGCAAAGCAAACCCTAACTTGATCTTGAGCTCCAAGGGTCTTGTGATGAGAAAATATTGATGAAATGAGAGGGAAAATTTTGGGGTACAATAGGGATGGATTAAAATGAAGGGTTTAAGGAGTACGCCCAGAAGTGGCGTGATCTGGCTGGAAGGGTACAACCACCGCTATCAGATAAGGAATTAGTTGACATGTTTTTGGGGACCCTATCTGGCCCTTTCTTCAACCATCCAATCGGGAGCTCTTCTGCGGGATTTACTGAACTGATTTTGACCGGCTAAAGGGTGGAGGCCGGTATTAAAAGTGGAAAGATTCAAAAGGATGCTTCCGCATCCGCAGCTGTTAAGAAACCTTTCCCAGCCAAGAAGGAAGCATCTGCTGTGTATTCTCAGAAGGGATTGGGAAGAACTGAGCATCGGCCGACTGTAGGGGCCGTGATGATTCAAAACTTGTCGAATGATCAACCTCATAACAATCAGTCGAGACCTAATCAACAACGGGTAGAACGGCCACAACGGAAGTTCACCCGCATCAACATGACGCCCGTTCAGGTCCTTCCCAATTTGTTGAAGATGAATCTGACCAGTTTGAAGGAGGCGCCAAAAAACCCTAACACCTCCTCTCCGTACTACCACTCTAATGCTAAGTGTGCTTACCATTCCGACAGTGCTGGACACGATACCAATAATTGTTGGGCACTTAAGAACAAAATTTAGGACTTAATTGACGCCAAAGAGGTTGAGTTTGATGCTCCTGAGAAGCCCAATGTTATATCTACTCCGATGCCCAAGCACAACCACAATGTGTATGCCATTTTGGAAAACCTCCATGTTACTGATATTGCCAATCTGTTGACTGCATTGATTGTGATTAAAGAAAATTTGTTGAGAGTCGGGATCTTTCCTGGTTGTGGCAAAGACTGTTATTTATGTTTGAACATTCAAGGTGATTGTCCAATGTTGAAGTCAGGTGTCCAACGCCTGATGGATACTCAAGAGATACTTTTCCAGAAAACCCCTGTTAACACTTTCAATCCGATTACTCCTGATACTTGTGATACTTCAACCAAATATATTGCTATCATAACCATTTCCGACAATCCTACCAAGGCTTGCAAAAGGCCTGTCAGGATTACACCCAATTCTGAATGTGTACCTTTAAAGATCACCATGCCGGGACCTGTCCCGTACCAATCAAGCAAAATGATACCGTGGAACTATGGGGGAGAAATCTTCTACCACGACATCAAAAAAATCGAAACAGTCCAAGAGATTTCTGAAGAAGACCCTAATATAGGGAACATCGCAGGTACAAGCAAGATAACCCGCAGTGGTGGAATCTTTTCTCCGGAGATTGCTCCCCCTCGAGCAGTTTTCGGACCCTTAGAAGCTTATACACCTGTTGAACCCTCTATGCAAGGCCCAATGATTGAAGAAGTGGATACTGTTAGAACATAGTTTGATTCTACAACCCTCAATTAGAGTTTTGATGATAACAAAATACAAGAATAAATAAATTATAAGACTTATATATAAGACATGTATGCTACTTAAAATTATGTTGTGTGTTTACAGAAGTTCTGATGGAATCAGCATCAGAAGATAAATATCAACATCAGCATCAGAAGATATGTCAGCATCAGAAGATCAAACATGTGCTACACGCTGAAGTTACCAGATCATACGCTGAAGCCTGATGAACAGAATCTGCACATAAAATACTCTGACTCTGATCAAGATCCTTACCAAGTCATCAACACTCAGAAGCGTCGGCATAAGCTAAAGCAAAGAACATTATGATTATCATTAGCAGAACACTCTGAAGCGTTACTAAGCATTCAAGACAGATTAATTACCAACAGCTTTATCCAAGACAAGATCTTCTCAAAAAGGAAAGAACGTTATGGTCATTGAAATTGATTTATGGACACCAACGTATCTTTGCCTTGGCTTTATAAATAAGTCTGTGTGAGAAAAGAAAAGGCTAATAATCTTCACGCATATACACGCCTATGTTAACGAACTCTCTCATTCAAATTGCTAAAGCTTTCAACCACGCCTACTCAAAAGCATTAGCAGTACAGTTTCATTCTAAGCTTAATATTGTGTATTATCACAGTTGTGATATATAGTTTTATTAGAAAACATCAAACACACTTTTGTTCATTTATCTGTAAGAGAATTTCCTTGAGATAAACCGGTTTATGGTTAGACTCAAGAAGGCTTTAACAGTTGTTAAAATAGTTGTTGTATTCAGTTGAATATAGTGGATTAAGACCTCGTTGGAGAGAGGCGAAATCACCTTGACGGGTGGACTGGAGTAGTTTGAGATCAAACGAACCAGGATAAAAATACAGTGTTATCTGCATTTGATTTTAAGTTTTACAATTCAACCCCCCTTCTTGTGTTTTTCACATCTTCAATTGGTATCAGAGCGCCTGGTTCTGAGCTTATAACACTTAACCGTGTCAGTACAAGATCCAGCGTCAGAAAAACACAATGGAAGGACCACATCAAAACATCAGCAATGACAACAATGAAGAAAGAGACAGATTCAATGGCAAACCTCCAGTCTTTGATGGAGAAAACTTTGACTACTGGAAAGACAGAATTGAAAGCTTCTTTCTGGCCCATGATGCTGATCTGTGGGACATGGTAACTGATGGATACATGCACCCAGTGGATGGAAGTGGTCAGAAGATTGACAGGAAAGCAATATCTGATCAGCAAAAGCGTGATTTCAGAAATCATCACAAGGCCAGAACAATTCTTCTCAGCGCCATCTCTTATTCTGAATATGAAAAGATATCAAACAGAGACACTACAAAGAATATGTTTGACTCTATGAGAATGACGCATGAAGGCAACATTCAAGTCAAAGAAACCAAAGCTCTTGCGCTCATTCAGAAGTACGAGGCATTCAAGATGGAAGAAAGTGAATCAATAGAAACGATGTTCTCAAGATTTCAAATTCTGGTTGCTGGTCTCAAAGTTCTGGACAAAGGGTATTCTACTGCTGATCATTTTAAGAAGATCATCAGAAGCTTGCCAAAACAGTGGAGGCCAATGGTCACAGCGCTTAAGCTAGCCAAGGATCTCAACAAAATCTCTCTGAAGGAACTTATCAGCTCCCTCAGAAGTCACGAGATAGAGCTAGAAGCAGATGAACCTCAAAAGCAAGGTAAGCCATTAGCTTTAAAATCTAACAGAAAATCTGACTCCAAGGTTTTGCAGGCTGTAGAAGAAACCTCTGATGGGTCTTCATCAGAAGAAGATGAACTATCTCTCCTCTCCAGAAGGGTGAACCAATTATGGAAGCAGAGGCAAAGGAAGTTCAGGAATCCCAGAAGATCCAAGAATCAGAATGAATCTCTCTCCAGATACAGAAGGTCAAAATCCTCCTCTGGACAAAAAAGATCTGAAGGCTCTTCAGGAAGCAGAAAGCCAAACAACAAAGACATCATCTGCTATGAATGCAACGAGCAAGGACACTACAAAAGTGATTGCCCAAAGCTTCAGAAGGAAAAGCCCAAAAAGAAGTTTGGCAAGGAAAAGAAGAAAAGTCTCATGGCTACATGGGATGATTCTGACACATCTGAAGTTGACTCAGAATCAGATGATGAAAGAGAAAACATAGCTCTCATGGCAAACATAACAGAAGACAATGAAGCTTCTGAGTCAGACTCTGAATTAGACACAGAAGAGGTATTTCCTGACTTTGCTATAAACTTTACTAAGGTTGAACTAGCTGAAAGCCTTAATGAAATTCTGGAAAGATATCAGCAGATCAGAGTCAAATTTAGAAACCTGAAAAGGAATCTTGCTTCTGACTCTGATAAGACTGAGAGTCTCAAATTGGAGAATTCTGAGTCAAAAGATAAAATTTTAAAATTAGAAAATCTATTGCAAAACTCTCAGAAGGAAACAATCCCTGAAACTCCCAGCAGTGCTGATGAGATCATCAAGGAGTATGATCACAGCTTTCAGAAGTTTCTAGCTAAAAACATAGATAGAAGCAAAATGGCTTCAATGATCTATGGATTTAGCAGAAATGGAAGAAAAGGAATAGGATACCAAGGTAAGGTACCTACACCAAAGAATGCCATGGATCTAGTTATAAAACGCATTTCACTTGATTCACACTTTATATATGGGCACACACACGACATCAAATATACTAGTAGTAATTATTCTGTCAAACCAAAATTCAACCAGAGTTTTGGTAAAACTAACAAATCAGGACCCAAGAAAATATGGGTACCTAAGGATAAAATAATACATGTGGCAGATATCTTTAGCAGCAAAGCAGAAACACCAATCATGGTACCTGGACTCTGGCTGCTCACGACACATGACGGGAAGAAAGCATATGTTCCAAAGCCTAGAACTTAAGCCTGGAGGCCACGTAGGCTTTGGAGGCAATAAGAGGGGAAAGATCATTGGCTCTGGAACAATAGGTAATCGAAATCTTCCCTCTATAAGTAATGTTTTATTAGTAGATGGATTAATGTATAATCTGTTATCCATAAGTCAATTAAGTGATAACGGTTATGATATAATCTTTAATCAAAATTCATGAAAAGCTGTTAGTCAGAAAGATGGGACTATCCTATTTAATGGAAAGAGGAGAAACAAAATTTATAAAATAAAACTTTCTGAACTAAAAAGTCAGAATGTAAAGTGTCTTCTGTCTGTTAACAACGAGCAATGGATTTGGCACAGAAGATTGCGACATGTTAGTATGAGAAGAATATCTCAGATTAACAAACTCAATCTGGTCAGAGGACTTCCTAATCTGAAGTTCAATTCAGATGCTCTGTGTGAAGCATGTCAGAAAGGTAAGTTTGCAAAACCAACTTTCAAATCTAAAAACGTTGTTTCCACCTCTAAGCCATTAGAACTTCTGCACATTGACTTATTTGGACCAGTTAAAACTGCTTCAGTCAGTGGCAAGAAGTATGGGTTAGTAATTGTAGATGACTATAGCAGATGGACATGGGTAAAGTTCTTAAGACACAAGGATGAGTCACACTATGTGTTTGTCACCTTTTGCAACCAAGTTCAGAATGAAAAGGATCTTAGAATCGTCAAAGTCAGAAGTGATCATGGTGGAGAATTTGAAAACAAAGATTTTGAGTCATTCTTTAATGACAAAGGCATTCTGCATTATTTCTCTTGTCCTAGAACTCCCCAGCAAAATGGAGTTGTAGAACGAAAGAACAGAACATTGCAAGAAATGGCCAGAACCATGATCAACGAGACTAACGTTGCTAAGATCTTCTGGGCAGAAGCAGTAAACACAGCGTGTTATATTCAGAATAGAATCTCTATAAGACCTATTCTAGAAAAGACTCCATATGAATTGTGGAAGAACAGAAAGCCCAACAGTTCTTATTTTCATCCATTTGGATGTACTTGCTTTATTTTGAATACTAAAAATTATTTGAACAAGTTTGACTCTAAAGCACAAAAGTGTATTATGTTAGGATACTCTGAACGCTCAAAAGGGTACAAAGTATACAATACAAAAACACAGATTGTGGAAGAATCAATCAGTGTTTGTTTTGATGATAAGCTTGACTCTTAAAAGTCAAAGCAGAATGAAGTATTTGCAGGTATGGAAGTTGAATTCACAGGTACTGAAGACAAGTCATCAGAAGCTCTTAACAAAGACACTCCCTCAACATCAGAAAGAGGCACTGCAAGCAATCCAGCACCTTTTGTTGATCAACTTCAGAAAAGACCATCCAGAAGCAGCATGGATCACCCAGAAGAAACAATCTTGGGAAGAAAGGAAGATCCTATCAGAACAAGAGCTAGCTTCAGAAATTCTGAAGAATCCCTCATAGGACTTGTTTCTCTAATTGAACCATCAACAATTGATGAAGCACTTCTGGACAATGACTGGATTCTAGCAATGCAAGAAGAGCTGAATCAATTCACAAGAAATGACGTATGGGATCTAGTTCCTAAACCAAAAGGATTCAACGTCATTGGAAAAAATGGGTGTTCAGAAACAAACTGAATGAACAAGGTGAAGTCATCAGAAACAAAGCATGATTGGTAGCACAAGGTTATAGTCAGCAAGAGGGGATAGACTATACAGAAACCTTTGCTCCAATCGCCAGGTTAGAATCTATCAGACTCTTAATTTCATTTGCTGTTAATAAAGGCATCACTCTGTATTAGATGGATGTTAAGAGTGAATTCTTAAATGGCTATATAGAAGAAGAGGTATATGTGCACCAACCCCCTGGTTTTGAAAGTTCAAAAAATCCAGAATATGTTTTCAAACTAAAGAAGTCACTGTATGGTCTGAAACAAGCTCCCAGAGCTTGGTATGAAAGACTAAGTAACTTCCTGTTAGAAAAGGAATTCACCAGAGGGAAAGTGGACACAACCTTATTCTGTAAGACAGTTAAGAATGACATTTTAGTATGTCAGATTTATGTTGATGATATCATATTTGGATCTACTAAACCTTCTCTGGGAAGAAAGTTTGCTAAGTGTATGCAGGCAGAATTTGAGATGAGCCTAATGGGGGAACTGAAATTCTTTCTGGGCATTCAGATCAATCAAACCCTAGAAGGAACTTACATTCATCAGAGCAAATATGTCAGAGAACTTCTGAAGAAATTTGATCTCTCAGAATGTAAGCCATCAAAGATTCCAATGCATCCCACGTGCATTCTGGAAAGAGAAGAGAAGTGCAGATTGTATCAGAATCTATCCATGAAGATCTGAGCGCTTCATTTCACGGATAGAGATGTGCTGTTCACTCAAGCAAACAAGTGTCATCCAATCATCAGCCATTTTCTGAGACTGAACACGCGTTCACGTTTCTGAAAAGACAAATGCGCTGATTGGATGCATTGAGACACATGTCATGGGTAACCGTTCCAAATATCTTTTTGAATCCCCTAAAATCAGCTATCATTAAATGCTAATAATCATTATTAATTTCTCTCTCTTAAACGTTTATGTTTTCAAAACCTTTTTAGAAAACTATTTAAACACACTTCACACCATTTACACTTTTTACCTTCACTTTCGTTTTCTCTCAATATTTCTGATTTCAGTGTTCTTCTTTCTCAAGAAACCCTTTCAATCTTTTTCACAAAAACCTCGTGTGAACAATGGCTTCTTCCAGCATTCCTACTACAGGTTCTCAGAAAACTGTTTCATCTGAACAATATGAAGTACCCCTCAGAATGCTTCTAACACCAGTCAAAAACCTAGAGGTTCTGTCAGAATTAATCGTGGATTTCAACAGCCTTAAGGAGAATGGGTTTGATTTATCTGAAGAGGTTAAAGCTCAAGGCTAAGAAAGGTATTTTGACAAACTAGTGGGTCCAACTTTTCCTATTCTGGTAAAGGAATTTTGGATTCACGCTTCTTCTTCAAATCATCACGTTACGTCTTATATTATGGGGAAGAAGATTGTTATTACTGAAGACCTGATTGCAAGACTCATAGGGTATAATGGTGGTGGTATTCGTTGCATTGATATGGCAGAAAGGTGTGCTGATGCTGCCCTAATTGCAAGGGAAATCTTTACTCTGGGGATTCCCTCCAGTAAGATAAGGGATTTAAAGGACAAACACAGAATTTGGGCCAAGATCATTCTAGGCTGTTTCAACCACAGGAAGCCTACCAGCTCTCCTGATTACATTAATATTGATCAGCAGTTTCTGATCTATTTTATCTCTCAGAAGGTCAAGATAAATCTAGCTCATCTTCTGTTCAACCATCTCATAACAAGTGTCAAAGAAACAAGAGAAGAGGAACGAACAAAAAGGGATTGGATACCCTTGGGAAGACTGATATCAGATATTCTTACAGAGAATAGGCTGGTTGATCATCTGCAAGAGGCTCAAGAAATCAGCACTCTGGAAGCTTCTGTTGGCAAGCAGCTGAATACCAAAAATCTGAAGAAGATGAAGTTGATAGAGAACATCAAGAAGGAGCCCAGTGTCACACCCTTTGATGAAATCTCCAGCAGAAGAGTCCCTCTGGACGATTTCCCACTGTTCTCAGAAATTGACTCTAAACCTGAAATCATTCTGAGATATATGGATGCGTGCAAAGCTGATGGTACAGCACCAAATATGAATATTCAAGATCTTCAGCAGAAGGCTCCAGAGGTTGTTCTGAAGAAGACAAAGAAAAGAAAAGCTGCTGCAGAAGGATCATCTCAACAGACTCCCAAGAAGAGAGGTAATCCTTCTTCTGTAACTGTTTTAGATTCAACTGCTATTTCAACATCTATCCCTATTCCAACTCCATCTGAAAACCCAACACCTCAAACTTTCGATGATTTTGACTTAGATTTTGACCCTTCCGAATCATTAACCCTCAGAAAATCTCTCTCCCAACCACAAAATCCAAATACTGAAGCCATACCAGAACAAGAACTTGCACAAGTTCTTTCTGATATAGACCAACACACTTCCGTTCCCGAACCAGAAAATCCAAATTCAAACACAGAAATTCCCATCTCATTAATACCAGAAATTTCACTCTCTCCAGAATAAGAAATCCCTCTACCTTCATCTCCACAACCAGAAATTAATCCACCCTCTCCTCCTCAACCTGAACAATCTCCACAACCTGAGACTCAAACCTCTGAGGCTCAAACCTCTGAATCCCCTGAACCACAAGCTTTGGCCATTCAATTGCCCTGTGGTACCACTATGAATATTCCTAAACTTCCCTCTTCACCAGAAACAACTCCACCAAATTCCCCATCAAGTCCAATCGTAATTCCTGACTCTCCCACTCCCTCACCTAAGAAAAATTCAGATGACCACAGCAAGACTGTCATTGACTTAACAACCCTTGAACGCCTTGCTACAATAAACCACAAAACTGCTATCCCAAAACCTAAACATCCAGATGTTGGTTCCAGCATATTGAACTTTGAAACAGAAATACAGAAGTGGATCACTTCTTTGAAACAAGCAAGTCTGGAACTGGTTGATCCTGCTGTATCAGACCTCCTCTGGACAAAATTTAGAAGATGGGTATGCGCTGAAACCTTTAAGTTGCAAGACCAGAGCTATGGACAGGCTCAACAAAACTTTAGCAATCTGCTGAAAGAAATTGAAGGTCCAGTTCTGAGCAAGCTGCTTAAGGAAGAAGTTCTCCATCTGGACATTGCCCCTTGGTCTGAACATCGTCCAGCTTCCAAAGGTCAACCTGCAGAAGAACAGATTATTCCAGCTGAAGACTTGGGTCAAGAAGAAGATACTACAGAAAGCTCTGAGAAACACCCTGTTTCTGAAGATCCTCAAGCTTCCTCTCTTGACAGGCAGACTCTGGAGGACTTGAAAAGATTTGATATGCTGATGAATGAAAGAATGGATAAGCAGGACACCAAAATTGATGCAATAGCGAACATGTTATCTCAACAACAGGAAACTAACACACAAATCAAGAGCATGTTGGAGGCTTTGTTCACACGACTTCCTCCTTCTTCTTAGAAATTTCCTTGCTGTTTTTATAACTTGTTTATCTGTAATATTTGTTCTGAACTTATCATTGCTTCTGTTTTTAATATAAATTCATTTTCAGCTCTGAATATTTTAACTCTGATTATTTGTGCTTTTTGATAACTGACAAAAAGGGGGAGAAAGAATGATATTTTTCAATAACGGATTACTAAGACATAAGTATCAAACATTCTAACATTCTGATATATTTGAATTTATTTCTTCTGAAAAGCTTACAGGTACAAAAATCTGATGAACTCTGATACAATAAAAGGTCTGATGCTCAAAGAAAGTTCAATAAAGTTCTGATGCTCAAAGTCTCATGGAAATAAAGGGAAGTAATCAACTCAGGGGGAGTTTTTCTCTTCGTTGCTCTGATACCTTTTATTCCTTATCTTCTTATCTCTGATACCTTTTATTCTTTATTTGTTTATCTCTGATACCTTTGATTCTTTATCTTTAATCTCTGATACCTTTTATTCTTTAATTTTAATTGAAAAAATTTGGTTTTTGTCATCATCAAAAAGGGGGAGATTGTTAGAACATAGTTTGATTCTACAACCCTCAATTAGAGTTTTGATGATAACAAAATACAAGAATAAATAAATTATAAGATTTATATATAAGACATATATGCTACTTAAAATTATGTTGTGTATTTATAGAAGTTCTGATGGAATCAGCATCAGAAGATAAATATCAACATCAGCATCAGAAGATATGTCAGCATCAGAAGATCAAACATGTGCTACACGCTGAAGTTACCAGATCATACGTTGAAGCCTGATGAACAAAATCTGCGCATAAAATACTCTGACTCTGATCAAGATCCTTACCAAGTCATCAGCACTCAGAAGCATCGGCATAAGCTAAAGCAAAGAACATTCTGATTATCATTAGCAGAACACTCTGAAGCATTACTAAGCATTCAAGACAGATTAATTACCAACGGCTTTATCCAAGACAAGATCTTCTCAAAAAGGAAAGAACGTTATGGTCATTGAAAGTGATTTATGGACACCAATGTATCTTTGCCTTGGCTTTATAAATAAGTCTGTGTGAGAAAAGAAAAGGCTAATAATCTTCACGCATATACACGCCTACGTTAACGAACTCTCTCATTCAAATTGCTAAAGCTTTCAACCACGCCTACTCAAAAGCATTAGCAGTACAGTTTCATTCTAAGCTTAATATTGTGTATTATCACAGTTGTGATATATAGTTTTATTAGAAAACATCAAACACACTTTTGTTCATTTATCTGTAAGAGAATTTCCTTGAGATAAACCGGTTTGTGGTTAGACTCAAGAAGGCTTTAACAGTTGTTAAAGTAGTTGTTGTATTCAGTTGAATATAGTGGATTAAGACCTCGTTGGAGAGAGGCGAAATCACCTTGACGGGTGGACTGGAGTAGTTTGAGATCAAACGAACCAGGATAAAAATACAGTGTTGTCTGCATTTGATTTTAAGTTTTACAATTCAACCCCCCTTCTTGTGTTTTTCACATCTTCAGATACTCCTGAGGTAAGATCATCTACTGATAATACCAACAAGGGTAAGGGGATACTGGAAATGCCTGTCAGGACGAAGGCTCATGTTGTGGTTATCCCCGAAACCACTCAGAAGGAAATGGATGAAATCCTAAAAATAATCAGAAAAAGTGACTACGACGTTGTAGAACAACTGGGGCAGACCCCTTCTAAAATTTCAATGTTGGCTCTTCTGCTCTGTTCTGAGGCCCATGCCAAGGCCCTAATCAAATTCTTAAAGGCGGCACATGTTCCCCAAGAGACCTCGGCTGACCAGTTTCAGGATTGTGTGGCCAGTCTTACTGCTGACAATGGCCTGGGCTTTTCCGATGCTGACTTAACTCCCAAAGGAAGGAAGCACAATGATGCGTTGCATGTTTCAGTTGAATGCCGAGGAACCACTCTCGCCCATGTCTTGGTTGATACTGGTTCTTCCCTGAATGTGCTGCCAAAGAAGGCCTTAGACCGTTTGGATTGCGAAGGTTTGACCCTCAAACCTAGTAACATCGTCGTTAGGGCTTTCGATGGTTCCAAAAGAATGGCTCATGGAGAGGTTGATATTCCTATCAAGGTAGGCACCGAAGTGTTCAACTCCACCTTCTACGTAATGGACATCCGTCCGTCAATCTCGTGTTTGCTAGGAAGACCGTGGATCCATTATGCCGGGGCAGTTACCTCCTCTTTGCACCAGATGCTGAAATATCCTGTTAAGGGTAAAATCATAACCGTGCATGGCGAGGAAGAGTACATGATCAGTCATCTCAATTCCTTTCGATATGTGGAGTTAGATGGCGAGTTCATCGAACGCCTTTTCAACATTTTGAGGAAGTTTCTCCCGAGGTAGCAGCTGCAAAGACAATGGTTGAGGTGCCTATTATTCCCAAGCATGTATCTAGGATGGCATCTCTCAAGGACGCAGAGGCAGTGATCAAAGAGGGGAAGAGTACAGCATGGGGCAATTGCCTAATTTTCCCCATAAGACGGACAAATTTGGACTAGGGTTTACAGCTGCAGGACAGAAGGCTATGCATCGTTCTAAGAATGGAGGGCCACCCATAAGGATCACTCATCACAGAATCAATGCTGTAGAAGATGAAGATGAAGAGATCCACTTTGAAGATTGGATCTTTCCGACTGTCGAAGGGGGTTTGAGCAACTGGGAAGAAAAGGATTTTGTTCCCATCACCTTTATCAACCAGTACCCATCCACTCTGGATTCCATGGGTGACTATTCTGCTTTAGCCTTCGATAACTCTGAGGACTTGGTCAATCATGCTGAGTACGAAGTTGATGAAGATTGTGAAGTGCCAGGAGAGTTAGCCAGACTTCTACAACAAGAAGAGAGGGCCATTCTTCCTCATGAAGAGTTGCTAGAAACCATCAACTTAGGGACAGAGGAAGACATGAAGGAAGTAAAAGTGGGTGCCGATCTGGAACCGAGTGTCAAGGAATGCTTAGTGCAGTTATTAAATGAATACGTTGAAATCTTCGCTTGGTCTTATGAAGACATGCCAGGGTTAGACACCGATATTGTGGTTCACCGTCTCCCCACAAGAGAAGATTGTCCACCGATCAAGCAAAAGGTTCGCCGCATGAGACCTGACATGTCAGAGAAGATCAAGGCTGAAGTAATGAAGCAATTCAACGCTGGCTTTCTGGCTGTTACAACCTATCCACAATGGGTTGCTAACATTGTTCCCGTACCTAAAAAAGACGGCAGAGTCAGAATGTGTGTGGACTACCGGGATTTGAACAGGGCTAGCCCTAAAGATCATTTTCCGCTGCCACATATCGACATCTTGGTTGACAACACAGCTCAGCACAAGGTGTTTTCCTTCATGGATGGGTTCTCGGGATACAACCAGATCAAAATGGCCCCCGAAGACATGGAGAAAACTACCTTTGTCACGCAATGGGGTACCTTCTGCTACAAAGTGATGCCGTTCGGACTGAAGAACGCATGGGCAACTTATCAATGCGCCATGGTAGCTTTGTTTCATGATATGATACATCATGAGATCGAAGTTTACGTAGACAACATGATAGCTCGATCACAGACAGAAGAAGAACACCTTGAACATTTGCAAAAGCTGTTTGCCAGGTTGAAGGAGTATAAGCTCAGACTGAATCCAAGCAAATGCACTTTTGGAGTTAGGTCTGGTAAACTTCTGGGATTTATTGTCAGCAACAAGGGCATTGAGGTTGATCCAGCTAAAGTAAAAGCTATACAAGAAATGTCGGCCCCCCATACTGAAAAGGAGGTTAGAGGATTCTTGGGACGCTTGAACTATATTGCGAGGTTCATCTCTCACCTGACATCTACCTGCGAGCCAATTTTCAAACTGTTGAAGAAAGATCAGGTAGTTGAATGGAACGATGATTGTCAAATTTCTTTTGATAAGATCAAGGAGTACTTACTAGAACCTCCTATTCTGATGCCACCTGTCGAAGGAAGGCCGTTGATCATGTATCTGACTGTTTTGGATAACTCAATGGGGTGCGTGCTGGGCCAACATGACGAGCCTGGTCGAAAAGAGCATGTCATTTATTACCTTAGCAAAAAGTTTACCGACTGTGAGACTCGCTACTCACTGCTCGAGAAAACTTGCTGCGCTTTGGTATGGGCTGCTCGCCGGCTAAGGCAGTATATGTTGACTCATACCACTTTGCTGATTTCCAAGATGGATCCGATCAAGTATATCTTCGAGAAGCCTGCTTTATCTGGAAGAATTGCTAGATGGCAAATGATCCTGACTGAGTATGACATCCAGTATACTACCCAAAAAGCTATAAAAGGGAGTGTACTAGCTGACCATCTAGCTCATCAAGCCGTCGAAGATTATCAATCTAGGAGATTCGACTTCCCTGACGAGGACATCATGACTTTGGACAACCTCAAAGGTAACGGACCGTATGACGGACCTGAACAAGGATCCCGATGGACCCTGTACTTTGATGGTGCTTCAAATGCACTCGGAAACGGTATCGGTACGGTACTCATTTATCCAGAAGGTTTCCATACACCCTTCACTGCCTGACTTTGTTTCAGCTGTACCAACAACATGGCCGAATATGAAGCTTGCATCTTTGGTCTCAAGGATGCTATAGATCTGGGGATCAAATCTTTGGTCGTATTTGGGGACTCAGCTTTGGTTATCAGTCAAGTCAAAGGAGAGTGGGACACCAAACATCCTAATCTTATCTCATACAAAGAACATGTCCTGACATTGTTGCCTCATTTCGAGCAGATTACTTTCGAACATTTCCCACGAGAAGAGAATCAGCTAGCAGATGCTCTGGCTACAATGTCTTCCATGTTTAAACTCAGTTGGGATAACGAGGCTCCCCAAATTACCATCGATCGAATGGAGGAACCTGCGCATTGTCATGAGATTAATACCGAAGAAGTAATGGAACAACCCTGGTTTCATGAAATCAAAAGGTATCTCCAGACTAGAGAATACCCTGAAGGAGCTTCTGTCAATGACAAAAAGTTCTTAAGGAGATTTGCTGCCAAGTTCTTCCTAAGCAATGGCATCCTTTATAAACGCAACCATGGTTGTGTTTTACTTCGTTGTGTGGACAAAGCCGAAGCAGAGTTGATCATGACTGAGATACACAGTGGTACATTTGGCACCTACTTGAGCAGACATACGATGGCTAAGAAGATTCTAAGGGCAGGCTACTACTAGTCTACCATGGAAGCTGATTGTCACCAACATTCTCGTATTTGCCATAAATGCCAAGTCTACGCCGACAAGGTACATATTCCTCCTGTTCCTCTCAACATTCTGACAGCTCCTTGGCCATTCGCAATGTGGGGCATTGACATGATTGGAGAGATCAAGCCCACGACATCCAATGGACATCTCTTCATCCTGGTGGCTATTGATTATTTCACCAAGTGGGTCGAGGCAGCTTCCTATGCCTCAGTTACAAAGAATGTGGTTGCCCGCTTCATCAAGCAAAATCTCATATACCGGTATGGTATCCCCGACAGGATCATCACAGACAACGGTACAAATTTGAACAATACCATGATCACCGCTCTATGCGAGCAGTTCAAGATTTATCATCACAATTCATCTCCCTACCGGCCGAAGATGAACGGTGATGTTGAAGCCGCGAACAAAAATATCAAGAAGATCATTCAAAAGATGACAGTCACCTACAAAGACTGGCATGAGATGTTACCATTTGCTCTGCATGGATATCGTACCACGGCACATACTTCAACAGGGGCAACCCCATTTTCTTTAGTATATGGCATGGAGGTTGTTTTGCCTATGGAAGTTCAGATTCCTTCTTTGAGGATTATGAAGGACGCCGATTTGAGTGAAGACGATTGGATTCAGACCCGGCTTGATCAACTCAATTTGATCAACGAGAAACGACTTACTGCTGTTTGTCATGGTCAGGCGTATCAAAAACGCATGATCAAGGCTTTCAACAAGAAAGTCAGGTGCCAAGTATATCAAGTCGGAGATCTTGTAATCAAGTGGATCATATTACCGCAAAGTGATCCCAGGGGCAAGTGGACTCATACTTAGGAAGGACCATTTGTAATCAAGAGCATCTTTTCTGGTGGGGCAATGATTCTGACCACCATGGACGGTGATGACTTGCCACACCCTGCGAACGCAGACATAGTCAAAAGATACTACGCATAAAACGACCCGGCAAGTTGAAAACCCGAAAGGGCGACTTGAGCAAAATTGGGCATCTCGGTGAACCGAAAACCCGAAAGGGCGGTTCAGGCAAAAATTAGGGATAAAACAAAAAAATCTATACACCCGGCAAGTTGAAAACCCAAAAGGGCGACTTGAGTAAAAAAGGGTTTCCCGGTGGATCGAAAACCCGAGAGGGCGGTCCAGGCAAAAGTTAGGGAATTAAAGCGTATGACTATGTCTCGTCGGATCACTTTAAGGACAATCTCTTCACCAGACAAGCTCCAAGCCTCTGATCAATCCAGTCATCGACGGATGAAGCAGTGAATAGACAAGATATTCAGGGTTGTGAAGGCTATAGCAGAATGGGAATCCCATGGAATTGTTACACATAGCCATCTTTCTTTTGTATAAATTTTTTTCAATTTTTACGACAACATTCTCTTACTAGGGTGTCTGTCTCCTTTGTACAAAGATACTCACGAAAGTTAAATACAAAGATACTTCAAGGTGCAGAAATTTGCTTGCCTTTCTTTTCTTTTTTACACTTATGTCTTATTTGAAAACGTCCAATGTTTCGTTAAAATAAGCATATGCATTCGAATATAATCACTGCTTACAAATAAAACGAAATTGAAAAAAGGGTAATTACTGATAGATTGAAGGTGTAGGAAGATATCTTCGTGCCATTCCAGAAGGAATCCCCTATGATACATCATTCAGATCCTCAACAAAGCTGAAACCTTGGAGTATTTCCCCAGCGGAGTTAAACTTCAAGATCCCCAGTAAAGCCAGTTTAATCTAAACCTTATTCCCCAGTGTAGCCAGAGTATCTCCCCCACAGATTTATCTCTCAGCAAGATCGAAGATTCTTGGTCCCTTTTCTCCAAGGCTTCAATTCCCCAGAAGAGATTTTCAGAGTTTCCCCAATATCCCATGAAAGTCAACAAGGATTTCTCATCTTCAACAATCAAAGTTTTGGAATCCCCAGCTTCGGTCGAAGATTTATATTCCCCGGCAGCAGTCAAAGATGCCATTATCTCCAGCTATCCAGGATTTATCTTCCTCAGCAAGACAGCTATTCAGCTTACATGCATAACCATTACATCCATATATCGTAAACATGCATTACAATTCATTGCATCATACATATCATGCAATATAACTTCGTGTTTTAGCTAACACTTTACCCTTTTCAGGATAAGATTAAAAGGCTATTGTTAACAATTATTCAGATACAGTATGGATACACCCCAGATACGGCGGTCATTCTATTACTCATTCAGAACTTCAAGTCAAAATACAGTATGGATGCATCCCAGACACGACGGTCATTCTACTACTCATATAGGTCTTAACTTCAGATACAGTCCAGATACGCTCCAGACATGGTTGCCATTATGTCACTCATTCAGAGTTTAACCCCAGCACACAGTTGCTCCATACACATATGTTTTCCTGTTACCCAAATGCAATACAGATACACTCCAGACACGGTAGTCATTCTGATGTTCTTTCAAAGTTCAAATACAGTTACAGCTCAGATACGCTCCAGACACGGATGCCATTCCTTTGCTCATACAGACCCAGTCTCCAGATACAGTTCAAATGTATTCCAAACGCGGATACCATTTTGATGCTCATTCTCCTGACCTACAACATTACAGTTCAATAAACACTCTTGGATGGCATATTTAAGCCCATCTCCAGCAAGATTCTACCATCTCCAAATGGCATCTGTAAGCCCATTCCCTCAACAATATTTTGGCGGGTGCAAATTTACGGGCACTCTAGTGTCCAATCTTCCTTTACCTTCGAGTCGCGAAAGGCAAAACTTGCCAATCTAACTCTTCAGGTTCAAGAAGATTGAACAGGGGCAACTGTTGTACCCCAAAATTTTCCCTCTCCTTTTTATCAACATTTCCCATCACAAGGCCTTTGGAACTCAAGATCAAGTTAGGGTTTGCTCAGCTCAAGACACCTCCTTGCACTGTTGACCTAAATTAGGGTTTGAATTTTCACAGGGATGTTTTGAACTACAATGCCCAAAGTGACTTTCATACTTCATTTTGGACTCACAAGTTTGTCCATACCAAGTTTCAAGCCTTGAATCAAATTTTTGCCCAGTCAATTGGACAGTTGACCTAGAAATCAGTTGTATTGGGGAAAAAGTCAACTGTGGCCAATTGACAGTCAAACCTCATGAATTTTTACCCACATCAACATTATGAACTCATGTGAACCATTTGATCAAGTTTGGATCACAATTCCACAAGAAATTTGATCAGATCACCAAAAGGGCAAAATGGTTATTTTTAGGGTTTTGACTGTGCAAAGGCAATTTTTGACTGTTTGACCCAGCCAATGGAAAATCAAGCTCAACCATGGACTCAAGTACTCAATGACATCATCTTGACCCATTCAACAAGTTCAAAATATCTCAAATGCATAGGATTGATAAATGAATTTTTCAGTCAACTGATCAAAATTTAATTGTATACTGAAAAGTCAAGCTTTGACTTTTTGGTCAAAATCAAGTGCCAAGGGTCATTTTTCATCAAGACATGCCAAATTATGAAACTTGTTCATCAAGGAACCCAAAAATGCAAATTAGGGTTTAAAATGGAAAATTTTCATAACTTAGAAATTTTCTAAGTTATGAAATTTTCTTATTTTTTCCTAACTTTATCCCACTTTTTCACCAAGATGCAAATGGATTTAAACAAAACTTGCAACATTAAAGTTATAGTCCATCACAAAGTCTACAACTTTTATTCACAAAGTTTTCTCAAAAGAAGCTTGTATCTCAAGTTATGATTTTTGGAACAAGGGTACCTAAAACTTTTAACTTAGAGAAAATTTGCCCTAATCTAGGCAGGATTTGACCCATCTTCTTGGCCACTTTTCACATAGTTCCATTTGGAATTTCAAGTTGCTTTGCAAAGATGGAGTATAGTACATGTTCCAAGCTTTCCAAATTGTCCAAGAACTCCTCAAACACCCTTGTGGTTAGAGAGAATCGAATGCTTGAAGTTGGCAAAAACTCACTTTTATCCATGGCCAATACATGTTCATAACAACTTATAATTCTGATCTAGCTAGCTTGGTTTGACATTACAGGCCTCAAAAACAATTTGCACTCCATAATTTAATGTCAATCCATCAGTCTAAGCCTTTGTTTTGTTCATTTGGACATTATACACAAGATTAAGCCTTAAGTAGAAAAAGGCAAATTTCCATTTTTGCTTAAGTATGCTTTATGTCAAACCAACAATCCTTGAGCATTGGTCCAAGATCTCTTGCAGCAAAACAAATCCACAAATCAGAGGGGCCAAGAGAAATGTATGCAAGCATATGTGACAGCCTATACAAGCCTGTAACTTCACTTCCACATTTGAACTTCAAGTAGAGAAAACTTGCAAAAACAGAAGCAACCTCTCATATCTGTCAACACAAGCTTAGACAAACATTGTAGACAAGTTCCATACCTCCCAACAAGCCTAAAACACGACCCTTTCATCACTCAAACCTCCTCATACTCAGAACCACTATTTTTCTGCAAAACAGGGCAGGTTCTGCATTTTGTAAGCCACAACAAAATTCCATCGTGTGTTTGAAGCACCATCAAAGTACATGGTCCATTGGGATCCTTGTTCAGGTCTGTTATACGGTCTGTTACCTTCAATGTTGTCCAATGTCATGATGTCCTCGTCAGGGAAGTCGAATCTCATAGATTGGTAATCTTCGACGGCTTGATGAGCTAGATGGTCAGCTAGTACACTCCCCTTTATAGCTTTTTGGGTAGAATACTGGATATCATACTCAGTAAGGATCATTTGCCATCTAGTGATTCTTCCAGATAAAGCAGGCTTCTCGAAGATGTACTTGATCAGATCCATCTTGGAAATCAGCAAAGTGGTATGTGTCAACGTATACTGCCTAAGCTGGCGAGCAGCCCATACCAAAGCGCAACAAGTTTTCTCGAGCAGTGAGTAGCGAGTCTCACAGTCGGTAAACTTTTTGCTAAGGTAATAAATGGCATGCTCTTTTCGGCCAGACTCGTCATGTTGGCCCAGTACGCACCCCATTGAATTATCCAAAATAGTCAGATACATGATTAACGGCCTTCCTTCGACGGGTGGCATCAAGATAGGAGGTTCCAGTAAATACTCCTTGATCTTATCAAAAGCAACTTGACAATCATTGTTCCATTCAACCACCTGATCTTTCTTCAACAACTTGAAGATTGGCTCACAGGTAGATGTTAGGTGAGAGATGAACCTTACGATATAGTTTAAGCGTCCCAAGAAACCTCTAACCTCCTTTTCAGTACGGGGGGCAGGCATTTCTTGTATAGCTTTGACTTTAGCAGGATCAACCTTAATGCCTTTGTTGCTGACGATAAATCCTAAAAGTTTACCAGACCTGACTCCAAAAGTGCACTTGCTTGGGTTCAGCCTGAGCTTATACTCCTTCAATCTGACAAACAGCTTTTGCAGATGGTCAAGGTGTTCTTCTTCTGTCTGTGAACGGGCTATCATGTCGTCTACGTAGACTTCAATCTCATGATGTATCATGTCATGAAACAAAGCCACCATGGCGCGTTGATAGGTTTCCTCGACATTCTTCAGTCCGAATGGCATCACCTTGTAGCAGAAGGTACCCCACTGCGTAACAAAAGTAGTCTTCTCTATGTCTTCGGGGGCCATTTTGATCTGGTTGTATCCCGAGAATCCATCCATGAAGGAAAATACCTTGTGTTGAGCTGTGTTTTCAACCAAGATGTCGATGTGTGGTAGTGGAAAATTATCTTTAGGGCTAGCCCTGTTAAGGTCCCTATAGTCCACACATATTCTGACTTTGTCGTCCTTCTTAGGCACATGCACAATGTTAGCAACCCATTGTGGATAGGAAGTAACAACTAGAAAGCCAACATTGAATTGCTTCATCACCTCAGCTTTGATCTTTTCAGACATGTCGGGCCTCATTTGGCGGACTTTTTGTTTGATCGGTGGACAGTATTCTCTTGTAGGGAGACGGTGAACCACAATGTCTGTATCTAGTCCCGGCATGTCTTCATAGGACCAGGCGAAGATTTCGGCATATTCATTCAACAACTGCACTAAACGCTCTTTGACACTTGGTTCCAGGTTGGCACCCACCTTAACCTCTTTCTTTTCTTCCTCTGTTCCCAAGTTGATGGTCTCTAGCAACTCTTCATGGGCAGAATAGCCCTCTCTTCTTGTTGCAAAAGTCTGGCTAACTCTCCCAACACTTCACAGTCTTCGTCACCTTCGTACTCGGCATGATTGACTAAATCTTCAAAGTCACCGAAGGCTAAAACAGAATAGTCACCCATGGAATCCGGAGTGGATGGGTACCTGTATTTTGTGAGTGTGGGTGTGTGTAAGTGATAGCCATCCTTAAACAAAACAAAATGTAAAAGGAAAGAAAATGAACACAACAGTTTATAGATGAAAACGTCTAATGATTCATTAAACATGGCATATGATAATGAAGAAATCAAGCCCTTACAAACGGACCTATATGCCCCGGGTAAGGCATAAGGTGAAAATAGTGTACGAATTGTTTAATTATTACAGACCAAAATAGGAAATTGTTCAAAGATAAATTACTGTTTGATGGAAGTAATGGGAACAAAGTCCTTCGCTTCCCAGTTGCTTAATCCTCCTTCGAAGGTTGGAAAGATCCAATCTTCAAAGTTGTCTTCTTCATCATCATCTTCTAAGGCATTAATTCCATGGTGAGTAATTTTTACGGGTGGTCCTCCGGCTCGGGAGCGACGCACAGCTTTTTGGCCAACAGCAGTAAAACCTAGTCCGAATTTGTCCGTCTTGTGAGGAAAATCAGGCAGTTGCCCCCACACTGTACTCCTTCCTTCTTTGATTATAGACTCCGCATCCTTGAGGGATGCCATCCTAGATACAGGCTTGGAAACGATAGGCACATCAGTCATTGTCTTTGCAACTGCGACTTCAGGAGAAACTTCTTCGAAATGTTGGAAAGGCGTTTCTATGAATTCACCATCCAACTCCACATAGCGGAAGGATTTGAGGTGACTTATCATGTACTCTTCCTCACTGTAGACCGTTATGATCTTTCCATGAACGGGATACTTTAGCATTTGGTGCAGAGAGAAAGTGACTGCCCCGACATTATGGATCCACGGCCTTCCCAACAAGCATGAATATGAAGGACGGATGTCCATCACATAAAAGGTAGAGTCGAAAATTTATGTGCCCACCTTGATTGGAATGTCCACTTCTCCATGAACCATCCTCTTAGAATAGTAGAAGGCTCTAACAACGATGTTACTGGGTTTTAGGGTCAAACTTTCGCAGTCCAATCGGTCCAACGCCTTTTTCGGTAGCACATTCAAAGATGAACCGGTATCCACCAGGACATGGGCGAGGGTGGTTCCCTGCACTCTACTGAGACATGCAGCGCGTCGTTGTGCTTCCTTCCCTTAGGGTTCAAATCAGCATCAGAAAAACCAAGACCATTATCAGCAGTAAGGCTAGCTACGCAGTCTTGAAACTGGTCAGCCGAAGTTTCTTGAGGCACGTGAGCCGTCTTTAGAAATTTGATTAAGGCCTTAGCATGAGCCTCAGAGCAGAGTAGGAGAGCCAACATGGAGATTTTGGAAGGGGTCTGCCCTAGATGTTCCACGACATCGTAGTCGCTCTTCTTTATTATCCTTAAGATTTCTTCCATCTCTTTCTGGGTGGTCTCGGGGATAACCATAGTATGAGCCTTCGTCCTGACAGGCGCTTCTAGTATCCCCTTACCTTTATTGGAAGTAACATCAGGGGGTCCAGCTTCAAGTACATCAACTTCTTCAATTATCGGGCTTTGCACATATGGCTTGATAGGCACAGAAACTCTCGAGGGTCCAAAGACTGCTCGTGGAGGAGCAATCTCCAGAGAGAATATCCTTCCGCTGCGAGTTATCTTGCTCGTTCCCGCAATATTCCCTATATAGGGGGTTTCATCATCGAAATTCTCTTGGACTGATTCAATCTGTTTGACACCATGGTAGAAGATTTCTCCTCCGTAGTTCCATGGTATCGTCTTGTTAGATTTATACGGGACAAGCCCTGGCATGGTGATTTTTAACGGCACAAACTTAGGATCAGGCGTAATCTTGACAGGACTTTTGCAGGTCTTGGGAAGATCGTTGAAGATGGTTATTATAGCAATGTCATTTATTGGAGTATCAAAGGTATCAGGAGTAACATGAGTGGTGGTATCAACAGGGTCTTTTGAAAAAGGATCTCTTGGGTATCCATCAGGCGTTGGATGCCTGATTTCAACAGTGGGCAGTCAGCTCGTAAGTTTGAACAGAAATAACAGTCTTTCCCATAGCCTGGGAATATCCCGGCTTTCATCAAATTCACTTTAATCACTGGTAACGGAGTCAAAAGGTCAGCAACATTGGTAACATGAAGGTCTTTCATAACGGCATGAACATTATGACCGTGCTTGGGCATTGGGGCAGAAATCACATTCGGCTTTTCGGGCGCGTCAAATTCTACCTCCTTGGCGTCGATCAGGTCTTGGATTTTGTTCTTAAGAGCCCAACAGTTGTTGGTATCATGCCCTACACTGTCAGAGTGGTATGCACACTTTGCATTGGAGTGGTAATAAGGAGAAGAAGTGTTAGGGTTCTTTGGCGCTTCTTTCAAATTGGTAAGATTCAGCTTTAACAGATGAGGGAGGACTTGAGCCGGTGTCATGTTGATTCGGGTGAACTGTCGTTGTGGCCTTTCTACCCTTTTCTGATTAGACCTTGGTTGATTGCCTCGAGGTTGATCGGTTGAAGAGTTTTGGATCATCACGCCCCCCACCGTTGGTCGGTGCTCGATTCTTCCTTGATTTCTTTGATTGTGAACGGAAGAAACTTCCTTTTTAGCTGGGAAGGTTTTCTTAATAGCATTAGAAGCAGAGGTATCCTTCTGAATTTTACCACTTTTAATGCCAGCCTCGACCCTTTCACTGGTCAGAATTAATTCGGTGAATCCTGCAGAGGAACTCCCGATTAAATGATTGAAGAAAGGTCCAGACAGGGTCCCTAAAAACATGTCAACCAGCTCTCTATCCGACAATGGTGGCTGCACCCTTCCAGCCAAGTCTCGCCACTTCTGGGCATACTCTTTAAATCCCTTATTAGAAGCCATACCCATACTCTGTAGTTGAGTACGAGTAGGCGCTAAATCAGCATTGTATTGGTATTGTCGATAGAAAGCAGCAGCTAAGTCTTCCCAGTTATGAACCTCCGATCTCTCGAGTTGATAGAACCAGTCCAATTGTGTGCCTGACAAACTATCTTGGGAAAATGGACCCAAAGATCCTTATCAGATGAGTGGGGTTGGATCTTTCGGACGTAGGATCTCAGATTCATCTTCGGACACGACAGACCGTCATACTTAGCAAATGTAGGAACTTTGAATTTGGGAGGAATGACAATCCCCGCGACCAACCCTAGTTCTTCGAAATCTGACACGGGAACCCCTTGCAACTCCATGGCTACCAACCGATCCTCAAGATTTTTATACTTATCATCCGCAGGGGGATATTGCTGTTCGGAGTAATCTTCGTCCTCTTCCTCTTCTTCTTCTTCAACTTCAGATTCAGAAGGCATCGCAGTTCCTTTACCTTTACCAGCCCCTTCATCAGACGTCGAGGGGAACTCGAGAACTTTTCTAGCATGGTTTTCAAACCTTCTTCCCATAGTGGCCACACCAGGCCTTTTCTTCTTTTTCTCTTTATCTTTCTCCAACAGTGCTTTAAGGTCCTCTTGACCCTTTGCTAAGGTCACGAGGAGTTGCTGGAATTGTGAATTCTGTGCTTGCAGATCCTTAACCGTCTGCTCCAAATCCATCTTGCTGAAATAAACAGCAGAAAGATAAGGAAACCTGGTGTGAAGACCTGTTTATGCATATGATGGATGATATGTTATTCATGTAATGCATTCAAGGATTCAGAAATTCAAATTTGTTGCAAACAAAAAGAACATATGTCATATTAAGAAGAAATTTGTTAGTACATAAATGCCCTATGGGCAAAATATTACAAAATTCTTAATGTAAAAAGACATTGTGCATCCTCTTTGGTGCGATGTAAGTGTTAAGAGTCTCCTCCTCGTGAAGTCGACGGGTAAGCTCCAAAACCTTCTTCTCACTGGCGTAGAAGCTGGCTTCGAAAGTATTTCGTTCTTCTTTGAGCTGGATCCAACTCTTTTGCAATTCTTCCAATGATGTCGGCATGTCAGGATGTAGGAGGGTGTATGGAACCTCTCCTTCTATAACAGACTCTTTGATCACGGGGAGAATGTGAGGGTATGGTATCATAAGATTCCGGGTGCGGTTTCATACCCACTTGAGATAAGGCTCAAGGGGGATGGAATTCTTGTGCTCCAGTGTCTTACTATCCATTTTGTTGGGCATCCTCCAAGCTTTGACAAACCTTTGTCGAAGTCCTTGCGCATCATTGTCGAAGTCAAAAACTAGGTCAGGAATCAGCATATCATGAGGGCCATCCCTCTGGGCATATCCAAACTGTCTCAGAGCTAAACAGGGGTTGTAGGTAATGCCTCCCCTAATTCCAAGTAAAGGGACATTAGGGAATTCTCCACAACGATCAATGATGATGACATTTTCTATGGACCGAGAACACCAATGAACATCAGAATATGTGAGAGTCATCAACCATTGTGACCACCTTAAACCCTGCTCATTCTTCAAAACTGTCTGAGGAAGGTGAGAAGTAAACCACCTTGCTAGAAGAGGAGTACAACACATGATAACACCTCTTTTCCTCATTGTCCGTGTGTAAAATGAGTGTAGGATGTCCCCAAGCAATGTAGGCACATGATTCTGAGATATGAAAATCTTGACAGCGTTCACATCTATAAGCTGATCAGGGTTTGGGAACAAGACCAACCCATAGATGAGGAGTTCCAAAATCTCTTCAAAAGCTTGTAGATCTAGAGAATTCCAACAGTCTTGTGCCTTCTCAAACAGAAACTTTGCCAAGAAACCCTTGACACCACTTCTGGTTTCCCAATGTCCTTTGATATCAGATGGTTGCAAGTGTAAGGCTTGAGCAACATCTTCAGGCTTTGGTTCTTTTTCCGTACTATTGTAGGGTAGTTGATGAAGAATAGGAATTCTCAGGAGTTGAGAAAATTCCTCCAAAGTAGGTACTAGTTGGTAATCAGGGGATGTGACACAGTGGTGTAGGGGGTCAAAGAACTGAAAGAGAACTTTCACCATGTCTTCTTCAATGTTGATGTTGACCAAGCTGAGAAGTCTACCATGTCTTTCACTGAAGAGAGAACTCTCTGGAATCTTGGAGGTAAGCTCCTTGAGTTGAGGAGGGATTCTCACAAGGTTGACTTGAATTATTTTCCTGCGAAGAGATTCCATGACCTACAAAACAAGAACAACGATGAAGATCCAAACCCTTGAAATGGTTAGTGGATGCAAATGATGCTTCATGATGTATGCACAAGCACATGTACAAGCAAATCACACAAGATCCTAATTTTAGGCTTGCATGAGGTTTTATAGGTAAGTACCCTCTTGAAGTTAGTTGGCTCAACCTGTCCTATAAATAGTAACAGGGTTCTAGGAGCTCAATATCACTGGGTTATTTTCTATGTTCATTGTTTTAGTTTAGCCACTTAACTGGTGACCAAAATATTCCAAGAAAATAACCCTCAATGAGTGTAGTATCGAGTATCTACCAACTTCGGACTGCACCAAAGCCGGTCATCTCACTACCTCTAAAAAAGTCCAAGATGGTCAAGTAAGGTTCTAAGAGTTCATTAGTGCTTCATGACATCACTCAGCGGCCCCGTATTCTCTTTGATTGACTCAAAGGATACCGGTACTCACAAATATGTCGCACTAATATAGCTATTGCTTCAACCATGTTGGTATACCCCGCACAGTTTCCACAACGTATTGCTATTTACCTATGAATGTTTCCCAAATCCGGGTAGAGGATTTCAAGCCCAAATAAGAGAACCAAATGTAAAGAAATCAAAGCAATCAAGATAAGAATGCAAAGGTGATCTAAGCCCTAAGGTTACTCCACTTTTGAAGAGAATTACCCAGCAGAGTCGCCAGTTCTATGATACGGTGGGAGAACTGACTTGAGGTTTTGTGTTTGTATTCGCAAATGTTTCGGTTTAGCAAGAGTCGCCACCGACTTTTTATTTTATCCTAAGGAAAGGTCAAAAAGCACAGGAAAGACCTTTGAGATGTTTTCTTGGGTTCGGGGAGTAGATTATGAAAAGGGAAGGTGCAAGCACCCTTTTCATCCATGGTTATCCATGGGCTCTTAGTTACTTGTTTAGATCACTTGCTTTGCTTTTCAATTGTTTGAAATGGTGCTCTTCAATTGTTTGAAATGGTGCTCTGTGTGTGGTTTTGAAAGATGTTTTGAAAAGAGGCCATCATTGTGGCAACCTTTGTCATGATTCTTGTTTGAATGTATACAAAGGTGTTTTTGTTCTTTTGAAAAGGTTTCAATGTTTGAAAGTTTGTTTTTGGAAAATGTTTTGAAATTGTGTTGTGAAGTGTGTTTGAAGATAGCAAGGATGTTTTTGCAAGCTTTTGATCAAGTAACTAAGAGTTATCTACCCTATTTTACTCAAAGATCTTTCTTATGTTCTTAACCCTTTTAACAGTGTTGTTTCACCATTGTATTTGGTGAACAACCTTGTGTTAGGATGTTAAACGGGACAGGCGCGGGTCATCGTATAGACCATGATAGCAATTGTGCTAAGTATTTTTTGGCAACTTTCTTAAGGGACTTGATCATTTTTGTTTAGGCAACCAAGATAGCGTCATCGAGGGACTATGATCTTTTGTTTTGTTTTTGCTTTGCCAAAGTACTCAACATGCATACCATGTCCCATTTTTGAAGGCAACAAGTGGATTGTAACCCTAGGGGTGCAAGTGTGTATTGTGTTTATTTTTCATGCATTTTTGTCTTTGATTAGGTCAAACTATTTGTTAATTTGATTTTTGCATACAAACTCTAATTCTCTAATCATGGCATAATTGAAAGCGTAAAGTACGAGAATTTAAAGTCTAAACTATTACAACATGATTATGGGGATGGGGGTACAATTTTGAATGTGGGGTATTTGACAAAAATATAAACCTAAATTACTATTACATCCAAATTGAATCTCAAATGCATCAATATTTAAATGTACAATATTTAAATAAACAAAATAAATAACTATTAAATAAAATGTATTATGCAAAAAAGAAGTTTTTATTTACTTATGTATGTAAAGTATTTTCAATGTAAAAAGTATGAAGAAATAATTAAATAAAAATTAATTTTATTGTTTAAGGGATGAAACCCTAATTTCTTTAAGAAAGTAAATATTATATATTATTTATATACAAAAAATATATTAATATGTGCAAAAAATGAAATATATTTAAAAAAATTATTTTTTAGTATAAATAATAATAAAAATAAAAATGTAATATGTATAAAATAAAATAAAATATGTACAAAAATAAATTATATTTTTAATAATATTTTCAGTATGAACAAAAATAAGAAATGAAAATAAAAGTCTTATTTACATTATTTTTTCAAGTTAAAATAAATTACAAAAGTATTCTAAATATTTTTTATGTTATAAAAGTCAAATAAAATGTATAAAAAAAATTATGAAAATATTTTTAAGCATTTTTTATTATTGGAAATAAATAAAGAAAATCAGAAATGAAAACAAAAATTCAAAAATGTAAAAATATGAGAAATTGGGCCAGGGAGTGTGAAACTGGAAAAGGGGTGTTAGAAGCAAAACTGGCCAGGCCCAGCCCAAGCCAACTTCATCTTGTTCCTCCAGACAAAAAACGCGCACCTGTTATACAAACTTGAACATCTTGGAAACGTGATCTTTTGCCAAAACTCACAATATCAAACTTGTAGAGAATTTAAATACGAATCTAACCATATAAAGCATTAATCCTAACTCTCAAAGACCAGAGAGAATTTCTCTGGCCCTAAAATCTGACCTAACTTTTTCAGCATGTTCATGGGTGAAATTCTCCTAGCACACTTAATATAAATGAAAACTGAGCATATGTACAACTTCATGGCATTGAATACTACATTTTTCATTCACAAACCTAAGGCTAAATGTTCCTAAATAGAGAGATAGAAAGTGATGAAAAACCTATTTCAGTTGGATTCGAGTAGGACAATGCAGAGCTTCTCAACAAGTTTTGAGGTGTCTGGTAGCTTTCCTGAACTTCACTTGATCTTTTCCAATAGCTAGCTTGCCTTGAATGTCCCTGAATCAGCTCCTAGAACTCAACCTGCATAAGCTTGAAACGAAAATGGTGAACATTGTAAATGGAGTTACAATTGGCAATGGAGGTTTGAGACAGCTTGAGTGAGTTGAATGAAATGTGTTTGAAGCAAAAAGGGGTAAAACGCACGAGCCAAATGAGCTGGAGCACTCAAGTTGCAGCACCTGCCCTATTTTGCCGAAGAAGAGTGATTTCTGGCTATGGGAGGTTATGAGACTCTAGCACTCGTGTTTCTTGCTCAAAGGGTTGTGTGAAATATGTTTGTGATGTTTGTTTAAGCTAACAATGGCTGGTTCTCAAGTTGGGAGGATTTTGCTAAGTTTCTTCTTTTTGAAGCAAGAACGTGTAACTCCTCAATACAGGCCTGTACAAGCCCTCTATTATGTTGCTTCCAATCCTCTTGATACTTGCAATTTGTGGATTTTATTTGGCTCCAGAGATATGGCCCTATGCTTCAAAGATCATGTTTTGACATAAAGCAAACCTTTTCCAAAATAGAAATGTACCTTTTTCTAATTAAGGATTAGTTTTGTGTGCAATGTCCAAATGGCCAAGATAATGCATTAGCTCAGTGAATTTGCATTAAATTAAGGAGTGTGAATTGGTTTAGAGGCCTGCAAATAATTAAAAAGCATGCTGGTTTGAAAATGCAACTTGTATGAACATGAATTGGCCATGGATACAAAGTGAGTTTTTGCCAACTTCAAGCATTTGATTCTCTCTAACCACAAATGCGTTTGAGGAGTTCTTGGACAATTTGGAAAGCTTGCAATATGCACTATAATCCATCTTTGAAATGAAACTTAAGACTCCAATTGGAACTATGTGAAAAATGGCCAAGAAGATGGGTCAAAATCCTGCCTAAACTAGGGCAAAATTTCACTAAGTTAAAGGTTTTAGGGACCCTTGTTCCAAAAATCATAACTTGAGATCCAAGCTTCTTTTGAGAAAACTTTGTGAATAAAAGTTGTAGACTTTGTGGAGGAATATAACTTTCGTGTTGTAAGTTTTGCTTTAATCCATTTGCATCTTGGTGAAAATGTGGGATAAAGTTAGGAAAAATTAAGAAAATTTCATAACTTAGAAAAATTCTAAGTTATGAAAATTTTCAATTTCAAACCCTAATTTGCAATTTTGGGTTTCTTGATGAACAAGTTTCATAATTTGACACATCTTGATGAAAAATGACCCTTGGCACTTGATTTTGACCAAAAAGTCAAAGTCTGACTTTTCAGTGTACAGTCAAATTTTGATCAGTTGACTGAAAAATTCATATGTCAATCCTATGCATTTGAGATCTTTTGAACTTGTTGAATAAGTCAAGATGATTTCATTGAGTCCTTGAGTCTATGTTTGAGCTTAATTTGCCATTGGCTAGGTCAAACAGTCAAAAATTGCCTTTGTACAGTCAAAACCCTAAAAATGACCATTTTGCCCTTTTGGTAATCTGATCAAATTTCTTGGGGAATTGTGGTCCAAACTTGATCAAATGTTTCAATAGAGTTCATAATGTTGATGTGGGTCAAATTTCATGAGGTTTGACTGTAGATTGGTCACAGTTGACTTTTTCCCCAATACAGTTGATTTTTAGGTCAACTGTCCAATTGACTGGGCAAAAATTTGATTCAAGGCTTGAAACTTGGTGTGGGCCAACTTATGAGTCCAACATGAAGTATGAAAGTCACTTTGGGCATTGTAGGTCAAAATATCCCTGTGCAAACTCAAACCCTAGTTTAGGTCAACAGTGCAAGGAGGTGTCTTGAGCAGAGCAAACCCTAGCTTGATCTTGAATTCCAAGAGTCTTGTGATGAGAAATGTTGATAAAATGAGAGGGAAAATTTTGGGGTACAACACATGGCCATCGGACCTCATTTTCATAGATGATCAAGTATGTTGAAAACCATTATGAATCTTTAAGTCTTCAATTGTCAGTTCTGACTCAGTTATTTCCACGGTAATTATAGACTGCTACAAAACCCGCATCTAAGGGTAAAGGGATTTTGCGGCATGACGGGTCTGATGTATCACAATAAGAGGCACGTTTAAAGTGTTAATTATATGATCCGAATAAAAAACTGCATAATTTTATAATTTAACTGAGTCTATATGATTTTTAGGTACCTTTTCAAGGGTCACAACAAGTGAGCCAGAAAATCATTGGCGTACCACCCAAGAAAAGGGTTCCTACTAGATTTTTCCCTCGATACCGGCAGTGTCTTGAAACAATAGTGGGAACAACAGATTTGATGGATGGTGGTATTCGTCAAATGGATATGGATCAAGGTATCTTTGGTTTTCCTTGCACCGAAATAATTGGACATGAGGACGTGGAAGAGATTTTACGTCATAAAGAATTAGGCGTCAGTATTATGCACGCATACATCCGGTAACCCCATCTTTATATCATGTAATTAGCTGAAAATTTTTTTAAACATTTCAATGAATATAGTCTAATATTAATTATGTTTTTATTTAAGGTTGTTATATGACAAATCGATGCGCGGGAATTAATTGTCAAACAGATTCCATTTCGTGTCTTCCTCCCGTGTCAGCGGAGCGACAATTGGTAGGGAACTGGATTCAGTAAGAGAGAACTTAGTCGAAAGATTCATGGGAACTGGCAGTACAGAAAGCTTATATCTTTGGGCGTATAATACTATTCCTACAGGGTTAGATTTTCATTCTAAGTTCATTTTAATATTTGTAATTTTTGCATAGAAAATTTTCTTCTAAACTGTTGTTTTAATTTATAGACGTCACTAGTTGTTGGTTGCTATCGATCCTATAAAAGAAGTGGTCTATTATTTGAATTCGGTTGACGGTGATTGGACAAATTATCCGGATATGAAGTTAATGATTGATACGTAAGTGAGATTATTCTAAATATTTGTGTGTATTTATATATTTAATTATTTCTGTGACATTGTTCTAAACATATATTTTTATTTTGTTAGAGCGATACAAGTATTCCGGTGTCAAAGAGAAACTCGGGTACGATGGTCTAAATCAAACAACATCAATTGGAACAAAGTGCATGTATATTAATTTCCATTATTTTGCTTATAATATTTATGCTATTTGATAAAACAATACAACTATATATTCTTATTTGTTTTTCTATGTAGTGTCCTCAACAGCAAAACGGTATAGATTGTGGATACTTCGTTATGCGGTTTATCAAAGAAATCCTTCAACTGAATCAAATAGAGATTCCAGTCACGGTATGGATTTATAACTTAGGATTTGTTTTATTATTTCTCAGATATTTCATATAATTTTTTACTTTTAACTAAATCATGTATATTATGTTTTGTTATGTAGTACTTCGATGAATACAAATGTGCATATTACACGAAACTTCAGTTGGAAGAAATCAAAGAGGAATTGTGTCAATATTTTATTGAGCAGAGAATCATATAAGGTATGAATACATTATTATGTGAAAAGTGTTATGAATACGTTACATGTGTACATGGAATACCATATTGACCGTGTTATTATGTTCAAACCTCGCAGGACCAGGACCTTAATACATAATTGACTGTGTTTCTTTCATACATTATGACTGGTTTAGTTGTTGTTAGGGTTGATTTTGTAAGACTAATTTTGAGTTACAATGCTGATAACAATGGTTTTTATATATTTTGAGGTACAAAAATGGTGTATATATATTTTGGATTACAATGGTATACAATGCATTACCGCGGTTTATGAATTATAGGTTATGGCAACTGGTTTATATAAATAATATGCTGCAAACAATGCAGGTATATGAATTATATAAATTATACCTCTAAAAAAAACACCCTATGAAAGCGCTTTTTCAAGAAAAACGCTGCCTTAGGTAACCTATGAAAGCGCTTTTTCACAAAAAGTGTTGTCTAAGGTAAACATATGACAGTGCTTTTCCAGGCAAAAGCGCTGCTAAAAGACCACCTATAAAAGCGCTTTTCCAGAAAAAAGCGTTTCTAAAAGCCTACCTAAGACAGCGCTTTTCTAGAAAAAAGCGCTGCTAAAAGAAAACTTATGAGAGCGCTTTTCCAGAAAAAAGCGTTGCCTTAGGTAGACCTATGAAAGCGCTTCTTCATAAAAAAGCGCTGCCAAAAGCCTACTTAAGAGAGCACTTTTTAGAAAAAGTGATGTATTAGGTAGACCTACGAAAGCGCTTTTCATTAAACAAAAAGCGCTGCTAAAACCTATAGCAGCGCCACCTACGGAAGCGCTTTTAAAGGCCAAAAAAAGTGCTTTCGTAAGTCTTTTTCGGCGTAGTGAGAGAAGCAGCAATCGCAATATCGTTCCTCCCAGCCATCTTATCTTATCTTATCACTGCAACATAAACAACGGTTAAGAAAAACTAAAAATACTCGATTGTTACACAACTACGACTCGATAACTTGACCGGACGGACCGATCTGCTCTGATACCACTAAAGTAACACCCCAATTCAACCCAAAGCAATTTTGCGGAAAATCAGAGTATAAAAATTTCCAATATAATTAGGATGCTACACATTCAACAGAGACATAAACCTGTCATACTTTTAAAATAGATGCATAACACTTAAAGAAAATGGAATGAACACAACTCATGAATAAAGTCTTCATAACATAAACAAACTTTGATTAATCACGCAGCAGATTCATAATAGTTCTCCATATAAGACATAGCATCTTTGAATCATGAAACAACACCAATACGATATCTCCTCAAATAACAACATAAGGTTCAATAAATAAACAACAAAATAAGACAAGCGTTCATTTCCCCCCGAGTGCTACGTATCAGAGCAAATGACACCAAACTCGAACTAACAACGCTATCGGCTACTCCTCTTGGTTACCTGCACGTTACCAACAAAAGGTAACATTCAAACAGAAGGGGTGAGATATCGAATACTATAATAAAGCATGTGATAAATAATATATCGAAATCAGTTTATGTAAAATCACCACTTCATACCAAATCAGCATAAAGCAATACCATTCACCAACACCTCAATTCAACTTATAACATTACCGTGTGTAAACAACACTTCAAATAAGCAACAAATCAACGACTTCAAATGCGACTCAATTATGAAAATGCATGTGGTACCATTGAAGCAGAACTTCCAACTTAGAAAGTGCCAGTTTACCGAGGCATAAGGCATAAGCCCTTAACATAAGATCTTACCAATAAAGGCCAATGCGGTGAGCATTCGTTCCAACTTAGAACATGCCAATCCAGGCCAACTTTAATGTTATGCTATGCTATGCGATGATATAAACAACCACAACTTGGCAACACAACAACGACAACAACATAATAAAGGTCGACATAACAATAATTCACACCTTCAACATTGGCCTAAGGCCTATATCACAGTTATTACCAATTAATCAAGGTAAATCTTGATCATAACAATTTGTAAATCACAACATTTATTCACTACGGAGATATCGAAACAAAATGACATTTCGGTCAATTTGCAAAATACATCAATACACCAACATACCGAATTAATCGACTCGTTTCCAATTATTTTCCAACTTAATTAAATTAATCCCACTGCTAAATTATTTTCATCACTAATAAAATACTAATTCATCCATTTAAAATATATATAGTCCACTGTTAATTATTTTCCCTAAAATTACTAATTTATTATACAACCAATGGATGTGCCATTCTTCCACATAAAATTAGCTTCTAGCAACTAAATTTAATTTACTACTACTGAAAACAGTGACATTCATATATAACGCTATTAGAAATTACCGATATAATTTAAAAATTATGCAGCATAGTGCCATAGAAAGACAAAACAGAGAAACAGAGATAGAAGCAAGTGTCCATGCCTCACAGTGCCAAAGTGGCACTTTTCCCCCACCACTACCCTAGTTCCGATCGACATTTCTCTCTTTCATCTCAAGGTTGCCGAACGGCAACCCCCATAGTACAATAAGTGTCGGACGGAACTTCCACTTCCAGTTTCGTTTTTATTTCCTTTTTCTTATTTTCTATACTTATTTTCTATGTTTAGTCTCTATATTGCTTCAATAATTTTTCTGTCTCCTAATCCAAACCCAAACCAGACAAGCTTTTAACACAGAAACCCACATACTTCTTTGACAGTTCTATAACTAAAACAATATTAATCATGCTTATCACAACAACGCAAACCAACACAAATCAATAAAATAGTAAAAATTTCACATACAAATCCCCACATACAAAATATCGTATATCCTATTATAGGATAAGAAACCCACCCTTACCTGGTTGATTTGAAGACAACTCGAAAAATCTCCAACTTAATTTCTGGAAACGAGCCCTAGCAGCAGCTTCCTTGTTCTTCCCCTCCTCTCTCAAACCTTATTTCTCCTTTCTCTTCTTATTTTGTTTTTCCTGATAACACTACCTCCCTTTCTCCTTCTAATTTCTAATAAAAATACTATTATTTAATCCTTAGTAACTTAAGTGGGGCTAATCAAAACATCCCTCTTATTACTTCGCGACACCATACTTAAGCCCAACATCAATTCTAAGCTTATTAGTAAAATGATACTTCAACTTATTTATACCAATATAAACCTGATTAAATTATTATTCCAACTTAATAAAATAATTCCGACTTCAACGGTAAAAATTCGAATTAAAATAAAATATTCAAAACAATATTTAATTAAATAAATAATTAAATATCGGGGCGTTACACCTTTATAAAGCCCCCACTATTGGGGAGAAGTTATGAGGGCGCGACATTCATGGCCTTCAAAACATCGGCCCCGAACTTGGAGAAGGGTATGCGGACTCTGAAATATTCCAAGACCCTAACATAGAAATAAAAGAAGTCTTCGCCCGTGGATTTTCGACCAAGCACACATACGCGATCCCCTGGGACGCACGCCTCTAGGATACATCACTTTCTTCACCGGTTAAAGACACTTCCATCAAAGACCAAAGTTTAGCAATCTCTGTATCATCGATCACACTATTCTTATAACCCATGACTTCGAGGTCGAAAGGGGGCAAAAGCTTCTATCAGAAATTCTACGGAAACTGAGGAGGAAGAATCATGGTCAGAATCACTCAAAGAAGCAAGGGTGAAACCATAAACTTCCCTTGTGATCCGATCAAACCCCTCTTGGCCTAGAACGCCTTGCACCTCTCACATGCATTGGTCCCACAACTCTTTCCTCTCCTCGGTGTTAGAGGGTACGACATTTCCTTCGTCATCACACTCCCTTAGGGTAACCATAATCTAAAAGGAAAAACGAAAATGAAAGGGTAAGGGAAAATACCTGGAAAATGGAGAACATTTGAAGCTGATTGAACGTCTTTGAAAGATGTAACGTCTTCTGCAATATTAGAGATAAAAAAGGAAAGGAGAAAAAATAGGGCTTTAATAGAGTCCAATGAACAATGTACTAGGAGAGGGAAACGTCACCCAATGAACAGAGGTTTGGGTGGAAGTAATCATTACTTTAGGAAAGAGAAAGTGGTGACTCTTCACTCCATGAAACGTGGGTCAGAATAGAGCAGCAACCCGGCGGCGCCTGCATTACCTTCCGCGACTACGTGACCGAATACGGTGTCCTTACAAGAAAGGACTTGAACTCGGGGGGCTTACGTACATCCCAAAAATAATAGGCCCGACCGGATAGTGGAATCAGCAGGGAGAAAGGTTAAATCAGTAGTCGGCTCTGAGTGAAGGTATCTGGGGTGCAACTCAGCTAAGAAAGTATCAGACGATCCATGGACCCGGGTAGTAACCTGTCATCATCATCAACCCGGATAGGGTAGATAGCCGGGACACACCAGCCCGTGACCGGTCATCACCTCGGGTCATTAATGCATGTAACCTCCGACGGCGCAATCATTACAATGTTACAGAATTTTGGTTCCTCCATTCATGGGGACAACGAATGTTATAGAGTTATAGAACTCAAGAATCACTCATTAATTAAGGCTCTTGATGACGCAAAGATACACACTATATAAAGAGGCTCTCGCAAGAGGGATAAGAAAGACATTCATCTTGGAACACACGCTTCATTGGCGTAGCTCCCAAATCTCTAATCATCCCATAAACTCACTCCGATAAACTCTCTCTAACAATCTCCTAAAAAATCGGAGGGATATTTATTCTACACAAGAATATATATATATATATATATATATATATATATATATATATATATATATATATATATATATATATATATATATATATATATAATGAGTAACTAATGTATAAATCAAATATATTGATTATCTTATGAATTTAAAATGCAGATTTTTTTATAATCAAAATTGAAAGAAAAAAAAAAGGTAACATGTTATTAAGTTATGTGTATTATCTTCAATCCGTGTCAGCAGCTAAAAATTATCTTATCAATTATTTATTATTTCTTTATTTGTTTTATTTTATCTACTATTAATCTTTACCTAAAACAAATCATAATCTTAATTGATTTTCCTAAGGTTACGGTTTAAAGAGAGAAAAACGTTAAAAAGAGAGATAGAGGGGGCAGTAGAATTTATTATATATACCCTAGAAGATTTTCGAAAGAACAAAAACTCACCTTAAAAAGTCAGGAAAAAGAGAAGAAAAACAAAGAGCTGAAAGAGGGGGAAGAAAAGAAGAATTTCAGGTGAGTAGAATTCTCTTTTGTTTGATGAAAATTAAGTTGCATTGTTTGATTTTTTTATTTTAAATTTTAATATTCAATCTTACTATAGACTAATTCAAAAAGGTTAATTTTATCGTTTATTTGAAGAGATGTTTAAAACAGATGAAAATTTTAATTGAGTTTGTTTCAATTATATCTACTATCGAATTTAAATCTAAAACTTTAAAAAGAACACACATTGATTAAAGTATGCATTATCACGTCAATGTAAACTTAGATTGTCGCAATTCGCAATTCACAATGAGTTTTTGTTTATTTGGTTTCAATTTTCATTCTTTATGAACATATTTTCTTCTAATAAGGACTATTTAGCTTGAAATATGAACCTTTTGAACAATTTTTTTGATGTTTTCCTTTTTCAGTAACAAATAATGTGTACAATGACTATTATGTATATGATTGTTTTTTACTGTGTGCAAGACGAATTATAGGGTTTCATATTTCTTCATAATTAAGTTATGATAAAAATAGTTTTTTATATTAAGAGTGTTTAAAATAAAATCGATCTAATCTAATAAAAAATTGTTACTCAAACCTAATCAAATCTAAAATATCAAAAATCATTTTTTAGTTAGAATGTGTTTTGGTAATTTTTTTAAGGGAATTATACGAATTAGTTTAATTTGTGATTTGTATTTTATAAATTGAACCAAATTAAATTAAATCATATTATTTTACAAAATCTCATAATTATATTTTTTTTTTTAATTTTTTAGATAAATCAAGTACTATGACTATATTTTATTGTAGATATTTTTTTAAATTTTATATCAATAAAAAAGAAAATATTATTTATTTATAATTACTATTATTTTTATTTGAAATAAAATTATTTTAATATATATTTTTTAAAATTTTTAATTTGTTAACGTGGATAAAAATAAGAAAAGATTTAATTTACATTAATATATAAATAAATTGATAATATAAATAATTATAGTCTTATGAGACTAGCATAGTCACATGCATATATTTATTTGTAATTATATAATTTAATTTTATAAATTTACTAAAGAAGCAATATTATATATATTGTTTTTTAAACATAAGATAAAGTTGTAGGAAATAATTCTTATTTATACAATTTTTATTTATATAATATATGATAAATTTATTTTGATAATTATAAATTTATTTTATGTTAATGTATGATAGATAAAACACAAAAATATATGTAAGTATGAATCAATAAAGGTCTTGTAAAAACCAAATCAATGTATGATTATTGTTTTTATCTTAGGTTTAATGTCATATGCAGAAAACTTCACGAGCTTCCATTGAATTTTATATGCTTGGATAAAGATGGTTATGCAAAACTCTCTACAAATAACAACAAATGCTTCTGCTGCTTATGATGATGATGGACGTCCCAAAAGAACAGGTAGCCGAAACTTTCTATAGCATCATAACCAATTCGTTTTCATATACTTGAATTCTATGTTGTAACATTCGGCGTGATGAGCTTAACAACATAGCTTGAATTTGAATACTCAAGTTTTATATTTCCTGCCATAAATTCTGCAGGAAATCTGAAAAGTGCTGTGGCTCATATCATCACTGCTGTTATTGGCTCTGGTGTTTTGTCTTTGGCTTGGAGTATTTCTCAATTAGGATGGATTGGAGGACCAATTGCCTTGCTATCTTGTGCAACAGCTACCTATATTTCTTCAAACATTTTGTCTGATTGTTACAGAAGTCCTGACCCTGTAACCGGAAAAAGAAACTACTCTTACATCGATGCTGTTAGAGTCAATCTTGGTAATAACACGTTAAACTCTTTACTATATACTTGTGCAATCACTCTATACAATTTTCATGAACTACCACAACAGTTATAACTTCAAATTGTGTTTATTGCTGGTTCAGGTACGAAAAGGACATACGTGGCTGGTTTCCTTCAACTCTTGAGCTTGTATGTGACTAGTGTTGCCTATGTAATTACCACAGCAACCAGTTTGAGGTACTTCTTCGGTTGAACCCCTCTTCAAAATGTGATAATAGAAACGTTATTGTAGATTAAGGAGTTGATATTATTTTTCTTTAAATGGAGTTAACATTTTTATTCTACGAATTAATAATACAGGGCTATTATGAGATCAAATTGTTATCACAAGGAAGGACACGACGCTCCTTGTAGTTATGGTGGTAATTTATATATGGTGCTGTTTGGACTTGTTCAGATTGTAATGTCATTCATACCGGATCTCCATAACATGACTTGGCTTTCAGTTATTGCCGCAATAATGTCATTTTCATACTCCTTTATTGGACTAGGACTTGGCATATCAACAGTCATAAGTAAGGCTCATCTTCACTCAATTTCTGTCAATTTAAGATTATATTTATTTGTCATCTTCGAGCTTCTCGATTCATATTTCATAGGACTTGGGTTGCTTTTGCAGAAAACGGAAGAATTATGGGAAGTTTAACAGGAGTACAAACGGTTAATGTTGCCGGAAAAATCTGGTTAATCTTCCAAGCAATTGGTGACATTAGCTTTTCCTATCCATACCCAATGCTCCTTCTTGAGATACAGGACACTCTAGAGTCTCCTCCATCAGAGAATAAAACCATGAAAAAGGCTTCCGTGATTTCAATCGCCATTACAACATTCTTCTACTTATGTTGTGGATGCTTTGGATATGCGGCTTTTGGAGATGCTGCACCAGGAAATTTATTGACAGGGTTTGGATTTTATGAGCCTTTCTGGCTTATTGACATTGCCAATGTTTGTATTATCATTCACTTGGTTGGAGGATATCAGGTACTACTCATAGTCTCTTACTTAATCACTTTTAGTGCCATACTTTGTACTAAACCATTTACACTTTTCAATGATTTCATTTGTGTGGTTTTTCAACAGATATTCAGTCAACCAATATACAGTGCTGCTGATAGATGGTGTTCAAAGAAGTACCCTAACAGTGACTTTGTTAATGATTTCCAGAAAGTGAAACTTCCTCTATTACCGGCTTTTGAGATAAATCTTTTCAGATTTTGTTTTAGAACAACCTATGTGATTTCAACCACTGGACTTGCAATATTATTCCCTTACTTCAACCAAATTCTGGGAGTATTAGGAGGCATAAATTTCTGGCCATTGGCTATATATTTCCCAGTTGAGATGTACTTCGTACAGATGAAAATTGGAGCTTGGACTAAAAAATGGATTCTTCTAAGAATATTTAGTTTTGCTTGCTTTCTTGTCACAATGATGGGATTTATTGGATCATTTGAAGGAATCATACGTGAGAAACTCAAGTAATTGAATTATTACCCATTTATGATGATTCATTTAATGTTTTTATGTACTCTAGATTAGCTCATGTGCTTTTCAGACTTCCAATTTTATTATTATTAAAGAGAAGCTTTTAAAGCTCTATAGCATTATTATCCAAAATAAACAAATTCAAATGATATAAAGAAATGCTTATGACCATGTGGAAATAAAATAGAAATATTTCTTGTCAATTTGAAATTGTTTGAAATCATGTTGATCAATATCTTCAAGCCATTTTTCACTTTAAGATGGGAAAATTTTTTCATTCATGTCATGTTCAAATTCAAATTCAAATACACCCCGATATAAGCATTTTAGGCATCACAAGTTGCAATCTTTTTAGTGTACTCTATAATCTAATAATCACATGGAAAAAAACCCACCAAACCAGCAATCTCCCCATATGCTTGAATACACCATTGTTGTTGAGTTTGATCCAACCTTCTTGTGACCACTGCCATTCCATGTAGATAATGTTCACCTTATAACATATCTATGAAGAGACTTCAAAATATACTCATTGATATTTTTAATGAATCTATGGATAAATAATTTTGGGATCGATCAACATTGACTTTGAGACATTTGACAGATTCCTCCTTCACATAATTAGGGAGATTAAGTATAATCTTTATTATTCACATCGGTTGTCGTTGAGTCTGAGGATGTGAAATCATTGTTAGAGATCGGCCTCAGATTTTCAGTCTAACCTTGATGTGGAGATGCTCTTTGAGTTGTGTTCATCCTCAGATGTGGCTTGCTCTATATGTGAGTCGAAGTCCACGATATTAACCTTTAAGGGGTGTTACCGAGAAGAACTATCTTATTTTACCTTATCCCTCTATTCTATGGCACCTGCATTCAAGTTCCTTTGCATGGCTTTATGGAAACAACATGCTTCGGCAAGGTCAGCGTAAATAATCACCAGTACGTCATGAAAGTTGTGATATTTCATCTTCAGATGAATGGAAAACATAAAACCGTCAAGGGCAGCATAACGAGTCTCCCCAAGATGCACTTGTAAACACTTTTGTAAGGGACCACCAAGAATTGAATATATACCATTATGGTATCCCTCCATTCTCCGAAAATCACCATAAGCTCAATGTATCCCTAAGGAATGTCATTGATGTGTTAGATTCTTACTGATCAATCCCCATGTAAGGACCCATTTTCTCATTCTTTAAGCTTAGGTTTTCGAAAATTCCATCGTACATGATATCACATAAGCTTCCTTCATCAACGAGGATCTTTGACACATCAAAATTTTCCATAAAAGTCATAATCACTATAGGAGAGGTTTTGTTGGGGACACCCCTAATTTTTCACTATCTTTGAACCTTAGGATGAGTCATTCAAGTTTCTCTCCCATTGATGGTTCTCCTTTCTTATCTAATATCATTAATTATGAAATCTTCCTCTCATAGTCCCTTTAGACGGCATCTTCAGATGTGGGAATCCTCTGGTGATAAAAGCAATGAAATGAGAGCCTCAAAAGTTAAATGCTATGAACAATCATTTCCCTTACTATGTTTGTCAATATTAAAACTTATTATGTATTACATTGAATGTCATGGTTGGGATCAAAACATAAGAAATAGGACAGTTGAATCTAATCCTAACAAAAGAGGAAACTAGCTACGCTTATCGTAACTTTATAAGCCCTAGAAGAAATAAATTAAATAACATTTGTTGATTATTCCTCGGACAACGCTTTCATCCTTAATATTCCTTTCTTATTCTATCATGTTGTAATTTATGGTGAGAACCTTATTTTTTTTTAGGAACTACTTCGAATTCACCGGTATATCAAAATGAATTTCCTGGTACCCCTATTTATAGGGTTGGAAAGAGTAGGCGTCGCTAAGCACACCTCTCAGGAACGCCCAACGTGCGTACTTTCTTCTTGGCTAAGTAATGTCAAATCACCTACAACTAGTCTTTCTGCATATGCTCGCTTAGCGCTCACCCACACTCAGTTTGCCACTAAAATCCTTCATTAACTTTGAATTAACTTAATCCTGAAGTATTTGAAACACCTTTGGCTAAGAAATATAGTGAGGTTTTGTATTGTAAGATCTTTAGCTTCTTAGATCACAATGACCTTAGGTTTCCATTCCCTATTAAGACACCTCAAAACTTTATTAGTAGCAATTTCATTAGAAATCGGTTTTCCAAGTGAATTCAAACAGTTAATGAGATGAGTGAACCTCTTTAGAATATCGACAATGGTTTCACCATGCTTCATGCGGAATAATTCAATCTCTTGATTCAATATATTGAATCTAGCTTGTTTGACTTTATTAGTTACCTCATGGGTAAATTGTAATGCGTCCCACATAGCTTTTGTGGTCTCACAATGAGAGACACGATAATATCCACCAACTCCTAATGCGGATATGAGAATATTTTGTGCCATCCAATGATGTGGCCATAATTTCTTATCATCATAATTCCATTGTGCTTCAATTTTAGGTACGACAACACCATCGGCATTTGTAACCATAATTTGATTTGGATCGTTGACGATGGAATTCCATACTTTCTTATTAACTGAATAGATATGGATATGCATACAAGCTTTCCAATAATCAGAATTTTTACCAGTGAAAATATGCGCTCTATTGTATGCCCCTTTAGGTTCAAAAGACATTATCTGATAAGCAACTTTGAAGCACAGAATAAATCAAAGCTCGTGATACCACTTGTTAGACGATGTCGACTTATCTAGAGGAGGTGAATAGATCCCCAAGTTTAAAAAAATTAAAAAGGAGTGTTAAATATTTCAAAACTATGAAAAACACTTGGATTAACTATCGTTTAATCCGAACGTTATCGAAAAGCTTGGATATGCGTTTAAACCATTGTAATATGGAATGATAACAACAATCAATTGAGACAACATATTTTCACAATCAACACGATTGAATGTTAACACAATCAAAATGTAATTCCTATGAAATCAAAATAACAAAACACAATTATGTAAATTATCAAAACACTTACTTTGTAAATTTGTTGATGTGAAACTCAATTACAATCCTAAGAATTATAATTTAATCAATAAAGAAATTTCAAGTTTGATACAAAGGATTTTTCTATATATATTAATGCATAATCAATGAATTTAATAATTTGTAATTAAATGTAAAATAGAGAAGTAAAGAGATAGATAGATAGATAGAGATAGAGAGAGAGAGATAGAGAGATAGAGATAGAGATAAAGAGTTAGAGTACATGAGGATTTGTTTAGGCAGTTCACCGCTCATCTTCGCTATGGTTACGTCTCCATTCAATTCCAATCGGAATTGAGACAATCAATCTTACTTTGCAAAAATCATTTACAAGATAAATGTAGCAACCCAAACCTAAAAACCTCATGTTTGATGTTGATCCTAATACTTTCTCTTATCTTGATCTGAGTTTGATGAAGCCACTCAACAATACCAATTTGATCCACTGTCTCGAGCTACTCCTTTGTAAGAATCTCCATTTTTCAAAGCTTTCACTCGGCCGAATCCAAATTTCCAATTGTTGTCACTCAAGATTACTAATCGATTAACCATCTCAAGCTACTCCTTTACAAGAATCACATGTTCTTCAAAGCTTTCACTCGATCAAATCTGAATTGTAAAATCTTATCAAAACCCCCAAATCAACACATGATCTTGGTGGAAAACCCTCAAAGTTTTTCAACGGATGAGTACCCCCAAAGATTCTCAACTCAATTTACTGGTAACACAAACCTAAATTGGATATTATGAACTCCAATTCTAGATGGCGCCCAAATAATGAATGATTATGTGTGTTTGTGTGTATGCATAGAACATGAGAGTTGAAAATGAAGAGAAATGATTTGTATGTTTATGGTTTCATCAACTTTAAAATGATGCACGCATGCGGTATATATATGTGTGTAAGTTGGAGGCAAAAAGGAATGCAAAATGATTAAAGAAAATTACAAATTTTTAGCATTTTTGACGCATGTGTCGACACATGCGTCAAAAATGTTGAAAATTTGCAATTTTCTTTAATAATTTTGCATTCATTTTTGCCTCCAACTTACACACACACACACACTCTTGTAACATCATTGTGTGCTTTTGTAGTAGAACAAAAAAATTAAGAAAGAGAGAGAAGAAAGGGATTTGATCAATCAATTGTTGGAATTGATAAACCTCTAAACTTTAACAAGAATCTAGAAACTCATTTTTCTGTCAAGAACTTTGAGAGAACCAAGTGTGTGTGTTTTTCATTCACCAACACCTATCTCCTTGTTGATAGATTGTGATTAACCTCCTAGAATATGGATCTTATAAGAATTAGATGTATGTGTCTGAGAGAGATTCTTTAGATATTATTCATCATCTTCAACCTTTGTTAAAAACCATTATTGTGCATCTCCAAATCTAAATATTGAGTGTGTGAGGTAGACTAAAGGTACATTAAGAAATCTAATTTTTTTTCTTTAATGTTATGTTTTTGTGTATCAGGTGGAAGAATTATTTAATAGAAATGAATTTTGACTGTGTGTTGTTGACAAAGAGAGAAGAGTTTTTATATACTCCATTTAAGACTTTGGTGAAACAATGTGAAGGTTGTCGCAACATAAAGTTGTGATTTATCCAATTATTCAATGATAATAGCAATCACTCGTACAAGTCTTCGTCATATTCGAGAAAAGAATGATGCAAAAATGAAGCTTGGAGCATGTTATTGTAGATAACAAGATTATTGGATCAAGATCATCGAGGATCTTGAATGTATCAATTAAGTATCTACATCAACAAAAGGAATTGTCATTTTAACTGTATATAGGCTAATGCAGTGTGCTTATTACTGTTTGGATTATTGATAGTATGTTGTATCAAAAATACTTGAACATTAACTCTTGAAAATATTGGAAGACGTGATTATTTTACAAATAATTTTAAACCGTTGAAGACTAGAGTAGGTTCCTACAATGACGATAACACTAAGCCTATATATATATATATATATATATATATATATATATATATATATATATATATATATATATATATATATATATATATATATATATATATATATATATATATATATATATATATATATATATATATATATATATATATATATATATATATATATATATATATATATATATATATAAGGAGGGATATTCTTACATTTGATTTTCATTAATCTAACGGCTTTAATTGATAATTTAATCTATTTATTTATTTTAAACAATTTAAGCTATTAGATTATATATATATATATATATATATATATATATATATATATATATATATATATATATATATCATAACGATGTTTGTATTTCATCTAGATTAGATCATGTTTATATCAATTTATCATAGGAACGTTTGTATTTCATCTAGATTAGATCATGTTTATATCAATTTATTATGTAAACATAAATTTGTATTACATCAAATCTATTGAATTATCTTTTAAGTCATTTATCATAAAAAAACATGTCTATATTGAAATTTTAAATTGTTTGAATTAAACAGCTTGAATTATCTTATTTTGTTTATATCCTTGAAAAGATGATGTTTTTAGTGACACCATTAAATTATCTTGGCTAGAAATTATATTAGTGAGCTTCTAAACTACAATCTTATTTTATTTTCGCTTTCTCCATAAAACTTTGATTTTGTGTTTAAAACTTTTTAAATTGTCTTTAAAGAGAATCAATTTATTCAACGTCCACCTTTTTTATTTACATTCCCAACCAATAGAAACCACACTCATTTAACAGAGGTTAAACATCTGATTTAAAAAATTAAAGATTGAAATATATTTTATTTTAAATAAAAATACTGAAAATATATTTTACTAAAAATTACATACTGTAGAGTTTCACGGGGTAATTTGAATCAATTTTGAGGAAAAAACTCATTTGAGTCAAAGACAATTATTTTTGATTCTGATCTAATTTGAATGACTAGTTAAGAAAATTTGTGTCATGCAATCCAATTTTATATAATTTAATTTACATTAGTTTTTAATTATCTAAATTACAAATTATAATATTTTATAATTCAATATTATAAAAAAGGAAAATGTTCAGTGTTCTATAAATCCTCTTCAGGAGCTTAAAAAAAAGTAAGTATTGAAAGTTATTCTGGATTGAGTATGTCCTTGTTCTAACTCTAAGTGAGGCCCAACCCAATTATGTTGGTCAGGATATACTGACCAGTCCTGCTCTCGACTGTGTCAGGCAGCGACTTCCACTCCTCGCGAGGACGCAACCTCAACCACACGGAGATGAATCCATTTAGTCTTAGAAAGATAATCGCCGGTTAGGAGGAGCTCGAGGTCACCCTGTGATCCCCTTCTCAACCAAGACTGGTCCCCTTCCATGGCCTCGCATCTGGCGGAGAGTATCCACGACGAGCAGAAGCACCTCATGAGCATCCTTCTCGTAGGGATGACTACCAACGTCTTCGAATATCACGAGGTCTTCGTGGCCCCAGAAAGACCGCATCCATATCATCCTGGTCTTGCGGAGGAAGTCATCCAGGTAGGAGACCACGTGCAGGTCCCCACTACTCACATAGGACCTGACAGTCTCCATGTTGGGCTTGTTTGACCAGTCCAATGAGGAGACCTTGGACCAACAATGAGGGCTATAAATACCATCTCTTTAGAGAGGGTCAAGTATTGAACATCTCTTACTCACTCTTGCTTGCCAGCTCATTCCGTGTCTCATTTTTGCATCGGAGTGTCTTGCAGGTATCCCCCCACCTCACTCTTAAGTTCTGCTTGAAGTAAGTTGTGACAGTCCATTCTGGTCAAGTACGATCAGTGGCACCGTCTGTGGGAAACACAACTTCCCCTTCTTTCATTCATCCAAGACAAAAGCTAAATCCAACTCCTTTTTGACTGTCAGGGCTGGTCTCACGGAAGAAAACAACCTGAATGTCCATCTCGCCGATGTCACCAACAACATCGTCGACCACAACACTGACATCAACAATACTGGTCCCGCTGGCCTCAACGCTGGTAATGATAACAACACCGGCAACAACAACGGCTACGCTGGTGACATGCTCGGCCCCTCAGAATACAGAGACAGATTGACTGCCTCTTTGTCGTCACTGTCCCGAAGACTCAAAGACGATCATCGTCTTCTCCAGAACTATCAGTCGTCTGTGTTCCAGGATGTCCCCGTTCCTGTGGGTGTTGATGCCACGACCAGGGCACTGTTCGTGGCAATAAATCAAACAAACCACTTGATCTTTTTGCAAGGGCAGAGATTAAGAGCGTCAAAGATTCTCGGAGAGCCCCCAGAAGACATAGGAGGCCTGATTCACCTCCTCCTCGCCAGATAGAGGATCGTCCCCAATCTCCCCCACGGAGATACAAATGGAATGCCTCTCGAAGCCCCTCTCCCTGACCAATCGGGTGACGCCCCATGTTGGAGAGGGACCAGCCTGTGGATACGGGGATACGTAATCACGTCACCCCGCGTCAAGAGCAAAGACCCCCTGGAAACAGGAACATGGGAAATGACGAACGACCACACTGCCCGAGGAATCCTCCGCGCGACCAGGGCCGCCATCATGATCGCCATTACAACATGTCGCCTTCTCGATCTCCGGACAAAAGAGATGAAGACGACTCCCGCGGTCCCCTATCCCAGGCTATTATGGAGGCACCCATTCTTTGGGGTATGGAGAAACCTCCCCATCTGAAGGAGTACGACGGTATTGTCGATCCAGTCGACCATATCGACGGGTTCGAGGCAATGCTGCATTATCATAACGTCGAGGGACCTATCAAATGTTGGTTGTTCCCCATGACTTTGAGAAAGGCTGTGATAGACTGGTATAAGAGCCTCGCTCCAGGGTCAATTACCTCCTGGAGAAATTTAAAAAACTAATTCATCAGTTTATTCACTTCCTCACATCGACATCTAAAGACCGAGGCAGCCCTCGAGGCCATCGTCCAAATAAACGACGAGACCCTCAAGGAGTTTATTGAGTGGTTCAACCGTGAGACCATACAGGTCCCCTGAACCGATCATATAAAGAGATACCTGCTCGAGAGGGGACTCCTCCCAGGCACGGAGTTCAGAAAAGCCGTTGGCATCGAACCACTGCGGACATTCAATGCTCTCCTCGAAAAGGCTAGAGCCTATATGGACTATGAGGAGAGGGAAGCGGCCAATAGAGCCCGAGACCCAAGGAATCATGGATCAACCATAAATCCGCGACAACAAGATTCTGACCCTCCTCGACAAACTAGCGAGAAGATGAGGGATGACAAACCACTGGATCCTCACGAGCAAAGAGGGCCCGCGGGGAAATTTACTGAGTACACTCCACTGACAGCTTTCCGCGAGCGCATCTTGGCGGAGTGTGCTAATACTGATTTCAAGGACGGCAGCGTCAGGCGTCCTCGCTCTGCTCCTGTTAAGCCCGGGGCTGATCGGAGCAAATAATTCCAGTATCATCAAAGTCATGGACACCTGACTGGAGATTGTGTCCATCTCAAAGATGCTATTGAGACCCTCATTAAAGGGGGAAGACTCGGGCAATATCGGCGCAGCGACGCCCCTCGGCGAGATGCCCGTGACACAAAGGAGACTGAGGAGGATACCCGACCATCAGGCGAGACGATCCCCATCCAGACAGATTCTCCGTTACAAGACCGGAGGACTTCTACGTCACCGACGATATCAAAGAGCCTATATCCATGCACAGTAGGTGGGAAAGATTCCCCTCCGCCATGGTCATAAATGGCGGGGGGTTCAACGACATAACTATAAACTCTGGAAAGAGGAAACAGGATGAACTGGTCGATGCCCCCCCTGTAAACAGTGACATTCGAGAGGGTTAAGGGAAGATCGGAATCGATCACATTCTACCTCGAAGAATTTCCCGGAGGGGGCCCTAACTCAAGCATCCATCTTCTGGTTAGGGCGAGGATGGCTAATTTTGACGTTCATCGCGTCTTGGTCGACAAAGGGAGTTCCGTCGATGTAATGTATAGCCAACACTTCTGAACCTTACAGCTCAACGACACCCACCTTTCACCATACGTGGGGTCCGACCTGCAGGGCTTCAACGGCTCAACCTCCAAACCTTTGGGGTACGTGGAGCTCTTAATCACCTTCGGCGAGGATACCGCCACCACGCAAGTCAACGTGCGGTTTATGGTCATCGACTGCCTGTCTCTCTACAATTGTATCATAGGGAGACCAACACTGGAAGAATTGACCGTTGTTCCCTCCACCATCCACCTAAAGATGAAATTCTACACAAAGAGAGGACGCGTCGCCACCATCCAAGGCGACCTCGCAGCTGCCCGAAGGTGCTTCAACGCAGCGTCAAAGGGAAATAGTACGGTCGACACTGGAGCACGACCCACCAAGAGAGCCTCCACTACACGACCAGAACCTCAGCATGTTAGGATGGAGGAACAAATAGCTCTTCCCAAAGTCAACTCCATTTCGCTGGACACCCGCTTTGACCAGGAAGAAGCGCCCAACGACGAACAGGGACTCCTCCGACCAATCCCGGATGGAGACTTTGATTTCGTCCCCCTTGGTGAAGACCCCACAAAGGCGTGAAGATCCGCACCAGACTCCCCGACCTGGCGAGGAAGCAGATCAAAGCTTGCTTGAGGTAGAATGCAGACCTATTCGCGTGGAGTGCTGCGGAGGTGCCCGGTCTCGACCCCGAGGTCGCCTGTCACCAACTGGCCATTGATCCAGCCGCTAGGGAAATAGTACAACATAGGCGTAAGCAGTCTTCTGAGAAAGTGGAGAACGCTGAAAATGTTGTAAAAGACCTCTTAGAAGAAAATTTTATTTCCGAGGCCAGGTATTCAACCTGGTTGTCAAATGTTGTACTAGTTAAAAAGAATAATGGAAAATAGTGTATGTGTGTTGAATATACCGATCTTAACCGGGCATGCCCCAAAGATGCATTCCCCTTGCCTAATATTGACATGCTGGTCGACAACTCGGTCGACTATAAAATTTTATCTTTTATGGACGCCTAATCGAGCTACAACCAAATTCCAATGGAAATGAGAGACAAGCATTGCACCGCTTTCATGACCAGCTCGGGTAATTATTACTACAACGTAATACCCTTCGGCATGAAAAACGCGGGGGCGATATACCAGCGGATGATGAATAATGTTTTCCGCAACGAGGTCGGGGATATGCTCGAGGTATACATGGATGATATGATCGTCAAATCTCGAGAAGACACTAATCATGTTGCTCACCTCAGAAAGGTCTTTGCCCAAGCGAGACAAAGTAGAATGAGGTTCAACCCCGAGAAGTGCACTTTCGGGGTTAAGGTGGGCAAGTTCCTCGGTTTCTATCTAACAGAATGGGGAATTGAAGCCAACCCCAACAAGTTTTGGGCATTCTCTGACCTCCCTAAGCCTAATTTGAAAAAATTCATACAAGTCCTGAACGACATGCTCACCTCGCTCTCCCGTTTCGTGGAGAAGTCCAATCAACACACCCTTCCATTTTTCAAACTTCTACGCAAAGAGGCAGTTTTCGAATGGACCGAGGAATGCGAGCAAGCCCTCCTCCATCTCAAGTAAAGCCTCTCACAATCGCCTGTATTATCGCGACCATTAGACGGGGAAACCCTAATCCTGTATCTGGCCGTCTCCGACGAGGCCGTGAGTGCAGCCCTCATTCACGAGACTCTTGACGAACAAAAGTCAGTGTATTTCACGAGCAAAGCACTTCAGGGACCCGAGATCAGGTACCAACAAATCAATAAAGTGGCCTTGTCCCTCGTCAATGCGGTGAGAAGGCTTAGACACTACTTCCTGGCACACACGATCATCGTACAGACAGACCAACCCGTAAGACAACTCTTAGGTCGACCAGACATGGCAGGCCGAATGCTAAAGTGGTCCCTGGAGCTTTTGGAGTTTGATATCTAATACGAAAGCAGTAAGGCCCTCAAGGCCTAAGCTCTGTCCGACTTCATCACGGAGATGACCGCTCACAACCCCCCCACCCCCCATCCTACCCCCCCACCCCCCGCAGGGAAGGAGCACAAGTGGACAATCTTTGTGGATGGAGCTTCCAACTCGACAAGAAGTGGAGCAGGGATCCTCCTCGAAAACGAGGAAGGCGTCGTGATTGAACACTCTCTCACTCTTTCCTTTTCGACTTGGAACAATCAGGATGAATATGAGGCCTTGCTCGCAGGATTAAGACTGGCCGAGGACCTTGGCGCCCGAGAGATACACATTTTCACTAATTTCCAACTTTCCGCATCTGAAGTTCAAGGGGGATACCAAGCTAAGAACAACAGCCTCATCGAGTATTTAAACTTGGTCAGAGAACACATGAAAAAGTTTGATTGGGATGAAATCTCACACGTGCCACACGAGCAGAACACGTGAGCCGACATACTTTCGAAGTTCGCAAGCACGAAGAAGAAAGGAAGGAACAAATCAGTCATACAAGAATATCTATCTCGCTCGAGTATTAAAAGGTCCACGATGCAGCCCGAAGTGAATGCCATCGGAGACAGGTCTTGTTGGATGACCCCGGTATTCAACTTTCTGACAAAAGGGGAGCTTCCTCTGGATCAAAGAGAGGCAGCCGCAACCAAATGACGAGCATGCTCGTACGTCGTACTCGAACATAAACTATACCGTCAGGGATTCTCCATCCCACTCCTGAAATGTGTCAAAGAATCCACAATCCTCGAGATACTGCGGGAAATCCACGAAGGAATCAACGCCCAACACATGGGTGGAAGATCCCTAGCGCAAAAGGCGCTGCTAGCAGGGTACTACTAGCCGACCATACAACAATATGCCAAAGAGCATGTCAAGAAATGCGACAAATGCCAGAGGCACGCTGACATGCACTTCGCACCCCTGCACGAGCTAAGTACACTATCCTCCCCCTGGTTGTTTGCCTGGTGGGGAATGGACATCCTCAGACCTTTCGTGCAAGGGACATATAAGAACAAATTACTCATCATGGCCGTAGTCTATTTCACAAAATGGATAGAGGCCGAAGCCCTAGAAAAAATCACTTCACACAACATCCTCCGTTTCTATAAACAAAATGTACTTGCTCAGTTTGGGATACCACGAGCGCTCATCACGGACAACGGCACCCAGTTCACCAATCAAAGTTTCCAAAGCTTTGTTGCCAAACTCGGTACCAAATAACATTTTACCTCAGTCAAACACCCCCAAACCAACGGGCAAGCCAAAGCCGCAAATAGGGTCATCCTGCGAGGACTCAAGTGCAGGCTAGGCGAAGCCAATAGGGGTTGGGTCAAAGAACTACACAGTGTCCTGTAGGCTTATCGAACAACGCCCTATTCAACGACGGATGAGACATCATTACAACTAACCTACGGCACCGAGGCCGTCATCCCGATGGAAATCATGGAGTCATCCATGCGAACCGAAATGCCCCTCGACAAGGAGATGAACGACGAGGATCTCAGAGATGAGCTCGACTTTGTTAAAGAAATTTGATTAGGAGTTGCCCTTTGCGAGGCCACACTACAAAAATAGGTATCCTTATGCCATGACAACGAAGTTATAAAGCGTGAATTTCACGTCGGCAACCTAGTCTTGCAGAGAAACCAGAAAGATTCCCGCGAAGGGAAGCTGGCCGCAAACTGGGAGGGGCCTTACCACATCCAAGGAGCTACGACCACCGGAGCATATTACCTCGAACAATTAAATGGAGAACCATTACCTCGACCCTGGAATGCTGTGAAGCTAAAACAATACTATAGATAAGTCCTTTACCCGCTAAGGAAGTTGGCAGTCGACCAATCCCCTCTAACCAACAAGGGGACGAGCTTGACCATGTAGGCGTGTCTAGGTACAGACATGGCCTCCAAATATCAGCTAAAGGCGAGATTTGTTCATTCACGAGCAAGGTCTTAGCCCAACAGGGACACCTTAATCGAGCTCTACTGTCAAAGTACCCAACATGGCAGAACACCCAACTCGCGATGGGCAGTTCACGCCACAGGTTTAAGATCCTGACCGTGATTTTACACTCGTTCTGCATATCCCTACTCCGCCTCCTCGACACATTCCAAAATGTGCCGAACAATAAGAGGGTCGAGCATACATCTCTGCGCATGAAAAAAATGAACTTGCGTCGACCATAACAAAGGTCGAACATGCATCTCCACACATGGAACTTACAAATATTAATGGAATAAATAAGTCAAAAACAACGAAGAGCAGAAAAAAAAGTAAGCATCAGGAAAAATATAAAGGCATTGAAGCAAAGTAAAGCATTTATAAATGTCGACCGCTAGAGCTGACGATGTCTGAATGTTACAAAAATTACGGGAACGCAGGCCCAAATACAAATAGTTAACTAAAAAATGCTACTCACTCCTCGTAGTGCCTACTTCGACATCAGGAGAGTCAGGAGGAGGAACCACTCGGCCGTCCACCACCTGGGACAGAACCCCGGTTCCTTCAGTGTTGAGCCTCGGGTTCAACACGGACAACTGATTCACGGTGGCCTCGAAGTCGTCGGCCAAAGCGTCAATACAGTCCGACTCGAGAAGTTGAATTCGAGCAACAAAATCAGCGCGAGTGCGTAAATTAGTTACACCCTCGGGCTCGCCCTCCGCGAGCACCATAGCAGCCTTCAGGCCAACGACTTTCCTCTCCAACCGCTTCCTTTCACTCCCAAAATTCTTTGTCGAGCAGGAGGTAGTCCTTTTCCTCGAGGGCTTTTTCAACTGTCTCTTTCTCCCTTGCCAGCGCATCAGCCAGCTCCTGAAACATCTCCTCGCTTCATTCGAGGGCGATCTTTAATTTTTGTCTTCGCTTGAAGAGTCAAGTTCTCCGACTCCAGTTCCTTGACCCGACCAGAGGAGCTGGCCCTTCACCCGCAAGGACCACGACCATCTCTGCCATCTTCATCATCCCGACCATACTGGAAACCAGATGCTTCCTTTGACCTTCCTCGTCGAGTCGCCTTATGATGTCGAACACAGTCAGAGGGAAGCCCTCGAAGAAATCCTTCTCCATGAAACAAGGCGGGAGGCTAAAGGCTCAGGCAGTCACCCCTCCAGTCACATCAGCGACCCCACCTATGGAGCGACTCCTTTTCCTACTCAATGGAGCGCCTTGCTGTTGATCGGGCACGCTTCGAACATCGGCTCACCATCTTCATTGAGGATTTCATGTCCTTTCCTCGTCACCCATCTAGAAGGAAAGAACTCGTCGACGAACCGATGAAGGAAACCATATGCCTCTTCGTCCTCAGTGCTCATGTCGCTGGCGGGAGTGTGGTAATGCCCGAGACTATGGTCGTAATGGCCCGAACACCAGTGGATGGGAAACTTCGAGATTCGTCCCATCTTCTGCTCGCCATTCGCATCGTAGCACTGTTCACCATCTTCATCCACAACGGGAGTCGGGTCAAACACGGCGTCCACGACAGCCTTAGAAGTAGGTTGCACGATATACCATTTGTCTTTAAAGTCACGGAAGGATTCCATGTACATATTGAACAACCTCTTCGATTGTTTGAGGGAGACCAAGCTGTGTTTTCCACCCCGAGACTGCCGTTGTAGATGAAAAACCCTGAAGAACGGGGGAATGTTCTCCCCGATCCTCAGGAACCGGCAAGTAATCTCGAATGATTGGATGAAGGCAATGGCGTTCGGGTGAAGTTGAGAAGGTTCTAAGTTCAAGTGATTGAGCACCCCCATCTGGAAATCGTTGAAGGGAAGGCGAAGCCCCAAATCTCTGAAAACGACCTCGTACATGGGGAAGCGGTCTTCCTCGAACTCCGAGCATATTCGAGCATTAAGAGTTGGTCGCAAGATCGTGAAGCTCCTTTAGAAGCCTTCCTGATCGCCGCCATACTCGACGACAGTGTAAGACTTCCTCATACTATAACTATATATCGAGGCTATCCCTCGAGGGTCCCCTCCGACCCAAGCCAATGCAAGATCGTCAACTGTGTCAACCAAGTTGGTGCCCTCCTCGGTTACACTGGTCTCTTAGGTGTCCACGTGCTCAGACGATTCTGGAGTGTCATCCATTTTACCTGTAAAGCAGAGAAAACCAGTAAATTCGACAACAAATCCAAATCCATCCTTCCACAACGCAGGTGAAAAGGTTATGCCGCGCCTAAACCGAGTCGACAGTCACTCATGCAGAAGGGGTAATACTCGACCCTCGATCAGGGCACGAAAATCATGTCAGTCTTATAAAACCTCACAGTGGTTATAACGACGAATGCTCATTTTCATGAATACCCCGAGCACAGGAAGAATACAGTAAGCAAAGTACGGATTTTCCGGCCAGACTCATGAATTTGTCGGGGATTGCATGAATTTCTTGCGCAAAATTCATGAATTTCGCAGGGATATATGAAGACTACGGGGTAAATTCATCCAAATGCTGGGGGAAAGATGAATACCATGGGCTCAATCACGAAAAGTATGCATAAATACATGAATTCCCCGAGCAAAACCCCCCAATCGTGAAATTCCACAACTAAAACATCATCAAAACCAATCTAAACAAAGAATATCACGAAAAATACTTACTTGGAAAAGAATAAATGAAGAACAGCAACGATAGAAGAAGAACATGCGACGAATTCTGCAGCGGCGGAAGGAAACGGCACATCATTGGAGATAGGGTGAGTGAAGAGCGCGAGAATGCAAACACAAATAATGGGCCTTAAGGTACTATATATAGGGCTGACGTGGAATGAAAAACGTCGCGTCGGGAAGCTCAACAACCGCCTTTCTCCTCGACACCTACGCGCTCAGCTAATGATGACCCATTTTCCCTAGGCCATCATTACAATCCTAAGGGTCACACCACATGCCTACACCGCGCAAGCATTCCCCTCCCCGCGACTAGAATGGTCCCACCTCGAGTCCATTCTGAATGCTGCTCGGGTAAACCCATGTACCAACGACTTTCTCTGTCAACACAATGAAAGATCCTCGTCGAGTAGCACACCTCGCGAAAGAAAAAGCTGGATTTAAGTCATAACTCCTTCATCAAGAGCAACGACTTGGGGGCTCCTGTTCTAGACTAGGCCTGCTCTTGGCCCAACTCCAGGTGAGGCCCAACCCAATTATGTCGGTCAGGATATACTGACCAGTCCTGCCCTCGACTGCATCGGGAAGTGACTTCCACTCCTTGCGAGGACGCAACCTCAACCACACGAGGATGAACTCATTTAGTCTTAGGAAGATCATCGCCGGTCAGGAGGACCTCGAGGTCACCCTCCGATCCCCTTCCCGACCAAGACTGATCCCCTTGCATGGCCTCGCGTCTGGTGGGGAGCATCTACGACGAGCAGAAGCACCTCACGAGCATCCTCCTCGTAGGACTGACTACCAACGTCTCCGAATATCACGGGGTCTTCGTGGCCCAGGGAAGATCGCATCCATATCCTCCTGATCTTGCGGAGGAAGTCATCCAGGTGGGGGACCACGTGTGGATCCTCACTACTTACGTATGACCTGACAGTCTTCACGTTGGGCCTGTTTGACCAGTCCAATGAGGAGACATTGGCCTAGCGTTGAGGGCTATAAATATCCTCTCTTTCGGGAGGGCCAGGTATTGAAAATCTCTTACTCACTCTTGCTTGTCAGCTCGTTCCGTATCTCATTTTGGCATCAGAGTGTCTTGCAGGTATTCCCATCTCACTCTCAAATTCTGCTCGAAGTAAGCTATAACAGTCCATTCTAGTCGGATACAATCAAAAATTAAAATAATTGACATTTTCAAAGAATATTTTATTTATTTAAAATTTTAAAAAATTGCTCATCGGACACTTGTTAGGGCACTCGTTAGCTTTACTTTTATAAAAAAAATACTATAAAACAACAAATTTGAAATAATATATAACACGATATATTAAAAATTAAAAATACAAAATAACACGATGGATTATATTAACTGTGGGCTTAAATATTTTTGTGATATTTATTTTAAGTGAAACAGTATTTTAATCCTTTTATATTTTATTTCCGGTTTTTTCTCTTTGATAAACAAATTCTAATTAACTTTCTTAGGAATTGAATGTGACGTCAAAACAGTTAACAAAGTCAAGGAGAGATTTAAGGAACTATATTTGAAAGCCCCTCAAATAATCAAAATTTAACAATTGGTGATTTACTCCAAAAAGAGATTATAAAAATAGGTGCAACTTTATAAATTCAGTTTCTATCTCTAATAACAATGTTTTAAAAACTGAACCGAAAAAAGAACCATTAAAACACACATATTAAAATTCAATCAATTTAACTGGTTCAACCGTAGTTGAACTATATATTAAATTTAAATTAAAAAATAAATAAATATATTATTAAACATTCTAATAAAATTAATTTATATCATAATTTATAAAATAAAATTTTGAAATAAATATGATACTAATAAACAAGTTTACAAAAAAAAAAAAAGAATAATACAATATAAGGTACGATAACAAATCAGAAAATTAGTTAAGGATCAATATTTATATATTTGTACTAATTGTTTAACTCAAAATCACGAGTTCTTCATCGATATAATTTTTCACATCTCTTCCAAGACCAACATCAGTTATCCCGTGTCCACAAACAGTACATTATTTCTTTTCTTTTTATTTGCATTTACATTGTCTCATGTCTTACAATTTTATTCTTTATTTTCCATCTATACAATTTTAAATGTTTGTTATAATTAATTTTTTGGATTTATACAAAGAAATTATTTTTTTAAGATTTAAACAAAGAAATAAAATGAAGTTAAACATTAAAAAAAACAATCTTTGATTTTTCTAATCATCTAGTTCATCAAAACCAGTCTCAATTTTACGGTTATTTTGAATTTTCGCGATTGAAACAATTTTATCCCAAAATATTATAGACCTAACCGTTTCTTGGTCCAAATCGAACCAGATTAGACAACGATTCAAGATTTAATAGATTCAACCGACTGGTTCAATCCGATTTTTAAAACATTGCCTAGTAGCAACTAAACTAATACATCACGCTTGAGAGTGAATTTTCAACTGGTTTTATCTTCAAATTGCAAGCAAATTAGATAGAAGAAGATGGAAAAAGGTGTGACTGAGATTGCGACAAAAAAGACAACTAAGGTAAGGAAACAATTACATATCAACCATGATATTGCCTTCTCAATTCTCTCAAAATTATCTATCAAAACCTTTGAAGCGATTTGAATGTGTATTCAAGTAATGGTCTCTCTTATCTGATAACCCTTATTTCCTGAGCCACTACGACAAGAGTTTCTTAACAAAGCATCATTCTTATTATGATGATGCATCTTTCCTCCCGATTCAATGTTATAACATCTTTCACAATCATAGATTTGAGTTATATTTTCTTTACGATGAGAGGTTTGCGAGTAATGTCAAAATTGATTGGCCATATCGTGATGGTCGTAAAGAATGGTAGGTTGTGGTAGTGTTCATGGAATTTTTGGTTTATCTTTATTGTGAAACACGGTATCTTTGAAACAAAGTATAACAGAGTTCTTCAAGGCAAGAAACCCACAAGGATAGAAAAGAATGAAAAATACAAAGAACAACAAAGATTGGTTATTAACGGTTATTCTTTACTTTCTCTTCAAACAAGATTACAAGTACACATGAATAACAAATAACCCTCTCACCCTAAATTAGTACTTGTAACATACTAAACTAATGGACTTTTTCAAAAATACTCATTATAAGCTAACTTAGGGTACAAGCTAACTTAAACAATTGAATATAACAAATAGGCCCAATTCGAAATACTAACAACCCTAACATTTCGACACCCACATACTAGAACACACTTCCATTATAGTATGTGGGTCTTCAACACCAGCATGTAAACATAATTCAATGGAATGCATAAATCATGTTGAAACTGAAGCTACTCTTCGATCCAATAGAGTTTGATCTAATATCTCACAAATCTCCACCTTGGAACAAACTCTAATATCAAATAAAAAACTAGCTTTTTCTTTCAGCTTTATCAACTGCATACAATGGAAAAACTTGCAACTTGGCAATGTCTTGGTGATCCTATCAACAACATTGTGATTTGTCGAAACCTTCAGCACTTGGACTTCTCCATATTTGATTACCCCTATGATGAAATGCAGACTAACATTGATGTGCATGGTTCGCTCATGATAGGATGAGTTCTTCAACATGTGTATTGTACTTTAACTATCAAATTTAATAGTGATAACTCAACCTTGAAGTTTCAGCTCCTTAGCAAAATCTTCAAGCCACAATGCTTCTTTCACAGCTTCAGTGGGGGCAATATATTCTGCTTCAGTGGTTGATAAAGCAACAACCTTCTAAAGTGTCGCTTTCCAACTGATTGATGTGCCAAACATAGTGAAAACATATTCAGAAAAATATTTTCTGGAATCCATATAACCTGCATAATCAGAGTCGACATGTCCTTCAATTACTGCTTTACTATCTTCACCCAAGGCTCCACCATAAATTAAGACTCTGTTCAGAGACTCACATATGTACCTTAGAATCCACTTTAATGCTTGCTAGTGAGCCTTTCCAAGATTCTCCACGTACCTGCTTACAAGACTTGCTGCATATGCTATGTCGGGTCTAGTACTGACCATAACATACATCAAAGAATCTACTATATTAGCATATGATATGCTATTCATATAAGCTCTTTCGACCTCTATATTGGGACACTGATCGATACTCAGCTTGAATTGAGGTTTTGTTGGAGTCACAACATGCTTTGAATTCGACGTACCAAACTTGTCAAGAATCTTCCGTAGGTATGCCTCTTGAGATAAACATAAATTTGACTACTTTCTATCTCTTCGAATGTCAATCCCAAGAACCCTGGATGCACCTCCCAGATCCTTTATTTCAAACTCCTTATTGAGTTCATCCTTCACCCTCGTTACATCTTTGACATTGTTGTTTGCTATGAGAATATCATTAACATAAAACAACAAAATAACAAATTAATTACTAGGTCGAAATCTGAAGTAAACACAGTGGTCGAATTAACTTCTAATGAAACTTATGCGTGTCTTGAACCTGTCGAATCTCCTATTCCACTGTCGAGGAGATTGTTTCAGCCTATATAAAGATCTATTCAACTTGCACATATAATCTCCCTTTCCCTTTTCAACATACCCTTCAGGTTGCCTCATCAGGATTGTTTCATCTAGATCACCATACAAGAACGTAATCTTCACATCCATTTGTTCTAGTTCAAGGTTGAACTGTGCCATCATGGCAAGCAACATTCGAATGGACCTGTGCTTCACAACAGGAGAAAACATATCATTAAATTCAAAACCTTCTTTCTAAGTGAAACCTCTTATAACCAACCTTGCCTCGTATCTTTTCGACGCCATTGTCTCAATTCCTTCCTTAACTCTGAAAATCCATTTACAGCTGACTAACCTGGATCCAACATGTTTCTTGATCAGTTCCCAAGTGTTGTTATCACGAATAGATTTCATCTCATCATCCATGGCCTTCATCCATTTAGTCTTATTTTGACTCCTCATAACTTTCTTATGGTCTCTAGGTTCTTCGTATAGAACCTCACTTGTAGAGATTAAGGCATAAGCTATAAGGTTTGCATACCCAAGTATTTGAGGTGGCTTAATGACTCTTCTCATTATATCTCTTGCCAATAGGTAGTCATCGACAGTTTTCTCAACTTCTTCAGCATCTTCTGCTTCTTCTTCGACTTTATCTAGGATACACAATTCAACATCAACATGCTCCACCTCAACATGAATCTCTCCCTGTTCCATCTCTTTGTCAGATATTTATGCACTTCAATCAACATCATCAATTTTCTTTAAATCCATTTCAGCTTCATTGAAAACTACATCTCGAATGGTGATAAACCTCCTATGACCTGGCTCTAGGCACTATAGCCTATAAACATTGACTCCTTCAGGGTATACCATGAACATGCATTTCAGAGCTCTATGTTCGACCTTGTCTTACCTAATATGAGCATAGGATATGCAGCCAAATACTCTCAGTTTGTCGAGATCTGGTGGATGTCTTGACCAAACTTCTTCAGGTGTCTTCATATCTAACACAGTCGAAGGACATCTGTTTATCAGATATGTTGTTGTCGAAAGAGCCTCAACCCAAAACACCTTTTTAACCCAGCACTAGTCGACATGCATCTAACTCTCTCCAAAATAGTTAGATTAAACCTTTTAGCCAAACAATTTTGCTGTGAAGTATGTTAGGGAAAAAATTATTGATATATTTATAGATAATTTTGTGTCATTGGCACTCTATTTTTGATAATTAGTAGTGTTTAAGTTTATAAATATATGTAGATAAGAAATTATAAAGTTTTTAAGATACATCACTTTGTTTACTTAGTTTTTTGCTCATTTTAGAGGTCTTGATGTTGGAACATTGGAGCATTGGAACTTTGGGCAAGCTAGAGCCAAGAGTGTGGTGCAACAAGTCAAAATTGGAAGTTTTGTTCAGCCTAGCGCGCTAAGCGCAAGTTGCAGCGTGCTTTTGGTGTTTTGTGCATTTGGCATAATGAAGGATTTTTTGGTCCCGCTAAGTGGCCTCGTCCCGCTTAGCGTAGTCCACTGAAACAAAATTATAATGTTTGCGCTGAGCCCACTTAGCGCGCCCAGGCTGCTTAGCGGGACTCACTTTTTGGGCACTTGTATAAATAGATACTTTTGTGATATTTTGGCCATCAACTCTTGTATAACATACACAAATCAAATTTTTAGGGCTAAGAAATAACTTTTATCATTATGAAACTCAAGATCAAATATTTCTACTTCAAATCTTTGATATTTTCTTGTTGATGTTCATCATGCTTCATACTCTCCTTGATGAGCAAACTACTATGGTGATGGGTAGCTAAATCATCCTTTGTGTTAAGATTAGAGGTAGATAATATTTCTTTTTGTATGTATTTAGCTTGATCATTTGTATGTGAACATCTTGATGATAAATATATGGTGAAAATTCTTGTTTTATGGTTTATATTTGAGTTGATCATTATTGAGAAATGTGTTCATCTCTAGACCTAGGTTTTTACTTATCAATGAACAATTTCTAGACATAGTTTTGTGAGTTGATATTCACTAATATTGAGCTTTTAAAGTTATCAAATTGATAGTTAGGTAGAGAAATCATCTAAAGATCAATTTGATAAAACTCACATTTTGTTTTAGAGATGAAACATCTTGAGAGGATATGTGATTATATTTATGAATAATGAGTTCACATACTTGATTGAGAGAGTACGTCCGAAAGAGATTATCGAGCCCCAATCTTGACACGCTTTTACCAAAAATTTGAAACCAAAACTTTGTTTTACCTAAACTTGTTATTTTGCATGAAACCGACATTTTCCGTTACTAAAACCAACATCAAACCCTTTTATGAAACTTAAGCTTAAAATGATTATAACTGTAGAACGATAGTAATATCACACCAATCCATGAGGATAACGATAATATAAATACTTGTCTTGAAGATACTAACAACAAAATGGAGCCGTTTCTGGGGATTGGCATTTTATATTGTAAGCATTGCAATAGTTCTATTATTTTAAGTTAAATTATAACATTTTAATAACTCTTGTTTTTTGTCACTCGTTTGGTTAGTGTTTTCAGAGTTTTGTTTATGCGAGGAAGTGTTTCTGAAGACCAACTCCTTTTTTATCCTGAAATTGAAAGGACTTGCAGAAGACTTAATAGCAAGACATGAAGGAGGAGAAAGCTAGCTAAAGAAAGGAAAGAAAGAGAAGAAGCATATACTTCTTCAACAATCCAAAATCTAGAAGAAGTTATGGGGGATCCACCACCTCCACCTAAAGGTCTATGCACAAATAGTCTGAGACAGAATGCATAGTTTACTCGCCAAGCCAATGCGAGGAATTTGAAGATGAAAACTGGCATACTATAGCTTTTGTATGCAAATCCTTTCACTGGCATAGATCATGAAGACCCGTACTACCATCTCACAAAATTCTATGAGTTTGACGGTTCCGTAGGAGCTCCAGAAGCTGAAGAAGAGCAAGTCTTCAAGATACTATTCCCTCATTCTTTAGTGGGGAAAGCCAAAGATTGGTATCTTGACCAACCCACTCAAACCATGACGAAATGAAATGTTTTAGAAGAAATTTTTTTAGAAATATACTTTCCTCAATCTAGGTTTATGGAGGCTAAAACCGTAATCTCTATGTTTTTTCAAGGTAGTAATGAATCTCTCAATGGAGCTTGGGAGGGGTACAAGTCAATGTTGAGAAAGTGTCCTAGCCATAGTTTTGATGAGACTACAAAATTACTTATTTTCCGCAATGGTCTTCAACCTCAACCGAAACTATTGTTGGATGCTACAGGGGGTGGTTCATTAATGTCAAAAACTTCAGAGGAAGCAATTGGAATCATTGAGAAGATGGCGAGAAATGATCATCAAGTTCAACACGATCGAGGGACCTCACAAAGGAAGCTGGGAGTTATTGAATTAGGAACAAATGATGCTATCCTTGCTCAAAACAAATTACTTTCTCAACAAGTGAAAGAGCTTACAAAGAAAATGGACAAACTACCTCAACAAATCAAAGAGATGCAAGAAATTCTGAGAAAGCAAATAACTTGTTGTGAGTTATGTCAAGGTGATCATCAAACCAGAATTTGTCCTTCCGTGGGAGAAGAAGCGGATTACATGGGAAATCAAAACCAAAATCAAGCTTATCAACCAAGACAACAAGATTATCAAAATAACCAAGGTTACCAACAAAGGGGTAATCAAGGTTATCAACAAGGTTGGAGGCAAGATGGTGGAAATGTAAACCGACAAAATCCATACATAAATACCGCTCAAACTTCACAACCTCAAAGTAGTACTTCAAAGATGGAAGAAACTCCCACTCAATTTATGCAAATTTAGATGGCAAACCAAAATACAAATGAAGCGGCAATAAAAAATCTTGAGAAACAAGTTGGGCAACTTGCAAAGAAACTATCCGAACAACAAACGGTGCCACCTTTTTCCGCAAACACTCAAGAAAATCCGAAGGAGCATTACAAATCAATTGTAAGAAGGAGTGGAAGAGAAGTTGGTGGAGAAGAAAATGCAAAGAATGGTGACGAGGTTGTTGAGGAGGAGATTGTGGTAGAAGAGGAAGTAGAAGATGAGAAAGTGGTAGAAAAAAATGTTGAGGAGGAATTAGTTGAAATGAACCATTTGGAGAAGGAAGAAATAGAAAAGAAAGATATAGAAGAAAAAATGATAAAGAGGAAAGGGAAGGGAAAATTGAATACTATTCCGGTTCAAATTTTTTTGTATCCTCGTGCTCCTTCCAAGAAGGATAACGCTAGGCATTATGCTTGATTTATGGATATATTTAAGTAATTGCAAATAAATATTCCATTTTCCGAAGCTATGGAGCAAATGCCTATGTATGCAAATTTCATGAAAGATATCCTTACAAAAAGAGAAGATCAACAAATCAAGAAGTTATCATGATTGATGCAAGTTATAGTGCTATCATTCAACGAACTCTATCGAAGAAGGAAATTGATCCGGGAAGGGTTACTTTTCCGGTTACCATTGGTGATGTTTATGTCGGTAAGGGATTGATCGATTTGGATTCTAGCGTTAATTTGATTCCTTTGTCTTTTATGAAAATATTGGGGAGCATCGAGATGAAGTCAACAAAGATGGCACTTTAACTAGCCGACAAATCCATTAACCGTCCTCATGGTGTATCTCAAGATGTGCTAGTGAAAGTGGATAAATTTTTCTTCCCGTTTGATTTTATTATGATTGATATGGAGGAAGACCATGATGCACCTTTGATTCTTGGATGACCATTCATGAAGATCGCAAGAATGATGATCGACATAAACGATGGTTTGACGAAGGTCCCAGTTCAAGATGAAGAAGTAATCTTTAATCTCTTTGAAGATATGAAACATTCTAATGATAAAGGAGCATGTTTTAGAGTTGATTCTATTGAAGAATCTATTTGGGATGTTTTTAGTGAAGTTCATCTTTCAACACCTCTTAAGAAAACATTAACTAATATGATTCAAGTTCTTGATGTCCATGAAGAAAAGGAATTGGAAGAATGTGTAAAGGAACTTGAAACTTTAGAAGATGTTTAACCTTGGGAGGAAGAATTTGAAATTTTGAAGAAGGAATCTAAAGAAAAAGAATCCAAACTTGAATTGAAGATGTTTCCATCTCACTTAAAGTATGTGTTTCTTGATGATGGTGGTAACAAACCAGTAATCATTAGTAATGCTTTATCGGAGAAGGAGGAGAATTGTGTAGTTCAAGTTTTAAAAGAAAATCAAAGAGAATAGGTTGGGTTTTAGCAGATTTGAAAGGCATAATTATGGCTTATTGTATGCACAAGATTTTTATGGAAAGGATTTCAATCCGGTAGCTCAACCTCAATGTCGCTTGAATCCAACAATGAAAGAGGTCGTGAGAAAGGAAGTTGTGAAACTATTGGATTCCGGGATGATCTATCCTATTTCTGATAGTACTTGGGTGAGTCAAGTACATGTGGTTCCAAAAAAGGGTGGAATGATCGTAATAAGAAATGAAAAGAATAAATTGATTCTGTAGCGGTGTCGTACCCCAATTTTCCCTACCTCTTTTTACTTTTGTTCGGCTTTGAACTTTGCATCCCATTTGCACCATTTTTAATAAGTCATTTACATATCCCGCATCTCATGGAATCAGGCGCCTTGGATTAAGGTATTAGGGTTGTGCCCTCTTTATGTCTAATTTTGTTTTGAAGTTCTCTTATCAGGTAAAAGGGAAATTCATCTGGTTCTCGGTTAGTGGATCGTGGGGTGGATTCTTGAGGTATCATGGATTGCTTTCTTATCAAGTTACAAGGATGTTTGTCGTTCGAATCCATCAGAGCTGGGATTAGGGTTTATTTCCCTATTTGTTGGTCAAGATGCTAGGGTTTTGGATCCATGATTTTTGTGAACTGTTTCTTTCACTTGTCTCAAGGATAACTTAAAGTCAAGTATATTTGGTTAGGGGTTTCATGTCTAATATCTCCTCACACTTCAAGTTTTCTTTTTTAAAGATCTCTAAGTCATTGAGTTAGGAGTTTGAAGTTTAAATTGATGAACATGGAATCCGGGTGTAAGAAATAAGGTTAGAGGTTCATGACGATCAAGGCGTGTTTTTGTTGCTTAAGTTACAAATTGCTTGCTATTTGGATATCAAAGTTAAAGTTCTTGTCGAGAGTGCAAGTTTGGTTTGGACGTTTTATGAAGGTTGGGAATTGAAAGACAAAGTGCATGGTTACTTAAGATACAAGTTACTAAAGTCATGTTTGATTTCTTAAATTCCCAGTTACAAAGTGAAGAGTGTTATTTAAACCATTCAATTGGCAATTTCCATTTTTCAATTAAGATTCAAGAGTTGTTTGGTTTCCATACAACAAATTCATCATTCAAAAAATATATCATTCAAGTTTTAAGTTCATTACATTTTTGGGACAAGTTACGAAGCATGTTACAAATGTTGAAATACAAGCTACAAATATTGTTTTGTTTACAAAGAAAGAAATAATGTTTGTTTCTTCAAGTCTTCTTTGCTTCACCTTCAAGAAACTCATCCACTCCTTGCTAGCCATGGTCTTCTCTTCGTCTTTTAACCTTGCCTCGCTTGCCATTTACTCCTCGTGCTCATGAAACAAGAAAAGGAAAAATTAGCAAACAATCAACATGTGAAAAATTCAAGCAAGAATCATTTGTTAAACAAGAAAGCTCATCATTAGGATTTGCATTTGGAATCAGAACTAAAAGGTTTTGTTTTTAATCATGGACTATCTCCTACTTTTGCAAATCACAAAAAGTTTGATCTTTTTGGTTCACAAAAGGAAAAGAAATTAGTATGTTTTCCTACTGCAAAAGCAAAGTTAAAATTGCCAAGTACAAAAACAACATGCAGCAACACAAAAACAAGGTAGCATAGGAAAAATATAAGATGCAGCAAAGCACCAAGGCAGAAGCAGGCCCGCAAGGCATCCTAAACAAAACTAGCAAACTGCCCAAGGCAGTAAAACAAAACAAAGCAACAGCCTAAACAACAACAAACAACAAGGCATCAACAAGTCAAACTGCAAACACATACAAAATTATCCAACAGTAACAAAAATCAGCAAACTGCCCAAGGCAGCAAAACAAGCATAGCAAGAAACAACAAGCCAAAACTACAACACAAGGGTAGGCTGCTAAAGCAGCTAACAAAAGCATATAGCAACAGAACAACAGGCAAGGAGCTGCTGTAAACAAAAGATAGACTTGCAGCCAAGCTGCCAAGTACATCAACACAAAACAACAAGCGCAATAGCCAAAACAAATCAAAATCATCCAATATAAAAACAACTAGCACTAGTTCATGCCCAAAGACCTTAGGTCATCATTTTCCTAAATGGAAAATCCTTCAGAAATTATGTAAAAATCACAATTGCTTTACATCATAGAGAGACAAAGAGGAAAAGAATACGGTTTAGAAAGATGTCACCTAACCAAAACAGTCCAAATTTGCTTCAAACCAAACAGAACATGCCAAAACCCGCACCTCATCTGGGCTACACCCGCTCTAAACAGCCTGAAAATGATGTCAAAATAGGCAAGCAAAACCTGTACTCAAAAAGCCCAAAGTCAGCATACTAACAATGTTCAAATTCACAAAATTCCCTCCAGTTTTCCACCCTTATCTCATGATAAGAAGAATCATTGTCTCATTGAAAAAAGGACACGTTTTTTTTAGAAAGTGAGAGAACCATCCATCCAGAAAACCAAAAAAGATAACACAGCCAACATAACAAAAACCAAAGAGAGAGATACATAAAAGACTTCAAAGAAAAACCACCATATACACATAGGAAAATACAGACGGGGAGGAAACCCTCCAACCTCTCCAAATATCCTCTATATCACTTCATACTCTACTCTTCAACCCGCCAGTTTACAACCAGCATATCCCAAGCACCCTACAATTGTCATCCTTATCATACACTGAGGTGTAACCAAAACTACTCCCCATGCAATACAGAAACAACCATATTTCAATTAGTTCGATCATCTTCCTCAACAACCAAACAATCATCATATCTAAGCATCAACTGGATTGCGGATCGAAAGCATAAAAGGAAGAATTAGCAGAAGATAAAAGACAACCATACCTGAAGCAGTTCCACTAAAGTTGTCAAAACTCCCACTGGTTAACCCTTCTCTTTCATTTTATCCCTGATGCTTACATGATAAAAAGGGTAGGGGATTTGTTGGGGGATAGGGTTTATGTTATGACTGAAAGATTTTATTTTTGCTCTTCCTTCTTGTACCTGCGTAATAATTCAAGTAATATTGTTACCTTACTAAGTTTATCTGGGAAATGGAATAGAGAAGCGATTCACAAAAATTGATCTCAAAACTCATAAAAAACTCAGATTAAAAAAAAGAGCAGTTATAAGAAAAAACTTCGAAGAACTCACCAAAAGAAATTGAAAACCCTCTCTTCTCTCTACTCCATCTTCGCTACCTTCAATCTTCACCTCTCTGTTTCCACTACAACAATAACAACATCATCCATCATCATATAAAATATCACTATTTATTTCACCACCTCATAATCTACCTCGATGGATCTACGCAATTCCTTAAGCAGTTCACTAATTCAGAACCAATCCTTGACCTCCCTGTTGCACTTCCAACTCTGTCGTCCATAAACCTGCAGAAAATCACAACATCCAAATAAACAAAGATTCATACACAAACCCATAGAACAACACAGGTTCCAACAACCTCCAACTCTCAATCGATCGATCATCCGACAACCATTCGATCGCCCGTAATTTCGAACCAGAATGTGCAAAATAAAAAGAGAAAATAGAAGCCCAGATTTCGTTACACTCACCTCGCGGAATCTCCATCTGAAGATTTCCGATACGTATCCCTTGAAGCTCTTGGTATGTACATAAGTCCATGTATCTTGATTATGATAAGATAAAATGAGGCATTTTGGCCGTTTGTGCTGTTACTGAGTTCGACACAGAGGGAAGAGAGACCTAGGCTGATTCTGTACCCATATCGCGAGAGAGTGGAAGGAGATTCTCATCATGGAAAAGGGAAGGTTGGACGATGAAGAGAGAATCATAGTAGAGAGGTTGAGAGATGGGATGAATAGAGGGATGCTTTTGATTTTCAGATTGGGAACTTGGGGATAACACGGTTGTTTTAATGTAGTTATTGGAAATAAAAATGATTAACTTCTTCCCCTTCCCAAAGCTTACATTCGCGGCGCCTCTTGAAAGAATTTAGGGTTCCAAAAGATTTGCATCCCTGTCTGTTATCTCCGCCGGATCCGGGTTTGGGTTTAGCCCAACCCTTTTTTTAGTTTTGGTTTTTATGGCTTTTGAAGTTGTTAAAGTAACATATGAACAAGCCTGGTGCATTGGTAAGAGCTTTGAGAGTTTAAACTTTATATCTCCGCGTGGACCATTTTTCTTTTTTTTGTTTCTCTTTTAACTTTATGTCTTTAATCGTTATAATTTGTTTTAAATTTAGTTTATTTCTTTAAAAAAATCATAAAAATATTATTTTCTTTTGTTTAACTTGATAAAAAACCATAAAAACTTTTAGAATTTTAATGTTCTTTTCTTCATTTGCTTGTTCACCTCTTGATACCATTTCCTTTAGGTAACTCCGTGAGGCGATTAAATCCCGTTTCAGTCATCTTATGTCGAAGTCGACTTTTAGCTTACTTGTACATAATAAACAATTAGGATATTTCTTAGTCTCCCTCTTAACCTTTTTCTTTTGTAATTAAAACTTCATTCACAAATCAAAATTTCAAAAAACACTTTTAATCATTACTTGAATTTATTTTAAAACTCGCAAAACACTCAACAAATCAAAATTCCCCCAAAGGGCATGTTATCTCCATTCTACCGCGATACCGTCTGTGCCTATTGCTAGAATGCGTGTGTTAACGTCACCCACTAAAAAACACAAACAAACAAACCATTTTATAGAGGAACTATGGAGTTCTGATTCCTTCATTGGATACGTAGGCAAAGGGTTATGAAACCCTCAAAAATTCAATAATAAAAACCATTCATTTCCCCCCTTAAGCAAGTATAGTTATAGATAAACACACCCTTTAAGACAAACAAACAAAATGGATCTTGTTGAGTACAACGGATGAGAGGGGGTGCTAATACCTTCCCCTCGCATAACCGACTCCCTTACCCTTTCTCTTGGTTGCAAGACCATCTTATCCATTCCCTTGTGGTTTTATCGGTATTTCCCCTTCCTTCGGGATAAATAAAGTTTGGTGGCGGCTCTGTGTTTTCTGCTGGTAGCTTCAGCTGGCGACTCTACTGGGGAAATTTTTGCGAGTCTCTCCTAGTTTCGTTTATTTGTCTTTTTGGGTGTTTATTTATTTGCTTTATTTTGCTTTACTGTTTTATTTCTTTATTGCTTTATTGTATTCTTTTGTATATATTGCATATATTGTTGCTACTCACATATTCTGGATATGCTGCGATGTTGGGTTGGGAGATTACATTTGATAAGTCCTAATACCCGGACTTGGTTTACACTTAGCATTAGGACAGGTGGTATAGTCATGTTATCTTTGAGGGAGTAATCCCGAAGAAGGAGGTATGAAAATACCCCACTCAGTGGAGGTCCCTTTGAAAGTAGTGATGTTTACCGAGTAATTGGGAAGACATCGTTGCTTTCGACCTGGGAACTCGAGAAGCTGAGGGTCGTAGAACCATTAACCCATCCTTGCCTTTTTAGGTGCAGTGCGGAGACTATAACGGAGTAATCCATAAGTAGTTGTCACACGATATTGCACTCAGACGAGTTTTTCCCGCGAATATTACTGATTACCATGTAATTGGGACGTCGGTAATATCCAAAGGAAGAGCGTAAACTCTGAGATCTCTTTAGAACCTTGTTCGGCAGGTGATAAACCTTTAGTACATACCTTATGGGTGGTTACTTTGACTCCATGCCTGTGACGTCAGACTTTTGATCCTGTTACTTTCAGCCTGTGCAACGGACTACGCAGTGGTTATCCAGAATATGTGGAGCTGAGATTTCATGCCATAGCATACCATGACATCATATCATCATGTATATATATCTCATATCTAGGGAAATCCAAAGACAAGTCTCGTCGGTATAACTTTTCAAAAAGGAAAATTTTAAAAGATAAACGAGTCTTTGGATTTCCTTAGAAATGAAGATAAAACATTCATTCATACTACCATGCATTCATTTTTCACAATAAAAACTCATTGGGGCCCCTTTTCAAACCAGACTTCAGTGAACAGCAAAGACGACTTCTCCACATCCTTACCGTACAAGAGGTAACCAGCAAAGACTTATGGATCTTTTTGAAGAGAATCAGAATGCACTCCGCCGAGATATGGACACCATGGGAACTCACATGGATCAGCTTATGGAAACCCTTCATGTTGTGATCAAGGGTCAAGAGGAGTTACATCAAAGCGTTTCCAAGCTTACTACCGCTGCCCCCTCCACTTATGCTAATGGGAGGAATGATAATGCAAATGTTGAGACCCCTACTGGAGCTTCTAGGAATGATGTTGATGATCATCTCGATGCTATTGATCTTGATGAACCCCAAGTGAACCTTGCCGCCGGAGTTGCCGAAACTGCAAAAATGTACCATGCTCTCAAAGTGCGCCTTAAAGCCATGGAGGGTATCAAGGCTTCTGGATTCAATACTGCTGCAATGTGCCTCGTGCCTGGGGTAGTTATTCCTCCCAAGTTCAAAGTTCCGGATTTTGACAAATACAAAGGCACTTCCTGCCCAGAGACTCATCTCCGTTCCTAGTGTCATAAGATGGCTGCCTATGCTAAAAATGAACCGTTACTCATGCACTTCTTCCAAGATAGCTTGACCGGGGCACCATTGGATTGGTATATGCAATTGGAAATATCTCATGTTAGTACTTGGGGAGAACTTGCTGACGCCTTTTTGAAACATTACCATTACAATACTGCCATGGCTCCTAGCCGTACTCAGCTCCAAGGGATGATACAAAAATATGAAGAGTCGTTCAAAGAGTACGCTCAGAGGTGGCGTGAACTGGATGCAAGGGTCCAACCTCCTCTCTTGGATCGTGAATTGATTGATCTGTTTATGGGTACTCTATGAGGCCCTTATCTCCAACATATGCTTAGTAGTACCCCTACTTCTTTCTCTGATATGATCATTATTGGTGAACATGTTGAGAGTTGCATTAAGGCTAGAACGATCCAAGGTGTCCCTAACAATACTAACAACAATGCGGGCATTGGTAGAAATCCGTTTTATGGTTTTGTCAAGAAGAAAGAAGGTGATACTAGTGCTATCACCATCAACCAAGGAAAAGCTCCTGCATTTCCTCAAGTCCGATTTCCTTATTTTCCTACGCTTGCTGCTGTTCCCAACCAATTTGTTCCTCAAGTGTATGCTGCTACAACTCCAGCACCCTAGATGGCCCAACAACGGCCTTTCACTCCACAACCACAATATCTTCTACAACAACAATTTACACCTCCTCGAACTTATCAACAACATAATCAACAACCTCAAGGTCCGAGAGCTCCTCAAAGACAAAGAGCGCCTGAAAGAAGATTTGATCTCATTCCTATGTCCTATGCTCAGCTTCTCCCTCAGTTACTTGCTAATCAGTTGGTTCAACTACGTAAACTTGGTCCACCACCAAATCCTCTCCCTAGGGGGAATGACATTAATGCTCATTGTGAATTTCATTCTGGTGCCCCAGGCCATACAATTGAGAATTTTAGAGCATTCAAATGTAAAGTTCAAGACCTCCTCGATGCAAAGGCCATCAATTTCAACCCTGTTGGTCCGAATATTCAGAATAATCCCATGCCTCCTCACCTAGGGGCAACGATCAATGCTATTGAAGAAGGTAGTGAACAAATTCTGGTAACCAAGGTCGACGATATCAAGATATCATTAAGAAATGTTAGAGAACATTTGTTAGAGCATGAGGTGCTACAAGAACTCCATGATTTCTGCTTAACATGTTCTTCTAAACCTGGAGAGTGTACTGGTTTGAAGACGGCTATCCAACAGTTGATGGATGAGGGTGTCCTACAGATACAGAAGATATTCCGAGAAAAAGAGATTGGTGTCTTGGAAATTCCCTACTATCCGAGAACATTTTCAGCAACACCAAGCATTCTGTTGACAATTCAGGTTCCTACTACCCCAGTAATGATTCAAGCTCCCGCTACCCCCGCAATGATTCAAGCTCCTATTCCTCCTACAAGTAACGACTCGAAGGCAGTTCCATGGGAGTATAATATGGTCTATGTTCATGGGAAGAAGCACGAGTGTCCTCCAGTGGTTGACAAGAATATTACCAACATTGCAGGAACCAGTAACATGACTCGCAGTGGTCAGATATTTTCTCCTCCACCACTTCCTCCTAAAGAAACTAACATTGATGCTCTAGCCAAGGCTAGGGGAAAGCAAGTGATGGATAATTAACCCGAACCTTCTGTAGGACAAGAAGCGGAGCAGCTTTTGAGGATTCTTAAGCGAAGTGATTACAAAGTGGTGGATCAACTCAACCAGACACCATCCAAGATTTCCATCTTGTCTCTCCTTTTGTGTTAAGAGAACCACCGCAATGCCCTATTGAATATTTTATGTTCCGCTCATGTTACCCAAGATATCTCTGTGGCCCAGTTTGAAGGAATCGTCACCAATATTGCTGTGGGAAATTGTTTGGGTTTCTGCGATGATGAACTCCCAGTTGAATGAAGAGCCCACAACAAAGCGCTGCATGTTTCTATGAAATGTTTGGATACTATTTTATCTCGAGTTTTGGTAGATACAGGTTCTCACTCAATGTGATGCCTAAGGCTACTTTGTTTAAGCTGAATATGGACGAAGTAATGATGAGGCCTTACACTCTAAATGTTCGAGCATTTGATGGTTCAAGAAGATCTATGGATGGAGAAGTGGACTTGCATGTCAAGATTGGTCCTCACACTTTCTATTTGTCATTCTATGTTATGGACATCCGGTAATCCTATACTTGCCTTTTGGGTCGTCCATGGATCCACGTAGCAGAAGTTGTGACATCTACTCTTCATTAACATCTGAAGTTCATTGTAAATGACCAAGTTGTCGTTGTTTGTGGAGAAGAAGATATAATGATTAACAATCTGACTACCTACCGCTATGTGGAAGTGGAAGGCGAGGTGCAGGAGCTGCCCTTTCAAGCTCTAGAGATTGTTACTATTGACAAGTTCCCCGTTGTGGAAGGTAAGAAGTCTGAAGCACCCCAGGCCTCTTTGAAGGATGCCAAAGCCCTCTGTTGTACCCCAAAATTTGCCCTCTCATTTTTCATAGAGAACATAACCCTAGGGTTTCTCAGATGTTCAAGTTGGCTCAGGAATCAATCTGACAGATTTTCTCCTTTGACAGTAAACCAATAATTAGGGTTTTTCTTGCAATTCTCAAAAGAAATAAATTCTCAAAGATCCAATTGGCTTTCACATGTTTTCATGCTTTTTCAAGTTTACTGAAAGGTTAATGTTCATTCTCAAGGCATGTTTGTGTGGGACAAGAGATGGAATATAAGACTGTCATTTGGGACAATCATGTTTTGTTTGATCCAAGTTAACCAGATAATTTGCGTCTGTTAAGACATTTGCTTGTTTATGGAATAGACAGTGCGTGTTCTGATTGGAACGCGGTTGCAAGATTACAGAATTATTGGATTACTTGGAGTTTAAGTTATCTTGATTGGAATTATTGGAATGCAGTTTCAATTATCTTGATCGAGAATCTTTAAGAATCAGTGAAGATGTAAAGAGAGAACTACAAGTTATTAACAGTAAAGGGTTTTTAATGGACACCAGAATATCTCATAAGACTTTCTCCATTATTTTAAAAAGTTGTTACAAAATAATTTATTATTTAAATGCTTTAGGTTTTACAACTTATTGTATTTAAAAGAATAAATTAGTACAATTGATTGAATGTTTCTCTCTAAATTACAAATAAAGAAAAATCTATGCCTAAGGATGACTGAGCTTCCATTGCTTCCATGCTTGCCACAAAATCTCTTGCTTCCTCTGCTTTGCCACCATCCAGTTGTGCTCATATGAAAATGAAAGACAGAAAAATAGTTAGTACAAAAACTATTTGGGCATAAGCAAGAATCTTCAAAAGAAAAAAAGTGTTCATCATTAAAGTTTGCAATTTGGAATCAGAGGGCTATTTTTAATTCATCACGTTTTTATTTTTCTATTTGCAAATCACCAGAAGATTTTTCTCCTTGGTTCACAAAAAGAAAAATAAGAAATGCAAGCAAATTGTCCAAACGCAAGCAAATTTGTCCAAATGCAACAAGGCTACCCAAACAAGAAATGCAAGCAGCATGGCCAAAACAAATATTCCAAACTGAATACGCCAAACAACAGCATGGCCAAACAAATATAACAAACAGAATAATATAAACTGAATGCAACAAGGCTGTCCAAACTAGACAGCAACGCATCACTAAACCAACAAGCAACAAACAACAAGAACGAGGCAGCATAGCAGTAGCAAACAAACAGCATCAGCAAAAAAGAAAATATGGCAATATAATAACCAAGCCAACAAGCAAGAGGCTTGTTCAAAAAGCCATTTCATCATCTTCCTTTTTATTGCAAACTTTTCAGAAAAAAGATGAAAGAGAAATTGGCTCTTAGGGTCATTGAGAGAGAGAGGAAAGAAGTGACCTAGGGATGCTGCCCTGCTGTCACAATTGCACAAGAATTGCTAGAAGACAAAACTGCAAGAAAAAAGAGCATGAGAACAATATGCCAAATATTCAAAATCTGGTGGTTTTCCCACCATTTTGAATATAAACTCAAACCAAAGCCACTAATATAACAGTGGACAAGGCTAAAGCAAAAAGACAGAGAAAACATTTTGATAAAACTCAAAAATTTCAACAACAAAAAATCTCAAGTATCAAAAAACTGTCAAGCTGCCATCTTCCATAAAAACACAACCAAAACCTGTTAACCAATATCCCAAGCCTGATTTCAATACCACAAACAAATCCCAAACATCCTCAAACAACCAAAATCATCAAACTAAAACTGTCAAACAGTTCAAAACCAAATGGCTCCCAAACCTGCATAACCATCAAACCTGTTAAACCAAAATAAAAAAAACCAAAGGAAAACAAACTGTCCAACCATCCCAAACCTCAAAAACCTGAAATTGATAAAAAAAGTAATAGTATCCAAACCAGCAATCACCAACCATTCTCAAAAACATTTCCAAACCAAAAACCTCCAAAACTGTTAAGTTCCAAAACTATTAAGATCTAAAACTAGTAAACCCCAAGTTTTCAAAACATTCAAACCAAACTGTAACAACAACAACCATAAAAAACATCTCAATACCATCAATAAAACCTATCCAAGTTTCAAACACCAAGAACCAATATGAGTCCCAACTAAGAAACAACAGTCATCCTCAAATCAAATCAGAACCAACTTCTCAATACCAAAAATACCAAAAACATATCCAATCACAAAAAAATAGAAGCACATCATCATTATCATTCAAAGCTCAAAGAGGTTACCAGAAGCACGTCCTCAAATCATCTTCATTTATCCCCCCTTCGTTTCCAGCCACCAAGGAGCATCATCATCTCGGTCTCATCATCCTCGTCCACTTCACAGAAAAGCCATAAACAGGTATGACTATTTCACTTTCTTTATGAGCCATTTCCTGCATCTCAAGGTATTATAGAGTAGGTTAATAGAAAAATATGAACAAGATAAAACAACAACAAAAAATCGTTCAAGTTCAACAAAAACAGAACATCACCTTTTCATGAAAGAAGCCATTAGGGCTTGGTTAGGAGATGAGTTTGAGTGGCGCTCCGATAACGGAAACCTGAGGGGGAAGATCAGATAAGCATGAATCCGACCTTAGGGTTTTCATAGAAACGCGAATGACGTTGAGATGAGGAGAGATTAGGGTGTTTAGGCCATGAGCTTAAGAGTTTGAGAGATTTCAGAGATAGAGAAATGAACGAATTTGGAAGAGAGGGACGAAGGAGACAACCGCGTCGCTCTATACCAAGGGTTCACAAACCCTAATCTTTGTTTTTCCTAATCAGAAAATTAGATAGTAATGGACATTGGGCCAGTTTATTTTCAAACCCTTCTCAGGCTCATACGCGCTTGATAACACCCCCCTCATTCTGATCTGCTTTTGTTAACAGCAAAGATAGCAATACTGTTGTACCCCAAAATTTGCCCTCCCATATTTCTCAAGATTTGTCAAGAATGATCTTCAAATTGCTCAAAATGGCTCAAGGGTTGTACAGTCAAATCACCTCCTAAGGCAGTCAATTCAAAATTAGGGTTTTGGTTCTTTCAAGGAATTTGGGGTTTTCAATGGTTCAATCAAGTCTCATAGGCCTATATACATTCTCTAGCACCTACATGCCAAGTTTCAAGAATCACAGTGCCAATTTGCACAGTCAAAAGCTCCATTTGATCTACAGTCAACTACAAGGGCAAAATAGTCATTTTGCAGTCAAAAGTCAGAATTCTTGGTCAACATCTTATTTTGAGTTCACAATCATCATTTGATCAAGTCTTGATCATGATCCCACAAGAATAGCTCAAAAATCATCAAGATGCAAAAGTTACTATTTTTGGACAGCAGAAAATTCAACTGTACTTTGACAAGGGTATAACTCTTTCATGGTTTATCAGAAAAATTCCATCCAAAGCTCATTTTGAAGAGGATGCAATTTCCTACAATCCATCTTCACACCCCAAGATCAAGAAATGCTCTCACAAAAAGTTACAAATTTTTACATTATAGGTCAATTTCAAAAGTCAACAAAAGTACACTTTGAGTCAAAGGCCATAACTTGAGATTGGTAAATCCAAATGACATGGGACCAAAAGAATTGGTTAGAGGACTTTAAGGGCTTTCCAAAATGTCCAAGAACATGGTCATATGATCAAAATTGAGCAAGTTGTGCATTGGAGAAGATGGGAAATTTTCATGAATTTGCAAAAGTCAACTTTGCTCAAGACACCTTCTTTTTGCTAATGGGCCTCAAATCTCTTTTTGAAACTTCACCCATGACCTATGCACGACCCACCAAGTTAAATTGGATTTATTTTCTTAAATTTATTGATTAAATGGATTTTTAATATATATTAATTCATTTAATTAATTTAAATTATAAGAAAATACAAGATTTGATTCTTAAACCTATTTGTGAACCAAATATGATCCAAATATGCTGACCAATTCGTGCACAAGCTAAAAGATACAAAAATATCCAATTTTGGCAACTTGTTCAATCATGAAAAATCAAGAATATTTGATTTATCAATCAAAGATTCAATCTTCAATGCACATGGGTATGGGTCCAAATTTTGACCTAAATTGATTCCCTTATATGCAAGCAAGCCATCCCGGTTACAAACCAACATATCACTACAAACAAGTCATCCCGGTTACAAACCAACATCTCACTACTTCTCCAGTAAGGGTAATGTTGATTTGATCTCCATGATCAAAAGGGTATAATCATTCATACATGCCATATTGGCCTAAACATTAAATTTCTTCATATATTGGCTTTATTTGTATTTTATGATATATAGTAATTTATTTAATGTGTTCATGAGATTCAACACTGCAGATTTAGACAGGATCCCATGCAGGTTCATTAAGGAACGTTGAGGCCAAAACACAAATGGCCAAAAGCCAAAACACAAATGGCCAAAACATAACAACTTACACATGACACCAATACATGGCGAGGCAGACATCCTGAGAAGGTTAAGGAACGTTGAGGCCAGAACACAAATGGCCAAAAGCCAAAACACAAATGGCCAAAACAAAACAGTTTACACATGACACCAACAACTGTTTCACCCCTCCAATCAGGCTCGTATACTCCTAAACTCTCTCTCTATTTTTATTATTTTCCTTTAATTAATTAATCGTTATTATTTTTATTAATCACTAACCAATTAACATTTTTTCCTAATAAAATCAAAAACAAAAAAAAATATTTTATTTATTAAAATTAACTTCATCACTTTTATTTTTGTAAATAAATTAATTTAATCAATTTAGCTTTAATTAGATTTAACTTTTAATATTTTTTGCAAAATTTAAAATCAATTTAGAATATTAGGTTTTTATTAGCATTAATTCAATTTATTTTATTTCTTTAAAAACTCAAAAATCCAAAAATATTTTCATTATTTAATTTAATTTAATTGTTCATATAATTTAATTCCATTTAATTCAAAAATAAACAAAAATCCTTTCTTTAATAAAAAAGGGTCAAAACCCAAAAAACTCGCATCCGATTTAATTTCCCGCACGCGATCCATTTTATCATATTATTGTATCTGTTTCTCGGAATGTAATAGCTTTTAATTAGGACTTTAATTATTTATCGCTTTATTTTACTTTCTGCATTTTAATTTCAAGGGTTATTTTTGGCGATGTAAATACCCGACGCCTTGTAATAGTTTAGATTTAATTTACGCAATTTAAATTCCGCAACTATTAACTGTTAGATGTTTGATAAATAGGGAATGCATGACAAGATCAAATGTATGAACTTAAAATCAACATAGCTCACCCATGACATGTACAAAGATAAAATTAACTGAAAAATAATACACTCGGACATGCCACTCTTAGGGTACACCTCACTTGGTTTCCTTGAACGTGGTCATTGAGTATAGGAAGTTTTAGAGGTCGTCCTTTTGTCCAAAGATCATAAGTTGCCTCGAAACGGTTGCCTCGGAAAAATGATCTAAGACATTAGGGTTACCACTAAGGCGTCCTAACGTTGCTTTAGTGACCACACGTCCCTTAAATCGAATTGACCCAAAAACTCCAACGACGGTGCTACCTACTCCTCAATAGTGGGATAACACTGTCTAAAGGACATTTACACAGTTTAATTCCTTTTGAGTAGATAAAGGTTCTTGGGTACTTGCTCTTTCAAAACAAAACAAATTTTTCGCACTTACACTTTTCAAACAAAGTTTTCAACACTTCATACACTCTTGAGGACAGAAACAAGAGTTAAATCGAAGTTTTCAAACAAACTATTTTCAAAACCCACAATCACAAAGAAAATCAAAATTTTGAAAACATAGTGAGCAAGTACCTAAGAGCCCGTGGATAACCACAGATAGAAAGGGTGCTAACACCTTCCCTTTCTATAATCTACCTCCCGAACCCGAGAAACATCTCGAAAAGGAATTTTCTGTGCTTTTGTCCTTTCCTTGTTGGATAAAATAAAAGACGGTGGCGACTCTTGCTTACCGCGACATTTTGCAAAAACAAACGCAAACGCGAACCAGCATTCCAAAACAGTCAGTTCTATTTCCACCGATCACAAATACCTTTGGGCCTCTCATCCAATCCCTTAAGCCCATTTTCACTTGTTGTTTTTTTTAATTTAATTTAATTTGTTTTATTTCTTTTTGTTAATAATATACTAATGAATTTTAAAACTTCATTTTATTAAATTAATTTAGTTTTTAGTGATTAGTTTTCTTTTACCATTTTCTCTTTTTTATAAAAACTCATTTTTATTATTTTTCTTACATTTAATAAAAACACCAAAAAACAATAAATTAGTTTAGTTTCTTTTTTTTGTTTACATAATTAATGAAATACACAAAAAATAATAATAAAGATTTAATCTTTTTTATAGGTTTTATTTTTCTTTTTCAAGTAAATACATTGCATTTCATACTTTATTGATTTTTTTTATATAAATTGTCACAGCCTTATATTAAATCGCACAACAATTCGATTTGGTTGTACTGTTTGATATTTGGACATTGCTATTTTCATTTGATTCATCCCCATTTGTAACAATTGTACCCCCATTCCCGAATACTTTTGTAATAGCTTAGAATTTCAATTCCCGCAATTTATTGCTTTCTATATACTGTATAGTAATTAGGCATGTATGGCAAGATTCAAAAATCAATCGCTAGATGACCTAATCAAAGAATAAATAACTTGAAACCAACACACTTTTTCACACGCGCACCTCTAGGGTAACCCCGCTCGTTGCCTCGGAAATACAATCATGTCCCTCGAATATGAGACACTCTAGCAATGACCCTTCGATAAACAAAGATCGTAGTCCCTCGATGACCCTCGATGTTGCCTTCGATTAAAACGATCTCTCCCCTTACAAAAATTGCTAGAGCATCACACAAGTTGCTTTCGATGATTGTGAAATTGACCCATGCCTGTCCCTTCACATCCAATGGTGGGGCTTCTTACCAAATCAATGGTAAGATAGCACCATTAAAAGGAAGAAGAAAAGAACAACTTAAGACCTTTCGAGTAGATAGATTCACTCTTAGTCACTCGCTTGCTCACGACAAAAACTTTTACACCTACACCTCCATTTAAAAACACTTTCAAAAGACGAAACGTTTTGTATACGTTCTTATAGAGACGAGAACCATTGCAAAACCTCTTTTCAAAATACTTTTCAAAACACGATTCACAAACACATATTTGAACCTTTTTTCGAAACAAAACTTTGTATACGTTCTTATAGAGACGAGAACCATTACAAAGAAATTTTCCAAAATACTTTCAAAACCCACACCACAAGCACACAATCAAAACAAAAGCAAGTGATCTAAAATGAGTAACTAAGAGCCCATGGAAAACCATGGATGAAAAGGGTGCTAATACCTTCCCTTTTCATAATCTACCCCCTGAACCCGAGAAAATTCTCGAAAGTTCTTTCCTGTTCTTTTTTACCTTTCCTTTTGGATAAAAGAAAAGTCGGTGGAGACTCTTGCTAACCGCACAAGTGCGAATGAAACGCAAAATATCAATTCAGTTCTCCCACCGCATCACAGAACCGACAACTCTGCTGGGGAAATGTAAAAGTGGGGTTACCTTAGGGTTTTAGATCACCTTTACATGCTTATCTTGCTTGACTTGTTTGCTTTACACTTTGGTTCTATTGTTTGGGTTTGATTCCTCTACTCGGATTTGGGGCACCCTTTTTAGGTAAATAGCAATAGATTGTGGAGACTGTACGACGTAGACCGATATGGTTGAAACAATGGCTATGTTAATGTGACGCATTTGTGGGTACCAGTATCCCTCGTGGTGAATCAAGGAGAATACAGGGCTACTGAGTGGCATTGCGAAGCACTAATTAACCTTAGAACCCTAATTGAACCAACTTGGCCATTAGGACATAGTGAGGTAACCGGTTTCGGTGTAAAGCTGAAAATTGGTTGACACTCGATACTACACTCATTGAGGCTAGACTTTTTGGATATCTCGGCTGCAAGAAAAGATTGATTATGCTGAGACAATGCCTAAAAGAAAGGTCGGTGATATTGAGATCCTTTAGAACCCGATCATTATTTCTAGGACAGGTTGAGCCAACTAAAACTTCAAGAGGGTACTTACCTACAAACTCATGCAAGCCTGAAACATATGGATCTGTTTGTTGTGTGTATATATGTTTGCTTGTACATAAACATCATAAACATCATCAACATCATATGCATGCTCACTAACCATTTCAAGGATTTAGAAATTTATCTTTGTTTTTTGTTTTGTAGAAAATGAATCCTCTCCGAAGAAACACCATCCGAATCAGCTTTGTAAAAGCACATCCTCGGCTTCAAGAGCTAGCCTCAAGAGTGCCTGGGGATTCTCCTTTTACCAAGAAGTATGGTCAAATTCTCAGTTTGGCTACATCCAAATTCCAAGAAGAGATGATGTCTGTACTGTTCCAGTTCTTTGATCCCGTACATCATTGTTTCACTTTTCCAGACTATCAGTTGGTACCAACATTAGAAGAGTTCTCTCTGCTCTTAGGGGTGCCCGTGCTTAATCAAATACCGTTCGTCGGTCTAGAAGGGATTCCAAAACCTGAAGTCATCTCCGAAGCCTTACACATGAAGAGGGCCGACGTCACAGCCAATTAGGATACAAGAAATGGGGTTAAAGGATTTTTAGCTAAGTTTCTGTTGGAAAAAGCTCGTTCATTCTGGGATGACATGGATTTCCAAGCTTTCGAAGAAGTGCTAGCTCTCCTCATTTATGGTTTGGTTTTGTTTCCTAACTCGGACCAATTCATAGACGTTAATGCCATCAAAGTCTTTCTCTCTCGCAATCCTATACCCACCTTGCTAGGAGATATCTTGCATTGTCTTAATACCCGTACCATGAAGAAAAGAGGTACCCTTTTGTGTTGTATACCCCTACTCGCTAAGTGGTTCACTTCACACCTGCCTCAGTCAGCATTGGAGAACGAGCAAAGATTGACTTGGTCTCAAAGGATGATGTCTCTCACCCACTCTGATATCCGTTGGTGATCAAGATCCTTGGAAGATATCTCTATCATCAGCCGCTGTGGTGAGTTCCCTAATGTACCTCTGCTAGGTATTATGGGAGGTATTACCTACAACCCATGTTTATCTCTTCGGCAGTTTGGGTATGCCCGAAGGGACGACCCTCATGAGATGCTCATCTGGGGTCTGGTGTTTGACTACAACAAAGAAGACCAAGGTTACCGCCAGAGGTTTACACGTGCTTGGGGAATGGTGAACAAAGTGGACAATAGGATTTTGGGACATAAAAACTCTATCCCTCTCGAGCCTTACCATAAGTGGGTACGGGTGTGATCGGTGGGAATGAGAACTGACTGTTTTGGAATGCTGGTTCGCGTTTTGCGTTTGTTTTTGCAAAATGTCGTGGTAAGCAAGAGTCGCCACCGTCTTTTATTTTATCCAACAAGGAAAGGACAAAAGCACAGAAAAAATCATTTTTGAGATATTTCTCGGGTTCGGGAGGTAGATTATAGAAAGGGAAGGTGTTAGCACCCTTTCTATCCGTGGTTATCCATGGGCTCTTAGGTACTTGCTCATTATGTTTTCAAAAGTTTGCTTTTCTTTGTGATTGTGGGTTTGAAGAGAGTTTTGTTTTGAAGAGCGTGTAAGTGCGAAAAGTTTGTTTTGTTTTAAAAAGAGAAAGCACTTAAGAACCATCTATCTACTCAAAAAGGAATTAAACTATGCTAATGTCCTTTAGATAATGCTATCCCACTATTGAGGAGCAGGGAGCATCGTCGTTGGAGTTTTCGGGTCAATTCGATTAAGGGACGTGTGGTCACTAAAGCAATGTTAGGATGCCTTAGCGGTAACCCTAATGTCTTAGATCATTTTATCTGACGCAACCGTTTCGAGGCAACTTTGATCTTTGGACAAGAGGGCGACCTCTAAAACTTCCTATACTTAATGACCACGTTCGAGGAAACCAAGTGAGGTGTACCCTAAGAGTGGCACATGCGAGTGTATTGTTTTTCAGTTATATTATCTTTGTACATGTTAATGGTGAGCTACTGTTGATTTTAAATTAAAATTGATCTTGTCATGCATTGCCTATTATTCAAACATCTAACAGTTAATGGTTACGGAAAATAAATCTAAGCTATTACAAGGCGTCGGGTATTTACATCGCCAAAAACAAACCCTTAAAAATTAAATTGCGAAAAGTAAATAAAAGCGATAAATAAATAAATAAAGTCCTAAATTAAAAACTATTACATTCCCGAAGCAGTTACAATATGGATCAAAAATAATTCGCGCGCGAGAAAATTAAATCGAAGTGTTTTTAGGGTTTTGACCCCTTTTTATTAAATAAAGCATATTTTTGTTATTTTTTGAATTAAAAATTAGTCTAAATTAATAATTGAATTAATTAATTAAATGAAAATATTTTTGGGTTTTATTTTAATTAAGGAAATAAAATAAGAATGGTTAAAAGATATTAAGACCTAATTCTAAATTAATTTTAATTTATTGCAAAAAGATATTAATGTTAAACCTATTTAAACTAAACAAATTAATTAACTGTTATTTACAAAAATAAATAATAAAATTAATGGAATTAATAAAAATATATTTTTGGTTTTCTGATTTTATGAAATAAAAGTTAATTGGTTAATTTTTTAATTAGGAATAACAAAATAAAAAAAATAAATAAAGAAAATGTTAAAGAAAAGAAATAACCAAAAGGGGGGTTTTGGGCCTGAAGAGGGTGTTTGAATTGCAATCCCAGGCCCAATTTCGCTCCAGCCTGTTTGACCTTCTAGATAATCCAAATGCCTGTTGACTTGGGACCATGGTGGTCCTCCATCCTGGGCCACTTGATCTAAATCTGGAACGACCTGGCACATTGATACCTGAGACATATGATGCTCCACACTCTAGGCGTTTGCACATGAATACCTGAAGCAAAATTATAACAAAGTTTTGGGGGACCTGGGATTCGAACCCAGGTCCCAATGTTCACATGCCAACGCTCCAACCACTCAACCAAACTGCTTCATTCATTAGTTAAATAGAAAACAAATATTATATATCAAACAATTTAATTATGCCTGGAAAATAAAAATAAAAAAGCGCGTTGATTTGAATCAGCCAGTAAGAAGAAGACACGCCTTCATCTTCTTCGTTGAAAAGGCCAGCGTTTTTACCTGCGGATTTTATCCGCAACAGAATCCATGGCTGCCATCTAAAATTACCTACAGGCTTTGGAAACGAGTTCTAAGAACACCATGGTGCTCGTCTCATTCCCCTGATCATCCCTGTACCAATTATTTGCATTGATTTTGCCTGTAATTAAAAACCCCAAAACAAGATGCACGAACCCTAGAACTGGGCATGGCGTTACAGGCTATGAAAATAAAATTCAGTGATGCCAAAAGTTTCAGAATGCAACGTAAAGTATGAATATGCAATTATTTCAATGAAGGGATGCAAGAAAATGATTTCACGATCTCATGTCCAGGGCAAGGTTCGTGGATACTTACAGTGAGTTTCAGGCTGTCTTAGGGCTTGGTTTTGATTGGTATAGTTCCACTGGATGTCAAGGAAGAGGGATGTGTCAAGCTTTTTGATTGAATCGGGCTCCAATGTTGTTTTTGATCTCTCACTTTTCAAGCTTTTTCACAAACTTTGTATGGCCGTTTCTGCAGTATTTTGTGCCTCCTTTAGGTCTGCCTCACTTGTGTGCATATAATGGAATGTGTTTAGGTCAGAATTTGGGCCATAATCCCTATGCATTGAAGGTTTTGAGATTTGATATGATCACCATTGATAAGCTTTCCATAATTGCATCAAATCTGAGATTTTGTGCTTGTTTTGACTTGGAACGAATTTGACTGAGTGTTATATGATACTTGCAAGCTGTAATGACCACAAGAATCTCATTACATCAATTTTTAGATTTTATTTGATTTAATATTGATTAATAATGAATTAAATCAATAAAAATTAAATAAAATAGAAAAATAGATGAATGTCCATGAAATTAAAGATGGAACACGTGTGTGGCATGAAAAGACTATATCAAGTGGAAAAAAGTGGGCCCTTTTGTCAAAAATTGGAGTTTTGAGGATAGTTGACTTTTGGCAAATTTGGAAAAATGCTCAACTTCAACAATGCATAACTTCTTCAATTTTGAACTTTTGGAGGTGTTATTGGACTTTTTAGAAACCTTGAGATGCCCTATAATGAACCCTTTTGGTATAATCTCATTTTGATGTTCCATGCTCAAGTTATAAGCTTTGGCAAAAAAGGTGTTTTTGTTGACTTTCAAAAATGACCTATAATGTCCAAATTAGTAACTTTTTCTGAGAGCATTTATTGATCTTTGGGTGTGAAGATGGATTGTAGGAAATTTCATCCTATTCAAAATGAGCTTTGGATGGGTCATTTATCCTAAAGTATGAGAAAGTTATGCTTGGTCAAAGTTGGGTTTACTTTTCCTACAAAACCCTAATTTAACAACTTTTGAATCTTGATGAATCTTGAGCAATCCTTGATGAATCATGATCAACCATTGATCAAATGATGAATTATACTTCAAAATGATAATGTTGACAAAAGATCTTGAGGTTTGACTGTATTTGGGACACAATTGACTTTTGACCTAGCATAATCGATTTTTGGACCTTTTGAGCAATTGACTGACCAAACTTCCTCTGCAAGGCTTGAAATTTGACATGGATGAACTTAAGAACATATTAAGACATTGGGAAGCACTTGAGGTCATTTGGATGTGAGGACCTTGATGCAACACAAAACCCTAATTTTGAATTGACTGCCTTAGGAGGTGATTTGACTGTCCAATTCTTGAGCCAACTTGAGCAAATTGGAGATTCTTCTTGAAATATATTGAGGAATATGGGAGGGAAAATTTTGGGGTACAACAGTTTCCCCTGTTCAATTTTCTTAGACCTGAGGATATAGATTGGCTTTCGAGCCTTTCGTGATCCGAAGGTGGAAGATAATTGAACACTATAGTGCCCAGAAATTTGCACTCACATGGTGTAGTATCAGCTTTGTGATGTCGGGAATGGGCTTACAGATGCCATTTGGAGATTGTTGATAGGAGGATGGGCTTACAGATGCCATATGCATGAGTGTCGATCGCATAAGAGATTCCTTAGCGAGAACTTGCATACCTGTTGTTGTAAAAGATTTCACTGGGGAAGTCTAACCTTTGTTGAGATTTAGGAACTTGCTTGTACTACAACTGAGAGACTGCTTCAGTTGAGTTTTAAGAACCTGTCCATAATTCAATTGGGGGGAAACATCTTCATCAAGATCTAGGAACTGTCTCATGCTCAATGGAGTATACCGTTGAGGTTATAGAACTCGTCCACACTTTGACGGAGGAAAACATCAAGATCTAGGAACTGACTCATGCTCCACGGAGTATACCGTCGAGGTTATAGTACTCGTCCACACTATGACATAGGGAAACATCTTCATCAAGATCTAGGAATTGTCTCGTGCTCAATGGAGTATACCGTTGAGGTTATAGAACTTGTCCACACTATGACGGAGGAAAACATCAAGATCTAGGAACTGACTCGTGCTCAATGGAGTATACCATTGAGGTTATAGTACTCGTCCACGCTATGACGTAGGGAAACATCTTCATTAAGATCCAGGAATTGTCTCGTGCTCAATGGAGTATACCGTTGAGGTTATAGAACTTGTCTACACTATAACAGAGGAAAACATCAAGATCTAGGAACTGACTCGTGCTCAATGGAGTATACTGTTGAGGTTATAGTACTCGTCCACACTATGATGGAGGAAAACATCAAGATCTAGGAACTGACTTGTGCTCAATGGAGTATACCGTTGAGGTTATAGTACTCATCCACACTATGACGGAGGAAAACATCAAGATCTAGGAACTGACTCGTGCTCAATGAAGTATACCGTTGAGGTTATAGTACTCGTCCACACTATGACGGAGGAAAACATCAAGATCTAGGAACTGACTCGTGCTCAATGGAATATATCGTTGAGGTTATAGTACTCGTCCATACTATGATAGAGGAAAACATCAAGATCTATGAACTGACTCGTGCTCAATGGAGTATATCGTCGAGGTTATAGTACTCGTCCACACTATGACGTAGAGAAACTGTCGAGATTGAGAACCTTATCTGAAATTCAACCGAGGATAATTCAATTGAGATTTAAGAACTGGTCAGGTCTTCGACGTAATTGAGAACTTTAACTGTATCTTTCCTGAAAGGTAAAGGTCAGTCATATGCAATGCATAATATGGATCAGGCAATGATGTTCTCAAAATAAATGAGATTGTATTCGTATGATGCGTATATGCATGTATTATGATATATGGGGGATATAATGTTTAGCTGGGGAAAATAAATCCCGGAGCTACTGGAGAATATAGTTGAGTTCTTCGTTTCCGCTGGGGATGATGAACGAAGATGATAAACCTGTAGGAGAGAAAAACTCCGTTGGGGGAATGAACTGATGAAGAGATTACTCCGAGGGGAATTACTCTGTGGGTAAGAGACGTTCTGCTGAAGATTTTAATGATAACTTTGTTGGGGATTCCATTGATAAGCTTTGTTGGGGATTTTAATGATGAACTCCGCTGGGGATAGAAAGAACTTCGCTGGGGATGCTCCTTCAGTTGCAACTTGCTGAGGATAACCCAGTTAGACTCTTGTGAGGATAACCTTCTGAATTTGGCTGGGGAGATTTATTTGCGCTCTGCAGGGGATAAGCTTCCAGAATCTACTGGGGAAGATGATTCAACTCTGGCGGGGAAACCTTTTTTAGACTACGCTGGGGAAATGGCTCCACCAGGGGTATCTTGTATTCTGCCGGGGAACATTCTTATATTTTGTTGAGGAATATTAAGACTGTCGGGGATGCTCTTATACTTGCTGGAGGATATCCTTATACTCCGCTAGGGAAGATTAAGACCTTCTGGGGATACCCAAACTTTTTAGGGCTGATGGTAGATTAACTCTGCTTGGGGAGAGCATTGCTGATTCGTTCATAGTTGCAAGTCTCAGTGGGGAGAGCTACCATTACTGTTTTACTCTGCGTGGAGTGATGGTATCTTGGTCATATTCTTCAGCTGAACCTACCTTGGTACCTTGGTGGACAAAGTAACTACACAGTTTGGACATTTCTTATGCCCCTGTTTCTGATATTACCCGTAATTCGTCCTTTGTTTCACATGTAAATATTAATGAGTAGAAATTAATTTCAAATGCATATATAAAAAATGAACATTGGACGTTCTTTGCAAAACAAAACAGATAAAGGAAAAACAATTTGAAATTTGTCTGAAAATGAATTTGTATTGATTTTGAAGTTTGGCCTGTAAATAGGCATTTTTGTACAAGAGGCTGACGTCCTAGTAAGAGGACGCCGCCGAACAAATAGAATTTATACAATTTGTGAAAAGAAAACAAAACACTATGTGAATAGTCCCACTGGGTTCCAACTCTGCTATTGCCTTTATATCTTCAAGCATCTCATCACTTTGCTTTTTAGTTGAAGATGAATCTGATTGATTAGTGTCGTCCGAGCTTGATAGTTGATACCGAAGTCTGGATGCAAGGTGATCCAACGAGACATAGTATTACGCTTTAATCCCTAACTTTTGCTTGGACCGCCCTTTCGGGTTTTCAGTCTGCTGGGATACCCATTTTTGCCCAAGCCGCCTTTTCAGGTTTTCGACTTGCCGTGTGTACAGATTTTTTTAATTTCATCCCTTATTTTTGCCCGAACCCTTTTGGTTCGTCGGGAAGACCTTATTTTTTCCTAGGCCAGTCAACCTAGCGGGTCTTTGATTATGCGTAGTATCTTTTTACTATGTCTGCATTGACAGGGTGAGGAAGGTCGTCACCATCCATGGTGGTTAGAATCATCGCTCCTCATGAGAAAATGTTCTTAACCACAAATGGCCCTTCGTAAGTAGGGGTCCATTTTCCCCTGGGATCACCTTGAGGTGGAATAATGCACTTGATTACCAGGTCCCCAACTTGATACTCTTGTCGTCTGACTTTCTTGTTAAATGCCTTGATCATCCGTTTTTGGTACGTCTGACCATGACAAACAGCAATAAGTATTTTCTCGTCAATTAGGTTTAGCTGATCAAGCCGGGTCTGCATCCAGTCATCTTCACTCAAATCTGCATCCTTCATTATCTGAAGAGAGGGTATCTGAACTTCAATAGGAAAGACTGCTTCCATACCATATACCAAGGAATAGGGTGTTGCCCCTGTTGACGTCCGTGTTGAGGTACGGTACCCATGAAGAGCAAACGGTAACATCTCGTGCCAGTCTTTGTATGTCACTGTCATCTTCTGCACATTCTTCTTAATGTTTTTATTAGCCGCTTCTACAGCCCCATTCATCTTCGGCCGGTAGGGAGAAGAGTTATGATGTTGTATCTTGAATTGCTCGCAGAGCTCAGTGATCATCTTGTTGTTGAGATTGGTACCATTGTCCGTAATGATCCTCTCTGGTACACCATACCGACCGATCAGATTGTGCCAAATGAACTGTGCCACGACGTTCTTGGTTACGGTAGCAAAGGAAGCTGCTTCAACCCACTTTGTAAAGTAATCAATCGCTACCAGGATGAAATGATGCCCGTTGGATGTCGTAGGTCTGATCTCGCTGATCATATCAATGCCCCACATTGCAAAAGGCTAAGGTGCTGTCAGAACATTCAGAGGAACTGGAGGAATGTGCATCTTATCAGCATAGACCTGGCACTTGTGACATGTCCGAGAATGCTGATAACAGTCAGCTTCCATTTTGGACCAATAATATCCTGCCCGAAGGATTTTCTTTGCCATGGTATGTCCACTGGAATAAGTTCCGAAAGTACCGTCATGCAGCTCTGTCATGATTCTTTCTACTTCAATCTTATCCACACAACATAGTAAGGTCGAATCATGGTTACGTTTATAAAGAATGCCATTGCTAATGAAGAACTTGGCTGCAAACCTCCTCAGAAACTTCTTGTCATTAACAGATGCACCCTCGGGGTATTCTTGAGCTTCAAGGTACCTCTTCACCTCATGATACCAGGGCTTTTCTGTTACCTCTTCAGTCTCAAGATCACAGCAATGTGCAGGTTCGTCCAATTTTTCAATAATGATCCGGGGAGCCTCGTTGTCCCAATTGACTTTGAACATAGAAGACATCGTAGCTAGCGCGTCCGCCAATTGATTCTCCTCTCTTGGGAAGTGTTCAAAGGTTATCTCCTCGAAATGGGGAAGCAACGTCAATACATACTCCTTGTAAGGAATAAGATTAGGGTGTTTCGTATCCCACTCTCCCTTGATCTGACTGATCACGAGAGTAGAATCTCCGAAGACACTTAGAAGCTTAATCCTTAGGTCAATTGCAGCTCGAAGACCCATGATGCACGCTTCATACTCCGCCATGTTGTTGGTGCAGTTGAAACATAGTCGGGCGATAAATGGAGTATGAGAGCCTTTAGGAGATATGATCACAGCGCCAATGCCATTACCCAAAGCGTTCGAAGCTCCATCAAAGTACATAGATCATCGGGATCCTTCCTCAGGTCCTTCATCCGGTCCAGGTGTCTCACAATCAGTTATCAGCATGATATTCTCGTCCGGGAATTCAAAGTTCATAGAATGGTAATCATCCACTGCCTGGTACGCCAAATGGTCTGCCAATACACTTCCCTTGATTGCTTTTTGAGTCGTGTACTGGATGTCATACTCAGTCAAGATCATCTGCCATCTTGCTATTCTTCCGGACAAGGCAGGCTTTTCGAAGATATACTTGATTGGATCCATCTTTGAAATCAATAGAGTAGTGTGAGTCAGCATATACTGTCTCAGCCGGCGAGCAGCCCATGCCAAAGTGCAGCAAGTTTTCTCAAGCAGTGAGTATCGGGTCTCACAGTCGGTAAACTTTTTGCTAAGGTAATAAATAGCATGCTCTTTTCGGCCAGACTCGTCATGCTGCCCCAGCACACACCCCATTGAGTTGTCAAGTACTGTTAAGTATAAGATCAGAGGTCTCCCTTCAACTGGTGGCATTAGGATGGGTGGCTCCTGGAGATACTCTTTGATTCTTTCGAAAGCGACCTGACATTAATCATTCCAATGTACCACTTGATCTTTCTTCAGTAGCTTGAAGATTGGTTCACAAGTAGCAGTTAGGTGCGAGATGAATCGAGCAATGTACTTCAGTCGTCCTAGAAAGCCTCTGACCTCATTTTCTGTCTTTGGAGCTGGCATCTCTTGTATGGCTTTCACTTTGGCAGGGTCCACTTGAATACCTTTGTCGCTCACGACGAAACCCAGTAGCTTACCAGACCTCACCCCGAAGGTGCACTTGTTCGGGTTCAATCTCAGCTTGTACAACTTCAACCTGTCAAACAGCTTATGTAGATGGTCAAGGTGTTCTTCCTCAGTCTGGGACCTTGCAATCATATTGTCGACGTATACTTCAATCTCATGATGGATCATGTCATGAAACAAAGCAACCATGGCACGTTGATATGTTGCCCCAGCATTCTTCAATCAAAAAGGCATGACCTTGTAACAAAAGGTGCCCCACTGAGTAACAAAGGTCGTCTTCTCCATGTCTTCGGGAGCCATCTTTATCTGATTATAATCGGAGAAACCATCCATAAAGGAGAATACCTTGTGCTGAGCAGTATTGTCAACCAGAACGTCGATGTGAGGTAGAGGGAAGTCATCCTTAGGGCTTGCCCTGTTCAAGTCCCTGTAGTCAACACACATTCGAACCTTACCATCCTTCTTCGTCACAGGAACCACATTGGCAACCCAATGAGGGTAAGAAGTCACTGCTAGAAAACCGACATCAAACTGTTTCATAACTCCGACTTTGATTTTCTCAGACATCTCTGGGCGCATACGGCGAACCTTCTGTTTTACCGGAGGACAGTCTTCCTTGGTAGGCAGGCGATGAACCACGATGTCAGTATCCAACCCAGGCATATCTTTGTAGGACCAGGCAAAGATCTCAACATAGTCATGCAGCATCTAAATCAACCGCTGCTTCACACTAAGCTCCAGATTTGCACTGATCTTGACTTCCTTCTTGTCTGTCTCAGTACCCAGATTCACTGTTTCCACTGGCTCTTCATGTGGATGAATGGCCCTCTCTTCCTGAAGTAGCAGTCTTGCAAGTTCACCAGGCACTTCGCAATCATCTTCACCTTCGTCTTTGGCTAAGTTGATCGGATTTTTGAAGTCATAACTGGTAATAGCAGAGTCGTTAACAGTGAGATCCAGAGTGGATGTGGACCTCTATATGTGAGTGTGTGTAAAATAGCTGTTTTTCAATATATAATAAAGAAAAACAAGGAGCGCAAAATTTGAAATGCAAGAAACGTCCAATGCTTTTATTAATGATATATGAAAATGGCACACAAAAGCCCTCACAAATGAAGCCACGGTGCCCCGGGTAAGACACCGGGCCATAAAGTTTCAAAACATTGTCTGTTACAAATTCAAAACAAAGAGTTCATTACTGGGTAACAAAAGTAATAGGGATGAAGTCCTTTGCTGTCCAGTTGCTTGGTCCACCGTTGGTCGTAGGATAGATCCAGCTGTCGAATTCAGACTCTTCCACATCATCCTCAATGGCATTCACTCCCGAGTTGCTGATGAACATGGGGGTCTTCCAATCCTTGCACTTCGAATAACCCTTTGAGCTTCAGTAGTGAAACCCAAACCAAACTTGTTAGTCTTCTGAGTGAAATCAGGAAGTCGGCCCCAATTTGCACACTCACCCTTCTCAATAACAGCCCGGGCATCCTTTAAGGAAGCCATCTTCATAGGAGAATCTTCAACCACAGTCTCAGCTGATGCTAGTGTCTGAGGAACTTCTTCAAAGTGATGAAATGGGGTCTCAATGAACTCCCCATCCATCTCTACGTATTTGAACGAGTTGAGGTGGCTGACCATGTACTCTTCCTCCCCCTAAACTGTCACAATCTTCCCTATGACCGGGTACTTCAGCTTCTGGTGGAGCGTTGAGGTTATGGCCCCAACTTTATGGATCCATGGACGACCCAACAAACAAGAATAGGATGGTCGAATGTCCATCACGTAGAATGTAGAATTGAAGACCTAAGAGCCAACTTTAATTGGAATATCAACCTCACCATACACCATCTTTTTAGACCCGTCAAAGGCCCTGACAATGATGTTACTTGGCTTTAGTTCCAACCCTTCGCAATCCAACCGGTCCAGAGCTTTCTTGGGCAAGACGTTCAATGAGGAACCAGTGTCAACCAATACATGTGAAAGAGTAGTGCCCCTGCATTCAATGGAGACATGTAGGGCATCATTATGATTTTTCCCCTTGGCAGTCAAATCAGTGTCGGAGAAACCCAAACCATTATCAGCAGTTAAATTGGCCACACAATCGGTAAACTGATCAGCTGATGTTTCTTGTGGCACGTGGGCAATCTTCAGGAAGGTAATCAGAGCCTTGGCATGGGCCTCTGAACACAACAACATTGACAACATAGAAATCTTGGATGGGGTTTGCCCCAGTTGCTCAACTACGTTGTAATCACTCTTCTTAATAATCTTCAGAATCTCTTCCATCTCCTATTTGGAAGCTTCAATAGTAATAGTCTTCGGTGCCTCCGTCTGGGCAGGCATATCAGTGGTGATCCCTTTGCCCTGAGCGTTAGATGACTCGGCGACAGGGGTAGGACTAAGAACTTGATCAGGAATGGCAGTAGGTACACTTGCAGGTGTAATGACAACAGGTCTTCGGACAGTTGGTGGAGCAATATCAGGTGAGAAAAGTCTACCGCTGCGGGTGACTTTAGCAGGCCCAGTAATGTTGCTGACGCCGGTATCAGCATCCAACTCTTGCTTAACTCCAAGAACATAAACATCTGCCCCATAGTGCCAAGGGACAGCTTTGTCAGAGGTGTAGGGGATGGGCCCCGGAACAGTGATGATTACAGGTGCGATCTTCGGAGTAGATGTAATCCTAACAGGCTTCCTCGAGGGAGCCTTGGAAGAATTGTTGAAAATGGTAATGATGGCAACTTCTTCGGTAGGAATGGAAGGAACAACAATTTTCTCAAACAGGATCTCCTTATTATCCATCAGGTTTTGGATACCTGACTTCAGAAATGGGCAACCAGTAGGTAAAACAGAACACATATGGCAACCTTCGCCACAGCCCGGGAATAAACTGTCTAGCAACAGGTTCTTCTTGACAGTCATCAGAGGGGTAACAATATCATCCACGGAAACTACAAACAAGTCTTCCTCTACAACATTTACTCCATGTTTGGGCATGGGAGCAGTCACAACATTAGGCCTCTCAGGCGCCTCAAACTCAATCTCCTTCGCATCAATTAAGTCTTGCACCCTGTTCCTCAACACCCAACAATCATTTGTATTATGCCCCGGGCTATCAGAGTGAAAAGCGCAGCGGGCATTAGGGTTGTACTTTGGTGATGTGGTACTTGGATTCTTCAGAGCTTCTTTTAAAGTCACCAGATTGGTCTTCAGCAACTGTGGCAGAATCTGAGACAAAGTCATGCTGAGACGAGTGAATTGCCTTCGAGGTCTCTCGTCCTTTTGTTGATTGTGATGCTGAGGGGCACCAACAGGTTTTGAAATAACAACCGCATTGACAGCTTGGCGGTGTTCAGGTCTATTATGTCTTCTCGAACTGTAGACAACACTGGACTCTTTCTTAAACGGTTTCTTCTCGGTGCTCGAAGAGGCACCCTTCTGTATCTTCCCAGCCTTAATGCCAACTTCAATCCTCTCACCAGTCAAAATAAGATCTGTAAACCCAGCTGAAGAGCTTCCAATTAGATGGTTAAAGAATGGACCAGACAGGGTCCCTAAAAACATGTCAACAAGTTCACAATCAGCCAAAGGTGGTTGCACCCTTCCAGCAAGGTCTCTCCATTTTTGAGCATACTCTTTGAATCCTTCACCCGTTCTTATTAACATACCCTGGAGTTGGGTACACGTAGGAGCGAGGTCTGAGTTGTACTGATACTGCCTATAGAATGCAGTAGCCAAATCTTTCCAGCTACAGATAATGGCTCCATCCAATTGATAGAACCACTCAAGCTGAGTCCCTGAGAGACTGTCTTGAAAGAAATGGATCCACAAGTTCTTATCAGCAGTGTAAGGTTGGATCTTCCTCACATATGACCGGAGGTGCAGCTTCGGACAGGAAACTCCGTCATACTTGGCAAAGACAGGTGCCTTGAACTTATGGGGAATCACCACCCCAGATGATAGACCCAGATCTCCGATGTCCAGACCGGACACCTTCTGTATTTCCATACCGCTCAAATGGTCTTCCAGCTGTTTGTACTTATCCTCAGCAGGATGATACTGTTCTTCATCATAGCCAGTCTCATTGTCGGAGACCATAGGGGTAGGAGCCCTCCTTTCTTGTGGACTATCTTTCCCTCCAGATGAGGTGGTCATATCAACTTCATTCTGCAGCCCGTTTCCAAACCTGCGTCCAGTATTGAACAGGATGGTCCTCCTCCTCTTCTTCTTCTTCTCTTTCAGAATCAAAGTCTTCAGGTCCTGCTGACCTTTAGCCAGATTCATGAACAACTCTTTAAACTGGGCATTTTGGGCCTGGAGGGCCTTGATAGCTTGCTCAGTGGAAGGTTCAGCAGACATGATGATTGCTGAAATAAATAACGAAGAAGATAAGAGACCTGTAATGGGTACCTGCTTATGGAGTGCATGGGATGAAATGCGTATGATTATGATTTCAAAGACAATCGAGATTCAAATTTGTAAACAAGAAAGGAAACACACTTTATTAGATTTAAACTTCAAAAATTTAAATTGTTCAACAAATTGCCCTTAGGCGTTACAAGAATGGAAATACTAAAATAAAAACTGTAAAAGAAATCATCAAAGGTCCATCAATGCTCCCATGGTCTCTTCTTCTCAGTGCGGACATAATCATTCAGGATCCGCTCGTTCTCCAGTTGCCTAGTCAGCTTCTGGATCTTCTGCTCCTATTCATTGAACCTCTCCCGATAAGAATCCCGTTCATTCCTCAATTGCATCCAAGACCTCTTCAGTGCCCCAATATCAGTAGGCATATATGGATGGAGAATAGTTGGAAGAACCCCCTCTTCATCAGCAACTTCAAGGGTAACAGGCCTGACAGCTTCATATGGCATACCTAGCTTCTGGGCACGGATACAGACCCATCTGAGATATGGCTCCATTGGCAGAGAAGTCTTTGGTCCCAACTCATGTGGATCAGATTGGTGAACTCTGTCCCAAGCCCTTATGAATCTACGACGTAGCTCGTCGCTATCTCCCTAAAAATCAAAGATGATATGAGGCATCAACATCTCATGAGGCCCTTCTCTTCTGGCTCTTCCAAACTGACGGAGAGCTAAACATGGGTTGTAAGAAATCCCTCCATGGGTTCTGATCAATGGAACATTAGGATACTCTCCACAATGATCAATGACAGTCACCTTATCCATACCTTTGAGAGTCCAGATAATGTCATTATTAGAAAGAGACATCACCCTATAAGCCCAGCCCATTCATTTTTTGTTCTTCAGTACGGACTTAGGGAGGTGCGAAATAAACCACCTCGACAATAAAGGAGCACAACACATCAAAGTTCCCCGCTTTCGGGCAGTACGGGCATAGAGCTGATGAAGGATATCACCCAAGAGAGTGGGTACTGGATTCTGAGAGATGAAGATCTTGATGGCATTAATATCAACAAAAGTGTCAAGATTCAGAAACAATACCAGACCATAAATCAAGAGAGCCAGAATGTCCTCGTACGCCTTGAAGTCTAAGCTGTCCCAGAAGTAATCAGCTTGGTCAACCAAAAACTTAGTCAGAAAACCCTTAGCTCGACTTCTAGTCTCCCAGTTATCCATTACCTCTTCTTTGGTCAAGTGAAGGGCTGCAGCAATTTCTTCGTGCTTAAGAGTCTTTTCCCAACCAGTAAACGGAGTCTGCTCCAGAACAGAGATACCGAGCAGCTTAGAGAACTCTTCTAGGGTAGGAACCAGCTGGAAGTCCTGGAAAGTAAAACAATGGTACAGCGGATCATAGAATTGGACCAGAACACTCATCATTTGTTCGTCCAATTTTGAGGTGACCAAACTGAGGAGAGAACCATACCTTCTGATGAAGGAAGTAATGTCTGGAATCCTGACAACCAAATCTTTAAGTAGGGTAGGTACTTGGACAAAGTTGATCCGGATAGTATTCCTACGCATGGGCATCATGATGACCTATAAAACAGAGCAAAGATGAAACCCTCTTGTCTTTGAAATAGGTTAGTCCTTATGCAAAATGTATGCAATGTTATGATGTCATGATGTCATGGTAAAGGCACACCACAAGTATCCACAAAAGGCAAACTTGGTAAAGGCACACAAGTCACACAAAAGAGCTCTTACATTTCAGGCTGGCATGGAGCTTAGGTACTACCCTCTTTCAGTTCAGTTGGTTTAAACCTGTCCTAAAAATAGTAACCGGGTTCTAGAGGATCTCAATATCACTGACTACCCTCAATCGGTCATAATTCCAGTTTAGTAACCTTTTCTTGCGGCCGGAATTATCGCGAGAGTTTAGTCTCAATGAGTGTAGCATACTGCTACTGTTCTATGGCCAAGTTGGTCAATTTAAGGTTCTAAGGTCAGTTGGTGCTTAATGACACCTTAGAAAACCCATATTCTCCTTGTTCCAACACAAGGGATATCGGTACAGACCAAGGTGCCACACCAACATAGCTACTGCTTCATCCGTATCGATTTACGCCGTACAAATCCCTTACAGTTTATTGCTACTTACCTAAAGGGTATCCCCAGATCCGGGTTAGGATCTATAGAAACTCCGATACAAGCCCACAAAGATAAATCATACAAAGAAAACAATTGAAAACAATAGTGATCTAATCCTAAGGTACACCTCACTTATAGATGTCCCCACAAAAGTTTAACAGGGTTGTCCCCAGCAGAGTCGCCAGTTCTGTGATTGGTGGGAATGAGAACTGACTGTTTTGGAATGCTGGTTCGCGTTTTGTGTTTGTTTTCGCAAAATTTCGCGGTAAGCAAGAGTCGCCACCGTCTTTTATTTTATCCAACAAGGAAAGGACAAAAGCACAGAAAAATTCCTTTTTGAGATATTTCTCGGGTTCGGGAGGTACATTATAGAAAGGGAAAGTGTTAGCACCCTTTCTATTCGTGGTTATCCATGGGCTCTTAGGTACTTGCTCATTATGTTTTCAAAAGTTTGCTTTTCTTTGTGATTGTGGGTTTGAAGAGAGTTTTGTTTTGAAGAGCGTGTAAGTGCGAAAAGTTTGTTTTGTTTTAAAAAGAGCAAGCACTTAAGAACCATCTATCTACTCAAAAAGGAATTAAACTATGCTAATGTCCTTTAGATAATGCTATCCCACTATTGAGGAGTAGGGAGCATCGTCGTTGGAGTTTTCGGGTCAATTCGATTAAGGGACGTGTGGTCACTAAAGCAATGTTAGGATGCCTTAGCGGTAACCCTAATGTCTTAGATCATTTTATCTGAGGCAACCGTTTCGAGGCAACTTTGATCTTTGGACAAGAGGGTGACCTCTAAAACTTCCTATACTTAATGACCACGTTCGAGGCAACCAAGTGAGGTGTACCCTAAGAGTGGCATGTGCGAGTGTATTGTTTTTCAGTTATATTATCTTTGTACATGTTAATGGTGAGCTACTGTTGATTTTAAATTAAAATTGATCTTGTCATGCATTGCCTATTATTCAAACATCTAACAGTTAATGGTTGCGGAAATTAAATTGCGGAAAATAAATCTAAGCTATTACAAGGCGTCGGGTATTTACATCGCCAAAAATAAACCCTTAAAAATTAAATTGCGAAAAGTAAATAAAAGCGATAAATAAATAAATAAAGTCCTAAATTAAAAACTATTACATTCCCGAAGCAGTTACAATATGGATCAAAAATAATTCGCGCGCGAGAAAATTAAATCGAAGTGTTTTTAGGGTTTTGACCCCTTTTTATTAAATAAAGCATATTTTTGTTTTTTTTTTGAATTAAAAATTAGTCTAAATTAATAATTGAATTAATTAATTAAATGAAAATATTTTTGGGTTTTATTTTAATTAAGGAAATAAAATAAGAATGGTTAAAAGATATTAAAACCTAATTCTAAATTAATTTTAATTTATTGCAAAAAGATATTAATGTTAAACCTATTTAAACTAAACAAATTAATTAACTATTATTTACAAAAATAAATAATAAATTAATGGAATTAATAAAAATATATTTTTGGTTTTCTGATTTTATGAAATAAAAGTTAATTGGTTAATTTTTTAATTAGGAATAACAAAATAAAATAAATAAATAAAGAAAATGTTAAAGAAAATAAATAACCAAAAGGGGGTTTTAGGTCTGAAGAGGGTGTTTGAATTGCAATCCCAGGCCCAATTTCGCTCCATCCTGTTTGACCTTCTAGATCACCCAAATACCTGTTGACTTGGGACCATGGTGGTCCTCCATCCTGGGCCACTGGATCTAAATCTGGAACCACCTGGCACATTGATACCTGAGGCATATGATGCTCCACACTCTAGGCGTTTGCACATGAATACCTGAAGCAAAATTATAACAAAGTTTTGGGGGACCTGGGATTCGAACCCAGGTCCCAATGTTCACATGCCAGCGCTCCAACCACTCAACCAAACTGCTTCATTCATTAGTTAAATAGAAAACAAATATTATATATCAAACAATTTAATTATGCCTGGAAAAAAATAAAAAAGCGCGTTGATTTGAATCAGCCAGTAAGAAGAAGACACACCTTCATCTTCTTTGTTGAAAAGGCCAGCGTTTTTACCTGCGGATTTTATCCACAACAGAATCCATGGCTGCCATCTAAAATCACCTACAGGCTTTGGAAACGAGTTCTAAGAACACCATGGTGCTCGTCTCATTCCCCTGATCATCCCTGTACCAATTATTTGCATTGATTTTGCCTGCAATTAAAAACCCCAAAAACAAGATGCACGAACCCTAGAACTGGGCATGGTGTTACAGGCTATGAAAATAAAATTCAGTGATGCCAAAAGTTTCAGAATGCAACGCAAAGTATGAATATGAAATTATTTCAATGAAAGGATGCAAGAAAATGATTTCACGATCTCATGTCCAGAGCAAGGTTCGTGGATACTTACAGTGAGTTTCAGGCTGTCTTAGGGCTTAGTTTTGATTGGTATAGTTCCACTGGATGTCAAGGAAGAGGGCTGTGTCAAGCTTTTTTATTGAATCGGGCTCCAATGTTGTTTTTGATCTCTCACTTTTCAAGCTTTTTCATAAACTTTGTATGGCCGTTTCTGCAGTATTTTGTGCCTCCTTTAGGTCTGCCTCACTTGTGTGCATATAATGGAATGTGTTTAGGTCAGAATTTGGGCCATAATCCCTATGCATTGAAGGTTTTGAGATTTGATATGATCACCATTGATAAGCTTTCCATAATTGCATCAAATCTGAGATTTTGTGCTTGTTTTGACTTGGCACAAATTTGACTGAGTGTTATATGATACTTGCAAGCTGTAATGACCACAAGAATCTTATTACATCAATTTTTAGATTTTATTTGATTTAATATTGATTAATAATGAATTAAATCAATAAAAATGAAATAAAATAGAAAAATAGATGAATTTCCATGAAATTAAAGATAGAACACGTGTGTGGCATGAAAAGACTATATCAAGTGGAAAAAAGTGGGCCCTTTTGTTAAAAATTGGAGTTTTGAGGATAGTTGACTTTTGGCAAATTTGGAAAAATGCCCAACTTCAACATTGCATAAATTCTTCAATTTTGAACTTTTGGAGGTGTTCTTGGACTTTTTAGAAACCTTGAGATGTCCTATAATCAACCCTTTTGGTCTCATCTCATTTTTATGTTCCATTCTCAAGTTATAAGCTTTGGAAAAAAGGTGTTTTTGTTGACTTTCAAAAATGACCTATAATGTCCAAATTAGTAACTTTTTGTGAGAGCATTTTTTGATCTTGGGGTGTGAAGATGGATTGTAGGAAATTTCATCCTCTTAAAAAGGAGCTTTGGATGGGTCATTTCTCATAAAGTATGATAAAGTTATGCTTGGTCAAAGTTGGGTTGACCTTTCCTACAAAACCCTAATTTAGCAACTTTTGAATCTTGATGAATCTTGAGCAATCCTTGATGAATCATGATCAACCCTTGATCAAATGATGAATTATCCTTCAAAATGAGAATGTTGACAAAAGATCTTGAGGTTTGGCTGTATTTGGGACACAGTTGACTTTTGACCTAACACAGTCGATTTTTGGACCTTTTGAGCAATTGACTGACCAAACTTCCTCTGCAAGGATTGAAATTTGACATGGATGAACTTAAGAACATATTAAGACATTGGGAAGCACTTTAGGTCATTTGGATGTGAGGACATTGATGCAACACAAAACCCTAATTTTGAATTGACTGCCTTAGGAGGTGATTTGACTGTCCAATTCTTGAGCCAACTTGAGCAAATTGGAGATTATTCTTGACATATCTTGAGGAATATGGGAGGGAAAATTTTGGGGTACAACAACGGGCTCGTGCCCAGAGTCTCTTAATGCCTTACCCTTCTATCCTTCCTGTCATCATTGAGCCTATTATTGAAGGAGACGTCCCGTACACCGTTCTTTATCCAGACATGCCTACCTCTCTCGAAGACCTGCAGAAAGCCTAGATTCAGTTGAAGGAAGAGAGAGACACCTTTAAAACCCAGTACTACGCCAGTGAGAAGAAGGTTCTGGAGCTCACCAATCTTCTTCATGAAGAGAAGAATCTAAATACTTACATTGCTCCAAAAAGGATGCGTTCGGTCTTTTTGTCTTGAGAATTTTGCTGTATTTTAGTTTCTCTCTTTGTAAGCCCGAAGAGGCATGATGTATTCAAACTTGGATTTATTTAATATAACGTGTGTTCTTTTTGGTTTAAATAAATTTAAATCTTCTAAATTTCCTTGAAATCATTTGCATATCGCATCTTCATTCACCATATGCATAAGCAGGTCTTCACACCAAGTTTCCTCATCCCTCTGCTGTTTATTTCAGCAACATGGATCTTGAACAAATGGTTAAATACTTGCAAGCTCAGAATGCACAATTTCAGCAGCTGCTCTTGATCTTGGCTAAGGGGCAGGAGGAGCTTAAGACTCTACTAGAGAAGGAAAAAGAGAAAAAGAAGAAGAAGCGAGTTGGCGTGGCTACCATGGGCAGAAGGTTTGAAAGACAAGCCAGAAGAGTCTTGGATTTTCCATCAACCTCTGAGGAAGGGGAAGGAAAAGGTAAAGGGACTGCAATGCCTTCTGATTCTGAAGTAGAAGAAGAAGAAGAGGACTACGCTGAACATCAATACCCTCCGGCCGATGATAAATACAAGAACTTGGAAGAACGTCTGGCTGCTATGGAAGTGCAAAGAGTACCGGGGCTGGATTTTGAGGAGTTAGGGTTGGTTTCTGGAATAGTAATCCCTCTGAAATTTAAAGTACCTCTATTTTCTAAGTATGATTGGATGTCTTGCCCAAAGATGCACCTACGATCTTATGTCAGGAAAATTCAACCACATTCTTCTGACAAAGACCTGTGGGTCCATTTCTTCTAGGACAGTTTATCGGGGACACAGCTGGATTGGTTTTACCAGTTGGAGAGGTCTGATGTGCATAATTGGGAAGATTTGGTGGCCGCCTTTTATAAAAAGTATCAATACAATGCCAACTTGGCGCCAACCCGTACTCAACTACAGAGTATGGCTATGGCGTCCAACGAGGGATTCAAGGACTACGCCCAAAAGTGGAGGGACTTCGCTGGAAGGGTACAACCACCGTTGTCAGAAAGAGAGCTAGTAGACATGTTCCTGGGTACCCTATCAGGTCCTTTCTTCAATCACCTGATTGGAAGTTCGTCTGCTGGGTTCACTGAATTGATTCTAATCGGAGAAAGAGTGGAGGCCGGTATAAAAAGTGGAAAAATTCAAAAAGATGCATCTACTTCTGCTTCCATCAGAAAACCTTTCATGGGAAAGAAGGAAGTGTCAGCTGTCTACTCTCAGAGGGGTCAAGGAAGAGTTGAGCACCGGCCAGCGGTGGGGGCCGTTATGATTCAGAAGTCTGCATCAGACCAGCCCATAAATAGTTAGTCGAGGAATGATCAGCCTAAAAACAATCAGCAAAGGGTGGAAAGGCCTGTAAGGCAATTCACCAAGATAAACATGACTCCTTCTCAAGTCCTACCCCATCTTCTAAAGTTGAACCTTGCCATGCTGAAAGAGGCCCCTAAAAATCCTAAAACTACTTCTCCATTCTACCATCCGAACGCCAGGTGTGCTTACCATTCGGAGAGCCCGGGGCATGACACTGACAATTGTTGGGCCCTGAAGAATAAAATTCAGGATTTGATAGATGCTAAAGAAATTGAATTTGACGCACTTGAAAAACCCAATGTTATCTCCGCTCCAATGCCAAGGCACGACCACAACGCCCATGCTGTTGAGGAGGATCTTTTTGTTGCTACTGTAGATGATTTGATAACTCTTCTCCCTATAATCAAGTTAAATTTGTTGAAGGCTGGGGTGTTCCCAGGTTGTGAAGAAGATTGTCACCTTTGTTCATCCTCATTAATCCACTGTCCATTGTTGAAGATAGGCATCCAACGCCTAGTTGATAATCAAGAAATCCTATTTGAGAAGTCTCCTGTTTTATCAACTCCTGTTAACGATATTTCAATAATAACCATATCCGCCAATATTTCCAAGGTCTCCAAAAGACCTGTTAAGATTACATCCGCTCCGAAGACTGCACCTTTGAAGATAACCATGCCAGGGCCCATCCCGTACAAGTCCGACAGATCAGTACCGTGGAACTATGGTGGAGAAATCTACTACCACTGTATCAAACAAATTGAATCAACTGAAGAGAGTTCTGATGAAGAGACTTTCGACATTGGAAACATTGCTGGAACGAGCAAAATCACCCGCAGTGGAAGAATTTTCTCTCCAGAGATTGCCCCTCCAAAGGCAATCTTTGGACCCTCAGCTACTCCTAAGGTTACCCCTGCACCGGTAAACATATCTGTGAGAGCTCCAATTATTGAAGAAGTTGCAACCCCCGTGGTTATCCCTTCTGCTGCTACTAATGTTCGAGGGAAGGGGATTCAAGAAGAGCCCGTCAGGACGAGGGCTCAGCCATTGGTCATCCCTGAGACCTCTCAAAAAGAAATGGAGGAAAATTTGAAAATAATCAAGAAAATAAATTATGATATGGTGGAACAGTTGGGGAAAACCTCCTCAAAGATCTCCATGTTGGCCCTGTTGCTTTGTTCAGAAGCTCATGCTAAGGCTCTGATAATATTTTTGAAGACGGCCCACGTGCCACAAGAAACTTTCACGGATCAGTTCCAGGAATGTGTAGCTAGCTTAACAGCTGACAATGGTCTAGGATTCTCCGATGCTGATTTAACATCCAAAGGGAGAAAACATAATGAAGCTTTGCATGTCTCGGTGGAATGCAGAGGGACAACCCTAGCACACGTACTGGTAGACACAGGTTCGTCTCTAAACGTCTTGCCAAAGAAGGCCTTGGATAGGTTGGATTGTGAAGGCCTAACCCTGAAACCCAACAATATCATTGTCAGAGCCTTTAATGGTTCTAAAAGGATGGTCCACGGAGAGGTGGACATCCCGATTAAAGTGGGAACTGAAACCTTCAACTCCACATTCTATGTGATGGACATCCGCCATTCCTATTCTTGCTTGTTGGGAATACCCTGGATTCACAATGCTGGAGCCGTCACTTCTACTCCGCATCAAATGCTCAAGTACCCTATCAAGGGGAAAATTATAACTGTTCACGGCGAAGAGGAATACATGATAAGCCATCTAAATTATTTCTGCTATGTAGAATTGGATGGTGAATTCATCGAAACCCCCTTCCAACATTTTGAAGAGGTATCTCAGGAGATTGCGGCAACCAAAATAGTGGCTTCTGTGCTTATGATTACCAGGCCTTCGCCTCAGATGTCGTCTCTCAAGGATGCAAAAGCAGTGGTTGAAGAGGGAGGATCCATAATCTGGGGGCAGCTTCCCGACTTTCCCCACAAATCAGACAAGTTCGGCTTGGGATTCACTTCAACTGGCCAGAAAGCCGTGCGCCGCGCCCGTGCCGGAGGGCCACCTGTGAAGATCAGTCATCAAGGGATTAATGCTCTGGAAGACAGTGAAGAAGAGGGCATCTTAGAAGGCTGGATTTTCCCTACCGTTGGCGGAGGATTGTGCAACTGGGAAGCAAAAGACTTTGTTCCGATTACTTTCATACCATAGTAATTTATCTTTCAAACATTTTTGTTGGCCTGTAATAATTCACAAACAATTCGTACTTTTTTTTAACTTTGTGTCTTACCCGAGGCACGAAGGTCCATTTGTAAGGGTTCTTATTTTTTCATCTTCATATGCCATTTAATGAATCATGGACGTTTTCACATATAAACTTTTGTGTTCATTGTCTTGCCTTTTACATTTCATTTGTTTAAAGGTGGCTATACCCTTACACACACCCACACTCACAAATACAGGTACTCTTCCATTCCGGATCCCATGGGTAACGATACTGCTATAACCTTCAGTGACTCTGAAGATCTGGTCTACCAAGCCGAATACGAAGGTGAGGAAGATTGTGAGGTGCCAGGGGAATTAGCTAGACTTCTACAACAAGAGGAAAGGGCTATTCTGCCTCATGAAGAGCAGTTGGATACAATCAACTTGGGAATTGAGGATGACAGAAAGGAAATCAGAGTGGGTGCCAATCTAGAGCTGAGTGTCAAGGAACGCTTAATTCAAATGTTGCATGATTATGTTGAGATCTTTGCCTGGTCATACGAAGACATGCCGGGACTTGATGCAGACATTGTGGTACACCGTCTACCCACAAGAGAAGACTGTCCACCAGTTAAGCAAAAGGTCCTCCGTATGAGACCTGACATGTTTGAAAAGATCAAAGCGGAAGTTATCAAGTAGTTCAATGCTGGGTTTCTGGCTGTTACTTCCTATCCTCAATGGGTTACTAACATTGTGCCTGTGCCTAAGAAGGACGGCAAAGTTCGGATGTGCGTGGATTACAGAGACTTAAATAGGGCCAGCCCTAAAGACGACCTTCCACTTCCGCACATCGACATCCTGGTTGACAACACAGCTCAGCACAAAGTATTTTCTTTCATGGACAGATTCTCAAGTTACAACCAGATCAAAATGGCACCTGGAGACATGGAGAAAACTAGTTTTGTTACACAGTGGGGTACATTCTGCTACAAAGTGATGCCATTCAGACTGAAGAATGCCAGGGAAACCTATCAATGCGCCATGGTAGCTTTGTTTCATGACATGATACATCATGAGATAGAGGTCTACGTAGATGACATGATAGCCCGATCACAAACTGAAGAAGAACACCTTGATCACTTGCAAAAGCTGTTTGTCAGGTTGAAGGAGTACAAGCTCAGATTGAATCCTAACAAGTGCACATTCGGAGTCCGATCTGGTAAACTCTTGGGTTTCATTGTCAGTAACAAAGGCATCGAGGTTGATCTTGCCAAAGTCAAAGCTATACAAGAAATGCCTGCTCCTATCTTGATGCCACCCGTCAAAGGAAGACCGCTAATCATGTATCTGACCGTCCTAGAGAATTCAATGGGGTGCGTACTGGGGCAGCATGACGAGTCTGGCCGAAAAGGACATGCCATTTATTACCTTAGCAAAAAGTTTACCGACTGTGAAACAAGATATTCACTGCTCGAGAAAACTTGTTGCGCTTTGGTATGGGCTACTCGCCGATTAAGGCAGTATATGTTGACTCATACCACTTTGCTGATATCTAAGATGGATCCGATAAAATACATCTTTGAGAAGCCTGCTTTGTCCGGAAGAATAGCTAGATGGCAAATGATCCTCACAGAGTATGACATACAGTACACGACCCAAAAAGCTATAAAGGGGAGTGTGCTAGCTGATCATCTGGCCCATCAAGCTGTCGAAGATTACCAATCCACGAAGTTCGACTTCCCTGACGAAGACATCATGACATTAGACAATGTTGAAGAATTCAGACCATATGACGGACCTGAACAAGGATCCCGATGGACCCTATACTTTGATGGTGCCTCCAATGCGCTTGGCAACGGTATCAGTGCTGTGCTCATATCTCCAGAAGGTTGCCATACTCCTTTCACCGCCAGACTTTGCTTTAACTGTACCAACAACATGGCCGAGTATGAAGCTTGTATCTTTGGTCTCAAGGCTGCTATAAACCTGGGAATCAAATCTTTGGTTGTGTTTGGAGACTCAGCTTTGGTCATCAGTCAGATCAAAGGAGAGTGGGACACTAAACATCCCAACCTCATCCCTTACAAAGAACGTGTGTTGACGTTGTTATCACATTTCGAGCAGATTACCTTCGAGCACTTCCCGCGAGAAGAAAATCAGTTAGCAGATGCTCTAGCTACAATGTCATCCATGTTTAAACTTAACTGGGATAATGAGGCTCCCCGGATCACCATTGAACGGATGGACAAACTTGCACACTGTCACGAGATTAATGCCTAAGAAGTAGTGGACCAGCCTTGGTTTCACGAAGTCAAAAGGTATCTCGAGGCTCAAGAATATCCTAAAGGAGCTTCAGTGAATGACAAAAAGTTCTTAAGGAGATTCTCAGCTAGGTTCTTCCTGAGCAATGGTATCCTATACAAGCGCAATCATGATTACATTCTGCTCCGTTGTATGGACAGGATGGAAGCTGAGCAGATCATGGCTGAATTGCATGAAGGTACCTTCGGCACTCACTCTAGCGGGCATACGATGGCAAAGAAGATTCTACGGGCAGGCTATTACTGGTCTACCATGGAAGCTGACTGCTATCAACATTCCCGCACTTGTCATAAATGTCAAATCTATGCAGACAAGGTGCACGTACCTCCGGTTCCTCTAAATGTCTTAACAGCTCCCTGGCCCTTCGCTATGTGGGGAATCGACATGATTGGAGAGATCAAGCCTACAGCATCCGATGGACACCGCTTCATTCTGGTGGCCATTGATTACTTCACCAAGTGGGTTGAAGCAGCTTCCTTCGCGTCTTTCACTAAGAACGTTGTTGCCCGCTTCATCAAGCAGAACCTCATTTGTCGGTACGGTATCCCCGAAAGGATCATCACTGATAACGGTACAAACCTTAGCAATACTATGATCACCGCCTTGTGCGAACAGTTCAAAATTCAACATCACAATTCATCCCCCTATCGGCCAAAGATGAATGGTGCAATTGAAGCTGCGAATAAAAACATCAAGAAGATCATATAAAAGATGACCGTCACCTACAAGGACTGGCATGATATGCTACCGTTTACTCTCCACGGGTACCGTACTACGAATCGCACATCAACTGGGGCAACACCCTATTCCTTGGTATATGGCATGGAAGCTGTTTTACCTATCGAGGTTCAGATTCCCTCCTTGAGAATCATGAAGGATGCTGGTTTGAGTGAAGACGATTGGATCCAAACCCGACTTGATCAGTTAAACTTAATTGACGAGAAGAGACTTACTGTTGTTTGCCATGGTCAGACATATCAAAAGCGGATGATAAAAGCTTTCAATAATAAAGTCAGGCGCCAAGTGTATCAAGTTGGAGATCTTGTGATCAAGCGCATCATTTTGCCACAAAGTGATCCCAGGGGCAAATGGACTCCTACCTACGAAGGACCATTTGTGATCAAGAACATCTTTTCTGGTGGGGAAATGATTTTAACCACCATGGACGACAATGATCTTTCGCACCCTGCGAATGCAGACATAGTCAAAAGATACTACGCATAAGAGACCCGCTAGGCTGACACACCTAGGCAAAATGAAGGCATCCCGGTGAATCGAAAACCCGAAAGGGAGATTCAGGCAAAAATTAGGGATAAAACAAAAAAAAATTTGTACACCCGGCAAGTTGAAAACCTGAAAAGGCGACTTGGGCAAAAAAGGGTTTTCCGGTGGACTGAAAACCCGAAAGGGCGGCCCAGGCAAAAGTTAGGGAATTAAAGCGTATGACTATGTCTCGTCGGATCACTTTAAATATAATCTCTTCACAGACAAACTCTGAGGCTTCTGATCAATTCAATCATCTTCGGACGAAGCAACGAATGGACAAGATATTCAGAGTCACGAAGGCTATAGCAAAATGGGAACCCCATGGGATTTTTACACTTAGTCATCTTTCTTTGTATAAATTTTTATCATTTATTATGACACCATCCTCTTACTAGGATGTCTGTCTCCTTTGTACAAAACACTTATTCAAAGTAAATACAAAGACATCTCTTTCAAAGTACAGAAAACTATTTGCATTTTTCTTTACACTTGTGTTTTATTTGCAAAAACGTCCAATGATTCATTAATGAACATATGCATTTAAACATAATTACTGTTTACAAATAAACATGATGAAAAAGAATAATTACTGACAGGTAGAAAGATTAGGAAACCGTCTTTAGGCTATTCCACGAGCAATCTCTACAACACGTCGTTAAGATCCCCCAGCGGAGCCAAAACTTTGAACTACAGATCCCCAGCGGAGATGAGACTACCAACTACCAATCCCCAGCGGAGCTGAAACTTTCAACCCACAATGGAACTCATCTAGTTTCTCCAGGTTTCCCCAGCAATTTGTCTTGAAGCCTGAAAATCAACCAGTTAACGGTTAACTTTTTGTTTCTCCCCAATCTAGGGTAACTCCCCAGTAGATTGGCATACAACCGAAACTCCTGAACTCCCCAGCGGAATTAAGATTTTCCCCACAAAGTTTTCATTACAGGATAAACTTTCCCCCACAGAGCTTTTATTGCTTCTCGATAGAACGAAGACTCCCGTCAATAATCCTCAGTAGAAGTCATTAAAATTCTCTGGATTCCCCAAGCAGATTCCTCAAGAAGTATATGGCATTACTCTCACAACACAATCCTCAGCAGTCAAGGATTTATTTTCCATGGCAGCTGTCAAGGATTTATTTTCCTCAGCAATACAGCAAATCAGCTTACATGCGCATACATTACATCATAAACATGGATAAAACACATTTATTGCATCATACATTTCATGCAACATAACTTTGTGTTTCAGCTAACATTTTACCCTTTTCAGGATAAGATTAACAACTATCTTTAACAAATATTCAAAGTACTGATACAGTCTAGATACACTCCAGACACGGAAGTCATTCTGTTACTCTTTCAAACTCCAAGTACTGATACAGTCCAGATACGCTCCAGACACAGAAGCCATTTTGTCACTCATTCAGACTTAATTTCAAGATACAGTACAGATACACTCCAGACACAGAAGTCATTATGTCACTCATTCAGATTCCAAGTACCGATACAGTCCAAATACGCTCCAGACACGGAAGCCATTCTGTCACTCATTCCGACTTAATTTCAAGATACAGTACATATACACTCCAGACACGGAAGTCATTCTGTCACTCATTCAGATTCCAAGTACCGATACAATCCAGATACGCTCCAGACACGGAAGCCATTTTGTTGCTCATTCAGACTTAATTTCAAGATACAATTCAGATACGCTCCAGACACGGAAGTTATTCTGTCGCTTATTCAAATTCAAGTACAAATACAGTTCAGATACGTTCCAAATATGGACACCATTCTGATGCTTATTCTGTCGATTTACAACCAAACATTCTTGGATGGCATCTACAAGCCCATCCCCAACAAGATTCTAACATACTCTCCAAATGGCATCTTTAAGCCTATTCCCTCAATTACACTTTTGTCGAGCGCAAATTTATGGGCACTTTAGTGTCCAATCATCTTTTACCTTCGAGTCACGAACGGTAAAACTCGCCGATCTAACTCTTCAGGTTCAAGAAGATTGAACAGGGGCAGCTGTTGTACCCCCAAATTTTCCCTCTCATGTTTCATTGAGAACACAACCCTAGGGTTTCTCAGATGTTCAAGTTGGCTCAGGAATCGATCTGACAGATTTTCTCCTTTGGCAGTAAACCAACAATTAGGGTTTTCTTGCAATTCTCAAAAGAAATGAATTCTCAAAGATCCAATTGGCTTTGATATGTTTTCATGCTTTTTCAAGTTTACTGAAAGGTTAATGTTCATTCTCAAGGCATGTTTGTGTGGGACAAGAGATGGAATCTAAGACTGTCATTTGGGACATTCATGTTTTGTTTGATCCAAGTTAACCAGATAATTTGTGCCTGTTAAGACATTTGCTTGTTTATGGAATAAACAGTGCGTGTTCTGATTGGAACGCAGTTGCAAGATTACAAAATTATTGGATTACTTGGAGTTTAAGTTATCTTGATTGGAATTATTGGAATGCAGTTTCAATTATCTTGATCGGGAATCTTTAAGAATCAGTGAAGATGTAAAGAGAGAACTACAAGTTATTAACAATAAAGGGTTTTTAATGGACACCAGAATATCTTATAAGACTTTCTCCATTATTTTCAAAAGTTGTTACAAAACAATTTATTATTTAAATGCTTTAGGTTTTACAACTTATTGTATTTAAAAGAATAAATTAGTACAATTGATTGAATGTTTCTCTCTAAATTACAAAGAAAGAAAAATCTATGCCTAAGGATGACTGAGCTTCCATTGCTTCCATGCTTGCCACAAAATCTCTTGCTTCCTCTGCTTTGCCACCATCCAGTTGTGCTCATATGAAAATGAAAGACAGAAAAATAGTTAGTACAAAAACTATTTGGGCATAAGCAAGAATCTTCAAAAGAAAAAAAGTGTTCATCATTAAAGTTTGCAATTTGGAATCAGAGGGCTATTTTTAATTTATCACGTTTTTATTTTTCTATTTGCAAATCACAAGAAGATTTTTCTCCTTGGTTCACAAAAAGAAAAATAAGAAATGCAAGCAAATTGTCCAAACGCAAGCAAATTTGTCCAAATGCAACAAAGCTACCCAAACAAGAAATGCAAGCAGCATGGCCAAAACAAATATTCCAAACTGAATACGCCAAACAACAGCATGGCCAAACAAATATAACAAACATAATAATATAAACTGAATGCAGCAAGGCTGTCCAAACTAGACAGCAGCGCATCACTAAACCAACAAGCAACAAACAACAAGAACGAGGCAGCATAGCAGTAGCAAACAAACAGCATCAGCAAAAAAGAAAATATGGCAATATAATAACCAAGCCAACAAGCAAGAGGCTTGTTCAATAAGCCATTTCATCATCTTCCTTTTTATTGCAAACTTTTCAGAAAAAGGTGAAAGAGAAATTGGTTCTTAGGGTCATTGAGAGAGAGAGAGAGGAAAGAAGTCACCTAGGGATGCTGCCCTGCTGTCACAATTGCACAAGAATTTCTAGAAGACAAAACTGCAAGAAAAAAGAGCATGAGAACAATATTCCAAATATTCAAAATTTGGTGGTTTTCCCACCATTTTGAATAGAAACTCAAACCAAAGCCACTAATATAACAGTGGACAAGGCTAAAGAAAAAAGACAGAGAAAACATTTTGATAAAACTCAGAAATTTCAACAACAAAAATCTCAAGTATAAAAAAACTGTCAAGCTGCCATCTTCTATAAAAACACAACCAAAAACTGTTAACCAATATCCCAAGCCTGATTTCAATACCACAAACAAATCCCAAACATCCTCGAACAGCCAAAATCATCAAACTAAAACTGTCAAACAATTCATAACCAAATGGCTCCCAAACCTGCATAATCAAAAAACCTGCATAACCATCAAACATGTTAAACCAAAATAAAAAAAACCAAAGGAAAACAAACTGTCCAACCATCCCAAACCTCAAAAATCTGAAACTGATAAAAAGTAATAGTATCCAAACCAGCAATCACCAACCATTCTCAAAAACATTTCCAAACCCAAAACCTCAAACTGTTAAGTTCCAAAACTGTTAAGATCCAAAACTAGTAAACCCCAAGTTTTCAAAACATTCAAACCAAACTGTAACAACAACAACCATTAAAAACATCTCAATACCATCAATAAAACCTATCCAAGTTTCAAACCCCAAGAACCAATATGAGTCCCAACTAAGAAACAACAGTCATCCTCAAATCAAATCAGAACCAACTTCTAAATACAAAAAATACCAAAAACATATCCAATCACAAAAAAACAGAAGCACAACATCATTATCATTCAAAGCTCAAAGAGGTTACCAGAAGCACGTCCTCAAATCATCTTCATTTCTTCCCCCTTCGTTTCCAGGCACCAAGGAGCATCATCATCTCGGTCTCACCATCCCCGTCCACTTCACAGAAAAGACATAAACAGGTATGACTATTTCACTTTCTTTATGAGCCATTTCCTGCATCTCAAGGTATGATAGAGTAGGTTAACAGAAAAATATGAACAAGATAAAACAACAACAGAAAATCGTTCAAGTTCAACAAAAACAGAACATCACCTTTTCACGAAAGAAGCCATTAGGGCTTGGTTAGGAGATGAGTTTGAGTGGCGCTCTGGTAACGGAAACCTGAGGGGGAAGATCAGATAAGCATGAATATGACCTTATGGTTTTCATAGAAACGCGAATCACGTTGAGATGAGGAGAGATTAGGGTGTTTCGACCATGAGCTTAAGAGTTTGAGAGATTTCAGAGATAGAGAGATGAACGAATTTGGAAGAGAGGGACGAAGGAGACAACAGCGTCGCTCTGTACCAAGGGTTCACAAACCCTAATCTTTGTTTACCCTAATCAGAAAATTAGATAGTAATGGGCATTGGGCCAGTTTATTTTCAAACCCTTCTCAGGCCCATACGGGCTTGATAACACCCCCCTCATTCTGATCTGATTTTGTTAACAGCAAAGATAACAATACCTTTGGGCCTCTCATCCAATCCCTTAAGCCCATTTTCACTTGTTTTTTTTTATAAATTTAATTTAATTTGTTTTATTTCTTTTTGTTAATAATATACTAATGAATTTTAAAACTTCATTTTATTAAATTAATTTAGTTCTTAGTGATTAGTTTTATTTTACCATTTTCTCTTTTTTATAAAAACTCATTTTTATTATTTTTCTTACATTTAATAAAAAAACCAAAAAACAATAAATTAGTTTAGTTTCTTTCTTTGTTTACATAATTAATAAAATACACAAAAAATAATAATAAAGATTTAATCTTTTTTATAGGTTTTATTTTTCTTTTTCAAGTAAATACATTGCATTTCATACTTTATTGATTTTTTTATATAAATTGTCATAGCCTTATATTAAATCGCACAACAATTCGATTTGGTTGTATTGTTTGATATTTGGACATTGCTATTTTCATTTGATTCATCCCCATTTGTAACAATTGTGCCCCCATTCCCGAATACTTTTGTAATAGCTTAGAATTTCAATTCCCTCAATTTATTGCTTTCTATATACTGTATAGTAATTAGGCATGTATGGCAAGATTCAAAAATCAATATCTAGATGACCTAATCAAAGAATAAATAACTTGAAACCAACACACTTTTTCACACACGCACCTCTAGGGTAACCCCGCTCGTTGCCTCGGAAATACAATCATGTCCCTCGAATATGAGATACTCTAGAAATGACCCTTCGATAAACAAAGATCGTAGTCCCTCGATGACCCTCGATGTTGCCTTCGATTAAAACGATATCGTCCCTTACATAAATTGCTAGAGCATCACACAAGTTGCTTTCGATGATTGTCAAATTGACCCGTGCCTGTCCCTTCACATCCAATGGTGGGGCTTCTTACCAAATCAATGGTAAGATAGCACATTAAAAGGAAGAAGAAAAGAACAACTTAAGACCTTTCGAGTAGATAGATTCGCTCTTAGTCACTCGCTTGCTCACGATAAAAACTTTTACACCTACACCTCCATTTCAAAACACTTTCAAAAGATAAAACATTTTGTATACGTTCTTATAGAGACGAGAACCATTGCAAAACCTCTTTTCAAAATACTTTTCAAAACAAGATTCACAAACACATCTTTGAACCATTTTTCAAAACAAAACTTTGTATACGTTCTTATAGAGACGAGAACCATTACAAAGAAATTTTCCAAAATACTTTCAAAACCCACACCACAAGCACACAATCAAAACAAAAGCAAGTGATCTAAAACGAGTAACTAAGAGCCCATGGAAAACCATGGATGAAAAGGGTTCTAATACCTTCCCTTTTCATAATCTACCCCCCGAACCCGAGAAAATTCTCAAAAGGTCTTTCCTGTGCTTTTTTACCTTTCCTTTTGGATAAAAGAAAAGTCGGTGGCGACACTTGCTAACCGCACAAGTGCGAACGAAACGTAAAACATCAAGTCAGTTCTCCCACTGTATCACACCCTCATATAAGCTAGACCTCCCCATGACAATTGGGGCAAATTGATTGAAGTGCCAGAGAAGAAAGATTGCTTTGGTCTTGGGTATCATCCATCGTCCTCCGTGCAAGCTGGTTGGGTTCCTCTCAAAGGAAAGCAGGTTCCCCCAATTTCTGAAGTGTTCGTCAGTGCTGGTGTAAGCAAATAAGGACAAGTGCTCTCCACAGATGATGAAGGTGACGATGAAGATGTTTTAAGATTTATCTATCAAGTTGCACCGGACCAGGAGCTCAGCAATTGGACTGCCGGGGACATCCCTAAAGTTGTTTTCCTTGATGTGTAATTCTATATTTCCATTTAAGTCATATGTCCCGCCCGAGGCATAATGAAAGCTTGTAGAAGGGCCCCCCTTATGTTTCAATCTCCGTTTAACATTGAATGAAAAATTTCACTTTCGCATACAATTTTGTTCCCTGTCTCTTCTTTTACTTTTACTTTTTCAAAATAAAATGGCAATACCTTTCTTTTCATATTCTAAAAATTCTCTTGCACTTTCTAAAAATAAAACATAAAATCATCGATCATGCAGATCCGTCTCTAACTCCGTTGGAAATGATAGTGCTATGGTTCCTTATATCCTTGAGAATTCAGTTGATCATGCTAACGAAGATAGTGAGGAAGATTGTGAAGTCCCTGAAGAACTAGCCAGGCTCTTGAGACAGGAAGAGAAGGTCATCCAGCCATATCAGGAAGAAATAGAAGTCGTAAATCTCGGTACTGAAGAGGTAAAGAGAGAAGTCAAGATAGGTGTTGCCTTGCAAAGCGAAGAAAAGAAGGGGTTGATTGAGTTGCTTCAAGAGTATGTTGATATCTTCGCCTGGTCGTATGAAGAAATTCCTGGTTTAGACACTGATATAGTGATGCATAGATTGCCACTCAAGCCAGAATGTCCTCCTGTAAAGCAGAAGCCAAGAAGGACCAGACCAGACATGGCTTTGAAGATCAAAGAAGAAGTTCAGAAACAACTTGAGGCGGGTTTCCTATCTGTGATAAATTATCCGCCTTGGATTGCTAACATTGTGCCTATACCTAAGAAGGATGGTAAGGTACGCATATGTGTTGACTATCGAGACTTGAATAGAGCAAGCCCAAAGGATGACTTCCCGTTACCTCATATTGATGTATTGGTTGATAATACTGCCCAGTCTTCAGTTTGTTCTCCTTCATGGATGGGTTCTATAGAGCTACAATCAGATAAAGATGGCTCTGGAAGACATGGATAAAACAACTTTCAAAACTCCTTGGGGTACCTTTTGCTATAGAGTCATGCCTTTTGGTCTCAAAAATGCTGGTGCGACATATCAGCGAGCTATGGTGACTCTCTTTCACGACATGATTCATAAAGAGATCGAGGTGTATGTGGACGACATGATTGCAAAACCACAAACTGAGGAAGAACATTTGGTCCATTTGCAGAAGTTGCTTGATCGTTTACGAAAGTTCAGGTTAAGGCTTAATCCCAACAAATGCACCTTTGAGGTTCGATCGGGTAAGTTACTCGGTTTTATCGTAAGTCAACGAGGAATTGAAGTAGATCTAAACAAAGTGAGAGTAATACAGGATATGCCGACACCTAAAAATGAAAAGGAAGTACGAGGTTTCCTTGGAAGGTTGAATTACATAGCGAGGTTCATTTCTCACCTTACTTCTACCTGTGAACACATCTTTAAATTATTACGCAAGAATCAAGATGTCCGTTGGGATGAAAGCTGTCAAGAAGCCTTTGAGAAGATTAAGCAGTACCTTCAAGAACCATCAATACTCATACCACCAGTTCCAGGGAGAACTCTCATTATGTATTTGACTGTGCTTGAAGGATCTATGGGTTGTGTGCTTGGACAACATGATGATACTGGACGAAAATAACACGCCATTTATTACCTGAGCAAGAAGTTTACTGATTGTGAATAAAGGTATTCCTTACTTGAGAAGACTTGTTGTGCTCTTACGTGGGCATCTCGACGTATATGTTGACACATTATACACTTTTGATATCTAAGATGGATCTGATAAAGTACATCTTCGAGAAACCAGCACTTACAGGAAGATTGGCTCGGTGGAAAATGCTTTTGTCTGAGTATGACATCTAGTACGTCACACAAAAATCTATCAAAGGTAGCATTCTTGCTGATCATCTCGCTCACCAGCCATTGGAAGAATATAAGTCCAAGAAGTTCGATTTTCCATACGAGGATGTTATGAAACTTGATGATAGTGAAGGACCCGAACCAGGGGAGCGATGGACTCTCACGTTCGATGGTGCATCAAATGCCATGGGCCACGACATTGGGGAAGTTCTGACCTCTCCACACAATACTCACATACCTTTCACTGCCAGATTATCTTTTTATTGTATGAATAATGTCGCTAAATACGAAGCTTATGTGATGGGTCTTGTAGTAGCCATTAATTTAAAGATCAAGATTCTTGAAGTTTATGGGGACTCTGCCTTAGTGATACACCAAGTACGAGGTGATTGGGATACACGACACCCTAATTTAGTTCCATACCGGGATTACATATTAGAGTTGTTGTCCGCTTTCGATGAGGTCACCTTTGAGCACATTCCTAGAGAAGCAAATCAACTGGTAGATGCTCTGGCCACTTTAGTAGCAATGTTCAAAGTCAGTTACCCGAATCATGCACCCAATATAAGGATCTATCGTTACAAGGAGCCAGTGTACATTTTCCATGCTCATTGTCTCACAACTGAAGATGTATTGGGCGAAAAGCCGTGGTACTTCGACATCAAAAGATATCTTGAGAAGAAAGAGTACCCCGAAGGTGCTACAATTTATGATAAGCGAACTCTTAGAAGGTTGGCGTCTAAGTTTTTACTGTCAGGAGAAGATCTGTACAAGAGAAACTATGATTCAGTTCTGCTCAGATGCGTGGATAGACACGAAGCAGAATCCATTATACGAGAGATACACAAGGGCTCTTTTGGGACTCACGCCAGTGGACATTCCATGGCTAAGAAAATCCTACGAGTAGGGTATTTCTGGATGACGATGCAAAGCGGTTGTTGTGTATATGCAAAGATGTGCCACAAATGTCAGGTTTACGCAGACAGGACACATGTTCCTCCCACTCCTTTGAATGTGATGACTTCACCATTGCCCTTTGCAATGTGGGGAATTGATATGATTGGACACATCGAGCCAAGCGCTTCAAATGGACATAGGTTTATTCTTGTTTCTATTGAATATTTCACCAAGTGGGTGGAAGCAGCTTCGTACAAGAACGTGACCAAGCAAGTTGTTACCCGCCTCATCAAAAGAGAAATCATATGCCGATATGGAATTTCTAACAAGATCATCACTGATAACAGTTCGAATCTCAACAACAAGATGATGAAGGAAATGTGTGAAGAATTCAAGATTGAGCACCATAATTCATCACCTTATCAACTGAAGATGAATGGGGCAGTCGAAGCTGCTAACAAGAACATAAAGAAGATCGTCCAGAAAATGGTTAGAACATATAAAGATTGGCATGAGATCTTTCCTCTTTCCATGCATGGCTATCGAACTACGGTGCATACTTCCACTGGGGCAACTCCGTTTTCACTAGTCTATGGTATGGATGCGGTACTCTCGGTCGAAGTGGAGATTCCTTCCTTAAGGGTTCTGATGGATACTAAACTTGCTGAAGTTGAATGGATTCAAACGAGACTCGACCAACTCAACTTCATCGAAGAAAAGTGCATAGCATCCATTTGTCATGGTCATTTATACCAACAACATCTCAAGAGAGCATTTGACAAGAAGATTCGGCCTCGAGAGTTCCACACAGGTGACCTGGTCTTAAGGAAGATTCTCCTAATCCACACTGATCCAAGAGGCAAGTGGACTCCCAACTATGAGGGACCGTACATCGTGAAGAAAGCTTTCTCAGGAGGTGCTCTAATCCCGACAAATATGGATGGGGAAGACGTTCCGTTTCCAGTCAATTCAGACTCAGTCAAAAATACTACGCATAAAAGGACCTGCTAAGTCGAAAACCTGAAAGGGCGGATTAGGCAAAAGTTAGGGCTAAAAAATAAAAATAATAATAACCCGCTAAGTTGAAAACCCGAAAGGGCGGCTTAGGCAAAAATGGGTGTCCCGATGGATTGAAAACCCGAAAGGGCGATCCAGGAAAAAATTAGGGACAAAAAAGCGAGAGACTGCAGTCTGAAGACTCTTCACGTACACCCTCCTAATATGGGAATGGATCAATTCAACTATTATCCTTTGGAAGCACGGCACTAGGATGACCCAGGATATGGGAACTATATTAATATCCGTTTTAACAGAAGTTTGAGATCTTCTTATTGCCATTTTACTCATTGTATTTTGTATTTTTCTTCGCAACTTCCTCATTTAGGAGTTGTTTCCATATACAAATGCCTATTCACAGGCCAAACTCATCAATAAAAATATGCCCTTCCACCAAAAAGTTTTTGTCCTTTTTACTTTATTCTCGTATGCGAATTGTGATTTAAATTCTTTGTTAAGCATTGCATTGAAAATAATAAGTCAATAATAATCACAAGCTAATATGTGAAACATTACTGTGATACGGTGGGAGAACTGACTATGGTTTTGCGTTCGTTTTCGCAAATGTTTCGGTTGAGCAAGAGTCGCCACCGACTTTTTATTTTATCCTAAGGAAAGGTTTAAAAAGCACAGCAAAAACCTTTGAGATTTTTCTTGGGTTCGGGGAGTAGATTATAGAAAGGGAAGGTATTAGCACCCTTTCTATCCATGGTTATCCATGGGCTCTTAGGTACTTGCTTAGATCAACTTGCCTTGGTTTTCATTTGTTTGAAATGGTGCTTGGTGTGTGGTTTTGAAAATGTTTTAAAAAGATGCCTTGTATAGGCTACCCTTGTAACAATTCTTTACTCGAATGTTTTACAAAAGGTGTTTTGTCTTTTGAAAAGATGTTTCAAGGTTTTTGAAAGTTTGTTTTGAAAGTGTTTGTGATTTGAAAATAGGCAAGTGTTTTCTTTGCAAATTGACAAGTACCTAAAAGTTATCTACCCTAAAGCTTTCTCAAAGATTCTTGTTATGTTTTAAACCTTTTGACAATTTTGTTCCACCATTGCATTTGGTGGACAATCTTGCATTAGGAGGTGAAAGGGACAGGCGCGGGTCATCGTTTAGACCATAATTGCAATAGTGCTAAGTTTCTTTGGGCAATTTCTTTTTGAAAGGGACTTGATCATTTTAGGCAACTTTTCGAAAGCGTCATCGAGGGACTATGATCATTTGAATTGTATTTGTTTTGCCCAAAGAGACCTAACATGCAATATGGCCCATTTATTTGAAGGCAACAAGTGGAATACCCTAGGGGTGCAAGTGTGATATGTGTTGTCCATATTTCATGCTTGTTTATCTTGAAATTAGGTCAAACTACCTTGTTCTTTTTATTTGCATACAAATCCTAACTCTAGCATGGTATGTTTAGAAAGCGTTAAAGTGCGAAATTTAAATTCCTACACTATTACAACACAATAATATGGGGAGGGGGATACAAATGTTCAAATGGAGGGATATTTAGACAAAGAAGTTAAATCTAGCTATTACATCAATTTGGAATATTTACAAGATAAATAATTGCATAATTAAATAGAAATGAAATAAATATGCAAGGTATAAAAAGAATTTTTTATATGTATGAAAAAGTATTATTTATGTCAAAAAATAAAATAAAAAGTATTATTTTTGGAGTATTTACCTATTTAGGGCAAAACCCTAATTTTAATCAAAAGGGTATTAATTATTTAATATATATATATAATATTTATTATTTATATACAAAAAATAAAATAAAGATGAAGTATATTTGTAAAAATGTATTTTTAGTGTTAAATATTAATAAAATAAAAATATGTATATTTTTGGTATTTTATCCTAAGTGTATTAATATATATATATATATATATATATATATATATATATATATATATATATATATATATATATATATATATATATATATATATATATATATATATATATATATATATATATATATATATATATATATATATATATATATATATATATATATATATATATATATCTTTATTATTTACTAAATAAATATCATATATATAAGATAATAATAATTAATATTTATGAAAAAAAAGTATGTTTTGTATAAAATATTTTAAGAAGATAAAACAAAATAAAAATGAAAATAAAGTGTGTTTACATTATTTTTCTCTATTTATTCTAAATATATATTATTTACTTATTTGTATATAAATATCAATATAATCAAATAAATGCCTAAAAAATATAAAAATGATGCAAAAAATATTTTTTATGTTTTTAATATGATAAGAAAAAATAAATGAGTCAGAATGAAAAAGGAAAAATCAAAAAATCATAAAAATACACAAAATGGGCTTGGGGGTATGAAAGCAAAAACAGGGTGTGAAAAGAAATAACAAACAGGCCCAACCCAGAAAGTTGTTGTCTTCAACCTCCAGACCAAACAAAATTCAAAAATACGCGCCCTTCTTCTCCAATCCCTAACTCCTGATTCTTTGATCTTTTGCCAAATCTTCCAACATGAAACCTGTAGAACTTGAAGCCACGATTCTAGACATATAAAGAAGTCAATCTAACTCTCAAATGAGAGAGAATTTCTTCTCTCCCAAATCCTGACCTAATTTTTATGCCATGTTCAGACTTAAAATTCTTGCAGCACACATAATATAAATGAAATCTAATTATATGGGCATGTTCAGGGCTATGATTGTGACATATTCTCTTCACAAACCTAAAGCTAACAATGCCTAATAAGAGAGATAGAACTTCATGAATATACCTGTGCAGTTGGAATCGTGCCTTGCAATGGAGGAACTTTCAGGACAAGATGATGACTTGTACAGCTTCCTTGAAGTGTAGTGATGCTATTCCAATACTTACTTTGCCTTGAGACACCTTGAATCGAGCTGTGGAACTTCAACTGCAAAATGAGAAAGTAAAAATGGTGGAACTTGTTAGAGGAATTACAGGTCGTGTTTCAGGTCTTGGTTAGCTTGCATTGATGCTAGGGAATGTGTGTGAACTGGTTTGGGTAAGAAAGCTTGAGAGGAATGAGAGATGGCACTCAAACTGCAGGCCTTGACCTGTTCTTGCAGTTTGAAGGTGATTCTGGGAATGGGAGTGTATGAGGGATGTTAGGGTCGTGTACTAGCTTAGTTGGGATGTCCTGAATGTGTTTCACAAGTTTGCTTAAGGGTTTGTTAGCTGATATCAAAGTTGTGTTGAACAATGCAATGTTACTTACACTTTAAGCAACAAATGCCCAAGTTGTGCTCTAGGCAGGTAGAGGCCCCCTAATGTGCTGTCTAATCTCTCCTTGATCAGAGTGTTTTGCTCATAATCTTGTGCCCATTAGATTTCATCTGTACTTGTGGATTTGTATTATGACATAAAGTGAATCTTTTGCAAAAATGGATATAATGCTTTTTCCAATTTGGGATTAATCCTTTAGGCAATGCTTGAACTCATGAAACAAGGCCTTAGCACAATGAACATGCATTAAATTATTGAGTGTTGGATGGTTTAAGGACCTGTAATCAAGGGGCATGCTGGTTTGAGAAGTTTGCACAAATTATGAACATGGAAAATAGCCAATTCAAAGGTGAGTTTTTGCCATATTGTGAAATTCGATTCTCTCAAGTTATGAGGTTGTTTGATGAGTTCTTGGACATTTTGGAAAGCTTGGAATGTGTACTACAATCCATCTTTGAAATGCAAATTTAAATTCCAAGTGGAAGTGTATGGAAAATGGCCTTGAAGTTGGGTAGAAAACCTTGTCAAAATAGGTTAAAATTTCACTAAGTTAAGAATGGTTTAGTACCCTTATTCAAAAAATTGTAACTTGAGATACAAGCTTCATTTTGGAAAACTTTGTGAATCAAAGTTGTAGATTATTCAAAAATCTACAACTTTCATGTTTTGACTTTTGTTTGAATCCGAATAGATCTTGGTGAGAAAGTGGGGCAAAGTTGGGAAAAAATTAGGGTTTTTCATAACTTAGAAAAATTCTAAGTTATGAAAAATTCTCATTTCTAACCCTAATTTACATTTTTTGATTTCTTGGTGAACAAGTTTCATGATTTGGCATGTTTTGATGAAAAATGAATCTTGACTCTTGATTTTGACCAAAATGTCAAAGTTTGACTTTTCAGTATACAGTCAAAATTGATCAATTGACTGGGAAATTCAACTGTCAATCTTGTGTACTTGGGATCTTTTGAGTTTGTTGAGCCTGTCAAGATAATTCCATGGGGTCCTTGAGTCCATATGTGAGCTTGGTTTGCTATTGGCTAGGTCAAACAGTAAAAAATTGCCCTTGTGCAGTCAAAACCCTAAAAATGACCATTTTGCCCTTTTAGTGATCTGATCACATTTCTTGTGGAATTGTGATCCAAACTTGATCAAATGGTCCATGTGAGTTCATAATGTTGATGTGGGTCAATTTTCATGAGATTTGACTGTCAATTGGCCACAGTTGACTTTTTCCCCAATACAGCTGATTTCTAGGTCAATTGTCCAATTGACTGGGCAAAACTTGGAATCAAGACTTGAAACTTGATGAGGATAAACTTGGGAGTCCAATATGAAGCAAGAAAGTAATCTCAGGCATTTTAGGTCAAAACATCTTTGTGCAAGCACAAACCCTAATTTGGGTCCACAGTGCAAGGAGAAGTCTTGAGCAGATGAAACCCTAACTGGATCTTGAGCTTCAAGGGCTTTGTGGTGAGAAGTCAATGAGAAATGGGAGGGAAAATTTTGGGGTACAACAGTTGCCCCTGTTCAATCTTCTTGAATCCGAAGAGTTAGATTGGCAAGTTTGCCTTTCGCGACTCGAGGGTAAAAGGAGATTGGACACTAGAGTGCCCTTAAATTTGCACTCGTCAAAGCAATGGATGCGGGAATGGGCTTAGAGATGCCATTTGGAGATGGGCTTAACGATGCCATCGGGAGGAGTGACAGAAACTTGTCGGGGATGGGCTTAAAGATGCCATCTGGAATGAGTATCAGGAAGGCGTCCATGCTTTGGACCATCTTCGAATTGGGGGTCCGAATAAGCAATAGATTGACATCCGTTGTTGGGAGGAATCCGTAAGCTGTTTTCAGAAGTCTTGAGAAGAATATGAACAAGCGATAGGTTAACATCCGTTACTGGAGAACCCGTGAACTGTTTTCAGAAGTCTTGAAGTTGAATCAGCAATAGAGCAACATCCGTTGTTGGGAAGCGTCCGTAAACTGTTTTCAAAAGTTGCATCTGAACAAGTGATAGATTAACATCCGTTGTTGGGAAGAATCCATAAACTGTTTTCAGAAGTCTTGAGAAGAATCTGAACAAGCGATAGGTTAACATCCGTTACTGGAGAACCCATGAACTGTTTTCAGAAGTCTTGAAGTTGAATAAGCAATAGAGCAGCATCCGTTGTTGGGAAGCGTCCGTAAACTGTTTTCAAAAGTTGCATCTGAACAAGTGATAGATTAACATTCGTTGTTGGGAAGAATCCATAGACTGTTTTCAGAAGTCTTGAGAAGAAACTGAACAAGCGATAAGTTAACATCCGTTACTTGGAGGACCCGTAAACTATTTTCAGGAATCTTGAAATTTGAGGAGGAACCGGTGTAGGGTTGCTTGATGATGAGTCCGTGTAAAACTGCATCTGAAACTGTTAAGGATAGCTTTTTATTCTTATCCTGAAAAGGACAAAATGTTAGCTAAACACAAAATTATGTTGCATGAAATGTATGATGCAATATATGTTATATCAATGTTTATGATATGAATGTAATGAATGCGCATGTAAGCTGATGAGCTGTCTTGCTGGGGATAGATGAATCCTGGATGGCTGAAGATAAAAGAATCTTGACTGCTGTCGGGAAGAATAATTCCTTGGCTGTTACTGGGGAATAAGGAGCTTGGGTTGTATACCAAACCTCTGGGGAATTCCTGATGACTTCTACTGGGGAGTTCCAAGTTAATAGACTCATGCTGGAGAGGTAAGACTGAGAATCTTCAGTTTGGTGGGAAGTATCTCTGGCGACTTCACTGGGGAACTCAAGATTTGCCCTCCTAAAACTCTGTGGGAGAAGGTTCATTAGCCTGGCTTCGCTGGGGATTCTGAAACTTAAACTCTGGGGGGAATTGAATTCCTGAGGACCCTCTGGCTGGGGGATTGTAAAGATAAGTTACGTTGGGGAATCTTGATGAACTCTGCTGGGGATAGGAAGAATTTTGGCGAGTGCGATCTTCTGTGGCAATAAGCTGAGGATAACCCAGTTATAAGCCCTTGTGAGGAATAACTTGAATAAAACTCGGGAGAGACGTTCGTACTCTGCAGGGGATAAGCTTCCAGAATTTACTGGGGATAAGCCTCAAGACTTGCTAGGGATATGGATTCCAAATCTCCGGGGGATTTCCTTTTGGAAGGGTGTCAAGATATCCAATTGTACCTTCAACTTATCAGTAATCCTCTTTCTTGGTTCGTAAGGAAATGATTATGTTCAAATGCATATGCCTATTTAACAAAACATTGGACGTTTCTCAAAATAAAACAAATAGTGCAAGAGAAAAGAAAAGGAAATGACACAAATTTCTGGGAAAAGTATTTGTATTGATTTTTATGAGTATATTTGTACAAAGGAGACAATCATCCTAGTGAGAGGATTCTGTCGTAAATATTTGAAAAATTTATACAAAATAAAGATGGCTATGTGAAATAATTCCATGGGATTCCATTCCGCTATAGCTTTCACAACTCTGAATCTCTGTCCCTTCAATGCTTCGTTTACCGATGACTGGATTGATCAGAAGCCTGGAACCGGTTGATGAAGAAATTGTCTTTGAAGTGATCCGACGAGACATAGTCATACGCTTTAATTCCCTAACTTTTGCCTGAATCTCCCTTTCGGGTTTTCGATCCACCGGGAAACCCCTTTTTGCCCAAGCCGCCCTTTCGGGTTTTCAACTTGCCGGGTGTACAGATTTTTTTTTGTTTTTATCCCTAATTTTTGCCTGAACCGCCCTTTCGGGTTTTCGATCCACCGGGATGCCCATTTTTGCCCAAGCCGCCCTTTCGGGTTTTCGACTTGTCGGGTTATTTATGCGTAGTATCTTTTGACTATGTCTGTGTTCGCAGGGTGCGGCAAATCGTCGCCGTCCATGGTGGTCAGAATCATTGCACCACCCGAAAATATGCTCTTGATCACAAATGGTCCCTCATATGTAGGAGTCCATTTGCCCCTGGGATCACTTTGCGGCAAGATAATCCGCTTGACTACGAGATCTCCGACTTGATACACTTGACGTCTGACTTTCTTATTGAAGGCCTTGATCATCCGCTTTTGATACGTCTGACCATGGCATATAGCAGCAAGTCGCTTTTCGTCGATCAGATTGAGTTGGTCAAGTCGGGTCTGCATCCAATCATCTTCATTCAAACCTGCATCCTGCATAACCCTTAGAGAAGGAATCTGGACTTCCATAGGCAAGACAGCTTCCATGCCATATACCAACGAAAATGGGGTTGCCCCGGTTGAAGTACGTACCGTCGTACGGTATCCATGCAGAGCAAACGGTAACATCTCATGCCAGTCTTTGTAAGTGACTGTCATTTTCTGAATGATCTTCTTAATGTTTTTGTTCGCAGCTTCAACAACACCGTTCATCTTCGGCCGATAGGGAGATGAATTGTGATGATAAATCTTGAATTGTTCGCATAGAGCGGTGATCACCGTGTTATTCAGATTCATACCATTGTCTGTGATGATCCTGTCTGGAACACCATACCGGCATATGAGATTTTGCTTGATGAAGCGGGCAACCACATTTTTAGTAACAGAGGCGAAGGAAGCTGCTTCGACCCATTTGGTGAAATAGTCAATGGCAACCAGGATGAAGCGATGTCCATTGGAAGCCGTGGGCTTGATCTCTCCAATCATGTCAATGCCCCACATTGCAAATGGCCAAGGGGCAGTCAGAACATTGAGAGGAACCGGAGGAATATGAACTTTGTCAGCGTAGACTTGGCATTTGTGGCAAGTACGGGAATGTTGATGGCAGTCAGCTTCCATGGTAGACCAGTAATAGCCTGCCCTTAGGATCTTCTTAGCCATTGTATGCCCGCTTAAGTGAGTGCCAAATGTACCGCTATGTATATCAGTCATGATCAACTCTGCTTCAGCTTTGTCTACGCATCGGAGTAACACGCAATCATGGCTTCGTTTGTAAAGGATGCCGTTGCTCAGGAAGAACTTGGCAGCAAATTTCCTTAAGAACTTCTTGTCATTTACGGAAGCTCCTTCGGGATAATCTCTAGTCTCGAGATACCTTCTGATTTCATGGAACCAAGGTTGTTCCACTACTTCTTCGGTATTAATCTCATGATAATACGCAGGTTCATCCATTCGCTCAATGGTGATTTGGGGAGCCTCGTTATCCCAGTTGAGTTTAAACATGGAAGACATTGTGGCTAGAGCATCTGCTAGCTGATTCTCTTCTCGCGGGAAATGCTCGAAAGTAATTTGCTCGAAATGAGGCAACAATGTCAGGACATGTTCTTTGTATGGGATAAGATTAGGATGCTTGGTATCCCACTCTCCTTTGATTTGACTGATAACCAAAGCCGAGTCCCCAAATACGATCAAAGATTTGATCCCCAAGTCTATAGCAGCCTTGAGACCAAAGATGCAAGCTTCGTATTCAGCCATGTTGTTTGTGCAGCTGAAGCAAAGTCGGGCCGTGAAAGGTGTGTGACAACCTTCCGGGGAGATGAGTACCGCACCGATACCGTTTCCAAGTGCATTTGAAGCACCATCAAAGTACAGGGTCCACCGGGATCCCTTTTCGGGTCCGTCATACGGTCCGCTACCTTCAATGTTGTCCAAATTCATGATGTCCTCGTCTGGGAAATCAAATCTCATGGGTTGATAATCTTCGATAGCTTGATGAGCCAGATGGTCAGCTAGTACACTCCCTTTTATAGCTTTTTGGGTGGTGTACTGGATGTCATACTCGGTTAAGATCATTTTCCATCTGGCTATCCTTCCAGATAAAGCGGGCTTCTCGAAGATATACTTGATAGGGTCCATTTTGGAAATCAACAAAGTAGTATGAGTCAACATATACTGTCTTAGTCGGCGAGCAGCCCATACCAAAGCGCAGCAAGTTTTCTCGAGCAGTGAGTAGCGAGTCTCACAGTCGGTAAACTTTTTGCTAAGGTAACAAATAGCATGCTCTTTTCGACCAGACTCGTCATGCTGGCCCAAAACACACCCCATTGAGTTATCCAAGACGGTTAAATACATGATCAATGGTCTTCCTTCGACGGGTGGCATCAGAATAGGAGGTTCTAGCAAATACTCCTTGATTCTATCAAAAGCAGCTTGGCAATCGTCGTTCCATTCGACTACCTGATCTTTCTTTAAGAGTTTGAAAATTGGCTCGCAGGTAGAAGTCAGATGAGAGATGAATCTGGCAATATAGTTCAAGCGCCCCAAGAATCCTCTAACCTCCTTTTCAGTACGGGGAGCAGGCATCTCTTGTATTTCTTTTACTTTTTCCGGATCGACTTCAATGCCTTTGTTGCTTACAATGAATCCCAGGAGTTTACCATACCTAACTCCAAAAGTGCATTTACTTGGATTCAACCCGAGCTTGTATTCTTTTAACCTGGCAAACAGCTTCTCCAGATGTTCAAGGTGCTCTTCCTCTGTTTGTGACCGAGCTATCATATCGTCTACGTAAACTTCAATCTCATGATGTATCATATCATGAAATAAAGCTACCATGGCGCGTTGATAAGTTGCCCCTGCGTTCTTCAGCCCGAACGGCATCACCTTGTAACAGAAAGTGCCCCATTGCGTGACAAAAGTTGTTTTCTCCATATCCTCAGGGGCCATTTTGATTTGATTGTAGCCCGAGAATCCGTCCATGAAGGAAAACACTTTATGCTGAGCTGTATTGTCGATCAAAATGTCAATGTGAGGTAGCGGAAAATCATCTTTGGGGCTGGCCCTATTCAAATCCCGGTAGTCCACACACATCCTGACTTTGTCATCTTTCTTAGGTACTGGCACGATGTTAGCGACCCATTGAGGATAGGACGTAACAGCCAGAAAGCCAGCATCGAATTGCTTCATTACTTCTGCTTTGATCTTTTCAGACATGTCAGGCCTCATTCGGCGGACCTTTTGCTTGATCGGTGGACAATCCTCTCTTGTGGGGAGACGGTGGACCACGATGTCTGTGTCTAAACCCGGCATGTCTTCATAAGACCAAGAAAAGATTTCAACATGCTCATTCAACAACTGTACCAGGCGCTCCTTGACTTTTGGTTCCAGATTGGCACCCACTTGTACCTCCTTCCGGTCTTCCTCGGTTCCCAAGTTGACAATTTCCAATGACTCTTCGTGCGGTAGGATGGCCCTTTCCTCTTGTTTCAGAAGTCTGGCTAGTTCCCCGGGTACTTCACAACCTTCGTCATCTTCATACTCGGCTAGATTGACCAGATCTCCAGAGTTATTGAAAGATATAGCAGAATCATCACCCATGGAATCCGGAGTGGATGGGTACCTGCATTGGTGAGTGTGGGTGTGTGTAAGGGATAGCCATCCTTAAACAAAAAATGCAAAAGGAAAGAAAATGAACACAAGCAGTTTATCAAATGAAAAACGTCCAATGAATCATTAAACATGGCATATGGATATGAAAAATAATCAAAACCCTTACAAATGAACCTACATGCTCCGGGCAAGGCATGAGGCGAAAAGATAGTGTACGGATTGTTTGAAAGTAAATATTACAGACCAAATAAGAAATGTTTAACAGATAAATTACTGATGAATAAAAGTGATGGGGACAAAGTCTTTTGCCTCCCAGTTGCTCAATCCTCCTTTGACAGTTGGGTAAATCCACTCTTCAATGTTGCTCTCCTTGTCTTCATCCTCCAAAGCGTTGATTCCGTAGGGAGAAATTTTGACTGGCGCCCTTTCAATCTTCGCACGGTGCATAGCTTTCTGGCCAGCGGCTGTGAATCCTAATCCAAATTTGTCTGTCTTATGTGGAATATCAGGTAACTGCCCCCATGCTGAATTCTTCCCTTCTTTTATTGCGGCCCTTGCGTCCTCCAGAGATGCCATCCTGGTCATCTGCCTCGGTGTCTCAGCTGCCAACTTTGCTATTTCAGGAAGGACTTCTTCGAAATGTTGAAACGGTGTCTCAATGAACTCTCCTTTTACCTCCACGTACCGGAAAGAATTCAAGTGGCTAATCATGTACTCTTCTTCACCATGGACAGTAATGATCTTTCCCTTGACAGGATACTTCAACATCTGATGTAAGGAGGAGGTGACTGCCCCAGCATGGTGTATCCAAGGCCTACCCAGCAAGCAAGAGTATGACGGGCGGATGTCCATCACATAGAAAGTAGATTTAAACACCTCAGTGCCTATTTTGATGAGAATTTCAACCTCTCCATGGACCATTCTCTTCGAACCATCGAAAGCTCTGACAAAAATATCACTCGGCTTCAACTCCAACCCTTCACAATCTAGTCGGTCCAAGGCCTTCTTAGGCAAAACATTCAGCGATGAACCGGTGTCGACCAAGACGTGTGCGAGAGTGGTTCCTCGACACTCGACGGAAATGTGTAAAGCATCATTGTGGTTTCTACCTTTAGGAGTTAGGTCGGCATCAGAAAAACCTAATCCATTGTCCGCAGTCAGGCTAGCCACGCAATTTTGAAATTGATCCGCAGAGGTCTCCTGGGGCACATGGGCTGCCTTCAGGAATTTTATCAGAGCTTTAGCGTGCGCTTCCGAGTAAAGTAGTAGTGCCAGCATGGAAATCTTGGAGGGGGTTTGCCCCAGCTGTTCTACCACATCGTAATCACTCCTTTTGATTATCCTCAAGATCTCATCCATTTCCTTCTTGGAGGTTTCAGGGATGGCCAAGGGTTGAGCCCTCGTCCTGACGAGCTCATCTTGGATTCCCTTACCTTTGTCAGCAGCGGTAGGAGAGACAGTACTAGGAACAACAACGTCTTCAATTAGAGGAGTTCTAGCAGAGAGTTTTATTGGTGCAGGGATGACCTTGTCATCTGACGAGGGTCCAAAGATTGCTCTTGGAGGGGCAATCTCTGGAGAAAATATTCTCCCGCTCCTGGTGATTTTGCTAGTGCCCGCAATGTTACTAATGCTGGCTTTTTCATCATCCGAACTTTCTTCAATTATTTCGATTTGTTTGATACCATGGTAGTAGACGTCACCGCCATAGTTCCAAGGTATCGATTTCTCAGAAACATAGGGGACAGGCCCTGGCATTGTTATCTTCAAAGGAATAGATTTCGTAGCTGGTGTAATCTTAACAGGCTTTTTGACGGCCTTGGAAAGATTGGCGTGAATGGTTATGATTGAGACATCTTCAGTATGAACTGGAACAACGAAAACTTTTTCAAACAAAATTTGTCGACTATCCATAAGGCCTTGGATGCCTTTCTTCAATAACGGACAATCAAACGACAGAGAGTAACAACAATAGCAGTCTTCCTTACATCCCGGGAAGATCCCGGCCCTTAACAAATTCAACTTAATGGTTAATAAAGGAGTTATCAGATCATTGACATCAACAACATACAAATCTTCTTCAATGGCATTGACATTTCGGCCGTGTTTCGGCATGGGTGCAAATATCACATTAGGCTTCTCCGGAGCATCAAACTCCACCTCCTTCGCCTCTATCAGGTCTTGGATTTTATGCTTGAGTGCCCAACAATCATTGGTGTCGTGTCCAACACTGTCTGAATGGTAGGCACATTTAGCATTGGTATGATAATGCGGAGAGGACGTATTCACATTCTTTGGCGCCTCCTTGATGGTGGCAAGATTCAACTTCAACAGATGGGGAAGCACTTGCGCTGGAGTCATATTAATGCGGGTGAACTGCCGTTGTGGCTGTTCCACCCGTTGTTGATTTGGTCTGGACTGGTTATAATGAGGCTGCTCACTTGGAGTGTTTTGAATCATTACGGCCCCCACAGTTGGCCGACGCTCCGTCTTCCCTGCTCTTCTATGAGAATATACCATAGCTGTCTCCTTCTTAAAAGGCTTCTTCTCAACACTTGCAGCAACACCCTTCTGAATCTTTCCTGACTTGATGCCAGCTTCTATTCTTTCGCCTGTTAAGATCAAATCGGTAAACCCCGCGGAAGAGTTACCAATTAGATGATTGAAAAATGGTCCAGATAGGGTCCCTAGAAACATATCAACGAGTTCACGGTCGGTTAAAGGAGGCTGCACCCTGCCATCCAAATCCCTCCATTTTTGTGCGTATTCTTTGAATCCTTCACCGGTTCCTAACGACATACCCTGAAGTTGGGTACGAGTAGGAGCAAGGTCAGAATTATACTGGTATTGTTTGTAGAAAGCGGTGGCCAAATCTTCCCAATTTCTGACACTGGTTCCTTCTAGCTGATAAAACCACTCCAACTGAGCTCCCGAAAGGCTGTCTTGAAAGAAATGAATCCAGAGGTTTTTGTCTGCCGTATACGGTTGAATCTTTCTCACGTAGGACCTGAGATGCATTTTGGGACAGGACAACCCATCATACCTCACAAACACTGACACTTTGAATTTTGGGGGAATCACAATCCCGGCAACCAAACCCAAGTCTTCAAAATCCAAACCCGGTACTCTTTGTAATTCCATGGCGGCCAACCTGTCTTCTAAACCCTTGTATTTATCATCAGCTGGAGGGTATTGTTGGTCAGAATAATCTTCATCCTCTTCGACCTCCTCTTCATCCGCATCAAACTCGGAAGGTACCGCAACTCCACCTCCTTTGCTGGTTCCTTCATCAGAAATAGGAGGAAATTCAAGCACTCTCCGAGCTTCTCCGTCAAATCTTCTACCCAAAGTAGCCACCCCGAGTCTCTTTTTCTTCTTCTTTACTGGGTCTTTGTTCCCCAATTGAGTTTTGATATCCTCCCGACCCTTAGCCAAGGTCATCAGGAGTTGCTGGAACTGTGCATTTTGAGCTTGTAGGTCTTTGACTGTTTGCTCGAGATCCATCCTACTGAAATAAACAGCAGATAGATAAGGAAACCTGGAGTGAGACCTGCTTATGCACATGATGAATGGTATGCTTATGTATGCAATGCATTCAAGGATTTAGGACATTCAAAATTGTTTCAGACAAAGAAGAACGCACGTCACATTAATAAGAAGAAATTTGTTAGTACATAAATGCCCTATGGGCCAAATATTACAAGAACAACTTCTCAAGGTAAAAAGACGTTGCGCATCCTCTTTGGCGCAATGTAGGTGTTGAGGGCCTCTTGCTCATGGAGTCAGCGGGTAAGCTCTAGAACCTTCTTCTCACTGGCGTAGAAGCTAGCTTCAAAAGTATTTCGTTCCTCCTTGAGCTGAATCCAACTTTTCTGCATTTCCTCCCACGATGTAGGCATGTCTGGATGTAGGATGGTGTAGGGAACCTCTCCTTCATTGACGGGCTCTTTAATCACTGGGAGTACATGAGGATAAGGCATCATCAGACTTTGGGCTCGGGCTCGTACCCACTTGAGATAAGGCTCAAGAGGGATGGAGTTCTTGTGTCCCAGAGTCTTGCTATCAACCTTGTTGAGTTTTCCCCAAGCTCTGATGAATCTTTGGCGAAGTCCTTGCGCATCGTTGTCGAAGTCAAAAACTAGGTCAGGAATCAACATGTCATGAGGGCCATCCCTCCGTGCATATCCAAATTTCCTTAAAGCTAGGCAAGGGTTGTAGGTGATACCTCCCCTGATTCCAAGTAAAGGAACATTAGGAAATTCTCCGCAACGATCGATAATAATGACATTTTCTCTGGACCGAGAACACCAATGCACATCAGAATGAGTAAGAGTCATCAACCGTTGGGACCACCTTGAACCTTGGTCATTCTTCAAGATAGATTGTGGAAGGTGCGAAATAAACCACCTTGCAAGGAGAGGAGTACAGCACATGAGAACACCCCTCTTTCTCATTGTTCGTGTGTAAAACGAGTGAAGGATGTCCCCAAGCAATGTTGGTATTGGATTTCTGGACAAGAAGATTTTGACGGCGTTGACATCTACCAATTGGTCAGGATTTGGGAACAAGACTAACCCATAGATAAGGAGTGCCACAATCTCTTCAAAGGCTTGTAGGTCCAATGAATTCCAACATTCTTGTGCCTTCTCAAACAAGAATTTTGCTAAGAACCCTTTGACGCCGCTTCTGGTTTCCCAATTCCCCTTGATGTCGGATGGTTGTAGATGTAATGCTCGAGCAACATCTTCCGACTTTGGTTCCTTTTCCGTACCGTTGAAGGGTAGTTGATTAAGGATAGGAATTCTCAGGAGTTGAGAAAACTCCTCCAAAGTGGGCACCAACTGGTAATCAGGGAAAGTGAAACAGTGGTGAAGAGGGTCAAAGAACTGGAATAGCACTTTCATCATGTCTTCTTCAATGTGGGTGTTGACTAGGCTGAGCAGTCTACCATGTCTTTCACTGAAGGATGAGTTTTCCGGAATTCTTGAGGTGAGCTCCTTGAGTTGAGGAGAGATTCTCACAAGGTTGACTTGGATGGTATTTCTGCGAGGAATTTCCATGACCTACAAAACAGGAACAAAGATGAAGATCCAAACCCTTGAAATGGTTAGTGAATGCATGATGATGTTTATGATGTTTATGACGTATGCACAAAACATATGTACAAGCAATTCACACCAAACCCTAGTTTCAGGCTTGCATGGGGTTTCATAGGTAAGTACCCTCTTGAGTGTAGTTGGCTTAAAAACCTGTCCTATAAATAGTAACCGGGTTCTAAGGAGCTCAATATCACGGGATTGTTTTCATTGTTCATTGCTTTGGTTTAGCCACTTAACTAGCGACCAAAATATTCCAAGAAAATAACCCTCAATGAGTGTAGTATCGAGTATCTACCAACTTCGGACTGCACCAAAGCCGGTCATCTCACTACCCCTAATAAAAGGCCAAGATGGTCAAGTATGGTTCTAGGTCATTAGTGCTTAGTGACATTACTCAGCGGCCCCGTACTCTCCTTGATTGAACTCAAGGGTTACCGGTACTCACAAATATGTCACACTAATATAGCTATTGCTTCGACCGTGTCGGTATACCCTGCACAGTTTCCACAACGTATTGCTATCTATGAATGTTTCCAAAAATCCGGGTGTAGGATTGCAAACCCAAACAATAGAGCCAAGATATAAAGCAAACAATTCAAACAATTTAGTCATGCAAGAGGGTGATCTAAGCCCTAAGGTTACTCCACTTTTAAAATTTTCCCCAGCAGAGTCGCCAGTTCTGTGATACGGTGGGAGAACTGACTATGGTTTTGCGTTCGTTTTCGCAAATGTTTCGGTTGAGCAAGAGTCGCCACCGACTTTTTATTTTATCCTAAGGAAAGGTTTAAAAAGCACAGCAAAAACCTTTGAGATTTTTCTTGGGTTCGGGGAGTAGATTATAGAAAGGGAAGGTATTAGCACCCTTTCTATCCATGGTTATCCATGGGCTCTTAGGTACTTGCTTAGATCAACTTGCCTTGGTTTTCATTTGTTTGAAATGGTGCTTGGTGTGTGGTTTTGAAAATGTTTTAAAAAGATGCCTTGTATAGGCTACCCTTGTAATAATTCTTTACTCGAATGTTTTACAAAAGGTGTTTTGTCTTTTGAAAAGATGTTTCAAGGTTTTTGAAAGTTTGTTTTGAAAGTGTTTGTGATTTGAAAATAGGCAAGTGTTTTCTTTGCAAATTGACAAGTACCTAAAAGTTATCTACCCTAAAGCTTTCTCAAAGATTCTTGTTATGTTTTAAACCTTTTGACAATTTTGTTCCACCATTGCATTTGGTGGACAATCTTGCATTAGGAGGTGAAAGGGACAGGCGCGGGTCATCGTTTAGACCATAATTGCAATAGTGCTAAGTTTCTTTGGGCAATTTCTTTTTGAAAGGGACTTGATCATTTTAGGCAACTTTTCGAAAGCATCATCGAGGGACTATGATCATTTGAATTGTATTTGTTTTGCCCAAAGAGACCTAACATGCAATATGGCCCATTTATTTGAAGGCAACAAGTGGAATACCCTAGGGGTGCAAGTGTGATATGTGTTGTCCATATTTCATGCTTGTTTATCTTGAAATTAGGTCAAACTACCTTGTTCTTTTTATTTGCATACAAATCCTAACTCTAGCATGGTATGTTTAGAAAGCGTTAAAGTGCGAAATTTAAATTCCTACACTATTACAACACAATAATATGGGGAGGGGGATACAAATGTTCAAATGGAGGGATATTTAGACAAAGAAGTTAAATCTAGCTATTACATCAATTTGGAATATTTACAAGATAAATAATTGCATAATTAAATAGAAATGAAATAAATATGCAAGGTATAAAAAGAATTTTTTATATGTATGAAAAAGTATTATTTATGTCAAAAAATAAAATAAAAAATATTATTTTTGGAGTATTTACCTATTTAGGGCAAAACCCTAATTTTAATCAAAAGGGTATTAATTATTTAATATATATATAATATTTACTATTTATATACAAAAAATAAAATAAAGATGAAGTATATTTGTAAAAATGTATTTTTAGTGTTAAATATTAATAAAATAAAAATATGTATATTTTTGGTATTTTATCCTAAGTGTATTAATATATATATATATATATATATATATATATATATATATATATATATATATATATATATATCTTTATTATTTACTAAATAAATATCATATATATAAGATAATAATAATTAATATTTATGAAAAAAAAGTATGTTTTGTATAAAATATTTTAAGAAGATAAAACAAAATAAAAATGAAAATAAAGTGTGTTTACATTATTTTTCTCTATTTATTCTAAATATATATTATTTACTTATTTGTATATAAATATCAATATAATCAAATAAATGCCTAAAAAATATAAAAATGATGCAAAAAATATTTTTTATGTTTTTAATATGATAAGAAAAAATAAATGAGTCAGAATGAAAAAGGAAAAATCAAAAAATCATAAAAATACACAAAATGGGCTTGGGGGGTATGAAAGCAAAAACAGGGTGTGAAAAGAAATAACAAACAGGCCCAGCCCAGAAAGTTGTTGTCTTCAACCTCCAGACCAAACAAAATTCAAAAATACGCGCCCTTCTTCTCCAATCCCTAACTCCTAATTCTTTGATCTTTTGCCAAATCTTCCAACATGAAACCTGTAGAACTTGAAGCCACGATTCTAGACATATAAAGAAGTCAATCTAACTCTCAGAAATGAGAGAGAATTTCTTCTCTCCCAAATCCTGACCTAATTTTTATGCCATGTTCAGACTTAAAATTCTTGCAGCACACATAATATAAATGAAATCTAATTATATGGGCATGTTCAGGGCTATGATTGTGACATATTCTCTTCACAAACCTAAAGCTAACAATGCCTAATAAGAGAGATAGAACTTCATGAATATACCTGTGCAGTTGGAATCGTGCCTTGCAATGGAGGAACTTTCAGGACAAGATGATGACTTGTACAGCTTCCTTGAAGTGTAGTGATGTTATTCCAATACTTACTTTGCCTTGAGACACCTTGAATCGAGCTGTGGAACTTCAACTGCAAAATGAGAAAGTGAAAATGGTGGAACTTGTTAGAGGAATTACAGATCGTGTTTCAGGTCTTGGTTAGCTTGCATTGATGCTAGGGAATGTGTTTGATAAGCTTTGGTCAAGAAATCATGCAAGGAATGAGAGATGGTGTTCAATCTGCAGGCCTTGCCCTGTTTATGCAGTTTGAGAGTGATTCTGGGAATGGGAGTGTTTGGGAGGCCAAGGGCTCGTGTTCTAGCTTGGGTTGGATGATTAGAAGGTGTCTACAATGTTTTCTTCTGTCCTCTAATGCTGAGAGAGAAGTTGTGTTGAACAATGCAATGTTTCTTAGCACTTAAGCAAAAAAGGTCAAGTTGGTGTTTAGGCAGCTAGAGGCCCCCTAATGTGCTGTATAATCTCTCCTTGATCAGAGTGTTTTGCTCATAATCTTGTGCCAATTAGATTTCATCTGTACTTGTGGATTTGTATTATGACATAAAGTGAATCTTTTGCAAAAATGGATATAATGCTTTTTCCAATTTGGGATTAATACTTTAGGCAATGCTTGAACTCATGAAACAAGGCCTTAGCACAATGAACATGCATTAAATTATTGAGTGTTGGATGGTTTAAGGACCTGTAATCAAGGGGCATGCTGGTTTGAGAAGTTTGCACAAATTATGAACATGGGAAATAGCCAATTCAAAAGTGAGTTTTTGTCATATTGTGAAATTCGATTCTCTCAAGTTATGAGGTTGTTTGATGAGTTCTTGGACATTTTGGAAAGCTTGGAATGTGTAATACAATCCATCTTTGAAATGAAAATTGAAATTCCAAGTGGAAGTGTATGGAAAATGGCCTTGAAGTTGGATAGAAAACCTTGTCAAAATAGGTTAAAATTTCACTAAGTTAAGAATGGTTTAGTGCCCTTATTCAAAAAATTGTAACTTGAGATACAAGCCTCATTTGGGAAAACTTTGTGAATCAAAGTTGTAGATTATGCAACAAGCTACAACTTTCATGTTTTGACTTTTGTTTGAATCCAAATGAATCTTGGTGAGAAAGTAGGGCAAAGTTGGGGAAAAATTAGGGTTTTTCATAACTTAGAAAAATTCTAAGTTATGAAAAATTTTCATTTCTAACCCTAATTTGCATTTTTTGATTTCCTGATGAACAAGTTTCATGATTTGGCATGTTTTGATGAAAAATGAATCTTGACTCTTGATTTTGACCAAAAAGTCAAAGTTTGACTTTTCAGTATGCAGTCAAAATTGATCAATTGACTGGGAAATTCAACTGTCAATCTTGTGTACTTGGGATCTATTGAACTTGTTGAGCATGTCAAGACAATTCCATGGGGTCCTTGAGTCCATATGTGAGCTTGGTTTGCCATTGGCTAGGTCAAACAGTCAAAAATTGCCTTTGTGCAGTCAAAACCCTAAAAATGACCATTTTGCCCTTTTAGTGATCTGATCAAATTTCTTGTGGAATTGTGATCCAAACTTGATCAAATGGTCCATGGGAGTTCATAATGTTGATGTGGGTCAATTTTCATGAGGTTTAACTGTCAATTGGCCTCAGTTGACTTTTTCCCCAATACAGCTGATTTCTAGGTTAACTGTCCAATTGACTGGGCAAAACTTGGGATCAAGACTTGAAACTTGATATGGATAAACTTGGGAGTCCAATATGAAGCAAGAAAGTCATCTCAGGAATTTTAGGTCAAAACATCTTTGTGCAAGCACAAACCCTAATTTGGGTCCACAGTGCAAGGAGAAGTCTTGAGCAGATGAAACCCTAACTGGATCTTGAGCTTCAAGGGCTTTGTGGTGAGAAGTCAATGAGAAATGGGAGGGCAAATTTTGGGGTACAACAATTACATTACAAGGATATGAAGACATCCCAAGGGAATGCCGCAATGTTCAAGTTTTTGTTTTTTTGTACAGGTAGCAAGTCATAATGGTCATCTTGACAAAGCTTTCATCCTCGTCGCCTCCTTATAGTCGATCGAGCGCCCGATTCTCTAACACCGAGAAACTTGGGCCTTTTGATAAGATCCACGTCTCTTTTTATTTATTCACAAGAAGTCCAACATATAAAGAAAGTCATATCAAGCTACTTCTCCTCAGCAAGATTTAATCCCCAGTACACTCGACAAGGCTAACTCTTTCTCTCAGATTTCAAGCACCAGTCCATATTGGTATCTCAAGATGACGAGCAACGAATCCCAATGAGCTTATCATTTGGCACTTTGCATACAATAATCATCACTGCATATTGCATTTCATCCTCAAACGCATAGCATATCCATGGATCATCATGCCACACTTCAAATACATATGAAGCATGAGTCAGATTTGGTAGCTTGCTCTAAAGCCCTAAATCAATCCCAAATCAACAAAACATCCACAAAAATACCATCCTCATAATTTCCAGTCAACATCTGTTATTACACTACCGACTAAAATAAACCATGGTGTCAGTATATTGTACTCCCCAATTCTCAATACTCTCGTTATCTTTTTAGGGTCGTAGGTCATCCATAGACTTTACCCTCTCCTCATCTTGTTTTTAGGGTCGTAGATCATCCGTAGATCTTACCATCGCGCTATCTTTGCTAAGGTCGTAGGTCGTCCATAGATCTTACCTTCACTTTATCTCTTTTAGGGTCATAGGTCATCCGTAGACTTTACCCTCTCCTAATCTTTTCTAAAGTCGTAGGTCGTCCATAGATCTTACCTTCACTTTATCTCTCTTAGGGTCGTAAGTGGTTCGTAGACATTACCCTCTCCTCATCTTGTTTTTAGGGTCACAGATCGTCCGTAGATCTTACCATCATGCTATCTTTTCTAAGGTCGTAGGTCCTCCATAGATCTTACCATCACTTTATCTCTCTTAGGGTCGTAGGTCGTCTGTATACTTTGCCCTCTCCTCATCTTTTTTTAGGGTCGTAGGTCGCTCGTAGGTTTTACCCTCATGTTATCTTTTGCTATGGTCGTAGGTCGCTCGTAGGTCTTACCCTCATGTTGTCTTTTGATAGGGTCGTAGGTCGCTCATAGGTCTTACCCTCACGTGGTCTTTTTCTAGGGTCGTAGGTCGCTTATAGGTATTACCCTCACGTTATCTTTTCCTAGGATTGTAGGTCGCTCGTAGGTCTTACCCTCGCATTATCTTTTCTAGGGTCGTAGGTCGCTCGCGGGTCTTACCCTCATGTTATCTTTCTTGGGTCATAGATCATACGTCGATCTTTACCCATTGTCTTTACCTTTCTATTTGGGTCGTGAATCTCACACGATAGATTCTCTGCTGTCGTCAAATTCTACCCGTCATCTTTAAATTATTATTTTGTCAGTGATTCTACCTTCAGTCATCACGACATCGTCAACCATATCCTTTCGGTCACTTTACCGCCCAATCCCTTGAGAACCTTGTATTGGCACCGTTACCCCAGTACGAGCTACCATTATTCAACAATGTTCATCCATCATAACCAGTCCACCAGAAGACCAATTTGTCTTTCCCCAGCAGACACTCGCACCATATCTCCAGGGCAAATTTCATGTCCTGGTATTTAATCATCTTCCACCTTGAACTTTCAAAAGGTTGACGCCAATCTTACCTTCAGGTTTAAGACGATTAAATAGGGGCAGTTGTTGTACCCCAAATTTGCCCTACCTCTTTTTACTTTTGTTCGGCTTTGAACTTTGCATCCCATTTTCACCATTTTTACTAAGTCATTTACATATCCTGCATCTCATGGAATCAGGCGCCTTGGATTAAGGTATTAGGGTTGTGCCCTCTTTATGTCTAATTTTGTTTTGAAGTTCTCTTATTAGGTAAATGGGAAATTCATCTGGTTCTCGGTTAGTGGATCGTGGGGGTGGATTCTTGAGGTATCATGGATTGCTTTCTTATCAAGTTACAAGGATGTTTCTCGCTTGAATCCATTAGAGATGGGATTAGGGTTTATTCCCCTATTTGTTAGTCAAGATGCTAGGGTTTTGGATCCCTGATTTTTGTGAACTGTTTCTTTCACTTGCCTCAAGGATAACTCGAAGTCAAGTATATTTGGTTAGGGGTTTCATGTCTAATATCTCCTCGCACTTCAAGTTTTCTTTTTAAAGATCTCTAAGTCATTGAGTCAGGAGTTTGAAGTTTAAATTGATGAATATGGAATCCGGATGTAAGAAATAAGGTTAGAGGCTTATGACGATCAAGGCGTGTTTTTGTTGCTTAAGTTACAAATTGCTTGCGATTTGGATATCAAAGTTAAAGTTCTTGTCAAGAGTGCAAGTTTGGTTTGGACGTTTTATGAAGGTTGGGAATTGAAAGAGAAAGTGCATGGTTACTTGATATACAAGTTACTAAAGTCATGTTTGATTTCTTAAATTCCCAATTACAAAGTGAAGAGTGTTATTTAAACCATTCAATTAGGAATTTCCATTTTTCAATCAAGATTCAAGAGTTGTTTGGTTTCCGTACAACGAATTCATCATTCAAAAAATATATCATTCAAGTTTTGTGTTCATTACATTTTTGGGACAAGTTACGAAGCATGTTACAAATGTTGAAATACAAGCTACAAATATTGTTTTGTTTACAAAGAAAGAAATAATGTTTGTTTCTTCAAGTCTTCTTTGCTTCACCTTAAAGCAACTCATCTACTCCTTGCTAGCCATGATCTTCTCTTCGTCTTTTAACCTTGCCTCGCTTGCCATCCACTCCTCGTGCTCATGAAACAAAAAAAAGGAAAAATTAGCAAACAATCAACATGTGAAAAATTCAAGAAAGAATTATTTGTTAAACAAGAAAGCTCATCATTAGGATTTGCATTTGGAATCAGAAATAAAAGGTTTTATTTTTAATCATGGACTATCTCCTACTTTTGCAAATCACAAAAAGTTTGATCTTTTTTGTTCACAAAAGGAAAAAAAAATTAGTATGTTTTCCTACTGCAAAAGCAAAGTTAAAACTGCCAAGTACAAAATTAGCATAAAGCATCACAAAAACAAGGTAGCATAGGCAAAATATAAGATACAGCAAAGCACCAAGGCAGTAGTAGGCCAACAAGGCAGCCTAAACAAAACCAACAAACTGCCTAAGGCAGCAAAACAAACAAAACAGCAGCCTAAACAACAACAAATAACAAGGCATCAACAAGTCAAACTACAAACACATACAAAACTGTCCAACAGTAACAAAAACCAGCAAACTGCCCAAGGAAGCAAAACAAGCATAGCAAGCGGAAACAAGCCAAAACTGCAACACAAGCGTAGGCTGCTAAAGCAGCCAACAACAGCATATAACAGCAGAACAGCAGGCAAGAAGCTGTTGTAAACAAAAGATAGACTTGCAGCCAAGCTGCCAAGTACATCAACACAAAACAACAAGCGCAATAGCCAAAATAAATCAAAATCATCCAATATAAAAACAGCTAGCACTAGTTCATGGCCAAAGACCTTAGGTCATCATTATCCTAAATGGCAAATCCTTCAGAAATTATGTAAAAAGCATAATTGCTTTACATCATAGAGAGACAAAGAGGAAAAGAATAGGGTTTAGAAAGATGTCACCTAACCAAAACAGTCCAAATTTTCTTTAAACCAAACAGAACATGCCAAAACCTGCACCTCATTTGTGCCACACCTGCTCTAAACAACCTGAAAATAATGTCAAAATAGGCAAACATAACCTATACTCAAAAAGCCCAAAGTCAGCATACTAACAATTTTCAAATTCACAAAATTCCATCCAATTTTCCACCCTTATCTCATGATAAGAAGAATCATTGTCTCATTGAAAAACGGACACGTTTTTTTTTTGAGAAAGTGAGAGAACCATCCAGCCAGAAAACCAACAAAGAGAACACAACTAACATAACAAAAACCAAATAGAGAGATACATAAAAGACTTCAAAGAAAAACCACCATATACACATACGCAAATACAGACGGGGAGGCAGCCCTCCCAACCTCTCCAAATATCCTCTATATCACTTCATACTCTACTCTTCAACCCGGCAGTTTACAACCAGTATATCCCAAGCACCTTGCAATTGTCATCCTTCTCATACACTGAGGTGTAACCAAAACTACTCCCCTGCAATACAGAAACAACCATATTTCAATTAGTTCGATCATCTTCCCCAACAACCAACAATCATCATATCTAAGCATCAACTGGATTGCAGATCGAAAGCATAAAAGGAATAATTCACAGAAGATAAAAGACAACCATACCTGAAGCAGTTCCACTAAACTTGTCAAAACTCCCACTGGTTAGCCTTAATCTTTCATTTTATCCCTGATGCTTACATGATAAAAAGGGTAGGGGATTTGTTGGGGGATAGGGTTTATGTTGTGACTGAATGATTTTATTTGTGCTCTTCCTTCTTGTACCTGTGTAATAATTCAAGTAATATTATTACCTTACTAAGTTTATCTGGGAAATGGCATAGAGAAGTGATCCACATAAATTGATCTCAAAATTTCGAAGAACTCACCAAAAGAAATCGAAAACCCTCTCTTCTCTCTACTCTATCTTCGCTACCTTCAATCTTCATCTCTCTATTTCAACTACAGCAATAACAATATCATTCATCATCATATAAAATCTCACTATTTATTTCACCACCTCATAATCTGCCTCGATGGATCTGCGTAATTCCTTAAGTCGTTCACTGATTCAGAGCCAATCCTTAACCTCCCTGTTTCACTTCCAACTCTGTCGTCCATAAACCTGCAGAAAATCACAACATCCAAATAAATAAAGATTCATACACAAACCCATAGAACAACACAGGTTCCAGCAACCTCTAGCTCTCAATTGATCGATCATCCGACAACCATTCGATCGCCCGTAATTTTGAACCAGAATATGCAAAATAAAAAGAGAAAACATAAGCCTGAATTTCTTTACACTCACCTCGCAGAAGCTCCATCTGAAGATTTTCGATACGTATCCCTTGAAGCTCTTGGTATGTACATAAGTTTGTGTATCTTGATTATGATAAGAAGAAACAAGTCATTTTGGCCATTTGTGCTGTTACTGAGTTCGGCACAGAGGGAAGAGAGACCTAGGCTGATTCTGTACCCATATCGCGAGAGAGTGGAAGGAGATTTTCATCATGGAAAAGGGAAGGTTGGACGATGAAGAGAGAATCGGAGTAGAGCCATTGAGAGATAGGATGAATAAAGGGATGCTTTTTATTTTCAGATTGGGAACTTGGGGATAACACGATTGTTTTAATGCAGTTATTAGAAATAAAAAGAATTAACTTCTTCCCCTTCCCAAAGCTTACATTCGCAACGCCTCTTGAAAGAATTTAGGGTTCCAAAAGATTTGCATCCCTCTCTGTTATCTCCGCCGGATCCGGGTTTGGGCTTAGCCCAACCCATTTTTTTAGTTTTGGTTTTTATGGCTTTTGAAGTTGTTAAAGTAACAGATGAACAAGCCTGGTGCATTGGTAAGAGCTTTGAGAGTTTAAACTAGTGGTCACGGGTTCAACACCCGCGTGGACCATTTTTCTTTTCTTTTTTGTTTATCTTTTAACTTTATGTCTTTAATCGTTATAATTTATTTTATATTTAGTTTATTTCTTTAAAAAAATCATAAAAATATTATTTTCTTTTGTTTAACTTGATAAAAAAAACATAAAAACTTTTAGAATTTTAATTTTCTTTTCTTCATTTGCTTGTTCACCTCTTGATACCATTTCCCTTAGGTAACTCCGTGAGGCGATTAAATCCCGTTTCAGTCATCTTATGTCGAAGTCAACTTTTAGCTTACTTCTACATAATAAACAACTAGGAAATTTCTTAGTCTCCCTCTTAACCTTTTTCTTTTGTAATTAAAACTTCACTCACAAATCAAAAATCCAAAAAACACTTTTAATCATTACTTGAATTTATTTTAAAACTCACAAAACACTCAACAAATCAAAATTCCTCCAAAGGGCATGTTATCTTCGTTCTACCGTGATACCGACCGTGCCTATTGCTAGAATGTGTGCGTTAACATCGCCCACTAAAAAACACAAAAAAATAAACCATTTTCTAGAGGAACTATAGTGTTCTGATTCCTTCATTGGATACGTAGGCAAAGGATCATGAAACCCTCATGAACGCAATAATAAAAACCATTCATTTCCCCCTTAAGCAAGTATAGTTATAGATAAACACACCTTTTAAGACAAACAAACAAAATGGATCTCGTTGAGTACAATGGATATGAGGGATGCTAATACCTTCCCCTCGCATAACCGACTCCCTTACCATTTCTCTTGGGCGCAATACCATCTTATCCATTCCCTTGTGGTTTTATTGATATTTCCCCTTCCTCCGGGATAAATAAAGTTCGATGGCGGCTCTGTGTTTTCTGCCGGTAGCTTCAAGCGGTAGAAATGTTTAAGACTAAGCCATTGGATTGACTAGACTTATACATATCAAAATAAAAATCTCCACCGCGCTTTATTGTTTCCAAAAGAATGGGAAAAAAGCGAATAACCCAAAAGAGGGGGAAAGATTCAAGGTAAGGGGATTGGTTATGCAAAAGGAAGGTATTAACACCCTAAACATCTACGGTACTATGCAGAAACCTCTTTGAAACAATCTGTATATTTTGGCTATAAAATGTTGTATATAAAATAGATGGTGGAGGTGAGAAAAGAAATATATTTTTTATGATTTTTTTCACCCGTCGCAGTTGCGAACCTTTAGTGCCTATGTACCACCTTCCGTGCAATAGGGGATCATGGTACTCGTACTTCACCTTTTAAATATTTTAAAACACAAGTGTGTTGGTTGATTTTAAGAGATAAGACATCATCATTATTATCCGTGTGGAAAAATATACTTACTATCCACAATCATGAGAAAGGAGAATTTTCATCATCTCAAAGTGGAGGATATGGCTTGGATCTTAAAATAAACAATGCCTCATGTTGTACCCCAAAATTTACCCTCTTTTCATACACGCATATTATTGGTTTTATGGTTATGAAATAAAGGTATATTTATCAAGCTTCGTCAGGTTACAAGTGACGTTTATTTCGCCAATGGATGTTCTTAGAGTATTTTCCGTGCTGAAGATCGATTCGCCGTTTTGCAACGATTCGGGGTTCAAAGATTCACAAGTCCAACCCGGCGCGTCATATTCAGGTGTTCTTTCGCCAAGATATCTCTGATAATATATTCTCAAATTCAGGTTCGACTCAAGAGTCAATTCTTTAAAGAAGGTCTCGGAATGTGTGAGTTTTCTCGAAGAAATATGGTGAAAAAGTATGCTGAAAGTGCAGTTTTTATGCACTAAAAAATCCATAACTTGAAGATCATGGCTTGTTTTGAACCCGTTTCGGTGGCCAAAATTCCGTCTTGACGTCATTTACGTTTTCATCTCTCACAGATGGAAGCCAATTTCGATCAGAAGATCTTCAAAAATGCGGATTTATCAAGTATTTTCATACAGAAAATTTGTGACAAGTTTATTTGCGCCATGTTCAGAAAATCATAACTCGGTCGATTTTCATCGTATCAAGCTGGTTCCGGTGCCAAAATTTCACAAATTGAGTTGGCTAAGTTTTTACAGGAGGTATTAAGTTCGAACGTGTGATACGGTGGAAGAACTGACTGTTTTTGAAATGCTGGTTTACGTTTTGCGTTTGTGTTCGCAAAATGTCGCGGTAAGTAAGAGTCGTCACCGTCTTTTATTTTATCCAACAAGGAAAGGAAAAAAGCACAGAAAAATTCCTTTTTTGAGATATTTCTGAGTACGGGGGGTAGATTATAGAAAGGGAAGGTATTAGCACCCTTTCTATCCGTAGTTATCTACGGGCTCTTAGGTACTTGCTCATCATTTTCAAAATTGTTTTCTTTGTATTTGTGGGCTTTGAAAAGTTTTTGTTTTGACTTTGATTTAACTCTTGCTTCTGTCTTCAAGAGTGTAATGAAGTGTTTTGAAAAATTTTGTTTGTAAAGGAGTGTAAGTGTGAAAAATTTGTTTGGGAATGAGCAAGTACTTAAGAACTAATCTACCTACTCGAAAAAAGAATCGTTCTGTATTCGTTTCCTTTAGACAACTCTATCCCACTATTAGTGAGTAGGTAGCACCGTCGTTGGAGTTTGAGGGTCAATTCGAAAGGGACGTACAGTCACTAAAGCAATGTTAGGACGTCTTAGTGGTAACCCTAATGTCTTAGATCATTTACCTGAGGCAACAATATCCGAGGCAACCATTTCGAGGCAACTTATGATCTTTTTTAGACAAGAGGGTGACCTCTAAAACAACCTATACTCAATGACCGTTTACAAAGGCAACCAAGTGGGAGTGTACCCTAGGAGTGCGCATGTGCGGGTGTTTCAATTTCAGATTATTTTATCTTTACACATTAGGGGTGATCTAACTGTTTTAAGTTTAGTCATTCATTCTTGTCATGCAAACTCTATTATAAAACATCTAACAGTTAAATATTTGCATAAATTAAAGTGCGGAATTTAAACTAAGCTATTACAAGGCTTCAGGTATTTACATAGCCAAAAACAAACCCTTTGAAATTAAAAGCGGTATAAATAAATAAATGTCCTAATTTAGTTATTACAAACCAGGAGCAGATACAATAATTGGATAAAAATAAAGCGCGCGACAAAATTAGATCGAATGCGAAACTAGAGTTTTGACCCTTCTATCCTAATTAAAAAAAAGAAAATGTTTTTGTTCTTTTAATATTTTTTTAAGAAAAGAAATTGAGTCTTAAAATTAAATACTAAATTAATTGGTTATTAAATAAATTAATGAATAATAATTAAATGACATAATTTTGGTTTTTTTGTTATTTTAGGAAAGAAATAAAATAATTAAGTTAGTAATAAAAACCTATTGATTCTAATTAATTTTAATTATTTAAAAAAACAAATTAAAGTTATCTAACATAAATAACCTAATTAATTAATTGATTTTTTTACTAAAAATAAATATCTAAAATTTGATTGGTGAAAAATACTATTTTTTATGATTTTTTGATAAAAGAAAATAATTAAATCATTTGTTAGTAAATAAATAAACAAATTAAACAAAATAATAAAAAAAGATGAAAAGAGAAAAATGGGCCTGAGTGTAGCATTTTTGGAGGTGTGAATAGCAAGAATCTGGGCCCATTTGATATGAGGTCCGTTTTGACTTTCTCGATCCTATGCGTTGTGTTTGACTGGGCCTATGGTGCACCCTCAATGGTGGCCAGCAGATTTGGCCATCTGGCCATCTGGCGCGTTGATGTTGAAGACTCACGGTAGATCTCCTGGCTTTGCACGCATTGAATTACCTGGAAATAAATAGAAAAATAACAAATGCTGGAGGCAGGGATCGAACCCCTGACCTCCAGCCTCTAACGCCTTAAGCACCTACGTGGCCACCACTACACCAATTGTTTTTATCTGTTCATCAAATACGCAATAATAATAATATATGAAAACAAAGTGTTAGTGGAGATCTGGCGCGAAAGTTCAAACAAGCCAATGGTGGGATGACAACTCATTGTCTTCTTCCTCTCTCCGTGGCTAAAAGCTGGAACACCTATACCTACAGACAAAGTCTGTTGCTATAGGTCTGTATGTTTACAAAATATTCCACGGGCCATGTAAATAACATCTAACACCATGGTTAGACTCGTCTTGTCCTCCTGATCACAATGGTATCACTCACGAAGGCCAATTTTCCCTGCATTCAAAAACCCTAAAACAAACTCCAAAAACCCAATAATGGTGATTCACGATTTAGTTCATTAAAATGCAATTGGCTATTATAGAAAGTTTGCAAACATTATGGTGATAAAAAATGTATAATTATTTCAACCTAACAATGCATAAATCGTGAGTTTCGAATTCAAGAACAAGGGTGTATCCTGATGGACTTACAGCGCGTTTAGGGACCGGAAAGGACTTGTTCTTGATAGCTTTAGGTTGCTGAGAGTGCCAGGAAGCGATTGGGATAAATATCAAGCCTTGAGGATGCGTCTAACTATCAATTCGATCTCACACTTTTTTGCCTTTTTTTCAAACCCGATTCTTGTTCTAGCGCCTGTTTCTAACCTGCCTTTAGGTCTGCACGCCTTCTTTATGTATTAGTGAAGGAATTAGGGTTGCAAAACTGGTTCAAATCTTTTTCTTTCAATGCCTTTGATATTTGATTTGATTCACTTTAAAAACCTTCCAAATTTGGCTTATTTCCAATCTTTTTGTGCACACAAGCCTTGATGCGAATTTGAATGATGCTAGTTGTTCAATGAAGCCTGAAACAAACACAAAAGACCTTGTTATCAATGTTTTGGATTTTTATTTGATTTGATTTGATTTAAATTGAATTAATTCAAATAACACCAAATTAAATAATAAAAATACGATATGGACAACTGGAAAAGGCTAGAGCACGTGGTCTATGTCGCCAACTTAAAACAAGTGAAAAAGATTGGGCCTATTTGGCAAAATTTTAAGTTTTGGGCATAGTTGACTTTTGGCAATTTTGCAAAAAGGGTCAACTTCACCAATGCATAACTTCCTCAATTTTGAACCTTTGGAGGTGTTCTTGGACTTTTTAGAAATCTTGAGATGTTCTCTAAGCAACCCTTTTGGTCTCATCTCAATTGGATATTACATGTTCAAGTATGAAGCTTTGACAAAAAAAGGTGTTTTTGTTGACTTTTCAAAATGACCTATAATGTCCAAATTCATAACTTCTTGTGAGTGCATATTTTGAACTTGGGAGCTGAATATTGATTTTTGGGAATTGAATCCTATTCAAAATGAGCTTTGGATGGGTCATTTCTCATAAAGTATGAGAAAGTTATGCTTGGTCAAAGTTGAGTTGACTTTTCCTACAAAACCCTAATTTAGCAACTTTTGAGTCTTGATGAATTGTGAGAAATCCTTGATGAATCATGATCAATCCCTGATAAAATGATGAAATATACTTCAAAATGAGAATGTTGACCAAAAATCTTGAAGTTTGACTGTATGTAGGTCACAGTTGACTTTTCCCCTAGCACAGTCGATTTTTTGGACCTTTGATCAATTGACTGAGCAAACTTCCTCTGAAAAGCTTGAAACTTGACATGAATGATCTTGAGAACATATTAGGACAATGGTGATCATTTGGGATCCCTTGGACTCAAGTATCTTGATGCAACACGAAACCCTAATTTGGGGTAGCCTGCCTTAGGAGAGAGCTTGTCTGGTCAACCCTTGGACTTCCTTGAGCCACCTGAGGATTTTTCTTGACATGTTTTTAGAAATATGGGAGGGCAAATTTTGGGGTACAACAGCTTCCCCTGTTTAATCTTCTTAAACCTGAGGATATAGATTGGCTTTCGTGCCTTTCGCGATCCGAAGGTGGAAGAGGATTGAACACTAGAGTGCCCATAAATTTGCACTTGTGTGAAGTGGTAATTGTCTTGTGATATCGGGAATGGGCTTACAGATGCCATTTGGAGATTACTAATGGGAGATGGGCTTAAAGATGCCATCTGAAGGAGTGTCGATCGCATAAGAGATTCCTTAGCGAGACCTTGTATACCTGTTGTTGAGGAAGGTTCCACTAGGGAAGGCTGATCTTTGTTAAGAGAAGTAGATTTTTAGGAGCTTCGTCATCCGTGTTCTACTGGTGATTCGTCTCTGTTGATATTTAGGAACTTCGATCGTTCATACTCAACTGAGGAAACATCTTTGCTGAGATTTAGGAACTCGTCCATAATTCAATTGAGGAAACATTTATGCAGAGATTTAGGAGCTCGTCCGTAATTCAACTGAGGAAACATTTATGCTGAGATTTAGGAACTCGTCCGTAATTCAACTGAGGAAACATCTCTGCTGAGATTTAGGAACTTGTCCGTAATTCAACTGGGGAAACATATTTGTCGAGATTTAGGAACTCGTCCGTAATTCAACTAAGGAAACATCTCTGTCGAGATTTAGGGACTCGTCCATAATTCAAATGAGGTAACATCTCTGTCTAGATTTAGGAACTCGTCCGTAATTCAACTGAGGAAACATCTCTGTCGAGATTTAGGAACTCGCCCGTAATTCAACTGAGGAAACATCTCTGTCGAGATTTACGAACTCGTCCATAATTCAACTGAGGTAACATCTCTGTCGAGATTTAGGAACTCGTCCGTAATTCAACTGAGGAAACATCTCTGCTGAGATTTAGGAGCTCGTCCGTAATTCAACTGAGGAAACATCTTTGCTGAGATTTAGGAGCTCGTCCGTAATTCAACTGAGGAAACATCTCTGCTGAGATTTAGGAGCTCGTCCGTAATTCAACTGAGGAAATATCTCTGCTGAGATTTAGGAGCTCGTCCGTAATTCAACTGAGGAAACATCTCTGCTGAGATTTAGGAGCTCGTCTGTAATTCAACTGAGGAAATATCTCTGCTGAGATTTAGGAACTCGTCTGTAATTCAACTGAGGAAACATCTTTGCTGAGATTTAGGAACTCGTCCGTAATTCAACTGAGGTAACATCTCTGTTGAGATTTAGGAACTCGTCTGTAATTCAACTGAGGTAATATCTCTGTCGAGATTTAGGAACTCGTCCGTAATTCAACTGAGGAAACATCTCTGCTGAGGAAACATCTCTGCTGAGATTTAGGAGCTCGTCCGTAATTCAACTGAGGTAAAAGCTTCATAGCTTGAATTTTGTGAGAATTTGATTGTATCTTTCCTGAAAGGTAAAGGTTAGCTGTATGTAATGCATGATATGTATCAGACAATGATGTTCTCAAAATAAATGAGATTGTATCGTATGATACGTATATGCATGTGTCATGATGTATGGAAATGTGATGTTTTTAGCTGGGGAAAATAAATCCCTGATTGTTGTTGGAGAAAAGAATTTAATTCTTCGTTTCTGCCGGAGATAGTGGATGAAGATATTTGTGAGAATAAACCTGCATGAGAGGATGATTCCGCTGGGGAATAAACTGATGAGAGGATGACTATGTGGGGAAGAGATGCTCTGTTGAGGATTCCGCTGATAAATTCAGCTGGGGATGAATTACCGTTTCTAGTGATAATGAACCTGTTGGGGATTGAATTTCTGTTTATAAAAGGAATAAACTTCACTGGGGATGATTTTCTAGTTGCGACTTCACGGGGAATAATCTTTTTAGACTCTACTGGGGACAATCTTCCAGAGCCTACTGGGGACAATTCTTCACACTCCACTGGGGATGATAAGACTTTTTAGTGCTGATGGTAGATAAACTCTGCTTTGGGGAGAATATCGCCAATTCATTCACAGTTGCGAGTCTCAGTTGGGGAGAGCTAACACCACTATCTTTCTCTTACTCTTCGGGGAATGAATGTACTGTCAATCGATTCCTCCAGCTAGGTCTATCCCTATACCTGGTGGACAGAGAAACTGTACGGTTTGGACATTTCTCGTTTGCCCCTGTTTATGATATTACAAGTAATCGTCTTTTGTTTCGCATGTAAATATTTATGAGCAGCAATCAATGTCAAATGCATATATCAAAATGAACATTGTACGTTCTCGCAAAACAAAACATAAAAAAGGAAAACAGTTTGAAATTTATTTGTATAGATGACTTGTATTGATTTTGAAGTTAGCCTGTAAATAGGCGTTTTCGTACAAGAGGCTGATGTCCTAGTAAGAGAATGCCGCCGAACAATAGAGTTTATACAATTTGTGAAAAAACAAAGAAAAACTGCTATGTGAATAATCCCACTGGGTTCCAACTCTGCTATTGCCTTTATGTCCTCGAGCATCTCATCACTTTGCTACTTGGTTGAAGGTGGATCAGACTGATTAGCACCGTCCGAGCTTGATAGTCGATGCTGAAGTCTGGTTGCAAGGTGATCTAATGAGACATAGTGTTACGCTTTAATCCCTAATTTTTTCCTGAACTGCCCTTTCGAGTTTTCAGTCCATCGGGATACCCTTTTTTGCCCGAGCCGCCTTTTCAGGTTTTCGACTTACCGGGTGTACATTTTTTTTTCATTTTCATCCCTTATTTTTGCCCGAACCCTTTTGGTTCGCTGGGAAGCCCTTATTTTTGCCTAGGCCAGTCAACCTAGCGGGTCTTTGATTTATGCGTAGTATTTTTTCACTATGTCTGCATTGACGGGGTGAGGGAGGTCGTCACCGTCCATGGTGGTTAGAATCATAGCTCCTCCTGAGAAAATGTTCTTAACCACAAATGGGCCTTCGTATGTAGGGGTCCATTTTCCCCTGGGATCACCTTGTGGCAGTATGATGCGCTTGATTACCAGATCCCCAACTTGATACTCTTGTCGTTTAAATTTCTTGTTAAATTCCTTGATCATCCGTTTTTGATACGTTTGACTATGACAAATAGCAGTAAGTCTCTTTTTGTTGATTAAATTCAGCTAATCAAGCCAGGTCTGAATCCAGTCATCTTCGCTCAAACCTGCATCCTTCATAATCCTAAGAGAGCGTATCTGAACTTCAATGGGCAAGACGGCCTCCATGCCATATACCAAGGAATAGGGTGTTTCCCCTGTTGACGTCCGTGTTGAGGTACGGTACCCATGAAGAGCAAAAGGTAACATCTCGTGCCAATCTTTGTATGTCACCGTCATCTTCTGCACAATCTTCTTAATGTTCTTATTAGCCGCTTCTACAGCCCCATTCATCTTCGTCCGGTAAGGAGAAGAGTTGTGACGCTGTATCTTGAACTGTTTGCAAAGTTCAGTGATCATCTTATTGTTGAGATTTGTATCATTGTCCGTAATGATCCTCTCTGGTACACCATATCGACAGATCAAATTGTGCTGAATAAATCGTGCCACGACGTTCTTGGTTACAGTAGCAAAGGAAGCTGCTTCAACCCACTTAGTAAAGTAATCAATAGCTACCAGAATGAAACGATGCCCATTAGATGCCGTAGGTCTAATCTCGCCGATCATATCGATGCCCCATATTGCAAAAGGCCAAGGAGCTGTCAAGATGTTCAGAGGTACTGGAGGTATGTGCACCTTATCAGCATAGACTTGGCACTTATGACAGGTCCGAGAATGCTGATAACAGTTGGCTTCCATGGTGGACCAATAATATCCTTCCCGAAAGATTTTCTTTGCCATGGTGTGTCCACTGGAATGAGTTCCGAAAGTAACTTCATGCAACTCTGCCATAATCTTTTCTGCTTCGTTCTTATCCAAACAACGTAATAAGGTTGAATCATGGTTATGCTTGTAAAGGATACCGTTACTGATGAAGAACTTCTCCACAAACCTCCTTAGAAACTCCTTATCATTAACAGATGCACCCTCGGGGTATTCTTGAGCCTCATGATACCTCTTCACCTCGTGAAACCGGGGTTTATTTGTTACCTCTTTAGTCTTAATATCACAGCAATGTGCAGGTTCGTCCAACATTTCAATGTTAATCTGGGGAGCTTCGTTGTCCCATCTGACCTTGAACATACAAGACATCGTAGCTAGCGCGTCCGCCAACTGATTCTCCTCTCTAGGGAAGTGTTCAAAGGTTATCTCCTCGAAGTGTGGAAGAAACATCAACACATACTCTTTGTAAGGAATAAGATTTTGGTGCTTCGTATCCCACTCGCCTTTGATCTGACTGATCACGAGAGCGGAATCTCTGAATACACTTACGAACTTAATCCTTAGGTCAATAGCTGCTCGAAGGCCCATGATGCATGCTTCATACTCCACCATGTTGTTGGTGCAGTTAAAACATAGTCGGGTGGTGAACAGAGTATGAGAGCCTTCAGGAGATATGATCACGGCGCCAATGCCATTACCCAAAGCGTTTGAAGCTCCATCAAAGTACATAGACCATCGGGATCCCTCTTCAGGTCCTTCATCCGGTCCAGGTGTCTCACAGTCAGTTACCAACATGATGTTCTCATCTGGGAATTCAAAGTTCATAGACTGATAATTGTCCACTGCCTGATGTGCCAGATGATCTGCCACACTTCCCTTGATTGCTTTTTGGGTTGTGTATTGGATGTCATATTCAGTCAAGATCATCTGCCATCTTGCTATTCTTCCAGACAAGGCAGGCTTTTCAAAGATATATTTGATTAGATCTATCTTTGATATCAATAGAGTAGTATGAGTCAGCATATACTGTCTCAGCCGGCGAGCATCCCATGCCAAAGCGCAGCAAGTTTTCTCAAGCAACGAGTATCGGGTCTCGCAGTCGGTAAACTTTTTGCTAAGGTAATAAATAGCATGCTCTTTTCGGCCAGACTCATCATGCTGCCCCAGCACGCACCCCATTGAACTATCGAGTACTGTCAAGTATAAGATCAAAGGTCTCCCTTCAACTGGAGGCATCAGAATGGGTGGTTCTTGTATATATTCTTTGATCCTTTCGAAAGCGGCCTAACATTCATCGTTCCATCTTACCACTTGATCTTTCTTCAGTAACTTGAAGATTGGCTCACAAGTAGCAGTCGGGTGTGAGATGAATCGGGCAATGTAGTTCAGACGTCCCAGAAAGCCTCTGACTTCTTTTTCTATTTGGGGATCTGGCATTTCCTGTATAGCCTTCACTTTTGCAGGGTCCACTTGAATACCTTTATCACTTACGACGAAACCCAACAGCTTACCAGACCTTACTCCGAAGGTGCACTTGTTCGGGTTTAGCCTCAGTTTGTACAACGTCAACCTATCAAATAGCTTCTGGAGATGGTCCATATGTTCTTCCTCAGTCTGGGATCTTGCAATCATATCGTCAACATATACCTCAATCTCATGATGGATCATGTTGTGGAACAAAGCAACCATGGCGCGTTGATACGTTGCCCCAGAATTCTTCAATCCGAACGGCATGACCTTGTAGCAAAAGGTACCCCATTGAGTAACGAACATTGTCTTCTCCATGTCTTCGGGAGCCATTTTAATCTGATTATAACCGGAGAAACCATCCATAAAGGAGAAGACCTTATGTTGTGCGGTATTGTCAACCAGAACATCGATATGAGGCAAAGGGAAATCATCCTTGGGGCTTGCCCGGTTCAGATTCCTATAGTCAACACACATTCGAACCTTACCATCCTTCTTCGGCACCGGAACCACGTTGGTCACCCACTGTGGGTAAGAAGTAACTGCTATAAAACCGACATCGAACTGTTTCATAACTTCAGCCTTGATTTTCTCAGACATCTCTGGGCACATTCGGTGAACTTTCTGTTTCACTGGAGGACAATCTTCCTTGGTGGGAAAGCGGTGAACCACAATATCGGTATCCAACCCAGGCATATCTTCATAAGACCAGGCAAAGATCTCAACATAGTCACGCAACATCTGAATCAACCGTTTCTTAACACTAGGCTCCAGATTTGCACCGATCTTGACCTCTTTCTTGTCTTCTTCTGTACCCAGATTTAATGTTTCTACTGGCTCCGCATGCGGCTGTATGGCCCTCTCTTCCTGAAGTAACATTCTAGCAAGTTCACCAGGCACTTCACAATCATCCTCACCTTTGTCCTCAGCTTGGTTGATCGGACTTTCGAAGTCATAACTGGCAGTAGTAGAGTCGTTATCAGTGGGATCCCGAGTGGATGTAGACCTGTATATGTGAGTGTGTGTAAAATAGCTGTTTTGCAAGATAGAAAAGAAAAACAAAGAGTGTAAAATTTGTAATGCAAGAAAACTTCCAATGCTTTTATTGATGATATATGGAAATGACAAATATAAAGCCCTCAAACAAAGCCACGGTGTCTCGGATAAGGCACCGGGCCGTAAAGTTTAAAATTGTCTGTTACAAATTCAAAACAAAAGTCTATTACTGTGTAATAAAAGAAATTGGCACGAAGTCCTTTGCTGTCTAATTGCTTAGTCCGCCGTTGGTAGTCGGGTAAATCCAGCTGTCAAATTCAGACTCTTCATCATCGCCTTCAATCGCATTCACTTCAGGATTTGTAATACGCAGGGGAGGTCTTCCAATCCGCGCACGCCGAACAGCCCTTTGAGCTTCTGCAGTAAAACCCAAACCAAACTTGTCAGTCTTGTGTGAAAAGTCAGGGAGTTGGCCCCAATTTGCACACCCACCTTTCTCAATAACAGCCCGGGCATCCTTGAGGGAATCCATCTTCATCGGAGGATCTTCAACAACGGTTTTAGTCGACGCCAATGTCTGGGGGACTTCTTCAAAATGTTGACACGGGGTTTCAATGAACTCCCCGTCCATCTCCACATACCAGAAAGAGTTGAGGTGGCTCACCATGTACTCCTCTTCTCCTCGTACTGTAATGATTTTCCCTTTCACTGGGTATTTTAACATCTGATGGAGCGTAGAAGTTACTGCCCCAGCTTTATGGATCCACAGGCGAACCAACAAACAAGAATAAGATCGTCGAATGTCCATCACATAGAATGTAGACGCGAAAATATGAGAACCAACCTTAACTGGAATATCCACCTCTCCATGTACCATCCTCTTGGACCCGTCAAAGGCCCTAACCACAATATCACTCGTTTTCAGCACCAACCCTTCACAGTCTAACCGGTCTAACGCTTTCTTGGGTAAAACATTCAACAAGGACCCAGTATCCACTAACACATGAGCTAAGGTAGTGCCCCGACACTCGATTGAAACATGCAGAGCGTCATTGTGATTCATCCCTTTGGCGGTCAAATCTGCATCGGAGAAACCCAACCCGTTATCTGCAGTCAAACTATCCACACAATCTTTGAACTGATCAGCAGATGTTTCCTGGGGAACGTGCGCAGTTTTCAGGAAAGCAATCAGAGCCTTAGCACGGGCCTCTGAGCATAGTAATAAGGACAACATAGAGATCTTCGACGGGGTTTGCCCCAGCTGTTCGACTACATTGTAGTCACTTTTCTTGATGATCTTTAAAATTTCCTCTATCTCTTGTCTAGAGGCTTTAACAGTGGTCTTCTTTGGTGCCTCCATCTGGGAAGGCTCACCGGTGATCCCTTTGCCCCGAGTGTCAGATGACTCGGCGACAGGGGTAAGGATTGGAACATGAACAGGGACGGTAGCAGATGTACTGGCAGGTGTAATAACAGCAGGCTTCCGAACAATTGGTGGAGAGATCTCAGGGGAGAAAAGCCTTCCGCTTCGGGTGACTTTACTATATCAAACAATATTGCTGACATCAATATCAGCCTCTTCGTCCTTCAAGTCTTGTTTAATCCCGTGATAATACACATCAGCCCCATAGTGCCATGGGACAGCCTTATCCGACGTGTAAGGGATAGGTCCAGGAACAGTAATGATCAATGGAGAAATTCTCGGAACATATGTAATTCTAACAGGATTTCTCGAGGAAGCCTTGGAAGAATTGGAGAAAATAGTGATTATGGAAACTTCTTCAACAGGAACCAATGGAACAAAAGTTTTCTCGAACAAGATTTCTTTATTATCCATCAGGCGTTGGACACCTGACTTCAATAGATGGAAACCAGTAGGTAGGATGTAACACAGGTCGCAACCTTCGCCATAACCAGGAAATAAACCGGCCAACAAAAGGTTCTTCTTTACAGTCAACAACGAGGTAGAAATGTCTTCCACGGAGGTTCCAAACACATCATCATCCACATCATTCACTCCATGCTTGGGCATAGGAGCAGTCATGACATTAGGCATTTCTGGCGCTTCAAACTCGATCTCCTTAGCATCAATCAGATCTTGTACTTTATTCTTTAAAGCCCAACAATTGTTGGTATCATGCCCTGGGCTATCAAAGTGATAAGCACAGTGGGCGTTCGGATTATACAGCGGTGATGTGGTGTTGGGATTTTTTGGAGCTTCCCTCGGAGTTACCAAATTGGTTTTCAACAGTTGCGGCAGAATTTGAGATAGAGTCATACTGAGCCGAGTAAACTGTCTTTGAGGCCTCTCTGCTCTTTGCTGATTGTTGTGTTGTGGGGTAACAGTTGGTCTTAAAATAAATACCACATTAACCGCTTGGCGGCGCTCAGGTCGATTTTGGCTCCTCGAGCTGTAAACTGCACTAGATTCCTTCTTGAAAGGCTTCTTCTCAGTACTTGAGGAAGCACCCTTCTGTATTTTTCCGCTCTTGATACCTGCTTCAACCCTTTCCCCAGTCATAATTAACTCAGTGAAACCAAACGATGAACTACCGATCAAATGGTTGAAATACGGACCCGACAAGGTCCCCAGAAACATATCCACCAACTCCCTGTCAGCCAAAGGGGGTTGGACTCTACCAGCAAGATCTCTCCACTTCTGGGCGTAGTCATTAAAACCTTCGCTCGCACCCATAGACATACCCTGAAGTTGGGTACGCGTGGGAGCAAGGTCGGCATTATATTGGTACTGCTTGTAAAAAGCAACAACAAGGTCCTCCCAGTTACGGACGTTAGCTCCTTCTAGCTGATAGAACCATTCAAGTTGAGTCCCTGATAAACTATCTTGAAAGAAATGGACCCAGAGGTTCCTATCGGCAGTATATGGTTGCATCTTTCTGACATACGATCAGAGGTGTAGCTTCAGACAGGAGACCCCATCGTACTTAGCAAAGACAGGCACTTTAAACTTGTGTGGGATCACCACCCCAGATGCCAAACCCAAATCTCCAAAGTCCAACCCAGGTATCTTCTGGATCTCCATCGCACTTAACCGGTCTTCGAGTTGCTTATACCTATCCTCGGCAGGAGGATACTGGTCTTCATTAAAGTCAATGTCATTGTCAGAAACAACAGGGCTAGGAGCCCTCCTTTCTTCTTGATTCTCTCCCCCTCCAGATGAGTGAGATAAATCAGCTTCTTATCTCAACCGGTTCCCAAATCTGTGACCCATATTCAGGAGGACCGTCTTCTTATTCTTCTTCTTCTTCTTCTTTTTCTTATCCTTCAAGATAAGAGTCTTCAAGTCTTGTTGACCCTTGGCCAAGTTCATGAACATTTCTTGGAACTGAGCATTTTGAGCTTGAAGAGCCTTAATAGCTTGATCAGTGGATGTTTCAGAAGACATGATGTGCTGAAATAAACAGCGAAGAAGATGAGAAACCTGTAAGGGTACCTATAATGAGGTGCATGGGAATGGAATGCATATTATATGATTCCAAAGACTTTAGGGATATTCAAATTTGTAAACCAAAATGAAACACACTTTTATTAAATTAAAAACTTGAAACAATGTTTGACAAATTCCTTTAAGGCGTTACAAAGAGAAAAACTGAAAAGTAAATCAAAACTAGAAATAACAAAAGACATAAGCGCTTCCATGGTTGTTTTCCTCCCGTGCTGACATAGTCGTTGAGGACCTTCTCATTCTCCAGCTGCCTTGTAAGCTTTAGGATCTTCCGTTCCTGCTCATGATACTTTTCTCTGTAAGTATCCCGCTCTTCCCTTAGCTGGATCCAAGACCTCTTTAATGCCCCAATGTCAGTAGGCATGTATGGATGGAGGACATTATGGGGAACCCCTTCTTCATCAGCATGCTCCACAATTACCGGTAAGACAGCTTTGTATGGCATCCCGAGCTTTTGAGCATGGGCTCGAACCCAACGGAGATACGGTTCCATCGGAAGAGAGGTCTTCATTCCTAGCTCATGCGGATCAGACCTGTTAACCCTATTCCAAGCTCGTATGAATCTGCGGTGATGTCCCTCAACATCCCCCATGAAGTCAAAGACAATATCCGGAAGCAGCAACTCATGAGGACCGTCCATTCGAGCTCGTCCAAACTGTTGTAAGGCCAAACAAGGATTATAGGTGATCCCTCCCCTAACCCCCAGTAATGGAACATTGGGGTATTCTTCGCACCGGTTAATGACAACTACCTCCTCCATATATTTAGTACTCCAAATGATGTCCATGTGAGCAAGGGACATGATCCTATAAGCCCAACCTATGCCTTCCTCGTTCTTCTAAACAGATTTGAGGAGGTGAGAAATAAACCACCTCACCAACAATGGTGCATAACACATAAGGGTTCCCCGTTTCTGAGCAGTACGGGGATAAAGAGCATGTAGAATGTCACCTAAGAGAGTGTGTAGCGAATTACGGGACATGAAGATCTTCATTGCGTTCACGTCGACAAAAGAATATGAATTAGGGAACAGAACCAGGTCATATATGAGAAGAGCCAGGATGTCTTCAAATGCTTGAAAGTCCAAACTGTCCCAAAACTGTTGAGCCTGATCAATCAAGAACTTAACCAGGAAGCCTTTAACCCCGCTCTGAGTCTCCCAGTTAGACATTACATAAGCCTTTGTCAGATGTAGGGTTGTAGCAATATCTTCTGGCCTAGGAGCTACCTCCAAACCTGTAAATGGTGTCTGCTCTAGAATAGAAATACCAAGTAAATCAGAGAACTCCTCCAAGTTAGGGACCAACTGATAGTCCGGGAAGGTAAAACAGTGATGTAGCGGGTCAAAGAACTGGAACAAGACGCTCATCATTTTCTCATCTAACTTGGGAGTGACCAAACCAAGGAGGTGACCATGCCTTCTGACAAAGGAAGAAGTATCAGGAACTCTGGAAACCAAATCTCTAAGCTGTACATGGATTTGTACGAAGTTGATCTGAATGGTATTTCTGCGCATAGATGCCATGACCTACAAAATAGAACAAAGATGAATCCCCTCGGTCTTTGAAATGGGTTAGTATAATGAAATATTCATGCAATGTCATGATGCATGATGTCATGATAGAAACACACCCCAAGTATTCACAGATAGCAAACATGGTAAGGACACACAAGTCACACAATAGCCCTTAAATTTCAGGATGGCATGGATTTTAGGTACTACCGTCTTTCAGTTTAGTTGGTTCAACCTGTCCTAGTAGTAGTAACCGGGTTCTAGAGGATCTAAATATCACTGACCACCCTCGATCGGTCATAATTCCAGTTTAGCAACCTTTTCTTGCGGTCGGAATCATCGCGAGAGTTTGGTCTCAATGAGTGTAGCATACTGCTACTTTTCTATGGCCAAGTTGGTCAATTATAGGTTCTAAGGTCAGTTGGTGCTTAATGACCTCTTAGCAGCCCCATATTCTCCTTGTTCCTCCACAAGGGATATCGGTACAAACTAAAGTGTCACACCAACGTAGCTACTGCTTCAACCGTATTGATCTACGCCGTACAGTTCCCTCACAATCTATTGCTACTTACCTAAAAGGTGTTCCCCATATCCGGGTTAGGATCTATAGTAACTCTGATACAAGGCCCGTAAATATAAAGCAAACAATTCAAACAATTGAAAACAATATGATGAACTATTCCTAAGGTACACCCCACTTATTCTTTCCCCAGCAGAGTCGCCAGTTCTGTGATACGGTGGAAGAACTGACTGTTTTTGAAATGCTGGTTTGTGTTTTGCGTTTGTGTTTGCAAAATGTCGCGGTAAGCAAGAGTCGCCACTGTCTTTTATTTTATCCAACAAGGAAAGGAAAAAAGCACAGAAAAATTCCTTTTTCGAGATATTTCTGAGTACGGGGGATAGATTATAGAAAGGGAAGGTATTAGCACCCTTTCTATCCGTAGTTATCTACGGGCTCTTAGGTACTTGCTCATCATTTTCAAAATTGTTTTCTTTGTGTTTGTGGGCTTTCAAAATTTTTTGTTTTGACTTCGATTTAACTCTTGCTTCTGTCTTCAAGAGTTTAATGAAGTGTTTTGAAAAATTTTGTTTGTAAAGGAGTGTAAGTGTGAAAAATTTGTTTGGGAATGAGAAAGTACTTAAGAACTAATCTACCTACTCGAAAAAAGAATCGTTCTGTATTCGTTTCCTTTAGACAACACTATCCCACTATTAGTGAGTAGGTAGCACCGTCGTTGGAGTTTGAGGGTCAATTCGAAAGGGACGTACGGTCATTAAAGTAATGTTAGGACGTCTTAGTGGTAACCCTAATGTCTTAGATCATTTATCCGAGGCAACAATATCCGAGGCAACCATTTCGAGGTAACTTATGATCTTTTTTAAACAATAAGGCGACCTCTAAAACAACCTATACTCAATAACCGTTTACGAAGGCAACCAAGTGGGAGTGTACCCTAGGAGTGCGCATGTGCGAGTGTTTCAATTTCAGATTATTTTATCTTTGCACATTAGGGGTGATCTAACTGTTTTAAGTTTAGTCATTCATTCTTGTCATGCAAACCCTATTATCAAACATCTAACAGTTAAATATTTGCAGAAATTAAAGTGCGGAATTTAAACTAAGCTATTACAAGGCTTCGGGTATTTACATAGCCAAAAACAACCCCTTTGAAATTAAAAGCGGTAAAAATAAATAAATGTCCTAATTTAGTTATTACAAACCGGGAGCAGATACAATAATTGGATAAAAATAAAGCGCGCGAGAAAATTTGATCGAATGCAAAACTAGGGTTTTGACCCTTCTATCCTAATTTAAAAAAAGAAAATGTTTTTGTTGTTTATTTAATATTTTTTTAAGAAAAGAAATTGAGTCTTAAAATTAAACACTAAATTAATTGGTTATTAAATAAATTAATGAATAATAATTAAATGACATAATTTTGGTTTTTTTGTTATTTTAGGAAAGAAATAAAATAATTAAGTTAGTAATAAAAACCTATTGATTCTAATTAATTTTAATTATTTACAAAAACAAATTAAAGTTATCTAACATAAATAACCTAATTAATTAATTGATTTTTTTTACTAAAAATAAATATCTAAAATTTGATTGGGGAAAAATACTATTTTTTATGATTTTTTTGATAAAAGAAAATAATTAAATCATTTGTTAGTAAATAAATAAACAAATTAAATAAAATAATAAAAAAGATGAAAAGAGAAAAATGGGCCTGAGTGTAGCATTTTTTGAGGTGTGAATAGCAAGAATTTGGGCCCATTTGATATGAGGTCCGTCTTGACTTTCTTGATCCTATGCGTTGCATTTGACTTGGCCTATGGTGCACCCTCAATGGTGGCCACCAGATTTGGCCATCTGGCCATCTGGCGCGTTGATGTTGAAGACTCACGGTAGATCTCCTGGCTTTGCACGCATTGAATTACCTGGAAATAAACAGAAAAATAGCAAATGCTGGAGGCAGGGATCGAACCCATGACCTCCAGCCTCTAACGCCTTAAGCACCTACGTGGCCACCACTACACCAATTGTTTTTATCTGTTCATCAAATATGCAATAATAATAATATATGAAAACAAAACGTTAGTGGAGATCTGGCGCGAAAGTTCAAACAAGCCAATGGTGGGATGACAACTCATTGTCTTCTTCCTCTCTCTGTGGCTAAAAGCTGGAACACCTATACCTACGGACAAAGTCCATTGCTACAGGTCTGTATGTTTCCAAAATCTTACACGGGCCATGTAAATAACATCTAACACCATGGTTAGACTCGTCTTGTCCTCCTGATCACAATGGTATCACTCACGAAGGCCAATATTCCCTGCATTCAAAAACCCTAAAACAAACTCCAAAAACCTAATAATGGTGATTCACGATTTAGTCCATTAAAATGCAATTGACTATTGTAGAAAGTTTACAAACATTATGGTGATCAAGAATGTATAATTATTTCAACCTAACAATGCATAAATCGTGAGTTTCGAATTCAAGAACAAGGGTGTATCGTGATGGACTTACAGCGCATTTAGGGACTGGAACGAACTTGTTCTTGATAGCTTTAGGTTGCTGAGAGTGCCGGGAAGCGATTGGGATAGATATCAAGCCTTGAGGATGCCTTTAACTATCAATTCGATCTCACACTTTTTGCCTTTTTTTCAAACCTGGTTCTTGTTTTAGCGCCTGTTTCTAACCTGCCTTTAGGTCTGCACGCCTTCTTTATGTATTAGTGAAGGAATTAGGGTTGCAAAACTGGTTCAAATCTTTTTCTTTCAATGCCTTTGATATTTAATTTGATTCACTTTAAAAACCTTCCAAATTTGGCTTATTTCCAATCTTTTTGTGCACACAAGCCTTGCTGCGAATTTGAATGATGCTAGCAGTTCAATGAAGCCTAAAACAAACACAAAATCCCTTGTTATCAAAGTTTTGGATTTTTATTTGATTTAATTTGATTTAAATTGAATTAATTCAAATAAAAACCAAATTAAATAATAAAAATAAGATATGGACAAGTGGCAAAGGCTAGAGCACGTGGGCTATGTTGCCAACTTAAAACAAGTGAAAAAGATTGGGCCCATTTGGCAAAATTTGAAGTTTTGGGCATAGTTGACTTTTGGCAATTTTGCAAAAACGGTCAACTTCACCAATGCATAACTTCCTCAATTTTGAACCTTTGGAGGTGTTCTTAGACTTTTTAGAAAGCTTGAGATGTCATCTAAGCAACACTTTTGGTCTCATATCAATTTGATATTCCATGCTCAAGTATGAAGCTTTGACAAAAAAGGTGTTTTTGTTGACTTTTCAAAATGACCTATAATGTCCAAATTCATAACTTCTTATGAGTGCATATTTTGAACTTGGGAGCTGAAGATGAATTGTAGGGAATTGCATCCTATTCAAAATGATCTTTTTACGGGTCATTTATCATAAAGTATGAGAAAGTTATGCTTGGTAAAAGTTGAGTTGACTTTTCCTACAAAACCCTAATTTAGCAACTTTTGAGTCTTGATGAATTGTGAGCAATCCTTGATGAATCATGATCAACCCTTGATCAAATTATGAAATATACTTAAAAATGAGAATGTTGACCAAAAATCTTGAAGTTTGACTGTATGTAGGTCACAATTGACTTTTCCCCTAACACAGTCGATTTTTTGGACCTTTGAGCAATTGACTGAGCAAACTTCCTCTACAAAGCTTGAAACTTGACATGAATGATCTTGAGAACATATTAGGAAAATGGTGAGCATTTGGGATCCCTTGGACTCAAGTATCTAGATGCAACATGAAACCCTAATTTGGGGTAGCCTGTCTTAGGAGACAGCTTGTCTGGTCAACCCTTGGACTTCCTTGAGCCACCTGGGGATTTTTCTTGACATGTTTTGAGAAATATGGGAGGGCAAATTTTGGGGTACAACAAAACGGTATCCAAAAGGCCTTCTTTTTTTGCTCAGAGTGCGCGTGACGCACGGAAAATTCTGAATGCTGAATATTATTTCATCTGGGTCGAAAATTCATAACTCGGTCAATTTTTATCGGATCGTGCCCATATTTTTACACAAGGTCACTGACTCATAGATCTACAACTTTTCTTCCAAAGTCGAGACCGGGTAATGCTCCGATCAATACCAGTTTTTTATTGAAGAACGTGTCAGAGTTGACACTGGAGCCCAAAATAAGTTTGTATGAGCTAAAACTTCAAAAATTCATAACTAATTCACCATTTATTCGATTGAGCCCATTTTCGGACAGGAGTTAATTCTCGATGTCGGCTACATTTTGTTTTCATATTCAACTTCAAAAATTGCACTTAAGCCCCTGCGATTTAGCCTGGAACGTAACGGACTCAAGTGAACATTGGAGGCCCAATTGCATATTCAAAGCCCATATCTTTGCTCTAATTTCCATTATATAATCTCATTCTTTTCACACAAAGAATATAGGGGGACGAAAAAAAACCTTTGCCACAATCATGTCAGAATATCAAATTCTTTTAAGAATCCTAAAACCTTGAGATCCTTGTCACAAACCCACATCTCATTACTTCTCCAGTAAGGGTAAGGCTGGTTTGATCTCCATGATCAAAAGGGCATAGAAGCATTTATCTCACTACTTCTCCAGTAAGGGTAAGGCTGGTTTGATCTCCATGATCAAAAGAGCACAGAAGCATTCATACATCCCATATCGGTTTTAACATTAAAAAATGTTTATATATTTATTTTATTTGTATTTCATGATATAGTAACTTATTTAATGTGTTCATGAGATTTAACACTGCAGATTTAGAAAGGATCCCATGCAGGATTATTACAAAATGCTGATGGCCAAAACAGAAGAACCACCAATGCATGGCGAGGCAGACATCCTGAGAAGGTTAAGGGCGTGGGTTCAACAACCACCCCTATTGGTTTTGGTTTTCTTCCTATATTTATCATTTTACTTATTTTCATTCTTTCTGTTTAAAAATTTTTTTTCTTCATAAAACTTAACATTTTTCACAAACCTTTGATTTTTCCTCCTAAACTCGAATAATTAATTTTAGGTCTTTTTTTAATTTAATTTTAGGTTTTAAATTAATTTTTGGTTCAACAACCACCCATGACATTTGCATTATCTTTATTTTCTAACCCTATTTTTCATTGATGTTTCTTCCCCTATCTATTTTTTGGCAAACTTAATTCTTTCTTATTAATCATTACACATAAATATTTTTTTTTTCAAAACTAACTTATTTTATATTAAAATTAGTTAGGTTTTAGGTTTTAGGTTTTTTTTTCTTATTAACCTTTTGTGTTCAAAATTAACCTTTTTTTAAATTAAAACTAATTAGGATTTAGATATTTTAATTAACTTTTTTCAAAATTAACATTTTTTTATTAAACAATTAGGTTTTCTTTGTAATTAACCCTTTAATTAACCTTTTTTTAACAAATTAGGATTAGGTTTTTGTTTTAGTTAGTAACTGAATTTTTGACTTTTATTTATTTATTAATAAATTAAGTTAATTAACTCTTTTATTAAAATTAGTTAGAATTAGGTTCTTTTAATTAACTTCAAATTATTTTCTACAAAAAAACACCAAAAACATTAACTTAGAATTTTCGGTTTTAATTTTTACTTAATTTCTTTTTATTTATTCTTTTACATTTTAATTTCTAGGAAAATTGTATAGGTCACATTATCAATGTAATAGCGTAGATTTATCTTTTCTCGCATTTTTTTCTAATTATGTAATTGCTCCGAGGTTGTAATAGTCTTTTAAACTAGGGTTTTATTTACTGTTTAATTTCCCCTCGAATTTTGGTTATGTAATCCCCATTCCCTGAAGCCTTGTAATAATTGGATTTACTTTTCCACTTTTAATTTCTGCAATCTTTAACTGTCTAGATGTATGGCTAATAGGATTGTATGGCAAAAATGTCTGGAAAATTAAAACGGTAGATCACCTAATGTGCAAAGATTAAATAACTGAAACAAATCATATGCACATATTCACTCCTAGGGTACTCCTCACTTGGTTGCCTCAGAAAACAATGGTCATGTCCCTCAAACGTAGGGATATCTTAGCAAAAGACCCTCAATCTAAAAGTCATTATAAAGATCATAGTCCCTTAACGTCCCTCGAGTTGCCTACGAGAAATGATCTTGTCCCTCGATGTTGCCTACGAATATATGATGACAGTCCCTTCGAAATTCTAAGGTATCCTTACATGTTGCCTTCAATGACCATTACGTCCCTTTCGATAGTCCCTCAAAATTCCAACGACGGTGCTACCTATTTCTCAATAGTAGGATAGCGTTGTCTAAAGGTAACAAGAATATAAACGATATTTTTTCCGAGTAGGTAGATGCTAGTAGGTACTTGCTCAAGTAAAAACTTTTCACACAAACACCTTTCAAAACAATTTTCAAAACAACTTCGTCACACCTTTGAGGACTCATACAAGGGTTATCACGAAGTCAAACTTTTCAAAAACAAAGCACATACACAAGCAATTTTAAAAAGATGAGCAAGTACCTAAGAGCCCATGGAAAACCATGGATAGAAAGGGTGCTAACATCTTCCCTTTCTATAATCTACCCCCTGTACTCAAAACATCTCGAAAAAGGTTTTTTCTGTTCTTTTCCTTTTCCTTTGTTGGATAAAATAAAAGTCGGTGGCGACTCTTGCTTACCGCGACATTTTGCGAACAAAAAACACAACATAAACCAGTATTAAATAGTCGGTTCTGCCACCGTATCACAGAACTGGCGACTCTGCTGGGGATTTATAAGTGGGGTATACCTTAGGATATAGGTCATCATAATTTCTTCTCTTGATTGCTTTGTTTGCTTTATTTTTGAGGGTTTTGTTTGGGGTTACTATAGATCCTACACCCGGATCTGGGGAACACCCTTCAGGTAAGTAGCAATAGACTGTAAGGGAACTGTACGACGTAGACCGATACAGTTGAAGCAGCTGCTACGTTGATGTGGCTCTTTGGTTGGTACCGGTATCCCTTGTGGAGAAACAAGGAGAATACGGGGCGGCTGCATGGTGTCGTTAAGCATCAACTGACCTTAGAGCCTTTAATTGCCCAACTTGGCCATTAGAAAGTAGCGAAATAGTCGGCCTCGATATAAAGCTGAGAACTGGTTGATACTCGATGCTACACTCATTGAGACCATACTCTCGGAATAATTTTGGCTGCAAGAAAAGATTGCGTGAGCTGAAACCATGACCGATGGAGGATGGTTATTGATATTGAGATCCTCTAGAACCCAGTTACTTTTCTAGGGCAGGTTGAACCAACTAAACTTCAAGAGGGTACTACCTTAAAACCCATACAAGCCTAAACCTAAGGCTGTTTGTGTGACTTGTGTGCTTTCAACTTGAACTACTTGCACAGTTTTATTATCTAACAACATGAGTTCCTTGCAGGTTTTGTTTACAGTCCTTATCCAATAACTTGGATTTCTTGCTGGGTTTACTTGCTTACATCACCTTGCACTTTTTCTTAAACGCATAGCATACACATCATAACATCATGCCTTAACCTTTCCTTAACCATTTCAAGGATCTCAAGGGTTTGTGATGCAGGTTATGGAAAATCAGACGTCTAGCAAGGGGCAAGGGGATTTATTTTCCTCTAGCCAATGTCATCTAGAGATCAAAACACGATAACTTGAGTCAGTGGCTATGACCCACTCGATATGGTGAGCTTTACTCTTGAAGAAGGACTCTCAACGACACGAAGTTTATTCAATCAAGTTGCAATCAAATTCTAACAGTTTCTCGTTTACCCCGCGAGATCCTTGAAAACATTGCATACATATATCATACATATCATTGCATAATAGGTCTTCCAGTACAGGTCTATCATGTTCTCTCTATTTATTTCATCAATGGCTCTCAAACAAGACAACATAGATCTTCAAACTCAGGAAGCTCAGTTCAGGGAAATATTCCTAAACCTATCCAAGGGGCAGGAAGAGTTGAAAACACTCCTCGTTGGAAACTTGGTCAAGAAAAGTCCTGAAGACAATAAGGACGAACGAATGGAACAATTGAAAGCTGAGGTAGGTGCAATGAGAACCCAGATGCTGGGGCAGATGGCTCTTATCCAAGGCCTAGCCCGAAGACAAGAAGAGCTGAAAGACATCATCAACCAACTTCATCAAGATGGATACAACAATATGAAGCAAACAGTCGAGGCCGAGGACCAAGTCATTGATCAACCTCCAAGAAGATAAGAGTTTGGTTTGGGGAATGTGATACGGTGGGAAAACTGACTTGGGTTTTGCGTTTGTTTTCGCAAATGTTTCGGTTGAGCAAGAGTCGCCATCGACTTTTTATTTTATCCTAAAGGAAAGGTTAAAAAGCACAGGAAAAACCTTTTGAGATGTTTTCTTGGGTTCGGGGAGTAGATTATAGAAAGGGAAGGTATTAGCACCCTTTCTATCCATGGTTATCCATGGGCTCTTAGTTACTTGCTTAGATCACTTGCCTTTGATTTTCAATTGTTTGGAATGGTGCTTTGTGTGTGGGTTTGAAAATGTTTTGAAAAGAGGCCATTTGTTGTGGCAACCTTTGTAATGATCCATGTTTGAATGTATACAAAGGTGTACTTGTCTTTTGAAAAGTTTTCAATGTTTTTGAAAGTTGTTTTGAAAGTGTGTTGTGATGTGTGGTTTTGAAAAGTAGGCAAGTGTTTTTTTTTTGCAAGTTTGATCAAGTAACTAAGAGTTTGTCTACCCCTAAATTTACTCAAAGATTTTTTTCTATGTTTTTAACAATTTTATTCCACCATTGTATTTGATGGACAATCTTGTGTTAGGATGTTAACGGGACGGGCGCGGGTCATCGTATAGACCATGATAGCAATGATGCAAAGCATCTTAATTTTTCTTTTGAGGGACTAAGATCATTTTTGTAAGGCAACTTTCGAAAGCGTCATCGAGGGACTATGATCTTTTGGGTTTGTTTATTTTACTAAGATACTTTGCATGCGTAACATGGCCCATTTTTGAAAGGCAACAGGTGGATGTAACCCTAGGGGTGTTAGTGTGCAAGTGTGTTTTATTGCATACAAGAGTTTATCTTTGAATTAGGATTTTCTATTTATAGGCAAAATCTCTTGTGGATTTCTTGAACATTAAAGCGCCAACAGAGGTTGAGTTGTTCTTTGAAAGAAATTCCTGGGAAGTTGTGATAACAGATAGCCTTCAGCCTAGGCTGGAACAGCAGGCGTGGATTGGAGAGAAGTGACCTCTTAGGTGGACGGTGGCGTGTAGACCCATGCCAGAACCTGCATAAAGGCGTTTTCCAAGCCACACGTGAAGGGATTACTTGGATGAATGTTCAAGAGTGGTTGGGAGCATTAATGAGCATTAAATGGTGATGAGACTTATCAACACCAATATTCTGGTAATGGAAACCAAACTTTGAACCAGCAGTTCTGTTTCACCAAGAACAACGTAAACCATGCTCTGGTCTTGGCCTCCTGTTGTCTTAGCAAGTTCTGGGGATTCATCTGGTTTTCTGACACGTTCCTTGGATTTGCTTCTGGAACTCCTGGGCTTAGAGATTCTGTATCAGTGTAACACCCACTCTTCTGACCTTTTCATCTTCTGATTTCAGCATGTTCTGAAAGAGCCTTCAAACTTCCTTGTTTATTTTGCATTCCTTTAGCAAATTCTGGATGAGCTTGCGTAACTGCTGAAAGAGTCATGTTCTGTCTGAGACTTACGTATTGAACCACGTTTACAACTTCTGATTGAGCTGATGTAGCTGCTGAAGAGCCAACTTCTGACTGCGTTGAGCCAAGCTTGCAACTTCTGACCGTTTCTATCTGGAGTTTGGTCCAGAAGTTCTGAAGCACTGATTTCTTCTTAAACACTCATTTTTTAGAGAAAAATTCCAAGTACTTAGAATTTAATTTTTCTCAAGATAAAAGCGTTGTCTTTAGAGCTTGTGTGATCATCTTACTCTTGTAAGTGGTTTGCTTGGGCAAAAATGACAATTTAGGACTTGGATTTGTTTCAGAGGGACTCTGAAAATCCAAGATGATTTCCTAAAGAAAGAGAGGGCAAATTTTGGGGTACAACAGTTGCCCCTGTTCAATCTTCTTGCACCTGAAGAGTTAGATTGGCAGGTTTGCCTTTCGTGTCTTGAAGGTGGAAGATGATTGAACACTAAAGTGCCCGGAAATTTGCACTCGCATAGTGGAGTATCATCAATGTGATGTCGGGAATGGGCTTATAGATGCCATTCAGAGAGATGGTGGATAGGAGGATGGGCTTATAGAGGCCATCTGGAGACGTGACAGAACCTTGTCGGGAATGGGCTTATAGATGCCATTTGGAAGTGTCGATCGCGTAAGAGATTCCTTAGCGAGAAATTGCGTACTTGAGAAAGAAAGATGGTTTCCTGGCTTGCTACAGGTGTTGATGTTCAGTCTCTTCATGCAGATATGCCCTGGCTGGATGCAGGAATCGAATCTGGAATTGGTCGTCTACAGATATGCCCTGGCTGGATACAGGTATCGGATCTAGAAATTGTCGTCTACAGATATGCCCTGGCTGGATACAGGAATCGAATCTCTAAACTATTCATGCAGACATGCCCTGGCTAGATACAGGTATCAAATCTACAATCAAACACTCACAAATATGCCATGGCTAGATACAGGTATCGAATCTGGAATTAGTCGTCTACAGATATGCCCTGGCTGGATACAAGTATCGAATTTGGAATTAGTCGTCTACAGATATGCCCTGGCTGGATACAGGTATCGAATCTGGAATTGGTCATCTACAGATATGCCCTGGCAGGATACAGGTATCGAATCTGGAATTAGTCGTTTACAGATATGCCCTGGCTGGATACAGGTATCGAATCTCTAAACTCTTCATGCAGATATGCCCTGGCTGGATACAAGTATCGAATCTACAATCAAACACTCATAGATATGCCCTGGCTAGATACAGGTATCGAATCTACAATCAAACACTCACAGATATGCCCTGGCTAGATACAGGTATCGAATCTGGAATTGTGACAGTTGATAGTAATCATCTTTGGATTGACCTTTTCCTGAAAAGGCAACACATTAGTTATATGCAATGTCATGATGTATGAGATGCATGATGTCATGATGTTCTCAAAAATAAATGAGATCGTGTGATATGATGCGTATATGCATGTATCAGGATGTATAAAATGTGAAATGTCTATGAATGTGTTTTCGACTAGGAAAATAAATCCTTGACGAAGGCCGGGAAATCAAATCCTGGGATGATGTTGAAGATTGGAGTTCTTCGTTTCCGCTGGGGATGATGATTGCAAGAATAAACCGGTAGGAGAAGATGACTCCGTCGGGGAATAAAACTTGTTGGAGAGATTACTCTGCAGGGAATTACTCTGTGGGAAGAGATACTTCGCTGAGGTTTTGATGAGAGCTCCGCTGGGGATTCCACTTATAAGTTATGTTGGGGAATTCGATGAACTCCGCTGAGGCATAGGAAGAACTTCGCCGAGGACGATCTTTCCATGGTAATTAGCTGAGGATAACCCAGTTAACCCTGGTGGGGAAATAACCTTTGAATAGAGTCGGGGAGAGACGTTCATACTCTGCAGGTGATAAGCTTCCAGAATCTACTGGGGATAAGCTTCAGAATCTACTGGGGAGGATAATTCAACTTTCCTGGGGAAACTTTGGACTGTACTGGGGAATGGTTCCGTTGGATGCCTGTATTCCGCCGGAGAACAATCTTATACTAAGACTGCCATGGATGCTTGCTGAGGAATGTCTATACTCCGCTGGGGGAATGTTGAGATCTTCTGGGGATACCCAACTTCCTTAAGGCTGACAGTAGACTAACTCTGCTTGGGGAGAGTATCGCTGACTTGCTGGAGATATTGTGCCTTTTTAAGGCTGACGGGGGACCAACTCTTCCTGAGGAGAGTATTGCTGAATCTTGGTCTCACTCTGTGGGGAGTTGAGGTATCCTGGTTACGTTCTTCAGCCGAACCTACCTTGGTATCTTGGTGGACAGAGCAACTAGATCGCTTAGACAATTCTTTATTGCCCCTGTTTTTGTCGTCACCCGTAATTAATCCTTTGTTTCTCATGCAAATATTCATGATTAGCAATTAATGTCAAATGCATATATCAAAAATGAACATTGGACGTTCTTTGCAAAACAAAACAGAAAAAGGAAAGACAATGGGTAATTTGTATGAAAAATTGAACTTGTATTGATTTTTGAAATTTGCCTGTAAATAGGAGTTTTATGTACAGGAGGCTGACGCCCTAGTAAGAGAACGCCGCCGAACAAGATAGAGTTTATACAATTTTGTGAAAAGGAAACAAAACAGCTATGTGAAAAATAATCCCACTGGGTTCCAACTCTGCTATCGCCTTTATGTCTTCAAGCGTCTCATCACTCTGCTGCTTAGTTGAAGATGAAGCTGATTGATCGATGTCGTCTGATCCTGATAGTCGATGCCGAAGTCTGGATGCAAAGTGAACCAATGAGACATAGTATTACGCTTCATCCCTAACTTTTGCTTGGACCGCCCTTTCGGGTTTTCAGTCCACCGGGATACCCATTTTTGCCCAAGCCGCCTTTTCAGGTTTTCGACTTGTCGGGTGTACAGATTTTTTCATTTCAACCCTTATTTTTGCCCGAACCCTTTTGGTTCGCCGGGAAGCCCTTATTTTTGCCTAGGTGTGTCAACCTAGCGGGTCTTTAGTTCATGCGTAGTATCTTTTTACTATGTCTGCATTGGCGGGGTGAGGAAGGTCGTCACCGTCCATGGTGGTTAGAATCATAGCTCCTCCTGAGAAGATATGTTTTACCACAAATGGCCCTTCGTACGTAGGGGTCCATTTGCCCCTGGGATCACCTTGAGGTAGAATGATGTGCTTGATTACCAGGTCTTCGACTTGATACTCTTGTCGTCTGACCTTCTTGTTAAATGCCCTGATCATTCGTTTTTGGTACGTTTGACCATGACAGATAACAGTGAGTCTCTTTTCGTCAATTAGGTTTAATTGATCAAGCTGAGTCTGGATCCAGTCATCTTCGCTCAAACCCGCATCTTTCATTATCCGGAGAGAGGGTATCTGAACTTCAATAGGCAAGACTGCCTCCATGCCATAGACCAAGGAAAAGGGAGTTGCCGCTGTTGACGTCCGTGCTGAGGTACGGTACCCATGAAGAGCAAACGGTAACATTTCGTGCCAATCTTTATAGGTCACTGTCATCTTCTGCACAATCTTCTTGATGTTCTTATTTGCCTCTTCTACAACCCCATTCATCTTCGGCCGGTAGGGAGAAGAGTTGTGGTGCTGTATCTTGAATTGCTCGCAGAGCTCAGTGATCATCTTATTATTAATATTGGTACCATTGTCCATAATGATCCTCTCAAGTACACCGTAGCGGCAAATCAGGTTGTGCCGAATGAACCGTGCCACGACGTTCTTGGTTACCGTAGCGTAGGAAGCTGCTTCGACCCACTTTGTGAAGTAATCAATCGCTACCAGGATGAAGCGATGCCCGTTGGATGCCGTAGGTTTGATTTCTCCGATCATATCAATGCCCCACATTGCAAAAGGCCAAGGTGCTGTCAAGACGTTCAGAGGAACCGGAGGAATGTGCACCTTATCAGCGTAGATCTGGCATTTATGACAAGTTCGCGAATGCTGATAACAGTCGGCTTCCATCGTGGTCCAGAAATATCCTGCCCGAAGGATCTTCTTTGCCATGGTATGTCCACTGGAATGTGTTCCGAAGGTACCTTTATGTAGTTCTGCCATGATCCTTTCTGCTTCAGTCTTATCCACACAACGCAGTAAGGTTGAATCATGGTTTCGCTTGTAGAGAATGCCATTGCTGAGGAAGAATTTTGCCGCAAACCTTCTCAGGAACTTCTTGTCATTAACAGATGCGCCTTCGGGGTATTCTTGAGCTTCAAGGTATCTCTTCACTTCATGATACCAGGGTTTTTCTGTTACCTCTTCGGTCTCGAGATCGCAGCAATGTGCAGGTTCATCCAATTTCCAGATAATGATCCGGGGAGCCTCGTTGTCCCATTTGACTTTGAACACAGAAGACATCGTAGCCAACGCATCCGCCAACTGATTCTCCTCTCTTGGGAAGTGTTCAAAAGTTATCTACTTGAAGTGGGGAAGCAATGTCAGCACATATTCCTTGTAAGGAATAAGATTTGGGTGTTTCGTATCCCACACGCCTTTGACCTGATTGATCACGAGAGCGGAATCTCCGAAGACACTCAGAAACTTGATCCTTAAGTTAATTGCAACTTGAAGACCCATGATACATGCTTCATACTCTGCCATGTTGTTGGTGCAGTTGAAACATAGTCTGGCAGTGAGTGGAGTATGAGTGCCTTTAGGGGATATGATCACAGCGCCGATACCATTCCCCAAAGCGTTTGAGGCTCCGTCAAAGTGCATAGACCATCGGGATCCTTCCTCAGGTCCTTCATCCGGTCAAGGTACTTCACAATCAGTCACTACCATGATATCCTCGTCTGGAAATTCAAAGTTCAATGACTGATAGTCGTCCACTGCCTGGTGTGCCAAATGGTCTGCCAATACACTTCCCTTGATTGCTTTTTGAGTCGTGTACTGGATGTCGTATTCCGTCAAGATCATTTGCCATCTTGCTATTCTTCCGGACAAGGCGGGCTTTTCGAATATGTATTTGATTGGATCCATTTTTGAAATCAACATAGTAGTGTGAGTCAACATATACTGTCTCAGCCGGCGAGCAGCCCATACCAAAGCGCAACAAGTTTTCTCGAGCAGTGAGTATCAGGTCTCACAGTCGGTAAACTTTTTGCTAAGGTAATAAATGGCATGTTCTTTTCGGCCAGACTCGTCATGCTGCCCTAGCACACACCACATTGAGTTGTCAAGTACACTCAAGTACAAGATTAGAGGTCTCCCTTCAACCGGCGGCATAAGAATGGGTGGTTCTTGGAGATACTCTTTGATCTTTTCGAAAGCGGTCTGACATTCATCATTCCAACGTACTACTTGATCTTTCTTCAGCAGCTTGAATATTGGTTCACAGGTAGCAGTCAGATGCGAGATGAATCGGGCAATGTAGTTCAACCATCCTAGAAAGCCTCTGACTTCTTTCTCTGTCTTGGGAGTTGGCATCTCTTGTATGGCTTTCACTTTGGCAGGGTCCACTTAAATGCCTTTGTCGCTTACGACGAAGCCTAGCAATTTTCCAGATCTCACCCCAAAGGTGCACTTGTTTGGGTTCAACCTCAGCTTGTACAACTTCAGACGGTCAAACAGTTTCCGTAGATGGTCAAGGTGTTCCTCCTCAGTTTGGGACCTTGCAATCATATCGTCGACGTATACTTCTATCTCGTGATGGATCATGTCATGAAATAAAGCAACCATGGCACGTTGGTAGGTTGCCCAAGCATTTTTCAACCCAAAAGGCATGACCTTGTAGCAAAAGGTGCCCCACTGAGTGACGGAAGTTGTCTTCTCCATGTCTTCAGGAGCCATCTTGATTTGATTATAACCGGAGAAGCCGTCCATGAAGGAGAAAACTTTATGCTGAGCAGTGTTGTCAACCAGAACGTCGATATGAGGCAGAGGGAAATCATCCTTAGGGCTCGCCCTATTTAAATCCCTGTAATCAACACACATTCGGACCTTACCATCCTTCTTCGGTACTGGAACCATGTTGGCAACCCACTGAGGGTAGGAAGTCACTGCTAGAAACCCGACATCAAATTGTTTCATAACCTCAGCTTTGATTTTCTCGGACATTTCTGGACGCATACGGCAGACCTTCTGTTTTACCGGAGGGAAATCTTCCTTGGTAGGCAGGTGATGCACCACAATGTCGGTATCTAACCCAGGCATGTCTTCGTACGACCAGGAAAAGATTTCCACATAGTCATGCAGCATCTGAATCAACCGTTGTTTCACACTGAGCTCTAGATTGGCACCAATCTTGACTTCCTTTATGTCTGTCTCAGTACCCAGATTTACCGTTTCTACTGGCTCTTCATGTGGCTGAATGACCCTCTCTTCCTGGAGTAGCAGTCTCGCAAGTTCTCCAGGCACTTCGCAATCATCTTCACCTTCGTCTTCGGCTAAGTTGATCGGATTTTCGAAGTCATAACTGGCAGTAGCAGAGTCGTTACCAGTGAGATCCAGAGTGGATTGGAACCTGTATGGGTGAGTGTATGTAAATATAGCTGTTTTGCAATATATAATAAAGAAAGAAAAGGAGCGCAAGATTTTGAAATGCAACAAACGTCCAATGTTTTTATTGATGATATATGAAAATGACACACAAAAGCCCTCACAAATGAAGCCACAGTGCCTCGGGTAAGACACCGAGCCATAAAAGTTTCAAAACATTGTCTGTTACAAATTCAAAACAAAAGAGTTCATTACTGAGTGACAAAAGTAATAGGTGTGAAGTCTTTGGCAGTCCAGTTGCTTGGTCCACCGTCGGTTGTTGGGTAGATCCAATTGTCGAATTCAGATTCCTCCACGTCGTCTTCAATAGCATTTACTCCCGGGTTGGTGATGAACACAGGAGGTCTTCCAATCTTTGCCTTACGAACAGCCCTCTGAGCTTCTGCAGTGAAACCCATACCAAACTTGTCAGTCTTCGGAGTGAAATCAGGAAGTCGGCCCCAGTTTGCACACTCACCCTTCTCAATAATAGCCCGGGCATCCTTCAAGGAAGCCATCTTCAAAGGAGAGTCTTCTTTAGTCACAGTCTCTGCTGATGCCAGTGTCTGAGGCACCTCTTCAAAGTGTTGAAAGGGGGCCTCAATGAACTCCTCATCCATCTCTATGTACCGGAACGAGTTAAGGTGGCTGACCATATACTCTTCCTCCCCCTGAATTGTAACAATCTTCCCTCTGACCGGGTATTTAAGCTTCTGATGTAGTGTGGAGGTCACAGCTCCAGCCTTGTGGATCCATGGACGACCCAGCAAACAAGAATAAATTGGTCGGATATCCATCACATAGAAAGTAGAATAAAAAACTTGAGAACCAACCCTGATTGGAATGTCAACTTCGCCGTGTACCATCCTCTTTGAACTGTCAAAGGCCCGGACAACAATGTTACTAGGCTTGAGCTCTAAACCCTCACAATTCAATCTGTCTAGGGCCTTCTTGGGTAATACGTTCAATGAAGAACCGGTGTCTACCAACACATGGGCAAGAGTAGTGCCCCTGCATTCAATGGAGACATGTAGGGCATCATTATGGTTCTTTCCTTTGGCAGTCAGATCGGCGTCAGAGAAGCCCAAAACATTATCAGCAGTCAAGTTGGCCATACAATCGGTAAATTGATCAGCAGACGTTTCTTGTGGCACATGGGCTGTCTTCAGGAAGGAAATCAGGGCCTTGGCATGGGCCTCTGAACACAACAACATTGATAGCATAGAAATCTTTGATGGGGTGTGCCCCAGCTGCTCAACTACGTTGAAATCGCTCTTCTTAATGATCTTGAGAATCTCTTCCATCTCTTGCTGGGAAGCTTCAACAATGGTTGTCTTTGGTGCCTCCGTCAGGGCAGGCAAATCAGTAGCAATCCCTTTTCCCCGAGCGTCAGATGACTTGGCAGCAGGGGTAGAAACAGGAGCTTGATCAGGAAGGGGAACAGGCACACTTGCAGGTGTGATGATAAGAGGTCTTTGAATAACTGGTGGCGTAATATCTGGTGAGAACAGCCTACCACTGCGAGTAACTTTGGCAGGCCCGGTGATGTTACTGACGCCGGTACTAGTATCAAACTCTTGCTTTACTCCAAGCACATAAACATCTGCCCCATAGTGCCATGGGACAGCTTTGTCGGATGTATAAGGGAGAGGCCCCAGAACAGTGATGATGATAGGAGCAATCTTCTGAGTGGACATGATTTTGACAGGATTCTTTGAGGGAGCCTTAGGAGGTTTGTTGAAAATAGTGACAATAGAAACTTCTTCAGCAGGGAGAAGCTGTGTTCACTACCTTCAGAGCTTCTTTGACAGTTACCAGATTGGTTGAGAGTAGTTGCGGCAAAATCTGAGACAGGGTCATACTGAGCCGAGTGTACTGCCTTTTGGGTCTCTCACCCCTTGGTTGGTTGTATTGCTGAGGAGCAGCACCAGACTTTGAAATTACCAACACATTGACAGCTTGGCGGCGTTCCGGTTTAATTTGTCTTCTGGGACCATAAACAGCACTGGCTTCCTTCTTGAAGGGCTTCTTTTCAGTATTCGCGGAGGCACCTTTCTGTATCTTCCCCGACTTGATACCAGCTTCTATCCTCTCACCAGTCAAGATCAAATCTGTAAACCCAGCAGAAGAATTCCCAATCAGATGATTGAAGAATGGACCAGACAGGGTCCCCAGGAACATGTCAACAAGTTCACGGTCAGTCAGCGGTGGCTGCACGCTGCCAGCCAGGTCTCTCCACTTTTGCGCATACTCCTTGAATCCTTCGCCCGTCCCCAGTGACATACCCTGGAGTTGGGTACGCGTGGGAGCGAGGTCAGAATTGTACTGATACTGTTTATAAAATGTGGTAGCCAAGTCCTCCCAGTTTCGGATACTGGCTCCATCCAGCTGATAGAACCATTCGAGTTGAGCCCCTGAAAGGCTATCCTGAAAGAAATGGATCCATAGGTTCTTGTCTGCAGCGTAAGGTTGGATCTTCCTTACATATGATCTGAGATGCATCTTTGGGCAAGACAGCCCGTCATATCTTGCAAAGATTGGCACTTTGAACTTCGGGGGGATCACAATTCCAGCAACTAATCCCAAATCTTCGAAATCTAAGCCGGGAACTCTCTGCAGCTCCATAGCTGCCAACCTGTCTTCCAAGCCTTTGTACTTATCATCGGCGGGCGGGTATTGTTGCTCTGAGTATTCTTCGTCTTCTTCAGCCTCTCCTTCTTCAGCTTCGGAAGGTACCGCAACTGAGAGCGTTGATATAGTCAGAAAATACTGCGCATGAATAAAGACCCGCTAGGTTGGATGACCTAGGCAAAAATAAGGGCATCCCGGCGAACCAAAAGGGTTTGGGCAAAAATTAGGGATAAAAACAAAAAAGATCTGTACACTCGGCAAGTCAAAAACCTGAAAAGGCGGCTTGGGCAAAAAAGGGTATCCCGGTGGACTGAAAATCTGAAAAGACAGTCCAAGCAAAAGTTAGGGATTAAAGCGTACGACTATGTCCCGTCATCTTGTCACTTGCCTATCAGTAGAAGACCTATCATTCTGATCGGCAGTTACCAAGCACCTTATAAGTTGGGATGACACTTAATCCACAAGGCCTCCGCATGCACTTTCTCCGGCAAGTACAGGGGCAGAAAAGTCCTGATACGAAGTCATTGTCATATCCTCACCATGCGTCCCAGTAACATCTACACTCCTCACAGAGTAGAGGCAACCAAAGTTTTAATCTCTGCTTCCCCAAACAGGAGTTACTTTCCCCAGCCAAGCTCTTTCGGAGAGCCGACATCTATATTCCCCAGCCGAATTTTGTAATCGCAAGCAGTTCATAAAGTTTTCTCCCGAACAGAGTTTATTTCTCTGAATACAGAAGCTCAATCATCGATAGAGTTTATCCCTTCAGCTATGGAAGCTTCTCTCTCCAATGGAATTATTCCCCCGCAGAGTTGTTCTCAAGAAGAGTCTCCTCAAGCAGAGTCTCTCCTCAGGAGAATATTCATAAACAAGGGGCAAATCCCTAGCATAGTCATCTTTGTTCACCATCCCCAACAGAAGTAGAGGAACTATAGTTTTTTACAACAGTCAAGAATACGATTTCTCACACTCTCCAAACAACAGTCATGGATTTATTTTCCAGAACTCAGTTTATTACGTCGGTATTTCATGTTCATACATCATGACACGTCCATACATTACATATAACATAATCTCAGTTATTTTGAGAACCTCATCACAATGCATCTCATGCATCGCACATGACTAACGATGTATTTCTTTCAGGAAAGACAGTTATTATCAACAATTTCCAGCAGGTCCATGATCAACACTCGAAGCTAAACAGAGTAGTCATCGGTGCGACAAGAACAACCTTACCCAGGTTCCCTCTGCAGTTTTACCCAAACTCATATCGAAGTAACCCTACCATCCAGGTTCCTTCTCACAGCCCTATTATCGCGGCTTTCATCTTGAAGTAACCCTACTATCAAGGTTCCTTCTCACATCCCTACTATCCCGGCTTTCATCTCGAAGTAACCCTACTATCCAGGTTCCTTCTCACAGCCCTACTATCCAGGCTCTCATATCGAAGTAATCCTACTATCCAGGTTCCTTCTCACAACCCTAATATCCAGGCTCTCATATCGAAGTAACCATACTATCCAGGTTCCTTCTCACAACCCTACTATCCAGGCTTTCATATCGAAGTAACCCTACCATCCAGGTTCCTTCTCACAGCCCTACTACCCAAGCTTTCATATCGAAGTAACCATACTACCCAGGTTCCTTCTCACAGCCCTACTATCCAGGATCTCATATCGAAGTAACCCTACTATCCAGGTTCCTTCTCACAGCCCTACTACCCAAACTTTCATATCGAAGTAACCCTACTATCCAGGTTCCTTCTCACAACCCTACTATCCAAGCTTTCATATCGAAGTAACCCTACCATCCATGTTCCTTCTCACAGCCCCACTATCCATGCTTTCATATCGAAGTAACCCTACTATCCAGGTTCCTTCTCACAACCCTACTATCCAGGCTCTCATATCGAAGTAACCCTACTATCCAGGTTCCTTCTCACAACCCTACTATCCAGGCTTTCATATCGAAGTAACCCTACTATCCAGGTTCCTTCTCACAACCCTACTATTCAGGCTTTCATATCGAAGTAACCCTACTATCTAGGTTCCTTCTCACAGCCCTACTATCCAGGCTTTCATATCGAAGTAACCCTTCTATCCAGGTTCCTTCTCACAACCCTACTATCCAGGCTTTCATATCGAAGTAACCCTACTATCCAGGTTCCTTCTCACAACCCTACTATCCAGGATTTCACATCAAAGTAACCCTACTATCCAGGCTTTCATACCGAAGTAACCCTACCATCCAGGTTCCTTCTCACAGCCCTACTATCCAGGCTTTCATATCGAAGTAACCCTACCATCCAGGTTCCTTCTCAGCAGCCCTACAATGCAGGCTTTCATATCGAAGTAACCCTACTATCCAAGTTCCTTATCACAGCCCTACTATCCAGGCTTTCATATTGAAGTAACCCTACTATCCAGGTTCCTTCTCCGCAGCCCTACTATCCAGGCTTTCGTATCGAAACAACCCTACTATCCAGGTTCCTTTTCATAACCTTACTATCCAGGTTCCCCGTCTCTTATCCCCAAGCAGTGGTCTGACATTGTAAGACCGGGACCCGATCAAACATGATTGGTTTTGCATTTCCCCAGTAAATCGTGGTGCATCATATACTCCGACCAGATACGCAGTTCACTTCTGATTCCTCAAGCCGGAGTTAATTCCCCAGTAGATTAACGGACAACTGAAGCTCCTAAAATTTTATTTCTCCCAAGACAGAGACCAACATTCCTCAGCAGATTCCTCCTCAACGATAGGAATAAGAATTCTCATCAAAGGAATATCTCGGGAAATCAACATCCTCTAGATGGCATCTTTAAGCCCATCTTCGACGATTCTCCACCATATCTTCCAGATGGTATCTTTAAGCCCATCTTCGGTGACCTTCCGTCATCTCCTCCAAATGGCATCTGTAAGCCCATTCCCGATACTACCTACACAGTCAAGCATCATTACAGACGAGTGAAAATTTCTGGGCACTCTAGTGTTCAATCATCTTCCACCTTCAGATTACGAAAGGCAGACAGCCAATCTACATCCTCAGGTTTAAGAAGATTGAACAGGGGCAGCTGTTGTACCCCAAAATTTACCCTCTTTTCATACACGCATATTATTGGTTTTATAGTTATGGAATAAAGGTATATTTATCAAGCTTCGTCAGGTTACAAGTGACGTTTATTTCGCCAATGGATGTTCTCAGAGTATTTTCCGTGCTGAAGATCGATTCGCCGTTTTGCAATGATTCGGGGTTCAAAGATTCACAAGTCCAACCCAGCACGTCATATTCAGGTGTTCTTTCGCCAAGATATCTCTAATAATGTATTCTCAAATTCAGGTTCGACTCAAGAGTCAATTATTTAAAGAAGGTCTCCGAATGTGTGAGTTTTCTCGAAGAAATATGGTGAAAAAGTATGCTGAAAGTGTAGTTTTTACGCACTAAAAAATTCATAACTTGAAGATCGTAACTTGTTTTGAACCCGTTTCGGTGGATAAAATTCCGTCTTGACATCGTTTACGTTTTCATCTCTCATAGATGGAAGCCAATTTCGATCAGAATGTCTTCAAAAATGCGGATTTATCAAATATTTTCGTACAGAAAATTTGTGACAGAAGTTTATTTGCGTCATGTTCAGAAAATCATAACTTGGTCGATTTTCATCGTATCGAGCTGGTTCTGGCGCCAAAATTTCAAAAATTGAGTTGGCTAAGTTTTCTCAGGAGGTATTGAGTTCGAACGGTATCCAAAAAGCCTTCGTTTTTTGCTCAGAGTGCGCGTGACGCGCCGAAAATCCTGAATGCTGAATATTATTTCATCTGGGTCGAAACTTCGAAAATTTATAACTCGGTCAATTTTTATCGGATCGGGCCCATATTTTTACACAAGGTCACTGACTTATAGATCTACAACTTTGCTTCCAAAGTCGAGACCAGTTTATACTCCAATCAATACCAGTTTTTTATTGAAGAACGTGTCAGAGTTGACACTGGAGCCCAAAATAAGTTTTTGAGCTAAAACTTCAAAAATTCATAACTAATTCCCCGTTTATCTGATTGAGCCTATTTTCAGACAGGAGTTAGTTCTCGATGTCGGCTACATTTTGTTTTCACATTTCAATTCAAAAATTGCACTTAAGCCCCTGCGATTTAGCATGGAATGTGACGGACTCAAGTGAATATTGGAGGCCCGATTGCATATTCAAAGACCATATCTTTGCTCTAATTTCCATTATATAATCTCATTCTTTTCACATAAAGAATAGAGGGGGACGAAAAAAAACTTTGCCACAACCCTGTCAGAATATCAAATTCTTTCAAGAATCCTAAAACCTTGAAATCCTTGTCACAAACCCACATCTCATTACTTCTCCAGTAAGGGTAAGGCTGGTTTGATCTCGATGATCAAAAGGGTATAGAAGCATTCATCTCACTACTTCTCCAGTAAGGTAAGGCTGGTTTGATCTCCATGATCAAAAGGGCATAGAAGCATTCATACAGCTCTAATCGGTTTTAACATTAAAAAATATTTATATATTTATTTTCTTTGTATTTCATGATATAATAACTTATTTAATTTGTTCATGAGTTTCAACACTGCAGATTTAGAAAGGATCCCATGCAGGATTATTACAAAACGCTGATGGCCAAAATAGAAGTTGATGGCCAAAACAGAAGAACCACCAATGCATGGCGAGACAGACAGTCTGAGAAGGTTAAGGGTGTGGGTTCAACAACCACCCCTATTGGTTTTGGTTTTCTTCCTATATTTATCCTTTTACTTAATTTCATTCTTTCTGTTTAAAACTTTTTTTCTATAAAACTTAACATTTTTCACAAACCTTTGATTTTTCCTCCTAAACTCGAATAATTAATTTTAGGTCTTTTTTAAATTTAATTTTAGGTTTTAAATTAATTTTTGGTTCAACAACCACCCATGACATTTGCATTATCTTTATTTTCTAACCCTATTTTTCATTGATGTTTCTTCCCCTATCTATTTTTTGGCAAACTTAATTCTTTCTTATTAATCATTACACATAAATATTTTTTTCTTTCAAAACTAACTTTTTTAAATTAAAATTAGTTAGGTTTTAGGTTTTAGGTTTTTTTTCTTATTAACCTTTTGTTTTCAAAATTAACCTTTTTTTAATTAAAACTAATTAGGATTTAGATATTTTAATTAACTTTTTTCAAAATTAACATTTTTTTTATTAAACAATTAGGTTTTAGGTTTTCTTTGTAATTAACCCTTTAATTAACCTTTTTTTAACAAATTAGGATTAGGTTTTTGTTTTAGTTAGTAACTGAATTTTTGGCTTTTATTTATTTATTAATAAATTAAGTTATTTAACTTTTTTTATTAAAATTAGTTAGAATTAGGTTTTTTTAATTAACTTAAAATTATTTTCTACAAAAAAACACCAAAAACATTAACTTAGAATTTTTGGTTTTAATTTTTACTTAATTTCTTTTTATTTATTCTTTTACATTTTAATTTCTAGGAAAATTGTATAGGTCGCGTTATCAATGTAATAGCGTATATTTATCTTTTCTTGCATTTTTTCTAATTATGTAATTGCTCCGAGGTTGTAATAGTCTTTTAAACTAGGGTTTTATTTACTGTTTAATTTCCCCCCAAGTTTTGGTTATGTAATCCCCATTCCCCGAAGCCTTGTAATAATTAGATTTACTTTTCCGCTTTTAATTTTCACAATCTTTAACTGTCTAGATGTATGGCTAATAGGATTGTATGGTAAGAATGTATGAAAAATTAAAACGGTAGATCACCTAATGTGCAAAGATTAAATAACTGAAACAAATCATATGCACATATTCACTCCTAGGGTACTCCTCACTTGGTTGCCTCAGAAAACAATGGTCATGTCCCTCGAATATAGGGATATCTTAGCAAAAGACCCTCAATCTAAAAATCATTATAAAGATCATAGTCTCTTAATGTCCCTCGAGTTGCCTACGAGAAATGATCTTGTCCCTCGATGTTGCCTACGAATATATGATGACAGTCCCTTTGAAATGCTAAGGTATCCTTACATGTTGCCTTCAATGACCATTACGTCCCTTTTGATAGTCCTTCAAACTCCAACGGCGGTGCTACCTATTTCTCAATAGTAGGATAGCGCTATCTAAAGGAAACAAGAATAGAAACGATCTTTTTTTCAAGTAGGTAGATGCTAGTAGGTACTTGCTCAAGTAAAAACTTTTCACACAAACACCTTTCAAAACAATTTTCAAAACAACTTCGTTACACCTTTGAGGACTGATACAAGGGTTATCACGAAGTCAAACTTTTCAAAAACAAAGCACATACACAAGCAATTTTAAAAAGATGAGCAAGTACCTAAGAGCCCATGGAAAACCATGGATAGAAAGGGTGCTAACACCTTCCCTTTCTATAATCTACCCCTCGTACTCAAAACATGTCGAAAAAAGTTTTTTCTGTTCTTTTTCCTTTTCTTTTGTTGGATAAAATAAAAGTCAGTGGCGACTCTTGCTTACCGCGACATTTTGAGAACAAAAAACGTAAAATGCAAATCAGTATTAAACAGTCGGTTCTGCCACCGTATCACACCTCACTCAACACCCAAGTGGAAAATATCTCACTTCACTACATATTGTATAATTATAGTTGTTTGCATCACTACAAGAATTGACAAGAGTCCAATCTTTTGAGAAAAGTTTTAAAGTAGTAACCAAAGTGGAAAAATAGTTCGAAATGAGATTGATTGACTTTTAGTCTTCTCACAAAAATTGTTAAGATATTATTAAAATGATTGAAGTTTATTTATGAAAGTGTTTTGAAAATACGTGGACCTAGGTCCAAGTTTATTATGAAAGTGATTCAAGTTTAAAAATAAGAAGAGTTTTCAAAAGGAAGAAGAAGATTTTTGAAATTAAAGAAGATGGGAGGAGAAGAAGAGACTACCCTAAAGCATAAGGTAAAAGATAGGGATGAGAACCATCTAACCAACATGAAACCAATACTTGCATTATGAGTCAAGGTAGAATTCTCATTATTTGGATTGAAACCAAACAAGCAAAGATACTAGACCTCTTGAGAGAACCAAACTTCAAAAGTATTAAGTCCACAAAAATTGGGCAGAGTAACGGCTGTATACATGTGAATTCCAGATTTCAAACAAAGTATGTAATCACAATAAGCTACAAACAAAACAAACAAACAACTTAATTTCTTGAGTTAAATCTCAAGTACTCCAGACAAAATATCAATTAAGGTCACAAGGTCTCCGACATAGGTCAAGGCCTCTAATCCTAAGTCCAAGAAGTCCAACATCCATAATGCCAAGGATAGTAACCAAATAATTCAAGTATCATTAAAGTTTTTTATGGTTCATGTTGATTATTAGGTGTCTTCAAAAAGAAAAGAAAAACTCAAGTGAGCAAAATAAAAATGACAAGAAAGTAAATGCTCAAGTGAGCAAAGATGAAAAATAGCATGAAATGTAAATGCTAAAGTAAATGGTGCATAAAATAAAAGAGCATAAAATAAAATCAATTATTAGTAATTAGTGGTTAGTTGACGACCATCTTGAAACTTGCATTTGGAACTCATTAGAGGATTGGTAGAACCAAAGCCTCCACACAACAAGTTGCATTTGCTTTTTTTCAAGTATATCATCCATTTTGGAATCCTCAACAGTACCCTTTAATGATCAACGATGTTTAAGTGATCCGCATTGAACAAAAGTGTTGTAGATCCATTAGAAGATTGGTAGAACCAAAGCCTCCACACAATGAATCTCAAGGTTATTGGATCAAAGAGATCAAATTAACATACTTGGGCTTGCAAACATAGGTTTAGGACACAAATGATCATTTATTCAAAGCAGGATAAAATTTAGCGCTATGTTAAGCAATCGTAAGTGGACTTATATAGAAGTCGCACCTATTTTGAGGCCGGTCAATAGCAATCTATGCACCATTTGTTTTGAGACATGATATAGAGATCATGCTCCAATAACACTTAGTGCAATAAGAAGGGGATGAGATGAAGAGGGGTGGGAGAGAATATACAAACCACATTTGAATTAAAATTTAATCAAACTATTATTAAAATCATTCATCCATTTTTATGGAGTTAGACTCAACACCATGGATCCAATGATGTTAACAAAGTTCATGATCAAAAAAATCAATCCAAGATCAGTCAGGAAATAATCACAAAATAATATTGTATTTAAAAAAAAGTTTTAAAAAGTTTTAAAATAGAAACAAAAGAGAAAAATGTCAACTATGTTCAAATTAATCAAGAAATATTAAGTAAGACCATGAAAAATCAGAAATGAATTCAAATATTTTTATAACATTTTTGGTAATTTTTTAAAGTCAGAAACTATTTTTAAAACTTAAAATAAATGAGTAAAATAAACAAAAAATGATAAAAAATAAAAAAGTTAGAAATTAAAAATAAATGAGGTCACCAATATTTGTCACAATATCATTGGATCATTCCATATTTTTTTTCAGAATTTAAAAATGCATAAAAATATTTTTAAACATTTAAAATAATTTAAATAAAGTGAAAATTTATAAAAAAAATATCAAAACACAAAATAAAATTTTAAAAAATTAAAAATCAGAAAGAGAAAAATCAAAAATATATTTCATAATTTTTCCAGATTTTTTGGACTTAAAATGAATTTTCTATGATTTTTTGAAATTTATATCAATTAAAATAAAAGTCAGAAAATAAAATATCAAACTAAAAAAATATGGGCCCTCTGATTATTTTCAAAATGCATTAGTAAACAGATCAAGTGGACCTGACGCATTGTGCATGTTATGCACTTTAGTGAATAAAACACTGAATCAAATATAAAATCAGATTTAAAAAAAATACAAATGGCACACCATCATTGGTTGGAAGATGACACGTTGGTCATCTTCAACCTCCAGCCAATGTGAATTGCAGGTCTCTCAAACTGTAAAATCAGAAGCTCAGACCTATTCCATTCGCTTCGTCTCTTCAAGACGAAGACAACCACACCTTCGCGACAAATTTATATAAACTGTAGCTCAAGCAATTTGGAAGGAAAGTTTTGAAAAGAAATTTGAAATTTCATGGTCAAAACGTGTTTCCAGTTAAAAGCAAGTGTTGGGACTAGAACCAGGACAATGGGAGCTTCACAATGATATCAAATTTTGAGAGAATTGGTGAAGGAATCTACCTATTAAAGTTCAGTTGCAGAGCTCTGTAAATGAACTTCTATGGATCAATATAGGTTACAATTCTTGAAAGTAATTGTATGGTTAGCTTCAGAGAAGATCAAGGAAGGTGAATTGATAGAAAAAAATGGATTGAAAAAGGCTTGAACATTGATTTCGAAGTTGTAGAAAAGTGAGTTATGGAACGAGTTTGGCAGGGTGACTTTGGCTGTTCAAGCTTGAGAGAATGAATGGGGAATGACCCTATATTTATAGGAGAATGAATGAGATCCTTAAGCGTGTGAAATGATGAAGTTTGGAGGGAAATCATGGGGGGTCTGCAGCATGAACAAAGTGTGACTTGTTTAGCATCAAAACTCAGCCAAATCGTGCGTTTCATGATGCTAAACACCTTTGGAAAGTTGCTAAACATGATTAGAAGCAAACACGCGTGGAAAACTTGTGATTAGAAGCCAAAACAAAGATTTTAAAATCTGACTTGTGATGAAACTTCAATTTCAAGTTACCAAATTCAAATCAATGGCATTCTCAACTCAAGGGGTCTTAGGACATGATTCTTGATGCTTTAGAAAGATGAGATTACAAGCTTTGCAATGGAAAAATAATGGAATCAAATGGATGTTTAAGATGAAAGTTGCAATGAGTCAAAGTTGGGAAAAAGAAGTTGACTTTCCATACTTAGAAATATTTCAAGTTTTTCTTCAAAAGTGACCTATAATATTTTGCATCTAAACATGGCCTTCCACTTAGAATTTTCTCTTGACCAAAAAATATGGCATGAAATAGACCTCTTGAATGACATTTTGAAACTTGAACAATTTAAAATATCCAAAAATTGAGAGAGTTATGAATTGTTGAAGTTGGCAAAAAATCATGAAATGACCTATAATATTTTGTATCTTTAAGGCATCTTTTATCTATTTTCTCACTTTGCACGTAAAAGAAGGAATAAATTTCACATCCTCAAGATCATTGTGGAAAAAGAGTGGGCTCAAGGCGATAACAATTGACCAAGTTATGATCATATGAAGTCACACATGGGAATGTTTGGGTTCATCTGGAGGACTTGTAATCTTTCTTCATTATCAAGTTTCTTCCACATGAAAACTCTTTGAAACTTTTGAAGTGATTTGTAAATAACCATTTGAAGAGAAGGATGTTTTTGGAATCACTCAAAAATACCAAAAGATGAGCAAGATATACTTCTTTGAAGTTCAAAACCCTAGATCCTAGATCAAGAAAATGCTTTGAGGAACTTTGACAATTTTAAACAACCTTCTTGTACCAACACTTTTGCTTTGTAGATTGAAGTTGTTTAGGATGATAATGAGAACTCATAGCAACCAAAAAGACTTCCATATCTTGAGAATTGAGAGAAATATGCCCTGGTGACCAATAGGAACAAAACTTTGTCCAACCATGACAACTTCTTCAATCAACCCCTTGTACTTTTGGATCAATATTGATAACTTTGAAATGTGATGAACCAAAATAAACCTTGCCATGCCATTTATTCCAAAACAACTTCAATGGTGAGGTTTGAATTTCTCAAGCTTTATTGAATAGAGCATGGAAATAAACTCATGAACCCATGGATCAACTTGCTAAGCCACATTGCCTTTACCTACATTATTAACAAGTAAGACAAACCAACATTGCATTTTATTAATTAAAAGGAAACTCAAAACAAAAAATGCATGATCACAAAAGAAAAACAAGTCAAGGTGCTTGGTGATTCCTCAAAGATCAAAGCTAAAGATAGGGAGGAGAGCCAAAAGCCCTAATGTGATCTTGTTGTGATTGAATCAATATGGTATCATGAAAGGATATTAGGGGAAAAAACTGGGGTACAACAACTTCCCTTATTTAAGTTTCTTCTATCCGGAGATACGGAGATTAGAAATCTTCGTGTCAACATGATCGAAGATACTTAAATATAAAACAAACCCTATTTTTGGCCCTAAGATGCCATGCAATGATTATGAGTATGAATGCGTATGAACAACTTCAAAGGGACGAAAAAGACCACTAGGGATGTGGCAAAAGAAATAAGGATCAAAAGAGAACCCAACCAGGAAAATAAATCACTAGTGAATCAAAAAGACCCGACTCATAGAGGATGGTAAAAGATCAATGGATACATCAACTTTCACTGAAGCCGAAACTACCAACGTTCACTGAAGGTAGAAAGAGAAAAGAATAACAACACCGACATTTACTGACGGTGAGTTACCAACATTTAATGAAGGTAGAAAAAAGATAATAATCACCAACTTTCACTGATGGTGAACTACCAACTTTCACTAAAGGTAGAGAGAGAAGAAATATCATAGCACCGACGTTCACTGACGGTGAACTACCAACGTTCACTGAGGGTAGAAAAAAGATAACAATCACCAACTTTCACTGATGGTGACCTACCAAATTTCACTGAAGGTAGAGAGAAAATATATCATATCACCGACGTTCACTGACGGTGAACTACCAACATCCACTGAAGGTAGCAAAAAAATAGCAATCACCAACTTTCACTGATGGTGACCTACCAACTTTCACTAAAGGTAGAGAGAAAAGAAATATCATAGCACCGACGCTCACTGACGGTGAACTACCAACATTCACTGAGGGTAGCAAAAAGATAATAATCACCAACTTTCACTAATGGTGACCTACCAACTTTCACTGAAGGTAGAGAGAAAATATATCATAGCACTGATGTTCACTGACAGTGAACTACCAACGTTCACTGAAGGTAGCAAAAAGATAATAATCACTAACATTCACTGATGGTGACCTACCAACTTTCACTGAAGGTAGAGAGAAAAGAAATATCATAGCACCGACGTTCACTGACGGCAAACTACCAATGTTCACTGAAGGTAGCAAAAAGATAACAATCACCAACTTTCACTGATGGTGACCTACCAACTTTCACTGAAGGTAGAGAGAAAATATATCATAGCACCAACATTCACTGGCGGTGAACTACCAACATTCACTGAAGGTAGAAAAAATATAAAAATCACCAACTTTCACTGATGGTGACCTACCAAATTTTACTGAAGGTAGAGAGAAAAGAAATATCATAGCACCGACGTTCACTGACAGTTAACTACCAACGTTCACTGAAGGTAGCAAAACGAATATAATCACTAACTTTCATTGATGGTGACCTACCAACTTTCACTGAAGGTAGAGAGAAAATATATCATAGCATCGACGTTCACTGACGGTGAACTACCAACATCCACTGAAGGTAGCAAAAATATAACAATCACCAACTTTCACTGATGATGACCTACCAACTTTCACTGAAGGTAGAGATAAAAGAAATATCATAGCACCGACATTCACTGACGGTGAACTACCAACGTTCACCAAAGGTAGCAAAAATATAACAATCACTAACTTTCACTGATGATGACCTACCAACTTTCAGTGAAGGTAGAGAGAAAATAGCATCGACGTCCACTGACGATGAACTACCAACTTTCACTCAAGGTAGAGAGAAAAGAAATATCATCGCACCGACGTTCACTGACGGTGAACTACCAACATTCACTGAAGGCAGCAAAAATATAACAATCACCAACTTTCACTGATGGTGAACTACCAACTTTCACTGAAGGTAGAGAAAAGAAATATCATAGCACCGAAGTTCACTGACGGTGAACTACCAACACTCACTGAAGGTAGCAAAAAAAGGGTAATAATAAGCTGTCTCAAATAAAGAGACTACCACTTGTAAAGATTTCACAATGAATTTTCTCTGCAATATTGAAAAGTCTTGCCATCCAATGGAGTAATTTTTACAATGAAATGCAAACTATCCACTCATAATGAAGATAGCAAAAAAGTAACGTCGACTTTTACGGGGAAGTATAAGTTGCTCAAATAAAGAGACCTGCTACTTGCTGTTATATGAAGGATTATAAAAATGACTTTTTGGGGAAATCAATATGGCTTCCTGGGGAAAGAAATATGACTTCCTGGGGAATGAAATATGAATTCCTGGGGAATAGAAATATGACTTCCTGGGGACATATCAATATATTCCTGCTGAGGAGATAAAGTCTTCTCGTGCAAAATAAATGCACATTCTCAAACCAAGGTTCGAAGCTTGCAGAAATCCAAAGTAACAATACTGTTGGAAAACAAAGGTTCAAACCAAAAATAAACTGGAGTGAAACAGTAAACCAAAGTACATCCTTTGAGAAATAAACTCAAGAGGGAAACCCAATCTATCCAGACAAAGAGCTGTACAGGAAGGCTAAAGCAAAAAATCTTCCACGAGGGATAACTCAGTGGGGAAATTGAAAAAATATACACTTTCTGCTTAAGGCCAACACTCTATTAGAGAGAGAACAACACAACTCTGCAAAACAGGGTAATATGTCAACAAAATATTAACGAATGTACATGAGAAATGATTTGATAAATTTAACTATGCATGATATATGTATGAATGTATGAGTGTTATCATGTATATGCTGACAAAACAGACATATAACACTGGGAATAACCAGGCAAAACCAACTCGGGCATAAACAACACTCGACTAAATCACATCCAAGATGATCATTCCATAAGAAAAATAAGCACCAAACGAGGAAACGGAATCCTATTTTGCAGCTTAACTTCACTTGGAAGGAACATAATCCAGAAATAAACAAAATATAGCGACAAAACAATACTGATATAGGGATATAACATCCTTCTCCAAGCTTCTATTGGGGATTGCAATACTGATTTCAAATAAGGCAGATGGAAACCATATCACAAAAACATAAACTGAGGATTTCGAGATGACCTCATTGGGGGAACATCATACAGACTTCACTAGAGGAGATAACGCCTCATCATCTAAACATCAACTGGGGACCTCGTGCTGACTTCAATGGGGAGGACAACACCACATCAAAGAGAGGAAACCAAGATACGTTCTTCAATATTGAGAGTAAGTGTTGCACCAAATTCTCCGGGGAAAAAGTATGAAACCTCATGGGGTAACAGCTTGGGGATTTAAAAAGTCAAACATTACAACAAGAAATCAATCTTATGGGGATTTTAAATCAAACCCACTTGGCGGATGAAAACCCAAAAAATTGACAAATGCCTCAACACTTCTTAAATAAAACATTGCCCTTGACTGATTATCGGGCAATCAAACAAAATACAAGTACTGCCAAAAGGGAGATGCTTCATAAACGAGTCAAATCTCAGCATGCATGGGGAGAAAAGACTTCTATCAAATAGAAAAGCCTTCACTGGGAAATCTTGGATTGAGTCTTCACATCATGCAAACTTATTCCAACAAAATATGCCCTGGGATAGCCTTCCCGAGGAATTAAGAAGTCAACATTATAGAAAAAGGGGCAAACTCATGGGGATTTTAAATCAAACCCAGTACTTAGCGGGTGAAAACCCAAAAAAGTTGATAACTGTCTCAACACTTCTTAGAAAATATACTGCCCTGGTCTAGTTGCTTGGGAAATAAATACCAACAATAATGCCAATACTGCAGAAAGAGCGACATTTTGAAAATAGTTCCATCTCAGCACACCAAGGGAACAAGACCTTTCGTCATATGAGGGAAAACTTTGCTGGGGAATCAAGAAGTCAACATCATAGAAAAAGGTCAAACTCATGGGGATTTTAAATCAAACCCAACACTTGGCGGGTGAAACCCAAAAAAGTTGATAACTGTCTCAACACTTCTTAGAAAATATACTGCCCTGGTCTAGTTGTATGGGAAATAAATACCAACAATAATGCCAATACTGCAAAAAGAGCGACATTTTGCAAATAGTTCTATCTCAGCACACCAAGGGAACAAGACCTTTCGTTATATGAGGGAAAACTTTGCTGGGGAATCTGGGATAGAGACTTCAGACCATGCACACCCAAAATGAAAAATGAACCAAGACTTGACTGGTACCACTGGGATTACAAACCCAATACTACACCTCATGACAATTGGTATCGTCTTCAATATACAAAAAATCACACGTATACCAGCGAAAACAACCTGAGAAAACCTTCTCGGGGGAAACAAAACTTCTCAAAATTACTGGAGTTCGTCCATTCCTGGGACCACTACTTTTGCTTTCCTCTTGAATCACAAAATCTAAAGTAAAAGTAAGTTGTAAATTCTTTTTGAAAAACAATTTTGTTATTTAATATTTTTGCTTTGAAATTTATTATCAATAATAAATGGAGTCTTTGTAAGCAGAATAAAATAATAATTACAAGGAATTGGGTAAAAGCTCAAATTTTATTGATAGAATGGTAGTCTGCGAATGGCGAGACTCCATGGATAATTACAAAGTTCGGAAAATGGTAATATATAATGGAAAATATACATTGAGATACAATGACCACTATTCCCTCTAACAACTTTAAAACTCTGAGCAGCAGCTTCTGTTGAAGTATGGTGAGGATCCAAGAAGATTATTGCTCCAATGATCAAGTCTTGTCTGATGCAGTTACTTGCCAAGAAAGTCCCTAACTTTTGCCTAAGCTGCCCTTGCGGGTTTTCAACTTAGCGGGAAAATTTATTCTGTTTATGTCTCTAATTTTTGCCTAGATCGCCCTTTCGGGTTTTCGGCCTACTGAGATGCTCCTTTTTGCCTAAGTCGCCCTTTTGGGTTTTCAACTTAGTGAGTTGTTCTTTTATTTCTTTAGGCAAAGTATTTCTTGACTGCATCAGCATTCATGGTACGTGGGAACTCCTCTCCATCCATAGATTCAAGAATTAATGCACCGCCAGAGAAGGCTTTCTTGACAACATATGGGCCTTCAAAATTGGGAGTCCACGTGCCCCTATAATCAGTGTTAAAATACATTATTTTCCTGAGCACGAGGTCGCCTTCTCTGAATTCACGAGGTTTGACCTTCTTATCAAAAGCTTTATTCATTCTCTTATGATATAACTGCCCATGACACAAAGCCGTCATTCTCTTCTCTTCGATAAAATTCATTTGGTCAAACCTGTTTTGGACCCATTCAGCCTCTGACAAGTTGGTTTCCATTATCACACGCAAAGAGGGAATCTCAACCTCGATTAGGAGCACTTCTTCCATTCCATACACAAGGGAGAAGGGGGTTTCTCCTGTTAAAGTGCAGAAAAATGTATGATATCCATGTAAAGTAAAAGGGAGCATTTCATGCCAATCTTTATAAGTAACAACCATCTTCTGGATGATCTTCTTGATTTTCTTATTAGCAGCTTCAACAACCCCATTCATCTTTGGCCTGTACGGAGATGAATTGTGATGGATAATCTTGAATTATTCACAAAGTTTTGTCATCATCTTGTTGTTCAGATTCGAGCCATTATTAGTGATGATTCTGCTTGGCACACCATACCAACATATGAGATTATTCTTAATGAAGCGCACTACCACCTGCTTAGTAACATTAGCATATGAAGCAGCTTCCACCCATTTGGTGAAGTAATCAATTGCTACCAAGATAAAACGGTGTCCATTCGAAGCTTTGGGTTCTATCATTCCAATCATATCAATACCCTGCATAGAGAAAGGCCACGAGGAAAAAATAACATTGAGAAGTGTCTGAGGCACATGAATTATGTCCGCATAAATCTGGAATTTATGGCACTTCTTTGCAAATTTGTAACAGTCAGATTCCATTGTCAGCCAATAGTAACCTGCCCTTAGCATCTTTTTAGCCATCAAATGTCCATTGGCATGAGTGACAAATGAACCTTCATTAATCTCATACATCAACATGTCTACTTCGTGTCTATCCATGCATCTGAGCAAGACCATGTCATAATTTCTCTTGTACAACACATTTTTACTAAGGAAGAAGCTGCCAACCAATCTTCTCAATGTCTTTCTATCTTTATTCGATGCACCAATCAGGTATTCCTGGGTATGGAGAAAATGCTTGATATCATAATACCAAGGTTTCTCATCTGCTAACTCTTTTGTTGTAAACACATGAGCGGGCCTATCCAGCCGCCGAACTATAATTCGAGGTATATCATTCCAAGTATTCACTTGATACATAGAAGCCAGAGTTTCCAGAGCATCCGCCATTTGATTTTCGTCTTTGGGGATGTGATGGAATTCAACTTTATTAAAGAAGGGTAACAATCTTCTAGCATAATATTTGTAAGGGATCAAGCCAGGATGATGAGTATCCCACTCTCCTTTAATATGATTTATTACCAAAGCTGAATCGCCATACACATTTAGAATCTTAATTCTGAGATCAATAGCTTCTTCGAGACCCATGATGCAAGCCTCATATTCTGCCATATTATTAGTACAATCAAATGCCAACCTTCCAGTAAAAGGAATGTGTGATCCATGTGGAGTGACAATCACATCAAAAATTCCTTTACCATAAGCATTCACAGCTCCATCAAATATCATCTTCCAGCGAGATTCAGGATTAGGACCTTCCTCAGGAAATGGTTCATCACAATCTTTCACTTTCAGAAACATCACATCCTTATCGGGGAAATCATACTTCACATACTGATAATCATCAATTGGTTGGTGAGCAAGATAATCTGCCAACACGCTGCTTTTAATAGATTTTTGAGTGTGGTATTCGATTTCATATTCAGATAACAGCATCTTCCAGCGGGCAATTCTCCCAGTAAGAGCGGGCTTTTCAAAAATGTACTTGATTGGATCCATTTTGGAGATCAACCAAGTAGTGTGATTCAACATATACTACCGTAAACGTTTCGCCGCCCAGGCCAAAACACAACATGTCTTTTCCAGCATGGAATACTTGTTGTACCCCAAAATTTTTCCTCTCATTTATCAATTAATCTCTCACAAGATCTCCTTTGGTTCAAGACTACACTAGGGTTGATCAGCTCAAGACACCTCCTTAAGCACTGATGACTGAAAATTAGGGTTTGATATTGCACAAGGATAATTGAACTTTTAATGCCTCATATGACTTTCATGGATTATTTTGGCCCCATAAGATTTTTCATGTCAAATTTCAAATCTTGGATCACATTTTTGCTCAGTCAATTGACCAGTTGACCTAAAAATCAGCTGTATTGGGGAAAAAGTCAAATGTGGTTAATTTACAGTCAAACTTCATAATTTTTTATCCATATCAACACTATGAACTCATATATGTCATTTGATCAAGTTTGGACCATAATTCCTTAAGAAATTTGATCAGATCATCAAAAGGGCAAAATGGTACAAATTAGGGTTTTGACTGAGAAAGGGCAATTTCTGATTTTTTGACCTAGAAAATGGTTGATTGGTTGGAGACATGATCTCAAGGATTCAATGGAATCATTTTTACCTAGTGGCATGACTCAAAATATTTCTCAAGATCAATTTATTGATAGTTGATTTTTAGTCAACTGATCAAAAGTCAACTGCACACTGAAAAGTCAAACTTTAACTTTTTGGTCAAAATCAAGTGTCAAAGATCACAATTCATCAAAACATGTCAATATATGAAACTTGTTCATCAAGAAATCAAAAAGTCAAGATTTCATTTTGAAAAGTCAAAATTTCTAAACTTAGAAATTTTTCTAAGTGTTGGAAACTTCATATTTTTTCACAACTTTGAGCCAATTTTTCACCATGATGCAAGATGATTCGAATGAAACTTTCAAAATGAAAGTTGTAGATATCAATGAGATCTAAAACATTGTAAAACACAACTTCTCCTAGAAATGCATGGATTTCAAATTATGATTTTGTGAATACATGTTCTTGAAACTTGGAAACTTAGTGAAATTTTGCCCTAGTTTAGGCAGGATTTTGACCTAACTTCATGGCCATTTTTCACATAGTTCCAAGAGTAATTTTAAAAAATGTTCAACATAGAGGTTGTAGAGGATGTGACAATCTTTCCAAAATGTCCAAGAACTCATTGAGATCATGCTTGAGCTAAGAGAATCGAAGAGATGAAGTTAGGGTTTCACTCTTGATTTACAAGGCAGAATTTGTGATGAACACTTGACCAATTCATAGCTAGGCCTCATAATATTTGCTTTGCAGGCCTCAAACTTGTTTTTCACTCCATAATTAAATGTTTATACAGCTGTTAGAGCTTTGATCCAAGCATTTGAGCCATTATCCAAGTTGCATTTCCATTTATGGCACAAAGTTACCATTCCATTCTTGTAAAGAGGCTTTAATCACAAAGTCAATGCATAGAGCTTTGCACTTGTTCCTTCTGATCACAAGCAATTTCAAAGGAAAAAGCATTATGACTAGAGCCTCCCATAAACTCAGGACATGCTTGTACTATTCCTTGAAACCATGTTTTCACTTTTCTTCAAAATCAAGTAACATAGCCATAACTCTATATCTTGTGCCTCTGATCACCTCAAGTGCTCTAACCTTTTCCATATAATTATACAAGTGGTTTGGAAGCTAACACACAAATACACAAGCTCTTAAACTCACCCAAACTCAGAACTGCATCACAAACCACCATTGTTGCATATTCTGACCAAGAAATTCAAACTTCTATTTCCCTCGTGCGTTTCTTGGCCTTTTAGTTTCAAAAGCTTCCTCACATAAAATACAAACCACCCCTGTCCCTGTTACACGACTGTAACATCATCTTCATCAACTTCCAAGTTCAAAAACAAAGCATTGCAGTTGGACTTCTCCAGACCATTCCATCCACTTTCAGTTCAAGCCATCCATTGCGTTAGCTTCCTAGAGGTTCAAGGAAGCTAAACTGATCATCCTCGTCACTTGAAACAAGCTCAAACTCATTTCACGATTTCCAGTTTTGAGGTATTTTTATTGAACTTCTATCTCATTATTTAGGCATTATTAGGCATGCATTTGTGAAGATAAAATGTAGACATCATTGCCCTGAAACTGTACATGTCCAAAGATTTCATTTATGTTGCTTGAGTAGGGAGAATTTTGAGTTTGAACTACTGAAAATATTTAGGTCAGAATTTGGTACTATTAGAAATTCATGCTCATCTTTGAGAATTAGATTAAGTTGTGTACATATTCAGAATTGTGAGAAGATTTCTAACAAGTTTGATGTTGGAAGTTTTGTGAATGGATGAGAAATAAACAAGTTATAGATCCTTTGGCTGGAGGTTGAAGATGAAGTACAGTCAGGGCAGGATTTATATCATATATTTATTATTGTGTACAAGTTAACGGATGTATCACCACCCCAGTGGTTAAAGCGCGCGCTTGTCACCCTTAGGACCTGGGTTCAAGTCCCAGCGTCTGTTTTGCTTTTTTTTTCTCCATATTTTTTGTTTTCTTTTTTGTTTGAACAGGCGCTGGGCCTCCCCCTCCTTGGGCCTTTATTTTGTTTGCTGACTCTCCCCCCTGACTATGTTTGCACCCCTGACTTTTTCTTTTTATAATTTCATTTTTGTTTCTTTATTTTATTTTATTTTCCATATTACTTTTATTATTATTATAATTATCATTATCATTATCATTTTTATTAATAAAAATCCAAAAATATATTTTATTTATTTATTTGCATATTTAAAAATGTTCATTAATAATTTATAAAACAAAAGACCAAAATATTTTCTTTAAACAAATTAATTCTTTTTTTAATAACAATTAATGTTTAGACTTAGGTTAATTATTAAATTATTTTCTTGTAAATTAAAAATTAATTTATAACTTAAGTTTCTTTCTTTTTAATCAATTCTCATATTATTTTCATTATTTAAAACCTTTTCATGAAAAATCCTAAAAAAATCATTTTTAACTTATTATTCTTTGTTAATTAATTTAGGTTTTAGTTTTAGCTAATTTTAATTAATCGTTTTCTTAATTAGGGTTAGGTTAAAATCCTTTCATAAAAATCCAAACAAAAATTATTTCTTTTTCCATTTTGCATTCTTGCATTTTATCTTCAATTTTGTATATTTATTCAATATGGTTGTAATAGTTAATTAGATTTAATTTTCTTGCAAAATCCCCATTTGTAAATTTGTATACCCCCTTCCCTAATGATGTAATAGCTTAGTATTTTTATTTTCCGCAATTTAATGCTTTATATATAAATTCTAGTAAATTAGGGTTTGTATGGAAAGATAAAATCAAAAAGTTAGCAAACCCTAATTCAAGACAAAACAGTGCATTTAAATCAACACACTTGCACACTTACACCCTTAGGGTAAATCCACTTTGTTGCCTTATAAAAATGGCCATGTTATGCATGTGGAGTATCTTAGCAAAAGCAATCAAAAAAATACAAGATCATAGTCCCTCGATGATGCTATCAAAGTTGCCTTTCAAAATGATCTTAGCCCCTCGAAGAGAATTGCTAAGATATTCCACAACATTGATATCATGACTATACAATGACCCACGCCCGTCCCTTTACATCCAAAGATAAGGCTTCTTACCAAATCAATGGTAAGATAGCAATATCAAAGAAAAGGTAGAAATGAACTAAGACTTTTGAGTAGGTAGATTGTTCCTAGTTGCTTGCTCAATTTCAAATCAAACACTCTTGCTTATCTTTAAAACAAACATCAACACTTTCAAAACATCTTCCAAAACTTGAAACATTTTCAAAAGCTCAACACTTTGTATACGTTCTTACGAATGAGAACTATTACAAATTTTGCCTAAACGATGACACATTTTCAAAATACTTTCAAAAACCACACAAAGCATATTTTCAAACAAAAGCAAGTGATCTAGCAAGCAACTAAGAGCCCATAGATAACTATAGATGAAAAGGGTGCTAACACATTCCCTTTTCATAATCTACCCCCCGAACTCAAGAAATAATCTCAAAGGTCTTTCCTGTTCTTTTCAGCCTTTCCTTTTGGATAAAAGAAAAGTCGGTGGCGACTCTTGCTAACCGCAAAATTTGCGATAAAACGCAAAACACCCAAGTTAGTTCTTACACCGTACCATAATACCGCGATTCACAATCAGTAAACTTTTTACTGAGATAATAAATGGCATACTCTTTCTTCCTCGTTTCATCTTGTTGTCCCAGAATACAGCCCATGGAATTATCTAACACTGTTAGATACATAATCAATGGTCTTCCTTCAACAAGAGGGAGCAAGATAGGAGGTTCAAGCAGATATTCTTTAATACTTTCAAATGCTCTTTGACAGTCATCTGTCCACACACAACCTTAATATTTCTTTAACAACTTAAAGATCGTTTCACACATTGAAGTCATGTGGGAAGTGAATCTGGAAATATAATTCAAACGCCTGAGGAACCCACTGACTTGCTTTTCAGTTCTCGGCGCTGGCATTTCTTGAATTTCTTTGACTTTATCAGGGTCAACTTACATCCCTCTCTGACTAACAATGAAACCCAACAATTTCCCTGACCGAACACCGAAGGTACATTTATTTGGATTCAAGCGGAGACGATACTTCCTCAAACGCTGAAAAAACTTCAACAAATCTTCTACATCCCCTTCTTCAGTATGGGATTTAGCAATCATATCATCAACATATACCTCAATTTCCTTGTGCACCAGATCATGGAATAGGGTTGTCATAGCCCTCTGGTACATTGCACCAATGTTCTTCAACCCGAAGGGCATCACTCTGTAACAGAATGTTCCCCAGGGTGTGATAAACCTTGTTTTTCCATGTCCTCAAGAGCCATCCTTATTTGATTATATCCAGAAAATCCGTCCATGAACGAGAAAACTTTAAATTTTGTTGTGCCATCCACTAACATATCAATGTGTGGCAATGGAAAATCATCTTTTGGACTAGCTTTATTTAGATCTTTGTAATCTACGCACATGCGAACTTTTCCATCTTTCTTCGGTACTGGGACAATATTGGCAATCCACTGAGGGTACACTGATGTCACGAGAAAACTGGCATTAATCTTCTTTAGAACTTCTTCTTTGATCTTCACTTCCATATCTGGGTGAGTTCTTCGCAACTTTTGTTTGATTGGTGGGAACTCTGGCTTCAGCGGCAAACGGTGCTATACAATATTTGTATCTAGACCAAGCATATCTTGGTAAGACCAAGAAAAAATATCCACATACTCTTTCATCATCTCAATCAACCTGCTCTTCACATCAGGATGTAACAATGCTCTGATCTTGACTTCCTTCGGATCTTCTTCTGAACCCAAATTGATTACTTCCAATGGCTCTTTATATGGCTAAATTGCATTCTCCTCGCGCTCAAGAAACCGTGAGACCTCTTCCAGAATCTCATCATAGTCTTCTTCTACCTCATACACAGGACATTCAAAGTTGGGAGAGGGTGCAGGGTCATTGTATTCAACGGGTTTTTTTAACTAATCTGCACATATGATTTATGATTGCTTTTAGAAAATAACACATATAACAAGTGATCATGCAGATTGAATTTCAATTATTATTTATTTTGAAAGGTTTTTTATGATTACCATTTTCAAGAAAAAATAAAAATAAAAATAAAAACACAATTTGGGAAACAAAGACAACATTTATTATTGATTTTGAAAATCAAAGCAAACTGATAAGCCCATACAATATGAAATTCTGGCTGCAGATACTCAATGTCACGTTCAATGTTATGACACCGTATCTGACTTACTATATGACAGTAAATACAAAAGCAATAAAGAACACAGTCAATTGTTTACCCAATTCAGTGTGCAACAACACCTACTCTGGGGGCTACCAAGCCAGGGAGGAAATCCACTATAAGAGATGTTAATTCAGGAATAAACCAACCAGTTTATCTCCTTCACTTAAGACCTACCCAATGCAATTCCAATCTAAGTACAACTTAAACCTGAGTTCCTACTCACTCCCCCTCAATCACAGCAGTGATACATAAACCAATTTGACTTAAGAATTGATGAAGACACTCTTCAAAAACAAACACTTGATTAAGCTTCACAGCTTTTTAATCAAGCAACACAATCACTCGTGCTTCACAGCTTTGAGTGATGCACACAGCTAACTTGACTCTGCTTCACAGCTTTAGTCAAGGAACATTCAAACACTCTTGCTTCAAAGCTTTGAGTGCTACACAACCCTTACAATTTGAAACCTATTCCAAGTCACTTATCACAATGATAATTGCTTGGAGTACAATAATCAAACCTATACAGATTACAAATGATCTTCTGATCAATAAAAAGGGATTACTTGCAAAACAGCAGCTCCGTTGAATATATAGCAGCTGCAACTTCAGTTAGGGTTTCCACAAAAACCTAGGGTTAATTCCGTTTAACCTAAAGACCAGGTCACAGGACTTTATTAACCAGGTTAGGGTTGAGCTAGGTTACCCCTCAGAAAACGCAGGATTCTGTTCAGGAAAGACTGAGATATTTTCCTGAAAAAACTTAGACTTATCCAACCTGCAAACCTGTTAGTTCAGAACAGGATGTCATAACATCTGTTATGACATGTGAGAAAACCTGTCTACTGATTTAGCAAAATGTGATCATTTTGCAAAATGCTCAGATACACACTTATAAACATCAGTACTTGAATTACAATATTTTTCTGCAAAGGTACCTAATGAGTCAGTACAAACTAAACTAGAATGTTATGACATCAGTCATGACATTCACACATACACTTGGGTTTTACCAAAAATGCAAGCCAATACCTAAACAACTACAAACTCCCCCTTTGGCAGATTTTTGGCTAAAGACCCTAAGCAATCAGAGATAGATAGCAGCAGAAATAAATGACTGCAGAAAAATAGAATGTCTAATTGAGCAAGTACATATTAAGTACCAAAATATTCTCCCCCTCTTTAGCCACAAATGGGCCAAAGATACATGTTCATAATGATTATACAGTTATCCAAAAACAATTAATAAGAGCAGCAGCAGAAAAACAAGAACTGAACACACTTCCAATCTCCACCAGATATCAGCACTAACCAGCAACACCACCAAACAGCAACCAACCTTCAAGCACTGTCATCAGATCCAGAGGATTCGGGCTTCTTTCTTTTCTTGTGAGCAATGTCAGCATTCTTCTCTTTGTTTGATGTCTCAACATTCTTAGAGACATCTGGATTTGTTTCAGCATTTGAACTTGCTTGGTTCAGAGGAACAAAAATGCCAGGAACTGAGTGGTTCTCGTTCAGAATTCTTGAAACAATTTTTGCTATTGCTTGATTAACATAGGCTGTCCCTTCCCTATTTGCAATTTCAGGGGGAACTGAAGAAGAGGGATGAGATGGATTACCAGAGGCAGAAGCTTGGGGCTTTCCTGCATGTCTTGTTCTCAACTCTTTGACCTTAGTGGGGTTAGTTCCCACTTTTCTACGAGAAGAGATCTCCAGAACTTCAGAGTCCAGACAAGAAGAGATTGTCCTAGAATCTTGATCAGAGGAAAGGTTGAAATAGTCGTATTGGATGATGATGGTGTTTGAGACATTTTGACAGTCCTAGAGGACCAACAGCAACTGAGGAGAAAATTCTGATTGAGAGACTGGGTTTTGATGAGGAGACGAGAGGGGAAGGAAGCAAGGGAGTGTCTATTCAACTTCTTAAAAGAATTGTAGGAAATGGGAAAATATAATTTTAAACCAATCAGAACAGGCATAACTCCTTTGATCCTTGTTTTAAGCAAAATTAATTGCTACAATTCCTCATGTTGGAAAATACCCAACTTACCCCTTAAGTTTTCAAATTGATTTGCATCCAGAGCCTTGGTAAAAATGTCAGCCAGCTGTAGCTCAGTGGCAACATGTTCCAATTTGATTGTCTTCTCTTCTACAAGGTCTCTGATAAAGTGATGTCGTATGTCAATATGTTTGGTCCTGCTATGCTGAATGGGATTCTTGGAAATGTTGATTGTACTCAGATTGTCACAGTGCAATGTCATAACATCTTGTGTGACATTATACTCAGTGAGCATCTGTTTCATCCATATCATTTGAGAGCAGCTACTACCAGCTGCAATGTATTCAGCTTCAGCAGTGGAAAGTGACACACAATTCTGTTTCTTGCTGAACCAGGAAACCAGATTACTTCCCAAGAAGAAACATCCTCCAGAGGTGCTTTTTCCATCATCAGCACTACCAGCCCAATCAGCATCACAGTACCCAGTCAGAGCTGGTTCACAGCCATGAGTATACATCAATCCATAGTTGTAAGTACCACTTACATACTTCAAAATTCTCTTCACTTGATTGATATGACTGACTTTGGGATCAGCTTGGTATCTTGCACAAACTCCAACTGCAAAGGCAATATCAGGTCTGCTGGCAGTTAAGTACAACAAGCTTCCTATCATGCTTCTGTACAGACTTTGATCCACCTTAACCCCACTTGAATCTTTGGAAAGCTTTAGATGAGTAGGAGCAGGAGTCCTTTTGTGACTTGCATTCTCCATACCAAACTTCTTTACAATGTTCTTAGCATACTTGCTTTGTGATAAGAAGATTGAGTCCTCCATCTGTGAGACTTGTAGTCCAAGAAAATAAGTTAGTTCTCCCATGAGACTCATTTCAAATTCAGCCTGCATTTGGTCAGCAAAGTGTTTAACCATATGTTCTGACATTCCTCCAAACACTATGTCGTCAACATATATTTGGGCAACCATCAACTTTCCTCCTTCAGTTTTGACAAAGAGAGTTTTGTCCAAGCCTCCTTTTCTGTAGCCTTTGTCTGAGAGAAACTTTGTTAACCTGTCATACCATGCTCTAGGAGCTTGTTTCAGGCCATATAGGGCTTTTCTCAATTTGTAGACATGATCAGGGTGGGTTGGATCCACGAAGCCTTTAGGTTGTTCCACATAAGCTTCCTCATTCAAGTACCCATTTAGAAAGGCACTTTTCACATCCATCTGAAATAACTTGAACTTCAGAAGACAAGCAATTGGCAACAAGAGTCTGATTGATTCCAGCCTGGCTACAGGTGCAAAGGTTTCATCAAAATCAACCCCTTCAACCTGGGTGTATCCTTGAGCAACAAGTCTTGCCTTATTTCTGGTGACAACTCCTTCAGCATCTGACTTGTTCTTGAATATCCATTTTGTCCCAATGATGTTAGTTCCTTCAGGTCTAGGGACCAGTTCCCAAACTTCATGTTGCTTGAATTGGTTCAGTTCATCTTGCATTGCACCAATCCAATATTCATCAGTTAAGGCTTCCTTGACATTTCTTGGTTCCATTTTGGACACAAAACAAGAGTTTGAGATGATTTCTCTAGATCTTGTGATGACTCCACTATTGGGATCTCCTATGATGAGCTCTTTTGGATGATCCTTCTGAATTCTGATGGAAGGGATCTTGCTGGCTTCCTTTGATTCAGATTCTGTTGTGGTGGAGTTGGGTAGGTCATTCTGTTGGGTTGAAGTCTCAAAGAATGTCTCAACAGTACAAGGAACATCTATTTCTTCATGATAGTCATCAATTATAACATTTATTGATTCCATCATGGTTTTGGTTCTGGAGTTGAATACTCTATAAGCTCTGCTGTTTGAGGAGTATCCTAGAAATATGCCTTCATCACTTTTAGGATCCAGTTTTCTTCTTTGTTCACGATCAGCCAGAATATAGCATTTGCTGCCAAACACATGGAAGTACTTCACAGTTGGTTTTCTTCCTTTCCAGAGTTCATATATGGTGGATGAGGTTCCCTTCCTCAAGGTGACCCTGTTATGAACATAGCAGGCTGTATTCATAGCTTCAGCCCAAAAGTACATAGGAAGTCTTTTGGCATGTAACATTGCTCTGGCAGATTCCTGTATGGTCCTGTTTTTTCTTTCCACAACTCCATTTTGTTGAGGTGTTATAGGAGAAGAAAACTCATGACTAATTCCTTCTGAAGAGAAGAAATCACCAAACTTGTTGTTTTCAAATTCCTTACCATGATCACTTCTGATTCTGACAATACATCCTTCCTTCTCTCTTTGAATTCTTTTGCACAATTCTTTAAAAACTTCAAATACATCTGATTTTTCCCTAATGAAATTAATCCAGGTGAATCTGGAAAAATCATCCACAACCACATAGGCATATCTTTTACCACCAAGACTCTCTACTTGCATTGGTCCCATCAGATCCATATGGAGGAGTTCTAGAACCTTAGAGGTGGTCAGATGTCTTGACTTTGGATGTGACATCCTAGTCTGCTTACCAACCTGACATTCACCACAAACTCTTCCTTCATCAATTTGCAGTCTTGGAATCCCTCTGACTGCCTCCAAGGAGATGATCCTCTTCATACCCCTTAGATGAAGATGGCCAAGTTTTGGGTGCCACAGTTTCACCTCTTTTTCTTCTCTTGCAATGGAACACACAGATGAGAGATTAGTGTTCTCAGGCTCCCACAAGTAACAGTTGTCTTTGGATCTGACTCCTTTCATTACTATCTCTTGTTTGTCATTGATTACAAGGCATTCAGATTTTGAGAAATTGACCTTGAATCCTAGATCACACAATTGACTGATACTAATGAGATTAGCGGTCAGCCCTTTCACCAGCAGTACTTCATTCAGACTTGGAACTCCAGGACAGTCCAAATCCCCAACTCCTTTGATTTTACCTTTAGCCCCATCTCCAAAGGTCACAAAACTGGTGGTGTGAGGCTTAACATTATTGAGGAGGTTCTTGATTCCAGTCATGTGTCTGGAACATCCACTGTCAAAGTACCAGTCTTCCTTTGCAGAGACCCTCAGGGAAGTGTGAGCTATCAGTGCAGTAGCCTTTTTCTTCCATTTAGTAGCATGTGGTACCTTTTTAGACTTAGGTTTGACACCTGAGTTCTGATTAGGATATCCATGTAATCTGAAGCAGAAGGGCTTTATGTGGCCATATCTCCCACAATGATGACATCTCCATCTTTGGTACCTTTTCTTCATATGTCTCTGTTCCTGATGTTGAGAGTTGTGTTGAGACATCTGTTTTGACATTTGCTTACCAGTACCAGATTTCTTTGCTTCCATAAATCCTAGTCCAGATTTATTTCCTACATTTTGTCCAACCTGAAGGATTTCTTCCAATTTGTCTGTTCCATTTGTCAACATCTTGACAGATTTAGTCATTTGATTCAGTTGTGAGTTTAGCAATTGAACTTCTCCTTCTAGATGACTTATAATTTCAAGGTTTGCCCTTTTTTCAGCCTCCAGCTTTATGATGAGTTTTGATTGTTTCTCATTCTGCACACAGACTTCAGTACTTCTGATACACAATTTCTTGTAAGTATCAGCCAGTTCTTTAAAAGTCACCTCTTCATCACTGATGTCACTTTCAGAGGTACAAACACCAGTTAAAGCAGTAACTCGTTTGGCAGATTCTTCTTCAGAATTACTTTCTGAATCACAGTCAGACCAAGTAACTGTCATTCCTTTTTGTTTCTTAAGAAAGGTAGGACATTCCGCTCGAATATGCCCATATCCTTCACAACCATGGCATTGAATTCCTCTGCCTTGAATTCCCTTCTCTTCTGACCTTGGTCTTCTGCTGGAACTGTTAATGTCAGAGGGAATGTTATGAACATTAGACCTTGACTTTGGATCTATTCTTTTGATGAGTTTGTTGAACTGTCTTCCAAGCATGGCTACAGCTTCTGAAATATTTTCTTCAACATCAGTGTTGGACATAAGTGCTATGCTCTTGTTCTTCTTGACACCATTATCAGTGATCCCCATCTCAAAAGTCTGAAGAGACCCAATAAGTTCATCCACTTTCAACTTGCTAATGTCCTGGGCTTCCTCTATGGCAGTTACCTTCATTGCAAATCTTTTAGGCAAGGATCTGAGAATCTTCCTCACCAGTTTTTCTTCTGACATCTTTTCTCCCAGTGCTCCTGAGGTGTTGGCAATCTCCAAGATGTTCATGTGAAACTCATGAATGGTTTCATCTTCCATCATTTTTAGATTCTCAAATTTGGTAGTCAACATCTGAAGCCTTGACATTTTTACTTTGGAAGTGCCCTCATGAGTAGTTTTGAGGGTGTCCCAAACTTCCTTGGCCAGTTCATATTGATGTACTAGTCTGAAAATGTTTCTATCAATTCCATTGAACAAGGCATTTAAAGCTTTTGAATTTCCCAGAGCTAACTCATCTTCTTCTTTACTCCAATCTTCCTCAGGCTTCAGACTGATTGTCCCATCTTTCTCAGTTATAGTGGGATGAATCCAACCTTTGTCAGCAGCTCTCCAAGCCTTTTTGTCCAGAGATTTTAGGAAGGCAATCATACGAGGTTTCCAGTAGTCATAATTCGTTCCATCCATAATGGGTGGTCTATTTCCAAAAACTCCTTCTTTGTCCATAGTGCCAGAAAGTGATATCCCTAGATCTCACCCAGTAATACAGGCAGGGTGCCTGCTCTGATGCCAATTGAAATTCTGGCTGCAGATACTCAATGTCACGTTCAATGTTATGACACCGTATCTGACTTACTATATGACAGTAAATACAAAAGCAATAAAGAACACAGTCAATTGTTTACCCAGTTCAGTGTGCAACAACACCTACTCTGGGGGCTACCAAGCCAGGGAGGAAATCCACTATAAGAGATGTTAATTCAGGAATAAACCAACCAGTTTATCTCCTTCACTTAAGACCTACCCAATGCAATTCCAATCTAAGTACAACTTAAACCTGAGTTCCTACTCACTCCCCCTCAATCACAGCAGTGATACATAAACCAATTTGACTTAAGAATTGATGAAGACACTCTTCAAAAACAAACACTTGATTAAGCTTCACAGCTTTTTAATCAAGCAACACAATCACTCGTGCTTCACAGCTTTGAGTGATGCACACAACTAACTTGACTCTGCTTCACAGCTTTAGTCAAGGAACATTCAAACACTCTTGCTTCAAAGCTTTGAGTGCTACACAACCCTTACAATTTGAAACCTATTCCAAGTCACTTATCACAATGATAATTGCTTGGAGTACAATAATCAAACCTATACAGATTACAAATGATCTTCTGATCAATAAAAAGGGATTACTTGCAAAACAGCAGCTCCGTTGAATATATAGCAGCTGCAACTTCAGTTAGGGTTTCCACAAAAACCTAGGGTTAATTCCGTTTAACCTAAAGACCAGGTCACAGGACTTTATTAACCAGGTTAGGGTTGAGCTAGGTTACCCCTCAGAAAACGCAGGATTCTGTTCAGGAAAGACTGAGATATTTTCCTGAAAAAACTTAGACTTATCCAACCTGCAAACCTGTTAGTTCAGAACAGGATGTCATAACATATGTTATGACATCTGAGAAAACCTGTCTACTGATTTAGCAAAATGTGATCATTTTGCAAAATGCTCAGATACACACTTATAAACATCATTACTTGAATTACAATATTTTTCTGCAAAGGTACCTAATGAGTCAGTACAAACTAAACTAGAATGTTATGACATCAGTCATGACATTCACACATACACTTGGGTTTTACCAAAAATGCAAGCCAATACCTAAACAACTACAAACTCCCCCTTTGGCAGATTTTTGGCTAAAGACCCTAAGCAATCAGAGATAGATAGCAGCAGAAATAAATGACTGCAGAAAAATAGAATGTCTAATTGAGCAAGTACATATTAAGTACCAAAATATTCTCCCCCTCTTTAGCCACAAATGGGCCAAAGATACATGTTCATAATGATTATACAGTTATCCAAAAACAATTAATAAGAGCAGCAGCAGAAAAACAAGAACTGAACACACTTCCAATCTCCACCAGATATCAGCACTAACCAGCAACACCACCAAACAGCAACCAACCTTCAAGCACTGTCATCAGATCCAGAGGATTCGGGCTTCTTTCTTTTCTTGTGAGCAATGTCAGCATTCTTCTCTTTGTTTGATGTCTCAACATTCTTAGAGACATCTGGATTTGTTTCAGCATTTGAACTTTCTTGGTTCAGAGGAACAGAAATGCCAGGAACTGAGTGGTTCTCGTTCAGAATTCTTGAAACAATTTTTGCTATTGCTTGATTAACATAGGCTGTCCCTTCCCTATTTGCAATTTCAGGGGGAACTGAAGAAGAGGGATGAGATGGATTACCAGAGGCAGAAGCTTGGGGCTTTCCTGCATGTCTTGTTCTCAACTCTTTGACCTTGGTGGGGTTAGTTCCCACTTTTCTACGAGAAGAGATCTCCAGAACTTCAGAGTCCAGACAAGAAGAGATTGTCCTAGAATCTTGATCAGAGGAAGAGGTTGAAATAGTCGTATTGGATGATGATGGTGTTTGAGACATTTTGACAGTCCTAGAGGACCAACAGCAATTGAGGAGAAAATTCTGATTGAGAGACTGGGTTTTGATGAGGAGACGAGAGGGGAAGGAAGCAAGGGAGTGTCTATTCAACTTCTTAAAAGAATTGTAGGAAATGGGAAAATATAATTTTAAACCAATCAGAACAGGCATAACTCCTTTGGTCCTTGTTTTAAGCAAAATTAATTGCTACAATTCCTCATGTTGGAAAATACCCAACTTACCCCTTAAGTTTTCAAATTGATTTGCATCCAGAGCCTTGGTAAAAATGTCAGCCAGCTGTAGCTCAGTGGCAACATGTTCCAATTTGATTGTCTTCTCTTCTACAAGGTCTCTGATAAAGTGATGTCGTATGTCAATATGTTTGGTCCTGCTATGCTGAATGGGATTCTTGGAAATGTTGATTGTACTCAGATTGTCACAGTGCAATGTCATAACATCTTGTGTGACATTATACTCAGTGAGCATCTGTTTCATCCATATCATTTGAGAGCAGCTACTACCAGCTGCAATGTATTCAGCTTCAGCAGTGGAAAGTGACACACAATTCTGTTTCTTGCTGAACCAGGAAACCAGATTACTTCCCAAGAAGAAACATCCTCCAGAGGTGCTTTTTCTATCATCAGCACTACCAGCCCAATCAGCATCACAGTACCCAGTCAGAGCTGGTTCACAGCCATGAGTATACATCAATCCATAGTTGTAAGTACCACTTACATACTTCAAAATTCTCTTCACTTGATTGATATGACTGACTTTGGGATCAGCTTGGTATCTTGCACAAACTCCAACTACAAAGGCAATATCAGGTCTGCTGGCAGTTAAGTACAACAAGCTTCCTATCATGCTTCTGTACAGACTTTGATCCACCTTAACCCCACTTGAATCTTTGGAAAGCTTTAGATGAGTAGGAGCAGGAGTCCTTTTGTGACTTGCATTCTCCATACCAAACTTCTTTACAATGTTCTTAGCATACTTGCTTTGTGATAAGAAGATTGAGTCCTCCATCTGTGAGACTTGTAGTCCAAGAAAATAAGTTAGTTCTCCCATGAGACTCATTTCAAATTCAGCCTGCATTTGGTCAGCAAAGTGTTTAACCATATGTTCTGACATTCCTCCAAACACTATGTCGTCAACATATATTTGGGCAACCATCAACTTTCCTCCTTCAGTTTTGACAAAGAGAGTTTTGTCCAAGCCTCCTTTTCTGTAGCCTTTGTCTGAGAGAAACTTTGTTAACCTGTCATACCATGCTCTAGGAGCTTGTTTCAGGCCATATAGGGCTTTTCTCAATTTGTAGACATGATCAGGGTGGGTTGGATCCATGAAGCCTTTAGGTTGTTCCACATAAGCTTCCTCATTCAAGTACCCATTTAGAAAGGCACTTTTCACATCCATCTGAAATAACTTGAACTTCAGAAGACAAGCAATTGGCAACAAGAGTCTGATTGATTCCAGCCTGGCTACAGGTGCAAAGGTTTCATCAAAATCAACCCCTTCAACCTGGGTGTATCCTTGAGCAACAAGTCTTGCCTTATTTCTGGTGACAACTCCTTCAGCATCTGACTTGTTCTTGAATATCCATTTTGTCCCAATGATGTTAGTTCCTTCAGGTCTAGGGACCAGTTCCCAAACTTCATGTTGCTTGAATTGGTTCAGTTCATCTTGCATTGCACCAATCCAATATTCATCAGTTAAGGCTTCCTTGACATTTCTTGGTTCCATTTTGGACACAAAACAAGAGTTTGAGATGATTTCTCTAGATCTTGTGATGACTCCACTATTGGGATCTCCTATGATGAGCTCTTTTGGATGATCCTTCTGAATTCTGATGGAAGGGATCTTGCTGGCTTCCTTTGATTCAGATTCTGTTGTGGTGGAGTTGGGTAGGTCATTCTGTTGGGTTGAAGTCTCAAAGAATGTCTCAACAGTACAAGGAACATCTATTTCTTCATGATAGTCATCAATTATAACATTTATTGATTCCATCATGGTTTTGGTTCTGGAGTTGAATACTCTATAAGCTCTGTTGTTTGAGGAGTATCCTAGAAATATGCCTTCATCACTTTTAGGATCCAGTTTTCTTCTTTGTTCACGATCAGCCAGAATATAGCATTTGCTGCCAAACACATGGAAGTACTTCACAGTTGGTTTTCTTCCTTTCCAGAGTTCATATATGGTGGATGAGGTTCCCTTCCTCAAGGTGACCCTGTTATGAACATAGCAGGCTGTATTCATAGCTTCAGCCCAAAAGTACATAGGAAGTCTTTTGGCATGTAACATTGCTCTGGCAGATTCCTGTATGGTCCTGTTTTTTCTTTCCACAACTCCATTTTGTTGAGGTGTTATAGGAGAAGAAAACTCATGACTAATTCCTTCTAAAGAGCAGAAATCACCAAACTTGTTGTTTTCAAATTCCTTACCATGATCACTTCTGATTCTGACAATACATCCTTCCTTCTCTCTTTGAATTCTTTTGCACAATTCTTTAAAAACTTCAAATACATCTGATTTTTCCCTAATGAAATTAATCCAGGTGAATCTGGAAAAATCATCCACAACCACATAGGCATATCTTTTACCACCAAGACTCTCTACTTGCATTGGTCCCATCAGATCCATATGGAGGAGTTCTAGAACCTTAGAGGTGGTCAGATGTCTTGACTTTGGATGTGACATCCTAGTCTGCTTACCAACCTGACATTCACCACAAACTCTTCCTTCATCAATTTGCAGTCTTGGAATCCCTCTGACTGCCTCCAAGGAGATGATCCTCTTCATACCCCTTAGATGAAGATGGCCAAGTTTTGGGTGCCACAGTTTCACCTCTTTTTCTTCTCTTGCAATGGAACACACAGATGAGAGATTAGTGTTCTCAGGCTCCCACAAGTAACAGTTGTCTTTGGATCTGACTCCTTTCATTACCATCTCTTGTTTGTCATTGATTACAAGGCATTCAGATTTTGAGAAATTGACCTTGAATCCTAGATCACACAATTGACTGATACTAATGAGATTAGCGGTCAGCCCTTTCACCAGCAGTACTTCATTCAGACTTGGAACTCCAGGACAGTCCAAATCCCCAACTCCTTTGATTTCACCTTTAGCCCCATCTCCAAAGGTCACAAAACTGGTGGTGTGAGGCTTAACATTATTGAGGAGGTTCTTGATTCCAGTCATGTGTCTGGAACATCCACTGTCAAAGTACCAGTCTTCCTTTGCAGAGACCCTCAGGGAAGTGTGAGCTATCAGTGCAGTAGCCTTTTTCTTCCATTTAGTAGCATGTGGTACCTTTTTAGACTTAGGTTTGACACCTGAGTTCTGATTAGGATATCCATGTAATCTGAAGCAGAAGGGCTTTATGTGGCCATATCTCCCACAATGATGACATCTCCATCTTTGGTACCTTTTCTTCATATGTCTCTGTTCCTGATGTTGAGAGTTGTGTTGAGACATCTGTTTTGACATTTGCTTACCAGTACCAGATTTCTTTGCTTCCATAAATCCTAGTCCAGATTTATTTCCTACATTTTGTCCAACCTAAAGGATTTCTTCCAATTTGTCTGTTCCATTTGTCAACATCTTGACAGATTTAGTCATTTGATTCAGTTGTGAGTTTAGCAATTGAACTTCTCCTTCTAGATGACTTATAATTTCAAGGTTTGCCCTTTTTTCAGCCTCCAGCTTTATGATGAGTTTTGATTGTTTCTCATTCTGCACACAGACTTCAGTACTTCTGATACACAATTTCTTGTAAGTATCAGCCAGTTCTTTAAAAGTCACCTCTTCATCACTGATGTCACTTTCAGAGGTACAAACACCAGTTAAAGCAGTAACTCGTTTGGCAGATTCTTCTTCAGAATTACTTTCTGAATCACAGTCAGACCAAGTAACTGTCATTCCTTTTTGTTTCTTAAGAAAGGTAGGACATTCAGCTCGAATATGCCCATATCCTTCACAACCATGGCATTGAATTCCTCTGCCTTGAATTCCCTTCTCTTCTGACCTTGGTCTTCTGCTGGAACTGTTAATGTCAGAGGGAATGTTATGAACATTAGACCTTGACTTTGGATCTATTCTTTTGATGAGTTTGTTGAACTGTCTTCCAAGCATGGCTACAGCTTCTGAAATATTTTCTTCAACATCAGTGTTGGACATAAGTGCTATGCTCTTGTTCTTCTTGACACCATTATCAGTGATCCCCATCTCAAAAGTCTGAAGAGACCCAATAAGTTCATCCACTTTCAACTTTCTAATGTCCTGGGCTTCCTCTATGGCAGTTACCTTCATTGCAAATCTTTTAGGCAAGGATCTGAGAATCTTCCTCACCAGTTTTTCTTCTGACATCTTTTCTCCCAGTGCTCCTGAGGTGTTGGCAATCTCCAAGATGTTCATGTGAAACTCATGAATGGTTTCATCTTCCATCATTTTTAGATTCTCAAATTTGGTAGTCAACATCTGAAGCCTTGACATTTTTACTTTGGAAGTGCCCTCATGAGTAGTTTTGAGGGTGTCCCAAACTTCCTTGGCCAGTTCATATTGATGTACTAGTCTGAAAATGTTTCTATCAATTCCATTGAACAAGGCATTTAAAGCTTTTGAATTTCCCAGAGCTAACTCATCTTCTTCTTTACTCCAATCTTCCTCAGGCTTCAGACTGATTGTCCCATCTTTCTCAGTTATAGTGGGATGAATCCAACCTTTGTCAGCAGCTCTCCAAGCCTTTTTGTCCAGAGATTTTAGGAAGGCAATCATACGAGGTTTCCAGTAGTCATAATTCGTTCCATCCATAATGGGTGGTCTATTTCCAAAAACTCCTTCTTTGTCCATAGTGCCAGAAAGTGATATCCCTAGATCTCACCCAATAATACAGGCAGGGTGCCTGCTCTGATGCCAATTGAAATTCTGGCTGCAGATACTCAATGTCACGTTCAATGTTATGACACCGTATCTGACTTACTATATGACAGTAAATACAAAAGCAATAAAGAACACAGTCAATTGTTTACCCAGTTCAGTGTGCAACAACACCTACTCTGGGGGCTACCAAGCCAGGGAGGAAATCCACTATAAAAGATGTTAATTCAGGAATAAACCAACCAGTTTATCTCCTTCACTTAAGACCTACCCAATGCAATTCCAATCTAAGTACAACTTAAACCTGAGTTCCTACTCACTCCCCCTCAATCACAGCAGTGATACATAAACCAATTTGACTTAAGAATTGATGAAGACACTCTTCAAAAAAAAACACTTGATTAAGCTTCACAGCTTTTTAATCAAGCAACACAATCACTCGTGCTTCACAGCTTTGAGTGATGCACACAGCTAACTTGACTCTGCTTCACAGCTTTAGTCAAGGAACATTCAAACACTCTTGCTTCAAAGCTTTGAGTGCTACACAACCCTTACAATTTGAAACCTATTCCAAGTCACTTATCACAATGATAATTGCTTGGAGTACAATAATCAAACCTATACAGATTACAAATGATCTTCTGATCAATAAAAAGGGATTACTTGCAAAACAGCAGCTCCGTTGAATATATAGCAGCTGCAACTTCAGTTAGGGTTTCCACAAAAACCTAGGGTTAATTCCGTTTAACCTAAAGACCAGGTCACAGGACTTTATTAACCAGGTTAGGGTTGAGCTAGGTTACCCCTCAGAAAACGCAGGATTCTGTTCAGGAAAGACTGAGATATTTTCCTGAAAAAACTTAGACTTATCCAACCTGCAAACCTGTTAGTTCAGAACAGGATGTCATAACATCTGTTATGACATCTGAGAAAACCTGTCTACTGATTTAGCAAAATGTGATCATTTTGCAAAATGCTCAGATACACACTTATAAACATCAGTACTTGAATTACAATATTTTTCTGCAAAGGTACCTAATGAGTCAGTACAAACTAAACTAGAATGTTATGACATCAGTCATGACATTCACACATACACTTGGGTTTTACCAAAAATGCAAGCCAATACCTAAACAACTACACAATATCAATACTTTCACCTTGGGCAGAGTGAAAGCTTTTCAAAAAGATTAACCAAAAAACAAATTACTTTGAAACATGTATGCAAGAGGGAACATCAATGGTGATCCAGTTCTGAATCCTAACTCCGTGCGTCACATAATTTGGCATTTCTGGCTCTGCTTCATCTTCCATAATGGCATTAATCCCAGAAATAGTTGGATGAAGATAACCCCTGCTACGAAAGATGTCTTGATACTTGCTTGTAGCATACTTCGGCTTCATGCTCTTACATTTATCATTCTTCACAGATAACCCCAAGCCAGATCTATTCTTGTTTACAGGTGGATCAATAATTTGTCCCCATACTTCACTATGGCCATTACGCACAACCTGATGAGCATCCTTAAAGGAAGCCATAGAATTCTCATTTCCTCTTATATTATCAATGGATAAAGCTTGGAACTAGGTTCCAACAGAAGCTTCATCCGCCTCCACAATGGTGAAAGAGGACAAATGAGATATCAATAATGCATGTTCTCCATTTATAATTACCACTTTTCCTTCACGCACAAACTTCAACTTCTGGTGTAAAGTCGAAGTGACAGCCCCTACCTCATGTATCCACGGCCGTCCCAACAAACATCTGTAAGAGGGTACAATATCCATGACCTGGAAAGTAATCTGAAACAAATGTGGGCCTATATGAATAGGCAAGTCCACTTCACCAATAACAGATTTCCTTGATCCATCAAACACTTTCACAATAATGCCACTTGGGTGCATGGGCATTCCTTGATATTTCAACTTCATAAGTGTGCTCCTGGGTATTACATTCAATGCGGATCCATTATCAATCAGCACATTGGATAATGTATCATTCTTGCAGTTCATAGAGATGTGGAGGGCCAGATTATGATTCCTTACTTCATCGGACAATTCATCTTCGCAGAAACTCAGGTAATTACATGATGTAATGTTCCCTACCACACTTCTAAATTGTTCTACAGGAATATCACTTTCCACGAAAGCTTGGTCTAATACCCTCATCAAAGATTCTCTATGAGCAGAGGAGTTCGTCAATAAAGCCAAGATAGATATTTTTGAAGGAGTCTGCAGTAGCTGATCTACAATTTTGTAGTCACTCATCTTGATTATCTTCAAAATATCATCCACTTCCTTTTCTAGCGTAGCTCCACTAGATTCACCCACTGCCTTCTTGAGTTTAAAATTTTTAACAATTTTCTTTCCAGTACTAACATTTCCACGAACAACTAGTGCAAATACACGACCACTGCGGGTCACTCTGCTAGTCTCAACAATATTTCCAACGTTAGGCATTGGCTGGATGGGAACTTCCACACCATCCTCTAAGATTGTAGCATTATATTTGTAGGGTACAGCCTTGTCTGACTTCTAGGGGACATGACCCGACAAACTAATCACTAATAGAGTAATAGCTGGCTTGCTATGATATTCAACTTCAAAAGGGATAGGCTCACAAAAACAAGGCACAATAACATTTAATCCCTCTTCAACACATTCAGTCATTACAAAGTCATCGCTGGAAAACATATCTTCATTTGAGGAGAAGAACTCATCCGTAGAGGCATACTCATCATCTGACTCTTCTTCAGCCAAACAAACCTCAATCACATCAACTTCATGATAATCATCCCTTTGGATTGTAACCTTGATAGTTCCATTATCCAACATTAACTGAACACCTTTCTTTACAATTGAACATCCTCGGGAGTCCCGGCAACAAATTCGGCAAGATCCATACTGATGTTCTACCTGACCAGCCATGTGGAAGAAAGTAGCATGAAATTGTACAAGATCATCATTCATATATTCCACATCAAAGATTCTTAACTCTCCAGGATATACAGAAACCATGTGTACTTCCTCTTCATACTCTGCCCTAGGCCTGATTATGTGGATGAGGCCCTCATCCATCATCTCCTGTAAATCAGCCTTTATCTTGTCACAACCATGTATACCCGTACTGAAAATAGCACAACCCTCATGGTCGTGCGTATAGTGGCTAAATTCACAGAGGTTTGCATGCATTTTTACCAAATCTCCTCTAACCAATTTAATGTCAAAAATATGGAAATCGCTTGGACAACTGGCCACCATGTTCACAGCATTTTCTCCCTCATGCTTGGGCAAAGGATTATCTTTCACATTAGGGCCAACATCCTTGAAAGACAAGATACCAGACTTCACCAATTTTTTTACTTCAGTTTTCAAAGGATAGAAGTTCTCAACATTGTACCCTGGTGCTCCCTGATGAAAAGCACATGTTTGGTCTGCCTTTTAATACCAAGGCAATGGTGATGGTATATCAGGAGGTGGTCTAGTCCGAACCTACTTCTTCTGAATTAACTCTGGGAGTAATTCTGTATAGCTCATAGGGATAGGGTCATAACTCTCCCTTCTCTGATTATACCCTTGATTCCCCTGATGGGATGGTCTCTGATAAGCAACAGTGGTTGGAGCTACACCAACGACTGGAGTTACTGATGCGACTTGTTGATGACGCTGATAATTTCTAGGAGGATTAACCCTCCTCTCTTGCATAACAAAATTTGTATCTCTTCCTTCTTTTTGGCAAACCCATAGGATGGCTTCTTCGTGCTTCCAGAACTTTCACCTTTCGTTAAACGACCCTCTCTTACAACCTCTTCTAAGCGGATACCCATGCCCACCATTTTAGTAAAGTAATTTGGCGCACTCGCTACCATCCTCTCATAGTAGAAAGCATCCAGAGTCTTCAGGAAAATCTTAGTCATATCCTTCTCTTCCATGGGAGGAATCACTTGGGCAACTACTTCACACCATCTTTGTGCATATTCTTTGAATAATTCCCTGTCTTTCTAGACCATGGCCCTGAGTTGATCACAGTCAGGTGCCATGTCCATGTTGTATTTGTATTGTCGGATAAATGCTTCTCCCAAGTCATTGAAAGTATGGATATTGACGATGTCCAAACTCATATACGACTTCAACACAGCACCAGTCAAACTATCTTGAAAAAAGTGAATCAGCAGACGTTATTCATCAGTGTGGGTAGACATTATTCTTACATACATCACAAGATGAGCACGAGGACAAGTGTTTCCCTTGTACTTCTCGAATTTCGGGAATTTAAACTTCGCATGTATCTTGACATTCGGGATCAAGCATAAATCATTCACATTCTGCCCGAACAATTCCTTTCCCCTTGGGGCCTTCATCTCCCTCTGCATCTTGTCAAACTGTTCTTGAAAATCATCCATTCTATCATAGAGACCCAAGTCTTTACTTGGTGGAGGAAAAGGACGATACATATCATCATTAGAAAATGGAGCCATATTCACCAAAGGAGGTGCAGCAGGAGTAGCGTGCACCACAGGAGGTGCAGGAGTAACAGTAGTCTGAACAACTGGAGCATCTTGAGGACCAAGATTGAAACCTTCAAGCATAAAGTTCCATGGCATTCCCCATGGACAACCTTGAGGCATGCGATTTTGAACAACAGTTGGAATGGCAGCCACAGGAACAGTCAGAGCTTCAGTAGTAAACCTTGTTTGTTGTGGTTGAACACTCGGTGGCTGATTCTGAGCAGACACCAGAGATTCCATCAGAGAAATGAGATTGGCCATGCCGGCCTTCAGAGCAGAAACTTCCTCGCGTAGCTCGCAATTCTCTTGTTCTAAGTTGTCCATCTTCCTTCTGAAATTAGCTCGAGTATTGTATTAGTGAGACAGCTTGTTGAACAAAGTAAAGAAACTTGGTAAGACACCTTGATATGCATAACAAATGCAAGAAATATGTGCAAAATGATGCATGATATGCAATGCACATGATTTATTTTGTTAATATTTCAAGGGACTTAAAGATTTATAGACACATTGCAAATATCAAAGTAATAACACATTTGAAATATTGAAATTTTTTATTATAATAACTTCAAAATGGATTACAAGTTTCAATAACCCAAGTTCAAGATGAAAATAAAGTCTAAAACCCTAAGAAGTAAAGCTGATGGAGATCACTCTATACGCTGGCGCTTCCCTGTAAGCCTGACGATCTGAGCCTTCAACCTCTGATTTTATTCCGCATATCTGGTGGCAACCTCCTTCCAATCACCTGAATCAGGAAGTGAGCAACTAGCACCTGACTGAGGCTTAGAGGAAAAATAAATACTCTCGCATCTCCATTGTCTCTACAGCCTGACTCTCAAGAATCTCAATCAAGTCGTCTTTCTCCTTCAAATCTGCTCAATAGGAAATCTCTAAAGCTTGGCACTTATTCTTCCAAGCATCCTTTTCCTGCTGCATCCTGACTAAAGCAAGCTGTAATCCTTCCATATCATCCAATAAGGGAGGAGTGGTCTTCACAAACAAATCAGGCATAAGTGCTTCCCGGGAATATGGCATCTTCAGCTGAATAGCTCTTGTTTGGATCCACTGAAGATAAGGCTCCAAAGAAACATCCCCCCTAGGTCCCAAGTCTTTCCTACTCTTCTTATGAATGTGACACCAGGCCTTCACAATTTTCTCCCTAGCTTCCTTATGGTCTTCTCCCTCCTTCAGGAAAAAACTACTCAAATGAATATTATTTAGTTTATCCCTCATCGGATAACCAAGTTGTCGTCGTGCAAGAACATGGTTGTAGTTAATTCCTCCCTTTGTACCAAGAAGAGGTACACTGGGGAAACTACCACAATTGTCGACAATATCCACATCTTGGTAAGCCCAATGATACCAATCAATATCCGAGTTAGTAAGTGTCGTGACCTTAGGAGCCCAACGGGGTTCCTTCCTGACATTGAAGAAAGCATCAGACTGAGGCATATGTGAAATAAACCACCGGTACAACAGAGGTGTTGTACCCCAAAATTTGCCCTCCCATATTCTTCAGAAATTGCCAAGTCAAGTTTCAAAATCTCCCCAAAGGTTGGACAGTTTAAGAGCCTCCTAAACAGTCAAAATTAGGGTTTTGGTTCTGATCAAGAAAATGAAGTTTCCAAGGGTCCAATCAAGTCTCACATGCCTATAAATATGGTCAAGCATCCTCATACCAAGTTTCAAGACTTTCAGCACAAAATTGCACAGTCAAAACCCTAATTGCACTACAGTCAACTATAGGGGCAAAATGGTCATTTGACACTCAAAAGTTCAAATTTTTGGTCAACATCTCATTTTGAAGCCACAAACATCATTTGATCAATGCTTGATCATGATTCTCAAAGCTTGGCTCAAAAAATCATCAAGATACAAAAGTTTCCTTATTTGGACAGTTGAAAAAGTCAACTGTAAATTGACCAGGGCATAACTTTCACATGGATTATCAGAAAAATTCCATCCAAAGCTCATTTTGAAGAGAAATACATTTCCTACAACTCATCTTCATACTCCAAGTCCAAGAAATGCTCTCACAAAAAGTTATCAATTTCAACATTATAGGTCATTTTCAAAAGTCAACAAAAAGGGACTTTAAGTCAAAGGCCATAACTTGAGATTGGTAAATCAAAATGCCATGGGACCAAAGACATTGGTTAGAGGACTCAAAGACCTTTCCAAAATGTCAAAGAAAATGAGCAAAGCTTAAAAATTGAGCAAGTTATGCCTTGTGGAAGTTGGGAAATTTTTGGATATTTTGAAAAGTCAACATTGCTTCAAATGACCTAAAATTGCTAATGGGCTTCTTTTTCTTCCACAATTCATCATCCAAGGCATGTGCACGACCACTTGGCCCAAAGGGAAGTTTTTCTTCATTTTTTATTTATTTATTTGGATTTTTATTATTAATAATTCATTTAAATTAAAATAAATACATGAAAAATACTAAACCTACTATTTCAAATCTTTTTGTGCATATAATATCTTCAATATTTCGTGCAAATCAAATTAGGGAAGAATTGGAATTGATTGGATATGATTGAGAACTAAAAAGCATGAAAAAAGATTGAAAAATTATGGTTTGCAAATCAAATCTTTTTTTTTCACATCAATGCATGGATTTTGATCAAGCTTTCAACCCTAAATCATTCATACATATACAAGCAAAGAAACCCTCGTGCTCACTGACTGCAAGCTGTGCCATACATAGGAAACAAAACTTGAGTTTTTTGTGAAAAAAGTGAATTCTGAAAACCAAGTTCTAGGGCGATTCAAGGCAAGATTTTTATCTCATTAGCTTCCTGAGGCTTCAAGGAGAGTTCTCCAATCGAAATCAATCATTCTAACGCCCTAAATTGGTAACACGGTGACCACCTGTACAGAAAAAAATTCATAATCGTGCATCTCAATTCATGCATCTTTTGTAATTTTTAACGCTTAATTCATGTTCATTGTTTGATTCTAATGCTAACCCAATAGTTTAATTTTGTTTTCGTGCCCTATATGAAGATTTACCATTAACAATCTTTAGGGTTTTGCAAGCTTCAATTTGGGCATTTCCAGACGCGGTAAAATTAGACCACCATAGTGCCATGAATGAATCAAGCATGATTGGACGATCATAAAGCCATCCTCGCGCTCAATTTATGAGCATCCCTGGGCTAATCGCTATTTTTCAATAGGGTGCCTATGGGAACGTTTAACAAACCGTGGCCTATGTTCTTTATGTTTCAGGAAAAAAATAAACAATGAGGAAGATGACTCGGTGGCATAAGCTGAATGGCTGGTTCAAAATCTCGCGCGAAAAAAGAAGCGTTGGTGCTTGTTTGTTTTATTATATTTATTGATTATCTTATTTACAGATAGACAAAATAGCACGGTTGGTGAAGCGTTTGGTTGGTAATGTTCAGGACCTGGGTTCGAGCCCCAGGTCCTCACCCCCTTTCATATTATTTTTCATTTAGTATTCATATGCAGTTTCAATGTAGTGGATCACCATACACCTTCAAAATCCAGCTGTTCACGTGGCCAATGGATGCAATCAAGGGTCATGATCTGGAGAGCACGGTGAACGTCAGTCAACGGAGACCCATGCCAACGCAGTAGTCAACCAGGCCAAAGGGTAAATGGGCCTAGATTGTTAAAGCATCACCCTCACAATTGGGGACAACACCCCCCTGAGGTTTGCAATATCTTTTTTTTTATTCTTTTTATTTTTAATTATTATTCTTTTTAATTAATTCTGTTAATTCAATTATTTTCATAATATATAAAAACACACAAAAAATCAGAAAAGATGGAAAAAATAATAAATATTTTTATTTTAGTATTTTGGTAAATAAAGTCAATTAATTAATTTTAGTTATTAAATTAGGTTTAACTATAATATTTTCATAATAAAAACCTAAAATTGGTAGAATTAGGGTTTAATTAATAATTTTTATCCTTTTTATTTTCTTTCGTAATAATTAAATATTTACTTATTTTTGTAATTAAATTGCATGTAAAATAATTAGGGTTAATTTTAGGTTAAAGTTTAATATTTTCTTAACAAATAAAAAATTTTAGAATTAGGGTTAGCATGTTATTTTAATTAATTCTTTTTCATAAAATTATAAAATACAAAAATACCAAAAACAATTCCTTTTTTAATTAATTAGTTTCATCATTTAATTTAATTTTGCAAAAAGGGTCCAACGCCCTCGTTTTAATTCTTATTTAATTCGCGTGTTTATTTCTTTCTCGTGTAATATTTATGTATCTCTCCCAAGGCCTTGTAAATTAATTTCTCGCACTTTACTTTTCATTAATTCTTTATTTTTCTGTCAAATCGGGTTCAAGAAATTTTGGCGATGTGGACCCGCGCCTTTTGTAATAGCTTTAGAACTTTTACTTTCCGCAATTTTTAACTGTTAATCAAGGCATGCAAGAATGAATGGACAAAAATAAAAACAAACGCTAGATCACCAATAACATGACAAAAAACAAAAATATCTGAAAACGACACACAAATCACACACCACCCCTAGGGTACGCCTCACTGTTGCCTTGCCTCGAAAGGTGATCGTCGAGTAGAGGATGTCTTAGTAAGTCCTCATGATCCGGGAACCTGGCATGAGGGTACCTTCTAAGGTGTCTTCCTATTGCTCTGGTGATCACCATGTCCCGAACCTTCGAATTGACCCGAACACCTCCAACGGTGGTGCTACCTACCTCTCAATGGTGGGATGGCACTACTTTAAAGGACATTTACACAGACGAATTCCTTAGGGTAGGTAGACGACTCTAGATACTTGCTCTAATTTCAAAAACAAATCAAAAATACTTTTCACACCGACACTTTTTCAAAAAAGCTTTCGAAAGCAATTTTTCAAACACTCTTGAGGACCGATACAAGAGTCGAACTGGAATTTTCAAAGAAACTTTTTAAAACCCACAGTTGAAAAGCAAACAAACCTTTTGAAAACACAAATGAGCAAGTATCTAAGAGCCCATGGATAACCATGGATAGAAAGGGTGCTAACACCTTCCCTTTCTATAACCTACCTCCCGAACCGAGAGCAATCTCTATAAGGAATTTTTCTGTGCTTTTGTCCTTTCCATTTGGAGAAAATAAAAGACGGTGGCGACTCTTGCTTCCGCGACATTTCGCGAACCAGCGTTAAACAGTCAGTTCCAGATCCACCGATCACAAGAGGCATGCAACAAATAATCATCCCCCCATGATAAGAATTTAGAAGATGAATAGAGTAATAAGAATCACCCAAGAATGTAGGAACTGGGTTTCCAATCATGAAGATTCTGATAGCATTAATGTCAACAAAATTGTCCACATTAGGAAATAAAAACAATCCGTAAGCAAGTTGAGCAAAGATGGCCTCAAAAGCGACTATACTTTTCATCCTGGAAATGTAACGAGCTTTCTCCAATAAGAACTGAGCTGGTAATCCTCTAATCCCCCCTTTAGTAGTCATATGGGCTTCAACCTCAGACTTCCTCAGATGGATCAAAGCAACAATATCGTGTGGTTTTGGCTCACTCTCCAAACCAGTAAAAGGAACATGATCGATAATAGGTAAATCCAAAAGATAAGAATACTCCTCTAGTGTAGGCATCAACTGATAGTCAGGGAAAGTAAAGCAATGATACATCGGATCATAGAACTGGACCAAGGTCGAGAGAAGACCCTCCTTCATCCTAAGCTTCATAAGAGGAATGGTGGATCCATACTTCTTCCAAAAATTTGCAGAACACTCAATCTCGGGAATTAGACTGATCAACTCATCTATCTTGGGATCCTTGAAACTATATTTTCCGGTCTTTCTTTTTCCAGAATCCATGGTCAAAAGGTACATGAGATATTCAAAAATGGTCAACTTTCAAGTCCCTTGAAATAAAATTTATTCAAAATATGCTTATGAGTACATGGATGCATGACGCAACAATCACACACAAGATCACAAACATAGGGTTCATAGGTTCAACGTCACGAGCATGAGGTCGAAGGTACTACCCATAAGGTATGGTCTAAAAGTTATCACCTACCGAACAAGGTTCTAGAGGTTCCCAGAGTCTACATCCTTCCTTCGGATACTACCAACTTCCCGATTAACTCGGTAATTAGTAATATTCTCAAGAAAAACTCGTTCGAGCATAGTATCGCGTGATAACTATTTTCGGATTACTCCGTCATAGCTTCTGCACTACACCTAAAAGGCCAAGATGGGTTAGGTATTCTACGGTCCTCAGCTTCAGCAGGATCCCAGGTCGAAAGAAGCATGTCTTCCCGATTACATGGTAAACGACACTACAGTCAAAGGGGCCTCCACTGAGTGGGGGATCTTATGCCTCCTTTTTTGGGATTACTCCCTCAAATTTAACATGATTATACCGCCCGTCCTATCTTAAAGTTTGCCCAAGTCCAGGTATAGGACTGATAAGTAATCACCAAGCACCCTGAAAACCAGGAAAATCCAGACAAAACATATATACAACATATAACATATAGATAACAATAGCACATATACAAATATAAACAAAGATAGGCTAAACCCACTTAGGGATGGACCAGCAAGAGATTAATCTTTCCCCATTGAAGTCGCCATTTTTTTTATGTAGCGGTAGAAATGTTAAGACTAAGCCATTGAATTGACTTTACTTGTACAGATTAAAATAAAAATCGTCACCGCACTTTATTATTTCCAAAGGAATGGGAAAAGAGCGAATAACCCAAAAAAGGGGGAAAGATTCAAGGTAAGGGGTTGGTTATGCAAAGGGAAGGTATTAGCAGCCTAAACATCTACGATACTCCGCAGGAACCTCTTTGTAAAAATCTGTATATTTTGGCTATAAAATGTTGTATAAAAATGGATGGTGGAGGTGAGAAGAGAAATATATTTTTTATGATTTTTTGCACCCGCCGCAGTTGTGAACCTTCAGTGCCTACTTACCACCTTCCGTGCAATAGGGGATCAGGGTACTCGTAGTTCACCTTTTAAAAAATTTAAAACACAAGTGTGTTGATTGATTTTAAGAGATAAGACATCATCGTCATTGTCCGTGTGGAAAAACATACTTACTATCCACAATCATGAGAAAGGAGAATTTGTATCATCTCAAAGTGGAGGATATGGCTTGGATTTTAAAATCAACAATGCCTCACTCAACACCTAAGTGGAAAATATCTCACTTCAGTACATATTGTAGAAGTATAGTTGTTTGCATCACTACAAGGATTGACAAGAGTCTAATCTTTTGAGAAAAGTTTTAAAGTAGAAGCCAAAGTGGCAAAATAGTTTGAAATGAGATTGATTGACTTTTAATCTTCTTATAAAAAATTCAAGGTATTGTTAAATTGATTGAAGTTTATTTATGAAAAGGTTTTGAAAATATATGGACCTAGGTCCAATTTTATTATGAAAGTGATTCAAGTTTAAAAACAAGAAGAGTTTTCAAAAGGAGGAAGAAGATTTTTGAAATTAAAGAAGATGGGAGGAGAATAAGAGACTATCCTAAAGCATAAGGTAAAAGCTAGGGATGAGAACCATATAACCAACATAAAACCAATGCTTGACATTATGAGTCAAGGTAGAATTCTCATTCTTTGGATTGAAACCAAACAAGCAAAGATACTAGACCTCTTGAGAGAATAAAACTTCAAAAGTATTAAGCCTTCACAAAAATTAGGCAGAGTAACGACTGTATACGGGTGAATTCCAGATTACAAACAAAGTATGTAATCACAGTAACATGCACACAAAACAAACAAACAACCCAATGTCTTGAGGTAAACCTCAAGAACTCCAGAAAAAATATCAATTAAGGTCACAAGGTCTCCGACATAGGTTAATGCCTCTAATCCTAAGTCCAAGAAGTCCAATACTCCATAATGCCAAGGATAGTAACCAAATAGTCCAAGTATCATTAAAGTTTTTTATGGTTTATGTTGATTATTAGGTATCTTCAAAGAGAAAAGAAAAACTCAAGTGAGAAAAATAAAAATGACAAGAAAGTAAATTCTCAAGTTAGCAAAGATGAAAAATAACATGAAATGTAAATGCTAAAGTAAATGGTGCATAAAATAAAAGAGCATAAAATAAAATCAATCATTAGTAATTAGTGGTTAGTTGGATGACCATCTTGAAACTTGCATTTGGAACTCATTAGAGGATTGGTAGAACCAAAACCTCCACACAACAAGTTGCATTTGCTTTTTGTCAAGTATATCATCCATTTTGGAATCCTCAATAGTACCATTTAATGATCAACGATGTTTAAGTGATTCGCGTTGACCAAAAGTGTTGTAGATCTATTAGAGGATTGGTAGAACCAAAGCCTCCACACAATGAATCTCAAGGTTATTGGATCAAAGAGATCAAATTAACATACTTAGGCTTACAAACATAGGTTTGGGCCACGAATGATCATTTATTCGAATCAGGACAAAATTTAGCGCTATGTTAAGCAATAGTAAGTGGACTTATATAGAAGTCGCATCTATTTTGAGGCCGGTCAATAGCAATCTACGCACCATTTGTTTTGAGACGTGATATAGAGATCATGCTCCAATAACACTTAGTGCAATAAGAAGGGGATGAGATGAAGAGGGGTGGGAGAGAATATACAAACCACATTTAAATTAAAATTTAATCAAACTATTATTAAAATCATTCATCCATTTTTATGGAGTTAGACTCAACGCCATGGATCCAATGATGTTAACAAAGTTCATGATTAAAAAAATCAACCCAAGATCAGCCAGAAAATAATGACAAAATAATATTGTATTTAAAAAAAAGTTTTAAAAAGTTTTAAAATAGAAACAAAAGAGAAAAATATCAACTATGTTCAAATTAATCAAGAAATATTAAGTAAGACCATAGAAAAATCAGAAATGAACTCAAATATTTTTATAAAATTTTTGGTAATTTTTTTAAAATCATAAACTATTTTTAAAAATTAAAATAAATGAGTAAAATAATCCAAAAATGGTAAAAAATAACAAAGTCTGAAATAAAAAATAAATGAGGTCACCAATATTTGTCACAATATCATTGGATCATTCCATATTTTATTCAGAATTTAAAAATGCATAAAAGTATTTTTAAACATTTAAAACAATTCAAATAAAGTGAAAATTTATAAAAAAAATATCAAAACACAAAATAAAATTGTAAAAAATAAAAATCAGAAAGAGAAAAATAAAAAATATTTTTCATAATTGTTTCAGATTTTTTGGACTTTAAAATGAATTTTCTATGATTTTTTGAAATTTAAATCAATTAAAATTAAAATCAGAAAATAAAATATCAAACCAAAAAAATAAGGGCCATCTGATCATTGTCAAAACGCGTTAGTAAACAGATCAAGTGGACCTGACGCGTTGTGCATGTTATAGACTTTAGTGAATAAAACACTAAATCAAATATAAAATCAGATTTCAAAAAAATACAAATGGCACGCCATCATTGGTTGGAAGATGACACATTGGTCATCTTCAACCTCCAGCCAACGTGAATTGCAGGTCTCTCAAAGTGTAAAATCAGAAGCTCAGACCTATGTCATTTGCTTCGTCTCTTCAAGACGAAGACAACCACACCTTCGCGACAAATTTATATAAACTGTAGCTCAATAAATTTGGAAGAAAAGTTTTGAAATTCCATGGTCAAAACGTGTTTCCAGTTAAAAGCAAGTGTTGCAACTAGAACCAGGGCAATGAGAGCTTCACAATGATATCAAATTTTGAGAGAATTGGTGAAGGAATCTACCTATTGAAGTTCAGTTGCAGAGCATTGTAAATGGACTTCTATGGATCAATATAGGTCACGATTCTTGAAAGTAATTGTATGGTTAGCTTCAGGTAAGATCAAGGAAGGAGAATTGATAGAAAAAATGGATTGAAAAAGGCTTGAACACTAATTTCTAAGTTGCAGAAAAGTGAGTTATGGAATGAGTTTGGCAGGGTAATTTTGGTTGTTCAAGCTTGAGAGAATGAATGCAGAATGACCCTCTCTTTATAGGAGAATGAATGGGATCCTTAAGCGTTTGAAATGATGAAGTTTGGAGGGAAATCGTGGGGGGTCTGCAGCATGAACAAAGTGTGACTTGTTTAACATCAAAACTCAGCCAAATCGCGTGTTTCATGATGCTAAATGCCATTGGAAAGTTGCTAAACATGATTAGAAGCAAAAACGCATGGAAAACTTGTGATTAGAAGCCAAAACAAAGATTTCAAAATCTGACTTGTGAAGAAACTTCAGTTTCGAGTTACCAAATTCAAATCAATAGCATTCTCAACTCAAGGGGTCTTAGGACATGAATCTTGATGCTTTAGAAATATGGGATTACAAGCTTTGCAATGGAAAAAGAATGGAATCAAATGGATGTTTGAGCTGAAAGTTGCAATGAGTCAAAGTTGGGAAAAAGAAGTTGACTTTCCATACTTAGAAATATTTCAAGTTTTTCTTCAAAAGAGACCTATAATGTTTTGCATCCAAACATGACCTTCCACTTGGAATTTGATCTTGACCAAAATAGATGGCATTAAATAGACCTCTTGAATTAAATTTTGAAACTTGAACCGTTCAAAATATCCAAAAATTGAGAGAGTTATGAATGGTTGAAGTTGGCAAAAAATCATGAAATGACCTATAATCTTTTTTATCTTTAAGGGATCTTCTATCCATTTTCTCACTTTACACATAAAAGAGGGAATAAATTTCACATCCTCAAGATCATTATGGAAAAAGAGTGGGCTCAAGGTGATATAAATATACCAAGTTATGATCATTTTAAGTCACACATGGGAATTTGGGGGTTCATCTGGAAGACTTGTAATCTTTCTTCATTATCAAGTTTCTTCCACATGAAAACTCTTTGAAACTTTTGAAGTGATTTGTTAATAACCCCTTTAAGAGAAGGATGTTTTTGGAATCACTCAAAAATACCAAAAGATGAGCAAGATATACTTCTTTGAAGTTCAAAACCCTAGCTCCTAGATCAAGAAAATGCTTTGAGGAACTTTGACAATTTTAAACAACCTTCTTGTACCAACACTTTTGATTTGTAGATAGAATTTGTTGAGGATGATAATGAGAACTCATAGAAACCAAAACCATATCCATATCTTTAGAGTTGAGAGAAATATGCCCTGGTGACCAATGGGAACAAGACTTTGTCCAACCATGACAACTTCTTCAATCAACCCCTTGTACTTTTGGATCAATCTTGATAACTTTGAAATGTGATGAACCAAAATAAACCATTCCATGCCATTTATTACAAAACAACTTCAATGGAGAGGTTTGAATTTATCAAGCTTTATTGAATAAGGCATGGAAATAAACTCATGAACCCATGGATCAACTTGCTAAGCCACATTTCCTTTACCTAGATTATTAACAAGTAAGACAAACCAACATTGCATTTTATTAATTAAAAGGAAAGTCAAAACAAAACATGCATGATCACAAAAGAAAAAAAAGTCAAGGTGCTTGGTGATTCCTCAAAGAGCAAAGCTAAATATAGGGAGGATAACCAAAAGTCCTAATGTGATCTTGTTGTGATTGAATCAATATGGTATGATGAAAGGGTCTTAGGGGCAAAAATTGGGGTACAACAGATTTCGACAAGAATCGTAACAAGATGACGAATGTGTATTGATTACCAGAGGCTTAATCGAGCAACTAGAAAATATCACTTCCCTCTTCCTTTTATGGATCAAATTCTAGAAAGGTTATTGGGTCAAGAGTTCTATTGATTTTTGAATGGGTATTTCGGGTATAACCAAATTTCAGTAAATATGGAAGACCTTGAGAAAACGGCTTTCACTTTTCCGTTTGGAGTTTTTGCATATAGAAGGATGCCCCTTGGTTTGTGCAATGCACCGACAACTTTTCAAAGGTGTATGAAAGATATATTTTCCGATCTTATTGAGAAGACTATGGAGGTTTTCATGGACGACTTCTCCGTTTTCAGGGAATCTTTTGATCTTTGTTTGAAAAATTTGGATACCGTTTTAAAGAGGTGTGTGGACTCCAACTTAGTGCTTAATTGGGAGAAATGTAACTTCATGGTTACCGAGGGCAATGTTCTTGGTCACAAAGTTTCATCCAAGGGGCTTGACATTGACAAGTCAAAAGTGGAGGTTATTGATAAATTTCCACCACCATTGAACGTGAAAGGAATCCGAAGTTTTTTGGGTCATGCGGGCTTCTACTGAAGATTTGCCAAAGACTTTTCCAAAATTGAAAGGCCATTGAGAAACTTTCTCAACAAAGATAAGTCTTTTATTTTCGATGATGCTTGTTTGATAGCTTTTAATAATTTGAAACAAAATTTGACAACCGCACCCATAATCGTAGCACCAAATTGGAAAATGTATTTTGAACTAATGTGTGATGCTAGTGATTATGCCGTTGGTGCGGTTCTTGGTCAAAGAAAAGGAAAAAAAATTCATGCTATACATTATGCTACCAAAGTTCTTAATGAAGCATAAATTAACTATGCAACAACCGAAAAAGAATTGTTAGCTATAGTGTATGCATTAGAAAAATTTAGATCCTACCTCATTGGGTCAAAGGTTGTAGTCTACACTGACCATGCGGTGATACGGTATTTGCTTACCAAACTGGATTCTAAGCAAAGACTTATTCGATGGATACTTTTGTTGCAAGAATTTGATCTTGAAATTCGCGATAAGAAAGGTTATGAGAATTTGGTAGCGGATCACTTATCATGTTTGGTCAATGTATAGGGTACTAACCAAGAAAGTGAGGTTATAGAAGAATTTCCGGATGAAAAGCTTTTTATGGTACAAGTTAGACCGTGTGTGATACGGTGGGAGAACTGACTTGAGGTTTCGCGTTTGTGTTTGCAAATGTTTCGGTTTAGCAAGAGCCGCCACCGACTTTTTATTTATCCAAAGGAAAGGTCAAAAAGAACAGGAAAGACCTTTGAGATGTTTTCTTGGGTTCGGGGGGTATATTATGAAGTGGGAAGGTGCTAGCACCCTTTTCATCCATGGTTTTCCATGGGCTCTTAGTTACTTGTTTAGATCACTTGCTTTTGCTATTCAATTGTTTGAAATGGTGCTTTGCGTGTGGTTTTGAAAATGTTTTGAAAAGAGGACTTTGTTGTGGCAACCCTTGTAATGATTCTTGTTTGAATGTATACAAAAGTGTATTGTCTTTTGAAAAGATGTTTCAATGTTTGAAAGTTTGTTTTGGGAAATGTTTTGAAATTGTGTGTTTTTGAAATTAGCAAGGATGTTTGCAAGCTTTGATCAAGTAACTAAGAGCATCTACCCTATCTACTCAAAGATCCTTCCTACACATTTTTAACCCTTTTACATTGTTGTTTTACCATTGTATTTGGTAGACAACCTTGTATTTGGATGTTAAACGGGACAGGCGTGGGTCATCGTATTGACCATGATAGCAATTGTGCTAAGTATCTTTAGCAAGTTTTTATTTGAGGGACTAGATCATTTTGTATAGGCAACCAAGATAGCGTCATCGAGGGACTATGATCTTTTGTTTTGTTTTTGTTTGCCAAGATACCTAGCATGCATACCATGGCCATTTTAAAAGCAACAAGTAGATGAAACCCTAGGGGGTGCATGTGTGCATTGTGTTGTCAATTTACATGCTTTTATGTCTTGTATTAGGTCTAGCTATTTGTTTTGATTTTGGATATTGCATACAAACCCTAATCTCTATCATGGCATATTTGAAAGCAATAAATGCATAAAAGTAATCTAAGCTATTACAACATTGATATGGAGAGGGGGATACAATTTTGAATAGGGGATTATTTGCAAGAAATTAAAACCCTAAGATTATTACAATCAAATTGAATTCTTTGTTCAAATGATAAATTGACAATATTTAAATGGGCAATTAAATAAATATGCAGTATATTAGAAATATGCAAAAAAAATGTTTTTGTATTATTTTTATATATGTAAAAATAAACTATTTAATGTATTAAAAATAATAAAATAAAAGATTATTTTTATTAAGGGTGGAAACCCTAATTTGTTTTAAGAATATATATATATATATATATATATATATATATATATATATATATATATATATATATATATATATATATATATATATATATATATATATATATATATATATATATATATATATATATATATATATATATATATATATATATATATATATATATATATATATATATATATATATATATATTATGTATTATTTATTTATGTAAAATAAAATAAATAAAATATATACAAATGTTAAAAAAATAAAAATAATGTGAGAAAATATTATTTAAGTATATATAAATACTAAAAATAAAACATAATGTTTTTTATGCTATTTACAAGTTTTTATTAAAGAAAATAAAAGTATATACTATTTAATGATTATTTCTATGTCTAAAAAATAATAAAAATAATAAAATAAAATGTGAAAATTAAATAAAATATTTTTGGTAATTTTTAAAGTTTAGAAAAAATAAAATAAAGTCAGAAATAAAAAATAAATAGAAAAATATGCAAAAAAATAAACAAATGGGCTGAGGGGTGCAAATAGCAAGTCAGGGGGTATCAAAAGCTATGAGAAACCAAGCCCAGCCCACTTGCTTCATCTTCAACCTCTGACCAAACAAAAAACGCGCGTTCATGTACAACTGACTAACTCCTGCATACGTGCTCTAAAGCTAAAACTCGCAACACCAAAGTTATAGCATTTTTCAACACGATTCCAACCATATAAAGAACTTAATCTAACTCTCAAAGACCAGAGAGAATTTATATGGCCCTAATTTCTAACCTAACTTTTTCAGAAAGTTCATCAATCAAATTCTCTCAACATAGTTAACTTAAATGAAATCTATGCATATGTACAGCTTGAGGGCAATGAGTACTACATTTTTTATTCATAAACCTAAGCCTAATGATTCCTAAATAGAGAGATAGAAAGTTGGAAAATACCTGTTTCAGTTGAACTCGAGTATGGAAATGTGGAGGTTTTCAATGAGGCCTGAGATGCTTGGGAGCTTGCTTGAACTTCCTTTGACCTTCCCCAATACTTAGTTTGCTTTGAGCTTGCTTGAATAAGCCTGTAGAAGTCAACCCGCACAAGCAGAATTTAAAAATGGTAAAGCTTGTAAATGGAGTTACAATCACTGGCCAATGGTTAGGAGAGCTTAGATGGGTTGTATGGAGTGTGTTGGAAGAGGTTTGGGGCAAAACGCACGAGTGGTTTGTGAGATGGAGGTGCAACTGCAGAAGGTGCCCTGTTTTGCAAGAAGATGTTATTTTGGTGTTTTGGAAGGCTTGAGAAGTGGTTAGCTCGTGCTTCTGACTTAAGGCAATATGCAAAACTTGTTTGGAATGGTTATAAGAGTTGGTTTTATCAGATGGAAGTGTTGTGTTTGTTTTTGCAAGTTGACTTGGCTTTTAAGAAAAGTGTGAAATGACAAAAGGCAGACCTGTACAGGCTAGCTTCAAGCATGCACAAGATTGTTGTACCTTTGCCTAAGTTTATGGAGCTTGTTTGCTGCAAAGAGATGGGTTCAAGGCTCAACGGAAACGAGTTGACATAAAGTTGTGCTTTATGAAAATAACATTGTTGCCTTTTTACCAAAAATGGATTAAACCCTTGTGTAAACTTCCATTGATCAGAATAATGCCTTAAACCATTGAGTTTGCATTCAATTTTTGAGTGTGGAAGGGTTTAAAGACCTGTGAGCAAGTACAAGTAAGGCTGGATAGAATTTGCAATTTGTAGCAACATGAAAAATGCCATGGATCAAAGTGACTTTTTTCCAAATTCAAACCTTCGATTCTCCCTAACCATAAATGATTTTCGAGAGTTCTTGGAAATTTTGGAAAGCTTGTAACATGCTCTAAAATCCATCTTTTAAATGAATTTTAAAATTCCAATGGGAACTAGGTGAAAAATGGCCATGAAGATAGGTCAAAATCCTGCCTAAACTAGGGCAAAATTTCACTAAGTTAGAAAGTTTTTGGACCCTTATTCCAAAAATCATAACTTGAGATCCAAGCATCTTTTAGGAAAACGTTGTGAATAAAATTTGTAGATTTTGTGGAGGAATACAACTTTCATGTTGGAAGTTTTGTTTGAATCCAATTGCATCATGGTGAAAATGTTGGACAAAGTTGGGAAAAAATAAGAAAATTTCATAACTTAGAAAAATTCTAAGTTATGAAATTCTCCAATCTTAAACCCTAATTTGCAAAATTAGGTTTCTTGATGAACAAGTTTCATGTTTTGACACATCTTGATGAAAAATGACCCTTGGCACTTGATTTTGACCAAAAAGCCAAAGTTTGACTTTTCAGTGTACAGTTGATTTTTAATCAGTTGACTGAAAAATTCATATGTCAATCCAATGCTTTTAAGATCTTTTGAACCTTGTGATTAAGTCAAGATAATTCCATTGATTCCTTGAAACCATGCTTGAACCCAATTTGCCATTGGCTAGGTTAAAAATCAGAAATTGCCCTTCTACAGTCAAAACCCTAATTTTGACCATTTTTCCCTTTTGATGATCTGATCAAATTTCTTGAGGAGTTGTGGTCCAAACTTGATAAAATGGTTCATATGAGCCTATAATGTTGATGTGGATAAAAAATTATGAGGTTTGACTGTAAATTGGCCATAGTTGACTTTTTCCCCAATACAACTGATTTTTAGGTCAACTGTCCAATTGACTGGGCAAAAATTTGATTCAAGGCTTGAAACTTGGTAGGGACAATCTTACAAGTCCAACATGAAGTATGAAAGTCACTTTGAGCATTATAAGTCCAAAAATCCCTGTGCAAACTCAAACCCTAATTTCAGGTCAACAGTGCAAGGAGATGTCTTGAGCAGAGCAAACCCTAATTCTATCTGGAGTCCAAAGAGTCTTGTGAGGGGAAATCTTGATAAAATAAGAGGGAAAATTTTGGGGTACAACAGCTGCCCCTGTTCAATCTTCTTGAACCTGAAGAGTTAGATTGGCGAGTTTGCCTTTCGTGACTCGAAGGTAAAAGAGGATTGGACACTAGAGTGTCTGTAAATTTGCACTCGTCAAGACGTGGTTGAAGGAATGGGCTTAAGGATTCCATTTGGTGATGATAGAATCTTGCTAGATATGGGCTTAAAGATTCCATCCAAGAAGTGTAAATCGTATAAGAGATTCCTTTGCGAGAACTCGTATACCTGTTGTTGAGGAGGATTATGCCGGGGAACGTTGGTCTCTGTCGTCCGTTATTCTACTGGGGAATCATTTCTTGGTTTGAAGAGGTGAAAATGCACTGCCATCTGGTCGTGCTCCAGGCTCTTCAGTGACTTACTGGAGGGATGAGATTAGACTTTCTATCTGGTCGTTCTCCAGGCTTCGCAATTTCTCAATTCTTATCTGGTCGTGCTCCAGGATTTAGAAGGAATTAAGCTGTTATCCGGTCGCCTCCGAGCTTCAACTTGAATTTAAGGCATACTAATATCTGTTCGAATCCAAACTTCTTAGTAATTAGCCAAGTAAACTGCTATTTGGTCAAAATCCAAGCTTCGCAATGTGCCTCACTATTATCTGGTCAAAATTCAGGCTTCACAGTCTTGTATTTCTATCTGGTCAAAATCCAAGCTTCACGATACCTTACTTCCTATCTGGTCAACATCCAGGCTTCATAAGGAAATCAAATGGTTATTTGGTCTCCTCCGGGCTTCCTTTTGATTTTGGGGCCTACTAATATCCGGTTGAATCCGGGTTTCAAAGAAATTGGCCGAGTAAACTGTTATTTGGTCAAAATCCAAGCTTCACAGTGTACCTTACTGTTATCTGGTCAAAATCCAGGCTTCACAGTCTTGTATTGCTATCTGGTCAAAATCCAGGCTTCACAAAAACTCGTTGGGGATTCAACTATTTTCCGGTCAATCTCCGGGCTTCAGTATGATCAAGATATTATCCGGTCGAATTCGGGCTTCATAATTTTGAACCGGAACAGGAATCTGAGCGTTGATTTGAATAAGCAATAGAATAGCATTCGTATCTCCGGCATCTCTAAGCTGTATTTAAGATTTGAATATTTGTTAAAGATAGCTACTAATTTTATCGTGAAAAGGGTAAAATGTTAGCTGAAACACAAAGTTATGTTGCATGAAATGTATGATGCAATATATGTGTTTTTATCAATGTTCATGATTTATGAATGTAATGTATGTGCATGTAAGCTAATTAGATGTCTTGCTAAGGAAAATAAATCCTTGATAACCGGAGATAATAAAATCTTTGACTGCTGTCGGGGAAGATAAATCCTTGACTGATGCTGTGGATAGAAAATCCTTGGCAACTCGCGGGGATTATCAAAACTTTGAAAACTTCTGTGGGAATGTGATAATCCTTCACGACTTTCCTGGGGATACAGGGATCCTTTGGAACATGATAGACATTCCGTTGTAAGAATAATGTCGAGTGCTGCTTGAGAAACCTGCTATGGGAGTCCCAAGAAACTTGATGACTGTGGCTGGGGATTGAGAATCTTCAATCTGTTGGGAAATAATTATGTGGGGAGAAAGTTTATTCTGTTGGAGAGTCTTCAAGAGCTTGGGTTGTATGCCAATCTACTGAGGAATTATCTGAAGCTGTCGTCTGGTTAGCTGTCAGGTTCTAAGATAACTTGCAGGGGAATTTTCTGGTTTTAAGACAACTCTCTGGGGAATTGGAGGAAACTGGATGGTCTTCCACCGGGGTTTAAGGGTTGAAGTTTTAGACTTCGTTGGGGAAGAAAGTTTCATCTTTGCTGAGGGTCTGTAGTTCAAAGTTTTTGGCTCCGCTGGGGATTGGGAGTTTGGAAACTTAGTTCTGGTGGGGATTTTGAAATTTAACTCCGCGGGGGACATGTATTTCAAGGTTTTGGCTCCATTGGGGACCTCGATGATGTACTGCAGGGGATTTCACTTGGAATAGCCTAAAGACGTTTTCCTATCCTTTCAACCTATCAGTAATTATTCTTTCACATTTCGTTTTATTTGTAAACAGTGATTATATTCAAATGCATATGCTTATTTAATAAATCATTGGACGTTTTCAAATAAAACACAAGTGTAAAAAAGAAAGAAAAGGCAAATAATTTTCTGCACTTTGAAGTATCTTTGTATTAACTTTGTGTAAGTATTTTGTACAAAGGAGACAAACATCCTAGTAAGAGAATGTTGTCATAAAAAATGAGAAACATTTATACAAAGAAAGGTGGTTATGTGTAAAAATTCCATGGGATTCCCATTCTGCTATAGCCTTCGTCACTCTGGATATCTTGCCCATTCGTTGCTTCGTCCGAAGATGATTGGATCGATCAGAAGCCAGAAGCTTGTCTAGTGAAGAGATTGTCCTTAAAGTGATTCGATGAGACATAGTCATACGCTTTAATTCCCTAACTTTTGCCTCGACCGCCCTTTCGGGTTTTCAGTCCACCGGGAAACCCTTTTTTACCCAAGTCGCCCTTTCAGGTTTTCAACTTGCCGGGTGTACATATTTTTTTTATTTATCCCTAATTTTTGCCTGAACCGCCCTTTCGGGTTTTCGATTCACCGGGATGCCCATTTTTGCCCAAGTCGCCCTTTCGAGTTTTCAACTTGTCGGGTCGTTTTATGCGTAGTATCTTTTGACTATGTCTGCGTTTGCAGGGTGCGGCAGGTCATCGTCGTCCATGGTGGTCAGGATCATTGCCCCACCATAAAAGATGTTTTTGATCACAAATGGTCCTTTATAGGTAGGAGTCCATTTTCCCCTGGGATCAATTTGCGGCAAGATGATCCGCTTAATTACAAGGTCCCTGACTTGATATACCTGGCGCATGACTTTCTTGTTGAAAGCCTTGATCATCCGTTTCTGATACGCCTGACCATGGCAAACAACAGTAAGTCGCTTTTCTTCAATCAAGTTAAGTTGATCAAACCAGGTCTGAATCCAATCGTCTTCACTTAAACCAGCATCTTTCATAATTCTCAAGGAGGGAATCTGAACCTCGATAGGTAAAACAGCTTCCATGCCGTATACCAAAGAATATGGTGTTGCCCCAGTTGAAGTGCGTGCCGTGGTACGGTACCCGTGTAGAGCAAACGGTAACATCTCATGCCAGTCCTTGTAGGTGACTGTCATCTTTTGAATGATCTTCTTGATATTTTTGTTTGCAGCTTCGACAGCATCGTTCATCTTTGGCCGATAGGGAGATGAATTGTGAGGTTGAATCTTGAACTGCTCGCACAGAGCGGTGATCATACTATTGTTCAAATTTGTACCGTTGTCAGTGATGATCCTGTCGGGGATACCATACTGGCAAATAAGGTTCTTCTTGATAAAGCGGGCAACAACATTCTTTGTGAGGGAGGCGAAGGAAGCTGCTTCAACCCACTTGGTAAAGTAATCAATGGCCACCAGGATGAAACGGTGTCCATTGGATGTTGTAGGCTTGATCTCTCCAATCATGTCGATTCCCCACATAGCGAATGGCCAAGGAGCTGTTAAGACGTTGAGAGGAACTGGAGGTATATGTACCTTGTCAGCGTAGATTTGACATTTATGACAAGTGCGGGAATGTTGATGGCAATCAACTTCCATGGTGGACCAGTAATAGCCTGCCCGTAGAATCTTCTTAGCCATTGTATGTCTGCTTGAGTGAGTGCCAAAGGTACCATTGTGCAGTTCATCCATGATCTGCTCAGCTTCAACCTTGTCCACACAACGGAGTAGAATGTAATCATGATTGCGCTTGTATAGGATACCATTGCTTAGGAAGAACTTGGCCGAGAACCTCCTTAAGAACTTTTTGTCGTTGACTGAAGCTCCTTCATGGCACTCTTGTGCTTCGAGATACCTTTTGACGTCATGAAACCATGGTCGGTCCACTACTTCTTCGGTATTAATCTTGTGACAATGTGCAGGTTCGTCCATCCGTTCAAAGGCGATATGGGGAGCCTCATTATCCCAGTTAAGTTTAAATATGGATGACATTGTAGCTAGCGCATCTGCTAGCTAATTCTCTTCTCGCGGGAAGTGCTCAAAGGTAATCTACTCGAAATGTGGTAACAATGTCAAGACATGTTCTTTGTAAGGGATGAGGTTTGGATGTTTAGTATCCCACTCTCCTTTGATTTGACTGATAACCAAATCTGAGTCCCCAAATACAATCAAAGATTTGATCCCCAAGTCAATTGCAGCCTTGAGTCCAAAGATACAAGCTTCATACTCGGCCATGTTGTTGGTGCAACTGAAGCAGAGTCTGGCGGTGAAAGGTGTATGGCAACCTTCTGGAGAGATAAGTACCATGCTGATATTGTTGCCAAGTGCATTGGAGGCACCATCAAAGTACAGGGTCCATCGGGATCCTTGTTCAGGTCCGTCATACGGTCTGTTTTCTTCAATGTTATCTAAAGTCATGATATCCTCGTCGGGGAAATCGAACCTCATGGATTGGTAATCTTCGACAGCTTGATGGGCCAGATGATTGGCTAGTACACTCCCCTTTATAGCTTTTTGGGTCGTGTACTGTATATCATATTCGGTGAGGATCATCTGCCATCTAGCGATTCTTCCGGATAGAGCAGGCTTCTCGAAGATGTACTTGATCAGATCCATCTTAGAGATCAGTAAAGTGGTATGTGTCAACATATACTTCCTTAGCCGGCGAGCAACCCATACCAAAGCGCATCAAGTTTTCTCGAGCAGTGAGTAGCGGGTCTCACAGTCGGTAAACTTTTTGCTAAGGTAATAAATGGCATGCTCTTTTCAGCCAGACTCGTCATGTTGGCCCAATACGCACCCCATTGAATTCTCCAGGACAATTATATACATGATTAACGGCCTTCCTTCGACGGGCGGCATCAAGATAGGAGGTTCCAGCAAGTATTCCTTGATTCTATCGAAAGTAACTTGACAGTCATCATTCCATTTAACCACCTGATCTTTCTTCAACAGCTTGAAGATTGGTTCACAGGTAGATGTTAGGTGAGAAATGAACCTTGCAATGTAATTTAGGCGTCCCAAGAAACCTCTGACCTCCTTCTCAGTGCGAGGGGAAGGCATTTCTTGTATAGCTTTGACTTTGGCAGGATCAACCTCAATGCCTTTGTTACTGACGGTGAATTCTAAGAGTTTACCGGACCTGACTCCGAAAGTACACTTGTTAGGGTTCAGTCTGAGCTTGTACTCTTTCAATCTAACAAACAGCTTTTGCAGATGGTCGAGGTGTTCTTCTTCAGTTTGTGAATGGGCTATCATGTCGTCTACGTAGACTTCTATCTCATGATGTATCATGTCATGAAACAAAGCTACCATGGCACGCTGATAGGTTTCCCCGGCATTCTTCATTCCAAATGGCATCACTTTATAGCAGAATGTACCCCACTGTGTAACGAAGGTAGTTTTCTCCATGTCTTCAGGGGCCATTTTGATCTGGTTGTACCCTGAAAATCCATCCATGAAAGAAAATACCTTGTGCTGAGCTGTATTGTCAACCAAGATGTCAATGTGTGGCAGTGGAAAATCATCTTTAGGGCTAGCCCTGTTTAAGTCTCTGTAATCCATGCACATTCTCACTTTTTCGTCCTTCTTAGGCACAGGCACAATGTTAGCAACCCACTGTGATAGGAAGTAACAGCAAGAAACCCAACATTGAACTGCTTCATCACCTCGGCTTTGATCTTTTCAGACATGTCGGGCCTCATGCGGTGAACTTTCTGTTTAATTGGTGGACAGTCTTCTCTTATAGGGAGACGGTGAACCACAATATCTGTATCCAGTCCCGGCATGTCTTCGTAGGACCAGGCGAACATCTCAACATATTCATTCAATAGTTGAACTAAGCACTCCTTGACATTTGGATCTAGGTTGGCACCCACTTTAACTTCTTTTCTGTCTACCTCTGTTCCTAAATTGATAGTCTCTAACAACTCCTCGTGAGGTAGAATAACCCTTTCTTCCTGTTGTAGCAGTCTAGCCAACTCTCCAGGCACTTCACAGTCTTCATCACCTTCGTATTCGGCATGATTGACCAGATCTTCAGAGTCACTGAAGGCCATAGCAGAATTGTTACCCATGGAATCTGGAGTGGATTGGTACCTGCATTGGTGAGTGTGGGTGTGTGTAAGGGATAGCCACCTTTAAACAAATAAAATGTAAAAAGAAATAAAATGAACACAAAAGTTTATATGTGAAAACGTCCATGATTCATTAAAAATGGAATATGAAGATGAAAACTCAAGCCCTTACAAATGGACCTATGTACCTCGGGTAATGCACAAGGTTAAAAGTGTACGAATTGTTTAGGAATTATTACAAACCAACAGAAATGTTTGAAAGATAAATTACTTATTGATGAAAGTAATGGGAATAAAGTCCTTTGCCTCCCAGTTGTTTAGTCCTCCTTCAACGGTCGGGAAAATCCAATCTTCAAAGTTGCTCTCATCTTCACCATCCTCCAAAGCATGAACTCCATGATGGGTGATCTTCAATGGTGGCCCTCCAACCTGGGAGCGGCGCACAACCTTTTGAGCAGAAGCAGTGAAACCCAAGCCGAACTTATCTGTCTTGTAAGGAAAATCTGGCAGCTGACCCCATACTGTGCTTCCTCCTTCCTCAATCATAGCCTTTGCATCTTTAAGGGATGACATCCGGGACATAGGTTTGGTAATGATGGGTACAGAAGGCACTGCTGCAATTTCCTGAGCTACCTCATCAAAATGCTGAAAGGCGGTTTCGATAAATTCACCATCCAATTCCACATAGCAGAAAGAATTAAGATGGCTTATCATGTATTCCTCTTCACCGTGAACTATCACAATTTTCCCCTGGACAGGGTACTTAAGCTTCTGATGCAGAGTAGATGTAACGACTCCAGCATGATGAATCCAGGGCCTTCCCAACAAGCAAGAGTAGGAGGGACGGATTCCCATGACATAAAATGTGGAGTTGAAAGTTTCAGTTTCAACTTTAATCGGGATGTCCACCTCCCCGTGGACCATCCGTTTAGAACCATCAAAGGCTCTGACAATGATGTTGTTGGGCTTCAAAATTAGGCCTTCACAATCTAGTCTGTCCAATTCCTTCTTTGGCAAGACATTTAAAGACGACCCGGTATCAACCAGAACGTGAGCTAAAGTAGTCCCTCTGCATTCCACCGAGACATGCAGAGCATCATTATGCTTTCTCCCCTTAGATGTTAAATCGGCAGCAGAGAAGCCAAGACCGTTGTCGACTGTTAGGCTAGCTACACACTCCTGGAACTGGTCTGTAGAGGTTTCCTGAGGCACGTGGGTCGTCTTCAAGAATTTGATCAAAGCTTTGGCATGAGCTTCGGAACAGAGCAATAGGGCCAGCATAGATATTTTTGAAGGGGTTTGCCCCAGTTGTTCTACGGAATCGTAGTCACTTTTCTTATTTATTTTTAAAATCTCCTCCATTTCCTTTTGAGTGGTCTCGGGGATGACCAAAGGCTGAGCCCTCGTCCTGACGGGCGCTTCTTGGATCCCCTTACCTTTATCACCAGCAACAGCAGAGGGTACAACTACGGGAGTAAAAATTTCTTCAATCACTGGATTTCGCACGGATATGTTTACCGGAACAAGAGTAACCTTAGGATAATTTGAGGGTCCGAAGATTTCCCTTGGAGGAGAAATATCCGGAGAGAAAATTCTTCCGCTGCGGGTGATTTTACTCGTCCCAACAATATTTCCTATGTCAGGAGTCTCTTCATCGGAACTTTCTTCAACTGATTCAATCTGCTTAACACCATGGTAAAAGATCTCTCCTCCATAATTCCACGATATTGTTTTATTGGACTTGTATGGGATAGGCCCCGGCATAGTTATCTTCAGAGGTACAATCTTTGGATCGGATGTAATCTTAACAGGTCTTTTGGAGACCTTGGAAAGACTGGCGGAAATGGTAATTATAGCAACATCTTTGACATGAGTTGGAGTAACAGGAGTTTTCTCAAAGAGGATTTCTTGATTATCCATTAGGCGTTGGATGCCTAACTTCAACAACGGACAGTCGGATTGTAAGGACGAGCAAAGGTAGCAATCTTTTTCACAGCCCGAGAAAATCCCGGCTTTCAACAGATTCATCTTGATTATTGGTAATGGAGTCATTAAGTCATCAACAGTAGCAATATAAAGATTCTCTTCAATAGCATGGGCATTATGACCATGTTTTAGCATTGGAGCAGATATCACATTAGGCTTTTCGGGGGCGTCGAATTCCACCTCTTTGTCATCTATCAAGTCTTGGATCTTATTCTCGAGGGCCCAACAATTGTTGGTGTCGTGCCCCATGCTATCTGAATGATAGGCACACTTGGCGTTGGCATGGTAAAAAGGAGAAATTGTATTCGGATTTTGAGGTGCCTCTCTCAAGGTTGTAAGGTTTAACTTCAAGAGATGGGGGAGAACCTGAGCAGGCGTCATGTTTATTTTGGTGAACTGCCTAGCAGGCCTTTCCGCTCCTTGTTGGTTGGTTCTGGGTCGATTGCTTCTAGGATGATCAACTGCGGTCTTCTGAATCATTACAGCCCCCACCGCTGGCCGGCGCTCAACTCTTCCTCGACCTCTCTGAGAGTAGACATCTGATACCTCTTTCTTTGCCGGGAAGGTCTTTTTGATGGCAGCGGAAGCAGATGTATCCTTTTGAACTTTCCCGCTCTTGATTCTGGCTTCAACTCGTTCACCAGTCAGAATTAACTCGGTGAACCCCGCAGACAAACTCCCGATCAAGTGATTAAAGAATGGACTTGACAGGGTCCCCAAAAACATATCCACAAGCTCTCTCTCAGACAATGGTGGCTGCACCCTTCCAGCCAAGTCCCTCCATTTCTGGGCCTACTCCTTAAAGCCTTCATTGGAGACCATGCCCATACTCTGTAATTGAGTACGGGTTGGTGCTAAATCTGCATTAAATTGATATTGTCTGTAGAAGGCAGCCGCCAAATCCTCCTAATTGTGCACATCAGATCTCTCAAGTTGGTAAAATCAATCCAACCGTGTCCTTGAAAGACTATCCTGGAAGAAATGAACCCATAGATCTTTATCAGAAGAATGTGGTTGGATCTTTCTGACGTAAGACCACAGATGCATCTTTGTACAAGACAAACCATCATATTTAGCAAATAGAGGCACCTTGAATTTAGGGGGAATCACAATCCCAGCAACCAACCCTAGCTCTTTAAAGTCCAGCCCAGGCACTCTTTGCACCTCCATTGCTGCCAGACGTTCTTCCAGATTCTTATACTTGTCATCTGTAGGTGGATACTGCTGCTCGGAATAATCTTCATCCTCTTCTTCATCTTCTTCCTCAGACTCAGATTGCACGACAGTTCATTTACCTTTACCAACCCCTTCATCAGATGTTAAGGGGAAATCCAGGACCCTTCTAGCTTGGCTCTCAAATCTTCTACCCATGGTTGCCACTCCAACCCTCTTCTTTTTCTTCTTCTCTTTTTCCTTTTCCTTTTCCAGCAGTGCTTTAAGATCTTCCTGACCCTTTGCCAAGGTCCTGAGTAGTTGTTGGAACTGTGAATTCTGCGCTTGTAGGTCTTTGACCGTCTGCTCTATATCCATCTTGCTGAAATAAATAGCAGAGAGATAAGGAAACCTGGTGTGAAGACCTGTTTATGCATATGATGAATGAAATGTATTCATGTAATGCATTCAAGGATTCAGAAATTCAAATTTGTTGCAAACAAAAAGAACACACGTCATATTAATAAAAAGAATTTGTTAGTACATAAATGCCCCATGGGCAAAATAATACAAAATTCTAATGTAAAAAGACGTTGTGCATCCTCTTTGGTTCTATGTAGGTGTTGAGAGTCTTTTCTTCGTGAAGTTGGCGAGTAAGTTCCAAAACCTTCTTCTCACTGGCGTAGAATTGGGCTTCAAAAGTATCACGTTCTCCCTTGAGCTGTATCCAACTCCTTTGTAAATCTTCAAGTGATGTTGGCATGTCAGGATGTAAGAGGGTGTATGGAACCTCTCCTTCCAAAATAGGCTCTTTGATCACAGGGAGAATGTAGGGGTAAGGCATCATAGGACTCTGGGCGCGGGTTCGTACCCACTTGAGGTAAGGCTCAAGGGGATGGAATTCTTGTGTCCCAGTGTCTTACTGTCTACCTTGTTGGGCATCCTCCAAGCTCAGATAAACCTTTGTCAAAGTCCTTGAGCGTCGTTATTAAAGTCAAAAACCAAGTCTAGAATCAACTTGTCATGTGGGCCATCCCTTCGGGCATACCCAAATTGTCTCAGAGCCAAGCAGGGGTTGTAGGTAATGCCTCCCCTAATGCCAAGTAATGGGACATTAGGGAATTCCCCACAACGATCAATGATGATAACATTTTCTATGGACCGAGAACACCAATGAACATCAGAATGTGTAAGAGTCATCAACCTTTGTGACCACCTCAGGCCTTGCTCATTCTTCAAGACTGACTGGGGAAGGTGAGAAATAAACCACCTTTCTAGAAGAGGAGTACATCACATGAGAACACCTCTTTTCCTCATTGTTCGTGTGTAAAATGAGTGGAGGATGTCCCCAAGCAATGAAGGCACAGGATTCCGAGATATGAAAATCTTGACATCATTCACATCTATAAGCAGATCAGGGTTTGGGAACAAGACCAACCCATAGATGAGAAGTGCTACAATCTCCTCAAAATCTTCCAGATCTAGAGAATTCCTGCAGTCTTGTGCCTTCTCAAACAGAAACTTTGCCAAGAAACCCTTGACACCACTTCTGGTTTCCCAATGGCCTTTGATATCAGATGGTTGCAAGTGTAAGGCTTGAGCAACATCTTCAGGCTTTGGCTCTCTTTCCATACCGTTGTAGGGTAGTTGATGGAGAATAGGAATCCTCAGGAGTTGATAAAATTCCTCCAAAGTAGGCACTAGTTGGTAATCAGGAAATGTGAAGCAGTGGTGTAGGGGGTCAAAGAACTGGAAGAGAACTTTCACCATGTCTTCTTCAATGTTGGAGTTGACCAAGTTAAGAAGTCTACCATGTCTTTCAGTGAAGGGATAATTCTTTGGAATCTTGGAAGCAAGCTCCTTGAGTAGAGGAGGAATTCTCACAAGGTTGACCTAGATTGTTTTCCTGTGAAGTGATTCCATAACCTACAAAACAGGAACAAAGATGAAGATCCAAACCCTTGAAATGGTTAGTGGATGCATATGATGTTTTATGATGTTCATGGTGTATGCACAAGTATATGTACAAGCAAGTCACACAACTTCCTAGTTTCAGGCTTGCATGGGGTTTCATAGGTAAGTACCCTCTTGAAGTTTAGTTGGCTCAACCTGTCCTATAAATAGTAATCGGGTTCTAAGGAGCTCAATATCACTGGATTATTTTCTGTGTTCATTGTTTCAGTTAGCCACTTTATTGGCGACCGAAATATTCCAAGAAAATAACCCTCAATGAGTGTAGTATCAAGTATCTACCAACTTCGGACTGCACCAAAGCCGGTTATCTCACTACCCCTAAAAAGGCAAAGTTGGTCAAGTAAAGGTTCTAAAAGTCCATTAGTGCTTCATGACATCACTCAGCGGCCCCGTATTCTCTTTGATTTACTCAAAGGCTACCGGTACCCACAAATATGTCGCACTAATATAGTTATTGCTTCAACCATTTCAATATACCCTGCACAGTTTCCACAACGTATTTCTATTTACCTATGAATGTTTCCCAAATCCAGGTAGAGGATTTCAAATCCAAACAATAGAACCAAATATAAAGCAATCAAAGCAATCAAGATAAGCATGTAAAGATGATTTAAACCCTAAGGTAACCCCACTTTTAGATTATTCCCCAGCAGAGTCGCCAGTTCTATGATACAGTGGGAGAACTGACTTGAGGTTTTGCGTTTGTGTTCGCAAATGTTTCGGTTTAGCAAGAGCCGCCACCGACTTTTTATTTATCCAAAGGAAAGGTCAAAAATCATAGGAAAGACCTTTGAGATGTTTTCTTGGGTTCAGGGGGTAGATTATGAAAAGGGAAGGTGCTAGCACCCTTTTCATCCATGGTTTTCCATGGGTTCTTAGTTACTTGTTTAGATCACTTGTTTTTGCTTTTCAATTGTTTGAAATGGTGCTTTGCGTGTGGTTTTGAAAATGTTTTGAAAAAAGGCCTTTGTTGTGGCAACCCTTGTAATGATTCTTTTTTGAATGTATACAAAGGTGTATTGTCTTTTGAAAAGATGTTTCAATGTTTGAAAGTTTATTTTGGGAAATGTTTTGAAATTGTGTGTTTTTGAAATTAGCAAGGATGTTTGCAAGCTTTGATCAAGTAACTAAGAGCATCTACCTTATCTACTCAAAGATCTTTCCTACACATTTTTAACCCTTTTACATTGTTGTTTTACCATTGTATTTGGTAGACAACCTTGTATTTACATGTTAAACGGGACAGGCGTGGGTCATCGTATTGACCATGATAGCAATTGTGCTAAGTATATTTAGCAAGTTTTTGTTTGAGGGACTAGATCATTTTGTATAGGCAACCAAGATAGCATCATCGAGGGACTATGATCTTTTGTTTTATTTTTATTTACCAAGATACCTAGCATGCATACCATGGCCATTTTAAAAGAAACAAGTGGATGAAACCCTAGGGGTGCATATTGCATACAAACCCTAATCTCTATCATGGCATATTTGAAAGCAATAAATGCGTAAAAGTAATCTAAGCTATTATAACATTGATATGGGGAGGGGGATACAATTTTGAATAGGGGATTATTTGCAAGAAATTAAAACTCTAAGATTATTACAACCAAATTAAATTCTTTGTTCAAATAATAAATTGACAATATTTAAATGGGAAATTAAATAAATATGCAATATATTAGAAATATGCAAAAAAATGTTTTTGTATTATTTTTATATATGTAAAGATAAACTATTTAATGTATTAAAAATAATAAAATAAAAGATTATTTTTATTAAGGGTGGAAACCCTAATTTGTTTTAAGAAAATATATATATATATATATATATATATATATATATATATATATATATATATATATATATATATATATATATATATATATATATATATATATATATATATATATATATATATATATATATATATATATATATATATATATATATATATATATATATATATATTATGTATTATTTATTTATGTACAATAAAATAAATAAAATATATACAAATGTTAAAAAAATAAAAATAATGTGAGAAAATATTATTTAAGTATATATAAATACTAAAAATAAAATATAATGTTTTTTATGCTATTTACAAGTTTTTATTAAAGAAAATAAAAGTATATACTATTTAATGATTATTTCTATGTCTAAAAAATAATAAAAATAATAAAATAAAATGTGAAAATTAAATAAAATATTTTTGGTAATTTTTAAAGTTTAGAAAAAATAAAATAAAGTCAGAAATGAAAAAGAAATATAAAAATATGCAAAAAAAAAACAAATGGGCTGAGGGGTGCAAATAGCAAGTCAGGGGGTGTCAAAAGCAATGAGAAACCAAGCCCAGCCCACGTGCTTCATCTTTAACCTCTGACCAAACAAAAAACGCGCGTTCCTGTACAAATGGCTAACTCCTGCATACGTGCTCTAAAGCAAAAACTCACAACACCAAAGTTATAGCATTTTTCAACACGATTCCAACCATATAAAGAACTTAATCTAACTCTCAAAGACCAGAGAGAATTTCTCTGGCCCTAATTTCTAACCTAACTTTTCCAGAAAGTTCATCAATCAAATTCTCTCAACATAGTTAACTTAAATGAAATTTATGCATATGTACAGCTTGAGGGAAATGAGTACTACATTTTTTATTCACAAACCTAAGCCTAATGATTTCTAAATAGAGAGATAGAAAGTTGGAAAATACCTGTTTCAGTTGAACTCGAGTATGGAAATGTGGAGGTTTTCAATGAGGCCTGAGATGCTTGGGAGCTTGCTTGAACTTCCTTTGACCTTCCCCAATACTTATTTTACTTTGAGCTTGCTTGAATAAGCCTGTAGAAGTCAACCTGCACAAGCAGAATTTAAAAATGGTAAAGCTTGTAAATGGAGTTACAGTCACTGGCCAATGGTTGGGAGAGCTTAGATGGGTTGTATGGAGTGTTTTGGAAGAGGTTCGGGGAAAAACGCACGAGTGGCTTGTGAGATGGAGGTGCAACTGCAGAAGCTGCCCTGTTTTGCAAGAAGATGGTGTTTTGGTGTTTTGGAAGGCTTGAGAAGTGGTTAGCTCGTGCTTCTGACTTAAGGCAATATGCAAAACTTGTTTGGAATGGTTACAAGAGTTGGTTTTATCAGATGGAAGTGTTGTGTTTGTTTTTGCAAGTTGACTTGGCTTTTAAGAAAAGTGTGTGTTGTACCCCAAAATTTTCCCTCTCATGTTTTCCAAAGTCTTCCCCTTGCATGGTTGACCAGAAACCCTTGCCTAAGGAAAAAGAAATTTTTTGAGTGGTGATTTAAGTACCTTTTGATTGGCATTCTGAAAGACCCTTCGATTGGTATTCTGAAGGAGCCTTTCAATTGGCATGGAAAAATGCTTCAATTGGCATTATGGACAAGCACTTCGATTGGCATTGTGTCAAGGCCTTCGATTGGAATTCTGAAAGACCTTTTCGTTTGGCACCTTGGGCCAAGCCTTTCGATTGGCATGCCACAGTATCCTTCGATTTAGCATTGTGTCAAGGCAGCTTCGACAGACATGTTAACCATGTCCTTCGATTAGCATGAACAACACCTTTCGATTGGCCTGTTAACAAAGCCTTTCGATTGGAATTTTAACAAGTACCCTTTGATTGTTATATGGATAAATACCCTTCAATTGGAATTTCAAAAGGTCCTTGGACTGGAACTTCAGAGTTTCCCTTAATAAGAATATCAGAACGAAATGACCTTCGAATGGCATTTCAGTGCAGAGTTTCTCTTAATCTAAGATGCTCTGATGAAGGAAGTTCTGAACACTTCGAATCAGAACTTAGACTCATCACAAGGTCAAGGGCTGGTCGAAGTTGTCTAATAGGGAATGTTCCAAATAGATTCGAATTGGACTTTAAAGCTGGCAAAGAAGGCCCATTCGAAGGATACATAAGAAATCCATTCGAAGGACATAAAGCTGGTGAAAACAAATGTTGTGTTGTTCCAGTCTGGTCAAAAGGTGTAGAAAGATGGAGGATTCGACTCAAAATATCAAGTTGAACATTTAGACCCATAGGCTAGGCCATGTGTCTTCCCTTTTTAGGCCTGTACCCATTTATTGTCTAAGACCACTTGCACTTAATAGCACAGTACTACCTTTTAGGAAAGTCTGTCTTGAGCCTTGCGCCTATTTTCCTTCAGAAGGAAGCAACCCCATCTAAACCATTCATCTTGCTTTTGTGGCACAAGTGGACATTTACTTTCCAGTTGGGCCTTATTTTATTATTTTCTGCACCCCAACTGCCAAGAGGCCCCCACATGTACTGTCACGTTACATTATTTTATCATTTATTTGCAAGGCTGGCTTTGGACAATATGTCCATTCTTTCTCTATAAATAGAGGAACATTTACAAAGCTAAGGGAGGATTTTTGGACCAGAGGAACAAATCTCCCAAATTTTCTCAAACACCACAAATCTCTCAAGTCCCTTCAACACTTGTGAGAACAAACCCATAATCACATTCATCTCCTTCAATTCTGGAGTACAACAACACTTCAGTCTCCTTTGAAATCGAAGAAGCATCACACATGCTTTTTCCCCTCTTTTGAATCCAGCGTCCTGGGCCTCCACTCAAGGTCCCACATCCATTCAAGGCCTGAAGCAAGGTAAGTTATTTTTACCTTTGAACTTTTTCGTTTCATAACATGTAAATACAATTCCTTTTCGTTTGAAACATTGTACATACCATTGTTCCTTTCGTTTCCACATTTTTAACATATTTTTCAGAGCTAACCCTTTCATTTTGCTTTCTGTTTACCTGAACTTGCTTTAACTGTTAAACTGTGTACCAAACAAATACTAGCATAGCCTCAGGCCATGTTGCCATCTAATGCTTTAAATGAAAGAAACAGGAAACATGAAACAGGAAATAGGAAACAAAGCTTCTGGCTTCTATCCTCTTTCTCCAGGTCGAACGAAAGAGACAACCAGGAGTATGAAATGAAGCCTTTGGTTTCCACACTGACTTCCAGGTCCAGCCAGAGACACGCTCACACTGATTTCACTGGCCCAATCGAAGAAGGCAACAAGGCAGAAAGGCCCAGCCAGAGGCACACTTGCACTAAGTCCAGGCTCAGACGAAAGACACTCCCATGCTGGTGCCAGCCTCCAATCGAAGTACTTGACCTGACTGGTGCCAAAGCCTAATCGAAAGACGTGACTTTGTTGTTGCCAGCCCCAATCGAAGGAGGCCAACAAAATGCAAATCGAAGGGTGCTCCTGCCTCAATCGAAAGATCCATTTTTCTTGCTTTTACCTTATTTTTTCCTTTATATTCTCATGCAATTCAATATGGTTGTAATAGTATAGGATATTTATTTCCTGCATTTTTATTGCTTGAACAAATACTAGTAATTAGATGTGTATTCGCAAGATAAAATCAACAAGTAGACAACCCAAAAATCAAAGACAAAATACATGCAATCAAACACACTTGCACACATGCACCCTTAGGGTAATTCCACTTGTTGCCTTATAAAAATGGCCATGTTATGCATGTGGGATGTCTTAGCACAAACGAATTGAAAAAATATCATAGTCCCTCGATGACGCTATCAAAGTTGCCTTTCAAAATGATCTTAGTCCCTACAGAAAAGTGCTAAGTCATTTCACAACATTGTTATCATGGTCATACGATGACCCGCGCATGTCCCGTTAACATCCTAACACAAGGTTGTTCACCAAATACAATGGTTAAACAACACTGTTAAAAGGATTAAAAACATAAGAAAGATCTTTGAGTAAAATAGGGTAGACAACTCTTAGTTACTTGATCAAAAATCTTGCAAAACATCCTTGCCATTTTTCAAAACACACTCCACAACACAATTCCAAAACAACTTTCAAAACATTGAATTATCTTTTCAAAAAGACGCACACCTTTGTATATATTCAAATAAAGAATCATTACAAAGTTTGCCTAGACAAGGCATCTTTTTCAAAACATTTTCAAAACCACACACACAAAACACCATTTCAAGCAATTGAAAATCAAAGGCAAGTGATCTAAAATAAGTAACTAAGAGCCCATGGATAACCATGGATGGAAAGGGTGCTAGCACCTTCCCTTTTCATGATCTACCCCCCGAACCCACGAAAACATCTCAAAGGTCTTTCATGTGCTTTTTGACCTTTCCTTAGGATAAAATAAAAAGTCGGTGGCGACTCTTGCTAAACCAAACAAGCGCGAAAACAAACGCAAATCCCAAGCCAGTTCTCCCACCGTATCACAGAAATGGCGACTCTGCTGGGGAAATTCTCTAAAAGTGGGGTTACCTTAGGGTTTTGGATCATCTTTACATGCTTACCTTGTTTGCTTTGATTGCTTTACTTTTTGGGTTCCTTGCTTGGGTTTGTTTAAATCCTACACCGGATTTGGGGGCACCTTTTTAGGTAAATAGCAATAAACTGTGAGGAAACTGTGCAGGGTATACCGACATGGTTGAAGCAGTAGCTATGTTAGTGTGACATATTTGTGGGTACCGGTAGCCCTTTAGTAGTCAAGGAGAATACGGGGCCGCTGAGTGATGTCATGAAGCACTAACGAACTCTTAGAACCTTACTTGACCATCTTGGCCTTTTTTTATGGGTAATGAGATGACCGACTTTGGTGCAGTCCGAAGTTGGTAGATACTCGATACTACACTTATTGAGGATTGTTTTCTTGGAATATTTTGGTCGCCAGTTAAGTGGCTAAACCAAAACAATGAACACAGAAAATAATCCAGTGATATTGAGCTCCTTAGAACCCGGTTTCTATTTTAGGACAGGTTGAGCCAACTAACTTCAAGAGGGTACTTACCTACAAACCTCATGCAAGCCTAAACCTAAGGACTTGTCTGCTTTGTGTGAATATGATTACCTGTACATACACTTGCTTACTTTTGCATACATGTACATTACATCATAACATCATACCATAGCATTTTTTCAATAACCATTTCAAGGATCTCGAGGGTCTTTTGATGCAGGGTTACGTTGAACCAGACGTCTACCAAAGGGCAAGAGGTTTCATTTTCCTCTAAACAAACGCCGTCAAAGATCAAGTGCAACAACTTAAATCAGGGGCTATGACCCACTTGACATGGTGAGCTTGATTCTCGTGGAAAGACATCTACCGATACAAAGTTCTCCAATCAAAGATGTTGATCAAAATTCAACCTCTAACATTTTTCTTGTGTTTACCCCGCGAGATCCTTGAAAACATGCATCCACATATCATGCATCATATCATGACAGGTTTCTCCCACACAGGTCTCCTTATCTTCCTACTGTTTATTTCAGTAGAGATGGCTCTAGAGAAGACTATCAAGGACATCCAGGCTCAAAACTCTCAACTTCAAGAGATGTTCTTGAACCTATCCAAGGGACAAGAAGAGGTCAAGGCCCTCCTCACCAGGGGCATGATCGTGGGAAATCCTGGGGACGACAGAGATGACCAGTTGGAGTGGCTACAAATGAAGGTCCAAATGACGGGGCAACTGGTGAGCCAGATGGCTATTATCCAAAATCTGGCACAAGGACAAGAGGAGATGAGGGTTCTCATCAACAAGCTTCGTCAAGATGGATGTAACCAAATGGGGAAAACATCTAGAATTGGGGATCAAGTCATCATTGAGCCTCCCATGATACAAGAAGCCGATTTAAGGGAGAGAAGACCTTCTCACTTTGCTTCCACGTCACGAGCCCAACAACGACTTCGTCAACATCAACCGGAAAATCAGCAAAGGCAAAGCGAGCCCAAAAGACAGTTTACCAACATCAACATACCATTGTCCCAAGCTTTGCAACACATGTTGAGGATGAATCTGATTACACCAATAAGACCTCATCCAAATCCCAAAACTTTTTCTCCCAGCTACATTCCAGATGCCAGGTGTGCCTATCATTCTGATAGTCCTGGACATGATACAAACGATTGTTGGGCGTTGAAGTACAAGATTCAAAACCTGATCGACAAAGGAATGCTGGAGTTCACACAAGATGGCCAGACTGAATTCTTATGCCAAAGGCTCACCACCTAAAGTGACAAGTTCAGACAAATAGGTTTCTGTTCATTTTGAATTTTCAAGTTGTAATCTCTTTTGTTATTCAAACAATTATCTATTAATGTCAAACTTTGTTTTCATTAATGCATTGCATATGTTTGTCTTGATTTGATCCACTCATTTCCATTACATTTAAACTATGACTTTCAACTCTTGCTAAAAGTTACAAGCCTTTAGAGGGAGGATGACGAAACAATGCCATAATCTCATACAGTATGCTTTTGAATAAACCTTGCTGACGATGTACAGGCATTTCTTTCAAATCCTAAACACTGGAGTTATAAGGAAGATAATCCCTAGTCAACCCCTTCGAGCCAAAGAAGTAGGAGTTTTCTATTTTAAACACAAATTGAAACCTTTAATCAAAACCTGGGGCAGGGTAGTCTCTCAGTTAGTTCAAAAAAGATGCGCATTGAAGTCGCAAACTCTCAGTTCGTAATACAATGAATAACATCAAAAACTTTCCTTTGGAACCAAAAGACAGTGATGGTTCCTTATCTCATAGGCAGTCAATCTCTCAAAAGAGAAAAGCCCACTGAGCCAAAACCTACAAAGGAGGCTTAAGAAAGCTGGGGCATCCCGCTGACTGTGATCTCGAAAACAGGAACAGTCAGGCAAAAGTCAGGGATAACAAATAAAAAAAAGGGTCATTACCAATCCTCAACAACATGAAAAATGTTGCAAAAATAATGACTGCCTTCCAATAAATTCAACTGGTGTGGACCATCACCAAAATGTCGTTCCAAACTCGAACAGAGTTCGACGCACGATTAACTGAGTTTAGGATTGAAGAACATCACGAAGAGCGGGTGGGAACAAATATACTTTGAGCCTTTATCCTTTGTTTCTTAAACCGTGAACCAAGCCACGTTACAACCCTTTAAAAGTCCTAATTGAAGCGTGGGTTAGTTTGAAAGCATACTGTTACAAAAGGTATCCTGACTCCTGTGAGGCTTTGCTCTAAATCTTGTGTTAAATTTGTCTTATAAAAAGTTTTCCGCTAAAAAATGCATTTTTCAAAACTTCGAGACAAGCATAAACTTTGCATTATTTGAATATCGTTGTTTGCACATGGTTTACTTGTTCAACAATAAAGAAATTCATACAGTGAATGTTCGGAGGAACGAAAGCTCTCTCAGTGAGTTAAAATCACTTTAAGTGGAATGATACTCCCGTTGCAAAAATCTCCCGTCAACAAAAAGAGACCTGGTTTGGTATTGTCCAACAAATTTGGGGTAGTCCAGTCAAGATTTCAACAAATCTTTCAAAGTCCATTAAACCTGGGGCAGTCCAGTCAAGATTTTAAGAAACCTCTCAACTTCAGATACAGTCCAGATACGCTCCAGACACGGTTGCCATTCTGTAACTCATTCAGATCCCAGTTACAGTTTCAGATACACTCCAGACACGGAAGTTATTCTGCTACTCATACATATCTCAACTTCAGATACAGTCCAGATACGCTCCAGACACAGTTTCCATTATGTCACTCATTCAGATCCCAGTTACAGTTTCAGATACACTCCAGACACGGAAGTCATTCTGCTACTCATAGAGATCTTAACTCCCAGTTACAATTTTAGATACACTCCAGACACAGAAGTCATTCTGCTACTCATACAGATCTCAACTCCAAGATACAGTCCAGATATGCTCCAGATACGGTTGCCATTCTGTCACTTATTCAGATCCCAGTTACAGTTTCAGATACACTCCAGACACGGAATTCATTCTGCTACTCATACAGATCTCAACTCCAAGATACGCTCCAGATACGGTTTCCATTCTGTCACTTATTCAGATCCCAGTTACAATTTCAGATACACTCCAGACACGGAAGTCATTCTGCTACTCATACAGATCTCAACTCCAAGATACAATCCAGATATGCTTCAGATACAGTTGCCATTCTGTCACTTATTCAGATCCCAGTTACAGTTTCAGATACACTCTAGACACGGAAGTCATTCTGCTACTCATACAGATCTCAAATTCCAAGATACAGTCCAGATATGCTCCAGACACGGTTGCCATTTTGTCACTCATTCAGATACCAGTTACAGTTTCAGGTACACTCCAGACACGGAAGTCATTCTGCTACTCATACAGATCTCAACACCAGATACAATCCAGATACGCTCCAGATATGGTTGCCATTCTGTCACTCATTCAAATCCCAGTTACAGTTTCAGATACACTCCAGACACAGAAGTCATTCTACTACTCATACAGATCTCAACACCAGATACAGTCCAGATATGCTCCAGATACGGTTGCCATTCTGTCACTTATTTAGATCCCAGTTACAGTTTCAGATACACTCCAGACACGGAAGTCATTCTGCTACTCATACAGATCTCAACTCTAAGATACAGTTGCCATTCTGTCACTTATTCAGATCCCAGTTACAATTTCAGATACACTCCAGACACGAAAGTCATTCTACTACTCATACAGATCTCAAATTCCAAGATACAGTCCAAATATGCTCCAGACACGGTTGCCATTCTGTCACTCATTCAGATCCCAGTTTCAGTTTCAAATACACTCCAGACACAGAAGTCATTCTACTACTCATACAGATCTCAAATTCCAAGATACAATCTAGATATGCTCCAGACACGGTTGCCATTCTGTCACTTATTCCGATCCCAGTTACAGTTTCAGATACACTCCAGACACGGAAGTCATTCTGCTACTCATACAAATCTCAAATTCTAAGATACAGTCCAGATATGCTCCAGACACGGTTACCATTCTGTCACTTATTCAGATCCCAGTTACAGTTTTAGATACACTCCAGACACGGAAGTCATTCTGCTACTCATACAGATCTCAACTCCAAGATACAGTCCAGATATGCTCCAGATACAGTTTCCATTTTGTCACTCATTCAGATCCCAGTTACAGTTTCAGATACACTCCAGACACGGAAGTCATTCTGCTACTCATACAAATCTCAACACTAGATACAGTCCAGATACGCTCCAGATACGGTTGCCATTCTGTCACTCATTCAAATCCCAGTTACAGTTTCAGATACACTCCAGACACGGAAGTCATTCTGCTACTCATACAGATCTCAACACCAGATACAGTCCAGATATGCTCCAGATACGGTTGCCATTCTGTCACTTATTCAGATCCCAGTTACAGTTTCAGATACACTCCAGAAACGGAAGTCATTCTGCTACTCATACAGATCTCAAACTCCAGATAAAGTCCAGATACTCTCCAAATACGGTTGCTATTCTGTCACTCATTCAGATCCCAGTTACAGTTTCAGATACACTCTAGACCCGGAATTCATTCTGCTACTCATACAGATCTCAACTCCAGATACAGTCCAGATAAGATCCAGATTCGGATGTCATTCTGTCACTCATTCAAAATACAGTCCAGATACGATCCAGATTCGGATGTCATTCTGTCACTCATTCAAAATATGCTCCAGACACGGTTGCTATTCTGTCACTCATTCAGAACTTATCCTCAGCACACAGTTGCTCCATACACAGATTTTTCTCTGTTAACCATTCAGAATACAGATACACTCCAGATACGGCAGTCATTCTGATATTCATTCAAAATCCAAATACAGTTACAGCTCATATACGCGCCAGACACGGATGCCATTCTTTTGCTCATACAAACTCAGTCCCTAGATACAGTTCAATGGCATTCCAGACACGGTTACCATTTTGATGCTCATTCTTCTGACCTACAACATTGCAATTCAACAAACATTCTTGGATGACATCTTTAAGCCCATCTCCAGCAAGATTCCACCATCTCCAAATGGCATCTTTAAGCCCATTCCCTCAACTACGCTTTGACGAGTTCAAATTTCTGGGCACTCTAGTGTTCAATCATCTTCCACCTTCAAGTCACGAATGGTAGAATTACCAATCTAACTCTTCAGGTGTAAGAAGATTGAACAGGGGCAGCTGTTGTACCCCAAAATTTGCCCTCTCATGTTTTCCAAAGTCTTCCCCCTGCATGGTTGACCAGAAACCCTTGCCTAAGGAAAAAGAAATTTTTTTAGTGGTGCTTTAAGTACCTTTCAATTGGCATTCTGAAAGACCCTTCGATTGGTATTCTGAAGGAGCATTTCGATTGGCATGGAAAAATGCTTCAATTGGCATTATGGACAAGCACTTCGATTGGCATTGTGTCAAGGCCTTCGATTGGAATTCTGAAAGACCTTTTCGTTTGGCACCCTGGGCCAAGCCTTTCGATTGGCATGCCACGGGATCCTTCGATTTAGCATTGTGTCAAGGCAGCTTCGACAGACATTTTAACCATGTCCTTCGATTAGCATGAACAACACCTTTCGATTGGCCTGTTAACAAAGCCTTTCGATTGGAATTTTAACAAGTACCCTTTGATTGGTATATGGACAAATATCCTTCAATTGGCATTTCAAAAGGTCCTTGGACTGGAACTTCAGAGTGTCCTTCGACTGGAACTTCATAGTTTCCCTTAATAAGAATATCAGAACGAAATGACCTTCGAATGGCATTTCAGTGAAGAGTTTCTCTTAATATAAGATGCTCTGATGAAGGAAGTTCTGAACACTTTGAATCAGAACTTAGACTCATCACAAGGCCAAGGGCTGGTCGAAGTTCTCTAATAGGGAATGTTCCAAATAGATTCGAATTGGAATTTGAAGCTGGCAAAGAAGGCCCATTCGAAGGAAACATAAGAAATCCATTCGAAGGACACACAGCTGGTGAAAATGAATGATGTGTTGTTCCAGTCTGGTCGAAAGGTGTAGAAAGATGGAGGATTCGACTCAAAAGATCAAGTTGAACATTTAGACCCATAGGCTAGGCCACGTGTCTTCCCTTTTTAGGCCTGTACCCATTTGTTGTCTAAGACCACTTGCACTTAATAGCACAGTACTACCTTTTAGGAAACTCTGTCTTGAGCCTATTTTCCTTCACAAGGAAGCAACCCCATCTGAACCATTCATCTTGCTTTTGTGGCACAAGTGGACATTTACTTTCCAGCTGGGCCTTATTTTATTATTTTCTGCACCCCAACTGCCAAGAGGCCCCCACATGTACTGTAACGTTACATTATTTTATCATTTATTTGCAAGGCTGGCTTTGGACAACATGTCCATTCTTTCTCTATAAATAGAGGAACATTTACAAAGCTAAGGGAGGATTTTTGGACCAGAGGAACAAATCTCCCAAATTTTCTCAAACACCACAAATCTCTCAAGTCCCTTCAACACTTGTGAGAACAAACCCAGAATCACATTCATCTCCTTCAATTCTGGAGAACAACAACACTTCAGTCTCCTTTGAAATCGAAGAAGCATCACACGTGCTTTTTCCCATCTTTTGAATCCAGCGTCCTGGGCCTCCACTCAAGGTCCCACATCCATTCAAGGCCCGAAGCAAGGTAAGTTATTCTTATCTTTGAACTTTTTCGTTTCATAACATGTAAATACAACTCCTTTTCGTTTGAAACATTGTACATACCATTGTTCCTTTCGTTTCCACATTTTTAACATATTTTTCAGAGCTAACCCTTTCATTTTGCTTTCTGTTTACCTGAAATTGCTTTAACTGTTAAACTGTGTACCAAACAAATACTAGCATGGCCTCAGGCCATGTTGCCATTTAATGCTTTAAATGAAAGAAACAGGAAACATGAAATAGGAAACAAAGCTTCTGGCTTCTATCCTCTTTCTCCAGGTCGAACGAAAGAGACAACCAGGAGTATGAAACAAAGCCTTTGGTTTCCACACTGACTTCCAGGCCAAGCCAGAGACACGCTCACAGTGATTTCACTGGCCCAATCGAAGAAGGCAACAAGGCAGAAAGGCCCAGCCAAAGGCACACTTGCACTAAGTCCAGGCTCAGACGAAAGGCACTCCCATGCTGGTGCCAGCCTCCAATCGAAGTAAATGACCTGACTGGTGCCAAAGCCTAATTGAAAGACCTGACTTTGCTGTTTCCAGCCCCAATCGAAGGAGGCCAACAGAATGCAAATCTAAGGGTGCTCCTGCCTCAATCGAAAGATCCATTTTTCTTGCTTTTACCTTATTTTTGCCTTTATATTCTCATGCAATTCAATATGGTTGTAATAGTATAGGATATTTATTTCCTGCATTTTTATTGCTTTGAACAAATACTAGTAATTAGATGTGTATGGCAAGATAAAATCAACAAGTAGACAACCCAAAAATCAAAGACAAAATACATGCAATCAAACACACTTGCACACATGCACCCTTAGGGTAATTCCACTTGTTGCCTTATAAAAATGGCCATGTTATACATGTGGGATGTCTTAGCACAAACGAATTGAAAAAAGATCATAGTCCCTCGATGACGCTATCAAAGTTTCCTTTCAAAATGATCTTAGTCCCTACAGAAAAGTGCTAAGTCATTTCACAACATTGCTATCATGGTCATACGATGACCCGCGCCTGTCCCGTTAACATCCTAACACAAGGTTGTTCACCAAATACAATGGTGAAACAACACTGTTAAAAGGATTAAAAACATAAGAAAGATCTTTGAGTAAAACAGGGTAGACAACTCTTAGTTACTTGATCAAAAATCTTGCAAAACATCCTTGCCATTTTTCAAAACACACTCCACAACACAATTCCAAAACAACTTTCAAAACATTGAATTATCTTTTCAAAAAGACGCACACCTTTGTATATATTCAAATAAAGAATCATTACAAAGGTTGCCTAGACAAGGCATCTTTTTCAAAACATTTTCAAAACCACACACACAAAACACGATTTCAAGCAATTGAAAAGCAAAGGCAAGTGATCTAAAACAAGTAAATAAGAGCCCATGGATAACCATGGATGGAAAGGGTGCTAGCACCTTCCCTTTTCATAATCTACCCCCCGAACCCACAAAAACATCTCAAAGGTCTTTCCTGTGCTTTTTGACCTTTCCTTAGGATAAAATAAAAAGTCGGTGGCGACTCTTGCTAAACCGAACAAGTGCGAAAACAAACGCAAATCCCAAGTCAGTTCTCCCACCGTATCACAGTGTGAAATGACAAAAGGCATGCATGTACAGGCTAGCTTCAAGCATGCACAATATTGTTGTACCTTTGCCTAAGTTTATGGAGCCTGTTTTCTGCAAAGAGATGGGTTCAAGGCTCAAGTGAAACAAGTTGACATAAAGTTGTGCTTTATGAAAATAGCATTGTTGCCTTTTTGCCAAAAATGGATTAAACCCTTGTGTAAACTTCCATTGATCAGAATAATGCCTTAAACCATTGAGTTTGCATTCAATTTTTGAGTGTGGAAGGGTTTAAAGACCTGTGAGCAAGTACAAGTAAGGCTGGATAGAATTTTCAATTTGTAGCAACATGAAAAATGCCATGGATCAAAGTGACTTTTTGCCAAATTCAAACCTTTGATTCTCCCTAACCATAAATGATTTTGGAGAGTTCTTGGACATTTTGGAAATCTTGTAACATGCTCTACAATCCATCTTTGAAATGCATTTTGAAATTCCAATGGGAACTATGTGAAAAATGGCCACGAAGATAGGTCAAAATCTTGCCTAAACTAGGGCAAAATTTCACTAAGTTAGAAAATTTTTGGACCCTTATTCCAAAAATTATAACTTGAGATCCAAGCATCTTTTGGGAAAACTTTGTGAATAAAATTTAAAGATTTTGTGGAGGAATACAACTTTCATGTTAGAAGTTTTGTTTGAATCCAATTTCATCATGGTGAAAATGTTGGGCAAAGTTGGGAAAAAATAAGAAAATTTCATAACTTAGAAAAATTCTAAGTTATGAAATTTTTCAATCTTAAACCCTAATTTGCAAAATTAGGTTTATTGATGAAAAAGATTCATGTTTTGACACATCTTGATGAAAAATGACCCTTGGCACTTGATTTTGACCAAAAAGCCAAAGTTTGACTTTTCAGTGTACAGTTGATTTTTAATCAGTTGACTGAAAAATTCATCTGTCAATCCAATGCTTTTGAGATCTTTTAAACCTTGTGATTAAGTCAAGATAATGCCATTGAGTCCTTGAAACCATGCTTGAACCCAATTTTCCATTGGCTAGGTTAAAAATCAGAAATTGCCCTTCTACAGTCAAAACCCTAATTTTGACCATTTTGCCCTTTTGATGATCTGATCAAATTTCTTGAGGAGTTATGGTCCAAACTTGATCAAATGGTTCATATGAGCCTATAATGTTGATGTGGATAAAAAATTATGAGGTTTGACTGTAAATTAGCCACAGTTGACTTTTTCCCCAATACATCTGATTTTTAGGTCAATTGTCCAATTGACTGGGCAAAAATTTGATTCAAGGCTTGAAACTTGGTAAGGACAATCTTATAAGTACAACATGAAGTATGAAAGTCACTTTGATCATTGGAAGTCCAAAAATCTATGTGCAAACTCAAACCCTAATTTCAGGTCAATAGTGCAAAGAGATGTCTTGAGCAGAGCAAACCCTAATTCTGTCTGGAGTCCAAAGAGTCTTGTGAGGGGAAATCTTGATAAAATAAGAGGGAAAGTTTTGGGGTACAACACCGTGGTTCTCTGATTTTTCAAATCACAAGGTATCTGAATTGATACCGAAAGATCTAACTTGGGACCAAAAGCGGAAATTCTTGGCGGATGCAAAATTTTATGTGTGGGATGAGCCTTATCTTTTGAGGATTGGAAGTGATAATTTATTAAGGAGATGTGTGTCATTGATGGAATCAAAAAGTATACTTTGGCATTGTCATAATTCTCCGTATGGAGGTCATTTTAATGGTTTGCGTACGACAATGAAATTCCTTTAATCAGGCTTTTATTGACCATCTTTATTCAAAGATGCACACTTGCATGCTAAGAATTGTGATAAATGCCAAAGGAGTGGAGGAATTGGAAAAATAGATAAAATTCCTTTGAATAGTATGTTGGAAATAGAGGTTTTTGATTGTTGGGGCATAGATTTTGTAGGACCTTTTCCCCATCATTTTCAAATGAATTTATCCTTGTGTGATACGGTGGAAGAACCGACTGTTTAATATTGTTTTGTGTTTTGTATTCGTAAAATGTCGCGGTAAGCAAGAGTCACCACCGACTTTTATTCCATCCAACAAAGGAAAAGGAAAAAGAATAGAAAAAACATTTTTTTGAGAATATTTCTGAGTACGGGGGGTAGATTACAGAAAGGAAAGGTGTTAGCACCTTTTCTATCCATGGTTTTCCATGGGATCTTAGGTACTTGCTCATTTTTTAAATTGCTTGTATGTTTGTTTTGAAAAGTTTTACTTCGTGATAACCCTTGTATCAGTCCTCAAGGGTGTGACGAAGTTGTTTTAAAAATTGTTTTGAAAAAATGTGTGTGTGAAAAGTTTTGTTTGATGATTGAGCAAGTAGTTAAGGGTTAATCTACCTACTCGAAAAAGACTGTTCGTTTTCCTTTAGACAGCGTTATCCCATTATTAAGGAATAGGTAGCACTGTCGTTGTATTTTTAAGGGACATTCGAAGGGACAGATACGGTCACAAAAGCAATGTTAGGGAATCTTAGTAATCCTCCTAAAGCCTTAAAGATCTTTTTCCGAGGCAACATCCGAATGGGTCATTTTTAGATCTTTCGGGGCTAGAGGATGACCACTAATAAACCCTATGCTTCATAACTGTTTAACCAAAGGCAACCGAAGTGAGGCAAACCCTAGGAGTGAACATGTGCATGTGTTTATGTTTCAGTTAATTTAGTCTTTGCACAATTAGGGTTATCTACCATATTAATTTTCAGTTAGTCTTTCCATACAATCCTATTAACATGCATCTAGGCAGTTTATAATTGTGGAAATTAAAATGCGGAAACTTTAAAGTTCTAGCTATTACATGGCTTTCGCAGATACAGAATTATTTTTGAATGTAAAATAAAATGCATAAATAAAACCTAATTAAGTCTATTACAACCTCGGAGCAATTACAATAATAATAAAAGGTAATTAAAATGCGCGCGATGAATTAAATGCGAGGGTGATTAGAAAACCTAAAAAATCTAATTTGAGAAAATATTTAAGTTATTTTTTTGAAGAAAAGGTTAATTATATACAAAATTAAACCTTAATTTCTAATTGATTTTAATTACAAAAATAAGGTTTAATTGCCCTAATTAAATTAAATTAATTAATTCAAGGAAATAAAATATTTTTTATGAAAAAAATATTTTTGGTGTTTTGTGATTTTTTATTTAAAAAATATTTTCGATTATTTTGTGGAGAAAAAAGAAAATAATTAATAAAAAAATTAAAAGAAAAAAGATATAAAAGAAAAAAACTTGGGCCTGCTTGCTGAAGAAATCAGGGGGTCTATTGTGAAATTGCTTAGGCCCATAAAGCTGAAGCCCAGTCCTTGCGTTGAATTCCATGTGATGCTCTTCTGAGGGTGTACCATGGTCCTTCAGTGGCATGCGTTGGATCTGGACAGATGATGCATCCATTGGCTGAATGATGGTAGCGCATGGTAGGCGTTTGGACAAGTGGGACACAAGATCTGCAAAGGAGAATCAAAATAAAGAAAGTTTGTTGGGACCTGGGATTGAACCCAGGTCCTCACGTTCAACACCAACGCACCTAGCCATATGGGCTATCTCTTTTATTTGTTAAGACAATAAGAACAAAATATAATATATGAAACAAAGTGGTTAGCTGGAAAACACGCACGAAATTCAAATGGTCCAATAGGGTTCAGACACGTTGTTATCTTCTTCCTCCTCTGTCGTATTAGGTATCAAACTTATACCTACGGACAGCTTGCCATGGCTGTAAACCTGTGAACTTCAAAAATTACCAAAACGCATGATAAATAAATTCTAATTACATGGTTCAATTTGTCTTGATGTCACGAACATTATAGTACCCTTTTCGTTGGCCACTTTAACCTGTATGATAAACCCTTAAAACGCAATAACGAGCCCTAGCAATGGCAGTCATGGATATATGCATCAAAACACAAAATTATGTAAACCAAAACATTCCAAATGATCATACAAACACAATGTTATGTTCAATAATGGTTAATCATGTGTAAATTGCAAAATAGGATTCAAGCTAGGGGATGCAAACCGTGGGTCTGTAGCGTGCGTTTCTGGGCGTGAAAAGGCTTGCAAATGATTGGGACACGTTTTGGAGATGTCCAGGAAGTGATTGGTAGCCTTGACTTGCTTTGAATTTCTCTCTCGAATGGAAATTGATCCACCACTTTTTGTCCAATTTTTGAGTTTGTTCTAGTGTTCTTCACGACTGCAATCCCTTGTTTTCGTGCTTGTTCATGCTCCATATATACCCTTGAATGAATTGGGGTTATAAAAACAACATGTATCTTTGCAATTTTTGAAGATTTTATCTCATCCTTTCTTTGTATGATTTGTTTCCAAATTAGACCTAATAATTCCATTCTTGCTCCAATCAACCTTGATACGATTTGATTTTGATATGTCAACATAATTAGCTTGTGATCCTGCCCAAAAATCAGATCAAAACAAATCTTTGCTATTATTTTTCATTTATTTGATTTAATTCAATTTTTAATTAATAAAAAATCAAAATAAAATGGAAAATGAAGAAAATAATGTGTGGGTGAATATTTGGGTCGTGGACCATGTTATGAGTGAGGTGCAAGCATAAAAAGTTAGGCCCATTTAACAAAAAGTGCATTTTTTAGCACATTTGACTTTTGGCAATTTTGCAAAAATGGTCAACTTTGACAAGGCATATCTCTTTCAATTTTAACCCTAGAGAGGGGTTCTTGGACTTTTTAGAAATTTTATGATGTCTAATAAACAAACCTTTTGGTCTCATCTCCATTGGGTCTTCCATGTTCATGTAAGAAGCTTTGACCCAAAAGGTGTTTTTGTTGACTTTTCAAAAGGACCTATAATGTGGAAATTAATATCTTTTGATGAGTGCATATTTTGAACTTGAGGGATGAAGATGAATTGTAGGAAATTATATCCTCTTCAAAATGAGCCTTGGATGGAAAATTTCTGATAAAGTATGAGGAAGTTATGCTTGGTCAAAGTTTGGTTGACTTTTCCTAAGAAACCCTAATTTAGCAACTTTTGAGTTTTGATGAATTAGGAGCATTCCTTGAGGTATCATGATCAACCCTTGATCAAATGATGAAATTCACTTCAAAATGTTGATGTTGACCAAAAATCTTGAAGTTTGACTGTATGTGGGCCACAGTTGACTTTTGACCTAGTATAGTTGATTTCTAAGCATTTGAGCAGGTAACTGAGCAAACCTTTTGTGCAAGGAATGAGACTTGACATGGATGATCTTTAGAGAATATTAGGATCATGGTAAGCATTTGAGGCCTTTGGAGTACACCCATCCTGATGAAAATGGAAACCCTAATTTGAGACACATTGCCTTAGGAGAGAGGTTTTCTGCTCGACTCTTGGGCAACCTTGAGCAAATTGAGGATCTCAATGGGCATGTGCTGAGTAAAATGAGAGAGAAAATTTTGGGGTACAACAGCTGCCCCTGTTCAATCTTCTTAAACCTGAGGATGTAGATTGGCTTGTCTGTCTTTCGTGATCTGAAGGTGGAAGATAATTGAACACTAGAGTGCCCAGAAATTTGAACTCGTATGAAGTGAGTGTCAATCGGTGGTATCGGGAATGGGCTTATAGATTCCATTTGGAAAGCGAAGGAGAGTTGTCGGGGATGGGCTTAAAGATTCCATCCAGAGAAAATATTGGTCGCATAAGAGATTCCTTTGCGAGAATTCACGTATTATCCGTTGAGGAGGACTTCGTCGGGGCATGTTGACTTATGTATGGGGCAGTAGAGTATAGGATCTTTGGTTTTCCATTACTCTATTAGGGATTTAACTCCTAATTGATGAGGTGGAAGTAAGTTGTATATCTGGTCAGGGTCCAGGTTGCACAGAGACTTACTAGGGAAGCGTGAAATCGATCGTATCTGATCGGGTCCAAGTCTTACAGTGTTGTAAACTATTGTATAGAGATAAGAGAGAAGGAACCTGGATAATAGGGTTGCTTCGAGATGAAAGCCTGGATAGTAGGGCTATGAGAAGGAACCTGGATAGTAGGGTTACTTCGAAATGAAAGCCTGGATAGTAGGGCTATGAGAAGGAACCTGGATAGTAGGGTTACTTCAATATGAAAGCCTGGATAGTAGGGCTGTGAGAAGGAACATGGGTCGTAGGGTTACTTCGAAATGGGAGCCTGGATAGTAGGGTTGTGAGAAGGAACTGGATAGTAGGGTTACTTCGAAATGAAAGCCTGGATAGTAGGGTTGTGAGAAGGAACCTGGATAGTAGGGTTACTTCGATATGAAAGCCTGGATAGTAGGGCTATAAGAAGGAACCTGGGTAGTAGGGTTACTTCGAAATGAAAGCTTGGATAGTAGGGCTATAAGAAGGAACCTGGGTCGTAGGGTTACTTCTAAATGAGATCCTGGATAGTAGGGCTATGAGAAGGAACCTGGATAGTAGGGTTACATCGAAATGAAAGCCTGGATAATAGGGCTATGAGAAGGAACCTGGAAAGTAGGGTTGCTTCGAGATGAAAGCCTGGATAGTAGGGCTATGAGAAGGAACATGGGTCGTAGGGTTACTTCGAAATGAAAGCCTAGATAGTAGGGCTATGAGAAGAAACCTGTGTCGTAGGGTTACTTCGAAGTGAAAGCCTGGATAGTAGGGCTATGAGAAGGAATCCAGATAGTAGGGTTACTTTAAAATGAAAGTGTAGCAGTAGAAATGTTTAAGACTAAGCCATTGGATTGACTAGACTTTATATAAATCAAAATAAAAATCGTCATGGCGCTTTATTGTTTCCAAAGGAATGGGAAAAGAGAGAATAACCCAAAAAGAGGGGGCAAAGATTCAAGGTAAGGGGGTTGGTTATGCAAAGGGAAGGTATTAGCACCCTAAACATCTACGGTACTCCGCAGGAACCTCTTTGTAAAATCTATATATTTTGGTTATAAAAAAAATGTTGTATATAAATGGATGGTGGAGGTGAGAAAATAAATATATTTATTTTATAATTTTTTGCACCCTCTGCGGTTGCGAACCTTTAGTTCCTACGTACCACCTTTTGTGCAATAGGGAATCAGGGTAAACGTAGTTCCTCTTTTTTAAAATTTAAAACACAAATGTGTTGGTTAATTTTATGAGATAAAACATCATCGTCTTTGTCCGTGTGGAAATCACACCTACTACCCACAATCATGAGAAAGGATAATTTGCATCACCTTAAAGTGGAGGATATGGCTTGGATTTCAAAATCAATAATGCCTCACTCAACACCCAAGTGGAAAATATCTCTCTTCACTACATATTGTAGAAGTATAGTTGTTTGCATCACTACAAGGATTGACAAGAGTTTAATCTTTTAAGAAAAGTTTTAAGGATAAAAATCCAAAGTGGCAAAATGGTTTGAAATGAGATTGATTGACTTTTAGTCTTCTCATAAAAATGTCAAGGTATTATTAAGTTGATTTGAGTTTATTTATAAAAATGTTTTGAAAATGCATGGACATAAGTCCAAGTTTATTATGAAAGTGGTTCACGTTTAAAAACAAGAAGAGTTTTCAAAAGGGGGAAGAAGATATTTGAAATTAAAGAAGATGGGAGGATAAGAAGAGACTATCCTAAAGCATAAGGTAAAAGCTAGGGATAAGAACCATCTAACCAACAAGAAGCCAATACTTGACATCATGAGCCAAGATAGAATTCCCATTCCTTGGATTGAAACCAATCAAGCAGGAAAATACTAGACCTCTTGAGAGAACCAAACTTCAAGAGTATTAAGTCTTCATAAAAATTGGGCAGAGTAACGGCTGTATACAGGTGAATTCCATATTACAAATAGAGGGTGTAATCACAATAACCTGCACACAAAAACAAACAAGCAACCCAATGTCTTGAGGTAAACCTCAAGAACTCCAGACAAAATAATTAGATAAGATCTCCAAGATAGACCAAGGTTTCTAATCCTAAGTCCAAGAAAAGTCCCATGCTCCATAATACTAAGGATAGTAACCAAATAGTCCAAGTACCATTAAAGATTTTTTAGGGTTTATGTTGATTATTAAGTATCTTAAGAAAGGAAAAGAAAAGCTCAAGTGAGCAAAGCAAAAATGGTAAGAAAATAAATGCTCAAATTAGCAAAGATGAAAATGGCATGAAATGTAAATGCTAAAAGTAAATAGTATATAAAGCATAAAAAAGAATAAAAGCATAAGGTAAAACAAGTCAATAATTAGTGGTTAGTTGGATGACCATCTTGAATCTTGCATTTGGAACTCATTAGAGGATTGGTAGAACCGAAGCCTCCACACAACAAGTTGCATTTGCTTTTTGTCAAGTATATCATCCATTTGGAATTCTCATAAGTACCATTTAATGATCAACAATGTTTAAGTGATCCGCGTTGACCAAAGGTGTTGTAGATCCATTAGAGGATTGGTAGAACCAAATCCTCCATACAATGAATCTCAAGGTCATTGGATCAAAGAGATCAAATTAATATACTTGGGCTTGCAATCATAAGTTTGGGCCACGAATGATCATTTATTCGAATCGGGACAAAATTTAGCGCTATGTTAAGCAATCGTAAGTGGACTTATATAGAAGTCGCACCTGTTTTGAGGTCGGTCAATAGCAATCTATGAACCATTTGTTTTGAGACATGATATAGAGATCATGCTCCAACAAAATTTAGTGCAATAAGAAAAGGGATGAGATGAAGAGGGATGGAAAAAAAATAAACCACATTTGAATCAAAAATTTAATCAAACTATTATTAAAATCATTCATCCATTTTGGTGGAGTTAAACTCAACACCCAAGATCCAATGATGTTAATAAAGTCATGATTAAAAAATCAACTCAAGAGAGCCAGAAAATAATCACAAAATAATATTATATTTAATATATACATTAAAAGGGTTTAAAAAATGTTTAAAAATCAAAATAAAAGAGAAAAATATCAACTATGTTCAAATTAATCAAGAAAGAAAAGTAAGGCCATAGAAAAATCAGAAATGGATCCAAATATTTTTATAAAATTTTTGGTAATTTTTAAAAGTCAAAAACTATTCTTAAACTATTTAAAATTGCTCAAACAAACAGAAAATAGGTCAAAAATAGTAAACCTCAATATAAAATTCCATAAAATTTTCAGAAAGTCAAAAATATGCAAAATTATATTTATGAATTTTTTCAGAATTAAAAAATGTCAGAAAGTATTTTTTTAAGTAATTAAAAGAAAGAAAATAATTCAAAAAATACAAAAAATATCAAATGTCAAAATAAAAATGTGAAAAAATAGTCATGAGATCAGAAATAATTCAAAGTATTTTTGTGAATTTTTTCATAATTTTTGGATAAAAAATAAAAGAGTTATGAATTTTTGAAAACTTAATCAATAAAAATATAAAATAAGAAAATAAAATAAAACCAAAAAGATGTGGACCATCAGATCATAGTCAAAACGCGTTAGTAAGCTGATCCAGTGGACCAGACGCGATGTGCTTGATATGGACCTTAGTGAGATACGCATAGGATCAGAAAAAGGGCAACCAATGAAATTAAAACGTTTGGCACGCTATCATTGGCTGAGACGAGACATGTCATCGTCTTCAACCTCCAGACACCCTGCAATGGAGATTTTGTGAGATCCTTCAAATGGAAAAATTAGGATCCTAGGCTAGTATCATTGAACTCGTCTCTTCAAGACGATTCTAACACCACCATCGCGCCAAATTTATATAAGGTATGGAGAGAGATATGAATCAAAAATCCAGAAAATAGCGAGCACCTTCAATTTGAGATTTCTCTCTCAATTCTCAATGGATTTAAAAATTGTAAGCAGCATTGGAATCAGGAGAAGGAGTATAATAGATTAGTACTTGATTTGGATCCAAATGGTGGAGAATTTTACTTTTTCGAAGTTCAAAGAAGAAGCTCTGAAACTGGACTTTTGTAGCTTGAATATGGCTCGTTTTGATTGGTTTAAGTGCTGGAGAGTTTATATGATGCTTAAGGATGATGAATGCGCAAAGAATTTTGGAAAAGGGAGCTTAAATATCAGAAACTGAATTCAAAAAAGATGGGTTCGTGTGAAGTTTTGGCAAGGTGTTTTTGGCTCTCAAAGCTTGAATAAATGAATGGGGGATGACCCTCTATTTATAGGGAAGTGAATGGGAATGAAAATTGGAAGAAACAAGGAAGTTTGGAGGGAAATTGAGTGAAGGTCGAGCACGAGTGAAGTGTGACTTCATTTCCATCAAAACTCAACCAAATCTTGCGTTTTGGGGTGCTAATCACTTATGGCAAGTTTTCTAATCAAGTTTAAATTAAAAACACGCATAAATATTGTGTTTAGAAATCACATTATGGATTTCAAAATTTTGACTTTGTGGAAAATTCAGTTTCAAGTTACCAAATTCAAATCCATGGCATTTCCAACTCAAGGGCTCTTAGGGCATGATTCTTGATGCTTTAGAAAGATGAGGTTACAAGCTTTGCAATGGAAAAAGAAGGGAATCAAATGGATGCTTGGGCTGAAAGTTGCATTGATTCAAAGTTGAAGAAAAGGGTTGACTTTCCATACTTAGAAATATTTCAAATTCTTCTTCAAAAATGACCTATAATGTCTTGCATCCAAACATGGCCTTCCACTTGGAATTTGCTCTTGACCAAAAAAGATGGCATGAAGTAGATCTATCGAATGACATTTTGGGACTTGAATCACTCAAAATCTCCAAAAATTGAGAGTTGTGAATTGTTGAAGTTGGTAAAAAATCATGAAATGACCTATAATATTTTGCATCTTTAAGGCAACTTCTATCCATTTTCCCACTTTGCACATAAAATAAGGCATAAAGTTAACCTCTTCAAGATCATTATGGAAAAATAATGGACTCAAGGTGATGAAAATTGACCAAGTTATGATCAATTTAAGTTACTTATGTAAAATTGTGGATTCATTTGGATGACTTGTAATCTTTCTTCTTCACCAAGTTTCTTCCACATGAAAACTCCTTGGAACTTTTGAAGTGATTTATTGATAACCCTTTGAAGATAATGATGTCTTTTGAATCACTCAAAAATATCAAAAGGTGAGAAATATATACTCCTTTGAAGTTCAAAACCCTAGCTTCTAGATCAAGAGAATGCCTTGAGGAACTTTGACAAGTTTGAACAAACGTCTTATACCAATATTCTTGCTTTGTGAATATAAGTTATTGATGATGATAATGAGGACTCATAGCCACCAAAACCACTTCCATATCTTGAAATTTGATAAAAATATGCTCTTGTGACCAATAGGAACAAGGCCTTGTCCAAACATGATAACTTCTCCAATCAACCCCTTGTACTTTTGAGTCAAATCTAATAACCTTGAAATGTGATGAACCAAAGAAACCTTGCCATGCCAATTCTTCCAAAACCAATCTAATGGTGAGGTTTGAACTTCTCGAGCTATATTGACTAGGGCATGGAAATAAACTCATGAACCCATGGGGTAGCTTGTTAAATCTCATTGCCTTCACCTACATGGATAACAAGAAAGACAAAACAACATTGCATTTTATTAGTTAAATGAAGAAATCAAAACAATATTCATGATCACAAAAGGAACATAAGTTAAGGTGCTTGGTAATCCCTCAAAAAGGACAAAACTAAATGTAGGGAGGGGAACTAATAATCCTAGTGTGATCTTGTTGTGAGTGAATTAACATGGTATGATGAAGGGATCTTAGGGGGAAAAATTGGGGTACAACAGCTGCCCTTATTTAAGTTTCTTTTATCCAGAGATACGAAGATTAAGAATCTTCATGTCGACGCGATCGAAGATACTTAAATATAAAACAAACCCTATTTTGGGCCCTAAGATACCATGCAAATGCTTATGATCGTGAATGCATGTGAACAGGACCAAAGAGACACAAAACAACATTGGGGATGTAACAATAATGAAGAAATAAAGGAGCACCCGCACCGGGAAAATAAATCATTGGTGGACCCAAAGAACTGAATTAGATAAGACGGTAGGATGGTCAAAGGACACACCAACTTCTACTCATTCAAGTTAGAGTTTGGTTGAGGAATTTCAGATGAAGTGTGTAAAAGTTATGCTTGGTCAAAGTTCAGTTGACTTCTCCTTAAGAAAACCCTAATTTAGTAACTTTTACTTTTGATGAATCTTGAGTTTTCTTGATGAATTATGATCAAACCTTGATCAAATGATGAACTTGACCTCATAATATTGATGTTGGCCAAAAATCCTGAAGTTTGACTATAGATTGGTCAAATTTGACTTTTTGTCCAATATAGTTGATTTTCAATCATCTAGCAAATTGATTGAGCAAACTTGTGATGTAAGGCTTGAAACTTGGTATGAGGGTACTTTGAGACATATGAGAAACCATGAAGTCCAATTGAGGCATTAGAAATCCAATTTACTTTGAGAAATACAAAACCCTAGTTATAGGTCAATTGCTTAGGAGGAGTCAACCCTTAAGTAGTCTTGAGTGTTTAAGACCTTCATTGAGCATGAGAAGACCTATTGAAATAATTTGTATTGAAAATTGGAGGGCAAATTTTGGGGTATAATAGTTTCCCCTGTTCAATCTTCTTAAACCTGAAGAGTTACATTGGCATGTCCATCATTCGTCGTCTTAAGGTGGAAGAGGATTGAACACTTAAGTACCCAGAAATTTGCACTCACATGTGCACGAAGTAACACTGTTGGTTGATTGTACTGCTTGAACGGGCTTAAAGATGCCATTCGAAATTTTGACAGAGTGTCGTTGGAGATGGGCTTATAAATGTTATCCAAAGTGAATGTTGATAGGAGCATCAGAATGAGTCTATGCCCAACTGTATATGAACAAGTATTAGAACGAGTCTATGCCTGACTGTATCTAAAGGTAGATCAGAATGATTCTTCGCCTGACTGTATCTAAATAATGTATTGGAATGAGTCTACGCCCGACTATATCCAGAAGTGGATCAGAATGAATCTTCGCCCGATTGTATCTGAAAAATGTATTGGAATGAGTCTATGCTCGACTGTATCCAAAGGAGTATCAAAATGAACATTTGCCTGGTTTTATCTGATTGATGCTTTTTAGAATGAATCTATCTGATTTTATCTGAGGGAAATGCTTTTCAGAATGAATATCTGAAGGAAATTCTCGTTAGAATTAGTCTTTGAGGGAAGTGCTTTTCAGAATGAATCTCTGAAGGAAATCATCTGGTCATGTAAATAGTCGCCCCGTCCTATTTTTGGAATTGATTACAACCTTTCTATAAATCGTTGGTAATATTCGTCTGTTTGCAAACTTAACCTGAAAACAAAGTTAGATTTATGCAATGTCATGATGCATGAAATGTATTTTATTGTGATGCTCTTAAAATAAATGAGAATATTATATGCGTTTCGTATGTATATGTTATGATATTTTGTGAATGATGTATAGATGCAATATGTCGTCGAAGCATATAGGTAGCTTATTGTAACAACATTTAGCTGGGAAAACAAATCCTTGATTGTTGCTAGGGATTAAGAAAGTAATTCTTCAATTTTGTTTAGAATAACTTTATTGGGGATTCCCGCTTTCTGCTTGAGGATACTCCGTTGGGATGTTCGATTTCTATTTGGGGATATAAGAATTTAAGGAGAGTCAGTCGTTCTTCATTCTTTTTATTGAAGGATTTAATTCTTATGTACCCTGACTGGTGTGATACGGTGGGAGAACTGACTTGTGGTGTTTTGCGTTTGTGTTCGCAAATGTTGCGGTTTAGCAAGAGTCGCCACCGACTTTTCTTTTATCCAATAAGGAAAGGTGAAAAAGTTCAGGAAAAACCTTTATAGATGTTTTCTTGAGTTCGAGGGGTAGATTATGAAAAGGTAAGGTATTAGCACCCTTTTCAACCATGGTTTTCCATGGGCTCTTAATTACTTGCTAGATCACTTGCTTTTGTTTGAATGTGCTTGTGGTGTGTGTTTTTGAAAGTATTTTGAAAACGTCTTTGTAACGGTTCTCGTCTCTATAAGAACGCGTACAAAGTGTTTGTTTGGAAAATAGTTCAAAAGGGTGTTTGTGAAAAGTGTTTTTCAACGTGATTTTGAAAAGGGATTCCTTTGTAATGGTTCTTGTTTCTATAAGAACGCGTACAAAGTGTTACTTTCAAAAGTGTTTCAAAATGAGAGTGTGAGTGTATAAAATGTTTTTGTTGTGAGCAAGCGAGTAACTAGGAGCGAATCTACCTACTCAAAAGGTCTTAAATGTGCTTTTCCTTCTCCTTTAGATGTGGCTATCTTGCCATTGATTTGGTAAGAAGTCCCATCGTTGGATGTGAAGGGACGGGCGTTGGGACGTTTATACAGTCATATAAGGCAACATATGGGACGTTTTAGCAATGTCGTTTTAGGGACTAGATCGTTTACCGAAGGCAACAGCGAGGGTCTTCAAGGGACTACGATCTTTTATCGAGGGTCTTTTGCTAAAACGCCCATGTTCGAGGGGCATGACTATTTTTTTAGAAAGGCAACAAAAATGAGATTACCCTAGAGATGCTAGTGTGAAAGTTTGTTGGTTTGCATGCATTTTGTCTTGTATTTGAAAGTCATCTATTTATTGATTTTATCTTGCCATACATCCTACTTACTAGCAATATATGAAAAACAAGTAAAAATGCGGAAAAATAAAATTTAAGCTATTACATCGTTTTAGGGGGATGGGGTACATATTTATGAATGGGGCTGCAAGTAAAATTAGATCCTAAGTTACTATTACAACCTCATTGAAATGGATCAGAATGTGCAAGAAACTTAAATTGCTTATTTATTTAAGAAAAGATATAAGTTTTGTTTAAGAAAATATTTTTTTGGTCTTTTGTTGTAAGAAATAAAGTAAAGCATGGAAAAAATGTTTTTCGTGTTTGTTGGTTAATGAAATAGAAAGTGATAGCAAAAATAGTGAGAAAAAAGGAAAAGTAGAATCAGCGTATTGCTGATTGAGGGAGGTCAAAAGTTCTGACTCTGGTGCTGCAAAATAGAAATCCTGTTAGTAAAAAAAAGTAAGTAGAGTTAGAAGTTCTGAGTCCACTGGGAGCACATTAGCTTTCAGAAGTTCTGATACCACCAACAATAGAGTAGGTTTCAGAAGTTCTGATACCATTGGTAACAAAGCAGATTTCAGAAGTTCTGATACCACTGGAAGAACTTGGTCTCTCTTTCCATGCTAGTCAAAACATCTGCAACTTGGTCATTTTTCCACAAAACAGAAGATATGCATATGAAAGTTATGGCAGGTTTCATAGCATTTCAGAAACAAGAAATATCATAACTATAAATCAGAGGCAAGTGTGAATTTACTAATCCTAATTCTGAGTTCTAATTTCTTCCGGAAGTTCTGAACTGATTTATTCTATATTTAGGCAGACAAATACGTGAAGCCTCAGAATATGTATAACGTTAGAAACATGATATCTACATTGTATTTTTGAACATGCAAACTTGGTAATGCTTAAGTAATATGGTGAGAGTCAGCAGCAGCTTACCTTGTAGCTGGAATAAATTCTATGAACTGGAGGTTGGTCTTAGACTCTAGTGATGTTCTGAGCAACTTCTTCACGTACTCAGCAGGATGGAAGTTTTTAACTTCTGGAACAGCTAAGGGGTGATATTCTGACTTCTTTGAGGTGGAAGTGAATGGAGAGTGTATGGAAATATGAATATAGAAGTTAGAATAACTTATATTATGTGAATCAGCAACTGTGGGGATGGTTTTAGTCAAGGAACAATGGAGTTTTGATGCTAGAATCAAATGTTAAGGTTTTGGTATTTGGTGTTTACAGCTTTTTGGATTCTTGGAATTTTTTTTGCAGGGATTCAAGGATTTTTTTCCTTTTGGTGATTCTCTCTCTCTAAAAACCAACCCCTTGAACGTGTGATGGAACAAACTATTTATAGATGGATTTGCTGTGATTTTGGGGGGGGGGGGGGGGGGGGGGAATAAATGAGTTTTAAACATTTTTTGCATATTGTCCCTTTGTTTTTTTAATCACAGTTTTCATAGGCCAATTTGGTGCAAGAAAAACGCAGGCGTGGACTGGATCAGCATCACCTTGGAGTGTTGTGGCAGTTGGTTGTAGGACTGTGCCATAGAAGGGCAACATGTTACTTAAACGAGGTTTTGGTGATGTTCTAATCGCAGAATATTAGAAGCGTAACTTCCAAATGTTGAAGGGGCATCTTCTGACCGGAGCGTTGAACATAGCCTCCATATGCTGAAGAATCATGTTCTGACTGAAGCATCATGTCCTGACCAAAGAGCAATGCTTCTGCATGTTCTAATTGAAGCGTCATGTTCTGACCAAAGAGAAACTTCTGCCGCACTTGCATAAAGGCTGGCTCAGAAGTTCTGAAGTATCATATTCTCTAGACACTTAGAAAATTTTCTAAATGTTTAGAAAATTTGATTTTTTTTAAAGTAACTTCTGACTTCTGATTTTTGATGAACCAATTTCATGCCTTAATGCAATATGATTCTTGGAACCTGATTTTGATTTAAAAGTCAAAGTTTGACTTTTTCAATGTGCTTTTGACCATTTTGCCCTTATGGATGATTTCCTTGAAAAGTGATGATTCAAGACTTGGGACTTGATAGAAGCAAAACTGAGAGTCAAGGACGAATCCTTGAGAAATGGGAGGGCAAATTTTAGGGTACAACAGTTGCCCCTGTTCAATCTTCTTAAGCCTGAGGATGTAGATTGGCTGATCTGCCTTTCGTGATCTGAAGGCGGAAGATGATTGAACACTAGTGTGCCCGGAAATTTGCACTCGCATGAAGTAATACTGATTGGTGATGTCGGGAATGGGCTTACATATGAAATTTGGAAGGCGACGAGAAATCATAGGAGATGGGCTTAAAGATGCCATCCAAAAAAGATTGGTCGCATAAGAGATTTATGGGTGAAAATTCCTGTACCTGCTGTCAAGGGGGACTTTGCCGGGGAATGTTGATTTATCCATTGGGAAGTAAAGTCCAGGAGCTTTTGGTCGTCTATTACTCTACTGGGGAATTAACTCTTGATTGAAGAGGCGAAAGTAGACTGTATACCTGGTCAGGGTCCAGGCTGTACAGCAACTCGCTGGGGAAATGTGCAATTAACCATATTTGATCGGGTCCAGGCTTTACAGTGTTGTAACCTGTTGTCTGAAGATAAAGGAGAAGGAACCTGGATAATAGGGTTACTTCGAAATGAAAGCCTGGGTAGTAGGGCTTGTGGGAAGGAACCTGGATAGTAGGGTTACTTCGAAATGAAAGCATGGATAGTAGGGTTGTGAGAAGGAACCTGGATAGTAGGGTTACTTCGAAATGAAAGCCTGGATAGTAGGGTTGTGAGAAGGAACCTGGATAGTAGGGTTACCTCTAAATGAAAGCCTGGGTAGTAGGGCTTGTGGGAAGGAACCTGGATAGTAGGGTTACCTCGAAATGAAAGCCTGAATAGTAGGGCTGTGAGAAGGAACCTGGATAGTAGGGTTACTTCGAAATGAAAGCCTGGGTAGTAGGGCTTGTAGAAGGAACCTGGATGGTAAGGTTACTTTGTTTGATCATGTAGATTAGTTGAACCATTTGGTTTTGGGAACTGATTTTCTCTTGGTTTCCTGTAGATATGACATGTATAACTGCTGAAATTGTTGGTGATAATTGTCTTTCCTGAAAAGATAACAGGGTTAGTTATATGCGATGCATGAAATGCGTTGTGAGATGATGTTCTCAAAATAAATGAGATTATGATGTATGTGATATGTATGCGCATGTCATGATGTATGAGCATGGTAGTTGTGACATATCCGAGTCTGTAAAATAAATCCCTGACTGATGCTGGAGGAAATAGAATTCCTGACTGTTGTAGAGAAACGTGGCTCTTGTGCTTCCACTGGGGATAATGAATGAAGTGACCATGTTGGGGATTTGCTCCTTATTTATGGATGTTCTGTCGGGGAGAGACTCTGCTTGAGAATAACTCTGTGGGGAACCACTTGAAAGGTGAATTTCTGATAGTTGAAGTAATGGGCTCTATCGGGGTTTGAGCTTCTGTATCCAGAGAAATAAACTCTGCTTGGGGAGTCAGAAATTTGTGATGATCCACTCGTGATTATGAAATCTGACTTGGGGACGTGGGTGTCAAGTTTCTGGATGACCCTCAGATAGGGAGATTACTTCCCGTTTCGAGAGGACTGTTATTGATGCTTTGATTACTTCTACTTTGTGGGGAGTATAGATGTTACAAGGTCACATGTATTGATGACTGTGCTCCAAAGCTGTCTCTGCCCTGGTACCTGCTGGACATGGTAACTGTCGATTTTGATATTTCTTATTTTTGTCCCCTCGTTTATGGAGTTACGAGTAATTGTCTTTAGTTTCTTTATGCAAATATTTGTGAACAACAATCATATTCAAATGCATATGTCAAGAATAAATCATTGGACGTTCTTGCAAAAACTAAACAGAAAAAGAAAAACAAATATTTTTGTAAAACTTACTTGTATTAATTTTGAAGTTGGCCTATAACAGGCGCTTTTGTACAAGGAAGAGGACGCTCTAGTAAGAGAACTCCGCCATAAAAATGAAGGATATATAATATTGTGTACAATGGAAAGTAAATAGCTATGTGCAACAATCCTATTGGGTTTCAAATCTGCTATTGCCACTATGCCTTCAGGAGTCTCCTCACTTTGCTTCTTGTCCGAAGATGATTAGATTGGTTGATGCCATTTGAGTTGGACAGATGATACTGAGGTCAGATCTCAGGGTGACCTAATGGGACATAGTGATACGCTTTTCATCCCTAACTTTTGCCTGGACCACCCTTTCGGGTTTTCGGTCCACCGGGATACCCTTTTTTCGTCGAAGTCGCCTTTTCAGGTTTTCGACTTGCCGGGTGTGCATATTTTTCATTTTCATCTCTTATTTTTTCCCGAACCCTTTTGGTTCGCCGGGAAGCCCTTATTTTTGCCTAGGCCAGTCAACCTAGCAGTTCTTTTATCATGCGTAGTATCTTTTCACTATATCTGCATTGACAGGGTGAGGAAGGTCGTCACCATCCATGGTGGTCAGAATCATGGCTCCACCTGAGAAAAAATTTTTAACCACAAATGACCCTTCGTATGTGGGAGTCCATTTTCCCCTGGGGTCACCTTGCAGCAGTATGATGCGCTTGATCACTAGATCTTCGACTCGATATTCTTGACGCCTGACTTTCTTGTTAAAAGCCTTGATCATCCACTTTTGATACATCTGACCATGGTAGATAGCAATAAGTCTCTTTTCATCGATTAGATTTAACTGATCAAGTCGGGTTTGGATCCATTCATCTTCGTTTAGGCGTGCATCTCTCATAATCCTTAGGGAAGGAATCTGAACCTCAATGGGTAGGACCGCCTCCATGCCATATACCTGAGAGTAGGGTGTTTCCCCTGTCGATGTCCGTGCTAAGGTACGGTACCCGTGAAGAGAGAATGGTAGCATCTCATGCCAGTCTTTGTATGTCACCGTCATCTTCTGTACAATCTTCTTGATGTTTTTGTTAGCTGCTTCGACATCGCCATTCATCTTTGGCCGGTAGGGAGAAGAGTTGTGATGTTGTATCTTGAATTGTTTAAAAAGCTCGGTGATCATTGTGTTATTGAGATTCATACCATTGTCAGTAATGATCCTCTCTGGCACACCATATCGACAGATCAGATTATGCCGAATAAACCGCGCCACCACGTTCTTGGTTACTATGGCAAAAGAGGCTGCTTCAACCCACTTCGTGAAGTAATCAATGGCTACTAGGATGAAGCAATGCCGGTTAGAGGCGGTGTGCCTAATTTCTCTGATCATATAGATGTCCCACATTACAAAGGGCCACGGGGCTGTCAAGACATTCAACGGGACCGGAGGCACATGCACCTTATCAGCATAGATTTGGCACTTATGGAAAGTTCGAGAGTACTGATAACAATCGGCTTCCATGGTGGACCAGTAGTATCCTGCCTGTAGGATCTTCTTAGCCATGGTGTGTCCACTGGAATGGGTTCTGAAGGTTCCTTCATGTAGCTCTGTCATGATCCTCTCTGCTTCACCCTTGTCTATACACCGCAGTAAGGTAGAGTCATGGTTGCGTTTATAGAGGATTCCATTACTGAGGAAGAAATTTGCAGCGAATCTTCCCAGAAACTTCTTATCATTGATAGATTCCCCTTCGGGATACTCTTGAGCCTCGAGATACGTTTTGACTTCGTGAAACCAGGGTTTGTCTGTTACCTCTTCGGTATTGATTTCACAGCAGTGTGCCGGTTCATCCAACCTTTCAATGGTGATTCAGGGAGCTTCGTTGTCCCACTTGACTTTGAACATGGAAGACATGGTAGCTAGCGCGTCCGCCAACTGATTCTCCTCCCATGGGAAATGTTCAAAAGTTACCTCCTTAAAGTGTGGGAGCAATATCAGTACATGCTCTTTGTACGGGATGAGATTCGGATGTTTTGTATCCCACTCGCCTTTGATCTGACTTATCACCAAAGCGGAATCTCCGAATACACTCAAGAACTTTATCCTTAGGTCAATGGCAACTCGAAGACCCATGATGCAGGATTCATACTCTGCCATATTGTTGGTGCAGTTGAAACATAATCGGACAGTGAACGGAGTATGACAACCCTTAGGAGATATGATTACAGCGCCGATGCCATTTCTCAATGCGTTTAAGGCTCCATCAAAGTACATAGACCATCGGGATCCTTCCTCAGGTCCTTCATCCGGTCCAGGTTCTTCGCAGTCGGTTACTAACATGATATTCTCATCCGGGAACTCAAAATTCATGGACTGATAGTCATCCATGGCCTGATTAGCCAAATGATCAGCCAATACACTCCCCTTGATTGCTTTCTGGGTTGCATATTGTATATCGTATTCAGTTAAGATCATTTGCCACCTTGCTATCCTTCCGGAGAGAGCGGGCCTCTCGAAAATGTACTTGATCGGATCCATCTTCGATATCAACAAGGTAGTGTGAGTCAATATATATTGTCTTAGTCGGCGAGCAGCCCATGCCAAAGCGCAGTAAGTTTTCTTGAGCAATGAGTATCGTGTCTCACATTCGGTAAACTTTTTGCTAAGGTAATTAATGGCATGCTCTTTTCGACCAGACTCGTCATGCTACCCCGACACACACCCCATTGAATTGTCTAATAATGTCAGGTTCAATATCAAAGGTCTCCCTTCAACAGGAGGCATCAGAACTGGTGTTTTTTGAAGGTATTCCTTGATTCTTTCAAAAGTAGTCTGGCATTCATCATTCCACTTTACCACTTGATCTTTCTTTAGAAGCTTAAAGATTGGCTCACAAGTAGCAGTCAGATGTTAAATGAACCTGGCGATATAATTCAGACGTCCCAAGAAACCCCTAACTTCCTTCTCTGTACGGGGAGTCGGCATCCCCTATATGGCCTTTACCTTCGCAGGGTCTACCTGAATACCTTTGTCAGTAACGATGAAACCCAGAAGCTTACCAGACCTTACCCCGAAGGTGCACTTGTTCGGATTCAACCTTAGCTTATATATCTTTAACCTGTCGAACAACTTTTGGAGATAATCAATGTGCTCTTCCTCAGTCTGAGACCTGGTTATCATGTCATCAACATAGACTTCGATCTTGTGGTGAATCATATCGTGGAACAAAGTGACCATGGCTCGCTGATAGGTTGCCCCAACATCTTCAACCCAAAAGGAATTACCTTGTAACAGAAGGTTCCGCATTGTGTGACGAAGGTTGTCTTTTCCATGTGTTCGGGATCCATCTTGATCTGGTTGTAGCCAGAGAAACCATCCATGAAGGAAAAGATTTTGTGTTGCGCGGTGTTGTCGACCAGAACGTCAATGTGAGGAAGCGAGAAGTCATCCTTGGGGCTTGCCCTATTCAGATCTCTGTAATCCACACACATCCGTACCTGGCCGTCCTTCTTAGGCACCTGAACGAAGTTAGCGACCCACTGCGGATAGGAGGTGACAACTAAGAATCCCGCATCGAACTGCTTCATAACCTCTGCCTTAATTTTCTCTGACATTTCAGGGCGCATACGGCAGACCTTCTGTTTAACTGGTGGGAAGTCTTCCTTAGTCGGCAGGCGATGTACCACAATATCATCGTCCAAACCAGGCATGTCTTCATAGGACCAGGCGAAGATATTAATGTAGTCGTGCAACATTTGTATCAACCTCTGTTTGACCTGAGCTCCAGGTTTGCACCTATTTTAACCTCTTTTCTGTCTATCTCTGTGCCCAAATTTATCGTCTCAACTGGATCTTCATGAGGCTGTATAGCCCTCTCTTCCTATTCTAGCAGTCTAGCAAGTTCTCTAGGTACCTCACGATTGTCCTCATCTTCGTTCTCGGCTTGGATGATCAGATTTTCGAAGTCATAACTGGAAATAGTAGGATTGTTATCAATGGGGTCCAAAGTGGATATGGATCTGCAGTTTGATATGTGAGTGTGTGTAAGAGCATAGCTGTTATTAATAAAACAAAGGCAAAAAATAAAAACAGAGAGTGTGAAATTTGTATGCAAGGAAAGTCCAATGTTTCATTGATGATATATGAGATGATATATAATAAACCTCACAGATAGAGCCATTGTGCCTCAGGTAAGACACAAGGCTATAAAGTTTAAATTATTCATTACAAATTTAAAAACAAATAAGACAATTACTGCGGAATAAAAGAAATTGGCATGAAATCTCTGGTCGTCCAATTACTCGGTTCACCGTTGGTAGTCGGGTAAATCCAGCTGTCGAAATCAGAGTCCTCTTCACTGTCTTCAATAGCATTAACCTCTCGATTGCTGATGCGTAGGGGAGGTCCTCCAACTCGAGCGCGTCGAACAACCCTCTGAGCTCCTGAAGTAAAGCCCAAGACAAACTTGTCAGTTTTGTTAATAAACTCGGGAAGCTGTCCCCAATTGGTATTCCTGCCTTCTTCAACTATTGCTCTTGCGTCCTTGAGAGAAGCCATCTTCAGAGGAGGTTTGGTGTTGGTAGTGGTCTCAGTTGACGCCAAAATCTGGGGAACCTCTTCGATGTTTTGACAAGGAGTCTCTATAAATTCTTCGTCTATCTCTACGTAGCAGAAGGAATTGAGGTGGCTCACCATGTATTCTTCTTCACCCCGTACTGTGACAATCTTTCCCTTCACCGGATACTTCAGCATTTGGTGAAGTGTGGAAGTAACAGCCCCAGCTTCGTGGATCCAAGGACGACCCAACAAATAGGAGTATGATGGCCTGATGTCCATCACATAGAAGGCGGACTCGAACGTATGAGAGCCTACTTTGACAGGGATGTTAACCTCCCCATGCACCATTCTCTTTGATCTGTCAAAAGCCCTTACCACAATGTTACTAGGCTTTAAAGTCAAACCCTCGCAATCCAACCAGTCCAACGCTTTCTTTGGCAGAACATTCAGTGAAGACCCAGTATCTATCAGCACATGAGCCATAGTGGTGCCTCTGCATTCAATCGAGACATGCAGAGCATCATTATGCTTTCTTCTCTTCGGTGTCAAGTCGGAATCTGAGAAACCCAGCCCATTGTCGGCAGTCAGGCTAGCCACGTAATCTTTGAATTGATCAGCTGAAGTCTCTTGCGGCACATGCGCAGTTTTGAGGAATGCAATCAAAGCCTTCACATGGGCCTCAGAGCACAACAGCAGGGATAACAAGGATATCTTTGAGGGGGTCTGCCCCAACTGTTCGACCACATTGTAGTCACTTTTTTTGATTATTTTCAAAATTTCCTCTATCTCTTACTTAGATGCTTCCACAACAATCTTTCTAGGTGCCTCCGTCTGGGCAGGCTCACCTACAACTTCTTTGCCGCGAGTCCCAGATGACTTATCGGTGGGGGTGACAGCTGGAGTGAGAACAGGAATAGTAGTTGATGTGCTAGCAGGAACAGCAGATGGAATGATAATAGGCTTGTTGATAGTCTTAGGGGAAATCTCAGGAGAGAAAACCCTTCCACTTCTAGTAATCTTGCTGGTCCCGACAATGTTACTGACATCAGTGTCAACTTCTTTGGCCTTCAAGTTTTGTTTAACGCCATGATAGTAAATATCGGCGCCATAATGCCAAGGGACGACTTTATCCGAGGCGTACGGGATAGGACCAAGACATGTGATTATCAGCGGAGAAATTCTCGTAGCGGGTGTAATCCTAACAGGTCTTCTTGGGGAGGCCTTGGAAGGACTGGCAGAAATGGTTATAATAGCAATGTCTTCAGATGGAATAACGGGAACCAGAGTTTTCTCTAACAAAATTTCTTTACTGTCCATCAAGCATGAACACCTGACCTCAGCAAATGGCAACCAGAAGGTAGGAATGAACACATGTGGTAACCTTCACCCCAACCCGGAAATAAACTGGCCAACAACAAATTCTTCTTAACAATCATAAGAGGAGTGGAAACTTCATCCACCGAGGTTACAAATAGATTAGTATCAATGGCATTAACTCCATGGTTGTGCTTAGGCATGGGAGCAGTTATGACATTGGGCTTCTCTAGAGCATTGAACTCAATCTCCTTAGCTTCAATCAGGCCTTGTACCTTATTTCTTAGAGTCCAACAATCATTTGTGTCATGACCAGGACTCCCAGAATGATAGGCGCACCTAGCGTCCGGATTGTAACGAGGAGAAGAGGTATTAGGATTCTTGGGAGCCTCTTTTAAAGTTTCCAAGTTAGATCTCAACAGATGGGGTAGAACCTCTGTCAATGTCATGTTGATCCAGGTGAATTACCTTTGTGGTCTTTCTACCCTTTGTTGATTGTTGCGTTGTGGGGCAACCGTAGGCCTAGGTATTATTATAACACTTACTGTTGGATGGTATCCCGCTCTGCTTCGATCTCTCGGGTCATAAATGGCACTGGCCTCCTTCTTACCAATGAACGGTTTCCTCATTGTGCTCAAAGATGCATCTTTTTGAATTTTGCCATTTTTTATACCGGCTTCGACCCGCTCACCAGTCATGATCAGTTCAGTAAATCCAGTCGAAGAACTTCCAATCAGGTGGTTGAAGAATGGACCTGATAAGGTGCCTAGGAACATATCCACCAATTCTCTGTCAGATAGAGGGGGATGGACTCTTCCTGCGAGATCCCTCCATTTCTGAGCATAGGTTTTGAAACCTTCACCTGTTCCCATAGACATGCCTTGCAATTGCGTCCGAGTTAGAGCTAAATCAGCATTGTACTGATATTGTTTGTAGAAGGCGGCAGCCAAATCTTCCCAATTGCGAACATTGGTCCCTTCCAATTGATAGAACAAATCCAATTGCGTCCCTGACAAGCTCTCTTGGAAGAAATGCACCCACAGATTCTTATCAGGTGTATGAGGTTGAATCTTTCTGACGTATGACCTTAGATGCAGCTTTGGGCAAGAGACGCTGTCGTATTTGGCGAAAGTGGGGACCTTGAATTTTTGTGGGATGACAACCCCTGAGATAAGTCCTAATTCTTCAAAATCCAAACTGGGTACCCTCTGAATCTCCATAGCATTCAAACGATCCTCTAGCTGTTTGTATTTATCATCAGCAGGAGGATATTGTTCCTCAGAGTAATCAGGCTCTTCCTCTTCCGCGGATGCTGGGTCATTGCTCACTTCCTGGGTTTCGTCTCCTTAATTATCTCCTTCACTCGATGATGTTGCAGTACAAAGTTCGTCTGGCTTGTCCTTTAAACCTTCTTCCCATGATCACAACACCGGTTGATTTCGTCGCCTTCTTCTTCCTCTCTTTTGCCAGTAGAGTCTTCAACTCCTCTTGACCTTTTGCCAGAGTCAAGAGCATTTATTGAAACTGGGCGTTCTGCGCCGGAATATCTTTCACAGTCTGTTCAACATCCATCTCACTGAAATAAATAGTAGAAGGATAAGGAGACCTGTTATGAGAAACCTGTATGATGTTATGATGAATGGAGATGCAATATGCAAATGATTTCAAGGAAATTAGAGATTTAAATTTGTTCAAACCAAAAAAAAGAGCACACGTTATATTAATAAAACCAAGTTTGAGTACATCATGCCTCTTTGGGCTTTACAATGAAAGAAACAGAATACAACAAAAACTCCTAAGACAAGAAGGTTGAACGCATCCTCTTTGGAGCAATGTAGGCATTCAGATTTTTCTCTTCATGAAGCAGCTTGGTGAGCTCCAGAACCTTCTTCTCACTGGCGTAAAACTGGGCTTCAAAGGTGTCTCGCTCTTCCTTCAACTGAACCCAAGCTTTCTGCAAGTCCTCGAGAGAGGTAGGCATGTCAGGATGAAGGACAGTGTATGGGACGTCTCCTTCAACAACAGGCTCTATGATGATAGGAAGGATGGAAGGGTAAGGCATCACGAGACTCTAAGCATGAGCCCGTACCCACCTAAGGTAAGGCTCGAGAGGGATAGAGTTTTTGTTTCCCAAAGTCCTATTGTCCACCTTGTTCACCATTCTCCAAGCTCGTGTAAACCTCTGGCGGTAACCTTGGTCTTCTTTATCGTAGTCGAACACCAGACCTTGGACGGGCATCTCGTGCGGACCGTCTCTTCGGGCATACCCAAACTGTCGAAGAGCCAAGAAAGGGTTGTAGATGATACCTCCCCTGATACTAAGTAGAGGTACATTAGGGAAATCCCCACAACGGTCAATGATAGAGACATCTTCTAAGGATCTCGAACACCAACAGATATCAGAGTGGGTGAGAGACATCATCCTTTGGGACCATGTCAATCTTTACTCATTCTTCAATGTTGATTGAGGTAGGTGTGAAGTGAACCACTTAACGAGTAGGGGGATACAACACAAGAGAGTACCTATTTTTTCATGGTGCGGGTATGAAGGCAATGCAAGATGTCTCCTAGTAAGGTAGGTATGAGATTTCGAGAGAGAAAGACTTTGATGGCATTAATATCTATGAATTGGTCTGAGTTGGGGAACAGAACCAAACCATAAATGAGAAGATCCAAGACGTCTTCAAAAGCTTGGAAATCCATGTCGTCCCAGAATGAACGAGCCTTTTCCAATAGAAACTTGGCTAGAAAGCCTTTAACCCCGCTTCTTGTCTCCCAATTGGCTATGATGTCGGCCCTCTTCATTTGCAAAGCTTTGGAGATGACTTCAGGTTTTAGAACCACTTCTAGACCGGTGAACGGTATCTGATCAAGCACGGGCACCCCTAAGAGTAGAGAGAACTCTTCCAGTGTAGGTACCAACTGATAGTCCGGGAAAGTGAAACAATGATGTACGGGATCACAGAATTGGAATAGTACACACATCATCTCTTCTTGGAAGTTAGATGTAGCCAAACTAAGGAGACGACCGTATTTCTTGGTAAAAGGAGAATCCCCGGGAACTCTTGAGGCTAACTCTTGAAGTTGAGGGTGTGCTTTTACAAAGCTGATTCGGATGGTGTTTCTTCGAACGGAATTCATGACCTACAAAACAAAAACGAAGATAAATTTCTAAATCCTTGAAATGGTTAGTGAGCATGCGTATGATGCTTATGATGTTTATGATGTTATGTACAAGTAAATATATACACACACAGCAAAACAAGTCCCTATGTTTTAGGCTTGCATGGATTTTATAGGTAGGTACCGTCTTGAAGTTTAGTTGGCTCAACCTGTCCTAGTTAATAGTAACCGGGTTCTAAGGGATCTCAATATCACTGACCTTTCTTTTAGGCATTGTCTCAGCTCAATCAATCTTTTCTTCCGGCCGAGATATCCCAAAAGTCTGGTCTCAATGAGTGTAGCATCGAGTATCAACCAATTTTCAGCTCTACACTGAAACCGGTTATCTCACTACATCCTAATGGCCAAGTTGGTCAAATAAGGTTCTAAGGTCAGTTAGTGCTTCATGACGACACTCAGCAGCCCCGTATTCTCCTCGATTCCCCACGAGTGATACCGGTGCCCACAAATGCGTCACACTAACATAGCCATTGTTTCAACCATATCGGTCTACACCGTACAGTTTCCACAATCTATTGCTATTTACCTAAAAAAGGTGTCCCAGATCCAGGTGGAGGATCAAAGCAAGCCCAATACAAAAGAACAAAATATAAAGCACACAAAGAAACAAGTAAAGGTGATCTAACTCTAAGGTAACCCCACTTTTGAGTGATGTCCCCAGCAGAGTCGCCAGTTCTGTGATACGGTGGGAGAACTGACTTGAGGTGTTTTGTGTTTGTGTTTGCAAATGTTGCGTTTGGCAAGAGTCGCCATCGACTTTTCTTTTATCCAATAAGGAAAGGTGAAAAAGCACAGGAAAAACCTTTAGAGATGTTTTCTTGAGTTTGGGGGGTAGATTATGAAAAGGGAAGGTATTAGCACCTTTTCATCCATGGTTTTCCGTGGGCTCTTAGTTACTTGCTAGATCACTTGCTTTTGTTTGAATGTGCTTGTGGTGTGTGTTTTTGAAAGTATTTTGAAAACGTCTTTGTAATGGTTCTCGTCTCTATAAAAACGCGTACAAAGTGTTTGTTTGGAAAATAGTTCAAAGGGGTGTTTGTGAAATGTGTTTTTTAAAGTGATTTTGAAAAGGGTTTCCTTTGTAATGGTTCTCGTTTCTATAAGAACGCGTACAAAGTATTATTTTCAAAAGTGTTTCAAAATGAGAGTGTGAGTGTATAAAATGTTTTTGTTGTGAGCAAGCGAGTAACTAGGAGCGAATCTACCTACTCAAAAGGTCTTAAATATGCTTTTCCTTCTCCTTTAGATGTGGCTATCTTACCATTGATTTGGTAAGAAGCCCCATCGTTGGATGTGAAGGGACGGGCGTTGGGACGTTTTTATAGTAATAGAAGGAAACATATGGGACGTTTAAGCAATGTCGTTTTAGGGACTAGATCATTTACCAAAGGCAACATTGAGGGTCTTCGAGGGACTACGATCTTTTGTCGAGGGTCTTTTGCTAAAACGCCCATGTTCGAGGGGCATGACTATTTTTTCCGAAAGGCAACAAAAATGATATTACCCTAGAGATGCTAGTGTGCAAGTGTGTTGGTTTGCATGCAGTTTGTCTTGTATTTGAAAGTCATCTATTTATTGATTTTATCTTGCCATATATCCTATTTACTAGCTGTTGTACCCCAAAATTTGCCCTCCCATATTCTCCAAGAAAATTGCCAAGTCAAGCTGCAAAATTCCCCAAGGGTTGCACAGGGAAAAGGTCTCCTATACAGGCAAAACTAGGGTTTGTGTTCTGATCAAGAAAGTGAAGTTTTCAAAGGTCCAATCAAGTCTCACATGCCTACAAATATGGTCAAGCATCCTCATATCAAGTTTCAAGGCATTCAGCACAAAATTGCACAGTCAAAAACCCTAATTGCACTACAGTCAACTGTAGGGGCAAAATGGTCATTTGACAGTCAAAAGTTCAAATTTTTGGTCAACATATCATTTTGAAGCCACAAACATCATTTGATCAATGCTTGATCATGATTCTCAAAATTTGGCTCAAGAATTCATCAAGATGCAAAAGTTTCCTTATTTGGACAGTTGAAAAAGTCAACTGAAATTGACCAGGGCATAACTTTCACATGGATTATCAGAAAAATTCCATCCAAAGCTCATTTTGAAGAGAAAGACATTTCCTACAACTCATCTTCATACTTCAAGTCCAAGAAATGCTCTCACAAAAAGTTATCAATTTCAACATTATAGGTCATTTTCAAAAGTCAACAAAAAGGGACTTTAAGTCAAAGGCCATAACTTGAGATTGGTAAATCAAAATGACATGGGACCAAAGGCATTGGTTAGAGGACTCAAAGACCTTTCCAAAATGTCCAAGAAGATGAGAAAATCTTAAAAATTGAGCAAGTTATGCCTTGTAGAAGTTGGGAAATTTTTGGATATTTTGAAAAGTCAACATTGATTCAAATGACCTAAAATTGCTAATGGGCCCATTTTTCTTCCATGATTCATCATTCTAAGCATGTGCACGACCACTTGGCCCAAAGGGAAGTATTTTCTCATTTTTTATTTATTTATTTGAATTTTTATTTATATTAATTCATTTAAATCATTTAAATATATGAAAAATATTTAATTCACCCTAACCAATCTTTTTATACATGTTTTAGACTCAATAATTCGTGCATATGCAAATGTGGAAAGATTTGGAGTGATTGGATCCTAATTGACACAAATGCACATGGAAAAAGATATGAAAAGATCCTTAGAAAATCAATTATAAAAAACAATGAATGCCATGGATTTGATTGGTTTTTGTTAACCTAATGGACTCAGTACAAATGCTAGAACACAACCCTAATCATGATAGACAAAAAGCTGCGCAGAAGAACTAAGAACAAACTTGAAAATTTGCAAAAAAAGTCAAAACTGTAAACACCTCTACAAGGCGATTCAGGCCTCAAGACTTGGTTCAATAGTTTCCTCAAGGTCTATTGAACATATTCCAATCAAAAACCTCAAGCTTCACGCTTTGGAACGGTATACAGAAGTCCCTCTTGTTCCATTTTTTTTCATTATCGTATTTCAATATTTATAAACATTCATGGCATTCTAATTGTATATTCATGATCAGTGAAGCATTTGCAAACTAACCCATGCGTTTAATTGAGTTTTTGCAAGCTGTAGACGATTCCACCATTGCCAAATTCTAGGGTTTTCAGAATTGGAAATTGGGCGTTTTCACATAGCGTAAAATTAGAGAACCATAATGCCATGAATGCAATCAGCAAGCTTGGACGAAGAAGAATCCATATTCGCGATCAATTTATGAGTAACACAGGCCTAATCGCTATTTTCCCATAGCCGGCCTAATAAAACGCACGAAAAACCGTTGCTCTTGTTTTTGTGTTTCAGGCACGCGAAGAAGACGATGTGTTGGCAAGAAGTAATTGGTTCTTTTAAATTTCGCGCTAAAACATTATCCATATGCGTTGTTTATTTTATATTATTTGTTTGATGTTTAATGTTAACGCGCATAAGTTGGTTCAGCTGGCAAGGGATGGTGATTGCAACGTCCAAGACCTGGGTTCGAGTCCCAGGTCTGCATTATCTCAATAATATTTTTCCATATGCGTTCACGTGCAGCTTCAGCGTAAAAATACACCATACATCCTCCAGATCCAAGTGTACACGCGTCCAAGAGATTCAAATCAAGGGTGCAAAATTGATGAGCACCATAAACTTTGGTCAACATTGCTGTACGCTGCCTGTAAAAGTCAATGGATCTGAAGGTCATTGGGCTTAAACTGCTTGGGCCATACCTCCTAATTTGGGACTACCACCCCCTTGGTTTGCAATTTTCTCAATTTCTTTTTATTATTTTCTTTTAATTATTCTTTTAATCAATTTAATATTTTTCATAAATTATAAAATACATAAAAAACTCAGAAAAAGATAAAAAAAAACATAATGAATATTTTATTTTAATATTTGCATGTAAATAAATTTAACTTTAAATTAGGGTTTTAATATTAATTCTTTTCTTAAAAAAATCAAAAAATATAGAATTAGGTTTAATTAATTCTTATTCCTTTTTAATTTTTTTTTTCTTTTTTTCACAATAATATTATTTATTTTATTTACTTTTATAATTAAATTGTACATAAAAAAAAATTAGGTTTAATTTAGGTTATATTTTAATATTTTCATAACAAATTTAAAAGCCACTAGAATTAGGGTTTGCATTCAATTTTAATTTTAATTAATTCCCCTTTTTTTTCATTAAATCCTAAAAATGCCAAAAAACAAAAACAATTTCTTTTCTTAAATTAATTAATTCATGTAACTTTAATATTTTGCAAAAGGGTCCAACGCCCTCGTTTCGATTTAATTTCGCATATTTATTTTATTGCTTAAATAATTATGTACCTCTCCCGAAGCCTTGTAAAAATTACTTCTCGCATCTTTTAATTCTTTTAATTTCTTTACTTTTTTGTCAAATCGGGTCCTGGTTAATTTTGGCGATGTGGACCCGCGCCTTTTGTAATAGCTTTAGACTTTTACTTTTCCCGCAATTTTTAATTGTTAATCAAAAGCATGAAAGAATGTATGGACTAAATAAAAACAAGCGTAGAACACTTTAACATGACAAGACAAATGCAAATGAAAACGACACACGAATCGCACACACCACCCCTAGGGTACGCCTCACTGTTGCCTTGCCTCGAAAGGTGATCGTCGAGTAGAGGACGTCTTAGTAAGTCCTCATGATCCGGGAACCTGGCATGAGGGTAGCTTCTAAGGTGTCTTCCTATGGCTCCGGTGATCACCATGTCCCGAACCTCGAATTGACCCGAACACCTCCAACGGTGGTGCTACCTACCTCTCAATGGTGGGATGGCACTACTTTAAAGAACATCTACACAGACGAATTCCTTAGGGTAGGTAGACGACTCTAGATACTTGCTCTAAATTTCAAAATAAAACAAAATACTTTTCACACCAACACATTTTCAAAAAGCTTTCGAAAGCAATTTTTCAAACACTCTTGAGGACTGATACAAGAGTCGAACTGGAATTTTCAAAGAAACTTTTTAAACCCACAGTTGAAAAGCAAACAAACCATTTTTGAAAACACAATGAGCAAGTATCTAAGAGCCCATGGATAACCATGGATAGAAAGGGTGCTAACACCTTCCCTTTCTATAACCTACCTCCCGAACCGAGAGCAATCTCTTTAAGGAATTTTTTTGTGCTTTTGTCCTTTCCATTTGGAGAAAATAAAAGACGATGGCGACTCTTGCTTCCGTGACATTTCGCGAACCAGCGTTAAACAGTCAGTTCCAGATCCACCGATCACAGAACTGGCGACTCTGCTGGGGACTTAAACTTAAAGTCAGGTGTACCTTAGGGTTAGTTCATAACTGTGTTTTCAATTGTATTGCTTTGCTCGCTTTAAATTGTGGGACTGTCTTGGGAGTTCTAAAGATCCTAACCCGGATCTGGGGATACCTTCTTAGAAAGTAGCAACAAGGCTGTGAGGGAACTGTGCGGGGTATACCGACATGGTTGAAACAGTCTGCTACGTTGATGTGGCACTTTGGTGTGTACCGGTAACCCTTGAGTTCAGTCAAGGAGAGTACGGGGCCTCCGCGTGGTGTCGTGAAGCATCAACAGACCTTAGGAACCTTAATTGAACTATCTTGGGCTCTTTAGGGTAGTGAGATAACTGACTTTGGTGCAGTCCGAGGTTGGTTGATACTCGATACTACACTCAATTGAGGGTTGCTTTCCTGGAATATTTCGGTCGCCAGTTCAGTGGCTAAACCGAAACGATGAACAATGAAAGCAATCCAGTGATATTGGGACCCTTAGAACCCGGTTACTTCTAATAGGACAGGTTGAACCCACCAACTTCAAGAGGGTAATACCCAGACCCCATGCTGGCCTAAACTCTAAGGGTTTCTCTTGTGTGACTTGCGTGCCTTCGTACTTGACTACTTGCATGCCTGTTATCTGACACATGAACTACTTGCAGGTTTTGTTCATAGTCCTTAATTGGGACTCATAACAGGGTTACTAAGTCTTGCAGGCTTTGTTTATAGCCCTTAATGGGGACTCATAACAGGGTTTACTAGGTCTCTTGCAGGTTTTGTTTATAGTCCTTAATTGGGATTCATAACAAAGTATACTGAATTTCTTGCAGGGTTTGTTTATAGTCCTTAATAAGGACTCATAACAGGGCTGCTCACATTACCCCATGCATATCATGACATCATACCATTGCATACATTCTAACCCATTTCAAGGATCTCAAGGGCTTGTGATGCAGGTCATGATGAACCAACCGTCCAGCAAGGGGCAAAGGGGATTTATTTTCCTCTAGATAAGGTTGTCAGGGGCTATGACCCACTGGATATGGTGAGCCTTTGACCCTTGACGAAGGACTCTCAACAATATGAAGTTCTTTCAATCAAGCTACCGGATCCAAATGCTAACAAAATTTTTGTCTACCCCGCGAGGTCCTTGAAAACATTACATGCATGTCATACATATCATTGCATTGCAGGTATCCCTTTGACAGGTTGCTTACCCTTCTTCGCTGTTTATTTCAGCCGATCGTCATGAATCCTGAATCATCAGCTGAGCAGTCCATCAAGGCCCTCCAGGCTCAGAACGCCCAGTTCCAAGGGCTGATCATGAATTTGACCCAGGGGCAACAAGATCTGAAGGCTCTACTCTTGAAGAAGGAAAAGAAGAAGAAGAGGACTGTTTTGTTCAGCCCTAGACGCAGATCTAGGAATACACTGCAGGAGGAAACTGAGAGGACAACCCCATCTGTGAGGGAAAGCAGTCACCATGAGAGAGAGGTGCCTAGTCCAGTGGTCTCTGACAACGAGACAGATTTCAACGACGAACAATACCCTCCTGCCGAAGACAAGTACAAACAGTTGGAGGATAGGCTGAATGCTATGGAAATCCAACAGGTACCTGGGCTGGATTTTGGAGATCTGGGTTTGTCAACTGGTGTGATTATTCCTCGGAAGTTCAAAGCACCATCCTTTACCAAGTATGACGGGGCGTCTTGTCCCAAGCTACATCTCAGGTCTTACGTTCAGAAAATCCAACCATACTCAGCGGATAAGAACTTGTGGATCCACTTCTTCCAGGAAAGTCTTTCAGGGACTCACCTCGAATGGTTCTATCAGCTGGATGGGACCAAAGTTCGTAACTGGGAGGAGTTGGCTACTGCTTTCTACAAGCAGTATCAATATAATTCCGACCTTGCTCCTACGCGTACCCAACTCCAGGGTATGTCGTTAGGATCAAGTGAAGGTTTTAAAGAATATGCGCAGAAATGGAGGGATCTTGCTGGAAGGGTACAACCACCTCTGACTGATCGGGAACTTGTCGATATGTTCTTGGGGACCCTGTCTGGTCCGTTCTACAACCACCTAATTGGGAATTCGTCTGCTGGATTCACAGATCTTATCTTGACTGGAGAGCGAATAGAAGCTGGCATCCGGTCTGGGAAAATTCAAGAGGCTGCACCTTCTGATAAAAAGCATCATCATGGAAAGAAATAATCCAATGCTGTGCACGGTAAAAAGAGCCGTCATGAGGTAGGGGCAATCCAGATCTCCAATCCCGGACCTGCTCAACAAGGACAGGGGCAGCAGCGAAAGGAGAAACGACAGTATACCAAAATCAACATGTCGCTGGATCAAGCACTGCAACAAATGTTGAAGGCAGGGCTGATCACCTTAAGGGCTCCTCTTCGGAATCCGAACACTTCTGCTCCCAACTATCATCCCAATGATAGGTGCGCATATCATTCTGATAGCCCGGGGCATACTACGGACAACTGCTGGCCTCTCAAGAACAAGATTCAAGACATGATCGACGCCGGGGAGATTCAGTTTGAAGTGCCTGAGACTCTGAACATAATCACTGCTCCGTTGCCCAATCATTGAAGCCTTTTGTTTATTTGAATTTTTGAGTTGTATTTTTCTTTGCTTATACAAACAATTAATGTCATAGCAAACTATTTTATTCTATCAATGCATCGCATACGTCTGTTTTGGGAATTAATACAATTGTTTTCATTATGTTCAAATTTCTTTTCATATTTTTTCTGATGTCAACTCTGGATCTAAAATTCTAAGCCTCTTGAGGGAGGATGACGAAAACGATACCATAATCTACAGTATGCTTTTGAACAGACCCCGCTGATGAGGTACAGGCATTGTTTCAATCCCTAAACACTGGAGTTATAAGGAAGATAATCCCTCGTCAACCCCTTTGAGCCAAAGAAGTAGGAGTTTTTTCTTTTCGAAAATAAAACCCTTAATCACAACCTGGGGCAGGGTAGTCTCTCAGTTGATCCAAGTGCATAACGGATGGCACCAAAGAGATCCTTACGGAAAAAGAAAGACAGTAATGGTTCAGAACAATCAAAAGGACAGGCAGTCATTCTCAAAAATCATAAACGAAAAACCCATTAAGTCAAAACCCATGAAGGAGACTTACGAAACTGGGGCATCCCGCTGACTGTAATTCCAAAAAAGGAAACAGTTCAGGCAAAAAAAGAAAGGGATAACAAAAATCAAGAAAGAGGTCCTATAAACCCTCAACAAAAAAAGGAATGACTGTCTATTCAAAATAAGTTATCAATATCCGAATCATCACCGGAAAATCAGAGCAAAGACTCAAACAAGGTCTGACGTATGATCAACTGAGTTTAGGTTTGGAGAACATCACGAAGAGCGGGTGGGTACAAGTAATTTGAGCCTTTATCCTTTGTTTCTTAAACCGTGAACCAAGCCACGTTATAACCCTCAAAAGTCCTAGCCGAAGCACGGGTTAGCTCGAAAGCATACTGTCACGAAAGGTATCCTGACTCCTTAAGGCCTACGGTAAATACGGAGTTGACATCACATTTTACGAACATTCACTTGTTTTATGAAAAAAGAATGCATTTTCAAAATCTTCGAGACAGACATAAGCTTTGCATTTTTAACATAACTTTGTTTGCATATGACTCTTTGTTTGAACAGCATAGAAATTCGCATGACGAAAGTCTAATGAACAAGAGTATCTCCAATCAAGGGGCACGGCATGATCATGGTCTACCATCTGGGGCAGTTAAGTCAAGATCCAGAGAATCTCTCAAAAGGCCAAAAAGCCTGGGGCAAATCTCTGCCTGAGTCACTTGGGGCACTCCAGCAACGAATCTTGCACGATCAGACACCTTCCGGTAATATGGCAACACAAGCAGCCAGGGGCACCTACCTGCATTCTAAGAGCGTGGACATAGTCGAAAATACTACGCAAAATCAAAGACCCGCTAGGTTGACACACCTAGGCAAAAATAAGGGCTTCCCGGCGAACCAAAAGGGTTCGGGAAAAATGAAGGGATGAAATGAAAAAAATCTGTACACCCGGCAAGTCGAAAACCTGAAAAGGCGGCTTGAGCAAAAATGGGTATCCCGGTGGACTGAAAACCCGAAAGGGCGGTCCAGGCAAAAGTTAGGGATTAAAACGTACGACTATGTCCTGCCATCTGTCTACCAGAAGAAGGTTTGTCCATCAACAACTATCAGCACCCCACAAGTGCCTCCCCCATAGAAACAGGGGCAATAAAGAGTGGTCTAAGCAATCTGATTGTTCTATCCTCCAAGGTATCAGGGTAGGTTCCGTTGAAGAACATAACCAATACAGTTCAATACTTCCCCAGGAGAGTCCAATCCAGCTTCCCCAGGAAAGTTGGAATCCATCTCCCCAAGCAGTAAATTTATCCCCAGTTGATTTTGGAAGCTTATCCTCGCAGGGCACGAATGCGTCTCCCGGTTTTATTCAAAGAGTTATTTCCTTAACAGGATATAACTGGGTTATCCTCAGCCAAAAGCCACGGAAAGATCGTCGTCGACACAGTCTTCTTACCCCAGCGAAGTCCATCAACACTTCCAACAACAAGGATATCCTCAGCAAGTTACTATCAACAATCAACAGAGTGTCTCTCTCCCCACAGAGTATTGCTCCCCAGCAAGGTTACTAGAGTATTTGTCTCCCCGCAGAGTAACCCATTCGCCAAGTTTACTCCCCCATAGAGTTATCTTCTCCTATCGGAATTCTTGCAACTATCATCCCCGGCGGAAGAAAAATCTATTCTTCAACAGCAGCCCAGGAGTGACTTCCCGGCACTCGTCAAGGATTTATTTTCCCAAGACAAAAAATACATTCATAAACATCACATCTTCATACATTATAGCATGCGAAAAAGATCAATACCAAAATGATTACTATCAACTATCGCAATTCTTTCTAGATATAGTTTCAGATATGACCCAGATATGGCGACGTTCTGATACTGCTTCCAGATATCCTTCTAGATATAGTTTCAGATGTAAACCAGATATGGTGACGTTCTGATGCTGCTTCCAGAGATCCTTCTAGATATAGTTTCAGATATGACCCAGAGATGGTGACGTTCTGATACTGCTTCCAGATATCCTTCTAGATATAGTTTCAGATATGACCCAGAGATGGTGACGTTCTGATGCTGCTTCCAGATTTCCTTCTAGATATAGTTTCAGATATGACCCAGATATGGTGACGTTCTGATACTGCTTCCAGATTTCCTTCTAGATATAGTTTCAGATATGACCCAGAGATGGTGACGTTCTGATACTGCTTCCAGATTTCCTTCTAGATATAGTTTCAGATATGACCCAGATATGGTGACGTTCTGATACTGCTTCCAGATTTCCTTCTAGATATAGTTTCAGATATGACCCAGAGATGGTGACGTTCTGATACTGCTTCCAGATATCCTTCTAGATATAGTTTCAGATATGACCCAGAGATGGTGACGTTCTGATGCTGCTTCCAGATTTCCTTCTAGATATAGTTTCAGATATGACCCAGATATGGTGACGTTCTGATACTGCTTCCAGATTTCCTTCTAGATATAATTTCAGATATGACCCAGAGATGGTGACGTTTTGATACTGCTTCCAGATTTCCTTCTAGATATAGTTTCAGATATGACCCAGATATGGTGACGTTCTGATACTGCTTCCAGATTTCCTTCTAGATATAGTTTCAGATATGACCCAGAGATGGTGACATTCTGATACTGCTTCCAGATTTCCTTCTAGATATAGTTTCAGATATGACCCAGAGACGGTGACGTTCTGATACTGCTTCCAGATATCCTTCTAGATATAGTTTCAGATATGACCCAGAGATGGTGACGTTCTGATGCTGCTTCCAGAGTTCCTTCTAGATATAGTTTCAGATGTAAACCAGATATGGTGAAGTTCTGATACTGCTTCCAGATTTCCTTCCAGATATAGTTTCAGATGTAAACCAGATAGGGTGACGTTCTGATGCTGCTTCCAGATTTCCTTCCAGATATAGTCCAGATATGAACCAGATATGGCGACGTTCTGACACTTATTCCAGTTGAAGACATTTCAAGACCTAGACCGGTTCAGTTAATCAACTCCAAAGATTTCTTATCCCGTCCAAGGCCTTCTCTAGTCCAGCTAAATCGACTCCCAACAGATTTTTCTGATAAAGACTCAGTAGAAGTTATCTCAGATGTTTCCCTCTCCGACGGTGAGTGTGAGGTGATAGTCTATTATGTTTCCCTCTCCAACGGTGAGTGAGGTGGTAAGTCCTTTTCATATGTTTCCCTCTCCGACGGTGAGTGAGGTGATAATCTCCTATGGTTCCCTCTCCGACGGTGAGTGAGGTGATAACTCCTTTTCTTATGGTTCCCTCTCCGACGGCGAGTGAGGTGACAATTCCCTTTCAGATTATAATTGCCTATGGTTCTCATCCCGATACTGCGAAAATGGTAATTCCCACCAAGATTTTTTTCAACGAACGTTGTTGAAGTTAAAGTCACCCAAGGTTCTCTTACCATTCATGCTAAGGCAGCAACCATCCCTGGTTCATTCATCATCTTTTGAAGCTCCAGATTCAGCTCCTGTAACCAGTCAGGACACCTCTATACCAAGCGTCTGAAATCGACTCCTGCAACGTGTCAGGTACTCATGTTTCTTTTGCAGGTATGCAGGTTCTCGCCAAGGAATCTCTTACGCGATAAACATCCAGATGGCATCTATAAGCCCATCATCCTATCCAGCAACCCCTAAATGGCATCTATAAGCCCATTCCTACCACACTGCCACTATGTGAGCGCAAATTTCTGGGCACTCTAGTGTCCAATCATCTTCTACCCTCGGATTACGAAAGGCACGTCAGCCAATCTGCATCCTCAGGTCTAAGAAGATTGAACAGGGGCAACTGTTGTACCCCAAAATTTGCCCTCCCATATTCTCCAAGAAAATTGCCAAGTCAAGCTGCAAAATTCCCCAAGGGTTGCACAGGGCAAAGGTCTCCTATACAGGCAAAACTAGGGTTTGTGTTCTGATCAAGAAAGTGAAGTTTTCAAAGGTCCAATCAAGTCTCACATGCCTACAAATATGGTAAAGCATCCTCATATCAAGTTTCAAGGCATTCAGCACAAAATTGCACAGTCAAAAACCCTAATTGCACTACAGTCAACTGTAGGGGCAAAATGGTCATTTGACAGTCAAAAGTTCAAATTTTTGGTCAACATATCATTTTGAAGCCACAAACATCATTTGATCAATGCTTGATCATGATTCTCAAAATTTGGCTCAAGAATTCATCAAGATGCAAAAGTTTCCTTATTTGGACAATTGAAAAAGTCAACTGAAATTGACCAGGGCATAACTTTCACATGGATTATCAGAAAAATTCCATCCAAAGCTCATTTTGAAGAGAAAGACATTTCCTACAACTCATCTTCATACTTCAAGTCCAAGAAATGCTCTCACAAAAAGTTATCAATTTCAACATTATAGGTCATTTTCAAAAGTCAACAAAAAGGGACTTTAAGTCAAAGGCCATAACTTAAGATTGGTAAATCAAAATGACATGGGACCAAAGGCATTGGTTAGAGGACTCAAAGACCTTTCCAAAATGTCCAAGAAGATGAGAAAATCTTAAAAATTGAGCAAGTTATGCCTTGTAGAAGTTGGGAAATGTTTGGATATTTTGAAAAGTCAACATTGATTCAAATGACCTAAAATTGCTAATGGGCCCATTTTTCTTCCATGATTCATCATTCTAAGCATGTGCACGACCACTTGGCCCAAAGGGAAGTATTTTCTCATTTTTTATTTATTTATTTGAATTTTTATTTATATTAATTCATTTAAATCATTTAAATATATGAAAAATATTTTATTCACCCTAACCAATCTTTTTATACATGTTTTAGACTCAATAATTCGTGCATATGCAAATGTGGAAAGATTTGGAGTGATTGGATCCTAATTGACACAAATGCACATGGAAAAATATATGAAAAGATCCTTAGAAAATCAATTATCAAAAACAATGAATGCCATGGATTTGATTGGTTTTTGTTAACCTAATGGACTCAGTACAAATGCTAGAACACAACCCTAATCATGATAGACAAAAAGCTGCGCAGAAGAACTAAGAACAAACTTGAAAATTTGCAAAAAAAGTCAAAACTGTAAACACCTCTACAAGGCGATTCAGGCCTCAAGACTTGGTTCAATAGTTTCCTCAAGGTCTATTGAACATATTCCAATCAAAAACCTCAAGCTTCACGCTTTGGAACGGTATACAGAAGTCCCTCTTGTTCCATTTTTTTTCATTATCGTATTTCAATATTTATGAACATTCATGGCATTCTAATTGTATATTCATGATCAGTGAAGCATTTACAAACTAACCCATGCGTTTAATTGAGTTTTTGCAAGCTGTAGACGATTCCACCATTTCCAAATTCTAGGGTTTTCAGAATTGGAAATTGGGCGTTTTCACATAGCGTAAAATTAGAGAACCATAATGCCATGAATGCAATCAGCAAGCTTGGACGAAGAAGAATCCATATTCGCGATCAATTTATGAGTAACACAGGCCTAATCGCTATTTTCCCATAGCCGGCCTAATAAAACGCACGAAAAACCGTTGCTCTTGTTTTTGTGTTTCAGGCACGCGAAGAAGACGATGTGTTGGCAAGAAGTAATTGGTTCTTTTAAATTTCGCGCTAAAACATTATCCATATGCGTTGTTTATTTTATATTATTTGTTTGATGTTTAATGTTAACGCGCATAAGTTGGTTCAGCTGGCAAGGGATGGTGATTGCAACGTCCAAGACCTGGGTTCGAGTCCCAGGTCTGCATTATCTCAATAATATTTTTCCATATGCGTTCACGTGCAGCTTCAGCGTAAAAATACACCATACATCCTCCAGATCCAAGTGTACACGCGTCCAAGAGATTCAAATCAAGGGTGCAAAATTGATGAGCACCATAAACTTTGGTCAACATTGCTGTACGCTGCCTGTAAAAGTCAATGGATCTGAAGGTCATTGGGCTTAAACTGCTTGGGCCATACCTCCTAATTTGGGACTACCACCCCCTTGGTTTGCAATTTTCTCAATTTCTTTTTATTATTTTCTTTTAATTATTCTTTTAATCAATTTAATATTTTTCATAAATTATAAAATACATAAAAAACTCAGAAAAAGATAAAAAAAAACATAATGAATATTTTATTTTAATATTTGCATGTAAATAAATTTAACTTTAAATTAGGGTTTTAATATTAATTCTTTTCTTAAAAAAAATCAAAAAATATAGAATTAGGTTTAATTAATTCTTATTCCTTTTTAATTTTTTTTCTTCTTTTTTTCACAATAATATTATTTATTTTATTTACTTTTATAATTAAATTGTACATAAAAAAAAATTAGGTTTAATTTAGGTTATATTTTAATATTTTCATAACAAATTTAAAAGCCACTAGAATTAGGGTTTGCATTCAATTTTAATTTTAATTAATTCCCCTTTTTTTTCATTAAATCCTAAAAATGCCAAAAAACAAAAACAATTTCTTTTCTTAAATTAATTAATTCATGTAACTTTAATATTTTGCAAAAGGGTCCAACGCCCTCGTTTCGATTTAATTTCGCATATTTATTTTATTGCTTAAATAATTATGTACCTCTCCCGAAGCCTTGTAAAAATTACTTCTCGCATCTTTTAATTCTTTTAATTTCTTTACTTTTCTGTCAAATCGGGTCCTGGTTAATTTTGGCGATGTGGACCCGCGCCTTTTGTAATAGCTTTAGACTTTTACTTTTCCCGCAATTTTTAATTGTTAATCAAAAGCATGAAAGAATGTATGGACTAAATAAAAACAAGCGTAGAACACTTTAACATGACAAGACAAATGCAAATGAAAACGACACACGAATCGCACACACCACCCCTAGGGTACGCCTCACTGTTGCCTTGCCTCGAAAGGTGATCGTCGAGTAGAGGACGTCTTAGTAAGTCCTCATGATCCGGGAACCTGGCATGAGGGTAGCTTCTAAGGTGTCTTCCTATGGCTCCGGTGATCACCATGTCCCGAACCTCGAATTGACCCGAACACCTCCAACGGTGGTGCTACCTACCTCTCAATGGTGGGATGGCACTACTTTAAAGAACATCTACACAGACGAATTCCTTAGGGTAGGTAGACGACTCTAGATACTTGCTCTAAATTTCAAAACAAAACAAAATACTTTTCACACCAACACATTTTCAAAAAGCTTTCGAAAGCAATTTTTCAAACACTCTTGAGGACTGATACAAGAGTCGAACTGGAATTTTCAAAGAAACTTTTTAAACCCACAGTTGAAAAGCAAACAAACCATTTTTGAAAACACAATGAGCAAGTATCTAAGAGCCCATGGATAACCATGGATAGAAAGGGTGCTAACACCTTCCCTTTCTATAACCTACCTCCCGAACCGAGAGCAATCTCTTTAAGGAATTTTTCTGTGCTTTGTCCTTTCCATTTGGAGAAAATAAAAGACGGTGGCGACTCTTGCTTCCGTGACATTTCACGAACCAGCGTTAAACAGTCAGTTCCAGATCCACCGATCACACTAGCAATATATGAAAAACAAGTAAAAATGCGGAAAAATAAAATCTAAGCTATTACATCGCTTTAGGGGGATGGGGGTACATATTTATGAATGGGGCTGTAAGTAAAATTAGATCCTAAGTTACTATTACAACCTCATTGAAATGGATCAGAATGTGCAAGAGACATAAATTGCTTATTTATTTAAGAAAATAAATAAGTTTTGTTTAAGAAAATATTTTTTTGGTCTTTTGTTTTAAGAAATAAAGTAAAGCATGGAAAAAATGTTTTTGGTGTTTGTTGGTTAATGAAATAGAAAGTGATAGCAAAAATAGTGAGAAAAAAGGAAAAGTAGAATCAGCGTATTGCTGATTGAGGGAGGTCAGAAGTTCTGACTCTGACGCACTGTAAAAGAGAAATCTTGTTAGTAAAAAAATAAGTAGAGTCAGAAGTTGTGAGTCCACTGGGAGCACATTAGCTTTCAGAAGTTCTGATACCACCGGTAATAGAGTAGGTTTCAGAAGTTCTGATACCATTGGTAACAAAGCGGATTTCAGAAGTTCTGATACCACTGGCAGAACTTGGTCTCTCTTTCCATGCTATTCAGAACATCTACAGCTTGGTCATTTCTCCACAAAACAGAAGATATGCATATGACAGTTATGGCAGGTTTCATAGCATTTCAGAAACAAGAAATATCAGAACTATAAATTAGAGGCAAGTGTGAATTTGTTAATCTTAATTCTGAGTTCTAATTTCTTCCAGAAGTTCTGAACTGATTTATTCCATATTTAGGAAGACAAATACGTGAAGCCTCAGAATATGTATAACGTCAGAAACATGATATCTACATTGTATTTTTGAACATGTAAACTTGGTAATGCTTAAGTAATATGGTGAGAGTCAGCAGCAGCTTACCTTGCAGCTGGAATAAATTCTGTGAAATGGAGGTTGGTCCTGGACTCTGGTGATTTTCTGAGCAACTTCTTCACGTACTCAGCAGGATGGAAGTTTTCAACTTCTGGAACAGCCAAGGGGTGATATCCTGACTTCTTTGAGGTGGAAGTGAATGGAAAGTGTATGGCAATATGAACACAGAAGTTAGAATAACTTCTATTATGTGAATCAGCAACTGTGGGGATGGTTTTAGTCAAGGAACAATGGAGTTTTGATGCTAGAATCAAATGCTAAGGTTTTGGTATTTTGTGTTTACAACTTTTTGGATTCTTGGAATTTTTTTGTAGAGATTCAAGGCTTTTTTTTTCCTTTTGGTGATTCTCTCTCTCTAAAAACCAACCCCTTGAACGTGTGATGGAACAAACTATTTATAGATGGATTTACTGTGATTTTGGGGGGAAAATAAATGAGTTTTAAACATTTTTGGCATACTGCCCCTTTGTTTTTTTAATCACAGTTTTCATAGGCCAATTTGGTGCAAGAAAAACGCAGGCGTGGACTGGATCAGCAGCACCTTGGAGTGTTGTGGCAGCTGGTTGTAGGACTGTGCCATAGCAGGGCAACAAGTTACTTAAACGAGGTTTTGGTGATGTTGTAATCGCATAATATCAAAAGCGTAACTTTCAAATGCTGAAGGGGAATCTACTGACCGGAGCGTTGAACATAGCCTCCATATGCTGAAGAATCATGTTCTGACTGAAGCATCATGTCCTGACCAAAGAGCAACGCTTCTGTATGTTCTGATTTAAGCGTCATGTTCTGACCAAAGAGCAACTTCTGACTGCACTTGCATAGAGGCTGGCTCAGAAGTTCTGAAGTATCATATTCTCTAGACACTTAGAAATTTTTTAAATGTTTAGAAAATTTGATTTTTTTTTAAAGTAACTTCTGACTTCTGATTTTTGATGAACCAATTTCATGCCTTAATGCAATATGTTTCTTGGAACTTGATTTTGATTTAAAATTCAATGTTTGACTTTTTCAGTGTGCTTTTGACCATTTTGCCCTTATGGATGATTTCCTTGGAAAGTGATGATTCAAGACTTGGGACTTGATAGAAGCAAAACTGAGAGTCCAGGATGAATCTTTGAGAAATGGGAGGGCAAATTTTGGGGTACAACAACTGGGGATAAAAGAGATGGATATTTCTCTGATGGCTATCTGACCAGGTTTCAGATATGGGTATCAGCTCTTATAGGGAGGACAACGTTGAATGATATCTAGATGGAGAAGAGAATTCTGTCGGGGAATTTGTAGTATCAGAGAAATAAACTCTGTTGGGGAATTAAATCATGTAGACTGCGTTAAGGGAATAATCTCTGATGGGGATTGGAAATTCATAGACTGTGTTGAGGAAGTTTCCACTATATTCTGGCGAAATGATCCAACTTCTTTATCTTCTAGGGGACCTATTGGGGAAGATGATCATGTCAAGCTATCCATCAGGGATATGGAGGTGCGCTGCTGGAGGATACCCCAATTTCTGTCTGAGGGCATATTAGATTTGATGGGGAATATATCTTTGTTGGGGATGAGCTTGTGAAGATAGCTCTGTAGATATAGTTCCATAGAGATCGTTATGTGGGAATTTATGGATAACTTAAACATTATCCCAACTCCTAGAGTCTTTAGTAAATGTTTATCCTGTTTTCATGTATATATTTTTTAAATAGTAATCATATTCAAATGCATATGTTCATTCAACGTAACCATTGGATGTTTTGCAAACAAAACAGAGAAAGTAAAAATAATTTTTTAATTTTGAAATATAATTGCATTGATTCAGGCAGTTTTATACAAGGAGACAAAAATTGTAGTAAGAGGAAATTGTCGTAAAAATTGAAAAAGTGGTACGAAGTGATAAACAAAGAAAAACAACTATGCGTAAATGATCCTTTCGAGTTTTTACTATGTTATTGCCCCTATGTCTTCAAGTATCTCATCACTAGTTATCAAAAGAAGATGATTGAATTGATCTGTAGCATTTGAACTTGACACTAGTAATAAAGTTGCCTTTACGTAGATGGGTGATCCAATGAGACATAGTCGTACGCTTTAATCCCTAACTTTTGTCTGGACCACCCTTTCGTGTTTTCGGTCCATCGGGATATCCTTTTTTGCCCAGACCGCCTTTTCAGGTTTTCAATTTGTCGGATGTACAATTTTTATATATAAATCCCTAATTTTTCCCGAACCCTTTTGGTTTGCCGGGATGCCCTTATTTTTGCCTAGACCAGTCAACCTAGCAGGTCTTTTTTATGCGTAGTATTTTTTTGACTGTGTGCGCGTTCACAGGGTGCAGAAAATCTTCACCGTCCATGGTGGTAAGTATTATAGCACCGCCAAAAAAATATTTTTGATCACAAATATCCCTTCGTATGTGGGAGTCCATTTTCCCCTGGGATCACCTTGTGGTGGGATGATACACTTTATTACCAAATCACCAGCCTGGTACACCTGATGTTTGAATTTTTTGTCAAAGGCCTTGATCATGCGTTTCTGATATATCTGACCATGACAAACAGCCGAAAGCCTTTTTTCATCATTCAAATTTATCTGATCAAGTCAAATCTAAATCCATTTGTTTTCATCTAAACCTGCTTCTTTCATAATCCTTAGAGAACAAATCTGGACTTCAACAGGTAAGACAACCTCCATACCATAGACTAGAGAGAACGGGGTTGCTCTAGTTGATGTACGTATTGAAGTGCGATAACCATGCAGAGCAAATGGTAGTATCTCATGCCAATATTTGTATGTCACTGTCATCTTCTGCAAGATCTTTTTAATATTCTTGTTGGCGGCTTCCACTGTGCCATTCATCTTTGGTCAGTACGAAGAAGAATTGTGATGCTTAATCTTGAACTGCATGTAGAGTTACGTGATCATAGTATTGTTAAGATTGGTACCATTTTCCATGATGATCCTTTCAGGTATTCCATATCGACATATAAGGTTATACTTAATGAACCGAGCGACAACACTCTTGGTAATAGAAGCAAACGAGGCTGCCTCTACCCACTTTGTGAAGTAATCAATAGCGACAAGGATGAAGAGATGCCCATTGGAAGCAATAGGCTTAATCTCTTCAATCATATTAATGCCCCACATTGCAAACGGCCAGGGAGAAGTCAAAACATTCAAAGGAACCAGAGGCACGTGTACTTTGTCAGCATAAATCTTGCATTTGTGCAAGTTCTGGAATGATGATGGCAATCAGTTTCCATGGTAGACCAATAATAACCTGATCTCAGAATCTTCTTAGCCATTTTATGTCCACTGGAGTGAGTACCAAAGACACCTTCATGCATATCTTCCATAATTTTCTCAGCTTCCTTCTTGTCTACATAACGAAACAAAGTCGAATCGTGGTTGAACTTGTACAAGACTTCGTTACTCAGAAAGAACTTGGAAGAGAACCTCCTTAGAAATTTCTTATCATTGATAGATTCTACATCAGGATTGTTGTACCCCAAAATTTTCCCTCTCATTTTACTCAATACGTACTCCTAGAGATCTTCAATTTGCTCAAGATTGCCCAAGAGTGGACCAGACAAACTCTCTCCTAAGGCAGTATACCTCAAATTAGGGTTTCCATTTTCATCAAGATGGGTGAAACACAAAGGCCTAATATGATATCCATGGTCTTAATATGTTCTCAAGACCCTCCATGTCAAATTTCAAACCTTGCACAAGAAATTTTCTCAGTCAACTGCTCAGATGCTTGAGGATCGACTATGCTAGGTCAAAAGTCAAATGTGGCCCACATACAGTCAAACTTAAAGATTTTTGGTCAACATCAACATTTTTAAGTGATATCCATCATCTTATCAAGGTTTGATCATGAAACCTCAAGGAATGCTCCAAATTCATCAAAACCCAAAAGTTACTAAATTAGGGTTTCTCAGTAAAAGTCAACCCAACTTTGACCAAGCATAACTTCCACATGCTTTATCCGAAATTTTCCATCCAAATCTCATTTTGAAGAGGATGCAATTACCTACAACTCATATTCAGCCTACAAGTTCAAAATATGCACTCACAAAAAGATATGAATTTTTGCATTATGGGTCCTTTTGAAAAGTCAACAAAAACACCTTTTGGGTCAAAGCTTCATACATGAACATGGAAGATCCAATTGAGATGAAACCAAAAGGGTTGGTTACGGGATATCCTAAGATTTCTAAAAAGTCAAAGAACACCTCTCTAGGGTCAAAATTGAGATAGTTGTGCATTGTCAAAGTTGGAAATATTTGGAAAATTGTCAAAAGTCAATATTGATCAAATTGGCATTTTTTCCAAAGGGGCCCATGTTTTCTAGCTTGAAACATGTTTCTAATAGGACCCATGACCCATGAGATTTTACACCTATTATTTTATTACTTTTATCATTTATTTTTATTTTTTATTCATTTAAATCAAAATAAATGGTAAAATAATGAAATCAAATCAAATCATGGATTTTTTGTGCATCTTTTGAGTCCATGTACAGCTAGCATGATGAACAATTCGTGCAAGATTCATTTGAATTGGAAAAGATTGGATTGAAACTTATTTTTGGAAGATATAATACAAAGAGAAAATCAAATCACTTTTTCATTATTTCTAAGATATGATGCAATTTTATTGACCTAATTCGTTCTCTTATATGTATTGAATAATTCCAAATCAAAAGAACAAGGGTTGCATTCGTGAAAAGGCCAAAGCAAACTCAAAATTTCTGACAAAAAAGTGAGGTTCAAATTCTGGGATAGAGGCTTATTCAAGACGATTCAAAGCCAGAAATTGGCATCTCAGGAAGCATTCCCAACCATTTGCAGGCTTCAAAACATCAAGAATCCTCGCATAGAAGTATCACGGTTTGCATCCCAAACTCAAATTCGATTTCTATGTTTTACGCATTATAAATCCATTCTATTAATATATTCTTGTTCATAATCGTGTTTGCAAGTTTTCTATATCCTTTAATTGTATTAACAGTGCAGAAATCAATACTTGCCATTGTTAGGGTGTAAGGTCACGATTTAGGGATTCCTGGTACAGGTTAAATTAGGCAAAAAGAAGGGTACCATGATGTTCACAAGATCAAAACGAGTTGATCTATATAATTAGATGCCATTTATCTTGTGTATTGTAGATTTTTGAGTTTCACAGGTTTGTAGCTACAGACCTTTGCCTGTAGGTAAAAGTGCCATAGCCTAAAACGACGGAGAAAGGAAGAAGACGACTATGTGTAAGCCAACCATTCGCTCGTTTGAATCTCGCACGCTTTTTATTAGTTAATCACGTTTTTTTATATACTATGTTTTACTCTTGAGTTAATAACAAACAAAGTAGGTGGCTCAGTGGTAAAAGCGCTTGGTATTGAGTGGAAGGACCTGGGTTCGATCCCAGGTCCCAACAAAATTTTCTTTATTTTCACTTTCTTGTAACAGATCCAACGCATCATCATGCCTGGTGACCACCATGCACACTCATGTCCCACCATTTGATCAGGCATGCCATCAGATCCAACATTCCAGCAATGAGGGACTAGGGTACACCCTCAGGTCAACGATACAAGGCGCCAAAGGCTGACTGAGCTTGGAGTGTTTTTGGGCTTGGAAATTCAGATAGTGCACCCCCAGATTTGCTAACAACATACAGGCCCATATTCTTTTTTCTTTATTTATTTCTTTTCTTTTATTATTTTGTTTAATTATTTTTCACCAAATTAATTAACTTTTTTTTATTATCATAAAATCAATAAATCACAAAACACCAAAAAAAAGTTTTTTTTAATAAAATATTTTATTTAATATAATTAGTAAATTAGGTAAATTTAATTTCTTTTTCAAAATTAAAACCAAATAGAAACTAGGTTTTTAATTTTACAATTATATTTCTTTTCTCAAATAAAAAACCAAAAATACCCAAAATCTTTTTGTATAAAATATTTTATTTTCTTGAAATTATTTAATTTAGCTAGATTAGGTTAATTTCAATTTCTTTTTCGCAATTAAAATAATTAGAATTAGGGTTTTAGTCACACATAACTTAATCAATTCTTTTTCTCAAAAATAACTCAATTATTTTTCTTCAGTTAGATTTTAGGGTTTTCAATTTATCCTCGTATTTAATTCACCGCGCAATTAATTATTTCTTTTCCGTTATTTTGTAACTGCTGATGGTTTGTAATAGTTAAATTAGGGTTTTATTTATTGCTTTTCCCCCACTTTTGGTTATATAATTAATCCCCCTCCCCGAAGCCTTGTAATAGTTAGGTTTATTTCTTGCACTTTTAATTTCCGCAATCTTTAACTGTCTAGATGTATGGCTAATAGGATTTTATGTCAAGAATATCTAAAAATTAAAATGGTAGATCCCCTAATGTGCAAAGATTAAATAAATGAAACAAATCATATGCACATATTTCACTCCTAGGGTTTACCTCACTTCGGTTGCCTTCAATAAACAATCATTAAGCATAGGAGATTTTAGTGGTTGCCCTTCAGTCTAAAAAGATCAAAATGTCCCATTTGAATGTTGCCTCAGAAATGTTGCCTCGGTAATGTTGTCTCGAAAATGTTGCCTCGAAAAGATCTTAAGACTCTAGGGTTACTACTAAAGTTTTCTAACTATTACTTTAGTGATTGTACTTGTCCCTTTCGAATGTCCCTTACAACTCCAAAGAAGGTGCTACCTACTCGTTAATAGTAGGATAGCGTTGTCTAAAGGAAATAGAATGAACAATCTTTTTTTGACTAGGTAGAATCTTAAGTACTTGCTCAATAAAAACTTTTCACACAAACACCTTTCAAAATAAATTTTCAAAACAACTTCGTCACATCCTTGAGGACTGATACAAGGGTTATCACGAAGTGAAAGCATTTTCAAAACAAGCACGCACAAGCAATTTGAAAAAATGAGCAAGTACCTAAGAGCCCATGGAAAACCACGGATAAAAAGGGGGCTAACACCTTCCCTTTCTATAATCTACCCCCCGTACTCAGAAACATCTCGAAAAAGGGTTTTTTTGTTCTTTTTTCTTTTCCAGATTGGATAAAATAAAAGTTTGTGGCGACTCTTGCTTACCACGACATTTTGCGAACATAAAACGCAAAATGCATACCAATATTAAACAGTCGGTTCTGCCACCGTATCACAGAACTGGCGACTCTGCTGGGGAACATAAATAATTGGGGTATACCTTAGGATCTAGGTCATTAAAATTGCTTCTCTTGATTGTATTGATTGCTTTACTTTTGAGGGTTTGTTTGGGGTTACTATAGATCCTACACCCGGATCTGGGGGCACTCATTAGGTAAACAACAATAGATCGTGGAGACTGTACAACATAGACCGATATGGTTTAAGCGATGGTTGTGTTGGTGTGACACTTTGGTTGGTACCAGTATTCTTCATGGGGAAACGAGGAGAATACGGGGCTGCCGCATGGTGTCGTAAAGCACTAACGGACCTTAGAACCTTAGTTGAACAAACTTGGCCATTAGAAAGTAGTGAGATAGCCGGCCTCGGTGTAGAGCTGAGGATTGGTTGATACTCGATGCTACACTCATTGAGATTATACTTTCGAGATATTTTGGCTGCAAGAAAAGATTGATTGAGCTGAAACAATGTCCGATGAAGGATGGTCAGCGATATTGAGATCCTCTAGAACCCGGTTACTATTTAAGACAGGTTTGAAACCAACTAAACTTCAAGAGGGTATTACCTTTAACCCCATGAAAGCCTTAAACCTAAGGAATTGGTGTGACTTGACTGTGTATGATATACCTGTGTTTGATATACTTGTGGTTTATCATAACATCATGAATCATAACATGGCATCCATTGCACTAACCATTTCCAAGACCAAGGGAATTTATCTTTGTTCTGTTTTGCAGATCATGGATTCCGTTCGTAGAAACACTATCCGAATCAGCTTTGTGAAGATACCTTCCTGTGATACGGTGGGAGAACTGACTTGGGTGTTTTTTGTTTGATCGCAAATGTTGCGGTTAGCAAGAGTCGCCACCGACTTTTCTTTTATCCAAAAGGAAAGGTGAAAAAGCACAGGAAAGACCTTTGAGATTGTTTCTTGGGTTCGGGGGGTAGATTATAAAAAGGGAAGGTATTAGCACCCTTTTTATCCATGTTTTTCCATGGGCTCTTAGTTACTTGCTAGATCACTTGCTTTTGTTTGAAATTGTGCTTTGTGTGGTTTTTGAGAGTATTTTGAAAAGAGGCCATTGTTTAGGCAAACTTCGTAATGATTCTTGTTTGTAAGAATGTATACAAAGATGTTGATCTTTTGAAAAATGTTTTCAAGTTTTGTAAAATGTTTTGAGAGTGTAAGTGTTGGTTTGGAAAATAGCAAGGATGTTTTGTTTGAAATTGAGCAAGTAATTTGGAGCATTCTACCTACTCAAAAGTCTTTCTCGTTCATTTTCTTTTCCTTTGACATTGTTGTCTTACCATTGATTTAGTAAACAACCCTATCTTTGGATTTAAACGGGACGGGCGCGGGTCATCGTATAACCATGATTAGAAATATTGCAAGGTATCTTAGCATTTCTCTTGAGGGACTAAGATCATTTGTATGGCGACATTCGTAGCGTCATCGAGGGACTATGATCTTGTATTTTGATTATTTTTGCTAAGATACCTCACATGCGTAATGTGGCCATTTATAAGGCAACCAAGTGGATTTTACCCTAGGGGGTACTTGTGTGCAAGTGTATTGATTTTCATGCTTGTTTTGTCTTTTATTAGGGTTTTCTACTTGTTGATTTTATCTTGCCATACACACTCTAATTACTAATAATTATATTAAAGCGATAAGTTGCGGAAATTAAAATCCTACGCTATTACATCATTTGGGGGATGGGGATACCAATTTACAAATGGGGGGATGAAAGCAAATAAATCCTAATTTACTATTACAACCATATTGAATTAATAAATAATGTACAAAAAAAAAATAAAAAAAAATAAGAAAATTGTTTTGAAATTTTTTTATGTATTGACACATACACTTATGTATTGATACGAAAATTTTACGTATTGACGCGTGTCATTACATATTGATATGAAAACATTTTATGTATTGACGCATGCCATTACGTATTGATACGAAAACAGTTTATGTATTGACGCATGCCATTACGTATTGATACGAAAACTTCCTTGCTGCTGAAAAATGAAAATTAACTCAGTATGAGTCGACGCATTCGCATTTCGTGTCGACGCATGCAACATTTCTTATCGACGCATAATAGTTTTCATCGGCTCATAACCTGTTTTGGATATAATACGTGTCGACTCATAGCATTTCATGTCGATGCATAACTGCTGTTTTTTGTTTTTATCACTGTTTTGCTACATGTAAAAGTCAATTCTGAACACATGGTTAGTGAAAATGAAAAGCAAGCACATGGTTAGCTTTAAGGCAATGATATCTACATTTTATCTTCACAAATGAACCATTAATGATGCTTGTATGAAGAGTTCAAAATCAAGAAAACTTACCTTGAAACTGAAATTTATGCTTTGAGTTTGAGCTGCTGTATGGGCTGTTGTTGATCTTGGGAAGTGATGATAGTGATGTTACGGAAGTTTTTCTTGTGTTTGAATAACTTATATATGATTTATGTGGAGTGTTTAGATGGTTGGACATAATTTGGAAGGTATGAGAGGTTCAAAGGTTTGGACTTTAAAACTTAAGAGTGGAAGTTTTGTGAACTGTTATGGCTTTTGTGAATATGAGATTTTGAGGGTTTACCAATAAAACTTCTGGTTTTTCTCTCTATTTTTTCCAACCTCTTTGTCTTGCAAATGCTTCTTCTATTTATAGGCAGGAGGTTTGTGCATATGAGTTGACTAGGTTTGCAAGACAGCATGTTATGGTTTGGTTGGATTACAAAGATCAAACTATGTCAAGTACTCCATATCCCCAAGGTGAAGTACCAAAGTTTCTGGTATAGAGGAGCTACTTACAATGATTTATGGTGGAGTATAATCAACAACAAGCAAGGTATTGGCTCAAGACAAACTTTGTACAAAAAGCTTTCCTTTTCAAGAATTGCAATGGTGCCTTTATGCCATAAATGGAAAGATCTTTTGGACAATGGTTTAAACACATGGGTAATAGTCAAGCTCTTGTGTAAACATTAAATTATGATGAGATTTTCAAGCAAGGAGGCCTGCAACATAAGACTATGCAGCAAATCATAAGAGTTTTGTTATGTGTTCTTCACTAAAATGACTTGCAACTCAATAACGGATGCTCAACTTCATGCTCTTGAATCTCCTAGCTCAAATATGATAAATTCATGCTCTTGGATGTTTTGGAATGCTTGAAACACCCTCTACAACTTTCATGTTGACCACTTTTGTTAAATAAAACTGGAACTTGATGAAAATTGGCCAAGAAGTTGGGATAAAATCCTGACCAAAACTGTCGAAAATTTCTCTAAGTGTTAAATGAAAATGTCATGACTTCATGAATTTATAACTTGAAATCCAAGCATATTTAGGAGAAGTTGTGTAAAGAAATGTTGTAGATATAATGTATATATACAACTTTCATGTTGTGAGTTTCTCTTGAATCATCTTTCATCATGGTGAAAATTTTGCTCAAAGTTATGAAAAAAACATGAAATTTCCAACACTTAGAAAAATTTCTAAGTTTAGAAATTTTGACTTTTCAAAATGAAATCTTGACTTTTTGATTTATTGATGAATAAGTTTCATATTTTTACATGTTTTGATGAATTATGATCTTTTGCACTTGAATTTGACCAAAGAGTCAAAGTTTGACTTTTCAGTATACAGTTGACTTTTGATTAGTTGATTACAAAATTCATCTGTCAATCCAATGGACTTGCAATGTTTTGAACCATGTTATTAGGTAAAATGATGCAATTGGACTCTTTAGATCATGCCTTAAACCAATTGATTATTTTCTAGGTCAAAAATCGAAAATTGCCTTTCCCAGTCCAAACCCTAATTTTGACTATTTTGCCCTTTTAGAGATTTGATCAAATTTCTTGAGGAATTATGGTCCAAACTTGATCAAATGATACCTATGAGTTTGAAATTTTGATGTGGATAAAAAATTATGAAGTTTGCCTGTAAATTGGCTATGGTTGACTTTTTCCCCAGTACAGCTGATTTTTAGGTCAACTGCCCAATTGACTGATAAAAAATGTGATCCAAGGCTTGAAACTTGGCATGAGTAATATTGGGAGTCCATAATGATCCATGAAAGTCATATGAAAAATTGATAGTCCAAAAATCCTTGTGCACACTCAAACCCTAATTTTGGTCATCAGTGCATGAGGAGGTGTCTTGAGTTGGTCAAACCCTAATGCAGTCTTGAGTCCAAGAGATCTTGTGAGAAAATTCTTGATAAGTGAGAGGGAAAATTTTGGGGTCAACACTTCCCAACTCAAAAAGCTAGCATCAAGGGTTTCTGAAGCTTCTGCGTTCACTAAGAGACATGGTCAACTTCTCAACCTGGTTACTTCAAACTTTGATGAAAAGATGATGAGTGTACTCTTTCAGTTCTTTGATCCCAAGCACCACTGCTTCACCTTTCCAAACTATCAGTTGGTGCCTACCTTGGAAGAATTCTCTCAGATGTTGGATATACCCATTCTTGAACAATTGCCCTTCACAGGTCTAGAGGAAGTTCCTAAGCCAGAAGTCATTGCCTCAGCTCTGCGTCTGAAACGGGCCAACATGGTATCCAATTGGGAAACAAGAAGCAGAGTCAAGGGTTTTCTAGATAAGTTTCTGATAGACAAGGCCCGACTATTTTGGGATGATATGGATTTTCAGGCTTTTGAGGAGGTTTTGGCTCTTCTAATCTATGGGTTAGTCCTATTCCCTAATCTGGACTCATTCATAGATATAAATGCTATCAAGATCTTCCTCTCCCGAAATCCTGTGCCAACATTGCTCGGATATATTTTGCACGCTCTCCATACTCGTACCATGAAGAGAAGAGGGGTTCTTATGTGTTGCATGCCATTGTTGTCGAGGTCGTTTATTTCTCACCTCCCCAAGTCCGTACTGAAGAATGAAGAAGGTTTGGGTTGATCGCAAAGGATAATGTCACTCGCTCATACGGATATTCTTTGGTGTTCTCGAGTTATGGAAAACACTGTTGTTATTGACCGCTGCGGGGAGTACCCTAATGTCCAGTTTCTTGGTATCAGAGGAGGTATAACCTACAATCCTTTTTTAGCTCTGCGACAGTTTGGTCACGCTCGAAGGGATGGCCCCCATGAGTTACTTATCGAGGGCATTCTATTCAACTATGAGGATGATGTTAAAGAGTATCGCCGGAGGTTCATACGAGCCTGGGGAATGGTAAGCAGATCTGGCACCAAGGATTTGGGGCCAAAGACTTCCATTCCTATGGAACCTTACCTACAATGGGTACGAGCTCGTGCCCAGCAGCTTATGATGCCCTATGTGGCTGTTTTGCTTCTGGAATTAATGTCGAGCTCATAATTTTCCTCTGCTTTTCAGGTGCTATGGCTAACAATGCCCGAGTCGATATTTCTAGTGAATCCACACAGTCCTCGAGAAGTTCCTCGGACGAGACGAGTAGTTCGTCGAGCATCCTGGAAATTTCTGGGGATGCACAAAATCAAATGGAATAGTAAACGGGAGGGCTCGACATGGAGATGACTTCCGCCGACCAGGGTTTCTTGTTTCCTCCTGGAAACAAGGAGGAACCTCAGGATTGTGTCGCGAGCGACCCCTGGGACTAATCATCGTATTTTTATGAGCACCAGGAGGATGTCTTTACAGACGTGTACACTCACGAGAAGGGGACTCAAGAGTAATGGTCGTTATACATCCCCGGGAGAGAGAGCAGAATCTGTTCGAAATACGATAGGAGGAGGATCCTAATGTACGACATCATATTTCGAGAGATGGGTCTTTGCCTCCCCTTCTCTGACTTCGAGGTGGCCGTATTCAGGCACTTACGTGTGGCTCCCTCCTAACTGCATCCGAACGGCATCGCGTTCATGCAGGCATTTAAAATAGTTTGCGACCATTTGAAGATAGGGACCACCATTTCCTTGTTCTTCTACTACTTCCACCTTCAGAGGAGCAAGGTCGACAGAAAGTGGGGATCGGTTTCCCTGAAGCAAGGTGTGATACGGTGGCAAAACCGACTGTTTAATACTGGTTTTTCATTTTATATTTGCAAGTGTTGCGGTAAGCAAGAGTCGTCACCGACTTTTCTTTTATCCAACAAAGGAAAGGATGAAAATAGCAGAAAAAGACCTTTCAAGAGTTTTCTGAGTAAGAGGGGGTAAATTATGGAAAGGGAAGGTGTTATCACCCTTTCCATCCGTAGTTTTCTACGGGCTCTTAGAGGTTTGTTCATTTTAAAAATACCTTTGTGCTTTGTGTGTTTGATTGTTTTTGAAAAGTAGTATTTGTGTGAGTGTAAAAAGTGTTTTTGAGAAAACTTCTAATAACTATCTACTTTTATACTCGAAAGGTTCGTTCTTTTCCTCCTATCCTTTAGACAGCGCTATCCTATTATTAGTGAGTAGGTAGCCCTGTCATTGTATGTTTTGAGGGACAATCGAAGGGACGACACGGTCACGAAGGCAACTTGGCAAGAAATTTTAGTAATCGTCCTAAATTCTTAAGATCACATTTAACCGAGGAAACATCGAAAGGGTCATGGAGGGACTTGTGATCTTTCAAACTAAAGGACAACCACTAAAGATTCTCACATTTCAAGAATTCTGACCATTTTCCGAAGGCAACCGGAGTGGGATACCCTAGAGGTGTATATGTGCAATGTGTGTTGTGTTCAATTATTTATGTCTTGTGTTAAGTTTGCTAGCGTTGTTTTTTTAGTCTTGCCATACACGCCTAGTTACTAGCAGTTTATATACAGAAAAATAAAGTGCGGAAAGCGTAAATCTAGACTATTACATGGCTTTCGGGGAGGGGGTATTTACAATGTACAAACAACTGGGGAAGAAAATAAAGAAAGCAATGAAAAGTCATATTTAAAGCTATTACATCCCAAATAACAGTTACATGAATATATAAAAAATGTGAAAAATGAATAATGCCCGAAATAATGAAAACATGTTCTAAAACGTAGTGAAAAAAAATCTTTTTTGTGTTGTTTTTAATTTAAGAAAATAACTAAATTAATTATTCTAAAGTCTATTTAGAAAATTAACTTATGAAAAATAAACTAAACTCTTTTTGTGGTTTTTTATATTTATGAAAATAAATATTAAATCTAAATTTAATCCTAAATTCTAGCTTATTTTAAATTAAGAAAATAGTTAAAATTCAATTAATTAATTAAGAAACTAATTATTTAGTTAAAAATGTCTACACCTAATTTTTTTGTGAGTTTTATATTATTTAGTTAATTAAATAATAAAGGAAAACAAAATAAAGAAAAATACAAACAAAACAAAAATGTCCAAATGGGCTTGAATGGTAAAAGAAAATAGGGGGTGTTGTTGCTGAAACTATCAGGCCCAAGATGAATATTGAGCCCAAACCATGCTGGATCAGGTAAGGTGCAACCCTGAAGGCGCATGGTGGATCTCCAGTCAAGGCTCTTGGATTCCAACTTGATTGTGATCTGATGGTCAGATCTGATGGTGCATGATACACTTCTGGTCATGTGAAATACTGGATCATGTATGAAATATTATGAAAATGGAAAATGTTGGACCTGGGATTCGAATGCAAGTCGTCTCCCTTCATACAAGCGCGTTTTGCCAACTGAGCCAACTGTCCATTCGTTAATCCATATAACATAACAATATTATATATAAAAAACAAATCAAAAGTATTAAAAAAAACACGCGCTAGATTTGAATAAGCCAATGAAGGGCTGCCAACACATTGTCTTCTTCCTCCCTCCGTCGTCTTAGACATAAGACCTATAGTGATAGTTTTGGTCTGTCACTATAGCACCTGTAACCTATAAAATTCACAATACGCGACGAAAATGAATTTTGATGCCATGGATCGATTGTGTTCAATCTTCTGAACACGATAGTGCCCCTAGTTTGGGCTAATTTTGGTTATTCTGAGAATCCCCAATTCTAAGGATCAAACCCTAGAAATGGTAATACGTGATTCTGGCACCCAAACTGCAATCAAACTAAACCAAAAGCTTGCAAATACTCACACGATTAAATATGCATGGTCAAAACACATTGATATTACATGAATTGTACAAAATGAAATTAGAAAATGAAGCAAAACATGAGAGTTGGTGGACGCGTTAGGCGATGCTTCAAGGCTTGATAAGGGTTGCAAATGCTTCAAGGGATCTCTAGGAGTGGATTAGGATCCTTGGTTTGGACATGAAAAAGGCTGGAGACTGAAATTCGAATTTTGACAAGTTTGATGTTTTTTGCAAAATTTTCAGAGGTTCTCCAGGCTATGTATGCGTGTCCTGATGCTTGCTAGGTGCTTGTTTATATAGAGAGGAATGAAGAGACACGAAAACAAGGATTAAACAACCATAAACAAGATGTTTGAATGCCATGAATATCCATTTGTAACCTTGGCCAAAGTTATGGGATCTTGTCCATTTTTCAAATTTGCTTGAATGTGGACATGTTGGCCTTGCTGTACACGAAAAATGGGGCCTCCTCATGCATTAAGTCAAGCCCAAATAGCAATGGCCCAATAAATTTTCACTAGTTTTGATTTATTTGATTTTAATTAAATAAAAATTAATATAAAATGCAAATAAAATCAAGATTGTGAAAAAAAACTAGTTTTAGGGGTCCTCTCTGATCTTAGGGAGATGTTTGAAGTCCAAGAAAATGAGCCATTTCCTTAAAAGTTCAAATTTTCTCAATGCACATTTCTTGAAATTTCCCAAATTTTCCCAACTTGGGAAAGCCATAACTTGCTCAATTTTTATCTCAAGATATTGGACTTTTTGGAAAGCCCAAGATTTCTACTTCAATCCCTATTTTTATCAATTTTTCATCTGAAGATTTTATCTGGATGTAAAAGGTCTTGGAAAAAAGTAGCTTTTGTTGACTTTCTAAAAATGACCTGTAATGCATGAATTTGTATCTTTCAAATGGTGCATTTCTTGGACTATAGGGCTGATTAGAAGTTGTAGATAATTGGATTTTCTTCAAAATGAGCTTTGGTTGGCGAAAAATGGATGAAGTATGTGAAAGTTATGCCTGGTCAAAGTTTGGTTGACTTCTCCTATATAAACCATAATTAGCAATTTTTTACTTTTGATGAATTAGGAGCATTTCTTGAGGAATCGTGATCAACCCTTGATAAAATGATGGATATCACTTCAAAATGTTGATGTTGACCAAAAATATTGAAGTTTGACTATATATAGGCCACAATTGACTTTTGACCTAGCACAGTTGATTTTCAAGCATTTGAGCAATTGACTAAGCAAACTTGTTGTGCAAAGCATGAAACTTGGCATGGAAAATCTTGAAGGCATATTAGGACCATGAAAATAATTTAAGACCTTTGGAGTTCACACATCTTGATGAAAATTGAAATCCTAGTTAGAGGTTCATTGCCTTGGGAGGAGAATTTGTCTGGTCAATTCTTGGCCATCCTTGAGCAATTTGGGGACCTCAATGAGCATGCCTTGAGAAAAATGAGAGAGGAAATTTTGGGGTACAACACAAGGAAATGGGAAGCTATTTAAAGCCTATTTGGAGTATGTCCACCATTTCAAAGATAAATACATTTTGGTGCATCCTTCCTCGACCAAGGAAATGTTGAACGTCTTCAGGACCACGCCGGCAGTAAACGAGGATGGTACTACCCGTCTGAACGAGCTAGGGGAGCATGTTGCGAAGTTGGTTTACAAGTTCCCATTCCAATGGACGAGGAAGCATTTTGATAGCAAACTGGGCTCTTATGTTTGGAGAGAGGGGGAGCTCGGAGACGAGGATCTGGATAGCTTCGTTGTTCTTACCACGTTTGTGGCTCGGATCCCCCGGGTTCAGCGAGTTGGTCGGAGAGGTAGGCCTGTGTTAGACAAAAATGGTGAGCCCATATACGAGTCGGGCCTCATAAACGTCAAGGAGCTCCTCGGAATCGAGAACCCCGTTAGATACTTGGGTATATATATATATATATATATATATATATATATATATATATATATATATATATATATATATATATATATATATATATATATATATATATATATATATATATATATATATATATATATATATATATATATATATATATATATATATATATATATATATATATATATATATATATATATATATATATATATATGTTTCTAATAGTAGTAAGTGGTCGTCGTTTATTTGACTCCTTGTTTACTGGCTATGTTTCTTTTTGTTTGTTTCATAGAGAGCATGAATCCTACTAAAGAGCGTTTGGCTAAGACTCTTGCTGCCAAAGCGAGGAGGGCCCTAAAGGATGCACAGACTGGTTTGGGGCCAACTCCTGCCTCGGGGTCGGGCGAGTCATCTTCGGCCCAGGCTACAGTTGCTCTTTCCCCTGTTGTTGTTTCCTCAAAGGCGAAGAGGCTCCGAGCCGGGGGGGTGTCGACCTGACTAGGGAATAAGGGAAAGGATCGTACGACCTGCCTCCTTGCTGGCTGAAGAAGTCTTTTTTCGAGGGTGCGGCTCTCCGTCTTCCCCGGGCCGAATCTCTCCATCTCGAGGGAATGGGTCGCCCATAGAAGAGGGCGATGCTGGTGCAAGATGCTGGCAATTTTATGTGGATCTTGGAGATGGCAGTCACTTACACCGAGGGGAGTTCCTCTCAGGAGATAGAAATGAAGAACCTTCGGGTCAAGATGGCTACGAGCGAGAAGGCCTTGGTCGAGAAAGATAAATCCTTGAAGCTGTCTGAGGAATAATCAGGGAGGCTCTATGAGGAACGCAGGGTTCTCTTGCTCGAAAAAAGGTACCTTGAGGGAAAGGTGGTGGCCCTGACTGCCGAGGTTACGCCCGCTAAAGACGACCTGGAGGATACTAAGGATCTGAAAACTCGGGCTGAGTTGGTTACTCATTTTAGTTGGCCGTGGACGACACCCATGCCGCTTCCGAGGGGAGCTTCGAAAATGCTATAAAGCAGCTGCGCGTGTTAAACACCGGTGTTGAGCTCAACACCTCAGGAATGGGGGTCAATTATTATGTAGGTTCTGGTCAGATTCTGGTCCCTGATTATCTCAAGGATATTGTTTCCTAGCTGACCGGAGGTCCCGCCCAACTATCGCCCGTTGTTGAGGGAGAAGCGGAAGGATGATTGTTTTACGTTTATTTCGGCTTGTGTGACGCATTTGTTGTATTTGTTTTTTTGGGCCATTTCCCGTTTATGTAATATTTGCACATCACCGGCCCAAGTGGTTGTTTTTATTTAAATTCCAGCCAATGGTCGTTTTCTATGAATATTTTAACTTTCGTTTTTTACATGTTTGTTGACAAACTAGCCCGTTTAGGATGTTTTTTATTTTGCTAAGAGTTTGTAGCGGGGATTTACTCGTTTGGTATGTTTATCAGTGTGGGGAAACTGATCAAATGGCCATGGTGGATATTAGGTAAGGGTCGGAACCCATGTCTCGTTTCGAGGGACCCGGGTTCAGCGGCGTGAACTTTCCGTTGCGAGTCGAGCGTTCTACCATCGTGGCACAAGGAATATGGAGCTTGGTTAAGTTATCCATGTCGGGCTGAAGGTGCACTCGTCAATAGAGAATAGCCTCGCTCCTTCTGAATACTTTGGGTGTTATGCTTATGCCTGTCATACCCCAATTTTTGACCTAAGATCCCTGTTTCATTTGCATTAACGTCAAGGTCACAGAATATGGTAGGTTTCAAACGTTTCGCTTTCGAGCTTTGACTGTGTAGAGATTATTGAGTGTTGTGAGCATTTTATCTTATGAATGACTAATCACTAATCAAGCACAAAGTGTATGTGTTGTTGTTTTGTTTTCATGTGCAGGAAACGGGTCTGAAAGAAGAGCATCAGACGTCGTACGTCGATTAGGGTTTCGAGTCTCGGGACAGAAATGTGGTCGTTCGTTAATTTCCAAAAGCTAATTCATCAAAGAATTTTATAGAATTATGCATTTATTTCCACACTCTGTCCAACAGTTGGTCTCCAGTTTCTCTGAATTTTTTTTCCAGAAAGAACAGTCGAAGTTCTATTGTCTTCGGTTCATGTGTGTTTCACATTATTCTAAAATACAAGAAAAACCAAGCTATACCGTCATTTTTGATTTCTTCGACCAAAAGTCATCTGCAAATTTTCTCATGACGGGGTTGAATTTCGTGAAAATGGGATAATCAAATTCAAAACCGTTCTAGAAGAATTTATTCAGAATATTTGGAATATTTCTTTATTTTGATTCAAGTGATAATTAAATAGGGGCTATCAAGGAATCTCATCCAAGAATAATCATTTATCGCATGAAATATTTATTCAAGATTATTTTTATGATTATTTTGGTGGACTTACATGAAGCATTTATTCAAGAAGTTAGTGGGAAAAGGAATTCAATCCAATTAATCGGTCATCACAAGACTAATTACATGAAGAATTCTATTTGATTACAAAATTAATCCATGTGATTTATTTGGATCTCTATTACAAAAATGCAAGATTAAAGTCTAAGACTTGCATTATCATTTATTCATCATTCAACAATTTATTCAAGTATTATTCAATTCTTTCCCAATTCAAATGGAAGATCTTGAATTTTTATCAAGACATATCAAGATTCATGATTATATGAAGATTCAAGATTATTTATAACCACCAAAGAAATTGAGAATAAATTGGAGAATACATGTTTATTCATGTTACAATTTATTTGGACTTGTTGTTACAAAGTTACAAAATAAAATACAAGTTTTGTACATGAAAATAAATTATTATTCTTGCTACAAAACAGTCCCAATGCTGCCTATTTTTCCAGCACTACATTAATCCATAACAGTCCATTATTTTTTAGTGTAGTGTTGTCCATTTTCTTCAACCTTGTGTCAACAAAAACCATGTCAAGCTGCTGTCCAAATCTGCCCTGCAAAACAGCCCAGAATGCAGCCCATAAGACAAAAATCTACACATTTTGCTGTTACAAAAACAGTATGCAAAGCTCCAAATATTGCACTAAAATGGATACTCCAAAAAGCTATCCCATAAAACATCAAAACAGGGCCTGAATTTGTACAAAATTTCTACTGTTCCCCCCCCCCCCCCCCCCCCCCCCCCCCCCCAAAAAAACCCCATACATTTCACTATAAATAGAGGCTTTTGTCAACACAAAAGGGGGAGAGAAGTCAAAAATTGAGGAGAGAAATCAAAAATTCAGCAGAAAAAAGGAAGTAAAAAAAAATTCAGCAAGAGTGATAAAAACAGAAAAGAGAGTTTTATCCAATAAGAGAGTGAAAACAGAAAAGGATTAGTTTTGTTCTAAAAATTCAGCAAGAAGAAAAACAGGAAAAGAGAAAAAAAGCTTACGGTTTTAGAAGCCCCATCGGAGAGGCTCCGATAGGTATTATTTTCTTCCTCCTCCCTATATACTGCTGCATATATTCATGTTTGAACCATCTATTATGCCATTTTTCTTCCATATGATGCTTGCTTCATTATTACTTTCCTTGATGTATTTTTTTAGTTGCTACAATTTGTTAACGTTTAGAAATGTTAGTATTAATAAACACCAAGAAAAATAACAGTTTTTAAAAATATCAGAAAACAAAAATTGTAAGAACTTGCTTTATATGATTCAACTCATCCTAACTCATCTCCAAACCTTAATCTGCACAAACACTTAGAACCTATCCAAAACTTGACAGCCTGCTAACTAGCCACCAGTTTAGAGCCTGCTGCCCAAAACACTTCACCTGTTACCAATAACTAAAACCTGTTGTTACTAAAACTCAGAATCTTCAAACCTTAGAACTTATTCCAAAATCTCCAAACCACAACCTGTTGAAACTTAAAACCAGCTTATCTGTCAAAAAACCAAAAGTCCTAAAAACCTGCTGTTAACCACTTGAAACTTGTCAAACAAGCATAAAACCTGTAAAACACTTAGAACCCGTTAACAATCACGAATTTGTAACCAGTTTAACCCTGTCAAAATAGCATAACATGTCAAAATAGCCTTAACTTGTTCAAACCATAAAACCAATTAACATTAGAACTTGCAAAGTCAATAGAACTTGCTTTTTCCAAAGCCTTAAAACCAATTAATACTAGACTCTGTTAAAAAAACTTAGAAACAGTAAAACCTCAAATTGCAAAACTTAGAACCAAAACCCATCAATAATAATCCTTTGATCAAGACGATCCAATAGAGTTGAAATCTGGGAGAGAAAGATGGGGTTATCAGCGTCAAAACGAGTGAACAACAGTTTACAGAACTCGACTCAATTTGACTCGGCCTGCAACTCAGTCTTCTTGCAATCTCTTTCTCTAACACAACACGCTTTCGAAGGAGTCTTACCTTACCAGCTCAAAACCTCTTCCGATCAAATCCACACCATCCTCTCCTACTCTCACTTCCTTCATCCGCTCGGACCTCCGTCGCACAAAAAACAACATGCAACCCTTTAAAACAAGAACTCCTGCATAATGAAAAAGAAGAACACTACATTGCTATAAATTAAATAAATAGGAAGCTTTAAGCGAATGGGAAGTCAATCTACTGCAACACAAACCACAAACTCTAACCAAAACCATTGCGATACCTCACACGCGAAAACACAAAACCATCAGCACTACTCAGAGATGAAGACGAAACTCCATTGAAGCAGATCAAGCTCTTTGTTCCGGCTCAAGAAACACCCAAAACCTCATTCCATGACGTAGATCTGCTTTTGAATCAGAAAGGATTGCGTCAAGGCCTTCTGATGCTAAGGATCTTGAATCTGACTTCACGTTGGACGATCTTGAGACTGTCAAAGTAATCGGAAAAGGTAGCGGTGGTGTAGTGCAGCTCGCTCGACATAAGTGGGTTGGAATTGTTTGCTTTAAAGGTCATTTGGTTGGACATTTAGCGTGAGATAAAGAAGGGATTTAGGGAAATTGAAACAGAGAGAGGAAGTTGAATCCATGAATAGAGAGAGAGGAGTGTTTTTTTATTTTTATTTTTTTTCTTTTAATTGTTTATTAATAATATTAAAATCTGTTTTCTCATTCCCAACATTAATAATAATTAATCTTTTCTTCTTTTCCAAAGCTAGCCGCCGCGCCTCTCACTTGGTCTTTAGGGTTCTACCAACTTTTCCTTGTTTCTTCTTTTAACCGGGTCAGGCCCTTTGGGCCTATTGGCCCAACCGCTCAACCATGTTCCCTTATTTATCAATTATGTTATGATAATAAACGAAATATAGTATAGCTCAATTGGTAAAGCATACTACCCATTACCCTTAAGACCCAAGCTCGACTCCTACTGGGCATATTTTTTCTGTTTGCTTGCTCCTTTAACCCTTTTCTTTATATTATTTACTTTATTATATAATTATTATTTAATCATAAAATACAAAAACATGTCTAATTAAAACTTATAATTTATTTAAATTTTGTCATATCTAGTCTTTATTTTTATCAATCTCTTATTTAATTATTCAAAAATATATATAAGTTAGTTTTATTATTTAATTTTTGTTATTTGTTTAATTATTAAAAATTCATGATTTTGTAATTTAATCTTTATGTACTTTTGGTTATTTATTTAATCGTTAAAATGCATGCTAGTATGATTTAATTTACGTTAGTTAATTGTTCAATTTTCTTTTTAATTAATTTTATCGTTAATCTTTATATCTTTCGTCCGTCTCAAATCCAAGGGAATTGTTTTAATTTTGTTGACTTCATGCCATCAAACACATCGTGTGAATACCCTCATTCATATGTCGTTTATTATTTTGTTAAAAACTTAAGATAATTTTCCTAAATGTTCAAATTTCAAACTCATACATTTTAAGTCAAAACTTCGACGTTAGGTCGTCGTATCTTCAAAATCTCGTCCATACCCATTTTTGGCCAAATAAGTTATTTTTAATCAAACAAACAATTTTAATAAACAAATATTTCAAAAGGTTCATATAGGATACTATAGATACATTGGGTGCTAATACCTTCCCATTGTATAACCAACCCCCGAATTCTAGATCTCTTTTCAAAACGCCTTGTATTTTCATTACTTTTAAGTATTATTTTACATTGCATATTTTAGGGTTTTATTTCGCTCTTTTCCCTTTTCCTTGGAAATAATAAAGCGCGATGGCGACTCTTGCTTTTTGTGAGACGAGTTAATTAATAGCTCGATCTCCGATTTACCCCGCTACATTTTTTATCACTACAGAAATGGCGACTCTGCTTGGGAAAGATTGACCTCTTGCTAGTCCATCCCTAAGTGGGTTAAGCCTAGTTTGTTTTATCTGTTTTATCATTATTTGATTGTTTGATTATATGTTTATATTATGGTTATTTAGGTTTTTGCAAAGGACAAGTCCTATACCCGGACTAAGTTACACTTAAGAATAGGACGGGCGGTATAGTCATGTTAACTTTGAGTGAGTAATCCCGAAGAATGAGGCGTGAAATCCTCCACTTAGTGGAAGGCCCTTTTGAACGTAGTATTTGTTTACCGAGTAATCGGGAAGACATTATTATTTTCGACCTGGGAGCCAGAGAAGCTAAAAACCGTAGAACCCTAACCCATCTTGGCCTTTTAGGTGTAGCGCGGAGATTATAACGGAGTAATCCGGAAGTAGTTGTCACGTGATGCTACGCTCGGATGAGTTTCTCTTGAGAATATTGCTAATTATTGAGTAATACAGACATTGGTAATATCCGAAGGAGGAATGTAGACTCTGGGAACTCTTAGAACCTTGTCTTACAGGTGTGATTAAACCTTTAGTACATACCCTGGGGGTGGGCTTTACCTTTGACTCCATGCTCGAAGCATTGAACCTTTGAACCCCATGTTTGTGAACTTATGTGTGATTGTTGCATTATCATTCATCCATACATCCATAAACATTTTTTGTAAAAACATGTTTTCAAGGAACTTAAGAATGATTTTTGCAGACATCTCAGGTACCATTATTATGGAGTTTGGAAGAAGAAACACTCGAAGTTATAGTTTTAAGGAGCCTGAGATTGAAGAGCTGAAGAGTTTGATTCCCAAGATCGAGAACCCGATGGAGTTTCAAAAGAAATATGGGTCCATTATACCTCTCATGAAGCGCAAGATGAAAGAAGGCATCCTTAGTACGTTGGTCCAATTCTATGATCCATTGTATCGATGCTTCACCTTTCCTGATTACCAGTTAATGCCCACCTTAGAGGAGTACTCCTACTTACTTGGTTTGCCGATCACCGGCTGTGTTCCTTTTTCTGGCTTAGAGGAGTAACCCAAATCTCACGAGATAGCAACCATCACCCACTTGAGGAAGTCGGAGATAGAGGAGAACATGACTACCAAAGGTGGAATTTGAGGCTTATCTGTGCAGTTTTTGTTAAAGAAAGCTCGTCATTTCGCTGAGATAAAATATATTATTGCCTTTGAAGATGTCTTTGATTTACTCGCTTATGGCCTATTCTTGTTCCCTAATGTTGATAAGTTTGTGGATATCAACGCCATCAGAATCTTCTTGGTTGGAAATTCGGTCCCTACGCTGCAAGGAGATACCTACTACTCCATCCATCTTCGAAATTCTTATCAAGCAGGGATGATTATCTGTTGTGCACCGTTGCTATATCAGTGGTATGTTTCTCATCTACCTAGGTCTGATGTTTTCTGGGATCTCGAGAAGGAGCCACGATGGGCGCCAAAAATTATGGCTCTCACTCATTCCGACATAGATTGGTATAATCGAGCTTACTATGATGTGAAGATCATCGATAGTTGTGGTGCTTTTCCTAACGTGCCTCTCCTTGGTACAAAAGGAGGAATTAACTATAATCTTGTTCTCGCGCACCGTCGGTTTGGATACCCGATGAGGGACAAGCCGAACAACATTCATGTGAGTGGTTTCTTTCTACAAGAAGGAAAAGATCACCAAACAGCTAAGGAGGATATTGAAAGAGCTTGGCATCACATCCATAGAAATGGTAGATACGTGTTAGGGCATATAGGTGTTGTTTCTTTGGAGCCTTACCTACAATGGGTTCGTGCTAGGGCTTGTGCTCTCAAGATGCCTTATAACCCCGAAAAACCTTTATTCCCTACTGTTGCATCATCATCTATTGATATCCCTATCGAGAACATGAGAGAATACCTAGGAAATCTAGCTAGGATGAAGTCCAAAAGAGATGCTTGGAAGGAAAAGCATAATATGTCAGAATATGAAAATAGGGTCCTGACTCGACAACTGAAGGAAAAGGAGGATTTGCTATTTATTCAAGACGGTTGGTTTATTGATCGTGATGAGAAGCTTCGTCAAAAGGATGTATTACTCAAGAAATATGCTAATGAAAGGAAGAGAAAGAAGGGAGATTTGGTAGGCGTTGCTCTTGTTCCTAATCCACGAAAGGAATTCATTGATCAACTGGTAGCTGAGAAGAAAGAGATGGAAGACTTTTATGAAGAGAAGATTAGGAAGCTCCAGTTACAGTTGGCATTTGGTCCTTCATCTGATGATTCTGAGTGACCCTTAGTTCTTAGTTTTTATTATTTTTATTTATTTAATTTTGTTAAACTCTATAAAAGGGCTTCATGTTCCAAAGTTGTAATTTACTGCTTTTATTTTTGGGTTATTGTCCCAAAGTTGTAATTTACTGCTTTATTATTGGGTTGTTGTCCCAAAGTTGTAATTTATTATTTTTGTTATCCCAAAGTCGTAAGTTTTAATTTACCGCTTTGATTAATGAAATGAGTTTTTGTTGTTCCAAATTCCTTTACCATTGATGTGTGCAAAGTTATCAAAGTTCTAAAGTTCCTTGAAAAAACTATCAAAATAAATGATCATTTGCATCGCATATCATGCATCATCCAACATTCAACTTCACATGTTTTCTAGAGTCTTATCCTTGTTTCTTTTTCTGCTCCGATAGATTGTCAAGTTGTCTCACCGGTACGATACCCGAGCCAATCGTCAAAGGAAGATGGAGGATCTGGAACAGTAAAATCACGAGCTTCACGAAGAGGTTTCTACTCTTCGTGTCGGGATGGAAAAGTTAATTGCGCTAGTGGGAAGCTTGATGGCTGCTCGGAATCAACCATCGACTTCAGCTGCTGAAATTCAAACTTCAACTACTGTGGTTTCTGAGATCGTTACCGCTCCAACATCTGTGACTCAAGTTAACTCTCCTCTTCAACATCAAATGCTAAAAGGTTTTCCGTGGGGAATGCCTTATAACTTCACACCAGAAGGGTATTAGCCTGCTGTACAACCTTTGATTCAACCTACTGTGTCCTTTCCTCAACCGGAGACAACTATTGTGCAGCCTGTAACTCCGCCTATGGTATATTTCCCTCAACCAGTGACGACTACTGCTGCTCCTGTGGTTCATACTATTCCATACATGAATGAACCCATTTATCATGTTGAACCTACTGAAAGTCTTGGTCTTTTCGATAGAATAGAGGAGTTTCAAGACCAGTTTCAGGAAATGCAGAGGGAAATCAGAGCGCTGAAAGGAAAAGACTTGTTTGGAAAGAATGCTCATGACTTGTGTTTAGTTCCAAATGTAAAAATTCCCGCCAAGTTCAAGGTACCGGACTTTTAAAGGTACAAAGGTGACTCGTGTCCGCGGAGTCATTTAACCATGTATGTAAGAAAGATGTCTACATATTCTGATGATCATAATTTATTAATCCACTACTTTTAAGACAGTTTGACTGGTGCCGCTCTGAAATGGTACATGGGTTTGGATAGCACCCGGATCCGTAACTTCAATGACCTTAGTGGAACTTTTGTTCACCAGTACAAGTACAATGTTGATATGGAGCCGGAACGAGATCAACTCCGAGCTATGTCTCAGAAAGATAGAGAATCCTTTAAAGAGTATGCCCAGAGGTGGCGCGAGATTGCTGCTCTGATTTATCGCCCTCTTGAAGAGAAAGAAATGACAAAGATATTCCTGAAAACTTTAGGTTCTTTCTATTATGAAAGAATGATTACGAGTGCGCCCAGTGACTTCACTGAGATGGTAAGTATGGGCATGCAGCTGGAAGAAGGAATTCGTGAGGGACGTTTGGTCAAAGAAGGAAGTACGTCTAGTGGTGTCAAGAAGTTTGGAAGTGTTTTCCCTAAGAGGAAAGAACAAGATGTCAGTGTAATTTTTCCTGGAAGACCAAGGAGAGGCTATTCACATGTTGCGGCAATCACTCCGGCTGTCCGCCCAACCATGGTGACCCCAACTCATCAAACACCTCCAATTCAGCAACAGCAATTTCAACAACAGCCTCGACAACAGGCTCATCAGTTCAATAACCAGAATCGTTCACCAAGGAAACCACAATTTGATGCCATTCCGATAACTTACACTGAGTTGTTCCTAGCTCTGATCAGGAAAAACCTCATAACGACGAAGCCTCCTCCTATCGCACCTAATAGTACTTCTCCTTGGTACAAGGCGGATCAGTTATGTGCGTATCACCAAGGGTCTCCGGGGTACAACATTGAAAATTGCTTTGCTTTGAAGGCGGATGTACAGAGGTTGATTAAGAACAGTATTTTGTCTTTCAAGGATGTTAACCCGAATGTTAAAGATAATCCTTTGCCTCGACATGGGGCAGCATCGGTGAATATGATGGAAGGATATCCGGGAAAGTTTCGAGTTTTCCAAGTTGAGCACATAAGAGACTCATTGATCAGGTTACATCAAAGCTTAAGAAGACTTGCTTTCTTTAAGCATAAGCATGATTATGACGTTTGTGAATTTTGTTCGATATAAGTTGATTGCCCTATTGTGAATGAGGATATTCAAAAATTGTTAGATCAAAGGGTTATCAATATTACACATGATAGAGATCCAGTTAATGAAGTGAATGTTATAATACCACAATTCAACATGCCAGAACCAGTAGAGATCGATTATGACAGTCAGACTGCACCTGTTGCTCCTTTGATCATTTGTCCATCTGGACCTATGCCTTACAACTCGGACCAAGCTATACCATACAAATATAATGCCATAATGATTGAGAATGGGGTAGAAGTTCCTATACCGCCAATGCCATATTTTGTTAACATTGTTGATGTGAGCAGAGTTACAAGAAGCGGGCGTATCTTCGCAGCAGTACCATTGAAAAGACCAGAAGTTCAAGTCAGGAGGCCTATACCGGCAGAAATTCCAGCAAGGAATGTTTAACCCAGGGTTGAGGCAGGCCGATCCAATGAACCTATCCCACACCCCGATGATGATGAGATCTTGAAGCTCATCAAGAGAAGTGAATACAATATTGTGGACCAACTATTGAAAACTCCTTCCAAGATTTTTGTGCTTGCTTTACTAAGATATTCTGGTGCCCATAGGGAAGCTTTGATGAAGGTCTTGGACCAGGCATTCGTAGATCATGATGTGACGGTTGACCAATTTGATGGAATTGTGGGAAATATTACTTCGTGTAACAATCTTGGTTTCAGTGATGAAGAGCTTCCGGAGGAGGGAAGGAACCATAATATGGCTTTGCATATCTCAATAAGTTGTGGAAATGATACGTTATCAAGTGTGCTAGTAGATACAGGTTCGTCATTAGATGTAATGCCCAAAACTACATTATCTCGACTTTCATATCAAGGTGCTCCCATGAGACCTAGTGGGGTAATTGTCAAAGCGTTTGATGGTTCTAGGAAAACTGTCATTGGTGAAGTGGATATTCCTATAATAATTGGTCCTCATACCTTTCAAATCACTTTTCAAGTAATGGATATTTGTGCCGCCTACAGTTGCCTATTGGGTCGCCCATGGATCCATGATGCAGGGGCAGTCACTTCCGTGCTCCATCAAAGATTGAAGTTTGTAAGGAATGGAAAGCTGGTAATGATTGGTGGAGAGTAGGCTATGGTGGTAAGCCACTTGTCATCTTTCTCTTTTATTGATGCTGATGAGGATGTTGGAACCCAATTCCAAGCTCTATCTGTTACTGATATTGAAGTGAAGAAGCAAGGGACATCTATTTCTTCTTTTGAGGATGCGCGACGAGTGGTTGAGAGTGGTTCAGCTGAAGGTTGGGGCCAGGTGTTGACTTTTCCTAAGAACAAGTCTGGAGAAGATCTTGGTTTTCATCTCGTTTCTACAAGAGTTAAGCAGGATACAGTTACCCGTCTGATACAAGAAGTTTTCCGAAGCGCATGTTTTATCCATCTGACTCCGCCTGAAGTTGATGCTATAATAGGAGACAATTCTGAAGAGGATTTACCCGACTTTGTAACACATGGAGTGGTTTGCCAGAACTGGATTGCTGTTGATATTCCTGTTGTGATGCATATTTATGAGTAATGTTTATTTTTATTTTTTTGAAAAAATCTTTCGTTCTGCCCAAGGCGAAAAAGTATTTGTGTCAGGCTATGTTGAAAATAAATCCTTTTGCTCTGCCCAAGGCAAAAGAGAGGATGTCTGGGCTCTTTTGTTCCAAGTATTGCCAATCATGAATAAAAATGTGATTTTGTCCCATATTGTTTTTATTTTTCACTTTTTTCGGAAAATGGTATTGAAAATTAATTGGTAGTAATAGGAAAATATAATAACCTTTTTTATATATCTGTACAACATTCACATTAATCGATTTCTAAAATAAAGCATAATCATATGTGCAGATTAATCCATGACTTAACCATTGAAAACAATGATCCCATGCCCCCTCCCAACTTTGAATTCCATGTGTTCAGAGCAGAGGAAGGAGATAGTGAAGAGATTCCTGATGAAATTTCCCGTTTACTTGAGCACGATGAAAAGACTATTCAGTCGTTTGAAGAGCCTGTAGAGATGATCAATTTGGGTAATGAAAAAGACAAAAAGGAAGTCAAGGTCGGAGCGTTGCTTATCCCAAAGGTCAAAGAGAAAATGTTGGAGCTTCTCAGAGAGTATATGGATGTGTTTTCTTGGTCCTACCAAGACATGCCAGGTTTGGATAACAATATTGTGGAGCATCGTTTGCCGTTGAGACCTGAATGTCCGCCGATTAAGCAGAAGTTGAGAAGGACTCGTCCCGATATGGCTGACAAGATCAAAGAAGAAGTTCAAAAACAAATTAATGCAGGTTTCCTTGTTACGTCGGTCTATCCTCAATGGTTAGCCAATATAGTTCTTGTTGCTAAGAAGGATGGAAAAGTTCGAATGTGTGTAGATTATAGAGATCTGAATAGAGCTAGCCCAAAGGATGATTTTCCATTACCACACATTGATGTTTTGGTCGACAGCACCGCAAAGTTCAAAGTATTTTTTTTCATGGATGGTTTCTCTGGTTACAATCAAATCAAGATGGCACCAGAAGATATGGAGAAGACAACTTTCATCACACCTTGGGGGAACATTTTGTTATCGAGTTATGTCGTTTGGTTTGAAGAATGCTGGTGCAACGTACCAAAGGGCCATGACTGCCTTGTTCCATGATATGATGCATAAAGAGATAGAAGTGTATGTAGATGACGTGATTGCCAAATCACAAACTGAAGAAGATCATTTGGGACATTTATTGAAATTATTCCAACGTTTGAGAAAGTATAAACTCCGTCTGAATCCCAACAAGTGCACTTTTGGTGTTCGTTCTGGAAGACTTCTGGGTTTCATTGTCAGCTAGCAAGGTATTGAGGTAGATCCTGATAAATTCAAAGCTATTCGGGAAATTCCCGCACCCAAGACGGAAAAACAAGTAAGAGGATTCCTTGGGAGGCTGAACTATATTTCTAGATTTATATCTCATATGACTGCTACTTGTGGGCCTACTTTCAAGCTTCTCCGAAAGAACCAAGGTTGTGTATGGACAGAAGATTGTCAGAGAGCTTTTGATAACATCAAAGAATATTTACTTGAACCTCCCATATTGATTCCTCCAGTGGAAGGAAGACCTTTGATTATGTACCTGACTATATTGGAAGATTCCATGGGATGTGTGCTTGGTCAACAAGATGAGACTGGAAGAAAGGAACATGCCATATATTATCTGAGTAAGAAATTCATAGACTGTGAGTCTCGATACTCAATGCTTGAGAAGACCTGTTGTGCTTTAGCTTGGGTTGCTCGCCGTCTGCGCTAATATATGATTAACCATACCACTTGGTTGATCTTCAAAATGGATCCGATCAAGTATATCTTCGAGAAACCCGCCTTATCTGGAAGAATAGCCCGTTGGAAGATGTTGTTATCTAAATATGACATTGAGTATCACACTCAGAAAGCAATGAAAGGGAGTATTTTAGCCGATCATTTGGCTCACCAACCAATTGACGATTATCAATCTATCAAGTTTGACTTCCCAGATGAAGATGTTATGTACTTGAAAGATAAAGATTGTGAAGAGCCATTACCTGAAGAAAGACCTGATCTTGAATCCCGTTGGGGTTTAATTTTTGACGGAGTTGTAAATGCTTATGGAAATGGAATTGGGGCAATCATCGTCACTCCACGAGGTACTCATATCCCGTTCACGGAGAGATTGAAGTTTGACTGTACGAACAACATGGCTGAATATGAGGCATGTATTATGGGTCTCGAAGAAGCAGTGGATCTAAGGATCAAGATTCTTGATATATACGGAGACTCAGCATTGGTAATTAATCAAATCAAAGGAGAATGGGAGACTCGTCATCCTGGTTTGATCCCTTACAGAGATTATGCTAGAAGATTATTAACTTTCTTTAACGAAGTGGAATTACATCATATCCCTAGAGATGAAAACCAAATGGTTGATGCTTTAGCTAATTTGTCTTCAATGTTCCAAGTGAATGATTGGAATAATGTGCCTACAATCAGAGTTATGCGCCTCGACAGACCTGCTAATGTGTTCTCAGCAGAGGATGTCACTGACGATAAACCGTGGTTCTATGACATTAAACGTGTTCTTCAAACTCAAGAGTACCCGCCTGGGGCATCCAATAAGGATAGGAAGACGTTGAGGATATTGGCAAATAGTTTCTTCCTCAGTGAAGAAGTATTATATAAAAGGAATTATGACATGGTCTTACTCAGATACATAGACAGACATGAAGAATACATGTTGATGCAAGAGGTACATGAAGGATCCTTTGGCACTCATGCCAACGGACATGCAATGGCTAAAAAGATGTTGAGAGCTGGTTACTATTGGATGACGATGGAATCTGATTGCTGCAAATATGTGAAGAAATGTCATAAATTCCAAATTTATGCGGACAAGATACATGTGCCACCGACCCTCCTCAATGTTATCTCTTCGCCTTGGCCTTTCTCTATGTGGGGCATTGATATGATTGGAATGATTGAACCCAAAGCTTCAAATGGTCATCGTTTCATCTTGGTAGCCATCGATTATTTTACTAAATGGGTGTGTTGTACCCCAAAATTTGCCCTCCCATATTCTTCAAAATTAGCCAAGTCAAAGCTTCAAACATCTCCCCAAGGGTTGCACAGTTCAAGGGCCTCCTAACAGTCAAAATTAGGGTTTTGGTTCTGACAAAGTAAATGAAGTTTCCAAGGGTCCAATCAAGTCCCACATGCCTATAAACATGGTCAAGCATCCTCATACCAAGTTTCAAGACTTACAGCACAAAATTGCACAGTCAAAAACCCTAATTGTACTACAGTCAACTGTAGGGGCAAAATGGTCATTTGACAGTCAAAAGTTCAAATTTTTGGTCAACATCTCATTTTGAAGCCACAAACATCATTTTATCAATGCTTGATCATGATTCTCAAAGCTTGGCTCAAAAATCATCAAGATGCAAAAGTTTCCATATTTGGACAGTTGAAAAAGTCAACTGTAAATTGACCAGGGCATAACTTTCACATGGATTATCAGAAAAATTCCATCCAAAGCTCATTTTGAAGAAAAAGACATTTCCTACAACTCCTCTTTACACTCCAAGTCCAAGAAATGCTCTCACAAAAAGTTATCAATTTCAACATTATAGGTCATTTTCAAAAAGTCAACAAAAAGGGACTTTAAGTCAAAGGCCATAACTTGAGATTGGTAAATCAAAATGACATGGGACCAAATACATTGGTTAGAGGACTCAAAGACCTTTCCAAAATGTCAAAGAACATGAGCAAAGCTTAAAAATTGAGCAAGTTATGCCTTGTGGAAGTTGGGAAATATTTGGATATTTTGAAAAGTCAACATTGATCCAAATAACCTAAAAATGCTAATGGGCCTCTTTTTCTTCCACAATTCATCATCCAAGGCATGTGCACGACCATGTGGCCCAAAGGGAAGTTTTTATCATTTTTATTTTATTCATTTGGATTTTTAATCATTAATAATTCATTTAATTAAAATAAATAGGTAAAAAATACTAAACCTAACTTTTTGAATCTTTTTGTGCATAAAATAATCTCAAGATTTGGTGTATAATCAGATTTGGAAAGTATCTTGGTGATTGAACATGATTTGGACTAAGTTTGCATGAAAAAGATTGGAAAATATTTTGCCATAAAAATCAAATATTGAATCCTTCAATTCATGGATTTTTTGATCAAATTCTTTGACCTAATCCTTCCATACATAAGTACAAAGCAAACCCTCGTGCAAAAGGACTGAAGGCTGCGCCATAGATACAGAACCAAGTTTGCATTTTTTCAAAGAAATTCCAAAATTGAAAACACACTTGCAAAGCATTTCAAGGCAAAGTAATCAGTCCATTGCCTTCCTGAGACATCAGGGAAACCTCCTGGATCAAGAACACCAACTCTAACGCCTTGAATTGATGTACAAAAATCAAATTTTTTTCATATAAATGCATATTCGTATTCTGATTTTTAGGCATTTTCATGGCATTTTGTTTGTGGATTCATACTAAATGATGTATTCTGAGGCTAACCACATACTTTGATTGGTTTTTTATACATTATATGCAAAGACACCATTGTTGCGTTTTAGGGTTACAGGGATTTGGATTTAGGGCTTTACGTTCAAGGAACAATTGGGACACGATAATGGCACCATCAGATTCAGAAGCTTCCAACCAATTCATTGATGGGGTCGCGCCCAATTTCTGATTAGAAACAAGCTAATCGCTATTTTCCCAAATGGCCTATTTTGGAACGGTGCAAAAACCGTTGCTAACCCTTTTGTTTCAGGGAACGAAGAAGAAGAAGATGAGGTGTCCAGTAATAATTGGGTTATTCAAATTCTCGCGCGAAAAAAGCATTAGCGTTTGTTTTGCTTTATTATATTTATTGTTTATATAATGAACAAAGAAAAGAAGCAGCACAGTTGGTCAGGCGTATGCATGGTAATCTCTAGGACCTGGGTTCGAGCCCCAGGTCCCCACCCCCTTCCATATTATTTTTCACTTAATGTTGGTGTACAATTTCAGTGCTAGGGTGCATCATATGTCATCAAGATCAAACCATCCACGTGCCTACCAGGATCAATCCAAAGGCGCTGATTGGAAGAACACCATAGACTCTAGTCAAACGTGCCACACGCGTCCTGGAAAGGTCAACCAGGCCAAGGGCTATTAGGCCTGAATTGGTTATCATACCTCTCATTTGGGGACAGAACCCCCCTAGGTTTGCAAACTTTTACATTCTTTTTATTATTCTTTTTTTTATTTCAATTATTGTTTTCAATTAACTTAATATTTTCCATAAAAATACATAAAAATAAAAAAATCAGAAAAGGCAAAATTTAAAATATATTTATTTAATTGATATTTTTGTAAATAAAACCTTTATTAATTAATTAGTTTTAATCTAGGGTTAATCTTAATATTTTCTTTAATAAACTTAAACTTGGTAGAATTAGGATTTGTAATAATTTATATCCCTTTTTCTTTTCTTTCATAATAATTAAATATTTCCTATTATTTGTATAAATTAAAATTGCATGTAAATAATTAGGTTAATTTAGGTTTAACTTTAATGTTTTTTCTTAATAAATAAAAAATGTAGAATTAGGTTTTTAATTTCATTAAATTCTCACAAATACAAAAATACCAAAAATAATTTCCTTTCATTTTAATTCTAATTAATTTAATCATTTAATTTAATTCCATTAAAAAAGGGTCCAACGCCCTCGTTTCCAGTTTAATCCAATTAGCGTATTTATTTCTTTTTCTCTTAATTATTTATGTACCTCTCCCAAAGCCTTGTAAACTCGGACATTTTAATCTTTCGCACTTTTACTTTATTTTACTTCTTTACTTTCTGTCAAATCGGGTTCTGGAAATTTTGGCGATGTGAACCCGCGCCTTTTGTAATAGTTTAGAACTTTACCTTTTTCGCACTTTTTAACTATTAAATAAATGCATGCAAGAATGAATGACAATAAATAAAAACAAACGCGTAGATCACCTATACCATGACAAGATAAATATAAACGAATCTGACACACGAATCACACACCACCCCTAGGGTACGCCTCACTGTTGCCTTGCCTCGAAAGGTGATCGTCGAGTAGAGGATGTCTTAGTAAGTCCTCATGATCCGGGAACCTGGCATGAGTGTAGCTTCTAAGGTGTCTTCCCATTACTCCGGTGATCACCATGTCCCTAACCTCGAATTGACCCGAACACCTCCAACGGTGGTGCTACCTACCTCTCAATGGTGGGATGGCACTACTTTAAAGGACATTTACACAGACGAATTCCTTAGGGTAGGTAGGTTCTCATAGATACTTGCTCTAATTTCAAAACAAATCAAAAATACTTTTCACACCGACACCTTTTCAAAAAGCTTTCGAAAGCAATTTTTCAAACACTCTTGAGGACCGATACAAGAGTCGAACTGGAATTTTCAAAGAAACTTTTTTTAAAACCCACAGTTGAAAAGCAAACAAACAATTTTTGAAAACACAATGAGCAAGTATCTAAGAGCCCATGGATAACCATGGATAGAAAGGGTGCTAACACCTTCCCTTTCTATAATCTACCTCCCGAACCGAGAGCAATCTCTTTAAGGAATTTTTATGTGCTTTTGTCCTTTCCCTTTGGAGAAAATAAAAGACGGTGGCGACTCTTGCTTCCGCGACATTTCGCGAACCAGCGTTAAACAGTCAGTTCCAGATCCACCGATCACAGAACTGGCGACTCTGCTGGGGACTTAAACTTAAAGTGAGGTGTACCTTAGGGTTAGTTCATAACTGTGTTTTCAATTGTATTGACTTGTCTGCTTTAAATTTGTGGGTTGTATGGGAGTTACATAGATCCTAACCCGGATCTGGGGATACCTTGTTTAGGTAGCATAAGCTGTGAGGGACCTGTCCGGCGTAGACCGACACGGGTGAAGCAGTGGCTACGTTGGTGTGGCACCTTGGTCTGTACCGATATCCCTTGTGTCGCAACGAGGAGAATATGGGTCTTCTGAGGAATCATTAAGCACCAACAACCTTAGAACCTTAAATGACACAACTTGGCCATTAGAACAGTAGCAGTATGCTACGCCCATTGAGGCTAAACTCTCGTGATGGTTCTGGCCGCAAGAAAAGATTGTGATGCTGGAGTTATGACCGATTGAGGGTAGTCAATGATATTGGGATCCTCTAAGAACCCGGTTACTTTGATAGGACATGTATGAACCAACAAACTGAAAGAGGGTAGTACCTAGACCTCATGCTGGCCTAAACTTTAAGGGTTTGCCTTGTGTGACTTGTGTGCCTTACCATGTTTGCCTTTGTATCTATTTGTGGTGTGCTTTATCATAACATCATGAGCATTGCATGCATCCTGCATAAGGACTGACCATTTCAAAGACAAGAGGGTTTCACCTTTGCTCTGTTTTGTAGGACATCATGATGCCTGTGCGAAGGAATACTATCTGGTTCAACTTCGTTCACTCACCTGAGTTGCTTGAAGAGTTGGTTAGCAGAATTCCAAAAACCACTTCCTTCATTCAGAGGCATGGTTCTCTTCTCAGTTTAGTCACTACAAAGCGGGATCAACAGTTGATGAGTGTTCTGACCCAGTTCTATGACCCTCTGTACCAGTGCTTCACCTTTCAAGACTTCCAGCTGGTCCCTACCCTGGAAGAGTTCTCTGATTTGCTTGGTATCCCTATCTTGGATCAGACTCCCTTCACTGGTTGGGAAAAGACCCTCAGGCTTGAGGATGTTGCTGCAGCTCTTCCCTTGACACATCAAGAGGTAATGGACAACTGGATAACTAGGAGCGGAGTTAAGGGTTTCTTGGCCAAGTTTCTGATTGGTAAGGCTAACAGTTTCTGGAATGACCTGGATTTTAGGGCATATGAAGACATCTTGGCTCTCTTAATCTATGGGTTAGTCTTGTTTCCTAATCCTGACAACTTCATCAATGTCACTGCCATAAGGATCTTTATGTCTCAGAAACCTGTACCCACTCTCTTGGGTGACATCTTGCAACAACTTCATGCTCGTACTACCCGGAGACGAGGAACCTTGTGGTGTTGTATCCCTTTGTTGGTGAGGTGGTTTATTTCACACCTCCCTAAGTTCGTACTGAAGAACCAAGAAGGAAGAGGTTGGGCTCATAGGTTAATGTCTCTCACCGATAAAGACATCATTTGGACTTGCAGAGGTTTGGATGAGGTAGCTATTATTGATCGATGCGGGGAATACCCTAATGTTCCTCGGATTGGTACCCAAGGAGGAATCTCTTACAATCCATGTCTAGCACTCCGTCAGTTTGGAAGAGCAAGAAGAGTAGGGCCTCATGAAATGTTGGTGCCTCACATCAGTTTTGAGTTTCAGGGGGATAGTGACGAGTTGCGTCGTAGGTTCATCAAGGCTTGGGACAAAGTTCATAAAGCTGACCCACAAGAGTTGGGGCCAAAGACTTCTTTACCTATGGAAGCCTACTACAAATGGGTTCACATCCGTGCTCAGAAGTTAGGTATGCCGTATGAAGCGGTCAGACCCGTCATTCTTGAGTGTCCTGACAAAGATGGTGTTCCTCCAACTGTCCTTCCTCCTCAGATACCTACTGATTATGAGACATTAAAGAGGTCTTGGTCGCAACTGCGAGAAGAACGGGATTCTTACCGGGAAAAGTTCAACGAGCAGGAATTAAAGATCCAGAAGCTGACAAAGCAGTTGGAGAATGAGCGAGCTCTGAATGCCTACATCCGTACTGAGAAGAGGAGACCATGGGATCAATAAGGAGCTCTGGATGTTCTTTTACAGTTTTACTTCCCTTTTCAGTATTTCCTTTCATGTAACGCCTAAGGGCAACCTGTTGAATAATTTCAGTTTCAAAGTTGAATCTAATGAAGTGTGTTCCTTTTTGTTTACAAATTTGATTCCCGATTGTCTTTGAAAACATAAATCATACGCATTCCATTCATCACGTGCATAGCAGGTTTTCCTCTTTTCAGGTTGCTTACCGTTCTTCGCTGTTTATTTCAGCATCATGAATCCCGACTCGTCATCAACTGAGATGTCCATTAAAGCTCTTCAGGCGCAGAATGCGCAATTTCAGGAATTAATCATGGGTTTGGCTCAGGGCCAAGAGGAGTTGAAGGCCCTGCTCCTGAAGAAGGAGAAGAAGAAGAAGAGAAGAACTGTTCTGTTCAACTCGGGCCGAAGGTTTGGCAACACTCTGCAGAATGAAGAGGCTGGTTCTTCTATTGGCAAGGGTACTCCTCAAGCGGAAAAAGGTCCTAGCCCGGTAGTCTCCGACAACGAGACTGATTTTGATGAAGAGCAATATCCTCCGGCAGAAGACAGATACAAACAGTTGGAGGACAGGCTGAATGCTATGGAGATACAACAGGTACCTGGGCTGGATGTTGGAGATTTGGGTTTGTCTACCGGTGTGATTATTCCTCGTAAGTTCAAAGCACCATCTTTCACTAAGTACGACGGGGCGTCTTGTCCCAAGCTACATCTCAGGTCCTATGTTCGGAAGATTCAACCGTACTCAGTGGATAAGAATTTGTGGATCCACTTCTTCCAGGAGAGTCTTTCAGGGACTCATCTCGAATGGTTCTATCAGCTGGATGGGACCAAGGTTCGTAACTGGGAGGAGTTGGCTACTGCTTTCTATAAGCAGCATCAGTATAATGCCGACCTTGCCCCTACACGTACCCAACTCCAGGGTATGTCGTTAGGTTCAAGTGAAGGTTTTAAAGAGTACGCTCAGAAGTGGAGGGATCTGGATGGCAGAGTGCAGCCTCCGTTGACTGACCGGGAGTTAGTATACATGTTCTTGGGGACCCTATCTGGGCCATTTTTCAACCATCTTATTGGGAATTCTTCTGCTGGATTCACTTATCTTATTCTGACTGGAGAGAGAATTGAGGCTGGGTTGAAGTCTGGTAAGATTCCGAAGGGTGCATCGTCTAGTTCAGAGAAGAAACCCTTCAAGAAGGATGCTAGCGTTGTGTACGGGTCCAGGAGACAAGAGAAATCTGAGCACCGCCAATCTGTCAGTGCGATAATGATTGCTCAGCCGGCTGCCGCTCCTCGGCCAGCCAATCCTCAAAGGACTGAAAGACCCCGGAGAGAGTTCACCCGTTTGAGTATGACTTTGTCGCAGATCTTGCCACAGTTGCTATCCACCAATCTAGTGACCGTCAGAGAGGCGCCAAAAAGTGTGAACACTGCCTCCCCCAAATACAACCCAAAAGCTCGTTGTGCTTACCATTCTGATAGCCCGGGGCATTCCACTGATGACTGTTGGGCATTAAAGAATAAGGTGCAAGACCTTATTGACGTGAAAGAGATACAGTTCGAAGCGCCTGAGAGGCCGAATGTGGTGACTGCTCCTATGCCTCAGCATGGGGTAAACGCTGTTGATAAAGAGGTGTACGCTGTTTCTGTGGATGATCTAGCCACTCCCTTAATTACTGTCAAGAAGAACCTACTGCTGGCCGGTTTATTTCCGGGTTGCAGTGAGGGTTTCCTGTTCTGTGCTGTTTCCCTATCCGGTTGTCCTTCGCTAAAGTTAGGCGTACAAAGCCTAATGGATAGCAAGGAGATTCTGTTTAAGAAGTCTGTTGTTCAGTTGGTTCCGGTAGAAGAGGTTTTTGTGGTTACAATCTATAATAATCCAATCAGGGCTCTCCCAAAGAAGCCTGTTCAAATCATGATTGTTGCACCTGTGGTTATTACTGTTCTGAGGCCTCTCCCCTACGTATCTGATAAGGCTGTCCCCTGGCACTATGGGGCAGATGTGTATGTGAATGGGATCAAACAAGAATTCAACACTGGCGCCAGTATCTGCGATATCACTGGTCCAGCCAAGGTTACCCGCAGTGGCAGGCTCTTCTCGCCTGACATTGCGCCACCCGCTGCTCGAAGACCCCTTACAATAACACCTACAAGTGTACCTGTTCCTGTTTCTGACCAAGTTGTTTCCCCTGCTGTCGAGTCATCCAATGCTCGGGGCAAAGGAATTGAAGATGAGCCTGCCCGGATGGAGGCACCGATACCTATAAATGCTGAGGCCTCCCAACAAGAGATGGAGGAGATTCTAAAGATAATAAAAAAGAGTGACTTTAATGTTGTGGAACAGCTGGGGCATACGCCCTCCAAGATCTCAATGCTCTCCTTACTCCTGTGTTCAGAGGCTCATGCTAAGGCCTTGATCTCATTTCTCAAGACGGCCCATGTGCCACAGGAGACATCTGCAGTCCAGTTCACTGATTGCGTAGCAAATCTGACAGCAGACAGTGGCTTGGGTTTCTCAGATGCTGACCTGACTGTGAAAGGAAGAGACCACAATGATGCCCTGCATGTCTCTATCGAATGCAGGGGCACTACCCTGGCACATGTATTGGTGGATACTGGTTCTTCCTTGAATGTTCTACCAAAGAAGGCTTTAGACCGTTTGGATTGTGAAGGCCTGGAATTAAAACCCAGCAATATCATCGTCAGGGCCTTTGACGGTTCAAAAAGGATGGTTCATGGAGAGGTTGACATTCCTATTCGTGTGGGCTCTCAGGTGTTTGACTCTACTTTTTATGTGATGGATATCCGTCCATCTTACTCTTGTCTACTGGGTCGACCTTGGATCCATAAAGCTGGGGCAGTGACCTCTACCTTGCACCAGAAGCTGAAGTACCCCGTCAGAGGGAAGATCGTCACTGTGCAAGGAGAGGAGGAGTATATGGTGAGCCATTTGAATTCCTTCAGATACATTGAGATGGACGGGGAGTTTATTGAAACCCCCTTTCAGCATTTCGAGGAGGTGCTTCCAATTTCAGCAGCAGCAGAAACATCGGTCGAAGAGGATGTTCCCTTGAAGATGGCTTCCCTAAAGGATGACCGGGCTGTGGTTCAGAAAGGTGAATGTGCTAACTAGGGCAGGCTTCCCGACTTTACACAGAAAACTGACAAATTTGGACTGGGTTTTACTGCAGAGGGTCAGAAAGCTATGCGGAAGGCGAAGACCAGAAGACCTCCTGTGCTCATTACAAATCCAGGAGTGAATGCTGTTGGGGAGAGTAATGAAGTGGACGAAGCTGAGTTCAATAGCTGGATCTACCCGACAACCGAAGGCGGATTGACCAATTGGATTGTCAAAGACCATACTCCTGTTACTTTTGTTACGCAGTAATAAACTTCTTTGTTTTGTTATTTGTAATAAACAATAAATAAACCCTATGGCCCGGTGTCTTACCCGAGGCACCGTGGTTTCATTTGTGAGGGCATATAAATTGTCATTTCATATATCATAAATGAAAATCTTGGACGTTTTCTCGCATTACAAATCTTATGCTCCTTTTCTGTCTTTCTTTCCTTTATACATATTTCAAAACAGCTGTATTTACACACACTCACTCATACAGGTTTCAATCCACTCTGGATCTCACTGATAACAACTCTTCTACTGCCAATTATGACTTCGGAAATCCGATCAACTTAGCCGAAGACGAAGGTGAAGATGATTGCGAAGTGCCTGGAGAGCTTGCAAGACTGTTACTTCAGGAAGAGAGGGCAATTCAACCACATGAAGAGCCAGTGGAGATAATAAACTTGGGTACTGAGGCAGACAGGAAAGAGGTAAAGATTGGTGCCAACCTAGAGCTCAGCGTGAAGCAACGGTTGACTAAGATGCTACATGATTATGTGGAGATCTTTGTCTGGTCCTACGAAGACATGCCCGGGTTGGATACCGATATTGTGGTCCATCACTTGCCTACTAAGGAAGACTGCCCTCCGGTTAAGCAAAAGGTCCGCCGTATGCGTCCAGAGATGTCTGAGAAGATCAAAGCCGAGGTTATGAAGCAGTTTGATGCCGGGTTTCTTGCAGTGACTTCTTACCCTCAGTGGGTTGCTAATGTGGTGTCGGTACCTAAGAAGGACGGTAAGGTCAGAATGTGTGTCGATTACAGGGACCTGAACAGGGCCAGCCCCAAAGATGACTTCCCTCTACCTCACATTGACGTCCTTGTTGACAATACGGCTCAGCATAAGGTGTTCTCTTTCATGGATGGTTTTTCAGGTTACAATCAGATCAAGATGGCACCTGAAGACATGGAGAAGACTACCTTTGTTACTCAGTGGGGCACCTTCTGCTACAAGGTCATGCCATTCGGACTGAAGAACGCTGGGGCAACCTACCAACGTGCCATGGTTGCTTTATTTCATGACATGATCCATCATGAGATAGAAGTGTATGTGGACGACATGATCGCAAGGTCCCAGACTGAGGAAGAGCACCTAGATCATCTGCAGAAATTGTTTGACCGGTTAAAACTATACAAGCTGAGGTTGAACCCGAACAAGTGCACCTTTGGGGTAAGATCTGGAAAGTTGCTAGGCTTCGTCGTAAGCGATAAGGGCATTCAAGTGGACCCTGCCAAGGTTAAAGCTATTCAAGAGATGCCAGTTCCTAAGACAGAGAAGGAAGTCAGAGGCTTTTTAGGACGCCTGAATTACATTGCTCGGTTCATCTCACACCTAACTGCTACTTGTGAACCAATCTTCAAGCTGCTGAAGAAAGATCAGGTAGTACGTTAGAATGATGAATGTCAGGCTGCTTTTGACAGAATCAAGGAGTATCTCCAAGAACCACCCATCCTTATGCCACCAGTTGAAGGGAGACCTCTAATACTATATCTGACAGTGCTTGACAACTCAATGGGGTGTGTGCTGGGGAAGCATGACGAGTCTGGCCGAAAAGAGCATGCCATTTATTACCTTAGCAAAAAGTTTACCGACTGTGAGACCCGATACTCACTGCTTGAGAAAACTTGCTGCGCTTTGGTATGGGCTGCTCGCCGGCTGAGACAGTATATGCTGACTCACACTACCTTGTTGATCTCAAAGATGGATCCTATAAAGTACATATTCGAAAAGCCTGCTCTGTCTGGGAGAATTGCAAGATGGCAAATGATCTTGACGGAATACGACATTCAGTACACGACCCAGAAAGCCATCAAGGGAAGTGTATTGGCAGACCACTTGGTACATCAGGCAGTAGATGACTATCAGTCAATGAACTTCGAGTTTCCAGACGAAAGCATCATGATAGTAACTGATTGTGAAGTACCTGGACCGGATGAAGGACCTGAGGAAGGATCCCGATGGTCTATGCACTTTGACGGAGCCTCCAACGCTTTGGGAAACGGTATTGGCGCTGTAATCATATCCCCTCAAGGCACTCATACTCCACTCACTGCCCGGCTATGTTTCAACTGTACCAACAACATGGCAGAGTATGAAGCGTGCATCATGGGTCTTCAAACTGCGATCGACTTAAGGATCAAGTTTCTGAGTGTCTTCGGAGATTCCGCTCTTGTGATCAATCAGATCAAAGGAGAGTGGGATACGAAACATCTGAATCTTATTCCTTACAGAGAATGTGTGTTGACCTTGATCCCCCACTTCACGAAGATAACCTTTGAACACTTTCCAAGAGAAGAGAATCAGTTGGCGGATGCGTTATCTACAATGTCTTCTATGTTCAAGGTCAAATGGGACAATGAGGCTCCCCAGATCATCATCTGGAAACTGGAAGAACCGGCATACTGTTGTGATCTCGAGACTGAGTTGGTGACTGAGAAGCCTTGGTATCATGAAGTGAAAAGATATCTGGAAGCTCAGGAGTATCCTGAAGGTGCCTCTGTCAATGATAAAAAGTTTCTGAGAAGGTTCACAGCAAAGTTCTTCCTTAGCAACGACATCCTGTACAAGCGAAACCATGATTCAACCTTACTGCGTTGTGTGGATAAGACTGAAGCGGAAAGGATCATGGAAGAGCTACATGAAGGGACCTTTGGTACACATTCCAATGGACATACAATGGCAAAGAAGATCCTTCGGGCAGGGTATTACTGGTCCACAATGGAAGCTGACTGCTACCAACATTCCAGGACATGCCATAAGTGCCAGATTTATGCAGACAAGGTGCATGTTCCTCCAGTTCCTCTGAATGTTCTGAATGCGCCTTGGCCGTTTGCAATGTGGGGCATAGACATGATCGGTGAGATTAAACCTACGGAATCTAATGGGCATCGCTTCATCCTAGTGGCGATTGATTATTTTACAAAGTGGGTTGAAGCAGCTTCCTACGCTATGGTAACCAAGACTGTTGTGGCACGGTTCATTCGGCATAACCTGATCTGTCGGTACGGCATCCCCGAAAGAATTATTACAGACAACGGTACCAACCTGAATAATAAGATGATCACTGAGCTCTGCGAGCAGTTCAAAATACAGCACCACAATTCTTCTCCTTACAGACCGAAGATGAATGGGGCTGTAGAAGCAGCAAATAAAAATATCAAGAAAATCGTGCAGAAGATGACAGTGACTTATAAAGATTGGCACGAGATGTTACCGTTCGCTCTACATGGGTACCGTACCTCAGCTAGGACGTCAACTGGGGCAACTCCTTTCTCTTTGGTTTATGGTATGGAGGCAGTCTTACCGATCGAAGTGCAAATACCCTCTCTCCGGATAATGAAGGATGCAAATCTGAACGAAGATGATTGGATCCAGACACGACTTGATCAGTTAAACCTTATTGATGAAAAGAGACTTGCTGCTATCTGCCATGGTCAGACGTATCAAAAACGGATGATCAGGGCATTTAACAAAAAGGTCAGACCACAGGAATATCAAGTTGGGGATCTGGTAATCAAACAAATCATCCTTCCTCAGAGTGATCCAAGGGGCAAATGGACCCCTACGTACGAAGGGCCATTTGTGGTTAAACATGTGTTCTCAGGAGGAGCCATGATTCTAACCAATATGGATGGTGACGACCTTCCTCACCCCGCTAATGCAGACATAGTAAAAAGATACTACGCATAAAAAAGACCCGCTAGGCTGACATGCCTAGGCAAAAATTAGGGCTTCCCGGCGAACCAAAAGGGTTCGGGCAAAATGAAGGGATGAAATGAAAAAAACTGTACACCCGGCAAGTTGAAAACCTGAAAAGGCGGCTTGAGCAAAAATGGGTATCCCGGTGGACTGAAAACCCGAAAGGGCGGTCCAGGCAAAAGTTAGGGATAAAGCGTAATACTATGTCTCATTGGATCACTTTGCATCCAGAATTCGGTATCTACATCAAGTTCAGACGGCATCGATTAGTCAGCTTCACCTTCAACCAAGGTCATCAAGTGATGAGACGCTCGGAGATATAACGGCAATAGCAGAGTTGAAACCCAGTGGGATCATTCATTTCACACAGCTGTTTTATTGTCTTTTGTACAAAATTTGTATAAACTCTCTTGTTCGGCGGCGTTCTCTTACTAGGACGTCAGCCTCTTGTACATAAAACGCCTATTTACAGGCCAATCAAAAATCAATACAAATACACTTTTCAGTTAAAATTGCCAATTGTTTCCTTTTTCCTGTTTTGTTTTGCGAAGAACGTCCAAGGTTCAATTTGTGATATATGCATTGACAATAATTTGCTAACTCATGAATATTTGCGTGCGAAACAAAGGATTAATTACATGTAACATTAGAAACAGGGGCAATAAAGAGTTGTCTAAGCAATCTAATTGTTCTATCCTCCAAGGTACCAAGGTAGGTTCAGCTAAAGAACATAACCAGGCATCTTAATTCCCCAGAGAGTGAGACAGCAAGCAATACACTCTCTCCAAGCAAAGTTATCAACCTTAAGGAAGTTGGGTATCCTCCCGCAGAACTCAAACATTCCCCAGCAGCATATATACATGTATTCTTAACAAGCATCCCCGGTAGTCTTGGTCTAAAGATTGTTCCCCGGCGGTATACCAGCATTCAATGGAGTCACTTCCTCGATACAGCTCAAAAACTTCCCCAAGAAAGTCCAATCTAGTTCCCCAGGAAAGTTGGAATCCATCTCCCCAAGCAGTAAGCTTATCCCCAGTAGATTCTGGAAGCTTATCCGCGCAGAGCACGAACGCGTCGCCCGGCTTTATTCAAAGAGTTATTTCCTTACTAGGATATAACTGGGTTATCCTCAGCAAAAGCCACGGAAAGATCGTTCTCGACGAAGTCTTCTTATCCCCAGCGAAGTCTATCAACGCTTCCAACATAACAAGGGCATCCCCAGCAAGTTATTATCAACATTCCAGCAAAGTATCTCTCTCCCCACAGAGTATTGCTTCCCAGCAAGATTGTTAGAGTACTTGTCTCCCCGCAGAGTTATCCATTCGCCAAGTTTATCCCCCAACGGAGTTACCTTCTCCTACCGGTATTCTTGCAACTATCTTCCCCAGCGGAGGCAAAAATCCATTCTCCAACATCAGCCCAGGAGTGACTTCCCGGCACCCGTCAAGGATTTACTTTCCTAGACGAAAAACATACATTTGTAAACATCGTATACATCATTATAGCATGCATGTACGCATCATATCTTACAAATCTCATTTATGTTGAGAACATCATTGCTTGACCCATATCATGCATTGCATATGACTGACCTTTACCTTTCAGGAAAAGATTCAGTTAAGTTCTCATCTATTTCAAGACCTAGACCGGTTCAGTTAAATCGACTCCAAAGATTTCTCTGTTTCTTATCCAGTCAAAGGCCTTCTCTGGTTCAGTCAGATCGACTCCAAAGATCTCCCTGTTTCTTATCCAGTTGAAGACATTCAAGACCTAGACCGGTTCAGTTAAATCGACTCCAAAGATTTCTCTGTTTCTTATCCAGTCAAAGGCCTTCTCTGGTTCAGTCAGATCGACTCCAAAGATCTCCCTGTTTCTTATCCAGTTGAAGACATTCAAGACCTAGACCGGTTCAGTTAAATCGACTCCAAAGATTTCTCTGTTTCTTATCCAGTCAAAGGCCTTCTCTGGTTCAGTCAGATCGACTCCAAAGATCTCCCTGTTTCTTATCCAGTTGAAGACATTCAAGACCTAGACCGGTTCAGTTAAATCGACTCCAAAGATTTCTCTGTTTCTTATCCAGTCAAAGGCCTTCTCTGGTTCAGTCAGATCGACTCCAAAGATCTCCCTGTTTCTTATCCAGTTGAAGACATTCAAGACCTAGACCGGTTCAGTTAAATTGACTCCAAAGATTTCTCTGTTTCTTATCCAGTCAAAGGCCTTCTCTGGTTCAGTCAGATCGACTCCAAAGATCTCCCTGTTTCTTATCCAGTTGAAGACATTCAAGACCTAGACCGGTTCAGTTAAATCGACTCCAAAGATTTTTCTGTTTCTTATCCAGTCCAAGGCCTTCTCTGGTTCAGTCAGATCGACTCTAAGATCTCCCTGTTTCTTACCCAGTTGAAGACATTCAAGACCTAGACCGGTTCAGTTAATCGACCCTAAGATTTTCTGTTTCTTATCCAGTCCAAGGCCTTCTCTAGTCCAGCTAAATCGACCCCAAACAGATTTTCCTGATAAAGACTTAGTAGAAGATATCCAAGATTCTCTCAATGATTGCTGTTGAGGTTGTAGTCGCCTATGGTTCTCTCCCCGATACTGCGGAGGTAGTAATCATCCCAAGATTTTCTCAACGATTGCCGTTAAGGTTAAAGTCATCCAAGGTTCTCTCACCTTTCCTGTTGAGGTAGTAACCATCCCTGGTTCATTCATCACCGTTTGAAGCTCCAGATCCAGCTCCTGTAACCAGTCAGGACACATCTACACAAAGAATTTGAAGGCCAGCTCCCGTAACAGGTCAGGTAATCGTTTTTCTTTTTTGCAGGTATGCAAGTTCCCGCTAAGGAAGCTCTTACGCGATCAACATCCAGATGGCATCTATAAGCCCATCCACCTTCCATCATCTCTTAGCATGGCATCTATAAGCCCATCATCCTATCCATCAATCTCCAAATGGCATCTATAAGCCCATTCCACCATCACACCGCTACTATGTGAGCGCAAATTTCTGGGCACTCTAGTGTTCAATCATCTTCCACCTTCGGATTACGGAAGGCACGTCAGCCAATCTGCATCCTCAGGTCTAAGAAGATTGAACATGGGCAACTGTTGTACCCCAAAATTTGCCCTCCCATATTCTTCAAAATTAGCCAAGTCAAAGCTTCAAACATCTCCCAAAGGGTTGCACAGTTCAAGGGCCTCCTAACAGTCAAAATTAGGGTTTTGGTTCTGACAAAGTAAATGAAGTTTCCAAGGGTCCAATAAAGTCCCACATGCCTATAAACATGGTCAAGCATCCTCATACCAAGTTTCAAGACTTACAGCACAAAATTGCACAGTCAAAAACCCTAATTGTACTACAGTCAACTGTAGGGGCAAAATGGTCATTTGACAGTCAAAAGTTCAAATTTTTGGTCAACATCTCATTTTGAAGCCACAAACATCATTTGATCAATGCTTGATCATGATTCTCAAAGCTTGGCTCAAAAATCATCAAGATGCAAAAGTTTCCATATTTGGACAGCTGAAAAAGTCAACTGTAAATTGACCAGGGCATAACTTTCACATGGATTATCAGAAAAATTCCATCCAAAGCTCATTTTGAAGAAAAAGACATTTCCTACAACTCCTCTTCACACTCCAAGTCCAAGAAATGCTCTCACAAAAAGTTATCAATTTCAACATTATAGGTCATTTTCAAAAAGTCAACAAAAAGGGACTTTAAGTCAAAGGCCATAACTTGAGATTGGTAAATCAAAATGACATGGGACGAAAGACATTGGTTAGAGGACTCAAATACCTTTCCAAAATGTCAAAGAACATGAGCAAAGCTTAAAAATTGAGCAAGTTATGCCTTGTGGAAGTTGGGAAATATTTGGATATTTTGAAAAGTCAACATTGATCCAAATAACCTAAAAATGCTAATGGGCCTCTTTTTCTTCCACAATTCATCATCCAAGGCATGTGCACGACCATGTGGCCCAAAGGGAAGTTTTTATCATTTTTATTTTATTTATTTGGATTTTTAATCATTAATAATTCATTTAATTAAAATAAATAGGTAAAAAATACTAAACCTAACTTTTTGAATCTTTTTGTGCATAAAATAATCTCAAGATTTAGTGTATAATCAGATTTGGAAAGTATCTTGGTGATTGAACATGATTTGGACTAAGTTTGCATGAAAAAGATTGGAAAATATTTTGCCATAAAAATCAAATATTGAATCCTTCAATTCATGGATTTTTGATCAAATTCTTTGACCTAATCCTTCCATACATAAGTACAAAGCAAACCCTCGTGCAAAAGGACTGAAGGCTATGCCATAGATACAGAACCAAGTTTGCATTTTTTCAAAGAAATTCCAAAACTGAAAACACACTTGCAAAGCATTTCAAGGCAAAGTAATCAGTCCATTGCCTTCCTGAGACATCAGGGAAACCTCCTGGATCAAGAACACCAACTCTAACGCCTTGAATTGATGTACAGAAATCAAATTTTTTTCATATAAATGCATATTCGTATTCTGATTTTTAGGCATTTTCATGGCATTTTGTTTGTGGATTCATACTAAATGATGTATTCTGAGGCTAACCACATACTTTGATTGGTTTTTTATACATTATATGCAAAGACACCATTGTTGCGTTTTAGGGTTACAGGGATTTGGATTTAGGGCTTTACGTTCAAGGAACAATTGGGACACGATAATGGCACCATCAGATTCAGAAGCTTCCAACCAATTCATTGATGGGGTCGCGCCCAATTTCTGATTAGAAACAAGCTAATCGCTATTTTCCCAAATGGCCTATTTTGGAACGGTGCAAAAACCGTTGCTAACCCTTTTGTTTCAGGGAACGAAGAAGAAGAAGATGAGGTGTCCAGTAATAATTGGGTTATTCAAATTCTCGCGCGAAAAAAGCATTAGCGTTTGTTTTGCTTTATTATATTTATTGTTTATATAATGAACAAAGAAAAGAAGCAGCACAGTTGGTCAGGCGTATGCATGGTAATCTCTAGGACCTGGGTTCGAGCCCCAGGTCCCCACCCCCTTCCATATTATTTTTCACTTAATGTTGGTGTACAATTTCAGTGCTAGGGTGCATCATATGTCATCAAGATCAAACCATCCACGTGCCTACCAGGATCAATCCAAAGGCGCTGATTGGAAGAACACCATAGACTCTAGTCAAACGTGCCACACGCGTCCTGGAAAGGTCAACCAGGCCAAGGGCTATTAGGCCTGAATTGGTTATCATACCTCTCATTTGGGGACAGAACCCCCCTAGGTTTGCAAACTTTTACATTCTTTTTATTATTCTTTTTTTTATTTAAATTATTGTTTTCAATTAACTTAATATTTTCCATAAAAATACATAAAAATAAAAAAATCAGAAAAGGCAAAATTTAAAATATATTTATTTAATTGATATTTTTGTAAATAAAACCTTTATTAATTAATTAGTTTTAATCTAGGGTTAATCTTAATATTTTCTTTAATAAACTTAAACTTGGTAGAATTAGGGTTTGTAATAATTTTTATCCCTTTTTCTTTTCTTTCATAATAATTAAATATTTCCTATTATTTGTATAAATTAAAATTGCATGTAAATAATTAGGTTAATTTAGGTTTAACTTTAATGTTTTTTCTTAATAAATAAAAAATGTAGAATTAGGTTTTTAATTTCATTAAATTCTCACAAATACAAAAATACCAAAAATAATTTCCTTTCATTTTAATTCTAATTAATTTAATCATTTAATTTAATTCCATTAAAAAAGGGTCCAACGCCCTCGTTTCCAGTTTAATTCAATTAGCGTATTTATTTCTTTTTCTCTTAATTATTTATGTACCTCTCCCAAAGCCTTGTAAACTCGGACATTTTAATCTTTCGCACTTTTACTTTATTTTACTTCTTTACTTTCTGTCAAATCGGGTTCTGGAAATTTTGGCGATGTGAACCCGCGCCTTTTGTAATAGTTTAGAACTTTACCTTTTTCGCACTTTTTAACTATTAAATAAATGCATGCAAGAATGAATGACAATAAATAAAAACAAACGCGTAGATCACCTATACCATGACAAGATAAATATAAACGAATCTGATACACGAATCACACACCACCCCTAGGGTACGCCTCACTGTTGCCTTGCCTCGAAAGGTGATCGTCGAGTAGAGGATGTCTTAGTAAGTCCTCATGATCCGGGAACCTGGCATGAGGGTAGCTTCTAAGGTGTCTTTCCATTACTCCGGTGATCACCATGTCCCTAACCTCGAATTGACCCGAACACCTCCAACGGTGGTGCTACCTACCTCTCAATGGTGGGATGGCACTACTTTAAAGGACATTTACACAGACGAATTCCTTAGGGTAGGTAGGTTCTCATAGATACTTGCTCTAATTTCAAAACAAATCAAAAATACTTTTCACACCGACACCTTTTCAAAAAGCTTTCGAAAGCAATTTTTCAAACACTCTTGAGGACCGATACAAGAGTCGAACTGGAATTTTCAAAGAAACTTTTTTTAAAACCCACAGTTGAAAAGCAAACAAACCATTTTTGAAAACACAATGAGAAAGTATCTAAGAGCCCATGGATAACCATGGATAGAAAGGGTGCTAACACCTTCCCTTTCTATAATCTACCTCCCGAACCGAGAGCAATCTCTTTAAGGAATTTTTCTGTGCTTTTGTCCTTTCCCTTTGGAGAAAATAAAAGACGGTGGCGACTCTTGCTTTCGCGACATTTCGCGAACCAGCGTTAAACAGTCAGTTCCAGATCCACCGATCACAGGGTGGAAGCAGCATCTTATGTTAATGTAACCAGACAAGTAGTAGTCAGATTTATCAAGAATCAGATCATTTGTCGATACGGCATCCCGAGCAAGATCATCACTGATAATGGTTTCAATTTGAATAACAAAATGATGAAAGAGCTTTCTGAAGAGTTCAAGATCGAACATCATAATTCTTCTCCCTACATGCCAAAGATGAATGGAGCTGTTGAATCTGCAAATAAGAACATCAAAAAGATTATCCAGAAGATGGTGGTAACTTATAAAGATTGGCATGAAATGCTTCCGTTTTCTCTGCATGGGTACCATACTTCAGTTCGAACTTCAACAGGCGCAACCCCATTTTCCCTAGTTTATGGCATGGAAGCAGTACTCCCGTGGAGGTTGAGATCCCGTCTATGAGAGTTTTGATGGAAGCTAAAGTTTCTGAGGCTGAATGGTGTCAAAGTAGATTTGACCAGTTGAATTTAATTGAAGAAAAGAGATTGACAGCGTTGTGTCACGGTCAACTATATCAACAAAGAATGAAGAATGCTTTTGATAAGAAGGTTCGACCACGCGAATTCAGAGAAGGTGACCTCGTGCTCAAGAAGATATTATCTTTCCAACCTGATTCTAGGGGAAAATGGGCTCCGAATTGTGAAGGACCGTATCTCATTAAGAAGGTTTTATCTGGAGGCGCCATGATTCTCACAAATATGGATGGTGAAGAACTCCCCCGCTCTGTGAACGCCGATGCAGTCAAGAAGTATTTTGCCTAGGTTTGAGTTGAAGGTTCGCTAAGTTGAAAACCAGAAGGGGTGGCTTAGGCAGGCTTTTGGTCCAACCAGTCGTGGCATTTGGGCACATCTCAGAATTCTAAGTTGTTAGGGAGAATAATGATCATTGTTTTTTGTGTAACCTTTTTCTTTCATGTACTGTTTCCCAAATTTTTGTAAACCATTGGAGTCGCATTGTTAGCGAACTACCATCTTATTAATGAAATTTGAGCATTTATCTTTTTGTGGGCAAATTTTTTAGCTTTAATGGCAATATTTGAAACAAAGTTATTTAATGCATTCCTATTTTTAAATGTGTCGTGAATACTGAAAGGAATATTAACAGTGGCTTTGAGGATGGTTAAGCCATGAAATGCAAAACAATACAGTAATTTATCCTTGTATGATGAACATGTTTTCTTTTAAAAATCTTTATGAGGTGTTGGTTGTGTAATCTTGCGTTTCCAGCAGTACTAAGCTTGGTGACTCCCCAGCAATTCCAGTTAAGCTTTGTTTCGGTTATCTTTATTTGAGCAAATTTCTGAAGTGTCGTACGTTTTGTATCATGTCAGTGGTCTATTGGTGATTAGAAGATTGGATTTGAATACTTTTCTCCCCAGAAGACTTGAACCTTGTAGTATGATATGCTCTGACGTTGCCTTTGTTCAGTTCCAGTTATTTTTCGTATCTTTGAGATTGGCCGAGTATCTAATTATTTCGTGATATCCTATCATTTTCAAGTTATTTCCTATGTCTGTTTTGTCAGCATAATATTCATTTACTCACTTATATCACACATGCATATTCACATTTGTCGATGATTTTGGGTCGTATACTTTGTTTTTGTTTATTCAGACGGCGTACCTGTTCTTTCCAAGTAGAATGTTAACTTAGGTAGAAAATGTGCTTCCTTTCTAATTCCCCAACTGAACTAATCCTCGTGGATGAATTTTTGATTTAGCCTTCCTTGTCCATCTCTGGATAGGATGGATCCCCAATTGGGTTATTTTTCTCATTGGGTGGAGTCTTGTTTGACTGTCTTCTCTCTGGTTTATTCCTGGATTGAGTTTCGTCTCTTGCATAGGCTATCTCGTGGTTTTCTCCAGGCTAAACAATCTAGATGAGTGGTGCATTTATTTTGCGCATTTAAGTATCTGATCTCCTCAGGAAAGATCTATTCATGGTTCCCTTTGAAGAAGAATTTTATTCTCTGGCGGTGTTATCACAACTTTCTTCTGAAACATCTATGGAAAACGACAAGCGGCGGTCTCTTCATGAGCAACTTGTGCGTTATTGACATCTTTGGAAAACGACAAGCGGCAGTCTCTTCATGAGCAACTTGTGCGTTATTGACATCTTTGGAAAATGACAAGCGGCGGTCTCTTCATGAGAAACTTGTGCGTTATTGACATCTTTGGAAAATGACAAGTGGCGGTCTCTTCATGAGAAACTTGTGCGTTATTGACATCTTTGGAAAACGACAAGCGGCGGTCTCTTCATGAGCAACTTGTACGTTATTAACATCTTTAGAAAACGACAAGCGGCGGTCTCTTCATGAGCAACTTGTGCGTTATTGACTCCTTTAGAAGACAGCAGGTGGAAGCTTCTTTATTTGAGCAGCTTGTATGTTATGGTTTCCTTTGAAGACAGCAAGTGGCAGCTTCTTTATTTGAGTAGCTTGTATGTTATAGTTTCCTTGGAAGACAGCAAATGGCAGCTTCTTGATTTGAGCAGCTTGTATGTTATAGACATCCTCGAAAGACAGCAAGTGGCGGCTTCTTTATTTGAGAAGCTTGTATGTTATAGCATCTTGGGAAGACAGCAAGTGGTGGCTTCTTTATTTGAGCATCTTGTATGTTATAGACATCTTGGGAAGACAGCAAGTGGCGGCTTCTTTATTTGAGCAGCTTGTGTATCTACAACCATATATTATTTCAGCATTAATTGGTATCTCTCCGAAAAAATCTCGCAGAGAAGTTTGTTGTGAATCTTTACCTTCAGAAGTCGGTAGTTCGTTATCAGCAAAAAAATTGATACATCTTTTGTCTATCTTTGACCTTGAGTTGTGAACTCACCATCATCTTTGGTCAATAATCATTTTTTGTGACCTATGCAAGGCGTCTTCTTTGTTAGGGTCAGAAGTTGTCTTCTCTCAAATTTTATTCTCCGTTAAGAGTCTATCATTCAAAGCCGATGGCTCATTTCCCTAGTAGTGTATAATCTTTGTTCCTGTGGGTTATTTGTGCTTGATTCCTCCAGCATTATTTTGTCTCATACAATATCGTTCTCCATAAAGTTAAATACTACATTCATATCATAAACATAACGGTGGTATCTTAGGGCAAAAATTGTGTATTATGTATTTAAGTACCTTCAATCTCATCGAGACGAAGATTTTAATCTTCATATCTCCGGATAGAAGAAACTTAAATAGGGGCAGTTGTCATACCCCAATTTTTGACCTAAGATCTCTGTTTCATTTGCATTATTGTCAAGGTCACAGAATATGGTAGGTTTCGAACGTTTCGCTTTCGAGCTTTGACTGTGTAGAGATTATCGAGTGTTGTGAGCATTTTATCTTATGAATGACTAACCACTAATCAAGCACGAAGTGTATGTGTTGTTGTTTTGTTTTCATATGCGGGAAACAGGTCTGAAAGAAGAGCATCTGACGTCGTACGTTGATTAGGGTTTTGAGTCTCGAGACAAATGCGGTCGTTCGTTAATTTCCAAAAGCTAATTCATCAAAGAATTTCAGAGAATTGTGCGTTTATTTCCACACTCTATCCAACAGTTGGTCTCCGGTTTCTCTGAATATTTTTTTCAGAAAGAACAATCAAAGTTCTATTGTCTTCGGTTCATGTGTGTTTCACATTATTCTAAAATACAAGAAAAACCAAGCTATGCCGTCATTTTTGATTTCTTCGACCAAAAGTCATCTGCAAATTTTCTCATGACGCGGTTGAATTTCGTGAAAATGGGATAATCAAATTCAAAACCGTTCTAGAAGAATTTATTCGGAATATTTGGAATATTTCTTTATTTTGATTCAAGTGATAATTAAATAGGGGCTATCAAGGAATCTCATCCAAGAATAATCATTTATCGCATGAAATATTTATTCAAGATTATTTTTCTGATTATTTTGGTGGACTTACATGAAGCATTTATTCAAGAAGTTAGTGGGAAAAGGAATTCAATCCAATTAATCGGTCATCACAAGACTAATTACATGAAGAATTCTATTTGATTACAAAATTAATCCATGTGATTTATTTGGATCTCTATTACAAAAATGCAAGATTAAAGTCTAAGACTTGCATTATCATTTATTCATCATTCAACAATTTATTCAAGTATTATTCAATTCTTTCCCAATTCAAATGGAAGATCTTGAATTTTTATCAAGACATATCAAGATTCATGATTATATGAAGATTCAAGATTATTTATAACCACCAAAGAAATTGAGAATAAATTAGGGCATACATGTTTATTCATGTTACAATTTATTTGGACTTGTTGTTACAAGGTTACAAAATAAAATACAAATTTTGTACATGAAAATAAACTATTATTTATGCTACAAAACAATCCCAATGCTGCCTATTTTACCAGCACTACATTAATCCATAACAGTCCATTATTTTTGAGTGCAGTGCTGTCCATTTTCTTCAACCTTGTGTCAACAAAAACCATGCCAAGCTGCTGTCCAAATCTGCCGTGCAAAACAGCCCAGAATGCAGCCCATAAGATAAAAATATGCACATTTTGCTGTTACAAAAACAGTATGTAAAGCTCCAAATATTGCACTAAAATGGATACTCCAAAAAGCTATCCCATAAAACATCAAAACAGGGCCTGAATTTGTTCAAATTTCTACTGTCCCCCCCCCCCCCCCCCCCCACACACACACACACACACAAAACCCCACACATTTCACTATAAATAGAGGCTTTTGTCAACACAAAAGGGGGAGAGAAGTCAAAAATTGAGGAGAGAAATCAAAAATTCAGCAGAAAAAAAGAAGTCAAAAAAATTCAGCAAGAGTGAGAAAAATAGAAAAGAGAGTTTTATCCAACAAGAGAGTGAAAACAGATAAGGATTAGTTTTGTTCTAAAAATTCAGCAAAAAGAAAAATAGGAAAAGAGAAAAAAAAGCTTACGGTTTTAGAAGCCCCATCGGAGAGGCTCCGATAGGTATTATTTTCTTCCTCCTCCCTATACACTGCTGCATATATTCATGTTTAAACCATCTATTATGCCATTTTTCTGCCATACGATGCTTGCTTCATCATTACTTTCCTTGCTGTATTTTTTTAGTTGCTGCAATTTGTTAACGTTTAGAAATGTTAGTATTAATAAACACCAAGAAAAAAATTAGTTTTTAAAAATATCAGAAAACAAAAATTGTAGGAACTTGCTTTATATGATTAACTCATCCTAACTCATCTTCAAACCTTAACCTGCAGAAACACTTAGAACCTGTCCAAAACATGACACCCTGCTAACTAGCCACCAGTTTAGAGCCTGCTGCCTAAAACACTTCACCTATTACCAAGAAATAAAACTTGCTGTTACTAAAACTCATAATCTTTAAACCTTAGAACTTATTCCAAAATCTCCAAACCACAACCTGTTGAAACTTAAAACCAGCTTATCTGTCAAAAAACCAAAAGTCATAAAAACCTGTTGTTAACCACTTGAAACCTGTCAAACTAGCATAAAACCTGCAAAACACTTAGAACCCGTTAACAATCACAAATCTGTAACCAGTTTAACCCTGTCAAAATAGCATAACCTGTCAAAATAGCCTTAACCTGTTCAAACCATAAAACCAATTAACGTTAGAACTTGCAAAATCAATAGAACCTGCTTATTCCAAAGCCTTAAAACCAGTTAATACTAGAACCTGTTAAAAAAACTTAAAAACAGTAAAACCCCAACTTGCAAAACTTAGAACCAAAACCCATCAATAATAATCCTTTGATCAAGACGATCCAATAGAGTTGAAATCTGGGAGAGAAAGATGGGGTTATCAGCGTCAAAATGAGTGAACAACATTTTACAGAACTCGACTCAATTTGACTCAGCCTGCAACTCTGTCTTCTTGCAATATCTTTCTCTAACACCGCACGCTTTCGAAGGAGTCTTACCTTACCAGCTCAAAACCACTTCCGATCAAATCCACACCATCCTCTCCTACTCTCACTTCCTTCATCCGCTCGGACCTCCGTCGCAACAAAAACAACACGCACCCCTTTAAAACAAGACCTCCTGCATAATGAAAAAGAAGAACACAACATTGCTATAAATTTAAGAAATAGGAAGCTTTAAGCGAATGGGAAGTCAATCTACTGCAACACAAACCACAAACTCTAACCAAAACCATTGCGATACCTCACACACGAAAACACAAAACCATCAGCACTACTCAGAGATGAAGACGGAACTCCATTGAGGAAGCTCAAGCTCTCTGTTCCGGCTCAAGAAGCACCCATCACCTCATTCCATGACGGAGATCTGCTTTTGAATCAGAAAGGATTGTGTCAAGGCCTTCTGATGCTAAGGATCTTGAATATGACTTCACGTTGGACGATCTTGAGACTGTCAAAGTAATCGGAAAAGGTAGCGGTGGTGTAGTGCAGCTCGTTCAACATAAGTGGGTTGGAATTGTTTGCTTTAAAGGTCATTCGGTTGGACATTTAGCTTGAGATAAAGAAGGGATTTAGGGAAATTGAAACAGCGAGAGGAAGTTGAATCCGTGAGTAGAGAGAGAGGAGTGTTTTTTAGTTTTTTTTAGTTTTTTTCTTTTAATTGTTTATTAATAATATTAAAATCTGTTTTCTCATTCCCAACAGTAATAATAATTAATCTTTTCTTCTTTTCCAAAGCTAGCCGCCGCGCCTCTCACTTGGTCTTTAGGGTTCTACCAACTTTTCCTTGTTTCTTCTTTTAATCGGGTCAGGCCCTTTGGGCCTATTGGCCCAACCGCTCAACCATGTTCCCTTATTTATCAATTATGTTATGATAATAAACGAAATATAGTATAGCTCAACTGGTAAAGCATACTACCCATTACCCTTAAGACCCAAGCTCGACTCCTACTGGGCATATTTTTTCTGTTTGCTTGCTCCTTTAACCCTTTTCTTTATATTAGTTTACTTTATTGTATAATTATTATTTAATCATAAAATACAAAAACATGTCTAATTAAAACTTATAATTTATTTAAATTTTGTCATATCTAGTCTTTATTTTTATCAATCTCTTATTTAATTATTCAAATATATATAATAGTTAGTTTTATTATTTAATTTTTGTTATTTGTTTAATTATTAAAAATTCATGATTTTGTAATTTAATCTTTATGTACTTTTGGTTATTTATTTAATCGTTAAAATGTATGCTAGTATGATTTAATTTACGTTAGTTAATTGTTCAATTGTCTTTTTAATTAATTTTATCGTTAATCTTTATATCTTTCGTCCGTCTAAAATCCAAGGGAATTATTTTAAGAATTTTTTTTATTAATAACCAAGTATTAAAATAATATTTCGCAAATTAAAAAATTTCACATGCTCAACTCGGTTGATTTTAAGGTGGATCGTGTCAACCCGGAAAGGTACAAGATCAAGTGTGTCCACCCTGACTGTATGTTCAAGCTGACCGCATCATACAGATTAAGGGGTGACTGCTGGGTCATAGGTTCCATGACTACACACACTTGTGTAAGTTCCACTCAATCACAGGACCACCGAAAACTCAACTATGATCTAATCTGTCAAGAAATCCTACCCCTGGTCAGCAACGACCCATCTTTGAAGGTGAAAACAATCATCTCCCACATCACCACGGTTTTTAACTACACTCCGTCTTACCGTAAGGCGTGGTTAGCAAAGACTAAGGAGATTGAAAGGGTGTACGGAAACTGGGAGGAGTCATACCGAGAACTTCCCCGCTACCTGAATGCACTCAAGACGTATTCTCCAGGTAGTGTTTACGTTCTGGAAACATTGCCAGTGTACGCCCAAGATGGTAGTCTACTGCATGGCAACGGAATATTCAGTCACGTGTTTTGGGCATTTCAACCATGCATCACAGGGTTTGCATCATGCAAACCAATTCTACAAATTGACGGGACTTGGTTGTATGGGAAGTACAAAGGCACGCTATTGATGGCAGTTGCACAAGATGGCAACAACAACATTTTCCCCGTTGCGTTTGCCCTTGTCGAGGGGGAGACCGGTGGTGCTTGGAGCTTTTTCGTGAAAAATCTTCGGACACACGTGGCTCCTCAACCAGATCTCTGTTTGATCTCGGACAGACATGCCTCTATTGAAAGTGCCTATAATAATCCAGCAAATGGTTGGCATGACCCTCCTTCTACGCATGTCTATTGCGTCAGGCATATCGTCCAGAATTTCTCGAGGGAGGTCAAGGACAAAACATTGAGGAAAGAGGTTATGAATGCGGGATATGCATTGATACAACCCACATTCAAATATTACCGCAATGAGATCCATTTGTCTAATCCAGAAGCCGGTAGGTGGATCAACAATATTCCGGTGGAAAAGTGGACTAGGTCATACGACAATGGCCAAAGATGGGGGCATATGACAACGAATCTTATTGAATCAATGAATGGGGTATTCAAGGGCATACGAAACCTCCCAATCACTGCCTTGGTAAAATCTACGTATTTTAGGATGGCTGCGTTATTTGCCAAAAGAGGTGAAATGTGGAATGCGGTGTTGCAATCTGGACAACTATGGAGTGAAAGCTGCATGAAATACATTAAGGTTGAAAGTGCTAAAGCCAACACTCACATGGTTATACGGTTTGACCGACACAGCCACAACTTCATTGTGAAAGAGACAATCGTCCACAATGAAGGCCTGCCAAGACAAGAATACAGGGTCATTTTACCTTCTCAATGGTGCGATTGTGGCAGGTTTCAAGCATTTCGTATGCCTTGCTCTCATGTCATTGCTGCTTGTGCTCATACCCATCAAGACGCGCTTCAACTGCTGTCAAACATTTACAAATCTGAAACGTTGCTCACTGTTTACAACAACAACTTTCCTTTGGTGGCAAAACCGGATTATTAGCCTGAATACAACGGCGATATAGTTTGGCACAATGACCAAATGCGAAGGAACAAGAAGGGTCGTCCCAAAAGTAGGCGCATCACAACAGAAATGGACGATCTTGACAGGTTGGAAAGAAAGTGTGGTTTATGCCGTCAGGTCGGACACAATCGCAAAAACTGTCTGAATCGGGCGTCTGGCTCGACCACATAAATATTGTAATACATAAAATATTTTCAATATTTGTGTTGTAAACATTTGGGTTTTCTGTTAACAGATTTTTCTACAGTTAATAAAACGCATACAACAATAATTAATGATATTCAATCTAGGAAATTACAATTGTTAACACAATTTCATCTGACCCATGCATCATCAGCATTACATCACTGTCTGTTTTGACTTCCTCCAACCACACATTAGGTCTTCCTGTCGCATGTGAGGTTGTTGTTCGTTTTCGCTGGATCCTTCGAATTTTTCCCCCTCCACAATGTCTCCATCTAGCCACCGCATCAACTCCCGCTTCATACGCTCCATGGAGTGAATGTGCCAGAATTTCATTTTCATCGCAGGTTTTATGGCGGAGAATATAATGTAACCACCTCTGCTAAAAATCATAGGCGACGTCATGACGCAAATAACGGAGTACAAAATAAAAATACAGTGCGAGAAAGTGTGAGAAATTTCGGAGAAACGGACAAATTATATATAAAACAGCATTTTGCCCTAGTTTTTCCCTAGGAGCCAAGTGAGATGGCGCCTCCTCTCATTTTTAAGGAGCATGCGCCATCTCACTTGGCTAAAAGCCAAGGGAGGCGCCAAGTGAGATGGCGCCTAGGGCAAAACCCTAGGTGGAGGCGCCAAGTGAGATGGCTCCTCCTTTATGGAGTCATTTGAAACATGGTTATTTGCGTAATTTTTTCCGAAACCCGGTTATTTGCAAAATATTATTTTAATACATGGTTATTAATAAAAAAAATTCATTGTTTTAATTTTGTTGACTTCATGTCATCAAACGCATCGTGCGAATACCCTCATTCATCTGTCATTTATTATTTTGTTAAAAACTTAAGATAATTTTCCTAAATGTTCAAATTTCAAACTCATACCTTTTAAGTCAAAACTTTGACGTTAGGTCGTCGTATCTTCAAAATCTCGTCCATACCCATTTTTGGCCAAATAAGCTATTTTTAATCAAACAAACAATTTTAATAAACAGATATTTCAAAAGGTTCCTATAGGATACGATATATACATTGGGTGCTAATATCTTCCCATTGTATAACCAACCCCCGAATTCTAGATCTCTTTTCAAAATGCCTTGTATTTTCATTACTTTTAAGTATTATTTTACATTGCATTTTTTAGGGTTTTATTTCGCTCTTTTCCCTTTTCCCTTGGAAATAATAAAGCGCAGTGGCGACTCTTGCTTTTTGTGAGACGAGTTAATTAATAGCTCGGTCTCTGATTTACCCCGCTACATTTTTTATCGTTACAATGCCTAGGCATGCACGCGTGGTCGGGCCTGGGTGAGTTTGTTTTTATCGACCAAACTCGCCGACTGATCAGTGTTTTTAACTGTAATATTATTTTAGCTTTTCAATGTTCCATGACTGAACGAGTTGTTTCCCTTGTATGTTTTCCAAGTAATATGCTTCAGTCTCCGTTTTCGCGTAGACGCGATAAGGGCCTTCAATTTCGATGCGAGCTTGCCTTTGTGAGATTCTTTGCAATTTCTCTTTAAGACAAGGTTGCCGACCTCGAACTCTTTCCGTATGACCTTGGCATCGTAGCGCATGGATATTTTTTGTTTGAGCGGGGCCTCTCATAGGATCGCTCCTATTCTGATTTCTTCCACCAGATCCAGTTCTTCATGGAGGGCAGCATCGTTCATCTCCTCGTCGGGAGGTGCCTCGATTCTCCTAGAAGGTTCCTCGATCTCTACGGGAATTACGACCTTCGTGTCGTAAGCTAGTCGGAAAGGAGTCTCCCCAATGGAAAAATATGCAGTCGTTTGGTATCCCCAGAGTGCACTATAATTCCTCGAACTATTGCTTCTTGGTTTCGTCCAACCTTCGCTTGAGGCCCCTGAGTATTACTCTGTTTGCAGACTCGACTTGGCCATTCATCTGGGGATGCTCGACGGAGGCGAAGTTTTGGGTGGTGCCCAGTTTGGTGATGAATTCTTGAAATTTGTGGTCCATGAACTAGGTCCCGTTGTCGGTGACTATCGTTTATGGGATGCCAAAGCGAGCAAGGATATTTCTTTTATAGAAGCGAAGGACATTTTGGGCGGTGATTTTGGCCAAAGCTTTGGCTTCTATTCATTTGGTGAAGTAGTCGACCACTACGGTTAGGTATTTGTTCTGATTGGTTCCGACCACGAATGGACCAAGGAGATCCAGTCCCCACCAGGCGAAGGGCCATGGAGAGGAAAGGGATTTAAGCTCGTTAAGAGGAGCTAAATGCATGTCCTTGTGCCGCTGGAATTTATCACATTTCTTCACGTGCTCTTTTGTGTCATGCTATATGGTGGGACATTAATATCCTGCCCGTAAGGCTTTTCTCGTGAGGGATCTCCCGCCTAGATGTTGGCCGTCGATACCCTCATGGATTTCGAGCAACGCGCGCTCTTCCATGATTTGGTCGATACATTTGAGAAGTGGAATGGAAAATCCTCTTCTGTAAAGTTTTCCTTCGACCAAAATGTATGAGCAAGCTCTCCGCCTGACAATGACGACTTCTTTCGGGTCTTCGAGGAGTTTTCCCTTAGTGAGATAGTCGTGTACGAGAGTTATCCAGTAATCATTGTCCCGATGGCGAACACTTCTAAGGTAGAACATGGCTTTTGGGTGCTTGTTCGAGGAAGTATTTCCTGTATCACCGATTTATTCCCTACTTTTCCCTTCGTGCTCGCCAACTTAGATAACATATATCTGCGCAGGCGTTATACTCGCAGGAAACGTGCTATACATCCACAAATTTAAAATTCTTTTTCCTCTCCTGGACCAGGGCCCAATATTCTACGAGTTGGTCGTTGACTTGATATTCGCTTCGGACTTGAGAGGCGACCAACTGAGAGTTGATGAAGATTTTCAATTCCTCGGCTCCCAGATCTTCGGCCAGTCGTAAACCTGTAAGGAACGCCTCGTATTCGTCCTGATGTTTGGAGGTTATAAAAGATAGGGCGAGGGAGACCTCTATTAGGGTCCCTTCCTCGTTTTCCAGTATAATGCATTTGCCGCTTCCGGTCGAACTGGAGGCGTCATCGACAAAGATCGTCCAACGACGTGATCCATTGGGATCTGCGGGCGAGGCCATTTCAGCTACGAAGTCGACCGAGGCCTGGGCCTTAAGGTTTTTCCTGCTCTCATATTGGATATCAAATTCAGAGAGCTCTAAGGACCACTTCAACATTCTGCCGGCCATGTCTGGTCTTCTGAGAAGTTGTTTTATTGGTTGATTTGTCTGGACCACTATGGTGTGGACAAAGAGGTAGTGTCTAAGTCTCCTTGTTGCGTTAACGAGGGCTAGAGCTACTTTTTCAATTTGTTGATATCTTTCCTCTGGGCCCTGCAGGGCCTTGCTCGTGAAGTAAATTGGTCTTTTTTCCTTTTGGAGTTTCTTTTATCAGTGTCGCGCTTATTGCCTCAGAGGCGACGGCCAGATAGATGTAGGGGACCACGCTTTTCTCGAGCTGAGAAAGGATGGGTGTCTGTGACAGCGCTCATTTCAAATGAACGAGGGCTTGTTTGCATTCGAGCGTCCACTAGAAGGTTGCTTCCTTGTGCATGACTTTGAACAAGGGAAGTGTGTGCTAAGCAGACTTTGCCACGAATCGAGAGAGGGAAGTGAGCATGTCGTTCAAGATCTGGATAGACTTTTTCGAGGTTGGCCGTCAGAAATTCAAAAATGCCCTACATTTGTCGGGGTTTTTCATAATGCCTCATTCCGTCAGATAGAATCTGAGGAACTTTCCTTCCCGTACGCCGAAGGTAAATTTTTCTGGGTTGAATCACATCCAGCACTTTCGAGTCTGCTAGAACACTTTATTTAAGTGGGCGGCATGGTCGAGCTCTTCGATGGACTTGACAATCATGTCGTCCATATAGACTTCGAGCATGTCACCTATCTCATTGTGAAAAACTTTGTTCATCATGTGCTGATATGCAGCGCCCGCGTTTTTCAGGCATAAGGGCATTATGTTGTAGTAATAGTTGCCCGACTCGGTCATGAAAGTGGTGTAGTTTTTGTCCGTTTTCGCCATGGGGATTTGGTTATAACCAGAGTATGCGTCCATGAATGATAGCAATTTAAAACTGGTTGAGTTGTCGACCAGTTTGTCAATATTGGGGAGGGGATAAGCATCTTTTGGGAAAGCCTGGTTGAGATCAGTATAATCAATACACATGCGCCATTTTCCCTTAGATTTTCTTCACAAGAACTACATTTGAGAGTCAGGTTGTGTACTGGACTTCAGAAGTAAAATGTGTCTCTAGGAGGTCTTTTACAGCTAGTTCTGCAGCCTTTGCTCTCTCGAACGACTTCTTTCTTCTGCGCTACGCGACCTCCATGAGGACATGGTCTATAGTCAAGTGATGGCATGCAATATCTCGATCTAAATCGGGCATCTCGGACGCACTCCAGGGGAACATATCAGCATTCTCCCTTAGGCAAGCTTTGAGTTACCTTTTTGCTAGGTCGGGGAGGTCTGCTCTGATCTTTACTCCTCTGGTGGGGTCTTCTCCGAGGGGAACTAGCTCGAAGTTGCCGCCTAGGATGGGTCGTGCATGACTCAAGAGTTTTTTGCAATCAGTATAGGAGGTCGACCCGACCATAGGCTCCTTCCCTTTTCTTCTTTTCTCGAAACGGTCTTCCTTGGAGAAGTGACAGTCGAGGTCAATGGTATCAACCCTCGTCAGAGGCTTGACTTCCTCAAAGCTGGAGGGAAGTGTGGCTCAAGTGATCGTTCGAGGTTGAACGCTGATGGAGCTAAGGCCCTTGGATGAAGCTTCGAAACACCTTCTTGCTGCTTGGATGTCCCCGTGGAGGGTGGCGACCAATCCTTCAGCGGTTTAGTACTTCATCTTGAGATGCACAGTAGAAGGGACTGCGATGAGTTTGGCGAGAGTGGGTCTCCCGAAGATGCACTGGCATAGAGACGGGAAATTTACCACCAAGAATTGGGTCTTGATGGCTTTGTCCGTTACCCCTCTCCCGAATGTGACGATCAGCTCGATATATCCCTAAGGTTTCATTTTGGCTCCATTGAAGACATGGAGATCTGATCCCACGTAAGAGGTCAGATGGCTTTCATTCAGCTGTAAAATGGTGAACAACTGGGCGTACATGATGTCACCGAACTGCCTTGGTCGACCAATATGCGGCGTACGTCAAAATTTGCCATGAGAGCTCTCATAAGTAGTAGGATTCTCGAATTCGGGGCCCCGCTCAACAATTCTTCTCTGTAGAAGGTGAGGGGATGAGAGCCTCCTCAAAATATATCGAGTGTGGCGTCCATATCTGAGTTGGCTTTGATAAGTTGGTCAAATCTCCTCTTCACCGACCCAACTGTGTGCCTATTGAATCCTCCGCCGGAGATGACCATGGCTGCAGGGAAGGATTCCAAATGATTGTGGGAGGAGAAGTACAGGGGGACGTTATCCATGTCTGGATAATAGAAGTCTTCCGTTCGTGAGATTCTCATGGCGACCGTAATAGCGTCAAGGTCGGGGGAGTTCTTCCCTTCCTTGAAATATTTGGTTTCTGGAGCTTCGTCATGGGCACCCTCCTTTTTTTTATACTGCTTGAGGTGCCCATCTCTAATCAGTATTTTGATTGCATCCTTGAGATGAATGCAATCCTCTGTGTTTTCCTCGTGACTCTTGTGGAACCTGCAATATTTTCTCTTGTTGGTTCCCAGCTTGGACAGTGTTTGTTGGGGGAAGTGCACCCCGGCTTGCTTGAATTTAGAATTGGCGCATTCAGAAAGAATATGCTCCCTTGAGGTATTTAGAGGGGTGTAGTCGTGGAAATGACTGGCTGGCCCCTTGTATTCTTTGGAATCCCGGGACTTATCTTTCCGCTTCTTCTCTCCCCCGACGGAATGTCGAGGGCTCTTTGTTCTTTGAGGATTTGGAACTCTCTCGGTGCCTAGATTCCCTAGCGTTGCGGGCCGCTTCCTTCTCCTCTTACTGTATGTATGCCTGGGCCTTGAGGAGGAGGGGTTCAAGAGTGGTCGTTGTCTCAATGCCTACAGCTTTGGTAAAGTCACTGCGGGGGCAAAGCCCGCGTTTAAGGAGATACTTCTTCATGTTGTTCTTCGTTGATACTTGGACTGCTTCCTTGTTGAAGTTTTCAATATATGCCCGCAGAGACTCATCCCTGCCTTGTATGATTTCTTCGAGCGAAGCCTCCGATTTCGGGTGTCGACGGGAGGCGATGAAATTCCTCAAAAATATCCTATCGAGCTGCTTCCATGAGGTGATGGATTCATTAGGGAGGCTCTTGTACCACAACATCGCCCCCTTCCCGAGAGTGGTTGGGAAGAGTCTACATTTGATGGCTCCCCCGACCCCTCGGTAGTCGAGGAGAGCGTCGATTTCCCCAATTTGCTCGTCAGGGTCTGTTGTTCCGTCGTAGGTTCCCAATGGAGGTGGCTTCTCCAGGCCGACAGGGAGTGGGGCCTCAGTAATCTCCCTCGATAGCGGTCCACGGGGCTCGTCATCCTTACTATCTGTAGGAGATGGAGGGGCAATGATAGTTTCTTCCTCGTCGATCATCACAGACTTATCAGGGGGAGGGGCTCCTCAGTTTCTACTTTGGCTCGGGTGAAGGCAGCCGAGCGCGGTCGATCTGCCTATTGTCTTTCCTCTTCTTGAATGAATGGGAGTTTTGGTCTCTTACAGGAGGTGTGCGGTTGCATTTCTTGAAGAAAGAAACGTCACGCCTCTCCTTTATGGGTGGTGCGACACACTTGGGTGGCGATATACTGGAGGAGTTTCTTCGTCGGATCTTCCAGGGAGGAGATCTTGATCGCCCTGTTCTCCTAGGCCCCTATCTTTTGATTCTATTGTTTGATGAGGGTGTTGGTCTGATTGATAGCAGCGAGTAGTGCTGCCATGGCCGGGTCGGTGTTGAGAGGGAGGGTAACTGGTTTCATGACTTCTGGAAAATCCTCTGTGAGATTCTTGGGGTGTGCCTTGTCCAAGAATTGGTCGTCACTGCGTCGGGCATCCGTTGAATCTGGAGGCGCGGTTTGTCCGTCCCGGAAACCCAGGTTATCCTCAAGGTGAGGAAGTTCATGACTTCCGTCGGTTTTGCAAGCAGGGGAAAGAATGGTCTTTCCAGGCAGATGAAGATCATCATGGTCGTCCATGATTAGTGAGAGAAATCTAGAAAAGTTTCTTTGATCTTTAAGTTTTGAGGAAAGAAAGATGTGGAGAGAAGTTTCCCACAGACAGCGCCACTGATCTTACTAATTGGTCAGAACCTGAGAAGTGGCCGGAAGATGATTTGTAGTCGGGATGTGATGTCGAGGAGAAAAAGGGGGTTGTACCTGCAAGGCACTCTGACGATCAATTAAGAGTGGGAATAAGGAGATACAAGCAAAGTATTAGGTGATGAATAATAAGTATTCGATATCTGGCCCTCACAAGTGTGAGGGTATATATAATGCCCTTGGCACCTGAACATTGGTTCATGTTTTCACGCATGGATATACGGGTCCGTAAAATCAGGTAACTGCCAGGATTTGGTCAAATCGGATAGATGTGCTCGTAACTAGCCGTTGGTCCCGAGGATGGGATCAGTTACGGGCATCTCTCTAGTCGGTTCCTGGTGGCCTGCACGACGTTAATCTCGGGCAGGCTGGGAGGATGCTCGTTGATCGTCCTGGGCAAGTTGCAAAGTATCTTAGCATTTTTTAGGGACCAAGATCATTTTGTAAGGCAACTTTGAATAGTGTCATCGAGGGACTATGATCTTCTATTTGTTTGTTTTGCTAAGATACTTTGCATGCGTAAGATGGCCATTTTTTGTATAAGGAAACCAAGTGGAGCAATCCTAAGGATGCTTGTGTGTAAGTGTGTCATTTGCATGCTTGATTTTGTCTTGGATTAGGGTTTTCTATTTGATTTGTTTTTATCTTGCCATACAAACCCTAATTACTAGCATGGTATATAAAAGCGGTAAATTGCGTGATTTAAAGATTACTACGCTATTACAATATTTTATGGGAGGGGGATACAAATTATAAATGGGGATTTGCAATAATGTAAATCTAATTAAGCTATTACAACCAAATCGAAATTGTACAAGTATTTGAATAAACAATATATAATATAATTTAAATATGCAATGTTATATATATGCAAGAAGATTTTTGTTTTGTTTTTCATATGCAAAAGAGTTTTGACCTAATCCTAATAATTTAAGAAAAGGAAATTATTTTTATAAATTGGTTAACCCTAATTTCTAATTTGTAAAAGAAGATAAAGTTCTTTAAGTATTATGTTTGTGTATTTTGTCTTAAAATAATAAATAATAATTATGAAATATTTTGGTACTATTACATGTTTAAATAAATATTTACAAGTGTGAGAAAAATAATAAATATTTAAACTAAACTCTATTTTTATTTTATAAATTTATTAAGAAACATAAACAATATACCTAAATAAAAAATATCTTTTTATCAAAAATAAAGAAAAAATAAAGAAAAAATGAAATATTTAACATTTTGATATTTTTTATGGTTTTATAATATTTAAGAAAAAATATTCAATGAAATAAACAAAAATAAAATAAATGAATGAAAAATAAATTGGGACAGGGGTGTCCTGAGCAATCAGGAGGTAATGTTAGAAAAAAACATAGCCCCAAGTGAACAAAAGCCCAGCGCTGCAAAAAATGAGAAAAAAGGCACACAAAAAAGAGAAAATATGCAAAAGGCAGGCACCATGGCTCGAACCCATGACATTGACATTTTCAGCGTGCTGCCTTGCCACTGGGGTGGCTGTACATCCGTTAGTTCAAATGAAATAAGAAAAACATAACACATAACGCCTCCTTGCCCTGTACTTCATCTTCTTCCTCAAGCTAGCCAGAACCTCTGTATCTTTCTCATTTCTCCATGAAAATGGAAACTTTAAACATGAAAATGGTAGTACTTTTTCCCACGATTTCAACCATGTAAATCATGTAAACTAACAATCAATGATCAAAGCTAATTTCCATGGCCCTAATTTTAAACCTGATTTTTACAGAAATTTGATATCTAAAATTCTCCATACATAATGAACATAAATGAAATCTATGCACATAGTTGGCTTTAGCACAATAATATCTACATTTTCCTTTCACAAATCGAGACCAATGGATGTCTGTATGAAGAGATAGAAGTTAGAGTTCTTACCTCCTTCAGCTGAGATCGTGAATGGAGTTTGAGTGAGTTTTATGAAGGCCTGGAGATCCCTTTAGCTTGCCTGAACTTCCCTGAGTATGTTCCAATCTTTACCTTGTCTTGAAAGTGCCTGAATCTCCCTATCCAAGTCAACCTGCAAGCTTGAAAAACAAAAATGGAAGATGGAGAAGGAGGAATTACAGTGAAGGGGTGATGGTCTGGGACACTTATATATGATGTAGGTTAAGTGTTTAAGTGATTAGAACTTGAAACGCACGAGTGGATTTTTGGATTGCTATGCCTGGTACAAAACTGCAAGTTCTTGGCAGGTTTTTGGTGATAGAGATTTTGAGAGAGTTTCTGGCCCTTTGTAATCATGTCTTAGGTTGCAATGTGTTTGTGTATAAGTATAGAGAAGGTTTCAAGTCAGCTCCACAACAAATTTCTCAATTGTAGGCTTTTTACTCTATTGCTTGTCCTTTAAGAAAAGTTAGGAGACAACTCTCTACATGATTGTACAGGCCTGCTTGGAGTTGGTACAAGTCCTAGACAATTTGCTTTTTGTTTATAGGACTTGTAGGTGCAGAAAAACATATGCAAGGCTCAAGGAGTGAAAAGTTGCAAAAGTTATGCTTTTCTAAAATGGCAATGGCAACTTTGTGCCATTTATGGAATTAAAGCTTGGACAAAGACTCTTATGCTTGGATTAAGGCTTTATCAAATGTGTAAGCATTGAATTATGAAGTGAGAAACAAGTTTAAGACCTGTAAAGCAAGGATTAGGCATCATAGGTTCAAATTTGAATTTTGTTCTTCATGAAATGGCTTGAAATCAAAGTGAGAAATTGTCAACTTCCTCTCTTCGATTCTCCCTACTCAAGAATGATCTCAAGGAGTTCTTGGACATTTTAGAAAGCTTGAAATGTGCTATATAACTCATATTTGAAATGCATTTAAATATTCCTCTTGGAACTAGGTGAAAAATTTCCATGAAGTTAGGTCAAAAACCTGCCTAAATTAGGGCAAAATTTCACTAAGTTATTTTAGTTCATGAGCATGTATTCACAAAATTATATCTTGAGATCCAAGCATCTTTAGGAGAAAATGTGTGAAGCAAAGTTGTATATTTCATGGAGATCTACAACTTTCATGTTGATAACTTTCTTTGAATCATATTGTATCATGGTGAGAATTTGGCTTAAATTTGAGAAAAAATAAGAAATTTTCTATACTTAGAAAAATTTCTAAGTTAAGAAAATTTCAAATTTCAAAACAAAATCTTCAATCTTTGATTTCTTGATGAACAAGTTTCACATTTTGACATGTTTTGATGAATTGTGATCCTTGGCATTTGATTTTGACCAAAAAGTCAAAGTTTGACTTTTCAGTATACAATTGACTTTTGATCAGTTGACTGCAAATTTCATTTGCCAAACCAATGGAATTGCAATGTTTTGAACCATGTCATTAGGTAAATATGAAAATTGAACCCTTGAAATCATGCTTCAAACCAATTGGTCATTTTCTAGGTCAAAAATCAGAAATTGCCCTTTCTTTGTCAAAACCCTAATTTTGACCATTTTGCCCCTTTTAATGATTTGATCAAATTTCTTGAGGAATTATGGTCCAAACTTGATCAAATGATACATATGAGTCTAAAATGTTGATGTGGATCAAAAATTATGAAGTTTGATTGTAAATTGGCCATGGTTGACTTTTTTCCCCAATACAGCTGATTTTTAGGTCAACTGTCCAATTGACTGATCAAAAATGTGATTCAAGGCTTGAAACTTGACATGGGTAATCTTAGGGGTCCATAATAATACTTGAAAGTCATATGAAGCATTGATAGTCCAAAAATCCTTGTTCAAACTCAAACCCTAAGTTTGGTCATCAGTGCATAAGGAGGTGTCTTGAGCTGATCAAACCCTAATCCAGTCTTGAATCAAACAGATCCTGTTAGAAAATCTTGATAAATGAGAGGGAAAATTTTGGGGTAAAACAGCTGCCCCTGTTCAATCTTCTTAAATCTGAAGAGTTAGATTGGAGAGCTTTGCCATTCGTGACTCGAAGGTGAAAGAATGATTCGACACTAAAGTGCCCAGAAATTTGCACTCGACGATGTGTGGTTGAGGGAATGGGTTTAAAGATTCCATTTGGAGAGGTGATAGAATCTTGTTGGAGATGGGCTTGTAGATGCCATCCAAGAATTCTTGTTGAACTGTAATTTGTAAGCTGAAAGAATGAGTATCAGAATGGCATCCGTGTCTGAAGCGTATCTGAACTGTATCTGGAAGTTGATTTTGACTAAGTATCAGAATGGCATCTGTGTCTGTAGCGTATCTGAACTGTATCTGAAAGGTTGTTTCTGAATGAGCATCAGAATGGCGTTCGTGTCTGGAGTGTATCTGAACTGTATCTGAAAGTTGAATCTGAATGAGTATCAGAATGGCATCTGTGTCTGGAGCGTATCTGAACTGTATCAAGTCTGAATCTGAAGGAGTATCAGAATGGCATCCGTGTTTGGAGCGTATCTGAACTGTATCAAGTCTGAATCTGAAGGAGTATCCGAATGGAATCCGTGTCTGGAGCGTATCTGAACTGTATCAAGTCTGAATCTGAAGGAGTATCAGAATGGCATATGTGTCTGGAGCGTATCTGAACTGTATTAAGATTGAATATTGTCAACGGTAGCTGTTAATCTTATTCTGAAAAGGGTAAAATGTTAGCTAAAACATAATGTTTATGTTGTATGAAATGTATAGTATAATGCATTCGTGTTATCAATGTTTATGATATATGGATGTAATGTATGCGTATGTGAGCCGATTTACTGTATTGTTGTTTGATTGAGGAAAATAAATCCCTGAATGTTGTTGAGGATATGTGGATTTTCATGTCTTGAAGTCGAACTGTTGACGAATTTCCATTTAGAGAAATAAACTCTGCTGTAAGGGAAATGCCATGTATTGTTTGAAAGATCTGGTTGGGAAATCCTGAGAAATTGGGTAACTTCTACTGGGGATTAATAATTTGAAATTTTGTTCCGCTGGGGATTTAAATGATGTACTGTAGGGGATCACTTATGGAATAGCCTAGAGACATTTTCCTATTCTTTCAACCTATCAGTAATTGTCTTTCTTATTTTGTTTATTTGTACACAGTAATTATGTTCAAATGCATATGTTCATCAATGAATCATTGGACGTTTTTTGTAAACAAAACACAAACGTAAAGAAAAAGACAAATAGTTTTTGCACTTTCAAAGGGGTATCTTTGTATTGACTTTGAATAAATATTTTGTACAAAGGGGAAAAACATTCTAGTAAGAGGATGCTGTCGTAAAACAAGAAAAATTTGATACAAAGAAAGATAGCCATGTGTAATAATCCCATGAGGTTCCCATTCTGCTATAGCCTCCATATCTCCGAGTATCTTGTCTATTTGTGCTTCGTACCAAGATAATTGAATTGATCAGAAACTCTGAACTTGTCAGTGGAAGTCAAAGGTTGTCTATAAAGTGATCCAATGGGACATAGTCATACGCTTTAATTCCCTAACTTTTTCCTGGACCGCCCTTTCGGGTTTTCAATCCACCAGGAAACCCTTTTTTGCCCAAGTCGCCCTTTCGGGTTTTCAACTTGCCGGGTGTACAGATTTTTTACATTTTATCCATAATTTTTGCCCGAACCTTTTGGTTCGCTAGGATGCCCTTTGTTTTGCCTAGGTTTGTCAACCTAGAGGGTCTCTTATGCGTATCATCTTTTGACTATATCCGCGTTCGCAGGGCATGGCAGGTTGTCGCCATCCATGGTGGTCAAGATCATCGCCCCACCGAAGAATATGTTTTTGATTACAAATGGTCCTTCATAGGTAGGGGTCCATTTTCCCCTGGGATCACTCTGTGGTAAGATGATACATTTGATCACTAAATCCCCAACTTGATATACTTGGCGCCTGACTTTCTTGTTGAAAGCCTTGATCATATGCTTTTGATACATTTGACCATGGAAAACAGCAGTAAGTCTCTTTTCATCAATTAAGTTCAGTTGATCAAGTCGAGTCTGGATCCAATCATCTTCATTGAACCATGCATCTTTCATAATCCTAAGAGAGGGGATCTGAACCTCAATAGGCAAAACAACTTCCATGCCATATACCAAAGAATAGGGTGTTTCCCCAGTTGATGTGCGAGCCTTGGTACGATACCCGTGGAGAGCGAATGGTAGCATATCATGCCGGTTTTTGTACGTGACTGTCATCTTTTGTATGATCTTTTTAATGTTTATATTCGCAGCTTCGACAACACCATTCATCTTTGGCCGGTAGGGAGAATAATTGTGATGTTGAATCTTGAATTGCTTGCACAATGTGGTGATTATAGTATTGTCGATATTTGTACCATTGTCAGTGATGATCCTTTCCGAGATACCGTACCGGTAAATAAGGTTTTGCTTGATGAAGCGAGCAACAACATTCTTGGTGACGGAAGCGAAGGAAGCTGCTTCAACCCACTTTGTAAAATAATCAATGGCCACTAGGATGAAGCGGTGTCCATTGGAGGCTGTAGGCTTGATCTCTCCAATTATATCAATTCCCCACATAGCAAAGGGCCAAGGAGCCGTCAAGACATTCAGAGGAACTGGAGGTACGTGCACCTTGTCAGCATAAATTTGACACTTATGGCAGGTTCGAGAGTGTTGATAGCAATCTGCTTCCATGGTAGACCAATAATATCCTGCCCGTAGGATTTTCTTTGCCATCGTATGCCCACTGGAGTAATTCAGCCATGATCTTTTCAGCTTCAACTTTATCCATACACCGAAGCAAATGGAGTCATGATTGCGTTTGTACAGGATGCCATTACTAAGGAAGAATTTAGCAGAGAATCTCCTTAAGAACTTCTTATCATTGATTGAAGCTCCTTCTGGATATTCTTGAGCCTAGAGATACCTCTTGACTTCATGAAACCAAGGCTGGTCCACTACTTCTTCAGTATTAATCTCGTGACAGTGTGCTGGTTCATCCAATCGTTTGATGGTGATTCGGGGAGCCTCGTTATCCCAATTAATTTTAAACATAGATGACATTGTGGCTAGAGCGTCTGCTAGCTGATTTTCTTCTCGCATGAAATGCTCGAAGGTAATCTTCTCAAAATGTGGTAGCAATGTCAAAACATGTTATTTGTAAGGGATAAGGTTTGGGTGCTTAGTGTCTCATTCCCCTTTGATCTGACTGATGACTAAAGCTGAGTCTCCGAATACATCTAAAGATTTGATCCCCAAGTCTATGGCAGCTCTGAGACCGAAGATGCACGCTTCATATTCTGCCATGTTGTTTGTATAGTGGACGCAAAGTCTGGCAGTAAAGGGAGTATGACACCCTTCTGGAGATATAAGTACAACGCCGATGCCATTAACAAGTGCATTGGACGCTCCATCAAAGAACAGGGTCCATAGGGATCCTTGTTCAGGTCCGTCATATGGCCTGATTTCTTCGCAGTTGTCTAATGTCATGATGTCTTCATCCGGGAATTCAAACTTCATGGACTGATAGTCTTCTAAAGCTTGATGAGCAAGATGGTCAGCTAGCACACTGCCCTTTATAGCTTTCTAGGTAGTATACTGTATGTCATATTCTGTTAGGATCATCTTCCATCTAGCTATTCTCCCAGAAAGAGCAGGCTTCTCGAAGATGTACTTTATCGGATCCATCTTAGATATCAATAAGGTAGTATGAGTCGACATATACTGTCTTAGCCGGCGAGTAGCCCATGCCAGAGTGCAGCAAGTTTTCTCGAGCAGTGAATATCTGGTTTCACAGTCGGTAAACTTTTTGCTCAGGTAATAAATAGCGTGCTCTTTTCGGCCAGACTCGTCATGCTGCCCCAATACACACCCCATTGAGTTTTCTAAAACGGTCAGATACATGATTAATGGTCTTCCCTCGACTGGTGGCATCAACACATGAGGCTCTTGTAATTACTCTTTGATTTTTTCAAAAGAAACCTGGCATTCGTCATTCCATCTGACTACTTGATCTTTCTTCAATAGTTTGAAGATTGGCTCACAAGTAGCTGTTAGGTGAGAAATGAATCTGGCAATATAGTTCAAGCGTCCCAAGAATCCTCTGACTTCCTTCTCAGTACGAGGAGCAGGCATCTCTTGTATTGCTTTAACTTTGGCAGGATCAACCTCAATACCTTTGTTACTGACGACAAAGCCTAGGAGTTTACCGCATCGTGCTCCAAATATGCACTTGTTTGGATTCAACCTCAGCTTATACTTCTTCAGTCTCTCAAACATCTTTTGCAAGTAATCAAGGTGCTCTTCTTCCGTTTGCAACTTGGATATCATACCGTCTACGTAGACCTCTATTTCATGATGTATCATGTCGTGAAATAAAGCTACCATGGTGCGTTGATAGGTTGCCGCAGCATTCTTCAGTCCGAATGGCATCAACTTGTAGCAGAATGTGCCCCACTGTGTCACAAATGTAGTTTTCTCCATGTCCTCGGGTGCCATTTTGATTTGGTTGTAACCTGAAAATCCGTCCATGAAGGAAAACACTTTGTGTTGGGCCGTATTGTCAACCAGGATATCGATGTGGGGGAGTGGAAAATCATCTTTAGGGCTTGCCCTATTCAAATCTCTATAGTCCACACACATTCGTACTTTGTCGTCTTTTTTAGGCACGGGAACAATGTTGGCAACCCATTGAGGATAGGAAGTGACAGCCAAGAATCCAGCATTAAATTGCTTCATGACCTCCGCTTTTATCTTTTCTGACATATCAGGTATCATGCGGTGGACTTTTTGTTTTACTGGTGGACAATCTTCTCTTGTAGGCAGACGATGTACCACGATGTCTGTATCAAGTCCTAGCATGTCTTCATATGACCAGGCAAGGACTCAACATAATCATGCAACAGTTGAATCAGACGCTCCTTGACACTGGGTTCCAGATTGGCACCCACCTTGACCTCTTTCTTATCCTCCTCGGTACCCAGGTTGATTGTATCCACGGGTTCCTCGTAAGGCTGAATGGTTCTTTCCTCTTATTGTAGTAGTCTGGCCAGTTCCCCTGGTGCTTCACAATCTTCCTCACCTTCGTCTTCGGCTTGGTAGATTAGATCCTCAGAGTCACAAAAGGCCATAGCAGTACCTTTACCCATGGGATCCAGAATGGAGGGGTACCTGCATTTGTGAGTGTGGGTGTGTGTAAGGGTATAGCCATCCTTAAAAATAAAATGTAAAAGAAAAACAATGAGCACAAAAGTTTGTATGCGAAAAACGTCCATGATTCGTTGAATGTCATATGAAGATGAAATAATAACCCTTACAAATGGACCATTGTGCCTCGGGCAAGACACAAGGTTTTAAGAGTGCGAATTGTTTTCGAATATAACAGATCCAACAAAATGTAAAGATAAATTACTGAGGGATGAAAGTTATTAGGACAAAGTCTCTGGCCTTCCAATTGCTGAGTCCTCCGTTGACAGTTGGAAATATCTAATCCTCCAAGCTGCAATCCTCTTCACCATCTTCTACCGCATTGACCTCTCGGTTGCTAATCTTCAAGGGTGGCCCTCCAGCACAGGCACGGCGTATAGCCTTCTGAGCACTTGAAGTGAAACCTAAGCCAAACTTGTCAGATTTATACAGAATATCCGGAAGTTGCCCCCAGATGGTGCATCCACCTTCTTCTACTATTGCCTTGGCGTCCTTCAGAGATGACATCCGGAGTGGAGGTCTTGTAATCTTGGGAATCTGGGACACAGCTTTGGTCACAGCTACCTCTTGGGGGACCTCTTCGAAGTGTTGAAAAGGACTTTCAATGAACTCGCCATCCAATTCCACATACCTAAAGGAATTGAGATGGCTAATCATATATTCTTCCTCTCCGTGGACAGTGATAATCTTTCCTTGGACCAGATATTTCAGCATCTGGTGCAATGTAGAGGTGACAACGCCATCATTATAGATCCACGATCGTCCTAGCAGACAAGAGTACGAAGGGAGGATGTCCATTACATAAAAGGTTGAATTGAAAGTTTGAGTCCCAACCTTTATGGGGATATCCACCTCCCCGTGTACCATCCTCTTCGAGCCATCAAATGCCCTTACCACTATGTTGCTCGGCTTTAACGTCAGTCATTCGCAATCAAGTCTGTCAAGCACTTTTTTCGGTAAGACATTCAAAGATGAGCTAGTGTCCACCAAGACATGGGCCAGAGTTGTTCCTCTATATTCCACAGAGACATGCAATTCCTCGTTGTGCTTTCTTTCCTTGGTGTCAGATCAGCATCCGAGAATCCTAGGCCGTTATCCGCTGTCAAGCTGGCCACGCAGTCTTGAAATTGATCAACAGACATCTCTTGAGGCACATGGGCTATTTTTAGGAACTTCACCAAGGCTTTCGCATGTGCCTCGGAACACAGTAGTAATGCCAGCATGGAGATTTTGGAGGGAGTTTGCCCCAACTGTTCAACTACATCGTAGTCACTCCTTTTTATAATTCTTAGGATCTCCTCCATTTCTTTCTTGGAGGTCTCGGGGATAGTCAGTGATTGAGCCTTTGTCCGGACAGGCTCTACTTGAATACTTTTTCCTTGAGTTTTAGCAGCAGGAGTGTTGGTAGTAATGATAACAGGGGTTGTATCGTTTTCGTCAATAGGAACACTTGCAGAGATGATTATTGGTACGGAAGTAACCTTTGGAGCAGCCACGGGTCCAAAAACTTCCTTTGGGGGGGGGGGGGCAATTTATGGAGAAAAGATCCTACCGCTTCGGATGATCTTACTGGTTCCGGTAATATTGCTAATGTCGGAATCTTATGCTTCGGAGTTTATCTCTTCGGGTGCCAAGCCATCTTGTTTGATGCCATGGTAGTAAATATCCCACCGTAATTCCACGGTACAGTTTTGTTTGATTCATATGGGACTGGCCCAGGCATTGTGATTATTAGAGGAGTAGTTTTTGGAACTGATGTAATTCTAACGGGTCTTTTAGAGACCCTGGAAGAATTGGTGGAGATGGTAATGATTGAAATATCTTCAACAGGAACAGGTGAAATAGGAGTACTTTCAAATAGAATCTCTTTGTTGTCTATCAAGCGTTGAATACATGTTTGCAACAAAGGGCAATCAGCCGGTGAGGATAAGCTGAGGTGGCAGTCTTTATTACAACCCGGGAATACACCAGCTTTCAACAAGTTTATCTTAATGATTGGGAGTGGAGTCAAGAGTTCATCAACTGCGGTAACAAACAAATCTTCTTCAATAGCATTGGTGTTGTGACCATGTCTGGGCATAGGAGCAGAAATGACGTTTGGCTTCTCGAGCGCATCAAACTCAATTTCTTTCGCTTCAATAAGGTCTTGAATTTTGTTTTTCAAGGTCCAACAGTTGTTAGTATCGTGACCCGGACTTTCAGAGTGATATGCGCAACGGGCATTAGGGTGATAATGAGGGGACGTTGTGTTGGGGTTTTTTGGAGCTTCTTTCAAAGTTGCCAAATTGGATTTCAGAAGATGCGGTAATACTTGAGACGGAGTCATATTGATTCTGGTGAATTGCTGGACTGGCCTTTCCACCCTCGGTTGATTACTTCTTTGTTGATCAGACGTAGGTTTCAGAATCATAACAGCCCCCACCATTGGTCGGCGTTCGGCTCTCTCTTGGTTTCTTTGCGGATATACAGCAGCTACCTCTTTCTTCCCAATAAAAGGCTTCCTTACAGCTATAGAGGCAGATGAATCCTTCTGAATCTTTCCACTTTTTATGCCATCTTCCACCCTCTCTCTGGTCAGTATTAGCTCAGTAAATCCTGCAGATGAGCTCCCAATCAAATGGTTGAAGAAGGGGTCTGATAAAGTGCCTAAGAACATGTCCACCAATTCCATTTTAGACAGAGGAGTTTGCACTCTCCCATCCAGATCTCTCCATTTTTGCGCGTAATCCTTGAAACCCTCATTGGAAGTTATAGCCATACTCTGAAGTTGAGTACGGGTAGGCGCCAAATCAGTATTATATTGATATTGCTTGTAGAAAGCTGCAGCAACATCCTCCCAATTATGGATGTTGGCTCTTTCTAGTTGGTAAAACCAGTCGAGTTGTGTTCCAGATAGACTATCTTGGAAAAAATGCACCCACAAGTCTTTATCAGCGGAGTGTGGTTGGATCTTTCTCACATATGATCGGAGATGCATCTTAGGACATGACACTCCATCATATTTTGCGAACAAAGGAACTTTGAATTTTGGAGGAATCATGATTCCCGACACTAGTCCCAATTCTTCAAAGTCTAGGCTTGGAAGCTTTTGTATTTCCATAGCGCTCAAACGCTCTTCAAGATGTATGTACTTATCATCAGCTGGAGGATACTGTTCCTCAGAGTAGTCTTCCTCTTCTTCCTCCTCTTCATATTCTGATGGGACCGCTGTTTCTTTTCCTTTCCCCTCTCCTTCACCGGATGTTGTTGCAAAGTTCAAGGTTCTTCTAGTTTGCCCCTGAAATCTTCTCCCCGTGTTTAGGACCTCGGTGACTTTCTTTATTTTCTTTTTCCTCTCTTCAGCCAGCAGAGTCTTCAACTCTTCCTGCCCCTTAGCTAGGGTCATGAGCAACTGTTGAAATTGCGTGTTTTGAGCTTGGAGATCTTTGACTATTTTTTCGAGATCCATCTTACTGAAATAAATAGTAGAGAGATGAGGAAACTTGTTGCAAAAGACCTATTTATGTTATGATGAATGATATGTGCATATGCAATGTTTTCAAGGATTTCAAAGATTCAAATTCGTTTTAGACAAAAAGAAACACACGTTATATTAATAAGATAAAGTTTGAGTACATCAATGCCCCTTGGGCAAAATAATACAAAACTCTAAGATAAAAAAGTAGTGTGCATCCTCTTTGGAGCTATGTAGGCATTTAGAGTCAGCTCCTCATGAAGTAGCCTAGTGAGTTCCAAAACCTTCTTCTCGCTTGCGTAGAATTTGGCTTCGAAAGTATCTAGCTCTCCTTTGAGTTGTATCCAATCCCTTTGTAGGTCTTCAAGAGATGTGGGCATGTCAGGATGTAGGATAGTGTATGGAACTTCTCCCTCCTTAACAGGCTCAATGATCACCGGAAGGATGGAAGGATAAGGTATCATAAGACTTTGAGCACGAGTTCATACCCATTTGAGGTAAGGCTCAAGAGGTATGTAATTCTTGTGTCCCAAAGTCTTGCTATCCACCTTGTTTAGCATCCTCCAAGCTCGGATGAATTTCTGGCGAAGACCTTGATCGTCGTTGTCGTAGTCGAATACCAACCCTTGAATCAACATCTCGTGCGGGCCATCCCTTCGAGCGTAACCAAATTGTCTTAGAGATAAACATGGGTTATAGGTGATGCCTCCCCTAATGCCAATTAGAGGGACATTAGGGAATTCCCCACAACAGTCAACAATGATAACATTCTCTTTGGATCGAGAGCACCAATGAATATCTGAATGTTTGAGCGTCATTAACCTTTGTGACCACCTTGAACCTTGCTCATTCTTTAAGACTGATTGAGGAAGATGAGAAATAAACCATCTTTCCAGGAGAGGAGTGTAACACATAAGAACACCTCTTTTCCTTATTGTGCGAGTGCGAAAAGAGTGTAGGATATCCCCTAGCAATGTAGGCATCAGGTTGCGTGATATGAAGATTTTGACGGTGCTCACATCTATAAGTTGGTCAGGATTAGGAAATAAGATCATCCCATAGATGATAAGAGCCACAATTTCCTCAAAGGCTTGCAAGTCTAAGGAATTCCAACAACTTTGGGCTTTCTCAAACCGGAACTTTGCTAAGAAGCCTTTGACACCACTCCTAGTTTCCCAATGAGTTGTGACATCAGATGAGTGCAAGTGCAGAGCTTGAGCAATCTCTTCTGGCTTTAGGTCTCTTTCCGTACTATTGAAAGGTAGTTGATTGAGAATGGGAATCCTCAAGAGTTGGGAGAACTCTTTCAAAGTAGGAACAAGCTGATAGTCGGGAAATGTGAAGCAATGGTGCAAAGGATCAAAGAACTGAAAGAGAACTTTCATTATATCCTCATCTGTGTTAGAGATGACCAAGTTGAGTAGACGACCATGTCTCTCGGTGAATGGAGAGATCTCAGGGATCCTTGAAGCTAGCTCCTTAAGTTGTGGAGGAATTCTTACAAGGTTGACTTGGATAGTTTTCCTGCAAAGTGAATCCATATCCTACAAAACAAGAACAAAGATGAATCTCTAAAATCCTTGAAATGGTTAGTAGATGTATATGATGTTCATAATGTCCATGATGTTATGTACAAGTATGCATATACAAGCAAAACAAACAAGTTCTTAGTTTAGGCTTGCATGGGGTTTTATAGGTAAGTACCCTCTTGAAGTTTAGTTGGCTTAAACCTATCCTAATAATAGTAACCAGGTTCTAAGGAGCTCAATATCACCGGATTGTTTCCTTGGTTATTGTTTCAGCTCAAGCCTCTTTAATGGCGACCGAAATATCCTAAGAAACCGACCCTCAATGAGTGTAGTATCGAGTATCTACCCACTTCGGACTGCACCAAAGCCGGTCATCTCACTACATCCTAAAGGCCAAGTTGGTCAAGTAAAGGGTTCTAGAAGTTCATCAGTGCTTCATGACATCACTCAGCGGCCCCGTATTCTCTTTGATTAACTCAAAGGCTACCGGTGCCCACAAATATGTCACACTAACATAGCTATTGCTTAGACCATGTCGGTATACCCTACACAGTTTCCATAATGTATTGCTATTTACCTATAATGTATCCCAAGTCCGGGTAGAGGATTTCAAACCCAAACAAAGAACCAAAATGTAAAGCATACAAGTCAACCAATGTAAGCAAATAAATGTGATCTAGCCCTAAGGTAACCCCACTTTTAAAAACATTCCTCAGCAGAGTCGCCAGGTCTGTGATACGGTGGCAGAACTGACTTGAGGGTTTTGCGTTTGATCGCAAATGTTGCAGTTTAGCAAGAGTCGCCACCTAAAATTCTTTTATCCAAAAGGAAGGGTGAAAAAGCACAGGAAAGACCTTTGAGATTGTTTCTTGAGTTCGGGGGGTAGATTATGAAAAGGGAAGGTATTAGCACTCTTTTCATCCATGGTTTTCCATGGGCTCTTAGTTACTTGCTAGATCACTTGCTTTTGTTTTGAAATTGTGCTTTGTGTGGTTTTTGAAAGTATTTTGTAAAGAGTCCATTTGTTTAGGAAATCTTTGTAATGATTCTCGTTCGTAAGAATGTATACAAAGATGTCTGTCTTTTTTAAAATGTTTTCAATGTTTGTAAGATGTTTGGAAATATGTGTTTGTTTTGAAAATAGCAAGGATAGTTGTTTGAAAATAGAGCAAGTAACTAGAAGTGATCTACCTACTCAAATGTCTTTCTTGTTCATTTTCTATTCCTTTGACATTGTTGTCTTACCCTTGATTTGGTAAGCAACCCTATCTTTGGATGTAAATGGGACGGGCGCGGGTCATCGTATAGCCATGATTAGCAATGTTGCAAAGTATCTTAGCATTTTTTAGGGACCAAGATCATTTTGTAAGGCAACTTTGAATAGCGTCGTCGAGGGACTATGATCTTATATTTGTTTGTTTTACTAAGATACTTCGCATGCGTTAGATGGCCATTTTTGTATAAGGCAACCAAGTGGAGCAACCCTAAGGATGCTTGTGTGTAAGTGTGTCATTTGCATGCTTGATTTTGTCTTGGATTAGGGTTTTCTATTTGATTTTTTTTATCTTGCCATACAAACCCTAATTACTAACATGGTATATAAAAGCGGTAAATTGTGTGATTTAAAGATTACTACGCTATTACAACATTTTATGGGAGGGGGGATACAAATTATAAATGGGGATTTTCAATAATGTAAATCTAATTAAGCTATTACAACCAAATCGAATTTGTACAAGTATTTGAATAAACAATATACAATATAATTTAAATATGCAATGTTATATATATGCAAGAAGATTTTTGTTTTGTTTTTCATATGCAAAAGATTTTGACCTAATCCTAATAATTTAAGAAAAGGAAATTATTTTTATAAATTGGTTAACCCTAATTTCTAATTTGTAAAAGAAGATAAAGTTCTTTAAGTATTATTTTTGTGTATTTTTTCTTAAAATAATAAATAATAATTATGAAATATTTTGGTACTATTACATGTTTAAATAAATATTTACAAGTGTGAGAAAAATAATAAATATTTAAACTAAACTCTATTTTTATTTTATAAATTTATTAAGAAACATAAACAATATACCTAAATAAAAAATATCTTTTTATAAAAAGAAATAAGAAAAAATAAAGAAAAAATGAAATATTTAACATTTTGATATTTTTTATGGTTTTGTAATATTTAAGAAAAAATATTCAATGAAATAAAAAAAAATAAAATAAATGAATGAAAAATAAATTGGGCCAGGGGTGTCCTGAGCAATCAGTAGGTAATATTAGAAAAAACATAGGCCCAAGTGAACAAAAGCCCAGCGCTGCAAAAAATGAGAAAAAAGGCAAAAAAAAATGAGAAAATATGCAAAAAGCAGGCACTAAGGCTCGAACCTATGACCTTGGCATTTTCAGCGCGCTGCCTTGCCACTGGGGTGGATGTACATCCGTTAGTTCAAATGAAACAAGAAAAACATAACACATAACGCATCCTTGCCCTGTACTTCATCTTCTTCCTCAAGCTAGCCAGAACCTCTGTATCTTTCTCATTTCTCCATGAAAATGGAAACTTTAAACATGAAAATGGTAGTACTTTTTCCCGCGATTTCAACCATGTAACTCATGTAAACTAACAATCAATGATCAAAGCTAATTTCCATGGCCCTAATTTTAAACCTAATTTTTACAGAAATTTGAAATCTAAAATTCTCCATGCATAATGAACATAAATGAAATGTATGCACATAGTTGTCTTTAGTACAATAATATCTACATTTTTCTTTCATAAATCGAGACCAATGAATGTCTGTATGAAGAGATAGAAGTTAGAGTTCTTACCTCCTTCAGCTGAGATCATGAATGGAGTTTGAGTGAGTTTTATGAAGGCCTGAAGATCCCTTTAGCTTGCCTGAACCTCCCTGAGTATGTTCCAATCTTTACCTTGTCTTGAAAGTGCCTGGATCTCCCTATCTAAGTCAACCTGCAAGCTTGAAAAACAAAAATGGAAGATGGAGAAGGAGGAGTTACAGTGAAGGGGTGATGGTCTGGAACACTTAGATATGATGTAGGTTAAGTGTTTAAGTGATTAGAACTTGAAACACACGAGTGGATTTTTGGATTGCTATGCTTGGTACAAAACTGCAAGTTCTTGGCAGGTTTTTGGTGATAGAGATTTCGAGAGAGTTTCTGGCCCTTTGCAATCGTGTCCTAGGTTGCAATATGTTTTTGTATAAGTATAGAGAAGGTTTCAAGTCAGCTCCACAACAGATTTCTCAATTGTAGGCTTTTTACTCTATTGCTTGTCTTTTAAGAAAAGTGAGAAGACAACTCTCTACATGCTTGTACAGGCCTGCTTGGAGTTGGTACAAGTCCTAGACAATTTGCTTTTGGTTTATAGGACTTGTGTGTGCAGAAAAACAAATGCAATGCTCAAGGAGTGAAAAGTTGCAAAAGTTATGTTTTTCTAAAATGGCAATGACAACTTTGTGCCATTTATGGAATTAAAGCTTGGACAAAGACTCTTATGCTTGGATTAAGGCTTTATCAACTGTGTAAGCATTAAATTATGAAGTGAGAAACAATTTTGAGATCTGTAAAGCAAGGATTAGGCAGCATAGGTTCAAATTTGAATTTTGTTCTTCATGAAATGGCTTGAAATCAAAGTGAGAAATTGCCAACTTCCTCTCTTAGATTCTCCCTCCTCAAGAATGATCTCAAGGAGTTCTTGGACATTTTGGAAAGGTTGTAATGTGATCTATAACTCATCTTTGAAATGCATTTCAAGATTCCTCTTGGAACTAGGTGAAAATTTGCAATGAAGTTAGGTCAAAAACATGCCTAAATTAGGGCAAAATTTCACTAAGTTATTTTAGTTCATGAGCATGTATTCACAAAATTATATATTGAGATCCAAGCATCTTTAGGAGAAAATCTATGAAGCAAAGTTGTATATTTCATGGATATCTACAACTTTCATGTTGGGAACTTTCTTTGAATCATCTTGTATCATGGTGAGAATTTGGCTTAAATTTGAGAAAAAATAAGAAATTTTCTATACTTAGAAAAATTTCTAAGTTAAGAAATTTTCAAATTTCAAAACAAAATCTTCAATCTTTGATTTCTTGATGAACAAGTTTCAAATTTTGACATGTTTTGATGAATTGTGATCCTTGGCATTTGATTTTAACCAAAAAGTCAAAGTTTGACTTTTTAGTATACAGTTGACTTTTGATCAGTTGACTGCAAATTTCATCTGTTAATCTAATGGAATTGCAATGTTTTGAACCATGTCATTAGGTCAAGATGACAATTGAACCCTTGAAATCATACTTCAAACCAATTGGTCATTTTCTCGGTCAAAAATCAGAAATTGCCCTTTCTTAGTCAAAACCCTAATTTTGACCATTTGCCCCTTTTGATGATTTGATCAAATTTCTTGAGAAATTATGGTCCAAACTTGATTAAATAATACATATGAGTCTAAAATGTTTATGTGGATAAAAAATTATGAAGTTTGACTGTAAATTGGCCATGGTTGACTTTTTTCCCCAATACAGCTGATTTTTAGGTCAACTGTCCAATTGACTGATAAAAAATGTGATTCAAGGCTTGAAACTTGACATGAGTAATCTTAGGGGTCCATGATGATACTTGAAAGTCATATGAAGCACTGATAGTACAAAAATCCTTGTGCAAACTCAAACCCTAATTTTGGTCATCAGTGCATAAGGAGGTATCTTGAGCTGATCAAACCCTAATCCAGTCTTGAATCAAAGAGATCCTGTGAGAAAATCTTGATAAATGAGAGGGAAAATTTTGGGGTACAACAACAAGCAATGTATTAGGTGGTGAATAGTAAGTATTTGATATCTGGCCCTCACAAGTATGAGGGTATATATAATGCCCCTGGCGCATAATCATTGGTTCCTGATTTTACGCCTGGATATGCGGGTCCGTAAAATCAAGTATTTGCCAAGATTTGGTCAAACCGAGAAGATGTGCTCGTAAATAGCCGTTGGTCCCGAGGAGGGGGTCAGTTACGGGCATCTCTCTGGTCAATTTTTGGTGGCCTGCACGACATTGATATCGGGCAGGCTGAGAGGATGCTCGTCGATCATCCTGGGCCAGTGCTAGTTTGGGAGGGCAAATGGATGACATTGCCCGACAGGTAGCGGGAAATCCGGGTCATGGTCGTGCGGGCTGTACCTAAGGAAATGTCTTAGACTGGGCCCAGTCAAGCTGTCGAGCCAGTCCATAACAGTATCCCCCCAAGTCGTTGCTTCTGGGTGCAGGAGTGATGACTTTAACATCTGTTCGCAAAACGGGGTGTGTCTTACGGGGAAATGAGTGTTGCATGTTACGCCTTTCTTGTAGGGAGACGAGGAGTTGGTGGTTAGGACCTTTGAATTTGGAGAGGTAACGTGTTTTGGGAAGCATGCTAGCGAAGCGGCACAATGATGACCTAAGGCTAGGGTGTAATGATGACGACCCTAGGGTTCCCCAGGCGTGTGTCTTGTACGCGCGGATTGTTTCAGCTATAAATATGAGAGGAACATGATGTTTAGCATTTTTTGTCTTCTCTCTCAACTACTCGTATTAGCTCGACTGTCGGCCACCATTATTCGTTGAGTTTTTTTTGCTCGCAGCTGCTTACTTCCATCCTTTCTTCTTCTATTAATTGGTAAGCTTTCAATCTTTCATTGTTGTTCACTTTCAGTAGTCTGCATTTTCTCTTTTTAATTTCTAGAGATGCATGCAGTTAGGATTTAGGGCTCCTTCTACGAGGATGCCATTGGAGAGTGCTTGAGGTAGAAGGCATTTTTGTAGTTTGGAATTGGCGAAGCCGCTGTAGGGTCTCCTCAGGGACCTTGTGGTGTGTTGTATACGTCTCATTAGGTCTTAGGGATTTTTCTACAACTCCTGCCCATTGATACACCTCGGTGAGGGTTCTGGTCGGGGATACAATCCTTATTTCCCAGTTCCCTTTCGCTTGTTTTGCGGTGGAAGGGTGGTTCTTGCATTGATGTCGAGCTCATATTTTTCCTCTGCTTTTCAAGTGCTATGGCTGACAATGCTCAGGTCGATATTTTGAGTGAATCCACACAGTCCTCGGAAAGTTCCTTGGACGAGACGAGTAGTTCATCGAGCATCCTGGAAATTCCTAGGGATACGCAGAATCAAATAGAACAGCAAATGGGAGGGCCCGACATGGATATGACTTCCGCCGACTAGGGTTTCCTATTTCCTCCTGGGAACAAGGAGGAAACTAGGGATTAGGTTGCGAGCTACCCCTGGGACTGGCCGTTGTATTTTTATGAGCACCAGGAGGATGTCTTTACGGACGTGTACGCTCACGAGGAGGGGGCTCAAGAGGAATGGTCGTTATACATCCCCGAGAAAGAGAGTAGAATCTGCTCGAAATACGATAGGAGGCAGATCCCAATGTACGACATCATATTTTGAGAGATGGGTCTTTGCCTCCCCTTCTCTGACTTCGAGGTGGTCGTATTCAGGCACTTGCGTGTGGCTCCCTCCCAACTGCATTCAAACGGAATCGCGTTCATGCGAGCGTTCGAAATAGTTTGCGACCATTTGAAGATAAGGTCCACCATTCCCTTGTTCTTCTACTGCTTCCACCTTTAGAGGAGCAAGGTCGACAGAAAGTGGGGATGGGTTTCCCTGAAGCAAAGCAATGGGAAGCTATTTAAATTCTATTTGGAGTCTGTCTGCCATTTCAAAGATAAATACATTTTGGTGCAGCCTTCCTCGACCAAGGCGATGTTGAACGTCTTTAGGACCGCGCCGGCGGTAAACGAGGATGGTACTCCCCATATGAACAAGCTAGGGGATCCCATTACGAAGCTGGTTTACAAGTTCCCGTTCCAATGGACGAGGAAGCATTTCGATAGAGAACTAGGCTCCTATGTTTGGAGAGAGGGGGAGCTCAGAGACAAGGATCTGAAGAGCTTCACTATTCTGACTGCGTCCGTGGCTCGGATCCCTCGGGTTCGGCGATTTGGTTGAGGAGGTAGGCATGTGTTGGACAAAAACGGGGAACCCGTATACAAGCCAGGCCTCATAAACGTCAAGGAGCTCCTCGGAAGCGAGGACCCCATTAGATACTTGGGTATATATATATATATATATATATATATATATATATATATATATATATATATATATATATATATATATATATATATATATATATATATATATATATATATATATATATATATATATATATATATATATATATATATATATATATATATATATATATATATATATATATATATATACACATATATTTGTTTGACTCCTCATTTACTGATTATGTTTCTTTTTGTTTGTTTTACAGAGAGCATGAATCCTGCTCAGAAGCGCTTGGCTAAGACTCTTGCTTCTAGAGCGAGGAGGTCCCTAAAGGATGCACAGACTGGTTCGGGGCCAGCTCCTGCCTTGGGGTCGGATGACTCATCTTTGTCTCAGGCTACAATCGCTTTTTCCCCTATTGTTGTTTCCTCGAAGGTGAAGAGGTCGTAAGCCGAGGGGAGTGTCGACCTGACCGGGTAAAAAGGGAAAGGAACGTACGACATGCCTCCTTATTGGCTGGAGAAGTCTTTTTTTCGAGGGTGCGGCTCCCCATCTTCCCCAGGTCGAATCTCTCCATCTCGAGGGAATGGGCCGCCCAGAGAAGAGGGCGATGCTGGCGCAAGATGTTGGCGGTTTGATGCGGATCTTGGATATGGCGGTCACTTACACCGAGGGGAGTTCCTCTCAGGAGACATAGATGAAGAACCTTTGGGCCAAGCTGGCTACGAGCGAGAAGGCCTTGTTTGAGAAACATAAAGCCTTGAAGCTGTCTGAGGAAGAATCGGGGAGGCTCTCCGAGGAACACAGGGTTCTCTTGCTCGAAAAAAGGGACCTTGAAGGAAAGGTAGTGGCCCTGACTGCCGAGATTATTCCTGTTGAGGACGAGCCGGAGGATACTAAGGATCTGAAGACTCGGGCCGAGCTGGTTGCTCGTTTTTAATTGGTCGTGGATGACGCCCAGGCCGCTTCCGAGGGGAGCTTCGAAAATGTTGTAAAGCAGTTGCGCGTGTTGAACCCCGGTGTTGAGCTCAACACCTCAGGAATGGGGGTCAATTATTATGTAGCTGCCGGTCAGATTCTGGTCCCTGATTATCTCAAGGATATTATCGCCCAGCCGACCGGAGGTCCCGCCTAACTGTCACCTGTTGCTGAGGGAGAAGCGGAAGGATGATTGTTTTACGTTTATTTCGGCCTGCGTGCCGCATTCATTGTATTTGTTTTGCCGGGCCATTGCTCTTTTATGTAATATTCACGCATCATCGGCCCAAGTGGTCGTTTTTATTTAAATTCTGGCCAATGGTCGTTTGCTATGAATATTTTAACTTGTGTTTTTTACATGTTTGTTGATAAACTAGACCGTTTAGGACGTTTTTTATTTTGCTAAGAGTTTATAGCAGGGACTTACTCGTTTGGTATGTTTGTCAGTGTGGGGAAATTGATCAAACGAACAGGGTTGATATCGGGCGAGGTCCGGAACCCATGTCTCATTTCAAGGGACCCGGGTTCGGCAGCGTGAAATTCTCATCGCGAGTCGGATGTTCTACTGTCGTGGCACAAGGAATATGGAGCTCGATTGAGTTATTCATGTCGGGCTGAAGGTGCACTCGTCAATAGAGCGTAGCCTCGCTCCTTATGAATACTTTGGGTGTTATGCTTGTGCCTAGGCATGCACGCGTCGTCGGGCCTGGGTGAGTTTGTTTTTATCGACCAAACTCGTCGACTGATCAGTTTTTTTTAACTATAATATTGTTTTAGCTTTTCAGTGTTCCATGATCGAATGAGTCGTTCCCCTTGTAAGTTTTCCAAGTAATACGCTATAGTCCATTTTTTCGCGTAGACGCGATAAGGGCCTTCCCAATTTGCTGCGAGCTTGCCTTCGCGATATTCTTTGCGATTTATCTTTAAGACAAGGCTGTCGACCTTGAACTCTCGTCGTATGACCTTGGCGTCGTAGCGCATGGCTATTTTTTGTTTGAGAGAGGCCTCTCGCAGGATCGCTCATGTTCTGATTTCTTCCACCAGATCCAGTTCTTCATGGAGGGTGACGTCATTCATCTCCTCGTCGGGAGATGCCTTGGTTCTCCTGGAAGGTTCCTCAATCTCTACGAGAATGACAGCCTCTGTCCCGTAAGTTAGTCGGAAAGGAGTCTCTCCGGTGGACGAATATGCAGTCATTCGGTATCCCCAGAGTACACTATGTAATTCCTCGACCCATCGCTTATTGGTTTCGTCCAACCTTCGCTTGAGGCCCCTGAGTATTACTCTGTTCGCAGACTCGTCTTGGCCATTCGTTTGGGGATGCTCGATGGAGGCAAAGTGTTGGGTGGTATCCAGTTTGGTGACGGATTCTTGAAAGGTGTGGTTCGTGAACTGGGTCCCGTTGTTGGTGACTATCGCTTCTGGGATGCCAAAGCGAGCAAGGATATTCTTTTATATAAGCAAAGGACATTTTGGGCGGTGATTTTGGCCAAAGCTTCGGCTTCTATCCATTTGGTGAAGTAGTCGACCGTTACGATTAGGTATTTGTTCTAATTGGTTCCGACCAAGAATGGACCGAAGAGATCTAGTCTCCATCAGGCGAAGGGCCAGGGAGAGGAGAGGGATTTAAGCTCGTTAGGAGGAGCTAAATGCATGTCTCCGTGCCACTGGCATTTATCGCATTTCTTCACGTGCTCTTTCGCGTCATGCTACATGGTGGGCCAGTAATATCCTTCCCGTAAGGCTTTTCTCGTGAGGGATCTCCCACCTAGACATTGGCCACTGATGCCCTCTTGAATTTTGAGCAATACGCGCTCTGCCCCGCTTCGGTCGACGCATTTGATAAGTGGAATGGAAAATCCTCTTTTGTAAAGTTTACCTTCGACCAAAATGTACGAGCAATCTCTCTGCCTGATAATGACCACTTCTTTCGGGTCTTCGGGGAGTTTTCCCTTAGTGAGATAATCGTGTATGGGGGTCATCCAGCAATCGTTGTCCCTGATGGCGAACACTTCTAAGGTAGAACATGGATTTTGGGTGCTCGGTCGAGGAAGTATTTCCTGTATCACCAATTTATTCCCTCCTTTTCTCTTTGTGCTCGCCAACTTAGATAAGATATATGCGCGGGTGTTATGCTCGTGTGGAACGTGTTGTACATCCACAGGTTTAAATTTCTTTTTCCTCTTCTGGACCAGGGCCTAATATTTGGCGAGTTGGTCATTTTTGACTTGATATTCGCCTCATACTTGAGAGGCGACCAACTGAGAGTCGGTGAAGATTTTCACTTCCTCGACTCCTAGATCTTTGGCCAGTTGTAAACCTGCAAGGAACACCTCGTATTCGGCCTGATTGTTGGAGGTTGGAAAGGATATGGCGAGGGAGACCTCGATTAGGGTCCCTTCCTCGTTTTCCAGTATAATGTCTGAGCTGCTTTCGATAGAATTGGAGGCGCCTCCGATGAAGATCGTCCAATGACATGATCCGTCGGGATCTGTAGGCGAGGCCATTTCAGCTACGAAGTTGGCCAAGGCCTGGGCCTTAAGGGATTTCTTGCTCTCATATTAGATATCGAATTCAGAGAGCTCCAAGGATCACTTAAACATTCAACTGGCCATGTATGGTCTTCTGAGCAGTTGTTTTATTGGTTGATATGTTTGGACCACTATGGTGTAAGCTAGGAAGTAATGTCTGAGCCTCCTCGTTGCGTTAACGAGGGTTAAAGCTACTTTTTTGATTTGTTGGCATCTTGCCTATGGGCCCTGCAGGGTCTTGCTCGTGAAGTAAGTTGGTCTTTTTCCTTCTGGAGTTTCTCTTATCAGTGTCACGCTTATTCCTCAGAGCCGACGTACAGATAGAGGTAGAGCGCCTCGTCTTTCTCGTGCCGAGAAAGGACGGGTGGTTGTGACAACGCTCGTTTCAAATGAACGAGGGCTTGTTCACCTTCGGGCGTCCACTCGAAGGTGGCTTCCTTGGGCGGACTTTGCCACGAATCGAGAGAGGGAAGTGACATGTCGTTCAAGATCTGGATGGACTTTTTCGAGGTGGGCGTCAGAAATTCAGAAAATGCCCAACATTTCTCAGGGTTTGCCTCAATGCCTCATTCCGTCAAATAGAATCCGAGGAACTTTCTTGCCCGTACGCCAAAGGTACATTTTTCTTGGTTGAATCGCATCCGGCACTTTCGAGCCTGATCGAACACTTTCTTTAATTTGGCGGCATGGTCGAGCTCTTCCATGGACTTGATGATCATGTCATCCATATAGACTTCGAGTATGTCGCCTATCTCGTTGCGAAAAACTTTTTTCATCATACGCTGATATGTAGCGCCCATGTTTTTCAGGTCGAAGGGCATTACATTGTAGTAATAGTTTCCCGACTCGGTCATGAAAGAGGTGTATTTTTTGTCTGTTTTCACCATAGGGATCTCGTTATAACCAGAGTATGCGTCCATGAATGATAGCAATTTAAAACTGGCCAAGTTGTCGACCAGTTTGTCAATATTGGGGAGGGGATAAGCATCTTTCGAGCAAGCCCGGTTGAGATCAGTATAATCAATACACATGCGCCATTTTCCATTAGATTTTTTCACAAGAACTACATTTGAGAGTCAGGTTGTGTACTGGGTTTCAGAAATAAAATGTGCCTCTAGGAGGTCTTTTACAACTAGTTTTGCAGCCTTTGCTTTCTCAGACGACTGCTTTCTTCTGCACTGCACGGCCGCCTTAAGGGAAGGATCTACAGTCAAGTGATGGCATGTGATCTCTGGATCTAAACCGGGCATCTCAACCGCACTCCAGGCGAACATATCAGCATTCTCCCTTAGGCAAGCTTTGAGTTTCCTTTTTGCCAGGTCGGGGAGGTCTGCTCTGATCTTTACTCCTCTAGTGGGGTCTTCTCTGAGGGGAACTAGCTCGAAGTCGCCGTCTGGGATGGGTCATGTGTGACTCGAGAGTTCGTTGCAATCAGTAGATGAGGTTGACCCTTCATCTTCGACCATAGAATCATTCCCTTTCCTTCTTTGCTTGACACAGTCTTCCTTGGAGAAGCGATTGTCGAGGTCAATGGTATCAACCCTCAGCAGAGGCTTGACTTCCTCGGAGCTGGAGGGTAATGTGGCTTCAGTGGTCGTTCGAGGTTGAGCGCTGATGGAGCTAAGGCCCTTGGTTGAAGCTTCAAAACACCTTCTTGGATGTCCCCATGGAGGGTGGCGACCAAGCCTCTGGCGGTGTAGTACTTCATCTTGAGATGCACGGTAGAAGGGACCGCGATGATTTCATCGAGAGAAGGTCTCCCGAAGATGCACTGGTATAAATACAAGCAATCTACCAACAAGAATTAGATCTTGATGGCTCAGGTCGTTACCCCTCTCCCGAATGTGACAATCAGCTTGACATATCCCCAGAGTTTCGTGCTGGCTCCATTGAAGCCATGGAGATCTGATCCCATGTAAGGGTCAGATGGCTATTATTCAGCTGTAAAGTTGTGAACAACTGGGCGTACATGATGTCCATTGAAATTCCTTGGTCGACCAATATGCGGCTCACGTCAAAATTTTCCATGCAAGCTCTCACGGGTAGTAGGATACTCAAATTCGGGGCTCCGCCCGACAATCCTTCTCTGCAGAAGGTGAGGGGATGAGAGCCTCCTCAGAATTTATCGAGCGTGGCATCCATATCTGAGTTGGTCGAATCTCTTCTTTACCGACCCAACTGTGTGCATTTTGAATCATTCGCCGGAGATGACCATGGCTACGGGGAAGGATTCCCAAGGACCGTGGGAGGAGAAGTACATGGGGATGTTCTCCATGTCCAGATAATGGAAGTCTTCCGGCCGTGAGATGCTCATGGCGACCGGAATGGCGTCGAGATCGGGGGACTTCTTCCCTTCCTTGACGTTTTTGGGTTTTGGTGTTTCGTCACGGGAACCCTCCTTCTTTTTATACTACTTGAGGTGCCCGTCTCTGATCAGTATTTCGATTGTATCCTTGAGATGAATGCAATCCTCCATGTTATGCCTGTGAGTCTTGTGGAACTTGCAATATTTTCTCTTGTCGGTTCCCGGCTTGGACGGTGTTTTTCAGGGGAAGCACACTCCGACTTGCTTGAATTAAAAATTGGCGCATTCAGAAAGAATACGCTTCCTTGATGTAGTTAAAGGGGTGTAGCCGTGGAAACGACCGACTGGCCCCTTGTAGTCTTTGGAATTGCGGGACTTATCTTCCCGCTTCTTCTCTCCCTGACGGGATGTCGAGGGCTCGCCGTTCTTTGAAGATTTGACACTCTCTCAGTGCCTAGATTCCCTGGCACTGTTGGCCGACCGAAATAGCTTCGAGGTCGGGGGACTTCTTCCCATCCTCGGCGGTTTTGGTTTCTGGTGCTTCGTCACAGGCACCATCCTTATTTTTATACTGCTTGAGGTGCCTGTCTCTGATCAGGATTTTTATTGCTTCCTTGAGATGAATTCAATCCTCCGTGTTATGCTCGTGACTCTTGTGGAACCTGCAATATTTTCTCTTGTCGGTTCCCGGCTTAGACGGTGTTTGTTGGGGGAAGTGCACCCTGGCTTGCTTGAATTCAGAATTGGCGCATTCAGAAAGAATACGCTCACTGATGTAGTTAGAGGGGGTGTAATCATGGAAACGACCGGTTGGCCCCCTATAGTCTTTGGAATCGCAGGACTTATCTTCCCGCTTCTTCTCTCCCCGATGGGATGTCGAGGGCTCGTCGTTCTTTGAGGATTTCGCACTCTCTCAGTGCCTAGATTCCCTGACGCTGTTGGCTGCTTCCTTCTTCTCGTACTGTATGTACGCCTGGGCCTTGAGGAGGAGGGAGTTGAGTGTGGTTGGTGTCTCAATGCCTACAGCTTTGGAAAAGTCACTACGGGGACGGAGCCCACGCTCAAGGAGATACTGCTTCATGTTGTCTGTCGTTGAGACTTGGATTGCTTCCTTGTTGAAGCATTGAATATACGCCCGTAGAGACTCGTCCTTGCCTTGTATGATTACTTCGAGCGAAGCCTTCGATTTCGGGTGTCGACAGGAGGTGGTGAAATGCCTCTAAAATATCCTCCTGAGCTGCTTCCATGAGGTGATGGATTCATCGGAGAGGCTCTTGTACCACGACATCGCCCCCTTCCTGAGAGTGGTTGGGAAGAGTCTACATTTGATGGCTCCCCTGACCCATCGGTAGTCGAGGAGAGCGTCGATGTTCTCAAGGTGCTCGTCAGGGTCTATTGTTCCATCATAGGTTCCCAATGGAGGTGGCTTCTCCAGGACGATAGGGAGTGTGGCCTCAACAATCTCCCTCGATAGCAGGCCACGGGGCTCATCATCCTCACAATCTATAGGAGATGGAGATGGGGAGTGATAGTTTCTTCCCAGTCGATCGTCACATTCTTGTCGGGGGAGGGGCTCCTCTGTTTCTACTTTGGCTCGGGTGAAGGCAGTCGAGCGCGGTCGATCTGCTGGTTATCTTTCCTCTTCTTAAATGAAAGGGAGTTTTGGTCTCTTGTAGGAGGTGTGCAGTTGCGTTTCTTGAAGAAATAAATGTCGCGCCTCTCTTTTCTGGGTGGTGGGCCACGCCTGGGTGGTGATATATTGGGAGAGTTTCGTCGTTGGGTCCTCCGAGGAGGAGATCTTGATCGCCTGTTCTCCCAGGCGCCTATCCATTGATTTTGTTGTAGGATGAGGGTGTTGGTCTGATTGATAGCATCAAGCAGTGCTGCCATGACCGGGTCGGTGTTGAGAGAGATGGGAACTAGTTGCATGACTTCTGGTAGTTCCTCGGTGAGATTCTTGGGGTGTCCCTTGTCCAAGAATTGGTCGTCACCACGTCAGGTGTCCGTTGAATCTGGAGACGCGGTCTGTCCGTCCCGGAAACCCAGGTTGTCCTCGAGGTGAGGATATTCCTGACTTCCGTCGGTTTTGCGAGCACGTGAAAGAATGGTCTTTCCGGGCAGATGAAGATCATCATGGTCGGCCATGATTAGTGAGAGAAATCTAGAAAAGCTGCTTTAATCTTTAAGTTTCTAGGAAAGAAAGATGGGGAGAGAAGTTTCTTACAGACGACGCCACTAATCTTACCGGTTGATTAGAACCTGAGAAATGGTCGGAAAATGATCTGTAGTCGGACTGTGATGTCGAGGAGAAAAAGGGGGTTGTACCTGTAAGGCACTCCGACGATCAAGTAAGAGTGAGAACAAGGAGATACAAGTAAAGTATTAGATGGTGAATAGTAAGTATTCGATACCTGGCCCTCACAAGTGTGAGGGTATATATAATACCCCTGGTGCGTGGCCATTGGTTCCTGATTTCACGCCTGGATATGCGGGTCCGTAAAATCAGGTAACTATCAGGATTTGTTCAAACCGGGAAGATGTGCTCGTAACTAGTCGTTGGTCCCGGGGAGGGGTAAGTTACGAGCATCTCTCTGGTCGGTTCCTCGTGGCCTGCATGACGTTGATGTCGGGCAGACTGAGAGGATGCTCGTCGTTTATTCTGGGCCAGTGCTGGTTCGGGAGGACAAATGGCTGACATTTCCCGACAAGTAGCGGGAAATCTGGATCATGGTCGGGCGGGTCGTACCTAAGGAAATGTCTTAGACTGGGCCCAGTCAAGTTGTCGAACCAGTCCAAAACATTATACATTCATGAGGACTGATACAAGAATTATTACAAAGTTAGCCTTACATTTACATTTCAAAATATTTTCAAACAAATCACACAAACAAAAAACAAGTTTCAAAAAGTGAGCTAAGCAATTAAGAGCCCGTGGATAACTACAGATGAAAATGGTGCTAACACCTTCCATTTTCATATCCTACCCCCGAACTCAAAATCTATCAAAGGTCTTTCCTGTTCTTTTCACCTTTCCTAAATATTGGATAAAAGAAAAGTTGGTGGCGACTCTTGCTATCCGCACATTTAGATAAAACCTAAAAGTCAATTCTCTCGCCGTATTACAGTAATATTTCAAAAATTCATATTTATGAATGATTGTAAAGTATCTATCATATTAAATTTTTTTACGTTATCTATAAAATTTAATAATAATAAAAAATAATTTAATATATATATATATATATATATATATATATATATATATATATATATATATATATATATATATATATATATATATATATATATATATATATATATATATATATATATATATATATATATATATATATATATATATATATATATATATATATATATATATAAACCATCACTATATTATAATTATTTACTATTTATAACAATATTGTGTGACCCGTGCGAACACACGGGTAGTTGACTACCTAATTATTTCATTTGTTTTTTCTACTAAAATATATATATTTTTGACAGATCGGGACTACTTAATTTATACATCTTTATTATGCATTTCTTAACTATCACTATACTATATTTATTTACCATTTATAATGATATCACGCGACTCGTGCGTACACACGGGTAGATGACTATTTAATTATTTTATTTATTTTTCTACTAAAATACACCCTCCGAACATATTTATAAACAATAAAAAACTCTTTAGATTTATTGAATAATTGATGTATTTGTATAAAATAATGGCTACATACATAATTTATTCAATGAATTTAAAAAGTTTTTGGTCGCTTATAATTGTGTCCGGAGAATGTATACATTTTCAACGGATTGAGACTACTTAATTTTTATATCTTTTATATACATTTTAGATTTTTTAATTGTTCATTCTATTTGCACAAATTAAAATATATAAATTTAAAATATAAAATTTACCATTCCTTATATTCCAGCCATAGCAACAAACCTTCCATCATATAAAAAGTGGCAAGAAGTAAAAGATTGTACCCTTGTATTAAAAATTTAAATAACTTATTACAAAATAATAATAAAAATAGATATTGAAATGATGAATTAATAACTTGAAAAAAGATTTATTATGTCTTATTTCCATACGAAGAGCATTCAGTCTTCGGGCAATTTATTTCTGGTTGAACAGGTGTTAGACATATTTGTCCAAAAGTAGATGTCAATTGAAGGATAATATAAAATATGGATATATAATCACGTTCATTCTTTCAATATATAGTCTCCATACTTATCTACCCAATGGACAATGAAATATAACATAAATCAATTCTGATAAATTCAATTTTATTAAAATTAATTCTATCAAACTCAATTCTTTTGATATTATATCATACTTTTGCATTTCAATGAACTAGTAAAGACCCATGCATTCGTATGGGTCACACAATGTTGTTATAAATAATAAATAAATATAATATAATAATGGTTGAGAAATATATGTAAAATATACATAAATTAAATATTATCGGCGCGTTGGAAATGTATATTTTAGTCGAAAAAATAAATGAAATAATTAAATTATCATCTACACATGCATTTGTACGGGTCACACAATATCGTTATAAATAGTAAATAAATATATTATTGTGATGGTTAATAAATTTATATAAAAGATATATTAGTCTCGATCCGTCGAAAATGTATACACCCTCCGAACACATTTATAAGCGACAAAAAACTTTTTAGATTTATTGAATAAATGATGTATGTAATCATTATTTTATGCAAATACTTCAGTTATTCAATGAATCTAAAAAAAAAATTATTGCTTATAAATATGTTCGGAGGATGTATTTTAGTAGAAAAATAAATAAAATAATTAAATAGTCATCTAAACAGATTTTTTTTGCACAATTAAAAAATATCAAATATTTTAGATTCTGTTGTGATATTAAGTATAAATTATTTCTATAAGATCAAGAAACAAACAGTATAGAAAAGATAAAAGAACACAAAAAATAATAAAAATTAATTATAATTATTATTCTTTATTTTTTCTTTAAATAAAATTACAAATACACAAAAATGATAATTTCGTTAATAAAAATTATATAAGAGCTATTATAACAATTTGAAAGTTATGGTCTCAATCTTTTATAAATCTCATTTCGTAAATAAAAATAAATAAGATCTATTATATTTTATTCAAATAACTTCTTTTTATAGATCAAATGTCTTTTAATTTATGATAAAATACACCTTAATTCATAAAATAAAAAGTCTTTAATTTACCTGGAGTAACCAAGATAATAATATTTCAAATTGTTATATCACTCATATAATATAATTTATAATATCTATTCATAGTATAAATTTAACACTGAAATCAATCAAGTAATTTCTTAGTCAATAATATACTATAAAAATTCTTCTTTTTTTTTTTACTAATAACATAAATACTAAATACCATTATGAAAAATATGAGTTTGAACTCCTAAACGATGGTAGATAAAACTTTCCCTTCTCGATTTTAATTTGAAGCAAATCTATTACCCATCTTAATAATTAATTGACAAAAATGAAAAATTCCATAAATTTTAATAACAAATAAACAATAACAAACGATTATATATCAACAACCAAAAAACATAAATTTAAGAACAAACACAGAGATCACAAAAATACAAAATAAATGCTTATTATCAATACACATAACTTCCTTCACTCTAATAACAAGAAAAAAGAAGCAATTCAAACAACAAAGAATTCAAAATAATCACACATTAACTCGTCCTAACCCAAAAATTTGTCTGAGAATAATTGCTCTAATATCAAATGTAACATTTTAAATTTTCGTCAAGATATAATTTCAAACTTCTATAAAAAATTGCAGCTCTTTTTTTATTTTATTTATAAAATTGAAATAATTATAATGATAAATGAAATAAAGTTTGAAGAAATATGGATTTAAATAAATTGAGCAATAATTTAAAAAGTTACTAACGAAGAAAATCAACATCCACACTTCTAAACAAAAATAAGTTTGGATGCTAACAATAAGATAGTGTATACCAACAACTTAGTTAATTAAATAAAATGATAACTTTGAAAATAAGATAGTGTATACCAACAATCATGTCTTTTTTTATAAGTATTTAAAATGTTAATTATAAAAATTAAATTTCATATCTACATTAAATCATACTCACCATAAGAAAATTATCATAAAACAATAACAAAGACTTCACCGATTAATATATAATTAATATTTTCTTTTTATAATGATTTTATTGACACATTTCTACATGATGCATGTCTCAGTGACAATTAGAGACTAAGAGAATCTAACCCCATATCATATTTCTATTTTATATTCATATATATTCGGTTCTCATTAACAAGTCTTTTGTATAAATATTTTTATATAAATCACACACATCATACTGCCACGTCTTATATATATATATATATATATATATATATATATATATATATATATATATATATATATATATATATATATATATATATATATATATATATAGTTAAGGATGCATCAGTAACACTTACCAAGTATCTATCAAATAGAATGAACAATTACGTGAACACACCAACAACAATTATACAAGCACGCGTTAGAAAAAGCACAACAATTATCCACATGATATCTCATCACTAAAGCTACCAACGACACATTTATTCTCGAATTGCAAATTAAAAATATAATGATCCTAAAATTAAATCTTATATTTATTGAAATATTAAATTAGATTTATTAGATTTAATATTTAAATTTAATTTAAATTATGTTAGGCTAAACTCAATTAGGATTATATATAAATAGTTATGGTGTGTATTATTATTTGTACATTTAATAATACAAATTTTTATTTTCTTTATTATTCTCTCTTTCTCTTTTCATCAAAAGTGTCTCACGCACTAACAAATTGATATCCAAAGCTTCCGATTATTGTTCTGGATGAAGTCTTCAAGAATTTCACGTCAAAGATTGTGTTTCTAGGACAACTGTATCAACCGCTACGAAGATGGCTAGTGATAAGGGCATTTTAAATTCTCTTCCAATGCTTAACGGTAAAAATTGGATCCGATGGAAAAAACAGATGCAATCCTTGTTTGACTTCCATGAAACCCTAGAAGTGGTTACCGACGGCGCTCATGCGTTGGTTGCAAATGCAATCGACGAACAGTAAAAAGCCCATAACGAAGTCAAGAAGAAAGATTGCAAGGCTGCTTATTGCATTCAAACGACTGTCGATGCTGCTAATTTTGACAGAATCTCTCATGCTGAAACGACGAAGAAAGCATGGGATATTCTGGTGAAGTATTACGAAGGAGGTGAGAAAGTCAAGGTTGTCAAATTACAAACCTTGCATCGATAATATGAGTTGTTGTCGATGGGAGAAGATGAAAAAGTTGTAGAATATGTGTCGAAGGTTTAGAAACTCGTCCATCTCATGAAGGATTATGGTGAAACCATTACTGATAAGATGATAGTTGAGAAGGTAATGAGAATATTGACTTCTCACTTTGATCACATTATCGTAGCTATTCAAGAATCCAACAATCTTGAAACCACTAAAATGGAAGATTTGGTTGGTTCGTTGGAGGCGCATGAGATGAGGATTGTCGAAAGGAAAGGAGTTCAGGACTCGATACAGGCACTGCAAGCTCATTCATGAAAAAAGGATGGTGGTTCCAATAAATTCAAATGCAAGTCCGACAAGACTCATGACAAGAAGTCTTGGTCGAATCCTCATAAGAATAAGGTCGAAGATAGATCTTCTAAATCCTCGAAAAGGGGAGGAGGAAACTATTGAAAGGACAAAAAAGATAAGAGAGGTATGCAGTGTTATAATTGTGAAAAGTGGGGACACTTGGCCAAGAATTGTTGGTATAGAAAAGACAAGGGATCGACAGGCAAGAACGAAGGAGCGAGCCTTGCACACCAAGATTCAGATGATTCTGAAGGTAGTATGGTGGTTATGGTTGCAGTTGCAGATAACCATGTCGAATCCAAGATCTGATTTCTCGACTCAGGCTGCTCGAACCACATGACTGGTCGAAAGGAGTGGTTGGCAGATTTTGACGAGTCGAAGAAGAGCAAAGTAAAACTTGCTAATAATAGTTTGTTACAAGAAGAAGGTACTGGCAACATAGTCTTTCAAATGAGTAATGAAGGGAAAGCTACGATCAAAGATGTGCTCTATGTACCTGGAATGAAATACAACTTGCTAAATGTTGGACAGCTAGCTAAAAAAGGCTTCTCAGTTGTCATGAAAGATGGAGTTTTGAAATTGTTCGACATCAAGAACAATTTGGTCTTAAAATCTCCATTGTCGAAGAATAAGACATTTAAGACTATGATCAGTTTGACAGAAGTTCAATGTTTGAAAACTGTTGTCAACCACAAGGATAGTTGGTTGTGGCATTTGAGGTTTGGACATTTGAATTTTCGATTACTTAATCAACTGATTACTCAAGATATGGTTGCTGGTATTCCAAGCCTTGAGATGCCTGAAAAGCTTTGTGAAGGTCGTTTAGTGGGAAAACAATCTAGAAATTATTTCATTTCGACTATGTCAATGAGATCATCATGCATTCTCGAAGTGGTGCATTCAGATGTATGTGGTCCATTCGAAGAACATACAATTGGTGGAAACAAATATTTTGTTTCGTTTATCGATGAGTTTAGTCGAAAGTTGTGGATCTATGTGATCAAACGAAAGGACGAAGTATTCGAAAACTTTAAGAGATTCAAGATACTTGTTGAAAACCAGAGTGAGAAGAAGATCAAAGTTCTGCGAACAGATGGAGGTGGCGAATACACATCCAAGATGTTTGAAGATTTCTGTGCAGAACATGGTGCTGATCATGAGGTAACTGCTCCTTATACACCTCAACATAATGGAATTGTTGTAAGAAGAAACATAACGATATTAGATATGGCGAGATGCATGCTGAAGCAAAAGAATTTGCTAAAGTCTTTATGGGGAGAAGCTGTTTTGAATGCAGTTTATATTTTAAATAGGTGTTCTACTAAGATATTGAAGAACAAAGTTCCTGAAGAAGCGTGGAGTGACAAACGATCATCAGTAAGTCATTTGAAGGTGTTTGGCTCTATGTGTTACAAGCATGTTCCTGATGCAAGGAGAAGGAAGCTTGGTGACAAAAGTGAACCTATGATTCTGGTAGGATATCATAAAACTGATGCATACAGACTATTCAATCCAATTAATGAGAAGATTGTGTTGAGTTGAGAAATTGTGATTAATTAAAATTCTGCCTGGGATTGGAATTCTAGCAATAAGCCATTAATGAATTTTGATTTCGACGAAGAAACTGATGAAGTAGAGGTCGAAGGAATTGTTGAGAATCCAGTCGAAAAAGAAGCAGTTTCTGACACTCCCATTACAGTCGAAGTCAAAGAGGTTATGGCTGAAACAAGCCAAAGACCTCAAATAAATAGAGTTCTTCCAACAAGACTTCATGATTATAAAGTGGTGGGTGATGATGAAATCACACCAGATAGAGAGTTAGTTCATATTGCTTTACTTGCAGGTGTTGAACCAATCAACTATAGCGAAGCTTTGAAGATTAACAAGTGGAAGTTAGCTATGGTTGAAGAGTTATATGCAATCGAAAGAAACAACACATGGGAGTTAGTCGAATTGCCAGCACATACAAAAGCTATCGAAGTAAAATGGGTGTTCAAGTTGAAACACAATGCAGATGGGTCAATAGCAAGACATAAACAAGAATAGTAGCTCGGGGTTTTATTCAAAGAGAAGGAATCGAGTACTCTGAAGTGTTTGCTCCAGTAGCAAGATTAGAGACTATTCGACTAGTGGTAGCATTGGCATGTAACCAAGGTTGGTCGACATTCCATCTAGATGTGAAATCAGAATTTCTGAATGATCCTTTAGACGAAGAAGTTTATGTCACACAACCTCCTGGGTTTGTGATTCAGAAGGAAGCGAGTAAAGTATATAGATTGCACAAAACGCTCTATGGCCTCAAGTAGGAACTTAGGGCATCGAACAAGAAGATCGACTCATACTTAGTCGAATTGGGATTTGTCAAATGCAAATCAGAGTATGGTGTCTATGTTCAGGTTGTAGCACAAGATATAACAATCATCTGCTTGTATGTTGATGACTTGCTAGTAACTTGAAATAGTTTGGAGAACTTGTTGAAGTTCAAAGAGCTGGTGACGAAGGAATTTGAAATCTCGAATCTAGGAAAATTGTCTTATTTTCTAGGCATGGAATTTTAAATGTCGAAGCAAGGTATGGTTCTACATCAAAGGAAGTATGTCAAAAGATACTCAAGAGATTCAGAATGGATGATTCGAATCCTGTATCCTCACCTGTCGAACCAAATGTGAAGTTGGAGAAGAATAGATAGGAAGACAAAGTTGATGCAACTTTGTTCAAGCAAATTGTGGGATCTCTGAGGTATGTGTGCAATAGTCGACATGATATAGGTTTCACAGTCGGATTAGTAAGCAGATATATGGGTGAACTAAGAGTGTCACATATGAATGCTACAATAAGAATCCTGAGATATTTGAAGGGTTCAATAAATTGTGGAATACTATTTCGACGAGATTCTGAAGGCAAAGAAGCAAGAGTTAATTGTTTTTTAGATGCTGATTGGTGTGGAGATAAGAAAGATCGAAGAAGCACAATTGGATATTTCTTTCAAGTATTTGGTGCCCCAATCTCATGGTGTTCGAAGAAGCAACCTGTGGTGGCATTGTCATCGTGTGAAGCTGAATATATAGCATGATCCTATACTGCATGTCAAGCAATTTGAATCAGATATGTACTTGAAGAAATGACCGTCGAAGTGAAGAAACCTCTAGTATTGCAAATCGACAACAAGTCAGCCATAAATCTGGCGAAGAATCCAGTTCTGCATGGGAGAAGTAAACATATTGAAGCAAAGTTTCACTTCTTGAGGGAAAAAGTAAATCAAGGTGAACTTGAAGTTAGGCATTGCTCAAGTGAAGCACAGTTGGTCGAAATTTTCACCAAAGGATTGAAGATCGACAGATTTCTGAATTTGAGAAAGAAATTATGAATAGTTCAAATTGACTATTTTTGAGGATGTTCGACAATTTGGATTATGAGAATGTGCTGAAATATTAAATTTGATTAGATTTAATATTTAAATCTAATCAAGTTGTGTTAGCCAAAGTCAAATTAGGATTGTATATAAATAGTCATAATGTGTATCATTATTATACAATTCAATAATATAAATCCTTATTTTCTTTATTATTCTTTCTCTTCTCATCAAAATTTTAACTAAATTAGACCTAATATATAGATACTAGTGATTAAAATCAACTGCTACTTTCTATTTAAAATTTGATACTAGTGCTACAAGGGCAATAAAATCTACTGGAAAGAGAGATTATATTTAATTAAAAACAAAATTAATACTATAACACTAATTGCAAAAATAGAAATATTTGTGATCAAAATCATGATGTAATTAGAACACAATTAATAAACAAATCAAACTTAATTTTTAATATATAAAAGTTCTACTGTCATTCTATAATATGTCCTATGTAATGATAATATTCTTGAAAACTCTACAATCTGATTTTCGATTTCTTCCTTTTTTTTCTTTTCCTTTATTCTTTTTGCCAAAGAAACTCATGGTTTTTGCTTTTCCGTGAGATTGATTATTTCAGAACTTAAGGTGTAGGAGTTGAGTAAAGTGAAGAGAGAATTGTGGAAGAGGAGAGTGTGGGTATTAACCTTTTAAATATTCTCATTCCTATTTTATAGCCACTATTAATTATCAGTACACACCTATTCCATCCCTTCCTATTTATTTTACTTAAATTATTATTATTATTATTATTATTATTATTATTATTATTATTATTATTATTATTATTATTATTATTATTATTATTATTATTATTATTATTATTATTATTATTATTATTATTATTTATTATTATTATTATTATTAATTAATTCACTCTTTGAATAACTATTAACAATAAATTGATATATCACTTAATGTGCCTACATGTATACTAGCATGATGTAACATTCCTCTATTTTCACCTTAACCATTGTATAGTCTTCCCTTTCCACTACTAGCATCATAAATTGTCATTTCCCCACACATATATTTATTCAATTTAACTAATAAAATAATGATAACACCACAATATTTATTTAATATGTTCAGCCAAATTTAATTTATTTATTCATCATAGTCACATCAAAATAGCTACTTAATTAATTAAATTAAAATATAAATTTCTACATAATTTTTTTTTTTTTAAATTTGTAGTTTTTCTATCATATTTATAAAATTATTACAATAATAAATTAACAAATAAACACTGACACTCAATATTAAATATTAAATCTAATATGTAAAATTATTATAATATAACAAATACACAACAATTAAGGATTAATCTTAATAGTATTAATTTATCAAAATAATTATTCATATTATAATTAATTATAACATGACGATATATATAAACAATTGAAATATTATTTTATTGAGGTAAATTATTGAATAAATAGTAAAACTTATTAAAATAAATAAGAATATTATATATAAAAGTATTAGATTGTTATAATACTCATAGTTGGAATGTTATAGATAATTCTAAGGTAAATTAGTTATTATTAACAATTATAATTGTTTGTTTGTTATATATTTAACAACTAAAATTAATTTTCTATTTTATCTTTAAAAACAATATGGGAGTAACATGGAGATTATCTGTAGGAACGAAAATGGATTGCATTGTTGAGTTCAGACGCTATATATTTTGTTTCATTTTAACTTTCAAATCTATATATTGTGAGTCATGTTTAGTGCTGAAATTTTAAACTTAAACAGATTTTCTTGCACAAGTTAGAAAATGGTCATTTAATAAATTTTTCAATGAAATATTCGGAACATGTCACATATATTAGATTTCAAACATAATCCACTTATTTTGCCACCTCTTTTTTTTTATAAAACTTTTAAAATATAGGATGCTGATAAAGTAAGAAGTTATTCTTCATTTCTTATTTTTCATTTTTAATCAATCAACTATAATATAATCAACTATGATATAAATGACTGTGATTATATTGTTTTTCAGTTCATAAGATCTTTGTTCACTTTGAGAGAATCCATTTCTGATCTTATTTCAATGGACATTAATCCAAATGGGAGTATAATTTAGTCTTCCATCCTTATTAGGATGAAAGTTATTGAGGTGAGTTGGTAAAATATAATGAATTAGGTTACTTTAATGACTTTACTATAAAGTTTACAATAAATAAAATTAATTTATAGACAAGGCGCAACTAAAGTGAGGTTTCAACCTACCTATGGAAAGCTATTGGTTATGGTACAAGAAAAATACTTCAATCTATATGATACCCATAGTTGGGATGTTATAGATAGTTCTAAGATAAAGTAGTTTTCATATTAACAACTATAATTGTTTGTTTGTCGTATGTTTAACAACTAAGTTTAATTTTCCATTTTACTTCATGGCGAAACTTGAAAAACCAATTCATAAACTCGTTCACCGCGTCACGGCGACATCCAAAGACCGAAGCGGCGCTCGAGGATATTGTCCAGAGGCAGGACGAAACCTTGAGAGAATTCATCAACCGCTTCAACCGTGAAGCCATCCAGGTCCCTTGCGCGGACCACATGAAAAGATACATGCTGGAAAGGGGACTCCTCCCCGGCACCGAGTTCAGGAAAGCAGTGGGCATCAAACCACCCCGAACGTTCGATGCTCTCCTCGAGAAACCCAGGGCTTACATGGACTACGAGGAAAGGGAAGCGGCCAACAGAGCCCGTGATCCCAAGACTCGCGGATCCAGAAGCAACCCGCGCCAAGAAGCCATTCCTCCTCGACGAACCGGGGAGAAAAGAAAAGACGACAAACCCCGGGACGTCCGAGAATAGAGAGGACCCTCGGGGAATTTCACAGAGTACACTCTGCTCACGGCTTCCCGCGAGCGCATTTTGGCGGAGTGTGCTAATACAAATTTCAAAGATGGCGGCGTCAAGCGCCCCCGACCAGCTCCTGCCAAGCCCGGGGTGGACAGGAGCAAATACTGTCAGTACCATAGGAGCCATGCCCATCTGACTGAAGAGTGCGTCCACCTCAAGGATGCCATCGAGACCCTCATAAAAGGGAGGAGGCTCGCCCAGTACCGGCGAAACGACGCTCCTCGTTGCGACGCCCGTGAGACGTTAGAAGCAGGGGAGGATGCCCGACCATCTGACGAGTCGGTCCCCATCCAGACCGCCTTCTCCGTCACCAGACCCGAGGAATTTTACGTCCCCAAACACTTGCAAGAGCCGTTGTCGACGCACAGCAGGTGGGAGCACTTTCCCTCTGCCATGGTCATCAATGGTGGAGGGTTCAACGACCTGACCATAAATTCAGCCAAGAGGAAGCTGGATGAATTGGTCGACTCTGCGCCTCCTCAGACGATGACCTTTGAAAGGGTGAAGGGTAGATCGGAGCCTATCACTTTTTACCTCGAAGAGCTCCCCAGTGGGCCCCCCAACGCGGTCATTCCCCTGCTAATAAGAGCGAGAATGGCTAACTTTGACGTACATCGCGTCCTCGTCGATGAAGGAAGTTTCGTCGACGTAATGTACAACCAACTATTCTGAACCCTGCAGCTCGACGACTCGCACCTCTCGCCTTATGTGGGGTCAGACCTGCAGGGCTTTAACGGCTCGACTTCCAAACCTTGGGGATACGTCAAGCTCATGGTTACCTTTGGCGAGGATACAACAACGAGGCAGGTCAAGGTGCGCTTCCTCGTCATCGACTGCCCGTCCCTCTACAACTGCATTCTGGGAAGGCCGACGTTGGCAGAACTGACCGCGGTACCCTCTACCGTCCACTTGAAGATGGAGTTTTACATCAAGAGGGCACGGGTCGCCACCATCCAAGGGGACCTAGCAGCTGCCCAAAGATGTTTCAATGCGGTCTCCAAGGGACGAGACACGGTCGACACTGGTACAAGACCCGCCAAGAGAGCTATAACAACACGACCAGAGCCTCAAAAGACAGAGCCCATCGAGGCAGAAGAATAGAGAGCTCCCCCAAAGGCCGACTCCATAGCCTTGGATACCCGCTTTGACCAGGATGAGTCTCCTAACGGCAAGTAAGTCCCCCTCCGACCAATTCCAGATGAAGACTTCGAACTCGTCCCTCTTGGCGAGGACGCGAGCAAAGGAGTGAAGATCGGTACCAGCCTCCCCGACTTGGCGAGGAAGCAAATCAAAGCCTGCTTGCGCGAGAATGCTGACTTATTCGCGTGGAGCGCCGCAGAGATGCTCGGACTCGACCCCGAGGTCGCCTGTCACCGCCTTACCATAGATCCAGCCGCTAGGGCAGTAGTACAACGTAGACGTAGGCAGTCTCCAGAGAAAACGGAGGCTGCTGAAAAAGCTGTAAAAGACCTCTTAGAGGAAAATTTTATTTCTGAAGCCCGGTATTCAACCTGGTTGTCAAATGTTGTACTAGTAAAAAAGAATAATGGAAAATGGCGAATGTGTGTTGACTATACTGATCTCAATCGGGCATGCCCGAAAGATGCATTTCCTCTACCCAACATAGATATGCTGGTCGATAACTCGGCCGGTTATAAAATACTGTCGTTTATGGATGCCTACTCAGGCCATAACAAAATCCCAATGGCGGTAAGCGACAAGCATTGCACCGCTTTCATGACCAGCTCGGGCAACTATTACTACAGCCCTTCTGAGGAGTCGATCAGAACTGGTCGATTGTATTCAACTTCTCGAGGGGGACTGTGTCGGGGCTATGGCGGACGGTTTCGAAGCCGCGGTGAGCCAACTTTCCTTGTTAAATCCCGGCCTGAACACTGAGGGGGTGAGCCATATGTCGCAGATTATCGACGGTCAGGTCGTGCCTCCGCCCGACTCTCCTGTTGTTGGTGACGGTAGCTCGGGGGAAGCCAAAGTGTGAGATAGTGGTGGGGCCTGCGTGCCTCGTTGATGTTTATTTTGGGCCTGCGTGCCCGGTCATATTCCTTTGGGCCTGCGCGCCCGTTCTTTGTATTCCTGAATATTGCCGGCCTTTTTGGTCGGTTTACATTTTATTTGCTTTGTTGCCTACGGACATTTTTGAATGGATGCTTTGTTTCAATTTCGATTGTTTTCCCGTGCTTGCGTTTTATGTTTTTGCGCAAAAATTGGCCTAAGTTATGGGCCCGAGGAGCGCCCGTAAGTGGTCGTGACTTTGCTGGCAACTTTGCCAAGTCTTTTGTTCGTGTGTGCGCTCGGGCTCTTTTCGATGGCCTAAGTCGCTCAAGTGGTGAACTCGAGGGGAGAGGCTCCTTTTTGACCCTTTTTAGATGGCCCGACGTTCTTGGAGATTCGCCGGGCTGGCGGAGCAAGATCGCTTGGTCGGGTACGCGATCTGGTCGGGACTCTTTGCCCGCGGCGTGAACTGCCCATCGCGAGCTGGGTGTTCTGCCCTACAGGTACTTCGACGGTGGAGCTCGGTAGAGGTGTCCATGTCGGGCGCTATCATTTGTTCATATTCAAACGATGTTATGTGATTTGGACGTAGGTCGGGCCCGTACCTTGGCCTCTCTACGGGGTCGGACGTTTCTCCTCGTTGACTAGGCGCGGGAGCCGACAATCGAGGGTCCTCAGTGTTGGTAGTTTTCAACTATAGTACTGTTTTAGTTTAGCAGCGTTCCAGGGTCGTGGTAGCGGCTCTCCGTCTAATTGCTCGAGGTAATACGGCCCGGTACCAGTGGTGCCGTGGACGCGATAAGGTCCTTCCCAGTTTGCAGCCAGCTTCCCTTCGCGGGAGTCTTTCTGGTTCCTTCGTAATACCAGGCTGCTGATTTCGAACTCGCGCTTGATGACCTTGTCGTTGTGGCGCAGAGCCACTCATTGTTTCAGGGTGGCCTCGCGCAGGGCTGCACCAGATCGGATTTCCTCGACCAAGTCGAGTTCGTCCCTTAGCGCCTCGTCATTCATTTCTTCGTCGAGGGGGCTCTCTGTCCGTCTGGATGGTTCCATGATTTCTACCGGGATGACGGCCTCAGTCCTGTATGTTAGTCGGAATGGGGTCTCGCCCGTCGTTGAGTGGGGCGTGGTGCGGTAAGCCCACAAGACGCTGTGGAGCTCCTCGACCCATCCCCTCTTCGCTTCGCCGAGTCGGCGTTTGAGTCCCCAGAGGATGACCCTGTTCACGGCCTCGGCCTGCCCGTTGGTTTGAGGGTGCTCGACCGAAGTGAAGTGTTGTTTTGTCCCTAGTTTGGTGACGAAGTCTTGGAACCCGTGGTCGGTAAATTGGGTGCCGTTGTCGGTCACCAGTGCACTCGGAATCCCAAATCTGGCGAGGATGTTTCTTTTGTAGAAGCGGAGGATATTGTGCGAGGTGATCTTCGCGAGGGCCTCGGCCTCGATCCACTTCGTGAAGTAATCCACGGCCACGATTAGGAATTTATTTTGATAAGTCCCTTGCACGAAGGGTCCGAGGATATCCATACCCCACCAAGCGAACGGCCATGGGGACGATAGTATGCTCAGCTCGTGAGGCGGGGCGAGGTGTATGTCGCCGTGCTTCTGGAACTTGTCGCATTTCTTAACGTGCTCCTTGGCATCCTTCTGCATTGTCGGCCAGTAATATCCTGCTCGAAGGGCTTTCCTCGCCAAGGACTTACCGCCTATGTGCTGGGCATTGATCCCTTCGTGTATCTCCCGCAGTACCTCGGGGACTGTGGATTCGTCTATGCATTTTAGGAGGGGGATGGAGAATCCCATGCGGTACAGTTTGTGCTCGAGCACCACGTAGGAGCATGCTCTCCGTTTTGTGAGGGTCGCCTCGGATTGGTTTGATGGAAGTTCTCCCTTTGTCAAGAAATTGTAAACCGGGGTCATCCAGGACGAGGCGTCTCCAATGGCGTGGACCTCGACCGGTGTCGAGGATCTTTCGATACTCGGGCGTGCCAGAGATTCTTGGATGACGGATTTGTTCCCGCCTTTCTTTCTCGTGCTCGCGAGTTTGGACAATATGTCTGCCCTCGCGTTTTGCTCGCGGGGAACATGTGAGATTTCTGCCCGTACGAACTTTGTCATGTGTTTTTTGACCAAGTTCAAGTACTCGATGAGGTTGTCGTTTTTGGCTTGGTAATTCCCCTGGACTTGGGAGGCGACGAGTTGGGAGTCGGTGTAGATCTATACCTCACGGGTTCCCAGGTCCTCGGCTAATCTCAATCCTGCGAGCAGGGCCTCATATTCTGCTTGGTTGTTTGACTTCGGGAAGGAAAGAGCTAGGGAATGCTCAATCACTACACCCTCTTCATTTTCCAAAAGGATTCCTGCGCCACTTCCGGACGAGCTGGATGCTCCGTCGATGAAGATGGTCCACTTGTGTTCCTTCTCTGGGGGTAGGTCATGAGTGGTCATTTCCGCGACGAAGTCGGCCAGGGCCTGCGCTTTCAAGGCTTTCCTACTCTCGTACTGAATGTCGAATTCGGAGAGTTCCAAGGACCACTTCAGCATTCTTCCCGCCATATCAGGTCGACCCAGGAGTTGCCTCACCGGTTGGTCAGTTCGCACGATGATCGTGTGGGCCAGAAAATAATGTCTGAGCCTCCTCGCCGCATTGACGAGGGCCAGGGCCACCTTTTCTATCTGTTGGTATCTGCTTTCGGGTCCTTGCAGGGCTTTGCTCGTGAAGTAGACGGGCTTCTGTCCGTCGGTGGTCTCGCATACGAGGGCCGCGCTGATGGCTTCGTTCGAAATGGCCAAGTACAAGTACAGTGGCTCCCCGTCGTCTGGTCGAGATAGCACGGGCGGCTGAGATAGACTTTTCTTTAGGTGGCGTAGTGCCTGCTCGCACTCCTCATTCCATTCGAAGGCTGCTTCCTTTCGAAGGAGTTTGAAGAAGGGGAGGGTGTGCTGAGCGGATTTCGTGACGAAGCGGGATAGCGACGTGAGCATGCCGTTCATGATTTGTATCGACTTCTTCAATGTTGGTGTCGGGAGGTCGGAGAACGCCCGACATTTGTCGGGGTTGGCTTCAATTCCTCGTTCCGTTAGGTAGAATCCGAGGAATTTTCCTGCCTTAACCCCGAACGTACATTTCTCGGGGTTGAACCTCATTTTACATTGTCTTGCTTGGGCAAAGACCGTCTTGAGGTGTGCTGCGTGGTTGGTGTCTGCTCGGGACTTGACGATCATGTCGTCCATATACACCTCGAGCATGTCGCTTATCTGTTTGTTGAAAACCCTGTTCATCATGCGCTGGTAAGTTGCCCCGGCATTTTTCAGTCTGAAGGGCATTACGTTGTAGTAATAGTTGCCCGAGCTGGTCATGAATGTCGTGCAGTGTTTGTCACCCAGGGCCATCGGGATTTGGTTATAGCCCGAGTAGGCGTCCATGAACGACAACGTTTTGTAGCCGGCCAAGTTGTCGACCAGCATGTCTATGTTAGGCAAAGGAAAAGCATCTTTCGGGCAAGCCCGGTTGAGATCGGTATAATCAACGCACATCCTCCATTTTCCATTATTCTTTTTAACGAGTACAACATTTGACAGCCAGGTGGAATATCGGGCTTCAGAAATAAAATTTGCCTCTAGGAGGTCTTTTACAGCTTTCTCAGCAGCCTCCGTTTTTTCTGGAGACTGCCTACACCTACGTTGTACTACAACCCTAGCGGCTGGATCAATGGTGAGGTGGTGACAGGCGACCTCAGGGTCGAGTCCGGGCATCTCCGCGGCGCTCCAGGCGAACAGATCAGCATTCTCGCGCAAGCAGGCCTTGATTTGCTTCCTGGCCAAGTCGGGGAGGTCTTTGCCAATCTTCACTCCCTTGGTCGGATCTGTGCCGAGGGGGACGAGTTCAAAATCCCCGTCCGGTATTGGTCGGAGTGGGATTTGCTCGCCGCTGGATGGCTCGTCCTGGTCGAAGCGAGTGTCCAGAGCTATAGAATCGACCTTTGGTGGAGCTTTCTGGACTTCTTCCTCGGGGGATGCTTTCTTGTCGGGCTCCTGTCTTGTCCTTTTGGCGGGTCTGGTCCCTATGTCGACAGTATCACGTCCCTTAGAAGCGGCGTTGAAGCACCTGCGGGAAGCGGCTAGGTCTCCTTGGATAGTAGCTACTCGTGCCCTCTTGGTGTAGAACTTCATCTTCAGGTGGACGGTCGAGGGTACCGCCGTCAGCTCTGCCAGTGTCGGTCTCCCCAAGATGCAGTTGTATAGAGATGGGCAGTCGATGACTAGGAAGCGTACTTTGACTTGTCTTGTAGCCGTCCCTTCATCGAACGTAACCAGAAGCTCGACATATCCCCAAGGTTTGGAGGTCGAGCCGTTGAAACCTTGTAAGTCCGACCCTACATACGGCGAGAGATGTGAGTCGTCCAGCTGAAGGGTTCGGAACAGTTGGTTGTACATGACGTCGACGGAACTCCCTTCGTCGACCAGGATGCGATGTACATCAAAATTGGCCATTCTTTCCCTTATCAGTAAGGGGATGACCGCGTTCGGGGCTCCGCCGGGGAGCTCTTCTAGGTAGAAGGTGATGGGCTCTGACCTGCCCTTCACCCTTTCGAACGTCACTGTTTGTGGGGGAGCCGCGTCGACCAGCTCGTTCAGCTTCCTCTTGGCTGCATTGATGGTCAAGTCGTTGAACCCGCCGCCGTTGATGACCAGGGCGGAGGGGAAGTATTCCCACCTGCTGTGCGTTGTAAGCGGCTCCTGCAGGTGCTCGGGGAAGTCGAAGTCCTCGGGCCTGGTCACGGAGAAGGCAGTTTGGATGGGCACCGACTCGTCAGATGGTCGGGTGTCTTCTTCTGGCTCCCTGGTTTCTTGGGCGTCACGACGGGGAGCGTCGTTTCGCCGGTACTGCACGAGCCTCCCTCCCTTGATGAGGGTTTCAATGGCGTCCTTGAGGTGGACGCAATCCTCATTCAGGTGACCATGGCTCCTATGGTACTGACAATATTTGTTTTTGTCTGCTCTGGGCTTAGCGGGAGCAGGTCGGGGACGTTTGACACCGCCGTCCTTGAAATCAGTGTTGGCACACTCCGCCAGAATGCGCTTGCGGGAAGCCGTGAGCGGAGTGTACTCGGTGAAACGCCCCGAAGGTCCTCTTTGTTCCCGGACTTCCCGGGGTCTGTCTTCCTTCCTTTTCTCCCTGGTTCGTCGAGGAGGAGCTTCTTGGCGCGAGCTGCTGTTGGGACCACGAGTCCTGGAATCTCGGGCTCTGTTGGCCGCTTCCCTCTCCTCGTAGTCCATGTATGCTCGGGCCTTTTCGAGGAGGGCACCGAATGTCCGAGGTGGCTCGATACACACGGCCTTTCTGAATTCCGTGCCAGGGAGGAGGCCTCTCTCCAGCAAATACCTCTTCATATGGTCCGCACAGGGGACCTGTATTGCTTCCCGGTTGAAGCGGTTGATGAATTCCCTCAAGGTTTCATCCTGTCTTTGGATGATGGCCTCGAGAGCCGCCTCGGTCTTCGGATGCCGCCGAGAAGCTGTGAAGGAACTGATGAACTGGTTCTTCAGGTTCCGCCACGAGGTGATTGAGCCCGGGGCGAGTCCTTTGTACCAGTCCATTGCCGCCTTCCTGAGAGTCGTGGGGAATAGACGACACTTGATGGGACCCCCGACATTGTGATAATGAAGCATAGCCTCGAACCTGTCTATATGGTCGACCGGGTCCGCGACTCCATCGTACTCCTTCAGGTGAGGGGGCTTCTCCATGCCCGGGGGAATGGGTGCTTCCATAATAGCCTGCGACAGGGGACCGCAGGGGTCGTCCTCGTCGCTTCTCTCCGGAGATAAAGATGGGGACCTGTAATACTGCTTGGCACGACGGTCCAGGTCGTGCTGTGTCTCTCTCGAGCGGGATGCTCGGTGGTTGAATTTTACACGTCCGTCTCCGGGGTGTCTTCTTTCTTGTCTCGCCGGGTCATGGGAAGGTTCTCCGGCTTGAACGATGGGCTGCCTCTCTAGATGAGGCCGTTTCTGTTTTGGCTGGGGAGATTGGCTTCGAGAGGTCTCCCTGTAATGTCTCCGCGGGGGAGATGGATGTCGAGCTTCAGTTACTCGAGGAGGGGGAGTATGGGGTCTCCGATGCCTCCTCGGGGGTCTTCGCTCGTCTTCAAGCGCCTTCAGTCTCTCCCCTTGGGCGAAGATGAGATAGTTCGTTTGATTAATTGCTGCGAACAGCGCTTGAGTCGTGGCATCCGCCCCGGCGGGGACGGGGACTTCCTGGAACCGGGCAGCTCTGTAGTGCGCGAGGGCCGCCGGGTCGTCTTCGAGTGGTGGAGGGACCGAGGAGGATGATGCAGTAGCTCCGTCCCTGTAGGAGGAAGTTCCGGGGGCGGTTGTCGCAGGAATGGTGTTGTGGCCGGGGTTGCCGGCGTTATCAAGGTGTCAATTTTTGTCCGCGGTACCGTTATTAGTGTCGATGACACGGACGTTCTGCTCATCACGAGCTTGATCAGCCATGACAGGTAGTTGAATTTGAGCTTTGGTCTTTGAGTTTTACAAGACGGGGAAGCTAGTTTCCCACAGACGGCACCACTGATCTAACCTGATCAGACTTGGACCGTCACGGCTGGCTCCGAGCTGAAGTTTTGAACGAGGTGGGGGGGTACCTGCAAGGCACTCTGATGCTGAAGTAAGTAAGAGTACGAGCAGGCAAAAGCGTGAGTATATGTGATAGAATGAATACCTGACCCTCTGGAAACAGAGGGTATTTATAGCCCCCAGCGCTGGGCCAAGGTTCCTTCATTGGGCCGGGCAGGTTTGGCCTAATGGAGGAACTGCCAGGTTCTACGTGTGTAGCGGGGACCTGCACGTGGTCCCCTCCCTGGATGTTCTGCGTGAAGTGCGGCCGGACAGGGACGCGGTCTTTTCGGAGTCCCGTTGAGAGTGCAGTGGGCCGTGTCCGCTGGCGAAGGAGCGCTCGAGCTGATGTCGAGCTAGACAGTACGAGGACGGGGGTGTCGCCTAGTGACGTGTGTCGGGCATAGCTATGGTCCTTAGGTCGGCGTGACCCCTAGCAAGTCCGTCTGGATTGGGCCTTTATCGTTGCTATTGGGCCAGCCGGGCCCAGTCCAGAACACCTATGTTACGTGGAATAGCGATGGTGACATTTCAAGTATTTTGAAAACTCAAGTGAGAGCGATGAATAATCAAATTATTATAAAATACTATAAAATAATAAAATTAAAATAATATATTACTAAATTAAAAATTAAAATTAATTTTGAAACAAATAATTTATTAAAAAATAGATAAGTTAAATTAAAAATAATATAAAAAAAATAAAAATATCAATAAAATATATATACATACAATTTGATTTAATTAAAATCAATTTTAAAAAATTAATTTAAAATTCAATTTGATCGAGCAATTTTTATAAAATTTTATCCAAACATATACTATACTGCCACCCACTATTAATTTATATTAAGATATTTTTTTCATAATAATCATATAATTAATTGTTTTTTTGGCTGTTCTAAATTAAAATTTTTGTTCCATCATTAAATTAACTGTGCGCTTAAATATTTTTGTGATATTTATTCTAAGAGAAATAGGAATTTAATCCTTTTATATTTTATTTTAGGTTTTTATTATGAGAAATAAATAGTGATTAACTTTTCTAGGAATTAAATGTGACGTCAAAACAGTTAACAAAGTTAAGGAGAGATTTAAGGGACTGTTTTGAAGTATTTAAAAGCCTCTCAAATAGTCAAATATCAACAATTGGTGCAACTTTTTAAACTATTGGAGTCTCCTACAAAAGATCAACATATGGTAAATGTTGATAACAAAATCATCAAATTATCTATTATATTGATTGTAACAAAACACCTTAAAAAAGACAGTCACATTGCACTTCCATTCTTGCACTGTCATAAACTTACTTTCTCATTCAACAACAAAGATTTCACTCTTCAGACTTCTCCAAGGCACTTCAGCATAGAACCTCTCAAAACAGGAATAAGTTTGAAGACTTGTTCTTTGTATTGGACTTCATTTCTAGCACATTGTATTGTTCTTGTAAGAGGGATAAATTTGAAGGTGCTGCATCTACCAAGATGAAAACTTTTATCACATCTATTACCATCCCCTCTCTTGTTGTAATAACCTGGATAATCTTCCTTCTTGAAATGACTACATTCCATCAATTTCAGAAAGCTTTCCTCTGCAAGTTTCTCTATGTTCCAGTTAGTATAGGGAGGTTTTGTTTTGTGATTCACATGAATTTCGCCATTAGCCCAAATCATACTACTTGCATTTTTGAAAAAACCACACACAAGATGTTGATGCATCCTATAAATTCAGAAAACACACAACAAAAATTAACTACATTATATCAGCATGTTTGTTACACAAATCATTTTTAAGAGTTTTTCATCTACTTGTTACAATTTTAAAAAGCACAGTTAAAGATGTTAAAGAGCACTCACTTGATCAATGAAAGGTTATCTTCCCTCTTCCCATGAAAGCCTGCATGAGGGAAGTTGAATATAACACGATCAAAGCTCCTCCTATTTAAATGTGAATGAGATTTCATTTTGGTTGCATCAACTCCATGTAAAATACATGCTCCTAGTTTCTTCAGTTCATCTATGTTTGACTTTGCATGCTTGTACTTCTTTATAACATCATCTATATTAACACAAGACCATTATTAATAACAAAGGTGGGTCAAAGCATTTGGTACTAAAATGTTGCAAAAGCTACTAACTTTTTCACTAGTATTACAAGTTAGCAACATCAACAAAAAAACACGGTACCAACATGGATTATTTGCTACTTATACAAAAATAAATACAAGAGATAGAAAGAAACCATGAGTGTCAAGAGAAGAAGCCACAATATTGTTTGCAGAAGCAAAAGCTTTGGCTAGACAAAGGGAGAAGGAGAAATCACCCTCACCCACTAACAATATTTCATGATCATTACAATAATGTTTCAACCATTTTGAACCCTTATCAGCTTTTTTACTTTCCATTTTGGTATCTTGCTCCCTCTTCTTTTTCTTCTGGTGTTGTCTTTTCATCCTCAAATGGAACTTCAACACTTTTCACTTAATGCTGTCTACTGCATCATTATACAGCATGACTGATGTGTGTCTATTATTTCGAGGAAAAATATCATACTCCAATAACATAAATATTTATCAAAAGTAATGATATACTTAACTTTATCTTCCAAACACAACAATCAAGAAAATTGATGTACTACTATATCTTTAGTTATAAATAGATGATTAATTTATAATAAATATATTATTTTACTTTTTAAATAGTGTTTATATGTTTTCTAATTGTATCGTTTAATTTAGCACATGTTTGTTCTCACGGCAGATATATGCTTGTTTTCACGACAGATATTTAGCCCAAAAGCGCTTGTACCCAAAGTTAGAATTTCTAACTTCTTTGGCAAAACCATAGTGAACTAGCTTTAAAATGTGTGTTTACTATTTTAAACGTGAAACTAAACACCCTCTTACACTATTTGTTATTGTCTTTTGTTCTAACTAGAACTAGAAGGGTTGATTGATGATGTAGGATTTTAGAAGTGGTAATATTTATTTCTGATACGGTTGCACGAGGTGGTCTAGTAAGCTTAGCAATCTGATGCGCAGGTCAGTTACAGTGTCTAATATGAATGTAGTGAAAGATCGAGAGTAGAAAAATGCATCTTGAATCTCATGTGTGCTGACTATATAGGTTGAATGATTTTAATTGGACTATGCATGGTTGGACTCTTACATTGGATCTTTGACCGGTCCAGAACAATTGTCTGTTGCTAGTTGTTTACTAGCCGGGAAGTCTTTTAGATTTGTGGCCAACATTTGGTTATCGTGTTCGACCATGGTGACAAGTGGGAAGGTCATGGAGTAGTTACATAAGTAATGGGAAACAAATTCATTAAATATTTTTCCATTATTGAGACGTTTCACAGCTCTCCCATACACATGGCTCTAGACTTGCAGGTTAGGCGTGGTTTCCCCATTTAAAGTACTTGATTGCATCCGATTTACTTATATTCTCAAACAGTGGTTGATCCATCATCCTTTAATTTTCTCTTCACTTCTGATCTAGATTGTCGATTTGTTGTTTATTTCATTATAAAAGTTGGTCCTTTTTCAACCGTCATTTATTTGCTTCGTTTACCCTTTGGAATCTTCTCATATCCCATCCCCCGAGTTCATTCTTTTGTTCGTGAGTTTTGACAACTTGGCCATTTCAAGTCTCTTCGCACCAGATCATTCTTTTTCTCGTGTCTTCTCTTCTTAATGTACACCTTCATCTTCCTTCCACGTACTATTATAGTCAACTAGGGAATGTACCTTTAAACGTGGTCCTTGGAATTTATAGTGATGATTCATCATCATTTGTTGGAGTTGAGAATCCAAAACTCATGGATATTTTGTACAGGGTGGACTGTCTCATTCCTTCCCAGAATGCACCCAGTGGTAGCTCTGGTCAGGGATGGACTCTTCGGGTGATGAGAATGATCCATCGATAGGGAGAATTGGCGTTCGCATTGTCCCTCTCACCCAAGCCAGGTTTTATTTGGGTTATTTTATCTGGAATGACGGAGCATGAGAGATATTGTTTTATCCAATCTCTCGAGAAAGATTCTCCCCATAGTCGTTCTAGAATTTGTGATTCCTTTCATAATTGTTTTATTGCTTACGATCAAAATGATTTTGTTTGTGATGTAGAGACAAATATAGTTTGACTTGATGACTTGCTAAAGCCGATTGATGCAAATTAACATCCCTAATTAGATCTTATGTACTTAGGGATAATTACCTCTTGCACCCAGGAGCTCGCCGTAACGAAGGCTGTCGTCAAGGTGATATCATCTTCTGATTGGTCTATTTCCCCCATTCGTATTGATAAAAGGATCTATAACAAGTTTGAAAAATATTCTATTCCTTTCTACGATTTCATATTTCAAAACTTTGGTGTTTGGTTTCCTCTGCCCGTTTTTAAAAAGGAGGTGTTGGACCACCTTTGTATTACCCTATCTCAATTCCAGTTGCTTGGACTTTTGTAAGAGTGTTTAAATAATGGTAAGAATACAAGGGGTAAATTGGTTCCTCTTAAAAAGATCTCTTCTTTAATCTCTTTTTAGTTAACCCCCTTCAATGAAGTTAGGGCATGACCATTAGGGGTGTGCAAAAAAACTGATTTACACTAACCGATTTTAAAAATTCAGTGCACCAATTTTTATAATCCAATTTGTGTTGGATGTGAACCGCTCCAGATCCATTTTGATATCAAAACAAAAATCTGGTTTCCATTTTTGATAACCAGTTGTCATACATAAAACCAAATGTATATGATATTATTATTAATGAACAAGATATTATTAAGGCACGGGAAATTCAATTTCGTGTAAATCAATTTATATAATATTCAAATTGAAAATGGAAAACTAGTTTATATATTTTATTTATTATTAATTAGTTAATTAGAGTGGTGATTAGTTAAGGGAAGAAGAACTTATTAAGTTAATTGTGATGAACGATTGTTAATCTGTGTTTTTTTGTTTAACTGTTATAGTGTAGAAATTGTTTTGAAGCAGATTTTGTCTTGTTTTAGGATGTTTTATTTTAGTTTTTTTGGGTTCTAGTTTTAGTGTTCTGGTGCAACTTTATCATAGATTAAAGTGTAATGTTTTTACTCTTAAATTGAATTTTACTTTTTTGCTTTTCAAAAAAATTGTGAAAAACGATTTGTGTTGGTGTCTGAATATAATAGTATAAAAATGACACATGCCTTTGCATCTTGTTCCCTTCATTAACCTGAATTTTTTTCGTCTCTTCAAATTAAGAAAGATACAATTTCCTTATAAATCAATTTTGATTGAAAACCGGTTTAAACCGGTTTTGAACCGAATTGAAACCATTTTTCAATTTTAAATTGGTTATTATAAAAAATGGTTTAGTTTTAAAATTACAACCATTAAAATGAATTGGTTCTTAAAATATGGTAACCATGCACACCCCTGATGGCCATGGGTTAGTTTCCCTCCGTAAGAATGGCGATGACATGGTTTTCCTTGTTCATATTGAAAGTTAGAAGGAGTGCAAGGCTCATTACTTCTTGGAAACTCCCATTTCCTATGTGGCTCACTCAAAATTTTGGGACTTCTCAACTTTTGCTTCAGGGCCTACTGCTTGCACTTACAGATTCTGGAGGTTCTGGTCACCAGACCACTTTAAGGAGAAATCTAGCTCTTACTCTATCTCATATAACTCCTTCATTGTCGAGGAGAAAAATATGAATGCTACACTACTTTTTTCTAACGATTTGATAAGTTATTGGGGCTTCGCAGATGTGAGTTTCATTGAAGATAAGAAGAAAATCTTTAGTACCTTATCTAAATCTATTACATTTAGTTGATGTTAAATTATGTTACACTTGCTTCCCTAATCCTCTTTGTTTTCTTTTCATATGATATCAAGAACGAGGGGGTGCAAGACTCTATGCTCCTGACTGAATCTACTCCTTCTTTGATTGATGCATCAGTGGAGATAACTATTGTACCTATTGAAGACATTTTTTCCAATCTGAGTTGCTCGGCTTGGATAAATAACTCATGGATATTTAGGTTGAGGATCTAGAAGAAGATGCTTTCAAGAATGTCGTGGATCAGTATGAGCTATTCATTTCGTACGTTCAGGCTTTCCATAATTAGTTTAGATTTAATTCTAGGAAGACTTCATTGTAATTTGTAATTATCTTTTGCTTTGTAAATTAAAGAATTCCTTGTTTCACAACTTTTGCTTCTTTCTCTAGTGCCTGCTATTTTTGTATAAAGTTTATTTTGTTTATTGGGCATGCCCTCCTTTATTTCACCATGGCTTATTCCTTTTGCAGGAGTTGGCATGGTTTGGTAAAGTAGACTCTGCGATTACTCATCTCATTCAATGAGAGTCTAACATTTTCTCTGCATCATAGAGGATCGTCCCCGTCCAACGGTTGGGAACCTGTCCCTACCCCTAAGTTTTTGGTCTGAATCGAGGTGGATGTTTCCTACAATGCACTGCCTATGTAGTTGAAGTAGCTAGCTCCTAAGAGGGGGTGCACCAGCAACGCCATAATGTGTGTAGTTTTCTCGTTCTATGTTTTTTAAAAGAGAAAGAAAGGAAAAATTTGTAATTGATTTGATAATGGAGAAAAAGTTATTATGTATTTATATATCAGAGGAATACATCAAGGAAAGGTAACAATTTGATCCTTCCCTTACTTCAACTAAAGTATCACTTTAACTTGGCGACGTTCGAGGTCCTTGGTGCGATTCCTAGTTAGATTTTCCAGGATGTAAGCCTCTTTTTAGGTGTAGACTTGGACTCGATATAACCTTTCCTAATTTGATGCTAACTTACCATAAATGACTTGCCAAGGATGCCATTGGAAGCACTCTTACACGAAAATATTAAGAAACAAAAGGTTACCTTTCTTTCGCTTTCTCCTTCTCTCAACAATAATGGTAGATTTGTCATTCCACAAGGGTGAGTTATGTGATTGTTTAAGGCCGAGAAATTTCTACCACCACATGGACTCATATCTAGCTGGAGGAGTCTTATCTGCTCATGTGTGTCGGTGTAGGGGATATTACACAAACTTTTTTCATCCACGAGGAACCATGCTACTGTGTGATCCACTATGCTGACTGTTATAACCAATTATAACTACATGTTTTAGATTCTATCTACCTTCTCGCAATCTCTAAATCCTAGCATCGACATGTCGTTATCTTGTGATCTGGTATTGGTTTTCACTTTAATGATACTCTCTGATGGTGGATCTCAATCACACATCACTTTCATGTAGATCTTATTGATGATGGAGAATGGAGGTGGTGTAAGATCGGAGAATTCAGCAGAGCTCTTCGGTGTAATGTAAAAGGCTAATTTATGTATCTTATGGTGGTTTTGGTAGATATTTGGCTTTTCGATGGAGAATGATTTGTTCATGGAATTTCTCGAGAATTAGAGGTCAGTTTCTCACAGACGATGTCATTGTTTCGTATTGGAACGGGAATAGATGTTGATTGAAGATATAGGACTCTGGAAAAAATAATGATGATCTTTGATACAGTAGCGTAGGGTGGACCTATAAGATTAGCACTAACGCCCAAGTCAATTACATAGTCTGAGATGAATGTAGTAAAAGATGGAGATTATAAAAATGTACCTAGAATCTCACATGTGTTGAGTATATATGTTGGATTAATTTTATTGGGTTATGCATGATAGGGCCCGCGTATTATATATATATATATATATATATATATATATATATATATATATATATATATATATATATATATATATATATATATATATAAGTGTGGATCAACTTACTCCAAGAGTAAGTGCTTTTAACTTACTCCACAATTTGTCTTTAAATTAGATTTAATCTAATGGTTAAAAATTGTAATTAACATTAACTGTTCGATTAAATCTAATTTAAAGACAAAGATGATGTAGTAAGTTAAAAATACCTACTCTTGGAGTAAGTTGATTCCCAATATATATATATATATATATATATATATATATATATATATATATATATATATATATATATATATATATATATATTGTGAATTGGTCGATTAGATCAATTATTTTGAAATTGATATAATATTAAATTTATTTATAATTTGATATTTTTAGGTCTGTGATTTTATGATTGACAACAATTTTGGTAGAACATGATTCTTTTGGGAAAACATGTAACACAACTAGATGTTGGACAAGATGTTGAGACATCTGGAACAACTATTATAACATGTGATGCTGCTGACAGGTGTTGTTGCTTCCGAGTGTTGACAAAGATGTTGTGGTATCTATGCCAACTGATACAATAGGTTATGCTGTTAATTTCTTGACATGTTGATCAAGACACTATTGAAGACAGATGTCCTAACAGATGTCTTGACATGTTATACTTGAATCGGAGTAAAGTTCAGTTTTTAAATCTTGGAAGATTTGTTTTTAAAATATGAGATTCTGGATGATTTTAGTTTTCATATTGTCACAACTAAGCAAGAATTTTTTAGGAACATTACAGATTTAATTTGATTTCATAAAAAGGATCTTTGAGACTTTTTAGGAAATTTTGAATATTTGTTCCTATTTTTGTAGAGAAGATTATGCATATGATTTACAACTAGAAGATTGAATTTGGGTGAAGATTCCAAACCCATACTGCGAAAGTCTATATATAAGGACTCATTAAACCTAATACAATTTGGCCTTCACAATTTATAAAAAAGGGGAATTTTAGAGTCTTAGGTTTGAGAGTCATTTTACTTTGTTTGTTTTTGTTGTGTGTCACCCATGTATCTTCTGATACATTGAGGTAGATTGATTGTTCATTGTTACTTGACAATCACTCGAGAGCTTTTAAGCAAAAATTTGATTATGTGTCAAGTTATTGTTCTCAGTTAAAATATTTCAAGCAAAATTGAGTATTGTAGTTTGAAGGTTGTTCTTCTATTTTTGTTTTTATTTTTGTCATCGAGGTGACTGTGGGAAGTGAGAGGGGATCTCATACCTAGAAAGTTTCTAGGTAGAAGTTGCACAAGGTGGTGATTAGGTGATAACTTGTAAGCTAGGATTGTTTAGCTTTGAACTAATACTATCATAGTGAATTTCCTTCCTAGCTTGGATGCCTCAAGAGTAGGTGAGATGCACTGAACTTGGTTAATAATTTATTGTGTCTTTTACCTTCTACAGTTTACTTCTACATATTTATTGTTTTGGTAAAAGTAATATGTCAGCAGATGATGTCTTACCATCTGTCTTGACATTGTGTTTTGGTGTTGGGATATAAGTCTTGACATTTGTTTTCTTTTTAGTGCCAGAATTTCAATTGGCATCAAAGCCCGCACCCTGTTCTATTTTTGGGTGAGCTCCAACGAGATAATTTTTCTGTTACTATATGATTATTGGAAGGTCAAGGAGAACTTGGAAATCTGTCATCAAAGTGTGGGAAAATCATGTTGTTTAGGATAAAGAATGTAATGTTTCTTTTAAGCCAAAAGAGGGAATGTCATATTCAATGGAGTTGATAAAAATATGTTCAGACTGGCAAACACATGTGTTGTGACCCAAAATGCTCGATAATCTCTCAAGACCACTCATGAAGGCACATCTAAGTGATTTGGGAGAAAACGATTTAGAAGTAAAGATGGTTAGGAAGGTACTCAGGTCTCTACCCAAGAGATTTTACAATAAGATCAAGACCATATGTCAAGAACATCAGTCCTGACATCAACAAGAACTATGATGCTCAAAGAAAAGATGGAAAAGTAGAAAAGGACAATCAAAGTTAAGGAATTAAGTTTTCATGAATGTGAAGGCTTTGGATATATTAGAGTAGAATTCCTTACCTATCTCAAGAAACAACTTAAGGGGCTTTATGTTTCCTGGACTGATGAGGGTAGTGATCCTAATAATGAATCTGCCAAGACTGTTTTATCTTAAAGGTGGGTTTCTGATGTAGAATCATATGATGAAGAAATAAATTTTGATGAGCTGGCCACCTCATTCAAATAATTGTGCATCAAAAGCGATGAAGTCTGTCAACAAGAAGAAAGACATAAGGTAACTATTTCTTACCTACAAGTTGAAAAGAAAGAATGTCTGTCTACCATCTTTAACCGCAGATTGAGGTGAGTTTATTTACTTCCAAACTTGAAAACATGATCAAGTTTGTGAGGATGTTAAACAAAAGGTTCTGATATGTTGGGTGGGATTTGTCAAGAAAGGAAGATGACTACAAACCTAAAAGGAATAGGGTTTGGTTATCAAGGCTCTAATAAGCAAGGACAATCTCTAGTGACAAACTTTGTTTCCCCAAAAGGAAGGTTGAGTCAATGATGTCAAACCAAATATCTCAACATCATACTAGACATAAAAACACTCAAGCTAAAGGTAGGTTCTTGCACTAGAAATGTCACTTTTGTGGTAAAGTTGGTCATATCATGTCCCTCTATTTCAAATTATATGATTATCCCAAAGGTTCAACTCAACCTAAGGTTGACTAAGAAGTGGTCAAAACTAGGAAGGTATGGAAACCCAAGTGTAATACCCCAAATTTGTCCTACCCCTTTGCTTTTATCTAGCTTACGCATCTTGCACTCTTCATTTCATCTGCATACACTACATTAGGTCATTTGACATGTCATGCATTATTAATCAATAAGCTTAGCATTTGATCCATGGTTTTTATGAACAAGAGTAGGGTTTTGTCAATTGGTTGAGGTGTATATGTTCAATAAAGCTTGATTTTTCTGGTTATTTTCCCAAGGCAGTGAAATTGTGGGATTAGTGTTTTGTGTTCATGGATGTTGTGGATCTTTCTTTATCAAGTTACACGGTCATCCTCCATCAAGAATTCATCAAGCACAAGTGGACTAGGGTGTCACGTCTTTTATGTGTGAATTTGTAACATTTATCAACTAGGGTTCATTGAGCTTCATATCATATTTCTTTCTATACTTCAAGGCGCCCTCAAGGCATTGTTATTACCCATAAAATCAAGATATAGTGCGAATTGGATTGCAAAATGCAAGCCATGGTTCAAAGGTGATATTGTGGACGTATGACGTGACCAAGGCGTTATTATTTGTTACTTCGATTACAAAAGATGGAGCTAAGAGGGAAATTAAAAGTTGTTGCAAGGAGGCGAGATTGACTTGGTTTGGCTTTTATGGAATCATTATTTAGAGTCATTTGAAGTGCTACCTAACGTCATGGATTAGATTTGTTTGGAGTTTTCAAAATAAGAAGGGCATTTAGATTTCTTGAAGAACAAGCGAAATTATAAAAGCATTAACGAAGTATGGTCATGACATTAAGCTAGGTTCAAGTTATGGTTATAGTCAAACAAAGTTTATTCAAAGGTCATCCATAATTCTCAAGACAAGTTTGTAAAATCAAACAACTTAGTTCAATGTCCATCAAGGGTTTTTTACAAATTCATTCAAGTGTCCAAGGCATTACAAAGGTCAAGAAAAACTCATTCAAGTTCTATTTAATTTCACACAATCATTACTCATTTTTACAAAATCATTACAAGAAAATACACTGAATATTACAAAGTTACAAATAAATCCAAGTCCCATGACCAAGCCTTTTCCTATTTTTCACACCATGAGTCAAGTTTCCATTTAACCTGACATTGTGCTTCTTATCCAAGTTAATTATTTAAGCCCTCTGTCATTCTTCAACTATTCATAGCCTGCATCATTAAGGAAGCAAATCTCAATTAGCCAAAGTTCAAACGACCCTGCAATCTATAAAGGAAACTACAACCTATGTTCTAACTCATACATCAGAGTTCAAAAGCATTTAAATATTGACATCTCTAAACCTGCGTCACCAAGGCAATAAGACCAAAAACATACCAAGCCAGTCTGCACCTCTGTCCCATGAAACCCATGCCCAAAAATCATTCTAAAATCCATATTGATGCAGACGCGGAAGTAAACTTGCAGAGCAAAACCTAAGCATCATCTTGGTTCAAAAGGTAACACTAAGTTGGTCATGAGCAAGCAATTCATTTTTTTATAAGCCTGCAAATTCAAAATATGACACACTCAAGATTGGTGCCCGCATGGTGTTCAAAGCAAAGCCAAAATTCATGTGAAACAAGTTCGGGCAAACAACAGTTTCTAACAGACCTGCATAAGTTAATAAGCGGAACTAGTTCGCTAGGCATCCGACAAACAAAAGATAAAATCAAGCTACAAAAAACCAGCCCCTGCATTAACATAACGGTTGGCCTGCAGGAAATTGAGAAGGGATTAAATCATAAAAATACGGTCATGCCGTCAAGGAAATTCTGTCTAAAAAAACAGCTACAACAACCCATATAAATCCCAGAACGTTTGCAAATGCCATTTTACTGCATTCCTAAATTAACAACCTAAACCCTCTGAATGTTCTAACAAAATTGCAGACTAACTAACTCTAATCATCCCTCCATAGCCGCCAAACAGAATCCTAACAAAATTCATAATAGAAAACCAACTTACAACTAACTTTCATAATAACCTCCTAATCCTCTATCAAACTTCCAAATTGTAGCAAGTAAACCATAACAGAAACTTCCAACAGAAAATAGCTAAACAAAATTCCTAACCAAGCCTAACAGAAAATCATTATCCAACACCCCACAACAGAATTCCTAACTTCCTCTAACCACCTCTAACCAATTCCATAAAAAAAATTTCCATCCTAACAGTTCTGTAATACGGTGGCAGAACTGACTGTTTAATACTGGTTTGCGTTTTGCGTTTTGTGTTTGCAAAATGTCGCGGTAAGTAAGAGTCGCCACCGACTTTTATTTCATCCAATCATGGAAAAGGAAAAAGAACAGAAAAAACCTTTTTTCGAGTTATTCTGAGTACGGAGGTAGATTATAGAAAGGGAAGGTGTTAGCACCCTTTCTATCCATAGTTTTCCATGGGCTCTTAGGTACTTGCTCATTTTGAAAATTGCTTGTGTGTGTTTTGAAAAGTTTTTGTTTAACTTCGTAATAACCCTTGTTTCTGTCCTCAAGAGTGTAATGAAGTTTTTTTGAAAACTTTAGTTTGAAAAGAGTTTTGAAAGTGTAGGGTGTAAAAATGATGTTTGAGCAAGTACCTAACAATTATCTACCTACTCGAAAAAAGTTGTTCTTTTCCTCCTATCCTTTAGACCGTGTTATCCTACTATTAGTGAGTAGGTAACCCTAGTCGTTGGATGTTTGAGGGATTATCGAAAGGGACGTAATGGTCATTGAAGGCAACATATAAGGATACCTTAGCATTTCGAAGGGACTGTCATCATATATTCGTAGGCAACATCGAGGGACAAGATCATTTCTCGTAGGCAACTCGAGGGACGTTAAGGGACCATGGTCTTTATGATGACTTTAACCGAGGGTCTTTGCTAAGGGTATCCCTACGTTCGAGGGACATGACAATTGTTTTCCGAGGTAACCAAGTGGGGAGTACCCTAGGGGTGCAAGTGTGCAAAAGTGATTCAGTTTGGTTATTTATCTTGAAATTAGGTTATGTTATGTTCAATTAGTTTATCGGTCTTTCCATACAATCCTATTAGTCTAAGCATTGCATAAAATATAGTAGCAGAAGGTAAAGGCGGAAATGTAAACCTAGACTATTACAGAGCTTTGGGGCAGTTACATAATAATGAAGAGTGCAGAAAAGAAATCCTAAAACTATTACATCCCGGAAGCAATTACATAATTAGAGAAAAAAATGTGAGAAAAGATAAATCTACGCTATTACATTGATAATGCGACCTATACAGTTTTCCTAGAAATTAAAATGTAAAAGAATAAATAAAAAGAAATTAAGGAAAAATTAAAACCTAAAATTCTAAGTTAATGTTTTTGGTGTTTTTTTTTTGTGTAGAAAATAATTTTAAGTTAATTAAAAAATCTAATTCTAACTAATTTTAATAAAAAAAAGTTAATTAACTTAATTTATTAATAAATGAAAAAAAGCTAAAAATTCAGTTACTAACTAAAACAAAAACCTAATCCTAATTTGTTAAAAAAAAGGTTAATTAAAGGGTTAATTACAAAGAAAACCTAAAACCTAATTGTTTTCCTAATTTACAGAAAAAAGTTAATTAATTAAATTAAAGAGTTAATAAAAAAAAGTTAATAATAATTTTAAAAAAAAAATCTAAATTAATTAGGGTTTGTAAAAAAGGTTAAGTTTGCTAATTAATATGATTTTTGATTTAAATAAAATTAGAGTTTATATGAATTTAGGGTTTTTAAGGAAGATATTAAAGAGAAAGAAATGATGCACAAAGGGTTAAAAATAAGCAAAATTATACATATTGTCAGGGGTGGGTGTTGACCCAAAAATTAATTTAAAACCTAAAATTAAAAAAAAACTAAAATTAATTATTCGAGTTTATTATGAAAAATCAAAGGTTTCTGAAAAATGTTAACTTTTATGAAAAAGATTTTAAACAGAAAAAATAAAAATATGTAAAAGGATAAATAGAAAGGAAGAAAACCAAAACCAATAGGGGTGGTTGTTGAACCCACGCCCTTAGCCTCCTCAGGATGCCTGCCTTGCCATGAGTCATGCATTGGTGGTTGTTCTATTTTGGCCTCAGTATTTTGTAATAGCTCTGCATGGGACCCTGTCTAAATCTGCAGTGTTGAATCTCATGAACACATTAAATAAATTACTCTATCATGAAATACAAATAAAGCAAATATATGAAATTTTGTAATGTTAAAACCGATATGGCATGTATGAATGCTTCTACACCCTTTTGATTATGGAGATCAAACTAGCCTTACCCTTACTGGAGAAGTAGTGAAATGTGGATTTGTAATAAGGATGGCTTGTTTGTAGTGAGATGGAGGTTTGTAATAAGGATTTCAAGGTTTTAGGGTTCTTGAAAGAATTTGATATTTTGACAGGATTGTGGCAAAGTTTTTTTTTCGTGTTCTTCTTTGTGTGAAAAGAATGAGATTATATAATGGAAATTAGAGCAAAGATATGGGCTTTGAATGTGCAATTGGGCCTCCAATGTTCACTTGAGTCTGTCACGTTCCAGGCTAAATCGCAGGAGCTTAAGTGCAATTTTTGAAGTTGAAATGTGAAAATAAAATGTAGCCGACATTGAGAACTAACTCCTGTCCGAAAATAGGTTCAATCGAATAAACAGTGAATTAGTTATGAATTTTTGAAGTCTTAGCTCAGACAAACTTATTTTGGGCTCCAGTGTCAACTCTGACACGTTCTTCAATAAAAAACTGGTATTGATCGGAGTATAACCCGGTCTCGACTTTGGAAGAAAAGTTGTAGATCTCTGAGTCATTAACCTTGTTTAAAAATATGGGCCCAATCCGATAAAAATTGACCGAGTTATGAATTTTCGAAATTTCGACCCAGATGAAATAATATTCAGCATTCAGGATTTTCGGCGTATCACACGCACTCTGAGCAAAAAATGAAGGCCTTTTGGATACCGTTCGAACTCAATACCTCCTGTGAAAAGTTAGACAACTCAATTTGTAAAATTTTGACGCTGGAACCAGCTCGATACGATGAAAATCGATCAAGTTATGATTTTCTGAACATGACGCAAATAAACTTCTGTCACAAATTTTATGTACGAAAATACTTGATAAATCCGCATTTTTGAAGACCTTCTGATCGAAATTGGCTTCCAGCCGTGAGAGATGAATATGTAGATGATGTCAAGACGGAATTTTGGCCACCGGAACGGGTTCAAAACGAGCCACGATCTCCAAGTTATGAATTTTTTAGTGCGTAAAAACTGCACTTTCAGCACACTTTTTCACCATATTTCTTCGAGAAAACTCGCACATTCAGAGACCTTCTTTAAATAATTTTCTCTCAAGCATAACCTAAATTTGAGAATATGTCACCTGGGATATCTTAGCGAAAGAGCACCTGAATATGACGCGCCGGGTTGGACTTGTGAATCTTTGAACCCCGAATCGTTGCGAAACGACGAATCGATCTTCAGCATGGAAAATATTCTGAGAACATCCGTTGGCGAAATAAACGTCACTTGTAACCTGACGAAGCTTGATAAATATACTTTTATTCCATAACCATAAGACCAATAATATGCGTATATGAAAAGAGGGTAAATTTTGGAGTATAACAAGTTTTCTAACTGACCAGTAACCAACTCCCATTCTCTGACGAAATTTCTAAATGTCCCAAAAAAACGTTATTTGCACGTCTGCAAAAGTTCAGGCTAAGGCTCACTCCGAATAAGTGTACCTTCGGAGTGCGATCTGGATAATTACTTGGTTTTATCGTGAGTCAACAAGGAATTGAGGTAGATCCCGACAAAGTAAAAGCAATACAGAATATGCCAGTGCCAAAAAATGAAAAAGAAGTAAGAGGGTTCCTTGGGAGATTGAACTACATAGCCATGTTCATCTCTCATCTCACAGCTACTTGCGAACCCATCTTTAAATTGCTGCGCAAGAATTAAGATGTCCGATGGGATGATAATTTCCAGAAAGCCTTTGAAATGATCAAACAGTATCTCCAAGAGCCACCAATCCTTATCCCTCCAATGCCTGTGATTTCGTTGGGGGCTTATCCTGAAGCCCATCCCGTGTATGTTTTGTGAACCTATATCAGTGAGCAAAAATCAAACTTGGGCCAAATTCCTCTTCATTGGGCCCAAGCCTCGTTTTCATAAACTGAAGTAATAAACAAATTTGAGTGGACCTACTGGTAAACTGGGCCAGATAGCATCCCCTTGGGTTTGTTTCTATTTGTTCGAAATAAGGTTCATGATTAAACAAAAAAACATACAAAAAAAAACAAGCATTGGGACCCTTTCTAACTGGCCAGCACCCTGCTCCTGCATCACCCCCTGGACTCAGATTAGCACCCCCATGAATTCACTATTTCTTCATTAGAATTAGGACGTTTTGTGCTAATTTTTGCCAATAAAATACATGATAAAAATTGTAGTTGTTTAGTTATTGGCATGCATTTTTGGTAAAATCAGGTGTGTGAATGTCATGACTGATGTCATAACATTCTAGTTTATTAGGTACTGGTTTATTAGGTACCTTTGCAGAAAAATAGTGGTATACAGGTACTGATGTTTATGAGTGTGTATCTGAGCATTTTGCAAAATGATCACATTTACCAAAATCAGTAAACAGGAATTCAGATGTCATAACAAATGTTAAGACACCCTGTTCTGAACTAACATTTATGCAGTTTGGTTAATTCTGAGTTTTTTCAGGAAAATAACTCAGTCTTTCCAAAACAGAATCTCTCGAGGACTTGGGGTTAACCTAGCTCAACCCTAACCTGGTTGATAAAGTCTTGTGACCAAGTCTTAAGGGCAAACGGAATTAACCCTAGCTTTTTGTGGAAACCCTAACTGAAGAAGCAGCTGCTATATATTCAACAGGGCTGTTGTTTGGAATTAATCCCTTTTTGACAGAAGATCATTTAGAAGCTGTATAGTTTTAACTATTGTAATCCAAGCAAGTATCATTGTGATAAGTGACTTGGAATAGGTTTTAATTGTAAGGGTTTTGTATCACTCAAAGCTTTGAAGCAAGAGTGTTTTGTGTCTCTTGACTAAAGCTTTGAAGCAAAGTCAAGTTAGGTTTATGTATCACTCAAAGCTGTGAAGCAAGAGTGTTTGTGCTGCTTGATTAAAAAGCTGTGAAGCATAATCAAGTGTATGTTTTGAAGAGTGTCTTCATTAAAACATTAGGCAATTGTTTTAAGTATCACTGCTGTGATTGAGGGGGAGTGAGTAGGAACTCAGGTTTAAGTTGTACTTAGATTGAAGTTGCATTGGGTAGGTCTTAAGTGAAGGAGATAAATTGGTTGGTTTATTCCTGAATTAATATCTCTTATAGTGGATTTCCTCCCTGGCTTGGTAGCCCCCAGAGTAGGTGTTGTTGCACACTGAACTGGGTAAACAATTGACTGTGTTCTTTACTGTTTTTGTATTTACTATCTTATAGAAAGTCAGATACTGTGTCATAACATTGAACGTGACATTGAGTATCTGCAGCCAGAATTTCAATTGGCATCAGAGCAGGCACCCTGCCTATATTACTGGGTGAGATCTAGGGATATCACTTTCTGGCACTATGGACAAAGAAGGAGTTTTTGGAAATATACCACCCATTCTGGATGGAACAAATTATGACTACTGGAAACCTCGCATGATTGCCTTCTTAAAATCTCTGTACAAAAAGGCTTGGAGAGCTGCTGACAAAGGATGGAACCATCCCACCATAACTGAGAAAGATGGGACAATCAGTCTGAAGCCTGAGGAAGAATGGAGTAAAGAAGAAGATGAGTTAGCCCTGGGTAATTCCAAAGCCTTAAATGCCTTGTTCAATGGAATTGATAGAAACATATTCAGACTAGTACATTAATATGAACTGGCCAAGGAAGTTTGGGACACTCTCAAAACTACTCATGAGGGCACTTCCAAAGTAAAGATGTCAAGGCTTCAGATGCTGACTACCAAGTTTGAGAATCTAAAAATGATGGAAGATGAAACCATCCATGAGTTTCACATGAACATCTTGGAGATTGCCAACACCTCAGGAGCATTGGGAGAAAAGATGTCAAAAGAAAAATTGGTGAGAAAGATTCTCAGATCCTTGCCTAAAAGATTTGCAATGAAAGTAACTGCCATAGAGGAAGCCCAGGACATCATCAAGCTGAAAGTGGATGAACTCATTGGGTCTCTTCAGACTTTTGAGATGGGGATCACTGAAAATGGTGACAAGAAGAACAAGAGCATAACACTTGTATCCAACACTGATGTTGAAAATAAGGAGGATGAAGTAGAAAATATCTCAGAAGCTATAGCCATGCTTGGAAGACAATTCAATAAACTTATCAAAAGGATAGATCCAAAGTCAAGGTCTAATGTTCATAACATTCCCTCTGACATTGACAGTTCCAGCAGAAGACCAAGGTCAGAAGAGAAGGGAAATCAAGGCAGAGGAATTAAATGCCATGGTTGTGAAGGATATGGGCATATTCGAGCTGAATGTCCTACCTTTCTTAAGAAACAAAAGAAAGGAATGACTGTTACTTGGTCTGACTGTGATTCAGAAAGTAATTCTGAAGAAGAATCTGCCAAACTAGTTACTGCTCTAACTGGTGTTTGTACCTCTGAAAGTGACACTAGTGATGAGGAAGTGACATTTGATGAACTGGCTGATACTTACAAGAAATTATGTATCAGAAGTGCTAAAGTCTATGTGCAGAATGAGAAACAAACAAAACTCATCATAAAGCTGGAGGCTGAAAAACGGGCATACCTTGAAACTATAAGTCATCTAGAAGGGGAAGTTCAATTGCTGAACTCACAACTGAACCAGATGACCAAATCTGTCAAGATGCTGACAAATGGAACTGACAAATTGGAAGAAATCCTTCAGGTTGGACAAAATGTGGGAAACAAATCTGGACTAGGATTTGTGGAAGCAAAGAAATCTAGTGAAGACAAGAAGATCAGGCCCGTTAAGCAAATGTCAAAGCAGATGTCTCAACACAACTCTCAACATCAGGAACAAAGACATATGAAGAAAAGGTACCAAAGATGGAGATGTCATCATTGTGGGAGGTATGGCCACATAAAGCCTTTCTGCTTCAGATTGCATGGATACCCTAATCAGAACTCAGGAGTCAAACCTAAGTCTAAAAAGGTACCACATACTCCTAAATGGAAGAAAAAAGCTACTGCCCTGATAGCCCACACTTCCCTGAGAGTCTCTGCAAAGGAAGGCTGGTACTTTGACAGTGGGTGCTCTAAGCACATGACTGGAATAAAGAACATTCTCAATCATGTTAAACCTCACACCACTAGTTATGTGACCTTTGGAGATGGTGCTAAAGGTGAAATCAAAGGAGTTGGTAATTTGGACTGCCCTGAAGTTCCAAATCTGAATGAAGTACTATTGGTAAAAGGCCTGACTGCTAATCTCATTAGTATCAGTCAATTGTGTGATCTAGGATTCAAGGTCAACTTCTCAAAATCTGAATGTCTAGTAATTAATGAAAAACTAGAAGTTGTAATGAAAGGAATCAGATCTAAAGATAACTGTTACTTGTGGCAGCCTGAGAATACTAATAACTCCACTATGTGTTCTATTACCAAAGAAGAAAAAGAGATGAAACTGTGGCACCAAAAACTTGGCCATCTTCATCTAAGAAGAATGAAAAGAACTATCTCTATGGAAGCAGTCAGAAGGATTCCAAGACTGCAAATTGATAAAAGGAGGGTTTGTGGTGAATATCAAATTGAAAGGCTTGGTAAAAAGAGATATGTCTATGATGTGGTGAATAACCTTGAAGTTTTTAGAGAACTGTGCAGAAAAACTCAAAAAGAAGGATGTATTGTCAGAATCATAAGTGATCATGACAAGGAATTTGGAAACAACAAGTTTAATAAATTATGTTTCTCAGAAGGAATGAGTCATGAAGTCTCTTCTCCTCTAACTCCTCATCAAAATGGAGTTGACAGAAGGAAAAATAGGATCATACAGGAATCTGCCAGAGCTATGATTCATGTCAAAAGAATGCCTTTTCAACTCTGTGCTGAAATAGTTGCAGCTGGTAGTAGCTGTTCTCAAATTATCTGGACAAAACAGATGCTCACTGAGTATAATGTTTCACAAGATGTTATGACATTGTATTGTGACAATCTGAATACAATCAATATTTCCAAGAACCCTATTCAGCATAGCAGGACCAAGCACATTGACCTTGTAGAGAAGAAGACAATTAAACTGGAACTTGATGTCATTAAGCTACAGCTGGCTGATTTTTTTACCAAGGCTCTTGATGGAAATCAACTTGAAAACTTGAGGGGCAAGATGGGTATTTGCCAACATGAGAAATTATAGCAATTAATTTTGCTTAAAGCAAGGGTTGAAGGAGTTATTTTTGTTAAGTCTATTTTTAGTGGGTTAATCATATGTTTTTCCAATTCTTTCAAAATTATTAAGAAGTTGAATAGACTCTCATTTGCCTCCTACCCCTCTCGACTTTGCAACCTATTCCTTTCTCTCAATCAAAGTTTTCTCTCAAATTGCTACTGGTGCTCTAAGTCAATCAAAATGTCTCAAACATCATCTTCGACCAAGGCGACCACTTCATCTTCATCATCTGATCATGATTCTCGAGCAATCACCACATGCATAGATTCTGAAGTCCTGGAGATCACTCCTCTCAGAGAAATGGCAACTGACCCCTCCAAAGTCAAAAAGCTGAGAACTAGGCATGCAGGAAGATCTCAAGCTACTGCTTCTGGTAATCCTTCTCATCCTTCTTCTTCTGTATCAAACAGGGAAGGATCAGCTCAAGTACATCAAGCAATTGCTAGGCTTGTTACAAGAATACTAAGCGAAAACCACTATGTACCGGGGATTTCTATCCCATTAAATCAAGAATCAACAAGCCCAAATGTTGAAGCAAATGCAGATGTCTCTGAGAATGTTGTGACACCAAATGACAACATTCAGAAATCATCTGAAATCCTTGATGATATTCAAAACCCTTCAGAGAAGACTGTTGATCCACCTGTCATTGATGTGGATAAGGAATACTCAGACAATGAACTAATTGCCAATGTAAACCCTAGCATAGCTAGGAGAATGATGAAAAGAAAGGGTAATCAGAATGCTGCAAAATGTATGACCAAAGAGAAACCTGCTGATAAGAAATCCAAGGCTGAAGGCAAGACTGGGGTAGAATCTGTGAAAACTGGTATGTCCAAATGGAAGGTGAAAGCCCAAGTGCATACTGGAAGACAACCAATTACAAAGAAGAGAAAAGAACCTAAGTCTTTTGATTCTGATGAGGAATCAGAATTTGAAATTGAGGCTGAAGTAATTTCTATCAGAAGGAAACTCCCTTCCAGCAAAATGGCTAGAGTCCATGAAGTCCCAACATACAACATCTCTTTTCACCATCCTGACAATGCCAACAGATGGAAGTATGTTTGCTTGAAGAGAATAGCTTTAGAAAGAGAGCTAAACAATGATGCCATGGAGTGCAAGGAAATCATGGACCTGATTAAAACTGCTGGACTGATGAAGACTGTGGTAAAATTTACCAAGTGCTATGAAAATCTGGTCAAGGAATTTATAGTAAACTTGTCTGATGAATGTGCTGATGGAAGGTCAGCTGACTTTGAATGTGTTTATGTTAGAGGAAGAAGGGTTAATTTCTCTCCATCAGAAATTAACAAATTTCTTGGAAGATCAAATGAGGATTGCCCTGAACTGGAAGTCACTGACAATGAAGTTTGTCAAACCATCGCAGCAAGACAAGTCAAGTGCTGGCCCTTGAAAGGCAAGCTGAATGCCAACAAACTAAGCATGAAATTTGCCATCCTGCACAAGATTGGTGCAACCAACTGAGTCCCTACAAACCATAAATCAACTATCTCCACAGGATTGGGGAGATTTATTTATGCTGTGGGAACCAAGACTGATTTTGACTATGGCAGGTATATTTTTGAACAAACTTTAAAACATGCTGGTAGTTATGTTGTCAAAGACCCTATTGCCTTTCCCTCCCTCCTTTGTGGAATTATCCTTGCACAATACCCTGATATCCTGGTGGCAAGAGATACTGCTTGCAAAAGAGCTCCTGCTCTTGGGTTACACTACAAGCTTTTTCAGGGATCTCATGTTCCTGATATTGTTATAACATCAGCTGAGACATCATCTGTAAAGACTCAGTCCAAAACATCTGATGTTATAGCTGTACTGAAAGAGACCTGCAAAGAGCTGGAGACTAGGAAAAAGACTCTAGAAAACCTAATTTCCAGGTTAGAACAGGAGGAGGCTGAAGGAAACAGAAGGGAAGAGGGTGCTGCTGAAGATCAACTCAATACTGAAGAAAGTAGCTCCTCTGAAGGGGACATCGCTTAAAGGTTGGTGGAGTTGCTGCTGGTTCCTAGTGGAGTTTGCAAGTGTGTTCAGTTTTTAGTTGTTGTTTTCATTACTTTTTCTTGATGACTGTATAAACATTTAAGTACATGTAATCTTTGGCCCATTTGTGGCTAAAGAGGGGGAGATTTTCTGTGGTTATTTACTTGATAGACATCCTATTTTTCTGCAGTCATATTTATTCTGCTGCTATCTATTCTCTGATTGCTTAGGGGCTTTAGCCAAAAATCTGCCAAAGGGGGAGTTTGTAGTTGTTTAGTTATTGGCATGCATTTTTGGTAAAACCAGGTGTGTGAATGTCATGACTGATGTCATAACATTCTAGTTTATTAGGTACTGGTTTATTAGGTACCTTTGCAGAAAAATAGTGGTATACAGGTACTGATGTTTATGAGTGTGTATCTGAGCATTTTGCAAAATGATCACATTTACCAAAATCAGTAAACATGAATTCAGATGTCATAACAAATGTTAAGACATCCTGTTCTGAACTAACAGTTATGCAGTTTGGTTAATTCTGAGTTTTTTTCAAGAAAATGACTCAGTCTTTCCAGAACAGAATCTCTCGAGGACTTGGGGTTAACCTAGATCAACCCTAACCTGGTTGATAAAGTCCTGTGACCAAGTCTTAAGGGCAAACGGAATTAACCCTAGCTTTTTTTGGAAACCCTAACTGAAGAAGCAGCTGCTATATATTCAACAGGGCTGCTGTTTGGAATTAATCCCTTTTTGACAGAAGATCATTTAGAAGTTGTATAGTTTTAACTATTGTAATCCAAGCAAGTATCATTGTGATAAGTGACTTGGAATAGGTTTTAATTGTAAGGGTTTTGTATCACTCAAAGCTTTGAAGCAAGAGTGTTTTGTGTCTCTTGACTAAAGCTTTGAAGCAAAGTCAAGTTAGGTTTATGTATCACTCAAAGTTGTGAAGCAAGAGTGTTTGTGCTGCTTGATTAAAAATCTGTGAAGCATAATCAAGTGTATGTTTTGAAGAGTGTCTTCATTAAAACATTAGGCAATTGTTTTAAGTATCACTCCTGTGATTGAGGGGGAGTGAGTAGGAACTCAGGTTTAAGTTGTACTTAGATTGAAGTTGCATTGGGTAGGTCTTAAGTGAAGGAGATAAACTGGTTGGTTTATTCCTGAATTAATATCTCTTATAGTGGATTTCCTCCCTGGCTTGGTAGCCCCCAGAGTAGGTGTTGTTGCACACTGAACTGGGTAAACAATTGACTGTGTTCTTTACTGTTTTTGTATTTACTGTCTTATAGAAATTCAGATACTATGTCATAACATTGAACGTGACATTGAGTATCTACAACCAGAATTTCAAAAATAATATAAAAGACCACGGGAATAGTAGATTCTAATAGAAATTTTAGGAATTAATACTCTAGTTTTTTTAGAATTTTCCTTACATAAAAACTAATAATAAAATTACTTTTCCTTTTAGTTTCTAAAAAACTAATAAAACAAAAATCATGTTTCTTCTTTTTTTAGTTTAGTTTTTATCCACATTTTAGTGCCGCTTCACCATGTTATGTTTTGACGCGTTTATTCATTGTGCAAGGTATATCTTAGTGCTTTCAATCTTGTAACATATAAAGTTGTTATGTGATCAAAACATACGACTTATGCTCGCTTCTGATGCAACACGCCTTATTTCTCATCGTCTTAAGGAATTTGTATCGTATTATATGTTATCCTGATACATGCGATACTTTATGAGCTTCGTGCAAGAACTTCTGATTACACGTTGCGTTTGCAACACGCGTTTCCCCTTATCTTAGTTGGATATTATTTCTGACTTTGTTTGTTTCTTGGTGAAGCTTTCTCGACGCGTACTCCCTGCTTCTCCATTGCTTTCGTCCGCTCTTGACGATTTGCTCGCTTTTGGTAGTCGTCGCTACTACCCTTGCACTTTTTCGCACTTTATGGAATTTCGTTATTGCTTTCTAGATATCATGAGAAGTAGGAAATAAAGAGCGTGCACTCGAAGTCGTTGTTTAAAGACCTGTAGCAGGCATTCCGCACTTCATTTGCTATATGTGTTGTGCTAGTGTTTTCTTATTTGTTTGTTGATCGATGAGTCACTCAATTTAGAAATTGAGATCACGACTTCGCTCTCAGTGCATGCTCCCTATAGGATTTTATCGCTTTCCTTTATTTCTTGTCGATCAATGAGTCACTCAATTTAGAAATTGAGATCACGACTTCGCTCTCAGTGCATGCTCCCTATTGGATTTTATCACTTTCCTTTATTTCTTGCCGATCGATGAGACTCAATTTAGAAATTGAGATCACGACTTCGCTCTCATTGCATGTTCCCTATAGGATAGTTTTGTTAGACTTTCTTTGGCATGCTAACTTAGATAGGATCTCTCTAGGTGTGCTCTTTTGAGCTTATTAGCTTGTTTGCTTTATCCTTGTACATAACATGTTCTCTTAGGACGTGCTTTCTCCCTTTGGACGCAAGTTAGACTTTAGGTTGTAAGCCATGCATGCTAACATTAGGTAGAAATTTCCCCTTTCATCCTTGACGTAGGCCTACCATTGTATGATAACATTAGGTTAGAAATAGGCTAGTCTCCCTTAGACTCTTTTCTTCCCCTTTTTGCATCCTTGCATCTAAAACTTCTTTTCTTAGCAATCCAAAAACATGCTAATCTCACTTAAACCCCTTTTCAAGGTAATAAAATACAAACCAATTCAAACCTTTTTGTGCGCTCGAGCACCTTTTCTCTAAAACCCTTTTCAGGTAAGGACATGATTAATTTACTTCTGTGTCAACACATAAGTCTCTAGAGGTCGAGCTGCGGCAGAAGGCGGAATTAACATTGTCCATAAAAAACACATAACAAATAAAAACATGTTAGCCGAACTACGGTAGCTCTGATTCCTCAAAAAGGATACGTAGGCATTGGGGTAGGGCCCAAGCGAGTACAATTTTATTTTCCCTACATTCTTTCCTCCTTTCTTTTGCATGCATTATCCCTTTAGTATAGTAAAGAGTAAGCATAGTTTAGACACACCCATAAGATAGACAACAAGAGTGGATACCGTAGAGTACTATGGGCGTGTGGGGTGCTAATACCTTCCCCTTACGTAACAGACTCCCTTACCCGATCTCTCGGTCACAAGGTCGTGACTTCTCCCTTCTCAGGTTTTCTCGATGTTTACCTTTCCCTCCATGTGGGATAAAAGATGTTCGATGGCGACTTCATTGTTTGATGATTTTCAACCGGTTGTTTCAGCTGGCGGCTTCACTGGCGACAGGTCGACTAAATGCTGGTCCAACCCAAAGTCGCTCCTAGCTCTTGTTTCCTTTCTTTTGGTGTTTATTTTTATGCTTTTTGTTTATTCCTTCATGTTTCATATACTTGATCACATGTATGCATTGCATTTTACTGTTTTCCATATACTACTGCTGTACTGGATCTGTTTCTTGTTGGGTGGGCGTTACAAGAGGTAAAAGGCCCAATACCCAGGCCAAGTGACAACCATAGGGATCCTAGGAATAGAGTGGAACAAGATGGATAGAGGATGTAGATTGACCTATATGGTTGTGTCGTCCATGCTCAGATGAGGTTTTGATGAGATGTTATCATTATCACGTAGGTGTACGATGATAGTACTCTCAAGAAAACCCATGATTTTGAGTTACAATGGCCTTACCCTGACCTAGTCTTCACCCATGGATGTGGGGATTATTATCACAAGTACAGATGGTGATTATGCTCAGATGGTGACTATGTTCAGATGGTTTCTCACATATGGTGACTTTTGATTCTAATGGTTATGTTCTGGATTTCTGTCTGTGATTGCGAGGTTCTCAGATTTATTTTCTGAGTTCTGAATCTGTTCATGAGTTTCTTTGGTTTATGTTCTGGACCTGTGATCCTGGTACTTACAGACTATGCAGAGACACTACAACAGAAATTAGTATCATGGAAGTAGTAACCCCATGATCATTTGCACTCACATCATATCATATTTATTTTTTTAAAAAGAAATGTCAGAAAAATAAAACTATATACTAACCTTGCATGTGCATGTCCATTCCGGGTTATCTCACGAAGTTATAGTTTCCGTCAGTAACGTCTAGCAACAGTGACGTTCTCAAGAGCACCAAGTGAGACAATTGTACTTATCAGTACTGCTCAAGTTTTCCGCTCAAGTTCTCGACCTTCTTTGAAGAGTTTAAAAGACCATTTAATCCGTCCTAATGCATAGATTTTATTGGAAGACATGGTGGTGCTTTGACTCTACTTCAGTTTTACGACTACGAGTTAGACTGTTTCACCTTTCAGGACTGTCATATCGTTCCAACTCTGGAAGAATACTCTCATTTGTTCAACATTATCGAGCACATACTTGTTACTAGTCCGAACGAGCATGATTTTGAAGCTATTGCTAACGCACTTTATTTGGGCCTTGATGATGTGAGATAGAAATGGAGGAATAATGATAGCCTTCCTTCAGACTGATTTTTATATTGTTACTTCGATTACCGCCAAGCTTTTTGGACGGAGTCGCTCATTGTTGTACCCCAAAATTTGCCTTCTCATTTGTCAAGTATTTGCTCACAAGATATTCTAAGACGTCAAGTTTGCAGCACTGATACATCAATTTATGCTTGAAATTGGCACAAGGGCAAAATGGTCAATTGTATACTAGAAAGTCAAACTTTGACTTTTTGGTCAACATTAAGTTTCAAATATCACAATTCATCAAGACATTCAAAAATATCAAGCTTGATCATCAAGAAGTTAAGAAAGTCAATAGTCAACTTGAAAAGTCAAGATTTCCAAGACTTATAAATTTTCTAAGTGTTTTTATACATGATAATTCCATCACTTCATGCCATTCTTTCACCAAGATGCAAGACAGTTCAAGGGAAACTTTCAACATGAAAGTTGTACACCTCCATGATATCTACAACATTGCTTTACACAACTTCTCCTAAAAGTGCTTGGATTTTGAGTTATAAATTCATCAAGTCATGACATTTTCATTTAACACTTAGAGAAATTTTCAACAGATTTTGTTCAGGATTTTATCCCAACTTCTTGGCATTTTTTCACATAGTTCCAAGATGGTTTTGTCAAAATGGCCAACATGAAAGTTATAGAGGGTATTTCAAGCTTTCCAAAACATCCAAGAGCGTGAATTTATCATATTTGAGCTAGAAGATACAAGGATCTGAAGTTAAGCATCCATTCTTAAATTACAAGCCATTTTTGTTGAAGAACACATAATCCAATTGGCATGATATGCTGCATAATCTCACTTTGCAGGTCTTGTGACTTGCAAATCTCAACATAATTTAATGTTTACACAAGAGCTTGAGCTATTACCCAAGTGTTTGAGCCATTGTCCAAAAGATCTTTCCATTTATGGCATAAAGGCACCATTGCTACTCTTAAAAAGCAAGCCTTTTGGTACAAAGTTTGTCTTGAGCCCATACCTTGCTTGTTTCTGATTTCACTCCACCATAAAACATGGAAACCAACCCCTCTAAACCAGCAACTTTGGTACTTGATCTTGGAACCATGGAGTACTTGACATAGTTTGATACTTACATCCCAACCAAACCATAACATGTTGTGTTGTAAACATATTCAGTCTTTATTCACAAGTCCTTTGCCTATAAATAGAAGAAGCATTTGCAAGGAAAAGAGGTTAGAAAAAATAGAGAGAGAGAGAACAAGGAGAACAGCCAGAAGTTTTATTGATAAACCCTTAAAATCTCCTATCCACAAAAAGCCATAACAGTCCATAAAACCTCCACTCTTGAGTTTTGAAATCTAAACTTTTAAACCTCTCACACTTTGCATATTCCATCTAAAAACCATCCAAACATTTCATACCATACAGAGGTTGTTTAGTAACCTCCAACAAAAAGGAAAGTCTAGCAGCCTGTTGGAGCTTCCTTAAGGTTCATACAACATCTTGAAGGGTATTTGGATTCAAAACCTAAAGTGCAGTTTTAAGGTAAGTCATCTTTACCTTGCCTTTTCCATACATCAACTTTTCTATTTATAGGATGTAGCAATCATTATTTTTGAACTTAATCATTTATTTGTTGTTCATGTTATTCATTCATATGTTAAAAACTAACTGATGTATGCAAAGAATGGTGCTTGAGGCAGAAAAAGGCAGTATGTATCGACACATATCCACATGTGTCGACCCATCTTAGTGAAAATACAGGGTATGAGTCGACACATAACCCTCATGCATCGATCCATACTGAGTTCAGGTCACAAAACAGAAGCTGGAAAAGACTATGAGTCGACACATACGCATTTCGCGTTGATGCAAAAAGGTGTCTGAGTCGATACATCCCATTATGTGTCGACTCATACTGAACAGATTTCACAAAAGAGAAGCTGGAAAAGCCTATGAGTCGATACATACGTGTTTCGCGTCGATACAAGAAGATGCATGAGTCGACACATCCCATTACGTATCGACCCATACTGAACTGATTTTGTTTTACAGGAGCAGGAGAAGCTATGTGTCGATACATAGCAGCATGAGTCGATACATAGCAGTTAAAAAGTGCATTTTCCCTTTATTTTACACTGTTTTCACATTCTTTTCATTATCATTCGATATGGTTGTAATATTTTAGTTCCTACTTCACCCCCATTGCTAAATTGTACCCCCATCCCCCTAAAGTGATGTAATAGCTTAGATTTTATTTTCCTCCTTTTACCTGCTTTTCATATATTGCTAGTAAATAAGTGTGTATGGCAAGATAAAAACAACAAAATAGGCCACCCAAATCAATGTTGTTTTCTATAAGCAGTATCAGTACAATGCTGATCTTGCCCCAACTCGTGTGCAGTTGCAGAACATGACCATGGGTTCCAATGAAAGCTTCAAGGGATACGCCCAAAAGTGGAGAGATCTGGCTGGTAGGGTACAACCCCTTTAACTGACAGGGAGCTGATTGACATCTTCATGGGAACTTTGACAGGGCCTTTCTTCAAACACTTGATCGGAAGCTCCTCAGTCGGGTTCACCAAGCTAATACTGACTGGCGAAAGGGTTGAAGTTGGCATCAAAAGTGGGAAGATTCAAGAAGCTACACCTTCTGATGCTCAGAAAAAGCCCTACAATGGGAATAAAGAGTCCAATGCTGTGTATGGTCAAAAGAGTCGTCATGATCAACATGTAGGGGCAATCCTGATCTCTAATCCCACGCCTGTTCAACAAAGACAGAGCAATAGGCGTATGGTAAGATATCAAGAAAGGCAGTACACTAACATCAACATGCCTTTGTCTCAAGCGTTACAACATTTGCTGAAGTTGAAGCTGATCACGCTAAAGGATCCTCCTCAAAATCACGACACCTCCTCTTCTAAGTATAATCTGAGCGTAAGATGTGCATATCATTCTGACAGTCCTGGACATGACACCGATGACTGTTGGACTTTGAAGAACAAGATCCAGGACTTGATTGATGCCAAGGAGATCGAGTTTGACCCTTCGGAGACTCTAAACGTGATCACTGCTCCTATGCCAAATCATTGAGAGCGTCTTTGTTTCATTTGAATTTTCAAGTTGTAATTCCTTTTGTTATTCAAACAATTATCTATTAATGTCAAACTTTGTTTCATTAATGCATTGCATATGTTTGTCTTGATTTGATCCACTCATTTTCACAATATTTAAACTATGCTTTTTATTCTTCTTATGACATTTAACTCTTGCTAAAAGTTATAAGCCTTTAGAGGGAGGATGACGAAAACAATGCCATAATCTCATACAGTATGCTTTTGGATAGACCTTGCTGACGATGTACAGGCGTTTCTTTCAAATCCTAAACACTGGAGTTATAAGGAAGATAATCCCTAGTCAACCCCTTCGAGCCAAAGAAGTAGAAGTTTTCTATTTTAACACAAATTGAAACCTTTAATCAAAACCTGGGGCAGGGTAGTCTCTCAGTTAATTCAAACGCGCGTTAAGCCGCAAACTCTCATCTCGTAATACAACAAATGACATTAAAAACATTCCTCTGGAATCAAAAGATGGTGATGGTTCCCTACCACATAGGCAGTCATTATCTCTCAAAAAAAAAGAAAATCCCACTAAGTCAAAACCTACAAAGGAGACTTAAGAAAACTAGGGTATCCCGCTAACTGTAATCTCAAAACAAGAACAGTCATGCAAAAATTAGGGATAACAAATGAAAAGAAAGAGGTCACTAAAAATCCTCAAAAACATGAAAAAAAATGTTGCAAAAATGACTGCCTTCCAACAAACTTAACTTGTCTGAACCATCACCAAAATGTCTTTCCAGACTCAATTGGAGTTCAAACGTACAATTAACTGAGCTTAGGATTGGAGAACATCACGAAGAACGGGTAGGTACAAATACACTTTGAGCCTGTTGTACCCCAAAATTTGCCCTCCCATATTCTTCAAGATTTATCAAGAATCATCTTCAAATGGTTCAAGATTTCTCAAAGGTTGCACAGTCCCAACATCCTCCTAAGCCAGTCCAAATTAGGGTTTTGGTTCTCTCAAGTAATTTGAGGTTTTCAATGGTCCAATCAAGTCCCATATGCCTATATACATTGCTAATCATCTACATGTCAAGTCTCAAGTCTCACAACATCAAATTGCACAGTCAAAAGCCCTATTTGGTTCACAGTCAACTGCAGGGGTAATATGGTCATTTTACAGTCAAAAGTCAAATTTTTTGGTCAACATCTTATTTTGAAGCCACAATCATCATTTGATCAAGTCTTGATCATGATTCCACAAGCATGGCTCAAAAATCATCAAGATGCAAAGGTTGCTATTTTTGGACAGTTGAAAAGTCAACTGTAACTTGACCAAGGCATAACTTTTTCATGGTTCATCATAAAAATCCCATCCAATGCTCATTTTTAAGGGGATGACATTTCCTACAACTCATCTTCACATTCCAAGTCCAAGAAATGCTCTCACAAAAAGTTATCAATTTCTACATTATAGGTCAATTTCAAAAGTCAACAAAAAGGCATTTTAAGTCAAAGACCATAACTTGAGATTGGTAAATCCAAATGACATGGGACCAAAGGCATTGGTTAGAGGACTTCAAGACCTTTCCAAAATGTCCAAGAACATGTTCATATGATCAAAATTGAGCAAGATATGCATTGGAGAAGTTTGGAAATTTTCATGAATTTGCAGAAGTCAACTATCCTTGAAACTTCAATTTTTGACAAAAGGGCCCACTTTCTTCCACTTGATTCAGCCTTGTCATGCCACACACGTGTCCCATGATCAATTTCAAGATCAAACATTTATTTTTTTCATTTTTTTTAATTTTTATTGATTTAACTCATTTTAAATCCATAATAATTCAAATAAAATCTAAAAAATTAATGGAATAGCATCTTTTGATTTGAATAGCTTTTATATGTCATATGCCAGCTAGCCAATTCGTGCCAAGCCTTTTTGTGCATAAAATCATGGATTTGCTTCAAATTTGGAAAGTTCTTCAATGGTGGTCAAACAAAATCTCAAGACTTCAATAGACCAAGATTAATGCCCAGCTGCTGACCTAATTTTGTTCACACATACATAAGCAAGCAGTACCAACCTAAGACACGACCTAAGCTTTGCTGAAACGGCCAAAGCAAAACTCAAAAATTGTTGGAAAAGTGAGAGATCTAGAACAAGGTTGCAGGCATTTTCAGACCAAAAGAAGAACGTGATTCCCTTCCTTGCCATCCACTGAAGCTAAAGCGATCACAAACGCATCCTAAGACCACCTATACATCACTGTAAGTCATCACGAAGTCACCCCTAGACATGGAATCATGATTCTCCATTCTTGCATTATTTCTCAAAAACATTAGCATATTCATGTTTCTTGTTTAATTTCTAACCTGATGGCAATATTTGATTTCGTTTTTAAGCCTCATATGATGATACCCGCGCCTAGGGTTTGGGTGTGTTGTTTTTAGGCGTTTTGTTTTCAGGTGAAATCAGAATAAATCATAAGCGTGGATGAACTCAGGGGACATGGACGAGACCAACCATGGTCTTGGAATGTTTTTTTGAAGCCTAGGGACGATTCTAAACAAAGCCTACGAAACTACCTGCGGATAAAAATCCGCAGGTAAATAACCAGGAATTTTGATGAAGAAGATGATGATGCGTCACAGTGTGATTGGCCCGTTTAAAAGTCGCGTGCGTTTTTTTATTTTTTAGGCATATGTGTTGATTCATCAATATATTAACCACTTCTTATTATTATATCAATTAAAGCAGTTGGCTCAGTGGCTAAGGCGAGCAAGCGTTGAACGTTGGGACCTGGGTTCGAATCCCAGGTCCCCCCAAAATATTTGTTTATTTCTTTTCTGCATGTATTCCTATGCAGGCTATCTGAAGCGTTCTATCATACATCTCACATCCAAGCGCGCCAAGTGGCCATTCTCATAGATCTGATGGCCATGAAGTGCAGACTACCATACTCCAAGTCAAAGCACGATGTGGACAATGGCAAAAGGTCAAACGGATTGAGAAACAAGTGGGCCTCAGATTTCTAAACAAACCTTCAAATCTGGCCCAACCCCCCCCCCCCCCCCCCTGGGTTTGCATTTTATTTTTTATTTTCTTTCATTCAATTGCTTTATTTATTTTTTATTGTTTTTTTAATTAATTACTAACCAGCAAATTAATTGACATTTTTCACAATAAAAATTCAAAAAAATTAAAAAAAATGTAAATATTTTATTTATTATTATTAATTCCACTTTATTTTGTAAATAAACACTAACTTAAATTAATTTAGTAAATTAGGTTTAATTTTAATTTTCTTTTACAATAAATAAAAATGAATTAGACTTAGGGTTTTTCTTTTGACACTTTTAATTTTTTTTTTTATTTCATTAAAAACATAAAACCCCAAAAATACTTTTTTTCTTTTAATTATTAATTAATTAGTAAATTAGGTTTAATATTTAATTTAAATGCAACAAGAGGACCAAATTCAATTCTTTTCTCAAAAAAGGGTCAAAACCCTAAGGACGTCCCGATTCAATCTTTCGCGCACATGTTTATTTTAATTCATTATATTTATGTATCTGTTCCGAAAATGTAATAGTTAATTAGGCTTTTATCGCTTTATTTACTTTTCTCGCATTTATTTTCCAAACGGGTTTTGTTTTTGGCGATGTATAGACCCGCGCCTTGTAATAGCGTAGATTTACCTTTCCGCACTTTATTTTCTGCACTCTTAACTGTTAATTATGCATGACAAGATTTGTATGACAAATAAAATCAATATGTAGCTCACAAATAACATGTACAAGATAACCTTAACTAAAAAACAACACACGTTCACATGCCACTCCTAGGGTACGCCTCACTGGTTGCCTCGAGGTGGTCATCAAGTATAGGGTGTTTTAGAGGTCGCCCTCCTGTCTAAAGATCCAGTTTCCTCGAAACGGTTGCCTCGGATGAAAAGGATCTAGGACATTAGGGTTACCTCTAAGGCGTCCTACTATTGCTTCGGTGACCACATTGTCCCTCATAATCGAACTGACCTGAATAACTCCAACGACGGTGCTACCTACTTCTCAATAGTGGGATAGTACTGTCTAAAGGACTCTTACACAGCCTAATTCCTTAGAGTAGGTAGATTTCTCCTGGGTACTTGCTCTTTCAAAAAACAAAAACATCTTTTCGCACCTACACTTTCAAAAAGTTTTCAAACAAATACTTCATACACTCTTGAGGACTGATACAAGAGTTACCTAGAAGTTTTTCAAACTAAACTTTTTTCAAAACCCACACACACTTGTAAAGCAAACAAATTTTGAAAACATAGTGAGCAAGTACCTAAGAGCCCATGGATAACCATGGATAGAAAGGGTGCTAACACCTTCCCTTTCTATAATCTACCTCCCGAACCGAGAAACATTCTCGAAAAGGAATTTTGCTGTGCTTTTGTCCTTTCCTTGTTGGAGAACATAAAAGACGGTGGCGACTCTTGCTTACCGCGACATTTCGCGAACCAACTTAAAAAATAGTCAGTTCTATTTCCACCGATCACAGAACTGGAGACTCTGCTGGGGACCCTTATAAGTGAGGTGTACCTTAGGATTAGACCACTCTTATGTTTTCAATTGCTTGTTTTGTTTGCTTTAAAATTGTGGGCCTGTTTTGGAGTTTCATAGATCCTAACCCGGATCTGGGGGATACCTTTTAGAAGTAGCATCAAACTGTGAGGGAACTGTGCGGGGTATACCGACACGGTTGAAGCAGTTTGCTACATTGATGTGGCACTTTGGTGAGTACTGGTAACCCTTGAGTTAAGTCAAGGAGAGTACGGGGCCGCCGCGTGGTGTCGTGAAGCATCAACTGACCTTAGGAACCTTACTTGACCACCCTGGCCTCTTTAGGGGTAGTGAGATGACCGACTTTGGTGCAGTCCGAAGTTGGTAGATACTCGATACTACACTCATTGAGGGTTGTTTTCTTGGAATATTTTGATCGCCGGTTCAGTGGCTAAATCAAAAAAATGAACATAGAAAACAACCCAATGATATTGAGCTCCTTAGAACCCGGTTACTTTTGATAGGACAGTTTTTGAGCCCACCAACTTCAAGAGGGTAGTACCTAAACTTCATGCTGGCCTAAACCCTAAGGGCTGTCTTGTGTGACTTGTGTGCCTTCAAACTTGACTACTTGCACATTCTTGTCATCTGACACATGAGTTTATTGCAGGTTTTGTTTATAGTCCTTGATCAGGACTTATAACAGGGTTTACTTACATCACTCCATGCATAGCATACCATCATACCATTGCATACATCCTGCATAAGGACTAACCCATTTCAAGGATCTCAAGGGCTTGTGATGCAGGTCATGATGAACCAACTGTCTAGCAAGGGGCAAAGGGGATTTATTTTCCTCTAGCCAAGGTTGTTTGGAGATCAAAACATGACAGCTTGAGTCAGGGGCTATGACCCACTCGATATGGTGAGCTTTGAATCTTGAAGAAGGACTCTCAACAACATGAAGTTCCTTCAATCAAGCCACCAAATTCAAATCCTAACAATTTTCTTGTTTACCCCGCGAGATCCTTGAAAACATTGCATATTGTGATACGGTGGGAGAACTGACTTGAGGTTTTGCGTTTGTATTCGCACTTGTTCGGTTTAGCAAGAGTCGCCACCGACTTTTTTATTTTATCCTAAAGGAAACGTTAAAAAGCACCGGAAAAACCTTTTGAGATGTTTCGTGGGTTCGGGGGGGGGGGGGGGGGGGGGGGGGTAGATTATGAAAAGGGAAGGTATTAGCACCCTTTTCATCCATGGTTATCCATGGGCTCTTAGTTACTTGTTTAGATCACTTGCCTTTGATTTTCAATTGCTTGAAATTGTGGTGTGTGTGTGTGTGTTTTGAAAATGTTTTGAAAAAGAGGCCTTGTCTTGGCAACCGTTGTAACAATTCTTTACTCGAATGTTTTACAAAGGTGTGTATCTTTTCGAAAAGATGTTTCAAATGTTTTTGGAAGTTGTTTTGAAAGTGTTTTTGAAAGTATTGTGGAGTGTGGTTTTGAAAAGTAGGCAAGCGTGTTTTGCAAGTTGATCAAGTAACTAAGAGTTGTCTACCCCTAAATTTACTCAAAGGTTTTTCTCATGTTTTAACCCTTTTAACAATTTTGTTCCACCATTGCATTTGGTGGACAATCTTGTGTTAGGATGTTAACGGGACAGGCGCGGGTCATCGTATGGACCATGAATGCAATAGTGCCAAGTGTCTTTGGCAATTTGCTTGAAGGGACTATGATCATTTTGATTAGGAAACTTTCGAAAGCGTCATCGAGGGACTTATGATCATTTGAATTGTTTTTCCAAAGAAACTCGACATGCAAGCATGGCCCATTTTGGAAGGCAACAAGCGGGATTACCCTAGGGGTGCAAGTGTGAATAGTGTATTGATTGTCATGTATTTGTTTTGTATTAGGTTATCTAGCGTTTGATTTTATTTACATACAAACCCTAGGTCTAACCATGGTATATTTGAAAGCGATAAATTGCGAGAATTTAAAGTCTACCCTATTATAAATAAGTATCCGGGAGTGGGGATACAAATATTTACAAATGGGGATGAGACTTTAAAAGGAGAGTAGTGTCCAAATAAATTTACAACCAAATCGAATTGCGATCTCAAATGTAATATGTATCAATGTATAGGAATAAATCAATGTAAATGTGTCAATGTATTTGTGTAAGTGTATGTGAATATTTACAAGTGGTAAAAATGTTTTTATGTACAAAAGTTTTAATTAAAGAAAAAAGAAATGTTTTAAGAAAAATTAATGTTTTATGTATTAATGTTAATGTTAAGGTATTTTAGTTAGTATTCTTTTTATGTTTTATATACAAAAGGGTTTTAAAGAAAAGAAAAATGTTTTAAATTTAAGAAAATTATTATCTATGTATTTAGTTAATGTGTAAAATTAAAAAAAAGGAATTTAAAACAAAAGCTTATTGACTTAATTAAATCTAAAGCTTACATATTAAAAAGAGTATTATTAATAAAAACCAAAATAAGTTATGGAAAAAATATAATGTGATAATGAAAAATAAAAGTGTTAGTTAAAAAAAGAATAGAATGGGCTTAAGGGACTTATGCTGGCCCAAACAAAAAACTGACTGAGAATCAAAAAAGAGGGGGGTGCATCCAGATTTGTTGGGCTTAGGCTGATTTTGTATGGGGTTGAAGCCCAACGTATTTGACACAAAATTGTAAGGGTTTGAATTGGTTTTGTGCATTTGGGATTTAGGGTTTGTTTGATACAGAGGCGCCGTTTACACCTTTGCTCTTCGTCTTCTTCTCTTCTCAAGCCATGCTTCTGAACAGCTTACTCTTCACCTAAGGCCAACCAGCGCCACCGTCTATCCTCCTCCTCGCGTTTACTCAAGCAACGATAAAAAGAGGTATGACTTCATCTCAACGCGTTAAGGTTCTTAGATTTTTAATCTTGCATGCTCTTATCTGTTCTGATTCTTGGATTTTTGTTATGTGTTGTACGAGGTATTTAAAGAAAGGGAAAAGGAAGTTTATACCTTTGCTGGCTTGTTGCTTGGAGAGGAGGAGAGGTGGAGAAGGAGGCGCTTGGGGTGGCCGGAGACGGAGGGAAATGGGATGCACTGTGAACTAGTTTGCTTTGCTGGAAAACCTGGTATTCGTTGTCTTTGCTTTTATGGTTTGATGATGAAACGCCTGAAAACCTTTTGCCTATTTGTTTCTTTTTCTCTCTTTTGTTTGCCTCTGAATATTTGTTGATGATTTTGAGTATGTTGGCTTCAATCGCCTTTGATGATTCTGATTCTTTTGCTTCTGTTAGCCCTTTGCTTCTGTTGCCTAGCTTATTGTTTCACTTCTTTTCCTCGCTTCTGTATGCTTTGTATGCTTCTGAGGTGCTTACTGATATGCTTCTGAGTATTGTTGCCCTGTGATGATTATATTCTGAGGGTTTCAAGGTTTAGGCTTGCTATTTGTGTATTTTGGATACAGGTAATAGGCTGGAAGCTTGGGGTTTGTTTTGAAACTTATGCCTTGAAACAAGTTTTTGTTGTTTCTCGTTTAAGGTTGATGCTTAGTTACAGTTTAAGGCAGGTTAGGCTTTGAGGCTTGATGCAGATCTGGGCTTGACAGGTTTACTGGCTTCAGGCTTTTATGCAGGCATGAGGCTTTGGCTTGCTGTTTGAGGCTTGGCTTCTGCAACATTTGCTTTTTGTGTGTTTATTGCTGGCTTATGTGTTTTGTTGAAGCTTATGTTACAGGCTTGTGGTTTAGGCTTGGACAGGTTAAGCTTGAGGGCTTGTGATATGTGAGTTATGCGGTGAAGGCTTTGTGAGGTTTGGAGGCAGCTCTGTATCTTTGTTGATACAGTTTGTGTTCTTTTTTGCTTTGTGTTCTTTCTGCCTCCTTTTACTGTGTTGTGGTATGTTGGTTTATATCTTTTCTCAAGCCTAAACATGTAAGCCTTTTTTTCTCTCCTCTCTTCTCTCTCTCCAACAGAAAAGCATTTAATATTGCTTATTTGTACTATTCTGAAAAAGTGACTGGTTGAAAATGATGTAACTTGAAGGTTGCTTGCATACTAGTTTTCCTCTGCATACTTCTTATCTCCTTTTTCCAGATTTTCTGCTTCTTCGTGTACTTCTTTGACAGCCTTGAATAGCCTTTTGATAGCTCTTGTACCTTTGACAATTTTGGACAGTTTGCTGTCCAGTTTGGACTTTGGTTAGGCATGTGTAGTTCAGTTTGCCTTTGGACTTGGTTTGAAATTGTGACTCAGTTTGCCTTTATACTTGTACATGCTGTTTGGAAACTTTGGTTGACAATTTTTGGATTTATGCAGTATGTTTGACAAACTTTGAATTTGTGCAATTTGTAAATTTGTGCATTTCATACTTTAATTGCAAGCATACTTCTATCCCTCTTTGTGAACCAAGAGAAATCTTGTGATTTGCAGAGAGGACAAACTGATTCTGGCCAGTCGCTTTTAATGATGAGTCCCTTTTTATCTGTCTGCCTTTAATTTTATCTGCATTTGACTTTTCTTCTTTTTCTTTGTTTTGCAGATGAAGATTTAGGAAATTTTAGGATGCAATTTTATTTTCCTTTTAATCATTGTAACATTATTATTGTAAATACTTTGTAAATAATTACTGTATTTAAATAACAATTGTACAAATAATTAAAGATAAATAAAAAGTCTTTTTATCAGTTAATTCCTTTTCTTCTTCAACTATTTATTTAATTATTTATAATTCTTAAATTATAATAACTGGAAATAAATCCCAACCATTTTAACTCAGAATAATAAATAATCAATAAACGTCCGGAATTCCGAATAATCAAAGCATTGCACAACCAAACAACAAACATCCACATGTCCTTTTTTCACTTGATTAAATCCAACACTGCAAACTCAAATCAAATGCCTCAGCTCATCTCCCAGAGTAAATTGAAAAACACTGTAGAATTAATCCTTTCTGAGAAATATGCGCACAAAAACCCTGATTCTTGATTAAACGCTAAAGAAGCGTTCGCCTGATCAAAACCTGAGCCAACTAAACAAAACCCTAAGCAATCTGTTTGAACTGCTTTAAAATCAATGAAAACCCTAAATTTTGTCTGACTGACGAGAAAAGTCTGTTTGACCGATTCTTGAGCCAGTCTGAAAAATTCAGGAAAAGCCCGAAGCTGTGATTTCTTGTGGAAAAATTGGAGGGCAAATTTTGGGGTACAACAGTTGCCCCTGTTCAATCTTCTTGAACCTGAAGAGTTAGATTGGCAAGTTTGCCTTTCGCGACTCGAAGGTAAAAGGAGATTGGACACTAGAGTGCCCAAAAAATTTGCACTCGGTGATGTGATGGTAGAGGGAATGGGCTTACAGATGCCATTTGGTGATGGGCTTAAAGATGCCATATGGAGGTGTGACCGGGGGATGGGCTTAGAGATTCCATCTGTAAATTGCTGGTAGGAGGATGGGCTTATAGATGCCATCTGAAGGTGATTGTTGAATTGTATGTCATTGGTGAGTGGACGAGTATCAGAAAGGTATCCATGTTTTGGAACATCTCTGAACTGGGGGTCTGAACAAGCAATAAATTTACATCCATGTTTGGAGAATCCGTAAACTGTTTTCAGGAGTTGAAGTTGAATAAGCAATAGAGCAGCATCCATGTTGGGAAGCATCCATAAACTCTTTTCAAAAGTCGAGAAGAATCTGAATAAGCCATAGGTTGACATCCATTACTGGAGAACCCGTGAACTGTTTTCAGAAGTCTTGAAGTTGAATAAGCAATAGAGCAGCATCCATGTTGGGAAGCGTCCGTAAACTGTTTTCAAAAGTCTGGAAAGAATCTGAATAAGCGATAGGTTGACATCCGTTACTGGAGAACTCGTGAACTATTTTCAGAAGTCTTGAAGTGGAGGAGGAACCGATGTAGGGTTTCCCGATGATGAGTCCGTGAAAAAACTACATCTGGATGAATCTGGAATAAGTATCAGAATGTCGCCGTGTTTGGGTCATATCTAAACTATTTCTAGAAAGAATCTCGGAAGATGATGATCTTTGTCTGTCGACTGATCTTACCTGAAAAGGTAAAGAGTTAGTTGTATGCAATGTCATGATGCATGATGCGATGTATGTTATATCAATGTTTATGATATGAATGTGATGAATGCGCATGTAAGCTGATGAGCTGTCTTGCTGAGGATAGATGAATCCTGGATAGCTGGAGATAAAAGAATCTTGACTGCTGTCAGGGAAAATAATTCCTTGGCTGCTGTGAGGGAGGGCAAGAATCTTTTGATCGTTGAAAGTGAGAAGTCCTGGGACCGCTGTTGGGGAATCAGAAGCTTGGGTTGTATGCCAGTCTACTGGGGATTCCTGTCTTGAGAAGATCTTCACTGAGGAATATTCGAATATCCTGTGAGGTGCTGAGAACGAGAGTCTTCATTCTGCTTGGGGATTGATAGTTGGAAGTTTTAGCTCCGCTGGGGATCTTGAAACTTGACTCTGTGGGGAATTAGATTCTGGAAGGTTCTCTGGCTGGGGATTGTAAGAATCTTTTGAGTTTGAGAAGGAACTGGTGTAGGGTTTCCTGATGATGAGTTCGTGTAAAACTGCATCTGGGTTTGAAGAGGAACCGGTGTAGGCTTTCCTGATGATGAGTCCGTGTAAAACTGCATCTGGAGTTGAGAAGGAACCGGTGTAGGGTTTCCTGATGATGAGTCCGTGTAAAACTGCATCTGGTTTTGAGAAGGAACCGGTGTAGGGTTGCTTCATGATGAGTCCGTGTAAAACTGCATCTTGGATTTGAGAAGGAACCTGTGTAGGGTTGCTTCATGATGAGTCCGTGTAAAACTGCATCTTGGATTTGAGAAGGAACCTGTGTAGGGTTGCTTCATGATGAGTCCGTGTAAAACTGCATCTTGGATTTGAGAAGGAACCTGTGTAGGGTTGCTTCATGATGAGTCCGTGTAAAACCGCATCTTGGATTTGAGAAGGAACCTGTGTAGGGTTGCTTCATGATGAGTCCGTGTAAAACTGCATCTTGGATTTGAGAAGGAACCTGTGTAGGGTTGCTTCATGATGAGTCAGTGTAAAACTACATCTTGGATTTGAGAAGGAACCTGTGTAGGGTTGCTTCATGATGAGTCCGTGTAAAACTACATCTTGGATTTGAGAAGGAACCTGTGTAGGGTTGCTTCATGATGAGTCCGTGTAAAACTACATCTTGGATTTGAGAAGGAACCTGTGTAGGGTTGCTTCATGATGAGTCCGTGTAAAACTGCATCTGGTTTTGAGAAGGAACCTGTGTAGGGTTGCTTCATGATGAGTCCGTGTAAAACTGCATCTTGGATTTGAGAAGGAACCTGTGTAGGGTTGCTTCATGATGAGTCCGTGTAAAACTGCATCTTGGATTTGAGAAGGAACCTGTGTAGGGTTGCTTCATGATGAGTCCGTGTAAAACTGCATCTTCCAACAGGTGATGAAGGAATTGTTTAACACTTTTGACATTCGAATGCCCCGAGTGATGATGAAGGAGTCTTGAATCAGGTTACTCTGCAATTGAGAGATTTTGTTGAAATCTTGACTGGACTACCCCAGGTTAACTGAACTTTGAAAGATCTGTTAAAACCTTGACTGGACTGCCCCAGGTTAATTGGATAGTGACATGTTGTGCCCCTTGTTGATAGGAGATTTGTCAAACGGAAGTGTCATCCTTTTTGAAGTGATTTTGTTCACTGAGAGAGTTTTCGTTCCTCCGAACATTCGTTGTATGAATTTCTTCGCTGTCAAACAAATAGCCAAATGCAAACAGTGATATTCAAGCAATGCAAAGTTTATGTTTGTCTCGAAGTTTTGAAAAATGCGTTTTTTAGCAGAAAACTTTTCATAAGACAAATTCAACACAAGATTTTAGAGCAAAGCCTTACAGGAGTCAGGATACCTTTTGTAACAATATGCTTTCGAACTAACCCATGCTTCAATTAGGACTTTTGAAGGGTTGTAACGTGGCTTAGTTCACGGTTTAAGAAACAAAGGATAAAGGCTCAAAGTATATTTGTACCCACCCGTTCTTCGTGATGTTCTTCAATCCTAAGCTCAGTTAATTGTGCGTCGAACTCTATTCGAATTTGGAACGACTTTTGGGTGATGGTTCACCAGTTGAATTTGGAGTGCAGTCATCCTCTCCTTTTTTCTTTTGCAACATTTTTCATGTTGTTGAGGATTTGTAATGACCTCTTTATTTTGATTTTGATTTGTTATCCCTAACTTTTGCCTGACTGTTCCCGTTTTTGAGATCCCAGTCAGCGGGATGCCCCAGCTTTCTTAAGCCTCCTTTACAGGTTTTGACTTAGTGGGCTTTTCTCTTTTTTTTTGTTGAGAGATTGACTGCCTATGTGATAGGGGACCATCATTGTCTTTTGATTCCAGAGGAATGCTTTTCTTTGACGTCGTTCGTTATATTACGAACTGAGAGTTTGCAACTTCAATGCGCACCTTTTTGAATTAACTGAGAGACTACCCTGCCCCAGGTTTATATCAAAGGTTTTGATTCATTTAGAACAGAAAACTCATACTTCTTTGGCTCGAAGGGGTTGACTAGGGATTATCTTCCTTATAACTCCAGTGTTTGGGAATTGAAAGAAATGCTTGTACATCATCAGCAAGGTCTGTTCAAAAGCATACTGTATGAGATTATGGTATTGTTTCGTCATCCTCCTTCTAAAGGCTTGCAGCTTTTTATCAAGAGTTAAATGTCAAAAAGAAAGCATAAGAGTAGTGAAAACGAATGTATGAATTCAAGACAAATATATGCAATGCATTAATGAAACAGAGTTTGACATTAAAAGATAATTGTTTGAATAACAAAAGATTACAACTTTGAAAATTCAAAATGAAACAAACACAATCTCAATGAGCTGGCATAGGAGCAGTGATCATGCTGGGGCCTCTGGAGGACCAAACTCAATCTCCTTGGCATCAATCAAATTCTGAATCTTGTACTTCAATGCCCAACAGTCGTTAGTGTCATTCCCTGGACTGTCAGAATGGTAAGCACATGTTGCATTAGGATTGTAGTTAGGAGATGAAGTCTTGGGGTTTGGATGAGGCCCTATCAATGTAATCAGATTCATCCTCAACAAGTGTTGCAGTGCTTGAGACAACGACATGTTGATGTTAGTGAACTGTCTCTTAGGCTCGTCTGGCCTTTGTTGACTTCCCTTTGGCTGTTGTCGGCGTGACATAGAACCAGAGATCAAGACTGCCCCTGCATGTTGATCATGACGACCCTTTTGACTGTTCGCAGCATTGGACTCTTTCTTTCCGTTGTAGGGAATTATCTGAGTATCCGAGGATGTAATTCCTTGGATCTTTCCACTTTTGATGCCCGCTTCGACCCTTTCGCCGGTCAGTATTAGCTCGGTGAACCCGGCTGAGGAGCTTCCAATCAGGTGATTGAAGAAAGGCCCTGTCAAAGTTCCCATGAAGATGTCAATCAACTCTCTGTCAGTTAAAGGGGGTTGCACCCTACCAGCCAGATCTCTCCATTTTTGAGCGTATCCTTTGAAGCTCTCGCCGGAACCCATGGTCATGTTTTGCAATTGCACACGAGTTGGTGCAAGATCAGCATTGTACTGATACTATTTGTAAAAGGCCCGGGCTAGGTCCTCCCAGGTGTGGATGCGAGAACTCTCCAATTGATAGAACCACTCGAGTTGGGCCCCTACCAAGCTTTCTTGGAAGAAATGGATCCAAAGCCTTGGATCAGCTGTGTATGGTTGAATCTTGCGAACATAAGATTTTAGATGCATCTTAGGGCAAGAGACTCCATCGTACAGGGCCAAGGTAGGGACTTTGAACTTTGGAGGAATGATCAATCCAGGAACCAAACCCATGTCTCCTAAATCCAAGCCAGGTATTTGTTGAATCTCCATAGCCTTGAGGCGATCCTCCAACTGTTTGTACTTGTCATCAGCGAGAGGGTATTGTTCCTCGGAGTAGTCAGCTTCCTCTTCAACAATCTCCACATTGTGGTCTTCTTCAAGACTAACCCCCATGTTGGATGAAGTTGTAAGATCTTGGGCTTTAGGTCTTCTTCTCAAGTTCAGAATGCCTGCTGCCCTCTTGGACTTCTTTTTCTTGTCTTTGAGAAGGTGAGCTGTCAGATCCTCTTGCCCTTTACCCATAGCCAGAAGCATTTGCTGGAATTGAGCGTTTTGAGCTTGGAGATCTTTCACCATTTGTTCCATATCCATCTTACTGAAATTAACAGTAGGAAGGTAAGGAGACCTGTATGGGAGAAACCTGTTATGCAATGATATGTGTGATATATATGCAATGTTTTCAAGGATCTCTGAAGAACAAGATCCAGGATCTGATTGATGAAGGAGCAGTGGAATTCACCCAAGATGGCCAGGCTGAGTTCTTCTACTATCCCTGCAAGATTCACCATTTGAAGTGACAAGTCCTAGGGTTGAAAAAAAACTTTTGTTCATTCGAATGTTCAAGTTGTATTTTTCTTTAATTGTTCAAACATTTATTCATGTCAAACGTTGTTATTTCATTAATGCATCGCATATGTCTGTTCTGAATTAATATATTCGTATTCACTATATCCAAACTGCTTTCATTTTTTATGTTCGACTCTTGATTAATAATTCTAAGCCTCTTGAGGGAGGATGACGAAAACGATACCACAATCTACAGTATGCTTTTGGACAAACCCCGCTGATAAGGTACCGGCATTGTTTCAATTCCTAAACACTGGAGTTATAAGGAAGATAATCCCTCGTCAACCCCTTCGAGCCAAAGAAGTAGGAGTTTTTCTTTTTCACAAAAAAATTAAAACCCTTAATCATAACCTGGGGCAGGGTAGTCTTCTCAGTTGATCCAGGTGCACAACGAATGGCATCAAAAGAAGTCCTTCTGAAACAAAAGACAGTGATGGTTCCGAATAATCATAAAAGATAGGCAGTCATTATCTCTCAAAGAATAAAAGCCCAATAAGTCAAAACCTATGAAGGAGACTTACAAAACTGGGGCATCCCGCTGACTGTAATCACAAAAGAAACAGTTCAGGCAAAAGACAGGGATAATAAAATCAAAAAGAAAGAGGTCCTACAAACCCTCAACAAAAAAAGAAATGACTGCATATTCAAAATAAACTGTCAGTATCCGAACCATCATTGGAATATCAGGAAAAAGACTCAAACAAGGTCTAATGCACGATCAGCTGAGTTTAGGTTTCAAGAACATCACGAAGAGCGGGTGGGTACAAATATACTTTGAGCCTTTATCCTTTGTTTCCTAAACCGTGAACCAGGCCACGTTATAACCCTTAAAAGTCCTAGCTGAAGCCTGGTGTTGTACCCCAAAATTTTCCCTCCCATTTCCTCAACATTTTCTCATCACAAAGACCTTGAAGATCAAGATCCAGTTAGGGTTTCCTCTGCTCAAGACTTCTCCTTGCACTGTGGACTCAAATTAGGGTTTGTGTTTGAACAAAGATGTTTTGACCTAAAATTCCTAAGATGACTTTCATGCTTCATATTGGACTCCCAAGTTTACCCATACCAAGTTTCTAGTCTTGATTCCAAGTTTTGCCCAGTCAATTGGACAGATGACCTATAAATCAGCTGTATTGGGGAAAAAGTCAACTGTGGCCAATTGACAGTCAAATCTCATGAAAATTGACCCACATCAACATTATGAACTCATATGGACCATTTGATCAAGTTTGGATCACAATTCCACAAGAAATTTGATCAGATCACCAAAAGGGCAAAATGGTTATTCTTAGGGTTTTGACTGCACAAAGGCAATTTTTGACTGTTTGACCTAGCCAATGGCAAACCAAGCTCACATATGGACTCAAGGCCCCCATGAAATGGTCTTGACACATTCATCAAGCTCAAAAGATCCCAAGTACACAAGATTGACAGTTGAATTTCCCAGTCAATTGATCAATTTTGACTGTATACTGAAAAGTCAAACTTTGACTTTTTGGTCAAAATCAAGAGTCAAGATTCATTTCTCATCAAAACATGCCAAATCGTGAAACTTGTTCACCAAGAAATCACAAAATGCAAATTAGGGTTAAAAATTAGAATTTTTCATAACTTAGAATTTTTCTAAGTTATGAAAAACCCTAATTTTTTCCCAACTTTGCCCCACTTTTTCACCAAGATCAATTTGGATTCAAACAAAAGTCCAAACATGAAAGTTGTAGCTTGTTGCATAATCTATAACTTTGATTCACAAAGTTTTCTCATTTGAAGCTTGTATCTCAAGTTACAAATTTTTGAATAAGGGCACTAAACCATTCTTAACTTAGTGAATTTTTGACCTATTTTGACAAGTTTTTCTACCCCACTTCAAGACCATTTTCCATACACTTACACTTGGAATTTCAAATTGCACTTCAAAGATGGATTGTAGTACACATTCCAAGCTTTCCAAAATGTTCAAGAACTCATCAAACAACCTCATGGTTAGGGAGAATCGAATTTCACAATATAGCAAAAACTCACTTTTGAATTGGCCATTTTTTCATGTTCATAAGTTATGCAAACTTCTCAAAACCAGCATGCCCTTGATTACAGGTCCTTAAACCAAGTTACACTCAATAATTAAATGCCAATCCATTGTGTTTTAGCTTTGTTTTGTTCATATAGTCATTACACAAGGAATTAAGCCTTAATTGGAAAAAGTGGTTTATCCATTTTTGAAAAGAAGAACTTTATGTCAAATTTACAAATCAAATGGTACAATGCATATCTTTGGACACAAGATTCATGGACATAACACTCTGATCAAGACAAAAAGATGCATCATAGTGTGAGGGCCTGTACAGGCTAGAAGGATCAAGTGGCTTTTGTTTGCTTCAAGTTCAAGAAATATGGCATAACTTGTACCAACTCAAAAACCAGCTTACAAACACAAGAACAAAGTTATCAAACACATTACACACATCATAACCAAGCTATTGCACGAGCCATTTACCTCCCAAACATCATCAAACCAAAAAACACCATCAAACTGCAAAAACAGAGTTGCCTCTGCAGTTTGAGTGCCAACTTCTATTTCTCTCAAGCATTCTTGCCAAAACCAGTTCACACACCTTCCATACCATCTATGCAAGCTAACCAAAAGCAAAAGCACGACCTGTAATCACTCTAACCACTTCCACCATTTTCACATTTCTGACTTGCAGGTGAAGTTCTCTAGCTCGATTCAGAAGCTTTCAAGACAAAGTAAACATTGGAATAGCATCCCTGGACCTCAAAGAAGCTTCTCCAATCATCACCTTGCACTGAAAGTTCCTACATCTCCAGATAGAACTTCAACTGAACAGGTAAGTTTTTGAATTCGTATCTCTCTTATTAGGCATCATTAGCTTTAAGTTTGTGAAGAAACAAGGTTCTACTCATGCCACTGAACATGTACATGTTTTTACTTTTCATTTCTTTTGCTTGAGTTGTGAGAATTTGGAGTTTGAAAATGGCAGAAAAACTAGGTTAGGATTTGGGGGAGGAGAAATTCTCCCTCATCTTAGAGAGTTAGATCAAGTTATGCATATGGTTAGAATCGTCTCTTCATGCTGAACATTTTTTATGTTATGAGTTTTTGCTAAAAAGCCAGGAATCAAGAGTTGGAAGATGAGGAACAGGGCGCGCGTTTTTTTCAAACATTTGTTTGCTGGAGGTTGAAGACAGGTCTTCTGGGCTGGGCCTGGAACATTTTTTCTTATTTGCACCACATAATTGCTTTTACACCCCCAAGGCCCATTTGCTTATTTCTTTGACTTTTTGGCCTTTCTCTTTTTTGATTGACTTTGTTTATTTTTTCTCATAACATAAAAAATATAAAAATATTTTTTCTCACCATTTTTAATTTATTAAGTATTTTTATGATTTTTCTTTTGATTAATACTTAGATAAATAAATATATACATTTCATTAAAATATTGAGAAATAGGTAAAAATACTTTTATTTTCACTTTTATTTTATTATACCCTCTGAAAATATTTTACATAAAAAATACCTTTTTTATACATATTAAAAATTATTATTATTTATATATATAATACATATTTAGAACTTAATACATATATATATATATTTATTAATATATTTAGGTTAGAATACAAAAATATCTGTATTTTTCATTTTTATTAATATTTGATATAAAAAATACTTTTTTATAATATACTTCATTTTATTTTTATTTTTGTACATAATAAATAAATACTTGTATTAAATAATAATAATACATTTTATTTAATAGAATTAGGTTTTTGCCCTAAATATGAAAAAAAACTCCAAAACTAATATCTTTTTATTATCTTTTATTTTTACATAAATAATACTTTTTTTTTCATACATATACAAAATATTTTTGCACCTTACATATTTTATTCCATTTTTATTTAATTATTGTACATTAATTAAATTGTATAAATTCAATATTGATGTGATAGTTTTAGGTTTAATTTACTTGTCCATACCCCCATTTGAACATTTGTACCCCCCTTCCCATATTTGGTTTTGTAATAGCTAGTAAATTTATTTTCACACTTTATTGCTTTCTAATTATACCATGTTAGAATTAGGGTTTGTATGCTAAAAACAACCAATAGTTATGACCTAATCTCAAGACAAACAAGCATGAAAATGGACACACAAATCACACTTGCACCCCCTAGGGTACTCCACTTGTTGCCTTTCAAAATTGGGCCATATCGCATGTTAAGTCTCTTTGGGCAAAACAAACAAACCAAATGATCATAGTCCCTCGATAACATTTTCAAAATACTTCCAAAACAAATGATCAAGTCCCTTAAAGAAAATGCCCAAAGATACTTGGCACCATTGCAATTGTGGTCTAAACGATGACCCGCGCCCGTCCCTTTCACATCCTAACATGAGATTGTCCACCAAATACAATGGTGGAACAAACTCATTAAAAGGGTTAAAACATAGCAATAAACTTTGAGAAATTTAGGAGTAGATAAGCTCTTGGTTACTTGAATCAAACTTGCAAAAACAAAACACTTGTCTATTTTCTAAAACACACTTCACAACACTTTCAAAACAACTTTCAAAAACAAATGAAAACCTTTTCAAAAGACATACATCTTTGTATACATCCCCACACGGATCATTACAAAGGTTGCCACTACATTGGCTTCTTTTCAAAACATTTTCAAACCCACACACACACAAGCACCATTTAAAACAATTGAAAACAAAAGGCAAGTGATCTAAGCAAGTAACTAAGAGCCCATGGATAACCATGGATAGAAAGGGTGCTAATACCTTACATTTCTATAATCTACTCCCCGAACCCAAGAAAACATCTCAAAGGTTTTTGCTGTGCTTTTTAACCTTTCCTTAGGATAAAATAAAAAGTCGGTGGCGACTCTTGCTCAACCGAAACATTTGCGAAAACAAACGCAAAACCTCAAGTCAGTTCTCCCACCGTATCACAGAACTGGCGACTCTGCTGGGGAGTACTTTAAAAGTGGAGTAACCTTAGGGTTTAGATCATCTTTGTTTTCAATTGTTTGCTTTGTTTGCTTTTATATTTGTGGGCTTTGCATCGGAGTTTCATAGATCCTAACTCGAATCTGGGAAATACCCTTTTTAGGTAGCATAATCTGTGAGGGACCTGTCCGGCGTAGACCGACATGGGTGAAGCAGTGGCTACGTTGGTGTGGCATCTTAGTCTGTACCTATATCCCTTGTGTTGTAACGGGGAGAATATAGGTCTTCTAAGGAGTCATTAAACATCAACCAACCTTAGAACCCTAAATTGACCAACTTGGCTATTAGGACAGTAGCAGTATGCTACACTCATTGAGGCTAAACTCTCGAGATGGTTCTGGCCGCGAGAAAAGATTACGATGCTGGAGTTATGACCGATTGAGGGTAGCCAATGATTTGAGATCCTCTAGAACCCGGTTACTTTTGATAGGACAGGTTTTAACCAACAAAACCAAAAGAGGGTAATACCTAAAATTCATGCTGGCCTGAAACCTAAGGGTGTCTTGTGTGACTTGTGTGCCTTATCATGTTTGCCTGTGTGAAAACTTGTGGTGTGCTTCATCATAGCATCATGCCATCATACCATTGCATGCATCCTGTATAAAGGACTAACCCATTTCAAAGACAAAAGAGTTTCATCTTTGCTCTGTTTTGTAGGACATCATGATGCCCGTGCGTAGGAATACTGTCCGGCTCAACTTTGTTCAACCACCGGTTTTACTCAAGGATTTGGTTGGAAGGATTCCAAACACTTCTTCCTTCATCAACAGACATGGTTCTCTCCTCAGCTTGATCACTGCAAAATGGGACCAACAACTGATAAGTGTTCTGACCCAGTTTTATGACCCTCTTTATCATTGTTTCACCTTTCAAGACTTCCAGCTGGTTCCTACCCTGGAAGAATTCTCTTACTTTCTTGGGATCCCTGTCTTGGAACAAACTCCATTCACTGGTTTGGAAAAGACTCCTAGGCCTGAAGATATTGCTGCAATTCTCCCCTTGACCAAAGAAGAGGTATTAGCTAACTGGGAAACTAGAAATGGGGTCAAGGGCTTTTTGGTCAAATTTCTGGTTAGCAAGGCTAATGATTTCTGGAATGACTTGGACTTCAAGGCGTACGAAGATATTCTGGCTCTTTTGATCTATGGTCTGGTATTGTTTCCCAATCCTGACACCTTTATCAGTATCCATGCCATAAGGATCTTCATGTCTCGGAATCCTGTACCCACTCTTTTGGGCGATATCTTGCAACAACTCTATGCTCGTACTGCTCGAAAACGGGGAACTCCGTGGTGTTGTACTCCTTTGCTAGTGAGGTGGTTTATTTCGCACCTTCCTAAGTTCGTGCTGAAGAATGAAGAAGGAAAAGGTTGGGCTCGGAGGTTAATGTCTCTCACTGATAATGACATCACCTGGACTCTCAGAGGTTTGGATGAGGTAGCTGTTATTGACCGTTGCGGAGAATACCCTAATGTTCCGTTGATTGGTATCCAAGGAGGAATCTCTTACAATCCATGCTTAGCTCTCCGTCAGTTTGGAAGAGCCATAGGAGATGGGCCTCATGAAATGCTGGTTCCTCACTTCCATTTTGAGTTTCAGGCAGACAGTGACAAACTACGCCATGGATTCATTAGAGCTTGGGACAGAATTCACAAAGCCGACCCACATGAGTTGGGACCAAAGACTTCTCTGCCATTGGAGCCCTATTGCAAATGGGTCCGCGTCCGTGCTCAGAGGTTGGGTATGCCGTACGAAGCTGTTAGACCTCTCATTCTTGAATCTCCTGATGAAGATGGGGTTCCTCCAACTGTCCTCCCTCCTCAGATACCCACTGATTTTGACACAATGAAGAGATCTTGGGCACAGCTAAAGGAAGAACGGGATTTCTATCGGGAGAAGTTCAACGAGCAGGAACGGAAGATCCAGAGGCTGACTAAGCAATTGGAGGAAGAGCGGATCCTGAACAACTACATCAGCACTGAGAAGAGGAGGCCATGGGAGCATTGATGAGCTTTGGATGTTTCCTTTTATAGTTTTATTTCCTTTCCAGTATTTTTCATTCCTGTAATGCCTAAGGGCAAATTGTTGAACAAATGAAATTTTAATCTAATGAAGTGTGTTTCCTTTTTGTCTACAAAGTTGAATCTTGTTTGTCTTTGAAAACATAAAACATACGCATTCCATTGCACCATATGCATAGCAGGTACCCTATTTCACAGGTTGCTTAATCTCCTTCGCTGTTTATTTTGAACAGTCATCATGAATCCAGACTCCTCCAGTGAGCAAGCAATCAAGGCCCTTCAGGCCCAAAGTGCACAGTTTCAAGAGATGGTCCTAAGCCTAGCCCAAGGTCAGCAAGAGTTGAAGACTCTACTCCTGAAGAAGAAGAAGAAAAAGAGGACTGCGTTGTTCAACACCAGACGCAGATTTGGGAACACACTCCATAATGAAGCCGAACCAACTACTTCTTCTGCTGAGAAAAACAGTCCCCAAGGGGGAGGAGCTCCTAGTCCCGCAGTCTCCGACAACGAGACGGACTATAACGTTGAACAATACCCACCTGCTACTGACAGATACAAGCAATTGGAGGACTGCTTGAGCGCCATGGAAATTCAGAATGTGCCGGGACTGGATTTCGGAGATCTGGGGTTATCTTCTGGGGTAGTAATTTCACACAAGTTTAAGGCGCCTGCCTTCGCCAAGTATGACGGGGTCTCCTGCCCAAAGCTGCATTTGAGGTCATACGTAAGGAAGATCCAACCTTACACGGCAGATAAGAACCTCTGGATTCACTTCTTCCAAGATAGCCTCTCGGGGTCACAGCTTGAATGGTTCTACCAATTAGATGGAACTAGCATCCGACACTGGGAAGATTTGGCAACCGCATTCTACAAACAATACCAATACAATTCTGATCTCGCTCCTACGCGTACCCAACTTCAGGGTATGTCTCTAGGAACGGGTGAAGGGTTCAAAGAGTACGCACAAAAATGGAGAGATTTGGCTGGCAGGGTACAGCCTCCATTGACTGATCGTGAGCTGGTTGATATGTTTCTAGGGACTTTGTCTGGTCCATTCTTCAATCATTTGGTTGGTAACTCCTCCGCTGGGTTTACAGATCTGATTCTAACGGGAGAAAGAATTGAAGCTGGCATCAGGTCAGGCAAGATACAAAAGGCTGCCTCTATAAGTACCGAGAAGAGGCCGTTTAAGAAAGAAGCAAGTGTCGTCTATGGTCCTAGAAGAAAAGTCAAGCCCGAAAATCGCCAAGCCGTCAATGCTTTGGTCATCTCAAAACCTGTTGCTGCTCCTCAGCAGTACAATCAACAAAGAAGTGAAAGGCCCAAGAGGCAGTATACTCGGCTGAGTATGACTTTATCTCAAATTTTACCCCAACTGTTATCAACCAACTTGGTGACCCTCAAAGAAGCTCCTAAGGTCGTCAACACTGCATCTCCTAAGTATAACCCAAATGCCCGATGTGCTTATCATTCTGATAGTCCCGGGAACACTACTGATGATTGCTGGGCCTTGAGAAACAAAGTGCAAGATCTTATCGACGCAAAGGAAATTCAGTTTGAAGCGCCTGAGAGACCGAATGTTGTAACTGCTCCTATGCCCCAGCATAGAGTAAATGCCATTGAGGAAGAGTTGTATGCTGTTTCGGTAAATGAAGTTGTTACCCCCCTTTTGACTGTTAAGAGGAACTTGCTACTAGCCGGTTTATTTCCGGGTTGTAGTAAGGGTTGCCTCCTGTGTGCTGTTATCCCTACCGGTTGTCCACTGCTAAAATCAGGCATCCAAGGCCTGATGGATAGCAAGGAAATTCTATTCAAGAAAACTGCTGTTCCGTCTATTTCCGTTGAAGAAATATCTGTTGTCACAATTTACAATCCTGCCAAAGCTCCCGTAAAGAAACCCGTCCAAATTATGTCTGTTGCACCCATCACTATTACTGTCCCGGGGCCTCTCCCATATGAGTCTGATAAAGCTGTTCCGTGGCATTATGGAGCCGACATATATGTGCTTGGGGTGAAGCAAGAGTTCAACACCAATACCAGTATCAGTAGCATCACTGGTCCCGCAAAGATTACCCGCAGTGGCAGGCTCTTCTCGCCTGACATTGCACCGCCTGTTATCCGAAAACCTCTCACCATCACACCCGCAAGTGTGCATGTTCCAATTCAAGTTCCTGTGTCTACTACTGCCGCCGAGTCCTCTGATGCTCGGGGTAAAGAAGTCGCTACCGATTTGCCTGCCAGGACGGAGGCACCAAAAAAGAAGACTGCTGTGGAAGCCTCCCAACAAGAAATGGAGGAAATTCTTAAAATTATCAAAAAGAGTGACTTTAACGTTGTTGAACAGTTGGGGAATACTCCCTCCAAAATCTCTATGTTATCATTGCTGCTATGCTCAGAGGCCCATGCAAAAGCCCTGATTTCATTTCTGAAAACGGCCCATGTGCCGCAAGAGACCTCTGCGGATCAGTTCACCGACTGTGTGGCTAATTTGACGGCTGACAATGGCTTGGGGTTCTCAGATGCTGACCTCACCGCCAAAGGGAAAAATCACAATGATGTCCTGCATGTTTCCATAGAATGCAGGGGCACCACTCTTGCACACGTGTTAGTGGATACCGGCTCTTCCCTGAATGTTTTGCCCAAGAAAGCATTGGATCGCTTGGATTGTGAGGGTCTGGAGTTGAAACCTAGCAACATCATTGTTAGAGCCTTCGACGGTTCTAAGAGGATGGTGCACAGTGAAGTAGACATCCCCATTCGTGTGGGTTCCCAAGTTTTCAACTCAACATTCTATGTAATGGATATTCGTCCATCTTACTCCTGCTTGTTGGGGCGACCCTGGATTCACAAAGCTGGGGCAGTAACATCCACTCTACACCAAAAGCTCAAATACCCTGTCAAAGGGAAGATTGTTACTGTGCAGGGTGAGGAGGAATACATGGTGAGTCACTTGAATTCATTCCGGTACATCGAGATGGACGGGGAGTTTATTGAAACCCCCTTTCAGCATTTTGAGGAAGTACCTCCAGTGTTGGCATCAGCTGAGGCAGTAGTTGAAGAAGACTTTCCGTTGAAGATGGCGTCATTGAAGGATGCCCGGGCTGTAATCGAGAAAGGCAATTGTGCAAACTGGGGTCAGCTTCCTGACTTCACTCAAAAGAATGACAAGTTTGGGCTGGGCTTTACTGCAGAGGCTCAGAGGGCTGTGCGCAAGGAAAAGATCAGAAAGGCTCCGGTGTTTATCTCCAACCCAAGGGTGAATGCTATCGAGGAGGATGTAGAAGAAGCAGAGTTTGACAGTTGGATCTACCCGACTGCCGGCAACGGACCAAGCAACTGGACGGCAAAGGATTTTACACCTATCACATTTGTCACACAGTAATTAATTTCTTTTGATTTCCAATTTGTAACAAACAATATGTTAAAACTTTGCTGGCTCAGTGTCCTACCCGGGGCATCGTAGCCCCATTTGTGAGGGCTTTTTGTATGACATTTCCATATATCATCAATCAAAACATTGGACATTTGTTGCATTTCAAATCTTGTGCTCTTTTTCTTTCTGTGTTATATATTGCAAAACAGCTATATTTACACACACTCACTTATACAGGTTCCAATCCACTCTGGATCTCACTGGTAACAGCTCTGCTACCGTCAGTTATGACTTCGAGAATCCGATCAACTTGGCCGAAGACGAAGGTGAAGATGATTGCGAAGTGCCTGGTGAACTCGCAAGACTACTACTCCAGGAAGAGAGGGCTATTCAACCACATGAAGAACCGGTAGAAACGATTAACCTGGGTACTGAGACAGATAGGAAAGAGGTCAAGATTGGGGCTAATCTAGAGCTCAGCGTGAAGCAACGATTGATCCAGATGCTACAGGATTACATGGAGATATTTTCTTGGTCCTATGAAGACATGCCTGGTTTGGATGCCGACATTGTAGTTCATCACCTGCCAACCAAGAAAGATTGCCCTCCGGTAAAGCAAAAGGTCCGACGTATGCGCCCTGAGATGTCTGAAAAGATCAAGGCTGAAGTTATGAAGCAATTCGATGCCGGGTTTCTTGCAGTGACTTCTTACCCTCAATGGGTCGCCAACGTGGTGCCAGTACCGAAGAAGGACGGTAAAGTCAGAATGTGTGTCGACTACAGAGATTTGAACAGGGCAAGCCCCAAGGATGACTTCCCCTTACCTCACATCAACGTTCTTGTTGACAATACTGCTCAACACAAGGTTTTCTCCTTCATGGATGGTTTTTCAGGGTATAATCAGATCAAGATGGCTCCGGAAGATATGGAAAAGACTACCTTTGTGACTCAGTGGGGCACCTTCTGTTATAAGGTCATGCCATTCGGATTAAAAAATGCAGGGGCAACCTATCAACGTGCCATGGTTGCTTTATTTCATGATATGATCCATCATGAGATTGAGGTATACGTTGATGACATGATTGCAAGGTCTCAAACTGAGGAGGAGCACCTTGACCATCTGAGGAAATTGTTTGACCGACTCAAGTTATACAAGCTGAGGTTGAATCCCAATAAATGCACCTTTGGGGTGAGGTCCGGAAAATTGCTAGGTTTCATTGTAAGTGATAAAGGTATCCAGGTGGACCCTGCCAAGGTTAAAGCCATTCAAGAGATGCCGACTCCAAAAACAGAGAAAGAAGTCAGAGGCTTCCTGGGACGACTGAATTACATTGCCCGATTCATCTCACATCTGACTGCTACTTGTGAGCCAATCTTCAAATTACTGAAGAAAGATCAAGTAGTACGCTGGAACGATGAATGTCAGGCCGCCTTTGAAAAGATAAAGGAATATCTCCAAGAGCCACCCGTTCTTATGCCACCGGTGGAAGGAAGACCTCTGATATTATACTTGACAGTACTTGATAATTCAATGGGGTGTGTGCTGGGGCAGCATGACAAGTCTGGCCGAAAAGAGCACGCTATTTATTACTTGAGCAAAAAGTTTACCGACTGTGAGTCTCGTTACTCACTGCTTGAGAAAACTTGCTGTGCTCTTGTATGGGCTGCTCGCCGGCTGAGACAGTATATGCTGACTCACACTACCTTGTTGATTTCAAAGATGGATCCCATCAAGTACATATTTGAAAAGCCTGCTCTGTCTGAGAGAATAGCGAGATGGCAAATGATCTTGACAGAATATGATATCCAGTATACAACTCAGAAAGCAATCAAAGGAAGTGTATTGGCAGATCATTTGGCACACCAAACTGTGGACGATTACCAATCACTGAACTTTGATTTTCCGGACGAAGACATCATGGTGGTAACTGACTGTGAAGTACCTGGACCGGATGAAGGACCTGAGGAAGGATCCCGATGGTCTATGCATTTTGACGGAGCCTCCAATGCTTTGGGTAACGGCGTCGGCGCTGTAATCATATCTCCCAAAGGAACTCATACTCCGCTCACCGCCCGGTTATGTTTCAACTGCACCAACAACATGGCGGAATATGAGGCATGTATCATGGGTTTACAAGCTGCAATCGACTTAAGGATCAAGTTTCTGAGTGTCTTCGGAGATTCCGCTCTCGTGATCAATCAGATCAAAGGCGAGTGGGATACGAAACACCCAAATCTTATTCCTTACAAGGAGTATGTGTCAACCTTGCTTCCCCACTTTGAAGAAATAACTTTTGAGCACTTCCCAAGAGAGGAGAATCAGCTAGCGGACGCACTAGCTACGATGTCTTCAATGTTCAAAGTTAAATGGGACAATGAGGCTCCCCGGATCATTATCTGGAAGTTGGATGAACCGGCATACTGCTTCGATCTCGAGGCCGAGAAGGTGACTGAAAAACCTTGGTATCATGAGGTGAAGAGGTACTTGGAAGCTCAGGAATACCCTGAAGGTGCATCTGTCAATGACAAGAAGTTCATGAGGAGGTTTGCGGCAAAATTCTTCCTCAGCAACGACATTCTCTACAAATGGAATCATGATTCGACTCTACTACGTTGTGTGGATAAGGCTGAAGCAGAGAAAATCATGATAGAACTGCATGAAGGTACATTCGGAACGCATTCCAGTGGGCACACCATGGCTAAGAAGATCCTTCGGGCAGGATATTTCTGGTCCACAATGGAAGCCGATTGTTACCAACACTCTCGAACTTGTCATAAATGCCAAATCTATGCTGACAAGGTGCATATCCCTCCGGTTCCTTTGAACGTCCTGACGGCACCTTGGCCTTTTGCAATGTGGGGCATCGATATGATCGGTGAGATCCGACCGACGGCATCCAATGGACATCGTTTCATCTTGGTGGCGATCGATTACTTCACGAAGTGGGTTGAGGCAGCTTCCTACGCCACAGTAACCAAGAGCGTCGTGGCACGTTTCATCCGGCATAATCTGATCTGTCGGTACGGCGTCCCGGAAAGAATCATTACGGACAATGGTACCAATCTCAATAACACGATGATCACTGAACTCTGTGAACAATTCAAGATACGGCACCACAATTCTTCCCCCTACCGGCCGAAGATGAATGGGGCTGTAGAGGCAGCTAATAAAAATATCAAGAAAATTGTGCAGAAGATGACAGTGACCTATAAAGATTGGCACGAGATGTTACCGTTCGCTCTTCATGGGTACCGTACCTCAGCAAGGACGTCAACCGGGGCAACTCCTTTCTCCTTGGTCTATGGCATGGAGGCAGTCTTGCCAATTGAAGTCCAGATACCCTCTCTCCGGATTATGAAGGATGCAGATTTGAGTGAAGATGACTGGATCCAGACTCGACTTGATCAATTAAATCTGATTGACGAAAAGAGGCTCACTGCTATCTGTCATGGTCAAACGTATCAAAAACGGATGATCAGGGCATTTAACAAGAAAGTCAAACCACAAGAGTATCAAGTTGGGGACCTGGTAATCAAACGCATCATCCTCCCCCAAAGTGATCCCCGGGGCAAATGGACCCCTACATACGAAGGGCCATTTGTGGTTAAGCATGTGTTCTCAGGAGGAGCCATGATCCTAACCACCATGGATGGTGACGACCTTCCTCACCCCGCCAATGCAGACATAGTGAAAAAATACTACGCATAAATAAAAGACCCGCTAGGTTGACATACCTAGGCAAAATAAGGGCTTCCCGGCGAACCAAAAGGGTTCAGGCAAAAATAAGGGATGAAATGAAAAAATCTGTACACCCGGCAAGTCGAAAACCTGAAAGGGCGGCTTGGTCAAAAAATGGGTATCCCGGTGGACTGAAAACCCGAAAGGGCGGTCCAGGCAAAAGTTAGGGATAAAGCGTAACACTATGTCTTATTGGATCACTTCGCATCCGGAATTCGGTATCAACTATCTGGCTCAGATTTCGGCATCGACCAATCAGCTTCATCTTCGACCAAATGACAAAGTGATGAGACGCTTGAAGACATAAAGGCGATAGCAGAGCTGGAACCCAGTGGGATTGTTCACATAGCTGTTTTGTTTCCTTTTCAAAACTGTAAACTCTATGTTATTTGGCGGCGTCCTCTTACTAGGATGTCAGCTTCTTGTACAAAAACGCCTATTCACAGGCAAAACTCAAATCAATACCAATTCACTTGTCTATACAAATTGCCATTGTTTTTCTCTTTTCCGTTTTGTTTTGCGAAGAACGTCCAATGTTCATTTTTGATATATGCATTTGACATTAAATTACTGATTCACAAATATTTGCATATAAAACAAGAGATTAATTACAGGTGACATCAGAGACAGGGGCAATGTAAAGTTGTCTGATGCAGTCTGGTTGCTTTGTCCACCAAGGTGCCAAGGTAGGTTCGACTGGAGATTGTAACCAGATCATCTCAACTCCCCGCTGAGTAAAACAAGATACAACAGTACTTTCCCCAAGCAGAGTTGACTCCTCGTCAATCCTGAGAAGGCACAACATTCCCCGACAGGTCTTGGAGCTTATCCCCAGTAGATTCTGGAAGCTTGTTCCCTGCAGGGTACGGACGTCTCTCCCGAGCTTTATTCAGAGTTATTCCTCGCAAGGGTTTATAACTGGGTTATCCTCAGCTAATTGCCACGGAAGATCGCCCTCGGCAAAGTTCCTTCAATCCCCGGCGGAGTTTATCTTTGGTGTTCCCCAGCGGAGTTTATCATCATTATCCCCAGCGGAATCCATCATTAAAAGTCCTCAACAGGCCTCTCATCAAAACTTCGGCCAAGTATCTCTTCCACAGAGCAACTCCCCGGCCGTTCCTCAAGGATTTATTTTCCTAAGACGAAATTACATTCATAAACATTTCACATTTCCATACATCTTGCTTACATATATGATAAAGTGCATACAACACTATCTCATGTTGAACATCATGACATCATGCATATCATACATCATGACATTGCATACAACTTATGTTTTTGCCTTTTCAGGAAAAAGACAATCCCAAAGACAACTACCTTCAACTGTCACAATTCCAGATTCGATACCTGTATCTAGCCAGGGCACATCTGAGAGTGATCAGTTTCCAGATTCGATTCCTGTATCTAGCCAGGGCACGCCTGAAGATTTCCAGATTCGATTCCTGTATCTAGCCAGGGCACGTCTGAAGAATTCCAGATTCGATTCCTGTATCTAGCCAGGGCACATCTGAGAGTGATCAGTTTCCAGATTCGATTCCTGTATCTAGCCAGGGCACGTCTGAAGAATTCCAGATTCGATACCTGTATCTAGCCAGGGCACATCTGAGAGTGATCAGTTTCCAGATTCGATTCCTGTATCTAGCCAGGGCACGTCTGAAGATTTCCAGATTCGATTCCTGTATCCAGCCAGGGCATATCTGTTGACCATATTTCCAGACTCGATTCCTGTATCTAGCCAGGGCACGTCTGAAGAGTTCGAAGATTCGATTCCTGTATCCAGCCAGGGCATATCTAACAACTATCACAATTCCGGACTCGATTCCTGTATCCAGCCAGGGCATATCTGTTGACGACTATTTCCGGATTCGATTCCTGTATCCAGCCAGGGCACATCTGTGAGAAACCAATTGTAGATTCGACACCTGTATCTAGCCAGGGCATATCTGCATGAGGAGATTGAAGATCAAACACCTGTAACAAGCCAGGAAAACATCTGTCTTTCTCAAATACACAAATTCTCGCTAAGGAATCTCTTGTGCGATCAACACTTCCAAATGGCATCTATAAGCCCATTCCCGACAAGGTTCTGTCACATCTCCAGATGGCATCTATAAGCCCATCTCCCTATCCACCATCTCTCCAAATGGCATCTATAAGCCCATTCCCGACATCACATTTGCTGATACTTTAACATGCGAGTGCAAATTTCCGGGCACTCTAGTGTCCAATCTCCTTTTACCCTCGAGTCACGAAAGGCAAACTTGCCAATCTAACTCTTCAGGTCCAAGAAGATTGAACAGGGGCAACTGTTGTACCCCAAAATTTGCCCTCCCATTTCCTCAACATTTTCTCATCACAAAGACCTTGAAGATCAAGATCCAGTTAGGGTTTCCTCTGCTCAAGACTTCTCCTTGCACTGTGGACTCAAATTAGGGTTTGTGTTTGAACAAAGATGTTTTGACCTAAAATGCCTAAGATGACTTTCATGCTTCATATTGGACTCCCAAGTTTACCCATACCAAGTTTCAAGTCTTGATTCCAAGTTTTGCCCAGTCAATTGGACAGATGACCTAGAAATCAGCTGTATTGGGGAAAAAGTCAACTGTGGCCAATTGACAGTCAAATCTCATGAAAATTGACCCACATCAACATTATGAACTCATATGGACCATTTGATCAAGTTTGGATCACAATTCCACAAGAAATTTGATCAGATCACCAAAAGGGCAAAATGGTCATTCTTAGGGTTTTGACTGCACAAAGGCAATTTTTGACTGTTTGACCTAGCCAATGGCAAACCAAGCTCACATATGGACTCAAGGCCCCCATGAAATGGTCTTGACACATTCATCAAGCTCAAAAGATCCCAAGTACACAAGATTGACAGTTGAATTTCCCAGTCAATTGATCAATTTTGACTGTATACTGAAAAGTCAAACTTTGACTTTTTGGTCAAAATCAAGAGTCAAGATTCATTTCTCATCAAAACATGCCAAATCATGAAACTTGTTCACCAAGAAATCACAAAATGCAAATTAGGGTTAAAAATTAGAATTTTTCATAACTTAGAATTTTTCTAAGTTATGAAAAACCCTAATTTTTTCCCAACTTTGCCCCACTTTTTCACCAAGATCAATTTGGATTCAAACAAAAGTCCAAACATGAAAGTTGTAGCTTGTTGCATAATCTACAACTTTGATTCACAAAGTTTTCTCATTTGAAGCTTGTATCTCAAGTTACAAATTTTTGAATAAGGGCACTAAACCATTCTTAACTTAGTGAATTTTTGACCTATTTTGACAAGATTTTCTACCCCACTTCAAGACCATTTTCCATAAACTTCCACTTGGAATTTCAAATTTCACTTCAAAGATGGATTGTAGTACACATTCCAAGATTTCCAAAATGTCCAAGAACTCATCAAACAACCTCATGGTTAGGGAGAATCGAATTTCACAATATAGCAAAAACTCACTTTTGAATTGGCCATTTTTTCATGTTCATAAGTTATGCAAACTTCTCAAAACCAGCATGCCCTTGATTACAGGTCCTTAAACCAAGTTACACTCAATAATTAAATGCCAATCCATTGTGTTTTAGCTTTGTTTTGTTCATATAGTTATTACACAAGGAATTAAGCCTTAATTGGAAAAAGTGGTTTATCCATTTTTGAAAAGAAGAACTTTATGTCAAATTTACAAATCAAATGGTACAATTCATATCTTTGGACACAAGATTCATGGACATAACACTCTGATCAAGACAAAAAGATGCAGCATAGTGTGAGGGCCTGTACAGGCTAGAAGGATCAAGTGGCTTTTGTTTGCTTCAAGTTCAAGAAATATGGCATAACTTGTACCAACTCAAAAACCAGCTTACAAACACAAGAATAAAGTTATCAAACACATTACACACATCATAACCAAGCTATTGCATGAGCCATTTACCTCCCAAACATCATCAAACCAAAAAACACCATCAAACTGCAAAAACAGAGTTGCCTCTGCAGTTTGAGTGCCAACTTCTATTTCTCTCAAGCATTCTTGCCAAAACCAGTTCACACACCTTCCATACCATCTATGCAAGCTAACCAAAATCAAAAGCACGACCTGTAATCACTCTAACCACTTCCACCATTTTCACATTTCTGACTTGCAGGTGAAGTTCTCTAGCTCGATTCAGAAGCTTTCAAGACAAAGTAAACATTGGAATAGCATCCCTGGACCTCAAAGAAGCTTCTCCAATCATCACCTTGCACTGAAAGTTCCTACATCTCCAGATAGAACTTCAACTGAACAGGTAAGTTTTTGAATTCGTATCTCTCTTATTAGGCATCATTAGCTTTAAGTTTGTGAAGAAACAAGGTTCTACTCATGCCACTGAACATGTACATGTTTTTACTTTTCATTTCTTTTGCTTGAGTTGTGAGAATTTGGAGTTTGAAAATGGCAGAAAAACTAGGTTAGGATTTGGGGGAGGAGAAATTCTCCCTCATCTTAGAGAGTTAGATCAAGTTATGCATATGGTTAGAATCGTCTCTTCATGCTGAACATTTTTTATGTTATGAGTTTTTGCTAAAAAGCCAGGAATCAAGAGTTGGAAGATGAGGAACAGGGCGCGCGTTTTTTTCAAACATTTGTTTGCTGGAGGTTGAAGACAGGTCTTCTGGGCTGGGCCTGGAACATTTTTTCTTATTTGCACCACATAATTGCTTTTACACCCCCAAGGCCCATTTGCTTATTTCTTTGACTTTTTGGCCTTTCTCATTTTTGATTGACTTTGTTTATTTTTTCTCATAACATAAAAAATATAAAAATATTTTTTCTCACCATTTTTAATTTATTAAGTATTTATATGATTTTTCTTTTGATTAATACTTAGATAAATAAATATATACATTTCATTAAAATATTGAGAAATAGGTAAAAATACTTTTATTTTCACTTTTATTTTATTATACCCTCTGAAAATATTTTACATAAAATATACCTTTTTTATACATATTAAAAATTATTATTATTTATATATATAATACATATTTAGAACTTAATACATATATATATATATTTATTAATATATTTAGGTTAGAATACAAAAATATCTGTATTTTTCATTTTTATTAATATTTGATATAAAAAATACTTTTTTATAATATACTTCATTTTATTTTTATTTTTGTACATAATAAATAAATACTTGTATTAAATAATAATAATACATTTTATTTAATAGAATTAGGTTTTTGCCCTAAATATGAAAAAAAAACTCCAAAACTAATATCTTTTTATTATCTTTTATTTTTACATAAATAATACTTTTTTTTTCATACATATACAAAATATTTTTGCACCTTACATATTTTATTCCATTTTTATTTAATTATTGTACATTAATTAAATTGTATAAATTCAATATTGATGTGATAGTTTTAGGTTTAATTTACTTGTCCATACCCCCATTTGAACATTTGTACCCCCCTTCCCATATTTGGTTTTGTAATAGCTAGTAAATTTATTTTCACACTTTATTGCTTTCTAATTATACCATGTTAGAATTAGGGTTTGTATGCTAAAAACAACCAATAGTTATGACCTAATCTCAAGACAAACAAGCATGAAAATGGACACACAAATCACACTTGCACCCCCTAGGGTACTCCACTTGTTGCCTTTCAAAATTGGGCCATATCGCATGTTAAGTCTCTTTGGGAAAAACAAACAAACCAAATGATCATAGTCCCTCGATAACATTTTCAAAATACTTCCAAAACAAATGATCAAGTCCCTTAAAGAAAATGCCCAAAGATACTTGGCACCATTGCAATTATGGTCTAAATGATGACCCGCGCCCGTCCCTTTCACATCCTAACATGAGATTGTCCACCAAATACAATGGTGGAACAAACTCATTAAAAGGGTTAAAACATAGCAATAAACTTTGAGAAATTTAGGAGTAGATAAGCTCTTGGTTACTTGAATCAAACTTGCAAAAACAAAACACTTGTCTATTTTCTAAAACACACCTCACAACACTTTCAAAACAACTTTCAAAAACAAATGAAAACCTTTTCAAAAGACATACATCTTTGTATACATCCCCACATGGATCATTACAAAGGTTGCCACTACATTGGCTTCTTTTCAAAACATTTTCAAACCCACACACACACAAGCACCATTTAAAACAATTGAAAACAAAAGGCAAGTGATCTAAGCAAGTAACTAAGAGCCCATGGATAACCATGGATAGAAAGGGTGCTAATACCTTCCCTTTCTATAATCTACTCCCCGAACCCAAGAAAACATCTCAAAGGTTTTTGCTATGCTTTTTAACATTTCCTTAGGATAAAATAAAAAGTCGGTGGCGACTCTTGCTCAACCGAAACATTTGCGAAAACAAACGCAAAACCTCAAGTCAGTTCTCCCACCGTATCACACCTGGGTTAGTTCGAAAGCATACTGTTACAAAAGGTATCCTGACTCCTGTAGGGCTCGCTGTAAAATCTTGAGTTGACATCACATTTTACAAAAATTCGCTTGTTTTACTGAAAATGCATTTTCAAAAACTTCAAGACAGACATAAGCTTTGCATTCTTAAAATAACATTGTTTGCATATGACTATTTGTTCAAACAGCAGAGAAATTCGCACGATGAATACCTGGTGAACAAAAACCTTTTCAATAAAAAAAAAGGATCACCTCAAGTGGAAAAACACTTCCAATCCAGGGGCACGACATGAGCATTGTCCATCATCTGGGGCAGTCAAGTCAAGATTCAAGGAATCTCTCAAAAGGCCAGCCAGCTTGGGGCAAATCTCCATCTGGATCACTTGGGGCATTGAACAGGAATTCCAGCAACGAATCTTGCATGACCAAACATCTTCTGGTAGCATGGCGACACAACGCCATTGATAGTGACCACTCCCTACATTCGGAGAGCACGAACATAGTCGAAAAAATACTATGCATAATCAAAGACCCGCTAGGTTGACACACCTAGGAAAAAATAAGGGCTTCCCGGCGAACCAAAAGGGTTCGGGCAAAAATAAGGGATGAAAAATGAAAAAATCTGTACACCCGGCAAGTCGAAAACCTGAAAAGGCGGCTTGGGCAAAAATGGGTATCCCGGTGGACTGAAAACCCGAAAGGGCGGTCCAGGCAAAAGTTAGGGATCACAGCGTACGACCATGTCCCGTCATCTAGTCACTTGCCTACCAGAAGAAGATTTGTCAATCGGCAGTTATCAAGCACCTCCACAGGTATCTTCTCCCACAGAAACTGGGGCAATAAGAATTGGCCGAATGGTACAAGCTGCTCTGTCCTCCAGGTACAAGGTAAATTCAACTGAAGAACATGACCAAGATACCTTCACTCTCCGCAGAGTAGGACAAGACCCAGCAATACTCTCCCCTAGCAGAGTTGGTCTCCCATCAGCCCTGAAAAGGCACAATATCCCTAGCAAGTCAGCAACACTCTCCCCGAGCAGAGTTAGTCTACTGTCAGCCTTAAGGAAGTTGGGTATCCCTAGAAGATCTCAACATTCCCCAGCAGGGTATACAGATATTCCTCAACAAACATCCCCGGCAGTCTTAATATAAGATTGTTCCCCGATGGAATACAGACACCCCAGTGGAACCACTTCCCTAGTACAGTCCAAAAGTTTCTCCAGGAGAGTTGAATCAATATCCCCGGTAGATTCTGGAAGCTTATCCCCAGTAGATTCTGGAAGCTTGTCCCCTGCAGAGTATCAACGTATCTCTCCCCGGCCATGTTCAAAGGTTATTCCCCACCAGGGTATAACTGGGTTATCCTCAGCTAATTACCACGGAAAGATCGTCCTCGGCGAAGTTCTTCCTATCCCCCAACGGAGTTCATCAAATTCCCCAACATAACTTATGAATGGAATCCCCAGCGGAGTTATCGTCAAATCTCAGTGAAGTATCTCTTCCACAGAGTAATTTCCCCGCTGAGTAATCTCTTCACCAAGTTTATTCCCCAACAGAGTCATCTTCTCCTACCGGTTTATTCTTGCAATCATCATCCCCAGCGGAAACGAAGAACTTTACTCTTCAAACATCAGCCCAGGATTCAACAAGCTCCCGGCATCCGTCAAGGATTTATTTTCCTAGACGAAAATACATTCATAGACATTTCACATTTCATACATCCTGCTTACATACATGATAAATTGCATACGACACTATCTCATTTTGAGCATCATGACATCATGCATTTCATACATCATGACATTGCATACAACTGATGTTTTGCCTTTTCAGGAAAAGGTCAATCCAAAGATGATTACCATCAACTTTCGCAGTTCCAGATTCGATACATGTATCTAGCCAGGGCATATCTGTGAGTGATTGATTGTAGATTCGATACCTGTATCCATCCAGGGCATGTCTGCATGAAGAATTTAGAGATTCGATACCTGTATCCAGCCAGGGCATATCTGCATGAAGAGTTTAGAGATTCGATACCTGTATCCAGCCAGGGCATATCTGTAGACGACCAGTTCCATATTCGATACCTGTATCCAGCCAGGGCATATCTGTAGACGACTAATTCTAGATTCAATACCTGTATCTAGCCAGGGCATATCTGTGAGTGATTGATTGTAGATTCGATACTGTATCCGGCCAGGGCACATCTGCATGAAGAGTTTAGAGATTCGATACCTATATCCAGCCAGGGCATATCTGTAGACGACTAATTCCAGATTCGATACCTGTATCTAGCCAGGGCATATATGTGAGTGATTGATTGTAGATTCGATACTTGTATTTGGCCAGGGCACATCTGCATGAAGAGTTTAGAGATTCGATACCTGTATCCAGCCAGGGCATATCTGTAGACGACTAATTCCAGATTCGATACATGTATCTAGCCAGGGCATATATGTGAGTGATTGATTATAGATTCGATACTTGTATCCGGCCAGGGCACATCTGCATGAAGAGTTTAGAGATTCAATACCTGTATCCAGCCAGGGCATATCTGTAGACGACTAATTCCAGATTCGATACCTGTATCTAGCCATGGAATATCTGTGAGTGATTAATTGTAGATTCGATACCTGTATCCGGCCAGGGCACATCTGCATGAAGAGTTTAGAGATTCGATACCTGTATCCAGCCAGGGCATATCTGTAGACGACTAATTCCAGATTCGATACCTGTATCTAGCCAGGGAATATCTGTGAGTGATTGATTGTAGATTCGATACCTGTATCCAGCCAGGGCATGTCTGCATGAAGAATTTAGAGATTCGATACATGTATCCAGCCAGGGCATATCTGCATGAAGAGTTTAGAGATTCGATACCTGTATCCAGCCAGGGCATATCTGTAGACGACCAGTTCCAGATTCGATACCTGTATCCAGCCAGGGCATATCTGTAGACGACCAGTTCCAGATTCGATACCTGTATCCAGCCAGGGCATATCTGTAGAAGACCAGTTCCGGATTCGATACCTGTATCCAGCCAGGGCATATCTGTGGACGACCATATTCCAGATTCGATTCCTGTATCTAGCCAGGGCATATCTGTGAATAATTGATTGTAGATTCGATACCTGTATCCAGCCAGGGCATATCTGCATGAAGAATTTAGAGATTCAATACCTGTATCTAGCCAGGGCTTATCTGTAGACGACTAATTCCAGATTCGATACATGTATCTAGCCAGGGCATATCTATGAGCGATTAATTGTAGATTCGATACCTGTATCTAGCCAGGGCATATCTGCATGAAGAGTTTGAAGATCAACCCCTGTAACAGGCCAGGAAAATATCTTTCTTTCTCAGGTACGCAAGTTCTCGCTAAGGAATCTCTTACGCGATCGACACCCCGGATGGCATCTTTAAGCCCATCTCCACAACTATCCATTACATTTCCAAATGGCATCTATAAGCCCATTCTCGACGAGGTTCCGTCACGTCTCCAGATGGCATCTATAAGCCCATCCTCCTATCCACCATCTCTCCAAATGGCATATGTAAGCCCATTCCCGACATCACATTTGCTGATATTCTACTATGCGAGTGCAAATTTCTGGGCACTTTAGTGTTCAATCATCTTCCACCTTCGGATCACGAAAGGCACGCAAGCCAATCTACATCCTCAGGTCTAAGAAGATTGAACAGGGGCAACTGTTGTACCCCAAAATTTGCCCTCCCATATTCTTCAAGATTTATCAAGAATCATCTTCAAATGGTTCAAGATTTCTCAAAGGTTGCACAGTCCCAACATCCTCCTAAGCCAGTCCAAATTAGGGTTTTGGTTATCTCAAGGAATTTGAGGTTTTCAATGGTCCAATAAAGTCCCATATGCCTATATACATTGCCAAGCATCTACATGTCAAGTCTCAAGTCTCACAACATCAAATTGCACAGTCAAAAGCCCTATTTGGTTCACAGTCAACTGCAGGGGTAAAATGGTCATTTTATAGTCAAAAGTCAAAAAATTTGGTCAACATCTTATTTTGAAGCCAAAATCATCATTTGATCAAGTCTTGATCATGATTCCACAAGCATGGCTCAAAAATCATCAAGATGCAAAGGTTGCTATTTTGGGACAGTTGAAGAGTCAACTGTAACTTGACCAAGGAATAACTTTTTCATGGTTCATCAGAAAAATCCCATCCAATGCTCATTTTGAATGGGATGGCATTTCCTACAACTCATCTTCACATTCCAAGTCCAAGAAATGCTCTCACAAAAAGTTATTAATTTCTACATTATAGGTCAATTTCAAAAGTCAACAAAAAGGCATTTTAAGTCAAAGACCATAACTTGAGATTGGTAAATCCAAATGACATGGGACCAAAGGCATTGGTTATAGGACTTCAATACCTTTCCAAAATGTCCAAGAACATGTTCATATGATCAAAATTGAGCAAGATATGCATTGGAGAAGTTTGGAAATTTTCATGAATTTGCAAAAGTCAACTATCCTTGAAACTTCAATTTTTGACAAAAGGGCCCACTTTCTTCCACTTGATTCAGCCTTGTCATGCCACACACGTTTCCCATGATCAATTTCAAGATCAAACATTTATTTTTTCATTTTATTTAATTTTTATTGATTTAACTCATTTTAAATCCATAATAATTCAAATAAAATCTAAAAAATTAATGGAATAACATCTTTTGATTTGAATAGCTTTTATATGTCATATGCCAGCTATCCAATTCGTGCCAAGCCTTTTTGTGCATAAAATCATGGATTTGCTTCAAATTTGGAAAGTTCTTCAATGGTGGTCAAACAAAATCTCAAGACTTCAATAGACCAAGATTAATGCCCAGCTGTTGACCTAATTTTGTTCACACATACATAAGCAAGCAGTACCAACCTAAGACACGACCTAAGCATTGCTTAAACAGCCAAAGAAAAACTCAAAAATTGTTGGAAAAGTGAGAGATCTAGAACAAGGTTGCAGGCATTTTCAGACCAAAAGAAGAACGTGATTCCCTTCCTTGCCATCCACTGAAGCTAAAACGATCACAAATGCATCCTAAGACCACCTATACAGCACTATAAGTCATCACGAAGTCACCCCTGTACATGGAATCGTGATTCTCCATTCTTGCATTATTTCTCAAAAACATTAGCATATTCATGTTTCTTGTTTAATTTCTAACCCGATGGCAATATTTGATTTCGTTTTTAAGCCTCATATGGTGATACCCGCGCCTAGGGTTTGGGTGTGTTGTTTTTAGGCGTTTTGTTTTCAGGTGAAATCAGAACAAATCATAAGCGTGGATGAACTCAGGGGACATGGACGAGACCAACCATGGTCTTGGAATGTTTTTTTGAAGCCTAGGGACGATTCTAAACAAAGCCTACGAAACTACCTGCGGATAAAGATCCGCAGGTAAATAACCAGGAATTTTGATGAAGAAGATGATGATGCGTCACAGTGTGATTGGCCCGTTTAAAAGTCGCGCGCGTTTTTTTATTTTTTAGGCATATGTGTTGATTCATCAATATATTAACCACTTCTTATTATTATATCAATTGAAGCAGTTGGCTCAGTGGCTAAGGCGAGCAAGCGTTGAACGTTGGGACCTGGGTTCGAATCCCAGGTCCCCCCAAAATATTTGTTTATTTCTTTTCTGCATGTATTCCTATGCAGGCTATCTGAAGCGTTCTATCATACATCTCACATCCAAGCGCGCCAAGTGGCCATTCTCATAGATCTGATGGCCATGAAGTGCAGACTACCATACTCCAAGTCAAAGCACGCTGTGGACAATGGCAAAAGGTCAAACGGATTGAGAAACAAGTGGGCCTCAGATTTCTAAACAAACCTTCAAATCTGGCCCACCCCCCCCCCCCCCTGGGTTTGCATTTTATTTTTTATTTTCTTTCATTCAATTGCTTTATTTATTTTTTATTGTTTTTTTAATTAATTACTAACTAGCAAATTAATTGACATTTTTCACAATAAAAATTCAAAAAAATTAAAAAAATGTAAATATTTTATTTATTATTATTAATTCCACTTTAGTTTAATTATTTTGTAAATAAACACTAACTTAAATTAATTTAGTAAATTAGGTTTAATTTTAATTTTCTTTTACAATAAATAAAAATGAATTAGACTTAGGGTTTTTCTTTTGACACTTTTAATTTCTTTTTATTTTATTTTATTTCATTAAAAACATAAAACCCCAAAAATACTTTTTTCTTTTAATTATTAATTAATTAGTAAATCAGGTTTAATATTTAATTTAAATGCAACAAGAGGACCAAATTCAATTCTTTTCTCAAAAAAAGGGTCAAAACCCTAAGGACGTCCCGATTCAATCTTTCGCGCGCATGTTTATTTTAATTCATTATATTTATGTATCTGTTCCGGAAATGTAATAGTTAATTAGGCTTTTATCGCTTTATTTACTTTTCTCGCATTTATTTTCCAAACGGGTTTTGTTTTTGGCGATGTATAGACCCGCGCCTTGTAATAGCGTAGATTTACCTTTCCGCACTTTATTTTCCGCACTCTTAACTGTTAATTATGCATGACAAGATTTGTATGACAAATAAAATCAATCCATAGCTCACAAATAACATGTACAAGATAACCTTAACTGAAAAACAACACACGTGCACATGCCACTCCTAGGGTACGCCTCACTGGTTGCCTCGAGGTGGTCATCAAGTATAGGGTGTTTTAGAGGTCGCCCTCCTGTCTAAAGATCCAGTTGCCTCGAAACGGTTGCCTCGGATGAAAAGGATCTAGGACATTAGGGTTACCGCTAAGGCGTCCTACTATTACTTCGGTGACCACATTGTCCCTTATAATCGAATTGACCCGAATAACTCCAACGACGGTGCTACCTCATTCTCAATAGTGGGATAGTACTGTCTAAAGGACTCTTACACAGCCTAATTCCTTAGAGTAGGTAGATTTCTCCTGGGTACTTTCTCTTTCAAAAAACAAAAACATCTTTTCGCACCTACACTTTCAAAAAGTTTTCAAACAAATACTTCATACACTCTTGAGGACTGATAAAAGAGTTACCTAGAAGTTTTTCAAACTAAACTTTTTTCAAAACCCACACACACTTGAAAAGCAAACAAATTTTGAAAACATAGTGAGCAAGTACCTAAGAGCCCATGGATAACCATGGATAGAAAGGGTGCTAACACCTTCCCTTTCTATATTCTACCTCCCGAACCGAGAAATATTCTCGAAAAGGAATTTTGCTGTGCTTTTGTCCTTTCCTTGTTGGAGAACATAAAAGACGGTGGCGACTCTTGCTTACCGCGACATTTCGCGAACCAGCTTAAAAAATAGTCAGTTCTATTTCCACCGATCACAGAGCCTTTATCCTTTGTTTCTTAAACCGTGAACCAAGCCACGTTACAACCCTTCAAAAGTCCTAATTTAAGCATGGGTTAGTTCGAAAGCATACTGTTACAAAAGGTATCCTGACTCCTGTAAGGATTTACTCTAAATCTTGAGTTTGAATTTTCTTTAATGCATTTTCAAAATTTCAAGACAAACATAAACTTTGCATTACTTGAATATCACTGTTTGCATATGGCTAATTGTTTGACAGCGAAGAAATTCACACAATGAATGTCTAGTGAACGAAAGCTCTCTCAGTGAACAAAATCAATTCAAGTGGGATGACACTTCCATTGAAAAATCTCCTATCAACAAGGGGGCATGACATGTCACTATCTAGCACACCTGGGGCAGTCTAGTCAAGATTCCAAGAAATCTCTCAAGAAGTGCAGAGTAACCAGGGGCAGGCCTCCATCTCTGTCACTTGGGGAATTGAACGTCAAATCTCAACAACGAGTTACGTACAATCAAACATTTTTGGCAATGCCACAAACATTCACTACTAGGGTAAATGACAAGTCTCCCCAAAGTCCTTCTCATAGGATGATTCCCCAACAAGAGTTTAACCTCTGAAAACCTCTCCCCAACTGAGTCGGCTTTAAGAATCCTCGAGGATTTTTGCCAGTGAAGTCGTCACCTCTCTAGCAGACCGGAAATAGGGTTTATTTCCCCAACAAACTACAGATTCCCCAACTTGAGTTTTCCTCTCCGACTACTACAAATCAAAGGACCACAACTCCTCTTCCCTAGTAGACTACTCTACAATCCCCAACAAGTTACTGTAAAACCTAGACCCGACCAGAAATTAGTTCAACTTCGACTATCCAGTAGAGCAACGGACAACCGAGACTCCTGAACTTTTTCCCCAAGCAGAAATCAACACTCTCCACGGAGTTTTCAACTTTCCCTAAACAGAGTTCTCCTCAACAAAACAGGGATCCTCAGTGGAAACATTTTAAGCAAAGTTGAAGACACACATACTCTTCAACAGCAGTCCATGATTTAACAAACTCCTCGACATTTGTCAAGGATTTATTTTCCCAGACGAAAATACATTCATAAACATTTCAAATTTTATACCTCCTATTTACATACATGACAAAATACATATAACATAAATCTCATTTATTTTGAGAACATCATTACGCAATGCATACATCATGACATTACATACAACTAACTCTTTACCTTTTCAGGAAAGATCAATCAACAGACAAATTTCATCATCTTTTGGAGTAGAAATCGTATAAGATTCCTTCATTATCTGTTGAGGTAGTAATCGTCCAAGATTCCTTCATCATCCTGCTGAGGTAGTAGTCGTCTCAAGATTCCTTCATCATCTTGCTGAGGTAGTAATCATCCAAGATTCTTTATCGTTCTGCTGAGGTAGTAATCATCCAAGATTCCTTCATCATCCTGCTGAGGTAGTAGTCGTCTCAAGATTCCTTCATCATCTTGCTGAGGTAGTAATCATCCAAGATTCCTTCATCATTTTGCTGAGGTAGTAATCGTCCAAGATTCCTTCATCATTCTACTGAGGTAGTAATCGTCCAAGATTCCTTCATCTTTCTGCTGAGGTAGTAATCGTCCAAGATTCCTTCATCATTCTGCTGAGGTAGTAATCGTCCAAGATTCCTTCATTATTCTGCTGAGGTAGTAATCATCCAAGATTCCTTCATCATTCTGTTGCAGTAGTAATCATCCAAGATTCCTTCATCATCCTGCTGAGGTAGTAATCGTCTAAGATTCCTTCATCATGTTGCTGAGGTAGTAATCACCCAAGATTCCTTCATCACATTGTTGAGGTAGTAATCGTCCAAGATTCCTTCATCATCCTGTTGAGGTAGTAATCATTCAAGATTCCTTCATCATCCTTGTTGAGGTAGTAATCATCCAAGATTCCTTCATCATCCTGCTGAGGTAGTAATCGTCCAAGATTCCTTCATCATCCTGCTGAGGTAGTAATCGTCCAAGATTCCTTAATCATCTTGTTGAGCATTTTGATACACCAGATAAGCTCCAGATACGGATGCCATCCTGATACTCATTCAGATTCAAGTTCTAGATACGGTTCAGATACGCTCCAGATACAGATGTCATCCTGATACTCATTCAGATACAACTCAGATACGCTCCATACATGGACGCAATTCTGATACTCATTCTTCCAACTTACAAATTACAATTCAACAAGCATTCTTGGATGGCATCTACAAGCCCATCTCCAGAAACTTTCTATCACCTCTCCAAATGACATCTTTAAGCCCATTCCCTCTACCATCACATCACCAAGTGAAAATTTCTGGACACTCTAGTGTCCAATCATCTTCCAACTTCGAGTCACGAATGGCAAAAACTCGTCAATCTAACTCTTCAGGTTTAAGAAGATTGAACAGGGGCAGTTGTTGTACCCCAAAATTTGCCTTCTCATTTGTCAATTATTTGCTCACAAGATATTCTAAGACGTCAAGTTTGCAGCACTGATACATCAATTTAGGCTTGAAATTGGCACAAGGGAAAAATGGTCAATTGCATACTGGAAAGTCAAACTTTGACTTTTTGGTCAACATTAAGTTTCAAATATCACAATTCATCAAGACATTAAAAATTATCAAGCTTGATCGTCCAGAAGTTAAGAAAGTCAAAAGTCAACTTGAAAAGTCAAGATTTCCAAGACAGAAATTTTCTAAGTGTTTTTATACATGATAATTCCATCACTTCATGCCATTCTTTCACCAAGATGCAAGACAGTTCAAGGGAGACTTTCAACATGAAAGTTGTAGACCTCCATGATATCTACAACATTGCTTTACACAACTTCTCCTAGAATTGCTTGGATTTTGAGTTATAAATTCATGAAGTCATGACATTTTCATTTAACACTTAGAGAAATTTTCAACAGATTCTGTTCAGGATTTTATCCCAACTTATTGGCATTTTTTCACATAGTTCCAAGATGATTTTGTCAAAATGGCCAACATGAAAGTTATAGAGGGTGTTTCAAGCTTTCCAAAACATCCAAGAGAATGAATTTATCATATTTGAGCTAGAAGATACAAGGATCTGAAGTTGAGCATCCATTCTTGAATTACAAGTCATTTTTGTTGAAGAACACATAATCCAATTGGCATGATATGCTGCATAATCTCACTTTGCAGGTCTTGTGAATTGTAAATCTCAACATAATTTAATGTTTACACAAGAGCTTGAGCTATTACCCAAGTGTTTGAGCCATTGTCCAAAAGATCTTTCCATTTATGGCATAAAGGCACCATTGCTACTCTTAAAAAGCAAGCCTTTTTGTACAAAGTTTGTCTTGAGCCCATACCTTGCTTGTTTCTGATTTCACTCCACCATAAAACATGGAAACCAACCCCTCTAAACCAGCAACTTTGGTACTTGATCTTGGAACCATGGAGTACTTGACATAGTTTGATACTTACATCCCAACCAAACCATAACATGTTGTGTTGTAAACATATTCAGCCTTTGTTCACAAGTCCTTTGCCTATAAATAGAAGAAGCATTTGCAAGGCAAATAGGTTAGAAAAAATAGAGAGAGAGAACAAGGAGAACAACCAGAAGTTTTATTGATAAACCCTTAAAATCTCCTATCCACAAAAAGCCATAACAGTCCATAAAACCTCCACTCTTGAGTTTTGAAGTCTAAACTTTTAAACCTCTCACACTTTGCATATTCCATCTAAAAACCATCCAAACATTTCATACCATACAGAGGTTGTTTATTAACCTTCAACAAAAAGGAAAGTCTATCAGCCTGTTGGAGCTTCCTTAAGGTTCATACAACATCTTGAAGGGTATTTGGATTCAAAACATAAAGTGCAGTTTTAAGGTAAGTCATCTTTACCTTGCCTTTTCCATACATCAACTTTTCTATTTATAGGATGTAGCAATCATTATTTTTGAAGTTAATCATTTATTTGTTGTTCATGTTATTCATTCATATGTTAAAAACTAACTGATGTATGCAAAGAATGGTGCTTGAGGCAGTATGTATCGACACATATCCATATGTGTCGACCTATCTTAGTGAAAATACAGGGTATGAGTCGACACATAACCCTCATGCATCGATCCAAACTGAGTTCAGGTCACAAAACAGAAGCTGGAAAAGACTATGAGTCGACACATACGTATTTCACGTCGATGCAAAAAGGTGTATGAGTCGATACATCCCATTATGTGTCGACTCATACTGAACGGATTTCACAAAAGGGAAGCTGGAAAAGCCTATGAGTCGATACATACGCGTTTCGCGTCGATACAAGAAGATGCATGAGTCGACACATCCCATTACGTGTCGACCCATACTGAACTGATTTTGTTTTACATGAGTAGGAGAAGCTATGTGTCGATGCATAGCAGCATGGGTCGATACATAGCAGTTCAAAAGTGCATTTTCCCTTTATTTTACAATGTTTTCACATTCTTTTCATTATCATTCGATATGGTTGTAATATTTTAGTTCCTACTTCACCCCATTGCTAAATTGTACCCCCATCCCCCTAAAGTGATGTAATAGCTTAGATTTTACTTTCCGCCTTTTACTTGCTTTTCATATATTGCTAGTAAATAAGTGTGTATGGCAAGATAAAAACAACAAAATAGGCCACCCAAATCAAACACATCATTCACACATGCACCTCTAGGGTAATCTCACTTGTTACCTACCGGAAAATAGTCATGTCCCTCGAACATGGGCATTTTAGCAAAGACCCTCGATAAAAGATCGTAGTCCGTCGATGACCCTCGATGTTGCCTTTGATAAACAATCTAGTCCCTAAAACGACATTGCTAAAATGTCCCATATGTTGCCTTCTATGACTATAAAAATGTCCCAACGCCCGTCCCTTCACATCCAACGATGGGGCTTCTTACCAAATCGATGGTAAGATAGCCACATCTAAAGGAGGAGGAAAGCATATCTAAGACCTTTCGAGTAGATAGATTTGTTCTTAGTTACTCGCTTGCTCACAACAAAAACATTTTTATACACCCACACTCTCATCTTTGAACTATTTTCGAAACAAACACTTTGTAGGCGTTCTTATAGAAACGAGAACCATTACGAAGTTCCATTTTCAAAATACTTTCAAAAACACATCTCACAAACACACCTTTGAACTATTTTCAAAACAAACACTTTGTAGGCGTTCTTATAGAAACGAGAACCATTACGAAGTTCCATTTTCAAAAATACTTTTAAAACATACACCACAAGCACATTCAAACAAAAGCAAGTGATCTAGCAAGTAACTAAGAGCCCATGGAAAACCATGGATGAAAAGGGTGCTAATACCTTCCCTTTTCATAATCTACCCCCCGAACTTAAGAAAACATCTCTAAAGGTCTTTCCTGTGCTTTTTCACCTTTCCTTTTTGGATAAAAGAAAAGTCGGTGGCTGTGATACGGTGGGAAGAACTGACTGTTTTTTGGAATGCTGGTTTGAATTTTGCGTTTTGTATTCGCAAAATGTAGAGGTAAGCAAGAGTCGCCACCGACTTTTGTTTTATCCAACAAGGAAAGGAAAAAAGCACAGAAAAATTCCTTTTTCGAGATATTTCTCGGGTTCGGGGGGTAGATTATAGAAAGGGAAGGTGTTAGCACCCTTTCTATCCGTGGTTATCCACGGGCTCTTAGGTACTTGCTCATATTGTTTTCAAAATTTCTTTCTTTGTGCTTGTGGGTTTGAAAAAAGTTTTTATTTTGAAACTTCGGTTTAACTCTTGCTTCTGTCCTCAAGAGCGTATGAAGTGTTTTTGAAAACTTTGTTCGAAAAGTGTAAGTGTGAAAAAAGATTTTGTTTTTTTGAAAGAGCAAGTACTTAAGAACCATCTACCTACTCGAAAAAGGAATCGTTCTATGCTAATGTCTTTTAGGCAATTCTATCCCACTATGAATGAGTAGGTAGCACCGTCGTTGGAGTTTAAGGGTCAATTCGAATGAGGGACGTGCGATCACTAAAGCAATGTTAGGACGCTTTAGCGGTAACCCTAATGTCTTAGATCATTTGTTTTGAGGCAACAATATCCGAGGCAACCGTTTCGAGGCGATTATCATCTTTAGACAAGAGGGCAACCTCTAAAGTGACCTATACTCAATGACCATTTACGAAGGCAACCAAGTGGGGTGTACCCTAAGAGTGCGCATGTGCGAGTGTGTCGTTTTCAGTTTATTTTTATCTTTGTACTTGTTAATGGTTATCTAAGTTGATTTTAGGTTAAAACATTCAGTCTTGTCATGCAAACCTATTATTAAACATCTAACAGTTATAATTTGCAGAAAATAAATTGCGGAAATTAAATTATAAGGCATCGGGTATTTACATCGCCAAAAGCAACCCTTTGAAATTTAAATGCGGAAAAATAAATAAAACGATAAAAATAATTAAATGGTCCTAATTATCTATTACATTCCAGGAACAAGTACAATATTGAATAAATAGATCACGTGCGGGAAAATTAAATCGAGCGCAAGTAGGGTTTTGACCCTTTGTTATTAAAGGAAATATTTTTTGTTGTTTTGAATTAAGGGAGAAATTACCTAAGTTAATTATTAAATTAATAAATAAATAAATTAATTAATGAAAAGAAATTATTTTTGGATTTTTGGTATTTAAAGAAAGAAAATAAAATTAATCAATGTGAGTAAAAACCTAATTAAGTCTAAGTTAATTTTAATTATTTACAAGAATGTATTAAAGTTAATTTTAATTAATGGCCTAAATTAATTAATAGATTTGTTAATAAAAAATAAAATACTAAAATTTAATTTGATAAAGGAAAGATTTTTTGTGGTTTCAATTTTATAAAGAAAAAATTTGATTGGTTAGTTGATTAAAAAAATAATTAAATAAAAATAAAAATAAACAAATAAATAATAGAAAGAGTTAGGGGGTTATGGGCCTGTTTGGAGGTCAGAATGATAAGTTGAGGCCCATTTGAATCTGGCCTCGTTTGACTTCTGAGATTCCCTGCGCGCATGTTGACTTGGTCTATGATGGACCATCAACTTCTGGCCACCAGATTTGGCCTATGGCCATCTGGCCATCAGAGGCTTGAGGATGCATGATAGGCTTCACGCTTGGAACTGTACCTGATTACATGAAAAATAATAATATCAAAGGAGTGGAGGACCTGGGATTCGAACCCAGGTCCTGTGCGTGACTGCCAGCTCCCTTTACCACTAGGCCATTCGCTTCAATTGTTAACAATATAAGAACAAAACATAATATGTGAAAATACGTTAATATGCCAGAAAATAAAAAAAAATGCGCGAAATTTGAAAAGGGTCAATCAGAGGAGGACACGATATCGTCCCTGTCCTCAGGCTTGTAACAAAGTTACCTGCGGATTTGAATCCGCAGCTAAAAGCGTAGGCCATTCCTAAAATTCATCTCAGGCTATATAAATTCCTCCCAAGACCGTGGTTGCATTCGTCTTCCTCTCCTGGTCATGTCCATAGCCATCATTAAGGCTAATTTTACCTGTAACAAAAAACCTTAATCCGAGAGGTAAAACCCTAACAATGGCGTTTTGCACCACAAAGCAGATAAATGAAATCAAACAATACAAAAGGCTTGGAAATAATCTGGTGATTACAAATATGCTATTGATTCTTTGTAACAATGCGTAATTTTTAAAATACGAAATCAAATGCAGAAGGGGATCGCGTGACACTTACAATGTTCTAGGAGGTTGAAAAATGCGTGCTTTGGATCCCAGAAGGTTGAGTGAACACCCAGCAATCGATTGAGATGCTTCTTGGCTTCTGAGATTGCCTCTAAGTATGAATTCAGATTCAAGCTTTTTGCCTCTTTTTCAAGTTTTGGTTCTGCCTATTCTTGCAGTCTCTAGCCCTTATTTTCGTGTGCCTCTCTTGCTTATGTATGATACAAGGTGTTAGGGTAACAAATATGGATGGAATCCCTCTAAATCAATGCCTTATGATTTGATTTGATTCACTTTTGAAAGCTTGCCAAATTTGTCAAAAATCCATCTTTTTGCACATTATCTTGTGTGATACGAATTTGATGCTCTTAATGATAATGATCTCAACCTGAAATAGCCAAAAAGATCTCAAGTAATCAATATTTGGATTTTATTTGATTTAATTTGATTAAAAATGAAATAATTCAATAAAAAATCAAATAAAGTAATAAAAAAAGAAATATGATCTCAAGGCTAAAGCTATGACACGTGTGCAATGATGCAAGCCCAAATCAAGTGGAAAAGAATGGGCCCTTTTGACAAAATTTGAAGTTTTGGGGATAGTTCACTTTTGGCCATTTTGCAAAAATGTCTAATTTCAACAATGCATAACTTCTTCAATTTTGAACTTTTGGAAGTGTTCTTGGACTTTTTAGAAAGCTTGAGATGTCCTCTAACCAACCCTCTTGGTATCATCTCATTTTGATATTTCATGCTCAAGTTATAAGCTTTGGAAATAAAGGTGTTTTTGTTGACTTAAAAGAATGACCTATAATGTCCAAATTTATAACTTCTTGTGAGTGGATTTTATGATCTTTGGGTATGAAGATGGATTGTAGGAAATTGAATCCTATTCAAAATGAGCTTTGGATGGGTCATTTCTCATAAAGTATGAGAAAGTTATGCTTGGTCAAAGTTGAGTTGACTTTTCCTACAAAACCCTAATTTAGCAACTTTTGAGTCTTGATGAATTTTGAGCAATCCTTGATGAATCATGATAAACCCTTGATCAAATGATGAAATAACCTTTAAAAATGAGAAAGTTGGCAAAAAACCTTGAAGTTTGACTGTATGTGGGCCACAGTTGACTTTTGCCCTAGCATAGTCGATTTTTGGACCCTTTGAGCAATTGACTGAGCAAACTTCCTCTGCAAGGCTTGAAATTTGACATGGATGACCTTGATAGCATATTAGGACATTGTGGAGCACTTGAGGTCATTTGGACTCAAAGATCTTGATGCAACACAAAACCCTAATTTGAAGTTGATTGCCTTAGGAGATGACTTGACTGTCCAACTCTTGAGCAATCTTGAGCCACTTGGAGATTTTTCTTGCCATGTTTTGAGAAATATGAGAGGGAAAATTTTGGGGTACAACAGCTTCCCCTGTTCAATCTTCTTAAACCTGAGGATGTAGATTGCCTTTCGTGCCTTTCGTGATCCGAAGGTGGAAAATGATTGAACACTAGAGTGCCCAGAAATTTGCACTCGCATGAAGTGGTATCAGCCTGGTGTTGTCGGGAATGGGCTTACAGATGCCATTTGGAGATTTATGATAGGAGGATGGGCTTATAGATACCATCTGCAGGAGCGTCAATCGCATAAGAGATTCCTTAGCGAGAACTTGCATACCTGTTGTTGTAGAAGATTCCGCTGGGGGAAGTCTATCTTTTTTTTAGATTTAGGAACTTGCCTGTACCTCAGCTGAGAGAACATCTTTGCTGAGTTTTAAGAACTTGTCTGTAATTCAACTAGGGGAAACGTCTTCATCAAGATTAAGGAACTGTCTGGTTTTCAACGGAGTATAATTCTTTTGAGATTGTAGAACTCGTCCAAACTATGACGGAGGAAAATTGTCGAGATTGAGAACCTTATCTGAAATTCAACCGAGGATAATTCAGTTGAGATTTGAGAACCGGTCAGGTCTTCGACTGAGGTAAACATCTTCATCAAGATCTAGGAACTGTCTGGTCTTCAACGGAGTATATCGTTGAGATTGTAGAACTCGTCCACACTTCGACGAAGGAAAATTGTCGAGATTGAGAACCTTATCTGAAATTCAACCGAGGATAATTCAGTTGAGATTTAAGAACCGGTCAGGTCTTCGACTGAGGGAAACATCTTCATCAAGATCTAGGAACTGTCTGGTCTTCAACAGAGTATACTGTTGAGATTGTAGAACTCGTCCACACTATGACGGAGGAAAATTGTCGAGATTGAGAACCTTATCTGAAATTCAACCGAGGATAATTCAATTAAGATTTAAGAACCGGTTAGGTCTTTGACTGAGGGAAACATCTTCATCAAGATCTAGGAACTGTCTGGTCTTCAACAGAGTATACTGTTGAGATTGTAGAACTCGTCCACACTATGACGGAGGAAAATTGTCGAGATTGAGAACCTTATCTGAAATTCAACCGAGGATAATTCAGTTGGGATTTAAGAACCAGTCAGGTCTTCGACTGAGGGAAACATCTTCATCAAGATCTAGGAACTGTCTGGTCTTCAACAGAGTATACTATTGAGATTGTAGAACTCGTCCACACTTTGACGGAGGAAAATTGTCGAGATTGAGAACCTTATCTGAAATTCAACCGAGGATAATTCAGTTGAGATTTAAGAACCGGTCAGGTCTTCGACTGAGGGAAACATCTTTATCAAGATCTAGGAACTGTCTGGTCTTCAATAGAGTATATTGTTGAGATTGTAGAACTCGTTCACACTATGACGGAGGAAAATTGTCGAGATTGAGAACCTTATCTGAAATTCAATCGAGGATAATTCAGTTGGGATTTAAGAACCGGTCAGGTCTTCGACTGAGGGAAACATCTTCATCAAGATCTAGGAACTGTCTGGTCTTCAATAGAGTATACTGTTGAGATTGTAGAACTCGTCCACACTATGACGGAGGAAAATTATCGAGATTGAGAACCTTATCTGAAATTCAACCGAGGATAATTCAGTTGAGATTTAAGAACCGGTCAGGTCTTCGACTGAGGGAAACATCTTCATCAAGATCTAGGAACTGTCTGGTCTTCAACAGAGTATATTGTTGAGATTGTAGAACTCGTCCACACTATGACGGAGGAAAATGTCGAGATTGAGAACCTTATCTGAAATTCAACCGAGGATAATTCAGTTGGGATTTAAGAATCGGTCAGGTCTTCGACTGAGGGAAACATCTTCATCAAGATCTAGGAACTGTCTGGTCTTCAACAGAGTATACTATTGAGATTGTAGAACTCGTCCACACTATGACGGAGGAAAATTGTCGAGATTGAGAACCTTATCTGAAATTCAACCGAGGATAATTTAGTTGGGATTTAAGAACCGGTCAGGTCTTCGACATAGCTGGGAACTTAACTGCATCTTTCCTGAAAGGTAAAGGTCAGTCATATGCAGTGCATGATATGGATCAAGCAATGATGTTCTCAAAATAAATGAGATTGTGTTGTATGATACGTATATGCATGTATCATGATGTATGGAAATGCAATGTTTTTAGCTGGGGGAAATAAATCTCGGATAGCTGCTGGAGAAAAGAGTTGAATTCTTCGCTTCCACTAGGGATGACGAATGAAGATGATTGTGAGAATAGACTTGCAAGAGAGGATAACTCCGTTGGGGAATATACTGATGAGGAGATTACTCTGTGGGGAAGAGATATTCTGCTGAGGATTCTACCGATAAATTCTGCTGGGGATGAATTATCATTGCTGGTGATACTGAATCTTGTTGGGGATTGAATTCCTGTTTGTGAAAGGAAAGAACTCCGCTGGGGATGATCTTTCAGTTGCGACTTCACTGGGGATAACCTGTTAGACTCTTGTGGGGATAATCCTTTGAGCTTTGCTGGGGACAATCTTCCTTTGAACTCGGCTGGGGATATTTATTTTTATACTCTGCCAGGGACAAACTTCCAGAGTCTACTGGGGATGATTCTTCAACTCCATTGGGGAAGCTCTTTCCGACTGCGCTGGGAAAATTTTAACTCCACTGGGGATATCTTGTATTCTGCCGGGGAATATTCTTATACTCCGTTGGGGAATATTAGAACTACCTGGGATATTAAGCCTTTTCAGTGTTGATGGTAGATAAACTCTGCTTGGGGGAGAATATTACCGATTCATTCATTCACAGTTGCAAGTCTCAGCTGGGGAGAGCTATCATTACTGTCTTACTCTGCGGGGAGTGAAAGTATCTTGGCCATATTCTTTAGCTGAACCTACCGTTGTACCTGGTGGATAGAGCAACTGTACAGTTTGGACAATTTTATTGCCCCTGTTTCTGATATACCAGTAATCATCTTTTTGTTTCGCATGCAAATATTTATGAGCAGCAATTAATGTCAAGTGCATATATCAAAAATGAACATTGGACGTTCTTTGAAAAACAAAACAGATAAAGGAAAAATAGCTTGAAATTTCTTTGAAAATGAATTGTATTGATTTTGAAATTTTGCCTGTAAATAGGCGCTTTTGTACAAGAGGCTGACGTCCTAGTAAGAGAACGCCGCCGAACAGATATAGTTTATACAATTTGTGAAAAACTAAACAAAACAGCTATGTGAACAATCCCACTGGGTTCCAACTCTGCTATTTCCTTTATGTCCTTGAGCATCTCATCACTTTGCTATTTGGTTGAAGGTAAATCAGATTGATTAGCGCCGTCCGAGCTTGATAGTTGATACTGAAGTCTGGTTGCAAGGTGATCCAATGAGACATAGTGTTATGCTTTACTCCCTAATTTTTGCCTGGACTGCCCTTTCGGGTTTTCAGTCCACCGGGATACCCTTTTTTTTCCCGAGCCGCCTTTTCAGGTTTTCGACTTGCCGGGTGTACAATTTTTTTCATTTTCATCCCTTATTTTTGCCCGAACCCTTTGGGTTCGCCGGGAAGCCCTTATTTTTGCCTAGGCCAGTCAACCTAGCGGGTCTTTGATTATGCGTAGTATCTTTTCACTATGTCTGCATTGACGGGGTGAGAAAGGTCGTCACCATCCATGGTGGTTAGAATCATGGCTCCTCCTGAGAAAATGTTCTTAACCACAAATGGCCCTTCGTAAGTAGGGGTCCATTTTCCCCTGGGATCACCTTGAGGTAGTATGATGCGCTTGATTACCAGATCCCTAACTTGATACTCTTGTCGTCTGACTTTCTTGTTAAATGCCTTGATCATCCGTTTTTAATACGTCTGACCATGACAAATAGCAGTAAGTCTCTTTTCGTCGATTAGGTTCAACTGATCAAGCCGGGTCTGAATCCAGTCATCTTCGCTCAAACTTGCATCCTTCATGATCCGAAGAGAGGGTATCTGAAATTCAATGGGCAAGACTGCCTCCATGCCATATACCAAGGAATAGGGTGTTGCCCCTGTTGACGTCCATGAGGTACGGTACCCATGAAGAGCAAATGTTAACATCTCGTGCCAATCTTTGTATGTTACTGTCATCTTCTGCACAATCTTCTTAATGTTCTTATTAGCTGCTTCAACAACCCCATTCATCTTCGACTGATAAGGAGAAGAGTTGTGATGCTGTATCTTGAATTGCTTGTAGATCTCAGTGATCATCTTGTTGTTGAGATTGGTACCATTGTCCATAATGATCCTCTCTGGTACACCGTATCGACGGATCAGATTATGACAAATAAACCGTGCCACGACGTTCTTGGTTACGGTAGCAAAGGAAGCTGCTTCAACCCACTTTGTAAAATAATCAATAGCTACCAGGATGAAACGATGCTCGTTGGATGTTGTAGGTCTGATCTCGCTGATCATATCAATGCCCCACATTGCAAAAGGCCAAGGTGTCGTCAAGACGTTCAGAGGAACTGGAGGTATGTGCACCTTATCAGCATAGACTTGGCACTTGTGACATGTCTGAGAATGCTGATAACAGTCGGCTTCCACGGTGGACCAATAATATCCTGCCCTAAGGATCTTCTTTGCCATGGTGTGTCCACTGGAATGAGTTCCGAAAGTACCTTCATGTAAATCTGCCATGATCCTTTCTGCTTCATTCTTATCCACACATCGCAGTAAGGTCGAATCATGGTTACGCTTGTAAAGAATACCATTGCTGATGAAGAACTTCGCCGTGAACCTCCTCAGAAACTTCTTATCATTAACAGATGCACCCTGAGGGTACTCCTGAACTTCAATATACCTCTTCACCTCATGAAACCAGGGCTATTTTGTTACCTCTTCAGTCTCAATATCACAACAATGCGCAGGTTCGTCCAATATTTCAATGATAATCCGAGGAGCCTCATTGTCCCAATTGACTTTGAACATAGTAGACATCGTATCTAGCGCGTCCGCCAACTGATTCTCCTCTCTAGGGAAGTGTTCAAAGGTTATCTCCTCAAAGTGGGGAAGCAGTGTCAACACATACTCCTTGTAAGGAATAAGATTTGGGTGTTTCGTATCCCACTCGCCTTTGATCTGACTGATCACAAGGGAGGAATCTCCGAAGACACTTAGAAACTTAATCCTTAGGTCAATTGCTGCTCGAAGACCCATGATGCACGCTTCATACTCCGCCATATTGTTGGTGCAGTTGAAACATAGTCGGGCGGTAAATGGAGTATGAGAGACTTTAGGAGATATGATCACGGCGCCAATGCCATTATCCAAAGCGTTTGAAGCTCCATCAAAGTACATAGACCATCGTGATCCTTTCTCAGGTCCTTCATCCGGTCTAGGTTCTTCACAGTCGGTTACTAACATGATATTCTCATCCGGAAATTCAAAGTTCATAGATTGGTAATCATCCACTGCCTGATGTGCCAGATGATTTGCCAACACACTTCCTTTGATTGCTTTTTGGGTTGTGTATTGGATGTCATACTCAGTCAAGATCATCTGCCATCTTTCTATTCTTCCGGACAAGGCAGGCTTCTCGAAGATATACTTGATTGGATCCATTTTTGATATCAATAGAGTAGTGTGAGTCAGCATATACTGTCTCAGCCAGCGAGCAGCCCATGCCAAAGCGCAGCAAGTTTTCTCGAGCAACGAGTATCGGGTCTCGCAGTCGGTAAACTTTTTGCTAAGGTAATAAATAACATGCTCTTTTCGTCCAGACTCATCATGCTGCCCCAACACGCACCCCATTGAGTTGTCGACTACTATCAAGTATAAGATCAAAGGTCTCCCTTTAACTGGCGGCATCATAATAGGTGGCTCTTGGAGATACTCTTTGATTCTTTCGAAAGCGGCCTGACATTCATCATTCCATCTTACCACTTGATCTTTCTTCAGTAATTTGAAGATTCGCTCACAAGTAGCAGTCAGGTGCGAGATGAATCGGGCAATATAGTTTAGACGTCCCAGAAAGCCTCTGACTTCTTTCTTTGTTTGGGGAACTGGCATTTCCTGTATAGCTTTCACCTTTGCAGGATCCACCTGAATACCTTTATCGCTTACAACGAAACCCAGCAGCTTACCAGATCTCACCCCAAAGGTGCACTTGTTCAGGTTTAACCTCAACTTGTACAATTTCAACCTGTCAAACAACTTCTGCAGATGGTCAAGGTGCTCTTCCTCAGTCTGAGACCTTGCAATCATGTCGTTGACGTATACCTCGATCTCATGATGGATCATGTCATGGAACAAGGCGACCATGACACGCTGATACGTTGCCCCAGCATTCTTCAATCCAAAAGGCATGACCTTGTAGAAAAAGGTACCCTATTGAGTAACAAAGGTTGTCTTCTCCATGTCTCCGGGAGACATTTTAATCTGATTATAACCGGAGAAACCATCTATAAAGGAGAAGACTTTATGTTGTGTGGTGTTGTCAACCAGAACATCGATATGAGGCAGGGGGAAATCATCCTTGTGGCTTGCCCTGTTCAGATCCCTATAATCAACACATATTCGAACCTTACCATCCTTCTTCGGCACCGGAACCACGTTGGCCACCCACTGTGGGTAAGAAGTAACTGCTAGGAAACCGGCGTCAAACTGTTTCATAACCTCAGCCTTGATTTTCTCAGACATATCTGGACACATTTGGCGGACTTTCTGTTTTACTGGAGGACAATCTTCCTTGGTAGGCAATCGGTGAACCACAATATCGGTATCCAACCCAGGCATATCTTCGTAAGACCAGGCAAAGATCTCAACATAGTCACGCAGCATCTGAACCATCCATTGCTTCACACTAGCTTCCAGGTTTGCACCGATCTTGACCTCTTTCTTATCTATTTTTGTGCCCAGATTTACTGATTCCACGGGCTCTTCATGCGACTGAATAGCCCTCTCTTCCTGAAGTAACAGTCTAGCAAGTTCAATAGGCACTTTGCAATCATCTTCACCTTCGTCTTCGGCTAAGTTGATAGGACTTTCGAAGTCATAACTGGCGGTAGCAGAGTCTTTACCAGTGAGATCCAGAGTGGATGTAGACCTGTATATGTGAGTGTGTGTAAAATAGCTGTTTTGCAATGTATAATAAAATAAAAACAAGGAGCGCAAAATTTGAAATGCAAGAAACGTCCAATGCTTTTATTAATGATATATGTAGATGACACACATAAAGCCCTCACAAATGAAGCCACAGTGCCCCGGGTAAGACACCAGGCCGTAAAGTTTAAAACATTATCTGTTACAAATTCAAAACAAAAAGTCTCATTACTGGGTAACAAAAGAAATTGGGATGAAGTCCTTTGCTGTCCAGTTTCTTAGTTCACCGTTGGTCATTGGGTAGATCCAACTGTCGAACTCAACCTCTTCAACGTCGTCTTTAATGGCATTCACTCCTGAATTACTGATGAACAAGAGAGGTCTTCCGATCCGTGCATTCCGAACAGCCTTTTGAGCTTCTGCAGTGAAACCCAAACCAAACTTGTTAGTCTTCTGTGCAAAATCAGGGAGTTGTCCCCAATTTGCACACCCACCTTTCTCAATAACAACCCGGGCATCCTTGAAGGAAGCCATCTTCATAGGAGGATCTTCAACAACAGTCTCAGTTGACGCCAGTGTCTGGGGAACCTCTTCAAAATGATGAAATAGGGTCTCAATGAACTCCCCATCCATTTCTACATATCGGAAAGAGTTGAGGTGGCTCACCATGTACTCCTCTTCTCCTTGCACTGTCACAATTTTCCCTTTCACTGGGTACTTTAGCTTCTGGTGGAGCGTAGACGTCACTGCCCCAACTTTGTGTATCCATGGACGACCCAGCAAACAAGAATAAGATGGCTGAATGTCCATCACATAGAATGTAGAGGTGAAAACCTGAGAACCAACCTTAATCAGAATATCCACTTCTTCGTGCACCATCCTCTTAGACCCATCAAAGGCCCTGACGACAATGTTGCTTGGTTTCAACTCCAACCCTTCACAGTCCAACCGGTCTAGAGCTTTCTTAGGCAAAACATTCAATGAGGAACCAGTATCCACTAATACATGAGCAAGAGTAGTGCCCCTGCATTCAATGGAGACATGCAGGGCATCATTGTGATTCTTCCCCTTAGAAGTCAAGTCGGCATTAGAGAAACCCAACCCATTATCAGCAGTCAGACTAGCCACGCAATCTTTAAACTGATCAGCTGATGTTTCTTATGGTATGTGTGCAGTCTTCAGGAAAGCAATCAGAGCATTGGCATGGGCTTCTGAGCATAGCAACAGTGACAACATAGAGATTTTGGATGGGGTTTGCCCCAGCTGCTCGACTACATTGTAGTCACTCTTTTTGATAATCTTCAAAATCTCCTCCATCTCTTGTCTAGAGGCTTCAACAGTAATTTTCTTTGGTGCCTCCGTTCGGGCAGGCTCATCAGTGGTCCCTTTGCCCCGAGTATCGGATGATTCGACAACATGGGTGAGAATGGGAACTTGAACAGGAATAGTAGCAGGCACACAGACAAGTGTAATAACAACAGGTTTCCGGGCGGTTGATGGACAGATATCAGGGGAGAAAAGTATTCTGTTGCGGGTGACTTTAGCAGGTCCAATAATATTGCTGACGTCAGTATCAGCATCCAAATCTTGTTTAACTCCGTGAAAATAAACATCAGCCCTGTAGTGCCAAGGGACAACTTTATCAGATGTATAGGGGATAGGCCCTGGAACAGTGATGATCAAAGACGCGATTCTTGGAACAAATGTAATTCTAACAGGATTTCTCGAGGAAGCCTTGGAAGAATCGTCGAAAATGGTGATAATAGCAACTTCTTCGGCAGGGATCAAAGGCACAAGAGTCTTCTCAAATAGAATTTCTTTATTATCCATCAGGCGTTGGACACCTGACTTCAAAAGATGGAAACCAGTAGGTAGGACAGAACACATACGGCAACCTTCGTCACAGCCCGGAAATAAACCGGCTAACAAAAGGTTCTTCTTCACAGTCATCAAAGGGGTAACAATGTCGTTCACAGAAACCACAAACGAGTCTTCATCTATAGCATTTATTCCATACTTGGGCATAGGAGCAGTCACAACATTAGGTCTTTCAAGTGCTTCAAACTCAATCACCTTTGCATCAATTAAGTCTTGTACTTTGTTCTTCAAAACCCAACAATCATCTGTATCATGCCCCGGGCTATCAGAGTGAAAAGCACAGCGGGCATTAGGGTTGTACTTTGGTGATGTAGTGTTGGGATTCTTCGGGGCCTCCCTTGGAATAACTAGATTGGTTTTCAATAACTATGGCAGAATCTGAGATAAATTCATGTTGAGCTGAGTGAATTGCCTTCGCGGTCTCTCGGCCTTTGGCTGGTTGTTGTGCTGAGGAGCACCAGCAGGTCTTGAAATAACAACTGCATTAACAGCTTGGCAGCGTTCAGGTCTATTCTGGCTTTTCGAACTGTAAACATCACTGGACTCCTTCTTAAAAGGCTTTTTCTCGGTGCTCGATGAAGCACCCTTCTGTATTTTACCGGATTTGATGCCAGCCTCAATTCTTTCCCCGGTCATGATCAGCTCCGTAAACCCGGACGAAGAACTTCCAATCAAATGGTTGAATTATGGACCAGACAAGGTCCCCAGAAACATTTCGACAAGCTCCCTATCAGCCAAGGGCGGTTGCACTCTGCCAGCGAGGTCCCTCCACTTCTGAGCATAATCTTTGAAACCTTCGCCTGCACCCATTGACATACCCTGGAGTTGGGTACGCGTGGGAGCAAGGTCGGTATTGTATTGGTACTGCTTGTAGAAAGCAGCAGCCAAATCTTCCCAATTATGGATGCTAGTTCTTTCCAACTGGTAAAACCATTCAAGCTGGTCCCTGAGAGACTGTCTTGAAATAAGTGGATCCAGAGATTCTTGTCAGCGGTGTATGGATGAATCTTCCTTACATACGACCAAAGGTGCAGTTTTGAGCAAGAAATTCCGTCATATTTAGCAAAGGCTGGTGCTTTGAACTTGTGGGGAATCACCACCCCAGATGACAGACCTAAATCACCAAAGTCTAGACCAGGCACTTTCTGTACTTCCATCGCACTCAACTGGTCTTCCAGTTTCTTGTATCTATCCTCGGCCGGAGGATACTGGTCTTCGTCGAAGTCCGTCTCATTGTCTGAAACCACAGGGCTAGGAGCCCTCCTTTCTTCCTGACTATCTTTCCCTCCAGATGAGGTGGTCAAATCAACTTCATCTCGTAGCCTGTTTCCAAACATGTGGCCCATGTTAAACAGGATCGTCTTCTTCTTCTTCTTCTTCTTCTTCTTCTCTTTCAAGATAAGGGCCTTCAGATCTTGCTGACCCTTATCTAGATTCATGAACAATTCTTGGAACTGGGCGTTTTGAGCCTGTAGAGCCTTGATTGCTTGTTCAGTTGATGGTTCAGAAGACATGATGCTGAAATAAACAACGAAGAAGATGAGAAAACCTGTAAGGGTACCTGTTATGAGGTGCATGGAATGAAATGCGTATGCTATGATTTCAAAGACATCGAGAGATTCAAATTCGTAAACCAAACATGAAACACACTTTTATTAGATAAACTTGAAATTCAATTGTTCAACAAATTCCCTTAAGGCGTTACAAGAAAGGAAATACTGAAAAGTAAATAAAAATTGGACATAATCAAAAGACATCAGTGCTCCCATGGACGTTTGCCTTTAGTGCTGACATAGTCATTGAGGATCCGCTCGTTCTCCAATTGTCTTGTCAACTTTTGAATCTTCTGCTCTTGCTCGTGATACTTTTCTCGATAAGTATTCCGCTCTTCCCTTTGCTACATCCAAGACCTCTTCAATGCCCCAATGTCAGTGGGCATGTAAGGGTGTAAGATAGTAGGAGGAACCTCTTCCTCATCAGCAACTTCAACAATAATAGGCAAGACGACTTCATAGGGCATTCCTAGCTTTTGGGCATGTATGCGAACCCATCGGAGATATGGTTCCATTGGTAGAGAAGTCTTCGCACCTAGCTCGTGTGGATCAGATCTGTGTACTCTATCCCAAGACCTTATGAATCTGCGGTGTTGCTCGTCACTATCCCCTTGGAAATCAAAGATTATACTAGGCATTAGCAGCTCATGAGGTCCTTCCCTTTTGGCTCGCCCAAACTGACGTAAGGCCAAGCATGGATTGTAAGTAATTCCTCTATTGGTTCCTATCAGTGGAACATTGGGGTATCCCCCACAGTGATCAATAATGGCCACCTCGTCCATACCCTTAATAATCCAAATGATGTCATTATGAGAGAGAGACATAACCCTATAAGCCCAGCCCATGCCTTCCTTGTTCTTTAAAACTGATTTGGGGAGGTGAGAAATAAACCACCTCGCCAACAATGGAGCACAGCACATCAAGGTTCCCCGCTTCCGAGCAGTACGGGCATAAAGCTAATGAAGAATGTCACCCAAGAGAGTGGGTACAGGATTACCAGAGATGAAGATTTTTACCTCATTCACGTCAACAAAGGAGTCAGAGTTAGGAAACAATACCAAGCCATATATCAGAAGAGCCAGAATATCTTCGAATGCCTGGAAGTCTAGACTATCCTAAAAATGATTAGCCTTACCAACCAAGAACTTAGTAAAAAATCCCTTTGCTCCACTTCTAGTCTCCCAGTTAGACATCACTTCAGCCTTTGTCAGGTGGAGGGCTGAAGCAATCTCTTCTGGCCTAAGGATCTTTTCCCATCCTGTGAACGGGGTTTGCTCCAAAATAGAGATACCAAGCAGATCAGAGAACTCTTCCAAGGTAGGGACCAACTGGTAGTCCGGAAAAGTAAAGCAATGGTACAGTGGATTAAAGAACTGGACTAGGACACTCATCATCTGCTCGTCCAATTTGGAAGTGACCAAACTAAGAAGATGCCCATGTCTTCTGATGAAGGAGGTAGTATCTGACATCTTTGCAACCAATCTTTAAGCATAGTGGGAGCCTGGACAAAGTTGATCTGGATGGTGTTCCTACGCATAGGTGCCATGACCTACAAAACAGAACAAAGATGAATCCCTCCTGTCTTTGAAATAGGTTAGTCCAATGCAAGATGTATGCAATGTTATGATGTCATGATGTCATGATAGAAAGCACACCACAAGTATCCACAAATAGCAAACATGGTAAAGGCACACAAGTCACACAGAGAGCCCTTAGATTTCAAGTTGGCAAGGACTCTAGGTACTACCTTCTTTCAGTTCAGTTGGTTTAAACCTGTCCTAAAAATAGTAACCGGGTTCTAGAGGATCTCAATATCACTAACTACCCTCGATCGGTCATAATTCCAGTTTAGCAACCTTTTCTTATGGCCAGAATCATCGCGAGAGTTTAGTCTCAATGAGTGTAGCATACTGCTACTGTTCTATGGCCAAGTTGGTCAATTTAAAGGTTCTAAGGTCAGTTGGTGCTTAATGACCCCTTAGCAGACCCAAATTCTCCTCGTTGCGCCACAAGGGATATCGGTACATACTAAAGTGCCACACCAACGTAGCTACTGCTTCAACCGTATCGGTCTACGCCGTACAGTTCCCTCACAGTTTATTGCTACTTACCTAAAGGGTATCCCCCAGATTCGGGTTAGGATCTATAGTAACTCCGATTCAACCCACAAATATAAAGCGTACAAGTCAATCAATTGAAAACATTATGAACTATTCCTAAGGTACACCCCACTTATTAAGCATCCTCAGCAGAGTCGCCAGTTCTGTGATACGATGGGAAGAACTGACTGTTTTTTGGAATGCTGGTTTGCGTTTTGCGTTTTGTATTCGCAAAATGTCGCGGTAAGCAAGAGTCGCCACCGACTTTTATTTTATCCAACAAGGAAAGGAAAAAAGCACAGAAAAATTCCTTTTTCGAGATATTTCTCGGGTTCGGGGGTAGATTATAGAAAGGGAAGGTGTTAGCACCCTTTCTATCTGTGGTTATCCACGGGCTCTTAGGTACTTTCTCATATTGTTTTCAAAATTGCTTTCTTTGTGCTTGTGGGTTTGAAAAAAGTTTTTGTTTTGAAACTTCGGTTTAACTTTTGCTTTTGTCCTCAAGAGCGTATGAAGTGTTTTTGAAAACTTTGTTCGAAAAGTGTAAGTGTGAAAAAAGATTTTGTTTTTTGAAATAGCAAGTACTTAAGAACCATCTACCTACTCGAAAAAGGAATCGTTCTATGCTAATGTCTTTTAGGCAATTCTATCCAACTATGAATGAGTAGGTAGCACCGTCGTTGGAGTATAAGGGTCAATTCGAATGAGGGACGTGCGGTCACTAAAGCAATGTTAGAACGCTTTAGCGGTAATCCTAATGTCTTAGATCATTTGTTTTGAGGCAACAATATCCGAAGCAACCGTTTCGAGGCGACTATGATCTTTAGACAAGAGAGCGACCTCTAAAGTGACCTATACTCAATGACCGTTTACGAAGGCAACCAAGTGGGGTGTATCCTAAGAGTGCGCATGTGCGAGTGTGTCGTTTTCAGTTTATTTTTATCTTTGTACATTTTAATGGTTATCTAAGTTGATTTTAGGTTAAAACATTCAGTCTTGTCATACAAACCTATTATCAAACATCTAACAGTTATAATTTGCAGAAAATAAATTGCGGAAATTAAATTACAAGGCGTCGGGTATTTACATCGCCAAAAGCAACCCTTTGAAATTTAAATGCGGAAAAATAAATAAAGCGATAAAAATAATTAAATGGTCCTAATTATCTATTACATTTCGGGAACAAGTACAATATTGAATAAATAGATCGCGTGCGGGAAAATTAAATCGAGCACAAGTAGGGTTTTGACCCTTTTTTATTAAAGGAAAGATTTTTTGTTGTTTTGAATTAAGGGAGAAATTACCTAAGTTAATTATTAAATTAATAAATTAATTAATTAATTAATGAAAAGAAATTATTTTTAGATTTTTGGTATTTAAAGAAAGAAAATAAAATTAATCAATGTTAGTAAAAACCTAATTAAGTCTAAGTTAATTTTAATTATTTACAAGAATGTATTAAAGTTAATTCTAATTAATGGCCTAAATTAATTAATAGATTTGTTAATAAAAAATAAAATACTAAAATTTAATTTGATAAAGGAAAGATTTTTTGTGGTTTTAATTTTATAAAGAAAAAATTTGATTGGTTAGTTGATTAAAAAAAATAATTAAATCAAAATAAAATAAACAAATAAATAATAGAAAGAGTTAGGGGGGTATGGGCCTGTTTGGAGGTCAGAATAACAAGTTGAGGCCCATTTGAATCTGACCTCGTTTGACTTCTGAGATTCCCTGCGCGCATGTTGACTTGGTCTATGGTGGACCATTAACTTCTGGCCACCAGATTTGGCCTATGGCCATCTGGCCATCAGAGGCTTGAGGATGCATGATAGGCTTCACGCTTGGATCTGTACCTGATTACATGAAAAATAATAATATCAAAGGAGTGGAGGACTTAGGATTCGAACCCAGGTCCTGTGCGTGACTGCCAACTCCCTTTACCACTAGGCCATTCGCTTCAATTGTTAATAATATAAGAACAAAACATAATATGTGAAAATACGTTAATATGCCAGAAAATAAAAAAAATGCACGAAAATTTGAAAAGGGCCAATTAGAGGAGGACACGATATCGTCCCTGTCCTCAGGCTTGTAACAAAGTTACTTGCGGATTTGAATCCGCGGCTAAAAGCGTAGGCCATTCCTAAAATTCATCTCAGGCTATATAAATTCCTCCCAAGACCATGGTTGCATTCATCTTCCTCTCCCGGTCATGTCCATAGCCATCATTAAGGCTAATTTTACCTGTAACAAAAAAACCCTAATCCAAGAGGCAAAACCCTAACAATGGCGTTTTTCACCACATAGCAGATAAATGAAATCAAACAATACAAAAGGCTTGGAAATAATCTGGTGATTACAAATATGCCATTGGTTCTTTGTAACAATGCGTAATTTTTGAAATACGAAATCAAATGCAGAAGGGGATCGCGTGACACTTACAGCGTTCTAAGAGGTTAAAAAATGTGTGCTTTGGATCCCAGAAGGTTGAGTGAACACCCAGCAATCGATTGAGATGCTTCTTGGCTTCTGAGATTGCCTCTAAGTGTGAATTCAGATTCAAGCTTTTTGCCTCTTTTTCAAGTTTTGGTTCTGCCTATTCTTGCAGTCTCTAGCCCTTATTTTTGTGTGCCTCTCTTGCTTATGTATGATACAAGGTGTTAGGGTAACAAATATGGATGGAATCCCTCTAAATCAATGCCTTATGATTTGATTTGATTCACTTTTGAAAGCTTGCCAAATTTGTCAAAAATCCATCTTTTTGCACATGATCTTGTGTGATACGAATTTGATGCTCTTAATGATAATGATCTCAACCTGAAATAGCCAAAAAGATCTCAAGTAATCAATATTTGGATTTTATTTGATTTAATTTGATTAAAAATGAAATATTTCAATAAAAAATCAAATAAAATAATAAAAATGAAATATGATCTCAAGGCTGAAGCTATGACACGTGTGCAATGATGCAAGCCCAAATCAAGTGGAAAAGAATGGGCCCTTTTGACAAAATTTGAAGTTTTGGGGATAGTTGACTTTTGGCTATTTTACAAAAATGTCCGACTTCAACAATGCATAACTTCTTCAATTTTGAATTTTTGGAAGTGTTCTTGGACGTTTTAGAAATCTTGAGATGTAATATAACATACCCTTTTGGTCTCATCTCATTTTGATATTCCATGCTCAAGTTATAAGCTTTGGAAAAAAAAGTGTTTTTGTTGACTTTCAAAAATGACCTATAATGTCCAAATTTATAAATTCTTGTGAGTGCATTTTATGATCTTGGGGTATGAAGATGGATTGTAGGAAATTGCATCCTCTTCAAAATGAGCTTTGTATGGGTCATTTCTCATAAAGTATGAGAAAGTTATGCTTGGTCAAAGTTGAGTTGACTTTTCCTACAAAATCCTAATTTAGCAACTTTTGAGTCTTGATGAATTTTGAGCAATCCTTGATGAATCATGACAAACCCTTGATCAAATGATGAAATAACCTTCAAAATGAGAATGTTGGCAAAAAATCTTGAAGTTTGACTGTATGTTGGCCACAGTTGACTTTTGCCCTAGCATAGTCGATTTTTGGACCCTTTGAGCAATTGACTGAGCAAACTTCCTCTGCAAGGCTTGATATTTGACATGGATGACCTTGAGAGCATATTAGGACATTGTGGAGCACTTGAGGTCATTTTGACTCAAAGATCTTGATGCAACACAAAACCCTAATTTGAAGTTGACTGCCTTAGGAGATGACTTAATTGTCCAACTCTTGAGCAATCTTGAGCCACTTGGAGATTTTTCTTGCCATGTTTTGAGAAATATGAGAGAGAAAATTTTGGGGTACAACAGTGGCGACTCTTGCTAACCGCGACATTTGCGATAAAACGCAAAACCTCAAGTAAGTTCTCCCACCGTATCACAGAACTGGTGACTCTGCCGGGGATTTTTATTTAAAAGTGGGGTTACCTTAGGGATATATCACATTTACTTGCTTACATTGTTTGACTTGTATGCTTTACATTATGGTTCTTTGTTTGGGTTTGAATCCTCTACCCGGATTTGGGAAACATTATAGGTAAGTAGCAATACGTTGTGGAAACTGTGCGGGGGTATACCGACATGGTCTAAGCAATAGCTACGTTAGTGCGACATATTTGTGGGTACCAGTAGCCTTTGAGTTAATCAAAGAGAATACGGGGCCGCTGAGTGATGTCATGAAGCACTAATGAACTTCTAGAACCTTTACTTGACCAACTTGGCCTTTAGGACGTAGTGAGATGATCGACTTTGGCGCAGTCCGAAGTTCGTGGATACTCGATACTACACTCATTGAGGTTTGGTTTCTTGGGATATTTCGGTCGCCATTAAAGAGGCTTGAGCTGAAACAATGACCAAGGAAACAATCCAGTGATATTGAGATCCCTTAGAACCCGGTTACTATCAACTAGGACAGGTTGAGCTAACTAAACTTCAAAAGGGTACTTACCTACAAACTCCATGCAAGTCTAAAACTAAGGATTTGTTTGCTTTGTGTGAATATGATTATTTGTATATAAACCTGCTTACCTTGCATATCTGTTCATAACATCATAACATCATACCATAGCATCTTCAATAACTATTTCAAGGATCTCGAGGGTTTTTGATGCAGGGTCACGTTGAACCAAACGTCTAGCAAGGGGTAAGAGGATTTATTTTCCTCTAACCAAACGCCGTCAAAGATCAAGTACAACAACTTAAGTCAAGGGCTATGACCCACTTGACATGGTGAGCTTAATTCTCGTGGAAAGACATCCACCGACACCAAGTTCTCCAATCAAAGTTGTTGATCAAAGTTCAACTTCTAACATTTTTTTTTGTATTTACCCCACGAGATCCTTGAAAACATACATCCACATATCATACATCATATCATGATAGGTTTCTCCCATACAGGTCTCCTTATCTTCCTACTGTTTATTTCAGTAAGATGAATAAGGAACAAACGGTGAAGGATCTCCAATCTCAAAACACTCAATTCCAACAAATGTTTCTGGCTATGGCTAAGGGGCAAGAGGACCTGAAAGCTCTCCTTCTTAAAGACAAGAAGAAAAATTCCAAGAAGTCAATAGGCGTCCTGAACTTGAGAAGAAGACCTGGAGGATCAGTCAAGAGAGCTCTAGATCTTTCAACTCCATCCAACACGGGGGATAGTCTTGAAGAAGACCATAATTTGGAGATTGATGAAGTTGAAACCAACTACTCCGAGGAACAATATCCTCCCGCTGATGACAAATACAAACAGTTGGAGGATTGCCTAAGTGCTATGGAGATTCAACAAATAACTGGCTTGGATTTTGGAGACATGGGTTTGGTTTCTGGAGTGGTCATCCCGCCAAAGTTCAAAGTCCCCACCTTTGCCATGTACGATGGAGTCTCTTGCCCTAAGATGCACTTAAAGTCTTATGTCCTCAAGATTCAACCATACACAACTGATCCGAAGCTTTGGATCCATTTCTTCCAAGAGAGCCTAGTAGGGACTCAACTCGAATGGTTCTATCAATTGGAGAGTTCTTGTATCCACACATGGGAGGATTTCGCTGCTGCTTTCTATAAGCAGTATCAGTACAATGCAGATCTTGCACCAACTCGTGTGCAGTTGCAGAACATGACCATGGGTTCCAACGAAAGCTTCAAGGGATACGCCCAAAAGTGGAGAGATCTGGCTGGTAGGGTACAACCCCCTTTAACTGACAGGGAGCTGATTGACATCTTCATGGGAACTTTGACAGGGCCTTTCTTCAAACACTTGATCGGAAGCTCCTCAGCCGGGTTCACCAAGCTAATACTGACCAGCGAAAGGGTTGAAGTTGGCATCAAAAGTGGGAAGATTCAAGAAGCTACACCTTCTGATGCTCAGAAAAAGCCCTACAATGGGAAGAAAGAGTCCAATGCTGTGTATGGTCAAAAGAGTCGTCATGATCAACATGTAGGGGCAATCCTGATCTCTAATCCCACGCCTATTCAACAAAGACAGAGCAATAGGCGTAGGGTAAGATATCAAGAAAGGCAGTACACTAACATCAACATGCCTTTGTCTCAAGCGTTACAACATTTGCTGAAGTTGAAGCTGATCACGCTAAAGGATCCTCCTCAAAATCCCGACACCTCCTCTTCTAAGTATAATCCGAGCGTAAGATGTGCCTATCATTCTGACAGTCCTGGACATGACACCGACGGTTGTTGGACTTTGAAGAACAAGATCCAAGACTTGATTGATGCCAAGGAGATCGAGTTTGACCCTCCAGAGACTCTAAACGTGATCACTGCTCCTATGCCAAATCATTGAGAGCGTCTTTGTTTCATTTGAATTTTCAAGTTGTAATTCCTTTTGTTATTCAAACAATTATCTATTAATGTCAAACTTTATTTCATTAATGCATTGCATATGTTTGTCTTGATTTGATCCACTCATTTTCACTATATTTAAACTATGCTTTTTATTCTTCTTATGACATTTAACTCTTGCTAAAAGTTACAAGCCTTTAGAGGGAGGATGACGAAAACAATGCCATAATCTCATACAGTATGCTTTTGGACAGACCTTGCTGACGATGTACAGGCGTTTCTTTCAAATCCTAAACACTGGATTTATAAGGAAGATAATCCCTAGTCAACCCCTTCGATCCAAAGAAGTAGAAGTTTTCTATTTTAACACAAATTGAAACCTTTAATCAAAACCTGGGGCAGGGTAGTCTCTCAGTTAATTCAAATGCGCGTTAAGCCGCAAACTCTCATCTCGTAATACAACGAATGACATCAAAAACATTCCTCTGGAATCAAAAGACGGTGATGGTTCCCTACCACACAGGCAGTCATTATCTCTCAAAAAAAAGAAAATCCCACTAAGTCAAAACCTACAAAGGAGACTTAAGAAAACTAGGGCATCCCGCTAACTGTAATCTCAAAACAAGAACATTCAGGAAAAAATTAGGGATAACAAATCAAAAGAAAGAGGTCACTACAAATCCTCAACAACATTAAAAAAATGTTGCACAAATGACTGCCTTCCAACAAACTTAACTTGTCTAAACCATCACCAAAATGTCTTTCCAGACTCAATTGGAGTTCAAACGTACAATTAACTGAGCTTAGGATTGGAGAACATCACGAAGAACGGGTGGGTACAAATACACTTTGAGCCTTTATCCTTTGTTTCTTAAATCGTGAACCAAGCCACGTTACAACCCTTCAAAAGTCCTAATTTAAGCATGGGTTAGTTCGAAAGCATACTGTTACAAAAGGTATCCTGAATCCTGTAAGGATTCACTCTAAATCTTGAGTTTGAATTTTCTTTAATGCATTTTCAAAATTTCAAGACAAACATAAACTTTGCATTACTTGAATATCACTGTTTGCATATGGCTAATTGTTTGACAGTGGAGAAATTCACACAATGAATGTCCAGTGAATGAAATCTCTCTCAGTGAACCAAATCAATTCAAGTGGGATGACACTTCCATTGACAAATCTCCTATCAAAAAGGGGGCATGACATGTCACTATCTAGCACACCTGGGGTAGTCTAGTCAAGATTCCAAGAAATCTCTCAAGAAGGGCAGAGTAACCAGAGGCAGGCCTCCATCTCCATCACTTGGGGAATTGAACGTCAAATCTCAGCAACGAGTTACGTACAATCAAACATTTTTGGCAATGCCACAAACATCCGCTAATAGGGGAAATGAAAAGTCTCCCCAAATTCCTTCTCATAGGATGATTCCCCAGCAAGAGTTTAACCTCTGAAAACCTCTCCCCAACTGAGTCGGCTTCAAGAATCCTCGAGGATTTCTGCCAGTGAAGTCGCCGCCTCTCTAGCAGACCAAAAATAAGGTTTATTTCCCCAACAAACTACAGATTCCCCAGCTTGAGTTTTCCTCTCCGACTACTACAAATCAAAGGACCACAACTCCTCTTCCTCAGTAGACTACTCTACAATCCCCAACAAGTTACTGTGAAACCTAGACCTGACCAGAAATTAGTTCAACTTCGACTACCCAGTAGAGCAACGGACAACCGAGACTCCTGAACTTTTTCCCCAAGCAGAAATCAACACTCTCCACAGAGTTTTCAACTTTCCCTAAACAGAGTTCTCCTCAACAAAACAGGGATCCTCAGTGGAAAAATTTTAAGCAAAGTTGAAGACACACATACTCTTCAACAGTAGTCCATGATTTAACAAACTCCCCGACATTTGTAAAGGATTTATTTTCCCAGACGAAAATACATTCATAAACATTTCACATTTCATACCTCCTATTTATATACATGACAAAATACATATAACATAAATCTCATTTATTTTGAGAACATCATTACGCAACACATACATCATGATATTGCATACAACTAACTCTTTACCTTTTCAGGAAAGATCAATCAACAGAAAAATTTCATCATCTTTTGGAGTAGAAATCGTCTAAGATTCCTTCATTATCTGTTGAGATAGTAATTGTGATCGGTGGATTTAGAACTGACTGTTTAACGCTGGTTCGTGAAATGTCGCGGAAGCAAGAGTCGCCACCGTCTTTTATTTTCTCCAACATGGACAGGACAAAAGCACAGCAAAATTCCTTATGAGATAGTTTCTCGGTTCGGGAGGTAGATTTATAGAAAGGGAAGGTGTTAGCACCCTTTCTATCCGTGGTTATCCACGGGCTCATAGATACTTGCTCATTTGTGTTTTCAAAAGTGTTTGCTTTTCAGTTGTGAGTGGGTTTGAAAAAGTTTCATTTAAAGATTTCAGAATGACTCTTGTATCAGTCCTCAAGAGTGTTTGAAAAATTGTTTTGAAAGCTTTTTGAAAGTGTCGGTGTGAAAAGAGTTTTGATTTGTTTTTGAATAGAGCAGGTATCTATGAGTCATCTACCTACCCTAAGGAATTAGGCTGTGTAAATGTCCTTAAGGTAGTGCCATCCCACCATTGAGAGGTAGGTAGCACCACCATTGGAGGTGTTCAGGTCAATTCGAGTTTAGGGACAGTGTGGTCACCGAAGCAACAGTAGGACACCTTAGAAGCTACCCTTATGCCCTTGATCCTTTTTTAATCTGAGGCAACCGTTTCGAGGCAACTGGATCATGGACATAAGGACTTACTAAAACGTCCTATACTCGATGACCACGTTTCGAAGGCAACAGGTGAGGCGTACCCTAGGAGTGGTGTGTGAATTTGTGTGTTATTTTCATGTTATGTTTTATCTTGTACATGTATCATGGTGATCTACGCTTGTTTTTAATTTGGCCATACATTCTTTCATGCAATTAGAATTTAAAAGTGCTGAAATTTAAATGCGGAAAGATAAATCCTACGCTATTACAAGGCGCGGGTCTATACATCGCCGAATTACAGAGACTCGTTTGATAAAAATGCGGAAAGTAAAAAGAGCTAATTACTATTACAAGCCTTGAGCAGTTACATAATATTCGAAAAGAAAATAAATGTGCGAAATAGTAAAAATTAGGACGTCCGAGGGTTTTGACCCTTTTGAAATTAAATTGAATTAAAAAGCTAATTAATATTTAATTAAAGAAAAGAAATTGCTTTTTATGTTTTTTTTTGGTATTTATGAAAATAAAGAAAATTAAAATCAAGAGAAACCCTAATTCTAAATTGTTTTTAATTATTAAGAAAAATATTAAAGTTGACCTAATTTACGCTAATTAATTATTTACATATTTATTTACAAAAATAATAATTAATAATAATAATAAATAATGAGGGAAAATTTAATTAAGAAAAAGAATAAAATGTCCAAAACCTAATTTCTACATATTTTTATTTATTTAAGAAAACATTAAAGTTTGAAACCTAAATTAACTAAATTAATTGTTAGTTTTATTTACAAAATAAATTAATTGTGAATTAAATATTAATAAAAATAAATAAAAAATTTTTAGTTTCTGATTTATTATTGTGAAAATTATTTTTATGGTAAAAAAGAAATAATTAAAACATTAAAAGAATTAGAAAAGAAAATCAAATAAAAATTAAAAATGATGCAAACCATGGGGGGTATTAGGCCCATTTTGGAGGTGTTTTTGGAGCAATCTGGCCCATGAAACAAAGGCCTTGTTTGACTTTCTGCGCCTGTGTGTGGGATGGTTGACTGAGCGTACCATGGACCTCATCCTGCAGCCTTCAGATTGGACCTTGAAGCCACTTGTCAGGCCTTAACATGTGCGTGCATGGTGAACCTTTGATTGAACGCTGCATAGGAATACATCGAGACAAAAATTATACAAGATGTGGGGGACCTGGGAATCGAACCCAGGTCCCAATACCTGCAAGAGAACTCATCCATCAACTGAACTAACGCGTGCGTTTGTTAATGTAATGGAGCATAATTATTATATAAAAAGAAAGAACATTAGTGGTACAAATCAAAAAGCGCGCTGAATATTTGAATTGTCCATCCAGAAGATGACACGCCAGGCTTCTTCTTCGTCTTTCTGCCTGTAATATAAACAAATAGCGGGGGTTTTAAACCCCCACTAAGTGAAAACTGCAAAAATAGCGATTAGAACATGGACAAATATAAAAAGGGCGCGAGGTATTGGTTTGCTTCGTCTTGATACCACGAATTCAATGGCATAGGTTTTAAGGTCTAATTTTTCCATATGAGGAAAGCCTCAATTTTTGAGTCCTGAAACCCTAGATATCCTTCCATGGTGAATTTCGTTTTAAGGCATATTAATGAAATTGAATCATACAGAAAGCTTTGCCTTAGTGCTGTGAACACAAAACAATCAACCAAATGTATTAATAATGCATGAATCGTGATATGGAATTCAAGGGATTTTGGCAAACCGTGTGATCTGTGTTCTATGATTCTTGGCACGTTTTGATTGATTCTTAATTGCAAAAGCTTCCTGGATGGTCCAGCAATGTGTTGGAATAGATTTTAGGCTTTGAAACGTGCAGTAACTAGGATTTCAGTTTCCAAGTTTTTGATGAAATTTTGCAAATTGGTATGCAGCTTCTAAACAGTTTTTCGTGTCCTTGTGCATTAGGTTATGTTGTGCATATGTACATGAATGAAATTAGGTCAAAAACAAGCCCATGGATTCATGCATTTATGTTTTGAATATTTGATTTTTGTCACATCTTTTTCAATCTTTTTTCATGCAAATCCTTGCCAATTGTGGAAGATATTGTCCCCTTGAGATGGTGCACGAAATCTCTAGCATGTGTGGAAGATATTTGCTGCACAAAAAAGATTTAAAACCATGATTTGATATTTTTCTCATATTTAAATCTAATTAAATGAATCAATAAGATTAAAAACTCAATTAATTAATTAAAAATAAGAAAATAAACCCCTTTGAGCTCAATGGGTCGTGCATATGCTTTGGGTAATGATTCAAGGAAGAATTTGAGGCCCATTAGCATTTTTGAAGCTTTTGAAGCAAAGTTGACTTATCAAAATTCCCAAAAATTTCCCAACTTCTACAAGGCATATCTTGCTCAATTTTGAAGCTATGATCATGTTCTTGGACATTTTGGAAAGGTCTTGAAGTCCTATAACCAATGTCTTTGGTCCCATGTCATTTTGATTTACCAATCTCAAGTTATGGTCTTTGACTTAAAGTGCCTTTTTGTTGACTTTTGAAAATGACCTATAATGTTGAAATTGATAACTTTTTGTGAGAGCATTTCTTGGACTTGGAGTGTGAAGATGAGTTGTAGGAAATGTCATTCTATTTAAAATGAGCTTTGGATGGAATTTTTCTGATAAACCATGAGGAAGTTATGCCCTGGTCAATTTGTAGTTGACTTTTCAACTGTCCAAAAATAGAAACTTTTGCATCTTGAGACTTTTTGAGCCATGCTTTGAGAATCATGATCAAGAACTGATCAAATGATGTTTGTGGCTTCAAAATAAGATGTTGACAAAAATTTTTGACTTTTGACTGTCAAATGACCATTTTGCCCCTGCAGTTGACTGTGAAGCATTTAGGGTTTTTGACTGTGCAATTTGATGCTGTGAGTCTTGAAACTTGACATATGAATGCTTGACAATGTATCTAGGCATGTGGGACTTGATTGGACCCTTGGAAATCTCAATTTCTTTGCAAGAACCAAAACCCTAATTTTGACTGTGTTAGGAGGCAATTGGACTGTGCAACCCTTGAGATATTTTGAAGCTTGATCTTGGAAAATCTTGAGGAATATGGGAGGGCAAATTTTGGGGTACAACAGTTGCCCCTGTTCAATCTTCTTAGACCTGAGGATGTAGATTGGTTGGCGTGCCTTTCGTAATCTGAAGGTGGAAGATGATTGAACACTAGAGTGCCCAGAAATTTGCACTCACATAGTAGAGTATAATGGTGGGAATGGGCTTACAGATGCCATTTGGAGACTGATGGATAGGAGGATGGGCTTATAGATGCCATCTGGGTGTCGATCGCGTAAGAGATTCCTTAGCGAGAATTTGCGTACCTGAGAAAGAAAATAATTACCTGGCCTGTTACAGGAGTTGATCTTCAAACTCTTTATGTAGATGTGCCCTGGCCGGATATAAGAATTGAATCTTCAAACTCTTCAGACGTGCCCTGGCAAGATACAGGAATCGAGTCCGGAGAATATAGTCGTCAACAAATACACCCTGGCAAGATACAGGAATCGGATCTTCAAACTCTTCAGACGTGCCCTGGCAAGATACAGGAATCGAGTCTGGAATTAGTCATCAACAGATACACCCTGGCAAGATACAGGAATCGTATCTTCAAACTCTTCAGACGTGCCCTGGCAGGATACAGGAATCGAGTCTGGAATTAGTCGTCAACAGATACACCCTGGCAAGATACAGGAATCAGATCTTCAAACTCTTCAGACGTGCCATGGCAGGATACAGGAATCGAGTCTGGTAATGTAGTCGTCAACAGATACACCCTGGCAAGATACAGGAATCGGATCTTCCAACTCTTCAGACGTGCCCTAGCAAGATACAGGAATCGAGTATGGAATTAGTCGTCAACAGATACACCCTAGCAAGATACAGGAATCGGATCTTCAAACTCTTCAGACGTGCCCTGGCAGGATACAGGAATCGAGTCTGGTAATGTAGTCGTCAACAGATACACCCTGGCAAGATACAGGAATCGGATCTTCGAACTCTTCAGACGTGCCCTGGCAAGATACAGGAATCGAGTCTGGAATTAGTCGTCAACAGATACACCCTGGCAAGATACAGGAATTGGATCTTCAAACTCTTCAGACGTGCCCTGGCAAGATACAGGAATCGAGTCTGGAATATAGTCGTCAACAGATACACCCTGGCAAGATACAGGAATCGGATCTTCAAACTCTTCAGACGTGCCCTGGCAAGATACAGGAATCGAGTCTGGAATTAGTCGTCAACAGATACACCCTGGAAAGATACATGAATCGGATCTGGAATCACGACAGTTGATAGTAATTATCTTTGTATTGATCTTTGTCCTGAAAAGACAAAACGTTAGTTGTATGTGATGTCATGATGTATGACATGCGTGATGTTCTCAGAATAAATGAGGTTATATGTTCATGATGCGTATGTGCATGCTATAATGTATGAAGATGTGATGTTCATGAATGTATTTGTGTCTAGGAAAATAAATCCTTGACGGGTGCCGGGAAGTTAACTCCTGGGCTAATGTTGAGGGGTGGAGCCTTTCGTTTCCGCTGGGGATGATTGTTGCAAGAATACCGGTAGGAGAAGATGACTCCGTTGGGGAATAAACTTGGCGGACGGATTACTCTGCGGGGAGTGAACTCTGTGGGGAAAGAGAGGTACTTTGCTGAGATTTGATGATAACTCTGCTGGGGATACCATTGATGAGCTCTGTTGGAAGATTTGATGAACTCCGCTGGGGGATAGGGAGACTTCGCCAGGGACGATCTTTCCGTGGCAATTGGTTGAGGATAACCCAGTTATATCCTAGTGGGGAAATAACCTTCTGAATAAAGTCGGGGGAGCGTTCGTGCTCTGCGGGTGACGAGCTTCCAGAATCTACTGGGAATAAGCTTCAAGACCTACTGGGGATATGGATTCCACTCTCCTGGGGAAACTTTTGAGATTGGACTGGGGAAATGGCTCCATTGAACGTCTGGTACCGCCGGGGAACAATCTTAGATCAAGACTGTCGGGGATGCTTGTTAAGAATGTTTGTATACTCCGCTGAGGAATGTTGAGATCTGCTGGGGATAATCCAACTTCCATAAGGCTGACTGAGTAGGCTAATCCTGCTTGAGGAGAGTATCACTGACTTGCTAGGAGATACTGTGCCTTTTAGGGCTGATGGGAGACCAACTGCTTGGGAGAGAATTGTTGAATTTTGGCTTACTCTCTGGGGAATTAAGATATCTTGGTTACATTCTTCAGCCGAACTTACCTTGGTACCTTGGTGGACAGAGTAATTAGATTGTCTAGACCACTCATTATTGCCCCTGTTTCTGCGAGAGAAGGTACCTATGGAGGCGCTTGATTACTACCGATAGACGAATCTTCTTTTGGTAGGCAAGTGACGAGATGACGGAACATAGTCGTACGCTTTTGATCCCTAATTTTTGCCTGGACCGCCCTTTCGGGTTTTCAGTCCACCAGGATACCCATTTTTGCCCAAGCCGCCTTTTCAAGTTTTCGACTTGCCGGGTGTACAGGTTCTTCATTTTCATCCCTTATTTTTGCCCGAACCCTTTTGGTTCGCCGGGAAGCCCTAACTTCTGCCTAGGTATGTCAACCTAGCGGGTATTTGATTATGCGTAGTATTTTTTTTCGACTATGTCCACGCTCTCAGAATATAAGGAGTTGCCCCTGTTGTTGTGTTGCCATGCTACCAGAAGATGTTTGATCATGCAAGATTTGTTTCTGGAATCCATGTCCAATGCCCCAAGCGACTCAGGTGGGGATTTGCCCCTGGTTGTTTGGCATTTGAGAGATTCTTTGAATCTTGACTGGACTGCCCCAGATGATGGACAATGATCAGCCTGCCCCTTGGTTGGAAGTAATTTTGTTCACTTAGATATTCGTCGTGTGAATTTCTCTGCTGTTCGACAAATAGTCATATGCAAACAGAGTTATGTTAAAAATGCAAAGCTTATGTCTGTCTTGAAGTCTTTGAAAAATGCATTTTTTCATAAAACAAGCAAATTTTGTACAATGTGATGTCAACTCGTTATTTTACCGCAAAGCCTTAAGGAGTCAGGATACCTTTCGTAACAATATGCTTTCGACCTAACCCATGCTTCAGCTAGGACTTTTAAGGGTTATAACGTGGCCTGGTTTACAGTTTAAGAAACAAAGGATAAAGGCTCAAATTATTTGTACCCACCCGTTCCTCGTGATGTTCTTCAAACCTAAACTCAGCTGATCGTGCGTTAGACCTTGTTTGAGTCTTTGCTCTGATTTTCCGGTGATAGTTCGGATATTGACGATTTATTTTGAATAGGCAGTCATTTTTTGTTGAGGGTTTGTAGGAACTCTTTCTTTTTTATTTTATTATCCCTATTTTTTGCCTGAACTGTTTCTTTTGTGATGACAGTCAGCGGGATGCCCCAGTTTTATAAGTCTCCTTTGTAGGTTTTGACTTAGTGGGCTTTTATTTTTGAGAGATAATGACTGCCTGTCGTTATGATTATTCGGAACCATCACAGTCTTTTGTTTCGGAAGGACTCCTTTGATGTCATTCGTTATGCACTTGGATCAACTGAGAGAACTACCCGGCCCCAGGTTATGATTAAGGGTTTTAAATTTCGAAAAGAAAAAAAAACTCCTACTTCTTTGGCTCAGAGGGGTTGACGAGGGATTATCTTCCTTATAACTCCAGTGTTTAGGGATTGAAACAATGCATGTACCTCATCAGCGGGGTCTTTTCAAAAGCATACTGTAGATTGTGGTATCGTTTTCGTCATCCTCCCTCAAGAGGCTTAGAATTATTAACCGAGCGTTGATCATCACACAAAAATATGAAAACAGTTTGCATATAGCGAATGCGAATATATTGATTCAAAACAGACATATGCGATGCATTAATGAAATAACAGTGTTTGACATGATAATGTTTGAACAATCCAAAGAAAATTACAACTTGAAAATTCTAATGGACAAAAAGTCTTCTCATCTCAGGACTTGTTACTTCAAATGGTGAATCCCGTAGGGATGGTAGAAGCACTCAGCCTTACCCACTTGGGTGAAATCCACTACTCCTTCATTAATCAGGTCTTGGACCTTGTTCTTCAGAGCCCAGCAGTCGGCAGTGTCATGTCCAGGACTATCAGAGTGGTATGCACATCTTTTATTGGGATTATAGTTAGGAGCAAATGTGTTGGGGTTCCGGGGAGGAGCCCTTAGTGTAATCAGATTCATCCTCAGCAGGTGTTGTAGAGCTTGAAACAACGGCATGTTGAGCTGGGTGAACTGCCTCCTGGACCTGCTTGGCTTACTCTGATCAACCTGTTGCTCTGGGCGGGGTTGTGGTTGGACCTATGAAGTGGTAGTAATTTGGGGAGGTCTATTCTTCACCATACCAGACTCTTGTCCTCTTGGAAGCTGATCCATGACCTGGTCCCTGACTTGGACTGATTGCTTCATGTTGTATCTCCCTTGGTGAAGCTGGTTGACTATGGTTCTCAACTCTTCTTGCTCCCGAGCTAAGCCTTGAATGAGAGCCATTTGCCCCAGCATCTGGGTCTTCATTGTATCTACTTCAGCTTGCAGGCGTTTCAGTCGTTCGTCCTTGTCATCTTCGGGACTTTTCTTGGCCAGATTCCCCATGAGGAGTGTCCTTAACTCTTCCTGCCCCTTGGATAGGCTTAGAAAGATCTCCCTGAACTGAGTCTCTTGAGCATGAAGACCCTGGTTATCTTGTTGGGAAGCCATCGCTGAAATAAACAGCGAAGGAGGTAAGTGACCTGTCAAAAAGAGTACCTGTAATGCAACGATATGTGTGATATGCATGCAATGTTTTCAAGGATCTCGCGGGGTAGACAAGAAAGATTGTTAGAATTTGAATCCGGTAGCTTGATTGAAGGAACTTCATGTTGTTGAGAGTCCTTCTTCAAGGGTTAAGGCTCACCATATCTAGTGGGTCATAGCCCTTGACAACCTTGGCTAGAGGAAAATAAATCCCCTTTGCCCCTTGCTAGACATTTTGTTCATCATGACCTGCATCACAAGCCCTTGAGATCCTTGAAACGGGTTAGTCTTTATGCAAGATGCATGCAATGGTATGATGTTATGCTATGCATGGGGTAATGTAGGTAAACCCTGTTATGAGTCCCAATTAAAGACTGTAAACAAAACCTGCGAGAAACTCAAGTGTCAGATAGCAAGCATGCAAATAGTCAAGTTGGAAGGCACACAAGTCAAACAAGACAGTCCTTAGAGTTTAGGCCAGCATGAAGTTTGGGGTACTACCCTCTTGAAGTTGGTGAGCTCAAAACCTGTCCTATCAAAAGTAACCGGGTTCTAAGGGTCTCAATATCATTGGATTGCTTTCTGTGTTCATCGTTTTGATTTAGCCACTGGACTGGCGATCGAAATATTCCAAGAAAACAACCCTCAATTGAGTTTAGTATCGAGTATCAACCAACCTCGGACTGCACCAAAGTCAGTTATCTCACTACCCTAAAGAGGCCAAGATGGTTCAATTAAGGTTCCTAAGGTCAGTTGATGCTTCACGACACCACGCGGCGGCCCCGTACTCTCCTTGACTGGACTCAAGGGTTACCGGTACTCACCAAAGTGCCACATCAACATAGCAGACTGCTTCAACCATGTCGGTATACCCCGCACAGTTCCCTCACAAGCTTGTTGCTACTTTCTAAGAAGGTATTCCCCAGATCAGGGTTAGGATCTATAGAACTACCAAGACAGTACCCACAATAATAAAGCAAGCAATTCAGACAATTGAAAACACAAGTGATCTTAGTCCTAAGGTACACCTCACTTTATAAATATTCCCCAGCAGAGTCGCCAGTTCTGTGATCAGTGGATTTAGAACTGACTGTTTAACGCTGGTTCGTGAAATATCGCGGAAGCAAGAGTCGCCACCGTCTTTTATTTTCTCCAACATGGACAGGACAAAAGCACAGCAAAATTCCTTATGAGATAGTTTCTCGGTTCGGGAGGTAGATTTATAGAAAGGGAAGGTGTTAGCACCCTTTCTATCAGTGGTTATCCACGGGCTCTTAGATACTTGCTCATTTGTGTTTTCAAAAGTGTTTGCTTTTCAGTTGTGAGTGGGTTTGAAAAAGTTTCGTTTAAAGATTTCAGAATGACTCTTGTATCAGTCCTCAAGAGTGTTTGAAAAATTGTTTTGAAAGCTTTTTGAAAGTGTCGGTGTGAAAAGAGTTTTGATTTGTTTTTGAATAGAGCAAGTATCTATGAGTCATCTACCTACCCTAAGGAATTAGGCTGTGTAAATGTCCTTAAGGTAGTGCCATCCCACCATTCAGAGGTAGGTAGCACCACCGTTGGAGGTGTTCGGGTCAATTCGAGTTTAGGGACAATGTGGTCACCGAAGCAACAGTAGGACACCTTAGAAGCTACCCTTATGCCCTTGATCCTTTTTTAATCCGAGGCAACCTTTTCGAGGCAACTGGATCATGGACATAAGGACTTACTAAAATGTCCTATACTCGATGACCACGTTTCGAAGGCAACAGGTGAGGCGTACCCTAGGAGTGGTGTGTGAATTTGTGTTTTATTTTCATGTTATGTTTTATCTTGTACATGTATCATGGTGATCTACGCTTGTTTTTAATTTGGCCATACATTCTTTCATGCAATTAGAATTTAAAAGTGCTGAAATTTAAATGCGGAAAGATAAATCCTACGCTATTACAAGGCGCGGGTCTATACATCGCCGAATTACAGAGACCCGTTTGATAAAAATGCGGAAAGTAAAAAGACCTAATTACTATTACAAGCCTTGAGCAGTTACATAATATTCGAAAAGAAAATAAATGTGCGAAATAGTAAAAATTAGGACGTCCGAGGGTTTTGACCCTTTTGAAATTAAATTGAATTAAAAAGCTAATTAATATTTAATTAAAGAAAAGAAATTGCTTTTTATGTTTTTTTTTTGGTATTTATGAAAATAAAGAAAATTAAAATCAAGAGAAACCCTAATTCTAAATTGTTTTTAATTATTAAGAAAAATATTAAAGTTGACCTAATTTACGCTAATTAATTATTTACATATTTATTTACAAAAATAATAATTAATAATAATAATAAATAATGAGGGAAAATTTAATTAAGAAAAAGAATAAAATGTCCAAAACCTAATTTCTACATATTTTTATTTATTTAAGAAAACATTAAAGTTTGAAACCTAAATTAACTAAATTAATTGTTAGTTTTATTTACAAAATAAATTAATTGTGAATTAATATTAATAAAAAAATAAACATTTTTTAGTTTCTGATTTATTATTGTGAAAATTATTTTTATGGTAAAAAAGAAATAATTAAAACATTAAAAGAATTAGAAAAGAAAATCAAATAAAAATTAAAAATGATGCAAACCATGGGGGGTATCAGGCCCATTTTGGAGGTGTTTTTGGAGCAATCTGGCCCATGAAACAAAGGTCTTGTTTGACTTTCTGCGCCTGTGTGTGGGATGGTTGACTGAGCGTACCATGAACCTCATCCTGCAGCCTTCAGATTGGACCTTGAAGCCACTTGTCAGGCTTTAACATGTGCGTGCATGGTGAACCTTTGATTGAACGCTGCATAGGAATACATCGAGACAAAAATTATACAAGATGTGGGGGACCTGGGAATCGAACCCAGGTCCCAATACCTGCAAGACAACTCATCCACCAACTGAACTAACGCGTGCGTTTGTTAATGTAATGGAGCATAATTATTATATAAAAAGAAACAACATTAGTGGTACAAATCAAAAAGCGCGCTGAATATTTGAATTGTCCATCCAGAAGATGACACGCCAGGCTTCTTCTTCGTCTTTCTGCCTGTAATATAAACAAATAGCGGGGGTTTTAAACCCCCACTAAGTGAAAACTGCAAAAATAGTGATTAGAACATGGACAAATATAAAAAGGGCGCGAGGTATTGGTTTGCTTCGTCTTGATACCACGAATTCAATGGCATAGGTTTTAAGGTATAATTTTTCCATATAAGGAAAGCCCCAATTTTTGAGTCCTGAAACCCTAGATATCCTTCCATGGTGAATTTCGTTTCAAGGCATATTAATGAAATTGAATCATACAGAAAGCTTTGCCTTAGTGCTGTGAACACAAAACAATCAACCAAATGTATTAATAATGCATGAATCGTGATATGGAATTCAAGGGATTTTGGCAAACCGTGTGATCCGTGTTCTATGATTCTTGGCACGTTTTGATTGATTCTTGATTGCAAAAGCTTCCTGGATGGTCCAGCAATGTGTTGGAATAGATTTTAGGCTTTGAAACGTGCAGTAACTAGGATTTCAGTTTCCAAGTTTTTGATGAAATTTTGCAAATTGGTATGCAGCTTCTGAACAGTTTTTCGTGTCCTTGTGCATTAGGTTATGTTGTGCATATGTACATGAATGAAATTAGGTCAAAAACAAGCCCATGGATTCATGCATTTATGTTTTGAATATTTGATTTTTGTCACATCTTTTTCAATCTTTTTTCATGCAAATCCTTGCCAATTGTGGAAGATATTGTCCCCTTGAGATGGTGCACGAAATCTCTAGCATGTGTGGAAGATATTTGCTGCACAAAAAAGATTTAAAACCATGATTTGATATTTTTCTCATATTTAAATCTAATTAAATGAATTAATACGATTAAAAACTCAATTAATTAATTAAAAATAAGAAAATAAATCCCTTTGAGCTCAATGGGTCGTGCATATGCTTTGGGTAATGATTCAAGGAAGAATTTGAGGCCCATTAGCATTTTTGAAGCTTTTGAAGCAAAGTTGACTTTTCAAAATTCCCAAAAATTTCCCAACTTCTACAAGGCATATCTTGCTCAATTTTGAAGCTATGATCATGTTCTTGGACATTTTGGAAAGGTCTTGAAGTCCTATAACCAATGTCTTTGGTCCCATGTCATTTTCATTTACCAATCTCAAGTTATGGTCTTTGACTTAAAGTGCCTTTTTGTTGACTTTTGAAAATGACCTATAATGTTGAAATTGATAACTTTTTGTGAGAGCATTTCTTGGACTTGGAGTGTGAAGATGAGTTGTATGAAATTTCATTCTATTCAAAATGAGCTTTGGATGGAATTTTTCTGATAAACCATGAGGAAGTTATGCCCTGGTCAATTTGCAGTTGACTTTTCAGCTGTCCAAAAATAGAAACTTTTGCATCTTGAGACTTTTTGAGCCATGATTTGAGAATCATGATCAAGAATTGATCAAATGATGTTTGTGGCTTCAAAATAAGATGTTGACCAAAATTTTTTACTTTTGACTGTCAAATGACCATTTTGCCCCTGCAGTTGACTGTGAAGCATTTAGGGTTTTTGACTGTGCAATTTGATGCTGTGAGTCTTGAAACTTGACATATGAATGCTTGACAATGTATCTAGGCATGTGGGACTTGATTGGACCCTTGGAAATCTCAATTTCTTTGCAAGAACCAAAACCCTAATTTTGACTGTTAGGAGGCAATTGGACTGTGCAACCCTTGAGAGATTTTGAAGCTTGATCTTGGCAAATCTTGAGGAATATGGGAGGGCAAATTTTGGGGTACAACAGTAATCGTCCAAGATTCCTTCATCATCCTGCTGAGGTAGTAGTCGTCTCAAGATTCCTTCATCATCTTGCTGAGGTAGTAATCAGCCAAGATTCCTTCATCATTCTGCTGAGGTAGTAATCGTCCAAGATTCCTTCATCATCCTGCTGAGGTAGTAGTCGTCTCAAGATTCCTTCATCATCTTGCTGAGGTAGTAATCATCCAAGATTCCTTCATCATTCTGCTGAGGTAGTAATCGTCCAAGATTCCTTCATCATTCTATTGCGGTAGTAATCGTCCAAGATTCCTTCATTATTCTGCTGAGGTAGTAATCGTCCAAGATTCCTTCATCATTCTGCTGAGGTAGTAACCGTCCAAGATTCCTTCATCATTCTGCTGAGGTAGTAATCATCCAAGATTCCTTCACCATTCTGTTGCAGTAGTAATCATCCAAGATTTCTTCATCATCCTGCTGAGGTAGTAATCGTCTAAGATTCCTTCATCACGTTGCTGAGGTAGTAATCACCCAAGATTCCTTCATCACATTGTTGAGGTAGTAATCATCCAAGATTCCTTCATCATCCTGCTGATGTAGTAATTATTATTCAAGATTCCTTCATCATCCTTGTTGAGGTAGTAATCATCCAAGATTCCTTCATCGTCCTGCTGAGGTAGTAATCGTCCAAGATTCATTCATCATCCTGCTGAGGTAGTAATCGTCCAAGATTCTTTCATCATCTTGTTGAGCATTTTGATACACCAGATACGTTCCAGATACGGATGCCATCCTGATACTCATTCAGATTCAACTTCTAGATACGGTTCAGATACGCTCCAGATACAGATGCCATCCTGATACTCATTCAAATACAACTCAGATACGCTCCATACATGGACGCAATTCTGATACTCATTCTTCCAACTTACGAATTATAATTCAACAAGCATTCTTGGATGGCATCTACAAGCCCATCTCCAGCAACTTTCTATCACCTCTCCAAATGACATCTTTAAGCCCATTCCCTCTACCATCACATCACCAAGTGCAAATTACTGGGCACTCTAGTGTCCAATCATCTTCCAACTTCGAGTCACGAATGGCAAAAACTCGTCAATCTAACTCTTCAGGTTTAAGAAGATTGAACAGGGGCAGCTGTTGTACCCCAAAATTTTCCTTCTCATTTGTCAAGTATTTGCTCACAAGATATTCTAAGACGTCAAGTGTGCAGCACTGATACATCAATTTAGGCTTGAAATTGGCACAAGGGAAAAATGGCCAATTGCATACTGGAAAGTCAAACTTTGACTTTTTGGTCAACATTAAGTTTCAAATATCACAATTCATCAAGACATTCAAAAATATCAAGCTTGATCATCAAGAAGTTAAGAAAGTCAAAAGTCAACTTGAAAAGTCAAGATTTCCAAGACTTATAAATTTTCTAAGTGTTTTTATACATGATAATTCCATCACTTCATGCCATTCTTTCACCAAGATGCAAGACAGTTCAAGGGAAACTTTCAACATGAAAGTTGTAGACCTCCATGATATCTACAACATTGCTTTACACAACTTCTCCTAGAAGTGCTTGGATTTTGAGTTATAAATTCATGAAGTCATGACATTTTCATTTAACACTTAGAGAAATTTTCAACAGATTCTGTTCAGGATTTTATCCCAACTTCTTGGCATTTTTTCATATAGTTCCAAGATGATTTTGTCAAAATGGCCAACATGAAAGTTATAGAGGGTGTTTCAAGCTTTCCAAAACATCCAAGAGCATGAATTTATCATATTTGAGCTAGAAGATACAAGGATCTGAAGTTGAGCATCCATTCTTGAATTACAAGTCATTTTTGTTGAAGAACACATAATCCAATTGGCATGATATGCTGCATAATATCACTTTGCAGGTCTTGTGACTTGCAAATCTCAACATAATTTAATGTTTACACAAGATCTTGAGCTATTACCCAAGTGTTTGAGCCATTGTCCAAAAGATCTTTCCATTTATGGCATAAAGACACCATTGCTACTCTTAAAAAGCAAGCCTTTTTATACAAAGTTTGTCTTGAGCCCATACCTTGCTTGTTTCTGATTTCACTCCACCATAAAACATGGAAACCAACCCCTCTAAACCAACAACTTTGGTACTTGATCTTGGAACCATGGAGTACTTGACATAGTTTGATACTTACATCCCAACCAAACCATAACATGTTGTGTTGTAAACATATTCAGCCATTGTTCACAAGTCCTTTGCCTATAAATAGAAGAAGCATTTGCAAGGCAAATAGGTTAGAAAAAATAGAGAGAGAGAACAAGGAGAACAGCCGGAAGTTTTATTGATAAACCCTTAAAATCCCTATCCACAAAAAGCCATAACAGTCCATAAAACCTCCACTCTTGAGTTTTGAAGTCTAAACTTTTAAACCTCTCACACTTTGCATATTCCATCTAAAAACCATCAAAACATTTCATACCATACAGAGGTTGTTTATTAACCTTCAACAAAAAGGAAAGTCTAGCAGCCTGTTGGAGCTTCCTTAAGGTTCATACAACATCTTGAAGGGTATTTGGATTCAAAACCTAAAGTGCAGTTTTAAGGTAAGTCATCTTTACCTTGCCTTTTCCATACATCAACTTTTCTATTTATAGGATGTAGCAATCATTATTTTTGAAGTTAATCATTTATTTGTTGTTCATGTTATTCATTTATATGTTAAAAACTAACTGATGTATGCAAATAATGGTGCTTGAGGCAGTATGTATCGACACATATCCACATGTGTCGACCCATCTTAGTGAAAATACAAGGTATGAGTCGACACATAAACCTCATGCATCGATCCATACTGAGTTCAGGTCACAAAACAGAAGCTGGAAAAGACTATGAGTCGACACATACGTATTTCGCGTCGATGCAAAAAGGTGTATGAGTCGATACATCCCATTATGTGTCGACTCATACTGAACGGATTTCATAAAAGAGAAGCTGGAAAAGCCTATGAGTTGATACATACACGTTTCGCATCGATACAAGAAGATGCATGAGTCGACACATCCCATTACGTGTCGACCCATACTGAACTGATTTTGTTTTACATGAGCAGGAGAAGCTATGTGTCGATGCATAGCAGCATGGGTCGATACATAGCAGTTCAAAAGTGCATTTTCCCTTTATTTTACAATGTTTTCACATTCTTTTAATTATCATTCGATATGGTTGTAATATTTTAGTTCCTACTTCACCCCATTGCTAAATTGTACCCCCATCCCCCTAAAGTGATGTAATAGCTTAGATTTTACTTTCTGCCTTTTACTTGCTTTTCATATATTGCTAGTAAATAAGTGTGTATGGCAAGATAAAAACAACAAAATAAGCCACCCAAATCAAACACATTATTCAAACATGCACCTCTAGGGTAATCTCACTTGTTGCCTATCGGAAAATAGTCATGTCCCTCGAACATGGGCATTTTAGCAAAGACCCTCGATAAAAGATCGTAGTCCCTCGATGACCCTCGATGTTGCCTTCGGTAAACAATCTAGTCCCTAAAACTACATTGCTAAAACGTCCCATATGTTGCCTTCTATGACTATAAAAACGTCCCAACGCCCGTCCCTTCATATCCAACGATGGGGCTTTTTACCAAATCGATGGTAAGATAGCCACATCTAAAGGAAGAGGAAAATCACATCTAAGACCTTTCGAGTAGATAGATTCGCTCTTAGTTACTCGCTTGCTCACAACAAAAACATTTTTATACACCCACACTCTCATCTTTGAACTATTTTCGAAACAAACACTTTGTAGGCGTTCTTATAGAAACGAGAACCATTACAAAGTTCCATTTTCAAAATACTTTCAAAAACACATCTCACAAACACACCTTTGAACTATTTTTGAAACAAACACTTTGTAGGCGTTCTTATAGAAACGAGAACCATTACGAAGTTCCATTTTAAAAAATACTTTCAAAACATACACCACAAGCACATTCAAACAAAAGCAAGTGATCTAGCAAGTAACTAAGAGCCCATGAAAAACCATGGATGAAAAGGGTGCTAATACCTTCCCTTTTCATAATCTACCCCCCGAACTTAAGAAAATATCTCTAAAGGTCTTTCCTGTGCTTTTTCACCTTTCCTTTTTGGATAAAAGAAAAGTCGGTGGTGACTCTTGCTAACCGCGACATTTGCGATAAAACGCAAAACCTCAAGTTAGTTCTCCCACCGTATCACATTCATCTTGTACTCTCGCAGCTTTCTTATAATCAATTCTGTGGGAATTTCTCCTATTTATGGATATTTTCTTTATACAGTCATTCTTATCATCATGTTGCTCGATTATTGCTAACGATAATTGAGCCATAGAAAACCAGAATGGACAATCGTTTCATACATCATACATATTATGCATTTCATGAATTACAGGTTTTCTGGCAGGAATTCTTATCTGATGGTTTTGCCTCTTATTATCAGAATCCACAAGAAGACTTCCCTACATCCTTACCGCACTCGAGCCAACAAGTTGAGGATTATGGAACAGATTGAGCAGAACCAGGCCGCTCTCCACAAATACATGGACAGCATGGGCAATCGGATGAATCAGCTCATGGAAACTCTTCATGCCTTCATCCAAGGGCGGGAAGAGCTCAGACTAAGTGTTACTAAGCTGGTTGACAGTGCCTCCACGTCCGAGAAAGGTGGACCCAGGAATGACCATGGGGGATTCCTAAGGAGAACCCACGACCGATTGTGGATGACCACCATGATGTCATCGATCTCGGTGACCCTCCAAAGGATTCTACGGCTGATTTGTCTGAAACTACTAAGATGTACAAGGCTTTGGAAGAACGCTTGAAGGCTACTGAGACTTCTAAGAAACCGGGATTCAGCACCGCTGCTATGTGTTTGGTTCCAGGGGTTGTGATTCCACCAAAGTTTAAGGTACCTGATTTCGACAAGTATAAGGGGGTTACATGCCCAGAGACTCATCTCCGATCTTACTGCAGAAAGATGGCTTCTTATGCTAGCAACAAGTCGTTGCTTATGCATTTCTTTCAGGACAGTCTGGCTGAAGCTCCTTTAGAGTGGTACATGCAGTTGGAGCAAACTCATGTTAGTACCTGGGGTGAGCTTGTTGATGCTTTCTTAAAACATTATTATTACAATACCGCCATAGCACCTAGCTGTGCACAGCTGCAAAGTATGTCTCAAAGGACTGGTGAGTCTTTCAAAGAGTATGCCCAAAGATGGCGCGGTTTGGCCGCGAGGGTTCAACCTCCTCTTCTGGACCGGGAACTGGTAGATTTGTTTATGAGTACCCTATGAGGCCCGTATTTGCAACATATGCTTGGCAGTACTTCTGATTCATTTTCAGATATGGTCATCATCGGAGAGCGGGTTGAAATATGTATTAAAGTAGGGACTATTACAGGTGCATCTGGCACAAATGGTAACAACAACTCAGGTGGTGGGAAGAAACCGTACTCTAGCGGTTTTGTCAAGAAAAAGGAAGGAGAAGTGAGAAATGCCTTTGATGATAAGGGGAACGCTATTGTACAGATTCCGTATTACCAAACTCCTGCTGCTGCTCCACAACAATAGTACGCACTGCCGTGAAACTATCAACAGAATCAAAGGCCCCAAGGACAAAGGGGTCAACAAAGTCTGCAAAGGCATCCCGAGAGGAGGTTTGATCCAATCCCGATGTCGTATGCTCAATTTCTTCCACAATTTCTATTCGGTCAGTTGGTACAACTTCAAGAGTTAGCTCCTCCACCGGCAGAACTTCCAAGGGGTTATGATATTAATGCACGTTGTGAGTTTCATTCAGGCGCTCCAGGCCACTCGATCGAAAATTGCAAAGCTTTAAAGTACAAGGTGCAATCTCTTTTGGATGCCAAGGAGTTAAGCTTTTCTCCTATAAGCCCTAATGTTCAGAATAATCCTATGCCTCCTCGGGTTCGATGATGGTACTCAGGTTGGTGAGGTTCAGATGTCAATGGAAGTTTTGAGAGAGCATCTTTTGCAGCAGGAAGTTCTACAAGAGCTTCACAACTTTTGTTTGAAATGCTCGTCCAACCCGGACGAGTGTGAGGATTTGGAAAATTCCATTCAGAGACTGATGGACGAGGGGGTTGTTAGAGTTGAGAAAGTCATCCCCGAAGGTGATGTTGCTATTCTAGAGATTCCGTATTATCCGGCCAATGTTCAGAGAAATACTTCAGGGGTTCTGTTGGTTATACAAGTTCCAGCGCTCCCCGCGCTAGATCAGAATCTGGTTGCTCCCCTGCCAATCCAAGCCTAAACATTTCTAAATCTAGTTCCCGTTCTAGTGGCTGATAGCAGGACAGTGCCATGGGAATATAATGTTGTTTACATCCGTGGGAAGAAAGTTGTTTGTCCTTCGATTGAGAATAAGGACGTAACCAACATTGCCAGAACTAGCAGGATAACCCGAAATGGAAGAGTCTTTACTCCTGCTCCATCTCCTCCCGAAGAAGTTATCAAAGAGATTCCTGTGAAAGATAAAGGGAAACAAGTATTTAATGATTCTCTTGGGACGTCTTTTGAACAACAAGTGGAGCAGCTAATCAGGGTGATCAAGAAGAGTGATTTTAAGGTGGTTGACCAGCTGAATCAGACGCCTGCAAAGATCTCAATCTTATCCCTCCTTTTGTACTTCGAAGCTCATCGAACCGCCTTGATAATAATTCTGCACGGTTCCCATGTAAATCCTGAAATTTTTGTGGCCCAATTTGAAGGGGTTGTTACAAATATTTCTGCTGGGAACTGTCTGGGTTTCAGTGACGACGAGCTTCCTCCGAAGGGCCGGGCTCATAATAAAGCATTGCATATTTCCATCAGATGTTTAGACACTGTGATGTCTCGAGTCCTGGTAGACATTGGGTCTTCTTTGAACGTGATGCCTAAACATACTCTATTCAAGTTGAACATGGACGGGGTTACGATGAAACCCAGCACGTCAAAGCTTTTGATGGGTGAAGAAGATCTGTGGAAGGGGAAGTTGACTTGACCATCAAAATTGGCCCCCATGTTTTCTACCTATCATTCTATGTCATGGATATTCGTCCATCTTATACTTGCCTGCTGGGACGCCCATGGATCCATATGGCAGGGGCTATAACCTCAACTCTGCACCAACGTTTGAAGTTCATCGTCGAATATAAGGTTATCGTCATTGGCAGAGAGGAGGACGTCGTGATCAACAATGTTGCTTCTTTTTGTTATGTCGAAGTGGACGGGGAAGTACATGAAACCCCTTTCCAGGCTTTGGAAATCATTTATGTTGACAGGGTCCCCACCATGCTGGAAACTACAAAGAATTCTGGAGTCCCAATGGTTTCCTTGAGGGATGCCAAAGCCATTGTGGAGTGTGGGATTCCTAATGAAGACTGGGGCAAAGTGATAGAGGTGCGTGAAAAGCAGGACAAGTCTGGACTTGGGTTCGGGTCCTCTTTTTCAGATCGTGTTGGCACGGGTCCAACTGTGCTCAAAGGAAAACAAGTTCCCCCGCTTTCAGAGGTATTTGTTATTGCTGGTCCAAGTGTTCAAGGACAAATCTATGCAGTGGATGATGAAGACGATGCATATATGGCTTAGTACATCTACCAGATTGCACCTGATCAAGAGCTCGACAATTAGACTGCTACTGATATTCCCGAAGTGGTTTTCTTTGACATGTAATGTTCTTGTTTTAAATAAGTCGCATGTTTTTTCCCGAAGCATGTTGACAGCTTGTGAAAAGGGCCCCCTCGTGTTTCTATATTTGTTTAAAAATTGAATAACATGGAATTTTTGCATATAATTTTTTACTCTCTATCTTTTCTTATTTTCGTAAAATAAAAATGGCAATGCTTTTCCTTCTGACTCTTTAACCATTTTTTCAATTCGCATCCATATTCTAAAATGACGCATGATTCATCAATCATGCAGGTCTGCCTCGAATTCCATTAAAAACGATGATGTTACGGTTCCTTGCACCAATATCCTTGGAAATCCGAATGACCAAGCCGATGAGGATAGTGGGGAAGATTGTGAAATTCCAGAGGAATTGGCAAGAATGTTGAGACAAGAAGAGAAAACGATCTTGCCTCATCAAGAAGCTATTGAGGTCATCAATCTCGGCACTGACACAGTGAAAAAAGAGGTCAAGATAGGGGCCGCTTTGCAAGATGATGTAAAGAAGGGGTTGATTGAGCTTCTCAGAGAGTACTCCGACATCTTTTCCTGGTCGTATAAAGATATGCGTGGTTTAGATACGGGTATAGTCATGCACCATTTGCCACTCAAACCAGAATGTCCTCCGGTAAAGCAAAAGCCGAGGAGAACTCGTCCAGATATGTCTCTCAAGATCAAAGAAGAAGTTGAAAAGCAGTTGAACGCAGGATTTTTGTTGGTATGTGAATACTCAGATTGGATTGCCAACATCGTACCTGTCCCTAAGAAAGACAGGAAGGTGCGCATGTGTGTGGACTATCTAGATTTGAACAAAGCAAGCCTAAAGGATGACTTCCCATTACCTCACATCGACGTATTGGTTGATAATACGGCTCATTCCTCGATTTTCTCCTTCATGGATGGTTTTTCGGGATACAATCAGATAAAGATGGCCCCGGAAGACATGACAAAGACGACATTCACTACTCCATGGGGGTACTTACTGTTATAAGGTCATGTCTTTTGGCCTCAAAAATGCTGGTGCAACGTATCAACGTGCCATGGTGACGCTCTTCCATGATATGATTCATAAGGAGATCTAAGTATATGTTGATGATATGATTTCAAAATCACAAACCGAGGATGAACACTTGGTCCATATGCAAAAGTTATTTGCGCGTCTGCAAAAGTTCAGGCTAAGGCTTAATCCAAATAAGTGTACCTTCGGAGTGCGATCTGGAAAACTACTTGGTTTTATCGTGAGTCAACGAGGAATTAAGGTAGATCCCGACAAAGCAAAAGCAATACAGAATATGCCAGCGCCAAAAAATGAAAAATAAGTAAGAGGGTTCCTTAGGAGATTTAAATATATAGCCAGGTTGATCTCTCATCTCACAGCTACTTGCGAACCCATCTTTAAATTGCTGCGCAAGAATCAAGATGTATGATGGGATGATAATTTCCAGAAAGCCTTTGAAAAGGTCAAACAATATCTCCAAGAGCCACCAATCCTTATCCCTTCAGTGCCTGGGAGGCCACTCATCATGTACTTGATGGTTCTAGAAGGATCCATGGGTTGTGTGCTCGGACAGCAGGACGAAACAGGACGTAAAGAGCACGCCATTTACTATTTGAGTAAAAAGTTTACCGATTGCGAATCCAGGTATTCTTTACTTGAAAAAACTTGTTGTGCGCTTGCTTGGGCTGCTCGACATCTGAGGCAGTATATGCTGACATACACGACCTTTCTAATATCAAAGATGGACCCGATAAAGTATTTCTTTGAAAATCGAGCACTCACAGGCACGCTTGCTCGATGGTAGATGCTTTTATCTGAATATGACATTCAGTATGTTACACAAAAGGCTATCAAGGGTAGCATTCTTGCAGATCATCTCGCTCATCAGTTGTTGGAAGAGTACCAAACAATGAAATTTGACTTCCCTGATGAAGATGTTATGAAGCTTGATGATTATGATGGGGTCGATCCGAAGGAGCGATGGAATCTTACGTTTGATGGTGCCTCAAACGCTGCAGGTCATGGCATTGGGGCAATACTGACTTCTCCATGTAATACTCAAACACCGTTTACGGCCCGGTTATGTCTCGATTGTACAAACAATGTGGCAGAATACGAAGCATGTGTAATGGGTCTAGAGGCAGCCATTTACCTTAAAATCAAAATCCTTAAAGTCTTTGGAGACTCTGCTTTGGTCATACATCAGGTACAAGGTGACTGGGAGATGAAACACCCCAATTTGATTTCGTACAAAGACTACATCTTGCAGCTAATACCCACTTTTGATGAAATCACCTTTGAACATATTCCTAGGGGCGAAAACCAGTTGGCCGATGCTTTAGCCACTTTAGCATCAATGTTCTCGGTGAGCTTTCCAAATTAGGCGCCTAATATATGCATCCTTAGGTATAACGAGTCGACACATGTCTTTCCTGCCCATTGTCTCTCAACCGAGGATATGTCTGATGAGAAGCCGTGGTATTACGACATCAAACGATACCTCGAGAAGCAAGAGTATCCCGAAAATACTACAATTTGTGATAAGCGCATGCTTAGAAGGTTAGCATCCAAGTTCCTCTTATCAGGATACGTCCTTTACAAGAGAAATTATGACTCGGTCCTGCTCAGATGCCTGGATAGACATGAAGCAGAGTCGATCATAAAAGAAATTCATGAGGGTTCTTTTGGGACTCATTCGAGCGGGAATTATATGGAGAAGAAAATCCTACGAGCGAGATACTTCTGGATGACAATGGAGAGCGACTGTTGTATATATGCAAAATTATGCCACAAATGCCAAGTGTATGCAGACAAAATTCATGTTCCTCCAACTCCTTTGAATGTTATGACCTCCCCATGGCCGTTTGCAATGTGGGGAATTGATATGATTGGAAGGATTGAACCAAGTGCTTAAAATGGTCATAGGTTCATTCTAGTGGCTATTGATTATTTCACCTAATGGGTGGAAGTAGCTTCTTACAAGAATGTAACCAAACAGGTTGTTACCAACTTCATCAGGAAAGAAATCATATGTCGTTACGGAGTTCCGCACAGAATAATCACTGACAATGGTTCTAATCTTAATAACAACATGATGAAGGAGTTATGTGAAGAGTTCAAAATTAAACATCACAATTCATTGCCATATCGACCAAAGATGAACGATGCAGTCGAAGCTGCTAACAAGAACATAAAGAAGATCGTCCAAAAGATGGTTAGAACATATAAAGATTGGCATGAAATGTTGCCTTTTGCTATGCATGGATACAAAACGTTTGTGCGTACTTCAACAGGGGCAACTCCATTTTCACTTGTTTATGGCACGGATGCAGTGCTTCCTGTCGAAGTAGAAATTCCTTCGTTGAGGGTTATGATGGAAACCAAGCTAGATGAGGCAGAGTGGGTTCAGACAAGATTCAACCAACTCAACCTAATTGATGAAAAGCGTCTAGCGGCCATTTGTCATGGCCAGTTGTACCAATAAAGGATGAAGAGAGCATTCGACAAAAAGATCCGTCCTCGGAAGTTTTATCCTGGTGATTTGGTCTTAAGAAGGGTCATCGTGCAAGGCCATTCCGATCCAAGGGGCAAATGGATACCCAATTACGAGGGACCATATATCGTGAAGAGAGCCTTTTCAGGAGGCGCTCTAATCCTGACAGACATGGATGGGGAAGACGTTCCACTCCCAGTCAATTCAGACTCAGTTAAAAAATACTACACATAAAAAGACATGCTAAGTCAAAAACCCGAAAGGGCGATTTAGGCAAAAATGGGCATCCCGATGGACATGAAAGTCCGGGAAAAAATTAGGGACAAAATAAAAAAAATAATAGCCCACTAAGTTGAAAACCCGAAAGGGCGACTTAGGCAAAAATGGGCATCCTGTTGGATCGAAAACCTGAGAGGGCGATCCAAGCAAAAGTTAGGGATCTTAAGCGAGAGGCTGTAGTCTGAATTCTCCCCACGAATGACACATGCACATCTATAGCACCTTGGCAGCGAATTGACCGGTCCAACTGCTACTCTTCAGAGGCAAGGCATTGAGACTACTTAGGATATGGGAACTATAGCAATACCGGTTTTAATGGAAATTCGAGCATCTCTCATTGCCATTTATACTTGTTGTAATTCCCGTTTCTATTTCGCAGCTACCTCATATAGGAGTTGCATCCTTGTACAAATGCCTATTCACGGGCCTATCAATAAAGTTTGTTTTCATCAAAATTTGTCTCTTACTGTCATAAAATATTTTTCGTACGCATAACGTGTTTTATTTGTTATTAAACATTGAATTAGAAACATGGGGAATAAAAATTCTCAAGCCGAGATAAAACCTGACTCTACATCGATATATAACCATGAGGGAGTGTCGTATGCATTCCGAGTGTTGTTTCTCTTTACAGGTGGCAATTTATGATGGTCACCCTGGCCTGGCCAGCACACAAAGATGCCTTCATCTACTACAGAAAATTTCAAACCTGATTCCCCAAGTGAATTTAGAAAGTTCAGAGTCACCATTTGACTTGGCACGCGCAAGTACATCCCCAGTGGATCTAATCAAGTGCATCCCTAGGGGGAGCTAAACCGGGGCATTTGCAGAGTTTAGCCGGGGCATTCACAGAGCTAAACCGGGGAATTCGCAGAGCTAAACCGGGGCATTTGCAGAGCTAAACCAGGGCACTCGCGGAGCTAAACTGGGGCTTCGCAGGTGTCCATGCCCATATTTTATCCCCAAGTGATTCAAGAAGTAATTCCCCAATATGGCATAAACTTGGCGCATGATGCAAAGATATCCACATGGTGTTCAATGCCCATTCTTCGGCATATTCAGCTCTATCATCCTCTCAATGGTTCAGGATGTATGGAAGTCTGGCCAAATTATCTCTTCCCTAATGGCACAGTTCAGAATTCAGTGGCATATCGGTAGATTCGCTTCATCGGCAATTCAATCTTCAGCAGAGTCATCAATAATATGCGGTATTGTTAGCTCCCCAGTGCAAATTATTCCCAGTATCCCCAACAATCTTTGGTACTGTGGGTTTCCATCACCAGTATGTATTGGCATCCCCAGTGATGAGCAACGATTCCCAATGAACCTTCGCTTATCTCCATGAAGTCTATTTATTGGCATTGCATATAGCTATCACTACATAACATTGCATCCTCAAAAGTGCGTAACTGATCCATCAAAACGGATCTTTACGACAAAAGAAATTCAAACATGCATACGAAGCATAAGCCGGATCAGGCACCTTACATGAAAGACCCGAATCATTCAAGGACAATAATACACCCCCACAAGAGGACATCATTCCCAAATCTCCAACTAAAAGCCTTAACACTCACAATTCCCAGCAAAATTAATATACCTTATCATAGGTTCCCTGGCAGACCTTCCTTAGATCATCGTCGAACCTGAGATCGCCCGTAGGCCAGGTTCTTCCTTAGATCATCGTCAAACCTGAGATCGCCCGTAGGCTAGGTTCTTCCTTAGATCATCATCGAACCTGAGATCGCCCGTAGGCTAGGTTCTTCCTTAGATCATCTTAGAACCTGAGATCGCCCGTAGGCTAGGTTCTTCCTCAGATTATCGTTGAACCTGAGATCTCCCATAGGCTAGGTTCTTCCTCAGATTATCTTAGAACCTGAGATCCCCTGTAGGCTAGGTTCTTCCTTAGATCATCGTCGAACCTGAGATCGCCTGTAGGCTAGGTTCTTCCTTAGATCATCGTCGAACCTGAGATCGCCCGTAGGCTAGGTTCTTCCTCATATTATCGTCGAACCTGAGATCGCCCGTAGGCTAGGTTCTTCCTCAGATTATCTTAGAACCTGAGATCGCCCGTAGGCTAGGTTCTTCCTCAGATTATCGTCGAACCTAAGATCGCCCGTAGGATAGGTTCTTCCTTAGATCATCTTCGAACCTGAGATCGCCCGTAGGCTAGGTTCTTCCTCATATTATCATCGAACCTGAGATCGCCCATAGGCTAGGTTCTTCCTCAGATCATCGTCGAACCTGAGATTGCCCGTAGGGTAGGTTCTTCCTCAGATTATCGTCGAACCTGAGATCGCCCATAGGATAGGTTCTTCCTCAGATCATCTTAGAACCTGAGATCACCCATAGGCTAGGTTCTTCGTTAGATCATTGTCGAACCTGAGATCGTCCGTAGGCTAGGTTCTTCCTCATATCATCTTAGAACCCGAGATCGCCCGTAGGCCAGGTTCTTCCTTAGATCATCATCGAACCTGAGATCGCCCATAGGATAGGTTCTTCCTATGATCATCTTAGAACCTGAGATTTCCCGTAGGCTAGGTTCTTCCTTAGATCATCGTCGAACCTGAGATCGCCCGTAGGCTAGGTTCTTCCTTGGATCATCGTCGAACCTGAGATCGCCCGTTGGCTAGGTTCTCCCTCAGATCATTTTCAGACCTGAGATCGCATGTTGGCAAGGTTCTTCCCATGTATCTTGTCTTAGGACCTGAGATCGCCCGTTGGCTAGGTTCTTCCTCAGATCATTTTCAGACCTGAGATCGCATGTTGGCTACGTTCTTCCCATGTATCTTGTCTTAGGACCTGAGATCGCCCTTAGGCTAGATTCTCCGACAAATCACTCTAATGTTTCACCTTAGGACTGTAGGTCTCCCGTAGACCTTGTCCGTTGTATTCTCGTACCAACCTTCATTTTGCATTGGCATCACGCCATGTTGTAAGTCCAACCTTCATCTTGTTGTAGCATATGTTGCTACGTTACAAGTCCAATCTCCGTCTCTTCACTGAAAAAACAAAAAATTCTTTTCCCAAAAGATAGCACAAAAATAAATAAACACTTACTCTCTCTCTCAGGACAAATTTTTTGGCATTGGTATTTAATCATCTTCAACCTTGAACTTCTGAAAGGCGCGCGCCAATCGCACTTTAAGGTTTAAGACGATTAAATAAGGGCAGTTGTAATACCCCAAATTTCTCCTACCCCTTTGCTTTTATCTAGCTTACACATCTTGCACTCTTCATTTCATCTGCATACACTACATTAGGTCATTTGACACGTCATGCATTATTAATCGATAAGCTTAGCATTGGATCCATGGTTTTTATGAACATGATTAGGGTTTTGTCAATTGGTTGAGGTGTATATGTTCAATAAAGCTTGATTTTTTTGGTTATTTTCCCAAGGCAGTGAAATTGTGGGATTAGGGTTTTGTGTTCATGGATGTTGTGGATCTTTCTTCATCAAGCTACAAGGTCATCCTCCATCAAGAATTCATCAAGCACAAGTGGACTAGGGTGTCACATCTTCTATGTGTGAATTTGTAACGTTTATCAACTAGGGTTCATTGAGCTTCATATCATATTTCTTTCTATACTTCAAGGCACCCTCAAGGCATTGTTATTACCCATAAAATCAAGATATAGTGTGAATTGGATTGTGTGATCGGTGGGAATGAGAACTGACTGTTTTGGAATGTTGGTTCGCGTTTGCGTTTGTTTTTGCAAAATGTCGCGGTAAGCAAGAGTCGTCACCGTCTTTTATTTTATCCAACAAGGAAAGGACAAAAGCACAGAAAAATTCCTTTTCGAGATGTTTCTCGGGTTCTGGAGGTAGATTATAGAAAGGGAAGGTGTTAGCACCCTTTCTATCCGTGGTTATCCACGGGCTCTTAGTTACTTGCTCACTATGTTTTCAAAAGTTTGCTTTTCTTTGTTGAAATTCCAGGTATGTCACAGACTCAGGATGTCTAATGGAATGTTAAGACATCTGATCTGACATTAAGCTGTACAGGTAGAATAGGCTGTACTTTTGAAATCTGTTCTACAACTTACACTGATCTATCATGCCAGAACCTGCAACACCTTTGACAAACGCAAGTTCTGGTTTACTGAAGTTCAGAACAGTTAAGGTTTATCATATACATTGATGTCATGAGGAATGCTGTGACATCAAACAAATAACCAATGCAGAAAGTAAATAACACACAGAATTGTTCACCCAGTTCGGTTCAACCAACCTACATCTGGAGGCTTCCAAGCCAGGGATAAAGTTCACTATTAGTAGTATCAATTCAAAGACCCTACAGCCAACACACCCGTTGACAGCCTTCTCACTTAATCACTACCCAATGACACTTTTACCTAAGATCCAATCTTAGATATGAGACCCCTCTCACTCCCCCTCAATCACCGCAGTGATAACTTTCTACAGTTCATAAACTGTTCAGAAGATACACTTCCATTACACATCTTGATCATGCTTAAAAGCTTCAATCAAGTACAATGCATACATCCTCTAACCTACAGGTTTCAAGGAGTATGGTGACCATCCCACAGCCCGGGTGGTTCACAACAAAACTAGCCCTAAATAATTACATCTTGTCAAATACCCGACACTTAAATTAGGTTACAATACTTCTATTTATAACCCTTTTTACCCAACTGGATTTGGGCCTTCATGTGACAGCAATGCAGCTTTAACGACCTGCATAAAGTAAGCAGAAAACTTCTGCTGTAAGTTAGGTCTTCAATCGAGCTTTTCTCCTTATCCTTAGCTTCTGATTGAATCTTCTAGGGCTCCACATATGCCTTCAATTTTCGCTACTTGTTATGCATTCTATTTGGCAGAATATTCTGCATAACTTCAGGAACAGAACTGCATCAGACTTGACAGTTCAGTAGCTTGATGTCTGGTATGATGTTATGACATCTCTTGAGACATGTTGTTCCAGATGTTGATTTAAATCAGCACAACATGTTTACGCATTTACAATAGGGTTTTCAGGTTGTTCCTATTGTACATTACATTATTGTTGTTACTATTTGTTTTACAAGAAATGAGCCAATCCTAAACAAAGGCACTTACAATCTCCCCCTTTGGCAAATTTTGGCTAAAACAAATACAACAATAAGAAATAAAAGTGTTCAGGATACACACAGAAGGATGTCTTGACATTGATCTTGACATCTTTGGTTGTAACCACACTGACCATTCAGGACCTCTTGAAGCACAGGAGGAAGAGGATGCACCTCATTCCCTTTTAGACCACGAACCATTTCTTGTCACTGGTGGTGGAAAAAGAGGACCGTGGGAGATAAACTATCCTTTCAGGGGCATCAGAGAACCTTTAAGGAGTGACCAGAATATCTCCCTTGTAACTCAGAACACAGGTCACAATTGTGTTCATAACTCAGATCACAAGTCACAAAGAAATTCACGCCATTGGAATTTCTGCTGAATTTGTGACAAGTCTTTGTGATCAAAATTTTGAGTAGCTGCTGCAACGAGGACAATGTCAAACCGTAACAGTACTCCTTTACTCCCCCTTTTTGGCCAAAAATTGACAAAGAAAGCCCTCACAAAACCAGATCCAAGAACAGTTTTCCCAGATCCGTACAAACCCCATGATGGTTGTGAGAGAAAAGAATGTGTGACAGGAGGTTATATAAGGAGATAACAGGTTCAAGAAGATGGTAATATAAAATCTTGGTCAAGGGTACCTGTTAAAGTTGTTGCATATTTCAGATTGAATGTGCATGAAATTTATACGCATTTGTTCGTTTCTGCCAAAAGGACCAGTCCTAATACATGCATAAGTTTAGGTCAAAGCAATTCCTGAATAAAATCAGCCTTTGACCGACTTTTAAGGTTGAAGATTCTTTTGGGAAACAGAATACCAAATATAGCTCCTGAATAGCTACAATTACGTGGTGAAGTTATTTTCCACGTATTCTTCTTGATTTCCCCAAGGTTGTAATGTCGTTGGTAATGTCATGACACTTACTTAGACATACTTCAACAACAGCAGTCTTCTTTTTACTTCTCTCAGTTAGGCACAGAGAAGAACACTTTAAACAGCTAGTAGCAAGAGACTAGTAGCATGGCCATCAATCATGCTTTCTTAAGTGTTGCTGAGATCCACCACAGTTACTTTCTACCTTCTTCCAGACAGCAAAATAAGGAAGGAGGGAATAAACCAGAAGGCTCCAAAATGCTTCACAAGACATCACAGATTAGTTCTAATACACAAAATTTAGATGCCACGTCAATTTCTTGTAGTAAAAGGACCCCTTGAACATATGCTGAATATATCAGATTTCTTAATCTGATTTACTTCTTCTGATCTTCCATTCACTGGTAGTAGCTAGAGCTAGTGAAGTCTTTACCACAAAAGCATTTCTGATTTGCCAGACCAAGTTATTATTGATAAGATCTGAATCTTCCAAATTGCTCCAAAAGTATCAAAACTGCCACTTATGAGATTTTTAAGAATCTCTGAGATTTTCTTCCTAAGCCCAGACAGATAACAAGAGCAATTCTTCAATCTCCTGATGTTGAGACATTATTCATGACTTCACTTAGAAGTTCACAAAGTCATATTATCAGAACACATAAACATCAGCATACCACCGTCTTCTTCTGACTTCTGATCTTCAGATTAAGTCCAACAATACACATACAAAGTCTCCCTTCAATGTATATTGTAATTGGGGAAAGTGCAACACTCAGTGACTCCCCTTGTTAAGGCCAATCAAAACAGTAGCGTGGAAACCAGTAGCACTAGCTCTGAGGTGGTAACTTCAAGCACCCTGAACTGGTCTTAGAATAGTAAGGACATCTCTGATTCATGCCCTTGCACTTCCACACTTATCATGACTCTCTGGATGGCTGAGAAATCATGTAGCCATAGTATGAAACCAACCTCCAACCTTCTTAGTGTGCTTACAAGCTTTACTAAGATTCAGACTTTCTAGAAGGATTATCCTTTGATCATGTCATCCTTCTGTATAATATATTTACTAGTAGTTGCTAATACTAGTAAATTCTTCAAACCACAACAGTAGTTATGCATTGTTAAGCATACTACTTTTAAACACAAGTAGAATCTACTTATTCCAAACCAACAATAGAACTGCCACTTTTGAATGAGGCAATTAAGATTCATAGTCCCAAGTCTCTGTCACAGACTTCTAACAATAATGATGTTACAGCATGAACCTATCTGCTTGGGTTCTGAAGTTAACATCCAGGGGATTGATGCCCTTTTATATTCCCCATAAGAAAGGTATGATCTTCATCTTCAGCAATAATTACTCACCAGAATACTCTTAGAGAGAAATAAACTCTCTACCAAGTTCTGAGAAATAGGTTCAGAATACAGCCTTGCATGCATATTATACAACCACTTAGTCTCCCATCAAAGTGTTTATATATATCTTTATGCAAGATCCTAATGAATACTTAGTCTCCCGTCAAAGTATTCATTATTAGTTAGATTATGCCATCTTCTCAAGGTAGGATAATTATTCTAACAATCTTCTGCTCCATGCACGAAGAACCAACTGGTCCTTACAAGCTTCCTTTGCTGAAGAGACCCTTCGTTTGAGATGATGTTCCAACATCAGATCTGACATTGATCTCAACCATATGAGCCTGGCTTATACTGTGGTTTTGGATGAACATCCATAGCAATCAAAGCACACTTTTCTTACATCCTTTATGATCAGACCCATAACAACCACATAACCATGCAGCAACTAGCATGTATCACCTTCACCTTGTCTGCTGACCCTTGAACAGTACAAAGGAGTTAATTGTACCATACTCCTGTAGACAAGAGCGGACCAAGTTGTTCTATTATGAAAAGAGGATCTTCTCAGGAACCCATGATCTTTTGAAGATAACTCCTCCTTGCTACATACAACTAACAAGTTCATCCTAGGTGATGGGGATGACTTGTTAAAGTGCAGATATCCACCATTTGACTTTGGTCCAGGATGTCAAGACATTTTGTATGACATGTCTTCCAAGATCTTCAGGTTAAGGACTCCCCCTGAAACTCAGCTCAGATCTTTGTAGAGAATTAAGTGAATTCTCCTTCACATGCTGCAGTTTATGTGATTGGTAGACATAACCTGTTCTATTCCTATCCTCCTTGGAAATCACTAAGATCATGAGAAATAAACTCAAGCATCTTATAGAACAAGGTAAGATGAACTCACATCAGCTTGATCATACTACTCCCTCTTCCCTCTTTATGGATACAGTGTTGAGCTCTTTACTTTAGACACCTAGTAAGTACTCTTTATTTGGAATTTGCCACAGGTTTCAAAATAAGAGTCCTTAGTTTGCTTGCTGTACAAGTTTCAGGTTGCCACATTCTGTAACTTGTACTAGAAGTAACTTCATTATCAATCATGAGGATGTTCACTATATCTGGAACTTATCTGTCTTTCCTCAACAACTGGTATCTTCAACAGTTGTGATGTTGTACATCCTTTATCATCACAAGCTTTAGAACTTTTGATTCTGATTTCCACATATTCATCACATAAAGATTCTGCTTCCATCATTTATTCAGTTAGAATTATCTAATCACACTAGAGGATCCTGACTGATTACTTCTTCATGCTTGCTAAGCATGATGTTCCACATGAGGGGAAACCTGGAAATCACAGCTTTAAAGTCCTTTTTAGTGCACTTAGCTCAGCACATATACTCCCTTAAACTCACAACTGGAGTAGATGACCTGTTGATCGTGTCCTGATCAATTATTTCAAAACAGATGTCTCCTCTTCCAGATCAAGAGTAGGTTCCAAACATATGTACTCACATTACATGTGTTTAGCACCCAGAACATCTGTTCTTCAACTGGCAGTTGCTTAAGAACATCAGTTCCATCTCCTTGGAACACATCATCCTTGATAATCTTCAAGGTCTTCAAGCAGCTTGCAGATGTATATGAGAATCATTGATCAATTGATACTCATCAACACTAATAATAAACGCCTTTATGAGTGGACTTGAGGAAATCTCAAGTATCTTTGACATTATTGATAGATTGCAAAATCTGCTTACAAATTCTGTTGAAAATAATAACCCTAGAGTTCTTCTTTCACTTTAGGGGTTGTATCAGAAGCTATGCAGCGGAATAGTAGTACTTCACCAGAACTTACACAGTGCTTACTCCATATAGCAAGCATGACACATACGGATTGAAAATAAATCAATCCTACAAGTTGTTTGCTTCTTCACCAAGCAACTTTCTAGACCCAACTCTACCGCCCTGTTAAAAGAAAGCTTTATAAGCACATATGATGCTTTATCAATATCTTCACTCCCGCATGAAGGTTTTGATAATATTCTTCTCTGTGCTGAATACAGATTGAATAATGCACTCCGAGGTCTTTGAATTTGTTCAAACACTTTCATCTTCCTTCAACATAGCTGATCTAGTTTCTCCCAAATTGGTCCATCATCCACTCCCAGGGACCAAACAATATGAACACTACTGGTTCAAACAATATTCTACCTTGTACACAACCGGAAAGTATCCCCCATGGATCTCATCCAGAGACAGACAGGATGCCTGCTCTGATACCACTTGAAATTCCAGGTATGTCACAGACTCAGGATGTCTAATGGAATATTAAGACATCTGATCTGACATTAAGCTGTACAGGTAGAATAGGCTGTACTTTTGAAATCTGTTCTACAACTTACACTGATCTATCATGCCAGAACCTGCAACACCTTTGACAAACGCAAGTTCTGGTTTACTGAAGTTCAGAACAGTTAAGGTTTATCATATACATTGATGTCATGAGGAATGCTGTGACATCAAACAAATAACCAATGCAGAAAGTAAATAACACACAGAATTGTTCACCCAGTTCGGTTCAACCAACCTACATCTGGAGGCTTCCAAGCCAGGGATAAAGTTCACTATTAGTAGTATCAATTCAAAGACCCTACAGCCAACACACCCGTTGACAGCCTTCTCACTTAATCACTACCCAATGACACTTTTACCTAAGATCCAATCTTAGATATGAGACCCCTCTCACTCCCCCTCAATCACCGCAGTGATAACTTTCTACAGTTCATAAACTGTTCAGAAGATACACTTCCATTACACATCTTGATCATGCTTAAAAGCTTCAATCAAGTACAATGCATACATCCTCTAACCTACAGGTTTCAAGGAGTATGGTGACCATCCCACAGCCCGGGTGGTTCACAACAAAACTAGCCCTAAATAATTACATCTTGTCAAATACCCGACACTTAAATTAGGTTACAATACTTCTATTTATAACCCTTTTTACCCAACTGGATTTGGGCCTTCATGTGACAGCAATGCAGCTTTAACGACCTGCATAAAGTAAGCAGAAAACTTCTGCTGTAAGTTAGGTCTTCAATCGAGCTTTTCTCCTTATCCTTAGCTTCTGATTGAATCTTCTAGGGCTCCACATATGCCTTCAATTTTCGCTACTTGTTATGTATTCTATTTGGCAGAATATTCTGCATAACTTCAGGAACAGAACTGCATCAGACTTGACAGTTCAGTAGCTTGATGTCTGGTATGATGTTATGACATCTCTTGAGACATGTTGTTCCAGATGTTGATTTAAATCAGCACAACATGTTTAGGCATTTACAATAGGGTTTTCAGGCTGTTCCTATTGTACATTACATTATTGTTGTTACTATTTGTTTTACAAGAAATGAGCCAATCCTAAACAAAGGCACTTACATTTGTGTTTGTGGGTTTTGAAAAGAGTTTTGTTTTTGAAGAGAGTGTAAGTGCGAAAATTTTTGTTTTGTTTTAAAAGGAGCAAGTACTTAAGAACCTCTACCTACTCAAAAAGGAATTAAATTGTGCAAATGTCTTTTAGACAGTGCTATCCCACTATTGAGGAGTAGGTAGCACCGTCGTTGGAGCTTTCAGGTCAATTCGATTTAAGGGACGTGTGGTCACTAAAGCAATGTTAGGACGCTTTAGTGGTAACCCTAATGTCCTAGATAATTTTATCCGAGGCAACCGTTTCAAGGCAACTTTATGATCTTCGGACAAGAGGGCGACCTCTAAGACTTCCTATACTCAATAACCACGTTCGAGGCAACCAAGTGAGGCGTACCCTAAGAGTGGCATGTGCGAGTGTGTCAATTTTCAGTTTATATTATCTTTGTACATGTTATGGTGAGCTACGGTTGATTTTAAATTAAGATAGATCTTGTCATGCAATCCTAGTTAGCATACATCTAAACAGTTAATATATGTACAGGAATTTAAAGTGCGGGAATTGTAAATCCTACGCTATTACAAGGCTTCAGGGAGGGGGATTATTTACATGTCCAAAATTGGGGGAATAAAGCAATAAAGTGTAAAAGTCTTAGTTAAGCTATTACAAACCATTAGGCAGTTACAATAAAATAAACGCGCGCGAATCTGAAAATAACCTCTAAAAATCCTAAGAATAAAATCTTTTTGTTGTTTTATTTTATTTTGGGAAAATGATCTAAATCTACTTAATTTTAGTTTTGAGAAAATGTTAAGATAATTAAATGATTAATTAACAAAGTTAATTTAATAGAAAAAAAACTAGCCTAATGTTTTTGTGGTTTTTATTTTAATTGATTTTATGTTGATTTAAAAAAAAAAGAAATAAAATAGTCAAAACAAAGATGAAATCGAAGGAACAGGCAGTAAATGAAAAAAAAGTATAATTCTGGAGGCCTGGGTCGAAAGAAGTGTGGGCTGTCTTTCGACCAAGTGAAGAGGCTTGATCGAAGGTGCATGAGGGGCTGCACTTTGGGGGTGTTCGATCTGGATATGTCATCCTTCGATCTGGAAATCCTTGATGCATTTCGAAGCTAAGCTGCTAAGCTTCGAAACTCTGAACAGGATTCTGAGAATATCTTTCCTGCAAAATGAAACAAATGTTAAAGGTCCAGGGGGGACTTTACCCCCCTGATTCGAATCTCCTCCCAATTATGATCCTTCCTCAACGTGAATCTGCTGAATCTGGGTCTGGGTTTGTTTTATTCTGAGGTTCGAAGGAGAAACTCAGATCGTGCCCAAGTAATGGCACAATCTCATCTTTGCACTTCAGCTTACATGCAACACAATCAGTAATAACAAGAATACATATGCACTGTGTATTTAAATGAAGGTGCAATTTTCGTTTTGCAAACCCTTACCAATGTGGCTCCGGGTGTGGAGATGTTTGCAGAATGGCTGCTTTGGCTTGGATTACTTCTGAAAATGCTGATGACCTTTGGCAGCGTATATCCAAATCCTCCCTGTTTCTCCTTTTTCGTTCTGCTCTGTTTTGTTTCTGCAGAGTTTTCTTTTCTTTACTATAATTTTTGTAATGTTTTTTGTTCGTCCTTTGCACTATATGTTGGCCCTTGTATTTATAGGAGTGTGAGGGTGCATGAAAATGGCAAGGGACAGCCATTTAACCAGGCCATTAAAGCCATGAGACAAGAATCAAACACATTAAAATATTTCCTTTTTTGAAATATTCGTGTCTCTTTGGAATCTGGAATGAATCTGGACACTTTTGATTTTTGAATGCCTTCATGCCATGCTCTTCGATTGGTCTTGAGTTGCCTCCTTCGAATGGACTTCTTCTGCTTCGACTGCTTGATTTGAAAAGAATCACTCTGGTCAAATCAACTCTTTTAGGAATAGAAAAGGCAAGAATCTGGCCTTTAACTCAGGAATTAAATCCACAATCAGCATTTAATTATTTCTATATTTGCAAGGGAAACATGCCATTTTCTCATGTTCAGTGTACCTGGACGTGTTTTTTGAGTGCCCTCTTGATGGCCTCTTTCAAATGGTCTGGAAGGAGTTCTTCAAATGGCCCTGGTCCAAATATCAATCGAAGGGTACTAATTAAAATTTCAATCGAAAGGCTTTGTTAACAGGCCAATCGAAAGGTGTTGTTCATGCTAATCGAAGGACATGGTAACATGCCTGTCGAAGCTGCCTTTACACAATGCTAAATCGAAGGATCCCTTGGCATGCCAATTGAAAGGCTTGGCCCAGGGTGCCAAACGAAAAGGTCTTTCAGAATTCCAATCGAAGGCCTTGACACAATGCCAATCGAAGTGCTTGTCTATAATGCCAATCGAAATGCTCCTTCAGAATACCAATCGAAGGGTCTTTCAGAATGCCAATCGAAGGGTCTTTCAGAATGCCAATCGAAATGTACTTAAAGCACCACTCAAAAATTTTCTTTTTCCTTAGGCAAGGGTTTGTGATCAACCATGCAGAGGGAAGACTTTGGAAAACATGAGAGGGCAAATTTTGGGGTACAACAGTTGCCCCTGTTCAATTTTCTTAAACCTGAGGATATAGATTGGCTTTCGAGCCTTTCGTGATCCGAAGGTGGAAGATAATTGAACACTAGAGTGCCCAGAAATTTGCACTCGCATGGTGTAGTATCAGCATTGTGACGTCGGAAATGGGCTTACAGGTGCCATTTGGAGATTGTTGCTAGGAGGATGGGCTTATAGATGCCATCTGCAGGAGTGTCGATCTCATAAGAGATTCCTTAGCGAGAACTTGCATACCTGTTGTTGTAGAAGATTCCGCTGGGGAAGTCTAACTTTTTTGAGATTTAGGAACCTGCTTGTACTTCAACTGAGAGAATGCTTCAACTGAGTTTTAAGAACCTGTTCATAATTCAATTGGGTGGAAACATCTTCATCAAGATCTAGGAACTGTCTCGTGCTCAACATAGTATACCATTGAGGTTATAGAACTTGTCCTGTCTAGTTCCAAGTATTAATCGCTGACCTGAGAAAGAAAGATAGTTTTCCTGGCTTGTTACAAGTATTAATCTTCAATCTCTTCGCGTAGATGATTTTCCTGGCTTGTTACAGGTATTGATCTACAATCAGTCGTCCATAGATATTTTTCCTGGATTTCTACAGGTATCAAACTGGGACTTGAAAAGGTTGGTCGAGGAGATATCTGTCTTGGCTGGTTTCAGGTATTAATCTCTGACCTGAGAAAGAAATTTTTCCTGGCTTGTTACAGGTATTAATCTTCAATCTCATCATGTAGATAATTTTCCTGGCTTGTTACAGGTATTTGATCTACAATCAGTCGTCCACAGATATTTTACTAGCTTGCTACAGGTATTAAACTGGGACTGAAAAGGTTGGTCGAGGAGATATCTGTCCTGGCTGGTTTCAGGTATTAATCTCTGACCTGAGAAAGAAAGGTCTTCCTGGCTTGTTACAGGTATTAATCTTCAATCTCTTCATGTAGGTAATTTTCCTGGCTTGTTACAGGTATTGATCTACAATCAGTCGACCACAGATATTTTCCTGGCTTGCTACAGGTATTAAATTGGGACTGAAAAGGTTGGTCGAGGAGATATCTGTCCTGGTTGGTTTCAGGTATTAATCTCTGACCTGAGAAAGAAAGGTCTTCCTGGCTTGTTACAGGTATTAATCTTCAATCTCTTCATGTAGATAATTTTCCTGGCTTGTTACAGGTATTTGATCTACAATCAGTCGTCCACAGATATTTTTCTTGGCCTGCTACAGGTATTAAACTGGGACTTGAAAAGGTTGGTCGAGGAGATATCTGTCCTGGATGGTTTCAGGTATTAATCTCTGACCTGATAAAGAAAGTCTTCCTGGCTTGTTACAGGTATTAATCTTCAATCTCTTCATGTAGATAATTTTCCTAGCTTGTTACAGGTATTGATCTACAATCAGTCCTCCACAGATATTTTCCTGGCTTGCTACAGGTATTAAACTGGGACTGAAAAGGTTGGTCGAGGAGATATTTGTCCTGGCTGGTTTCAGGTATTAATCTCTGACCTGAGAAAGAAAGTCTTCCTGGCTTGTTACAGGTATTAATCTTCAATCTCTTCATGTAGATAATTTTCCTGGCTTGTTACAGGTATTAATCTACAATCAGTCGTCCACAGATATTTTCCTGGCTTGCTACAGGTATTAAACTGGGACTTAAAAAGGTTGATGGGTTGTCTCTTCTGACGGGGTGTCTCCTTTGACGAGTTGTCTCCATTGACAGGTTGTCTCTATTGACAGGTTGTCTCTATTGACAGGTTATCTCTATTGACAGGTTGTCTCCATTGACGGGTTTGGCCATAGAAAAATCTTTAGGAATCGATTTAACTGATTTTGTCTCCATTGACTGGCTTTGCCTCAGAAAAATCTTTAGGAATCGATTTAACTGATTTTGTCTCCATTGACTGGCTTTGCTTCAGAAAAATCTTTAGGAATCGATTTAACTGATTTTGTCTCCATTGACATGCTTCGCCTCAGAAAAATCTTTAGGAATCGATTTAACTGATTTTGTCTCCATTGACTGGCTTCGCCTCAGAAAAATATTTAGGAATCGATTTAACTGATATGGTCTCCATTGACATAATTGGGAATTTAACTGCATCTTTCCTGAAAGGTAAAGGTCAGTCATATGTAATGCATGATATGGATCAAACAATGATGTTCTCAACATAAATGAGATTGCATGGTATGATGCGTATATGCATGTGTCATGATGTTATGGAAATGTGATGTTTTAGTTGGGGAAAATAAATCCCGAACGGCTGCTGGAGAGTAGGGTTGAATTCTTCGTTTCCACTGGGGATGATGAACGAAGATGATTGCAAGAATAAACCTGCAGGAGAGGATGACTCTGTTGGGGAATAAACTGGTGAAGAGATTACTCTGCGGGGAATTACTCTGTGGGGAAGAGATACTTTGCTGAGATTTTAATGATAAACTCCGCTGGGGATTCCGTTGATAAACTCTGTTGGGGATTTTGATGATGAACTCCTCCAGGGATAGAAAGAACTTCGCTGGGGATGATCTTTCAGTTGCAACTTGCTGAGGATAACCCGGTTAAACTCTTGTGAGGATAACCTCTGAATTTGGCTGGGGAGACTTATTTGTGCTTCGCAGGGGATAAGCTTCCAGAATCTACTGGGGAAGATGATTCAACTCCATTGGGGAAACCTTTTTTAGACTGCGCTGGGGAAATGGTTCCACTGGGGATATCTTGCATTCTGCCGGGGAACATTCTTATATTTCGTTGAGGAATATTAAGACTGCCAGTGATACTCTTATGCTTGCTGGGGAATATCCTTATACTCCGCTGAGGAATATTAAGACCTTATGGGGATACCCAACCTTTTTAGGGCTGATGGTAGACCAACTCTGCTTGGGGAGAGTATTGTTGATTTGTTCATAGTTGCAAGTCTCAGTGGGGAGAGCTATCATTATTGTCTTACTCTGCGGGGAGTGAAAGTATCTTAGCCATATTCTTCAGCTGAATATATACCTTGGTACCTGGTGGACAGAGCAACTTGTACAGTTCGGACAATTCTTATTTGCCCCTGTTTTTGTGGGAGAAGGTGCTTGCGGAGGCCTTGTGGATCGAGTATTATCCCAACCTATGAGGTGCTTGGTCTCTTTCGATTGAAATGACAAGTCTTCTTCTGGTAGGTAAGTGACGAGATGACGAGACATAGTCGTACGCTTTGATCCCTAATTTTTGCCTGGACCGCCCTTTCGGGTTTTCAGTCCATCGGGATACCCTTTTTTGCCCAAGCCGCCTTTTCAGGTTTTCGACTTGCCGGGTGTACATATTTTTTTCATTTTCATCCCTTATTTTTGCCCGAACCCTTTTGGTTCGCCGGGAAGCCCTTATTTTTGCCTAGGCCAGTCAACCTAGCGGGTTTTTGATTATGCGTAGTACTTTTTGACTATGTCCATGCTCTCAGAGATGTAGGGAGGTGTCACTGTCGGTAGTGTTGTGTTTCCATACTACCAGAAGATCTTCGTTTGATCATGCAAGATTCGTTGCTGGAATTCATGTCCAATTCCCCAATTGATTCAGATGGAGATCTGCCCCTGGCTATTTGGCATTTTGAGAGATTCCTTGAATCTTGACTGGACTGCCCCAGATGATGGACAATGATCATGTCTGCCCCTTGGTTGGGAGTGCTTCTTCCACTTGAGATGACCCTTTTTATTGAAAAGGTTTTTGTTCACTAGATATTCATCGTGTAAATTTCTCTGTTGTTTGAACAAATAGTCATATGCAAACAATGTTATTTTAAGAATGCAAAGCTTATGTCTGTCTTTTGAAATTTTTGAAAATGAATTTTTTCAGTAAGATAGGAAAATTTTGTAAAATGTGACGTCAACTCAGGATTTACAGCAAGCCCTACAGGAGTCAGGATACCTTTTGTAACAATATGCTTTCGGACTAACCCATGCTTCAGCTAGGACTTTTAAGGGTTATAACGTGGCATGGTTCACGGTTTAAGAAACAAGGGATAAAGGCTCAAAATTTATTTGTACCCACCCATTCTTCGTGATGTTCTTCGATCCTAAACTCAGCTAATCGTGCATTAGATCTTGTTTGAGTCTTTGCTCTGATATACCAGTGATGGTTTGGATACTGACAATTTATTTTGAACAGGCAGTCATTTTGTTGAGAGTTTGCAGGATCTCTTCCTTTCTGATTTTATTATCCATGTCTTTTGCCTGAACTGTTTCTTTTTGTATTTACAGTCAGCGGGATGCCCCAGTTTTGTAAGTCTCCTTCATAGGTTTTGACTTAATGGGCTTTTATTTCTGAGAGATAATGACTGTCTGTCCTTACGATTATTTGGAACCATCACTGTCTCTTGTTTTGGAATGAATTCTTTGATGCCATTCATTGTGCACCTGGATCAACTGAGAAAACTACCATGCCCCAGGTTATAATTAAGGGTTTTAATTTGTGAAAAGAAAAACTCCAACTTATTTGGCTCAAAGGGGTTGACTAGGGATTATCTTCCTTATAACTCCACTGTTTAGGATTTGAAACAATGCTTGTACCTCATCAGCGGGGTCTATTCAAAAGCATACTGTAAAGATCGTGGTATCGTTTTCATCATCCTCCCTCAAAAGGCTTAGAATTTTTTAATCGAGAGTTGATCATAAAAAATGAAAGCAATTTGAATATAGTGAATACGAATGAACTGATTCAAAACAGACATATGCAATGCATTGATAAAGTAACAAAGTTTGACATGAATAAATGTTCGAACAATCAAAAGAAAATTACAACTTGAAAATTCTAATGAGCAAAAACTTTCAATGATTCGTCATAGGAACAATGATTATGTTTGGAGTCTCCGGAGGGTCAAACTTGATCTCCTTGGCGTCAATCATTTCTTGGACCTTGTTCTTCAGAGCCCAACAGTTGTTTGTGTCATGTCCCGGACTGTCAGAGTGGTATGCACACCTTTCATTGGGATGATAGGTAGGAGCGGAAGTATTTGGGTTCCGGAGAGGAGCCTTTAATGTAATCAGCTCTGTCTTCAACATGTGTTGTAGCGCTTGAGCCAGTGACATGTTGATCTTAGTGAATTTCCTTTTGGCCATATTTGGCTTACTATGATCAACCTGTTGTTTTTGGTGAGGTTGTTGTTGGACCCGTGAGGTAGTAGCAACTTGGAGAGGTCTATTCTTCACCATACCAGACCCTTGTCTTCTTGGAGGCTGATCAATGAGTTGGTCCCCAACTTTGGCTGTTTGCTTCATGTTGTTGTATTTGTCTTGATGAAGCTGGCTGATCATGGTTCTCAGCTCTTCTTGTTCCCGGGTTAGGCCTTGGATAAGAGCCATCTGCCCCAGCATCTGGGTTCTCATTGCATCTACCTCAGCTTGCAAATGTTTCAGTCGTTCGTCCTTATTGTCTTCAGGACTTTTCTTGACCAAATTCCCTATGAGGAGTGTTCTCAACTCTTCCTGCCCCTTGGATAGGTTTAGGAAGATTTCCCTGAACTAAGTCTCTTGGGTATGAAGATCTTGGTTGTCTTGTTGGAGAGCCATTGCTGAAATAAACAGCGAGAACATGAGAGACCTGTACTGGAAGACCTGTTATGCAATGATATTCATGATATATGTATGCAATGTTTTCAAGGATCTCGCGGGGTAAACAAGAAACTTGTTAGAATTTGAATTTTGCAGCTTTGATTGAAGAAACTTCATGTTGTTAAGAGTCCTTCTTCAAGAGTCAAGCTCACCATATCAAGTGGGTCATAGCCCCTGACTCAAGTTATCATGTTTTGATTTCTAGACAACCTTGGCTAAAGGAAAATAAATCCCCTTTGCCCCTTGCTAGCCCTTTGATTTACCATAACCTGCATCACAGACCCTTGAGATCCTTGAAATGGTTAAAGAAATGTTAAGGCATGATGTTATGATGTGTATGCTATGCGTTTAAGCAAAAGTGTGAGGTGATGTAAGTCATGATTAGGGTTTTGTCAATTGGTTGAGGTGTATATGTTCAATAAAGCTTGATTTTTTTGGTTATTTTCCCAAGACAGTGAAATTGTGGGATTAGGGTTTTGTGTTCATGGATGTTGTGGATCTTTCTTCATCAAGCTACAAGGTCATCCTCCATCAAGAATTCATCAAGCACAAGTGGACTAGGGTTTCACATCTTCTATGTGTGAATTTGTAACATTTATCAACCAGGGTTCATTGAGCTTCATATCATATTTCTTTCTATACTTCAAGGCATTGTTATTACCCATAAAATCAAGATATAGTGTGAATTGGATTGTGTGATCGGTGGGAATGAGAACTGACTGTTTTGGAATGCTGGTTCGCGTTTGCGTTTGTTTTCGCAAAATGTCGCGGTAAGCAAGAGTCGCCGCCGTCTTTTATTTTATCCAACAAGGAAAGGACAAAAGCACAGAAAAATTCCTTTTCGAGATGTTTCTCGGGTTCGGGAGGTAGATTATAGAAAGGGAAGGTGTTAGCACCCTTTCTATCCGTGGTTATCCACGGGCTCTTAGTTACTTGCTCACTATGTTTTCAAAAGTTTGCTTTTCTTTATGTTTGTGGGTTTTGAAAAGAGTTTTATTTTTGAAGAGAGTGTAAGTGCGAAAAGTTTTGTTTTGTTTTAAAAGGAGCAAGTACTTAAGAACCTCTACCTACTCAAAAAGGAATTAAATTGTGCAAATGTCCTTTAGACAGTGCTATCCCACTATTGTCGTTTGAGCTTTCGGGTCAATTCAATTTAAGGGACGTGTGGTCACTAAAGCAATGTTAGGGCGCTTTAGTGGTAACCCTAATGTCCTAGATCATTTTATCCGAGGCAACCGTTTCGAGGCAACTTTATGATCTTCGGACAAGAGGGTGACCTCTAAGACTTCCTATACTCAATGACCACGTTCGAGGCAACCAAGTGAGGCGTACCCTAAGAGTGGCATGTGTGAGTGTGTCAATTTTCAGTTTATATTATCTTTGTACATGTTATGGTGAGCTACGGTTGATTTTAAATTAAGATAGATCTTGTCATGCAATCCTAGTTAGCATACATCTAAACAGTTAATATATGTACAGGAATTTAAAGTGCGGGAATTGTAAATCCTACGCTATTACAAGGCTTCGGGGAGGGGATTATTTACATGTCCAAAATTGGGAGAATAAAGCAATAAAGTGTAAAAGTCTTAGTTAAGCTATTACAAACCATTAGGCAGTTACAATAAAATAAATACGCGCAAATATGAAAATAACCTCAAAATCCTAAGAATAAAATCTTTTTGTTGTTTTATTTTATTTTAGGAAAATGATCTAAATCTACTTAATTTTAGTTTTGAGAAAATGTTAAGATAATTAAATAATTAATTAACAAAGTTAATTTAATAGAAAAAAACTAGCCTAATGTTTTTGTGGTTTTTCTTTTAATTGATTTTATGTTGATTTAAAAAAAAGAAATAAAATAGTCAAAACAAAGATGAAATCGAAGGAACAGGCAGTAAATGAAAAAAAAAGTATAATTCTGGAGGCCTGGGTCGAAAGAGGTGTGGGCTGTCTTTCGACCCAGTGAAGAGGCTTGATCGAAGGTGCATGAGGGGCTACACTTTGGGGGTGTTCGATCTGGATATGTCATCCTTCGATCTGGAAATCCTGGATCCAGTTCGAAGCTAAGCTGCTAAGCTTCGAAACTCTGAACAGGATTCTGAGAATATCTTTCCTGCAAAATGAAACAAATGTTAAAGGTCCAGGGGGGACTTTACCCCCCTGATTCGAATCTCCTCCCAATTCTGATCCTTCCTCAACGTGAATCTGCTGAATCTGGGTCTGGGTTTGTTTTATTTTGAGGTTTGAAGGAGAAACTCAGATCGTGCCCAAGTAATGGCACGATCTCATCTTTGCACTTCAACTTACATGCAACACAATCAGTAATAACAAGAATACATATGCACTGTGTATTTAAATGAAGGTGCAATTTTGGTTTTGCAAACCCTTACCAATGTGGCTCCGGGTGTGGAGATGTTTGCAGAATGGATGCTTTGGCTTGGATTACTTCTGAAAATGCCGATGACCTTTGGCAGCGTATCTCCAAATCCTCCCTGTTTCTCCTTTTTCGTTCTGCTCTGTTTTGTTTCTGCAGAGTTTTCTTTTCTTTACTATAATTTTTGTAATGTTTTTTGTTCGTCCTTTGCACTGTATGCTGGCCCTTGTATTTATAGGAGTGTGAGGGTGCATGAAAATGGCAAGGGACAACCATTTAACCAGGCCATTAAAGCCATGAGACAAGAATCAAACACATTAACATATTTCCTTTTTTGAAATATTCGTGTCTCTTTGGAATCTGGAATGAATCTGGACACTTTTGATTTTCGAATGCCTTCAGGCCATGCTCTTCGATTGGTCTTGAGTTGCCTCCTTCGAATGGACTTCTTCTGCTTCGACTGCTTGATTTGAAAAGAATCACTTTGGTCGAATCAGCTCTTTTAGGAACAGAAAAGGCAAGGATCTGGCCTTTAACTCAGGAATTAAATCCACAATCAGCATTTAATTATTTCTATATTTACAAGGGAAACATGCCATTTTCTCATGTTCAGTGTACCTGGACGTGTTTTTTGAGTGCCCTCTTGATGGCCTCTTTCAAATGGCCTGGAAGGAGTTCTTCAAATGGCTCTGGTCAAATATCAATCGAAGGGTACTAATTAAAATTCCAATCGAAAGGCTTTGTTAACAGGCCAATCAAAAGGTGATGTTCATGCTAATCGAAGGACATGGTTAACATGCCTGTCGAAGCTGCCTTGACACAATGCTAAATCGAAGGATCCCTTGGCATGCCAATTGAAAGGTTTGGCCTAGGGTGCCAAACGAAAAGGTCTTTCAGAATTCCAATCGAAGGCCTTGACACAATGCCAATCGAAGTGCTTGTCCATAATGCCAATCGAAAGGCTCATTCAGAATACCAATCGAAGGGTCTTTCAGAATTCCAATCGAAGTGCTTGTCCATAATGCCAATCGAAATGCTCCTTCAGAATACCAATCGAAGGGTCTTTCAGAATGCCAATCGAAATGTACTTAAAGCACCACTCAAAAATTTTCTTTTTCCTTAGGCAAGGGTTTGTGATCAACCATGCAGGGGGAAGACTTTGGAAAACATGAGAGGGCAAATTTTGGGGTACAACAAATTGCAAAATGAAAGCCATGGTACAAAGGTGATATTGTGTACGTATGACGTGACCAAGACATTGTTATTTGTTACTTCGATTACAAAAGATGAGGCTAAGAGGGAAATTAAAAGTTGTTGTCAGGAGGCGAGATTGACTTGGTTTGGCTTTTATGGAATCGTTATTTAGAGTCATTTGAAGTGCTACCTAACATCATGGATTAGATTTGTTTGGAGTTTTCAAAATAAGAAGGGCATTTAGATTTCTTGAAGTATAAGCGAAATTATAAAAGCATTAATGAAGTATGGTCATGACATTAAGCTAGGTTCAAGTTGAATGCAAAGTGGTTATAGTCAAACAAGGTTTATTCAAAGGTCATCCATAATTCTCAAGACAAGTTTGTAAAATCAAACAACTTAGTTCAATGTCCATCAAGGGTTTTTTACAAATTCATTCAAGTGTCCAAGGCATTACCAAGGTCAAGAAAAACTCATTCAAGTTCTATTTAACTTCACAAAATCATTACTCATTTTTACAAAATCATTACAAGAAAATACACCGAATATTAAAAAGTTACAAATAAATCCAAGTCCCATGACCAAGCTTTTTCCTACTTTTCACACCAAGAGTCAAGTTTCCATTTAACCTGGCACTGTTCTTCTTATCCAAGTTAATTATTTAAGCCCTCTGTCGTTCTTCAACTATTCATAGCCTGCACCATTAAGGAAGCAAATCTCAATTAGCCAAAGTTCAAACGACCCTGCAATCTATAAAGGAAACTGCAACCTATGTTCTAACTCATACATCAGAGTTCAAAAGCATTTAAATATTGACATCTCTGAACCTGCGTCACCAAGGCAATAAGATCAGAAAAATACCAAGTCAGTCTGCACCTCTGTCCCATGAAACCCATGCCCAAAAATCATTCTAAAATCCCTATTGATGCAGACGCAGAAGTAAACTTGCAGAGCAAAACCTAAGCATCATTTTGGTTAAAAAGGTAACACTAAGTTGGTCATGAGCAAGCAATTCATTTTTTTATAAGCCTGCAAATTCAAAATACGAAACACTCAAGATTGGCGCCCGCATGGTGTTCAAAGCAAAGCAAGAATTCATGTGAAACAAGTTCAGGCAAACAATAGTTTCTAACATACCTACATAAGTTGATAAGCGGAACCAGATTGCTAGGCATTCGGCAAACAGAAGATAAAATCAAGCTACAAAAAACCAGGCCTTGCATTAACATAACGATTGGCCTGCAGGAAATTGAGAAGGGATTAAATCAGAAAAATACGGTCATGCAGTCAAGGAAATCCTGTCTAAAAAAAACAGCTACAGCAGCCCATATAAATCCTAGAACGTTTGCAAATGCCATTTTACTGCATTCCTAAATTAATAGCCTAAACCCTCTGATAGTTCTAACAAAATTGCAGACTAACTGATTCTAATCATCCCTCCATAACCGCCAAACAAAATCCTAACAGAATTCATAACAGAAAACCAACTTACAACTAACTTTCATAATAACCTCCTAATCCTCTATCAAACTTCCAAACTGTAGCAAGTAAACCATAACATAAACTTCCAGCAGAAAATAGCTAAATAGAATTCCTAACCAATCCTAACAGAAAATCATTATCCAACCGCCCATAATAGAATTCCTAACTTTCTCTAACCAATTCCATAATTTTTTTTCACCCTAACGGTTTTCTAACTGACCTCTAACCAACTCCCATTCTCTGACGAAATTTCTAATTGTCCCAAAAAAATGTTTAACAGAATTGCGAATCTCCTAACAATCTCTAACTACTTCTAACTAGTTTTTCAACAGAAGAGAGGGGAGGAATTAGAGGATATAATAGAAAAGGAAAAAGAAACAGAGAGGGGTACTCACCAGAAACAAGCTCTGAAAATTTTCTCTCCTCCTCTCATCTCCATCATCTTCAACTCTACATCACCGTAACTAAATCTTTTTTTCTCTGAAATTCTCTGAATGATATCTTTATTCACTCCCTTCAAAAAACCTCTCTATGAAACTCTAACTACATCTCTCCACCCTCTAACTCTCATCACCGATTCACGATATCCTCAGTTACGTCCTCGCCATCTTCAATCCTTCAATCTTTGTTCATAAACTTTTCATCACCAAATTTCCCTCAACGCCTTTGATCCCTCTGCATCAACGAGACTTCGACATCACATTGTCAACCTTCATCACATCATCATTGAATCTGCAACATGTTAACAACTCAGAAGCAGAATCAAAAGACGAAGGGAATTGAAATCAAAATCGCGAGAGAACGATCAGGGAGAATAAAGAAACTGAATCACAGAAGTAAGGCTCGCGAAACTACCTGGAAGCCAACATTTCTGGTCTCCCTGCTTCTAATCATCACTGTCAAAGACGCGTCGGACGATCTCCGACCGATGAGTTTCAACTTCCATTTTCTCACAATGTTTCGCATAGCATCTTGCTTGAATATGTGTAATCTGTAGTGGGATTCGAATAGTGTCGAAGCTTCGGTGTTCTTCGCGTGGCTTCAATTTAGATGTACAATTAAGGAAGTGCGACGGATTTTATGACAAGTCGAGATCGGAGAGGAAGCGAGATGGTTGAGTGTTGTTAAAATAGAAGGAGAATGCTTGTTGTGACGCTTCCGGCAGAGAAGATGGAGGAGAAAGAATGGCTGCCGTGTTCGGGGAAGGAGGAAGAATTTGGACTGTCACCCAAAAACAAAACCTAATTCCCTTCACATTTTATTTATTTATTTATTATTTAATTCATATTAGAATTGTTTTTGTGATAGTCTGTGTAAAATAATGCAAATAAAAAGAATTGAAAAATGATTGGACTAAGCTGTGATTTCGTTGGGGGCTTATCCTGAAGCCCAGCCCGTGTGCGTTTTGTGAACCTATATCTATGAGCGAAAATCAAACTTGGGCCAAATTCCTCTTCCTTGGGCCCAAGCCTCGTTTTCATAAACTGAAGTAATAAACAAATTTGAGTGGACCTGCTGGTAAATTGGGCCGGATAGCATCCCCTTGGGCCTGTTTCAATTTGTTCGAAATAAGGTTCATGATTAAACAAAAAAACATACAAAAAACAAGCATTGGGACCCTTTCTAACAGGCCAGCGCCCTGCTCCTGCATCACCCCCTGGACTCAGATTAGCACCCCCCTGAATTCACTATTTCTTCATTAGAATTAGGACTTTTTGTGCTAATTTTTGCCAATAAAATACATGATAAAAATAATATAAAAGACCACAAGAATAGTATATTCTAATAAAAATTTTAGGAAATAATTCTCTAGTTTTTTTAGAATTTTCCTTACATAAAAACTAATAATAAAAATACTTTTCCTTTTAGTTTCTAAAAAACTAATAAAACAAAAATCCTTTTTCTTCTTTTTTTAGTTTAATTTTTATCCGCATTTTAGTGCCGCTTCACCATGTTATGTTTTGACGCGTTTGTTCATTGTGCAAGGTACATCTTAGTGCTTTCGATCTTGTAACATATCAAGTTGTTATAGTATCAAAACATACGACTTATGCTCGCTTCTGATGCCATACGCCTTATTTCTCATTGTCTTGAGGAATTCGTATCGTATTATATGTTATCCTGATACATGCGATACTTTATGAGCTTTGTGCAGGAACTTCTGATTACACGTTGCATTTGCAACACGTGTTTGCCCTTATCTTAGTTGGATATTATTTCCAACCTTGTTTGTTTCTTGGTAAAGCTTGCTCGACGCGTACTCCCTGCTTCTCCATTGCTTTCGTCTGCTCTTGACGATTTGCTCGCTTTTGGTAGTCGTCGCTACTACCCTTGCACTTATCACACTTTATGGCATTTCGTTATTGCTTTCTAGATATCATGAGAAGTAGGAAATAAAGAGCGTGCGCTCAAAGTCGCTGTTTAAAGACCTGTAGCAGGCATTCCGCACTTCATTTGCTATATGTGTTGTGCTAGTGTTTGCTTCTTTGTTTGTTGATCGATGAGTCACTCAATTTAGAAATTGAGATCATGACTTTGCTCTCAGTGCATGCTTCCTATAGGATTTTATCGCTTTCCTTTATTTCTTTTCGATCGATGAGTCACTCAATTTAGAAATTGAGATCGTGACTTCTCTCTCAGTGCATGCTCCCTATAGGATTTTATCGCTTTCTTTTATTTCTTGCCGATCGATGAGTCACTCAATTTAGAAATTGAGATCACGACTTCGCTCTCATTGCATGTTCCCTATAGGATAGTTTTGTTAGACTTTATTTGGCATGCTAACTTAGATAGGATCTCTTTAGGTGTTCTCTTTTGAGCTTATTAGCTTATTTGCTTTATCCTTGTACATACCATGTTCCCTTAGGACGTGCTTGCTCCCTTTGGACGCAAGTTAGACTTTAGGTTGTAAGCCATGCATGCTAACATTATGTAGAAATTTCCCCTTTAATCATTGACGTAGGGCTACCATTGTATGATAACATTAGGTTAGAAATAGACTAGTCTCCCTTAGAATCTTTTCTTCCCCTTTTTGCATCCTTGCATCTAAAACAAAAACTTCTTTTCTTAGCAAACCAAAAACATTCTAATCTCACTTAAACCCTTTTTCAAGGTAATAAAATACAAACCAATTCAAACCTTTTTGTGTGCTCGAGCACCTTTTCTCTAAAACCCTTTTCAGGTAAGGACATGATTAATTTACTTCTGTGTCAACGCATAAGTCTCCAGAGGTCGAGCTGCGGCAGAAGGCAAAATTAACATTGTCCATAAAAAATACAAAAGAAACAAAAACATGTTAGCCGAACTACGGTAGCTATGATTCCTCAAAAAGGATACGTAGGCATTGAGGTAGGGCCCAAGCGAGTACAATTTTATTTTCCCTATATTCTTTCCTCCTTTATTTTGCATGCATTCTCCCTTTAGTATAGTAAATAGTAAGCATAGTTTAGACACACCCATAAGATAGACAACAAGAGTGGATACCATAGAGTACTACAGGCGTGTGGGGTGCTAATACCTTCCCCTTGCGTAACAGACTCCCTTACCCGATCTCTCGGTCGCAAGACCGTGACTTCTCCCTTCTCAAGTTTTCTCGATGTTTACCTTTCCCTCCATGTGGAATAAAAGACGTTCAATGACGACTTCATTGTTTGATGATTTTCAGCCGATTGTTTCACCAAGGAAAGTGATAATTGCCTTATTTCTCTTACTTCTCTTAGAGATTCAGCAAAAGAAGGTTGTTACTCTGATAATGGTTGTTCCAGACACATGACTGGAGTATAAAAGTTTCTGGTAAACATTAAGTATCATTATACCATTATCCCATTATTATCATATATGCTAATTAGTTGTGGAGGTCGATGTCTTTCAGATTTAACAACCATTGATTGACTCATTCTAATTTGCAAGAGATTATCCAATTAAATATCTTTGATGTCATTTTATATTTATAAGTTAGTTGAACTTCTAATTTTACCAAACACTTCAACTAGCTTATTAACTATCAGTCTCAACCATCAACTATCGACTATAAGCTATCAGTCATCAACCATAAATTATAAACTATAAACTGACAAGAACATTTTTCGTCATTTATTTAAAAATATCTCCCGCTGTTGGGAAGAATGTGTACTTGATTTCAACCCAATGTGGGTTTTCTAGCAAGCCTGATAAATTCTTTGTTTCTGAGGGATAGAGTGATCTTTGGGGGTAAGTTCTCTAAATGAGCTCTTTTGAGGGATGTCTCAGACCATTATCCCATTATTATCATATATGCTAAATAGTTGTGGAGGTCGATGTCTTTCAGATTTAACAACCGTTGATTGACTCATTCTAATTTGCAAGAGATTATCTAATTAAGTTGGACATATTCTAATTATTTTGGATGTAATGCTTTTGTCCTCAAGGATAAGATTAAGTTTCTGTTGGGTAAGCCACATTTTTGAGGTTATTGCTTATAAACTCATATGATAATTCAGACATGTTTGATACTTGTCTTTTCATTACGAGCTTATAGTTTATTTTCTAAACGCTATTTCAAATAGCATTTTAGCTTATATCTTATAACTTATTAGTTTTTCTTCCTTTTTTATCCTTATTATTTTAACAAAAACTCACTTTTATCCTTTATAATTTATTTTAATTTAAAATATAAGAACTATATATTAAATATCTTTTATGTCATTTTACATCTATAAGTTAGTTGAACCACTAATTTTATCAAACACTTCAATTAGCTTATCAACTATCAATCTCAACCATCAATTATAAACTATAAGCTATTAGTCGTCCATCATAAATTATAAGCTATAAACTGACAAGAACATTTTTCGTCATTTATTTAAAATATCTCCCGCTGTTGGAAAGAATGTGTACTTGATTTCAACCCAATGTGGGTTTTCTAGCAAGCATGATAAATTCTTTGTTTTAGAGGGATAGAGTGATATTTGGGGTAAGTTCTCTAAACGAGCTCTTTTGAGGTATGTCTTAGACCATTATCCCATTATTATCAGATATGCTAATCAGTTGTGGAGGTCGATGCCTTTCAGATTTAACAACCATTGATTGACTCATTCTAATTTGCAAGAGATTATCCAATTAAGTTGGGCATATTCTATTTCTTTTGGATGGAATGCTTTTGTTCTCGAGGAGAAGATTAAGGTTATGTTTGGTAAGCCACATTTTTGAGGTTATTGTTTATAAATTCAAATGATAATTTAGACATGTTTGATATTTGTCTTTTCATTACGAACTTATAGTTTATTTTCTAGACCCTATTTCAAATAGCATTTTGGCTTATATCTTATAGTTTATTAATTTTTATTCCTTTTTTGTCCTTATTATTTTAATAAAAACTCACTTTTATTCTTTATAAATTATTTTAATTTATAATATAATAATTATATATATTAAATATCTTTTATATCATTTTATATCTATAAGTTAGTTGAACTTCTAATTTTACCAAACACTTCAATTAACGCATCAGCTATCAGTCTCAACTATCAACTATAAACTATCAATCTTCAACCATAAACTATAAGCTATTAGTTAATTTATTAGTAAACCATTATTTTTATCAAACAGATCTTGAACCTCTAAAATGGTGTCTAAAAGTTTGGAATATATAAGTTTTTTAAAAATCTGAATTTTAAATTAGATAAGTATTTTCAAGTGTAACAGTTATGACGGGGTACAATTTACCAAATAACGTCATAATTTCATGTGTAAACACCTATATTGTGGTAGGATTCTTGTTTACTTGACCATGGTTGGCTGTGTAAAAACTATATCATGCCACAACCATTTAAAAATTCACCTCAATTTAACCAGTGACATTCTTCTTTATTTGCACCTTTCAATCACGTCGTGATTTTATAGATCACTTCGGAATTGGTCAAGAACTTTTTTTTTCTCTTTTTCTTGTTCTTCCACCAGACTCTATTCTTTTGTTTCTTTTATTTTTTCTTTAGAAATTTCATCACATCTTATTCATTTACTAATGCAACTTAAAATTGATGGGTTTTTGATCCATTGCAACACACGAATCGAAAACGAGTTAATAAAACATGTAGTGTAAGGGAGCAAAACTTGAGTTGTATTACAAAGTACATATAGTGTATTATATGTTATGGGTTGTATTACATGTAGTGTAGGGAAGCGAGACATCTATCGGTTCTTTGGTTTAATCTCTAATTTATATTATATTCATGTTTGACTATTACAGAGTACATAAAACAAACGTCAATCTATCCTATGCAAATTATAGGTCCTATTACTATATAAAGCATCACGGTTGAAAGTGAGTTATAGTTAAACAATCAAGCATAATAAAACGATAATCTATCAATTATGTCTTAAGAAACTAATTTTTCTATCAAACCAAATCCTATCAATTCTATCGGAATTCAAATTAAGCAATAAAATACAAACAAAATTAATAAAAAAAGTAATAACTATAATGAAATTAATGATATAACATAAAAACCTCAAGTTTTGATGAATTGATGAAACAACTGATCAAATAGGGAAGTTTATCCGGCCATGTGAGAAAAGTTTCAAACAAATTCATTATCCAAATTCAGTGATTTGGCCTCCTGACCTAATATTGTGTTTTACCTTAAGTAATCCAGAGAATTGGGCTCTAAGAGCACCGGTTCGAAAAACATAAGTTTGGCTCAAAACTAACTACTTTATTTTTATTAAGTCTGGAACAGAAAATAATTATTTGACTCTTTTGAGCTCCGAATTGGCCTTTGACATCAAAATGAAACTTGTATGTTTTTCTCTTAGCTTTTCAATGCAAATTTGTACGCGTTAATCAGATACTTGTAGCTCAAGTTATGATATGCATAAATATAAGTTATTCCACAAATAAGTAAAGGAAATAAAATATAACCAAATTTAGACTTAACTTTAAAAGCATACTAAAAATAATAAAATTAACACAAGAAGTTATCAAAATTATCGTAACTCAAGTAAAAAGGGCATATTAAAATGCACTGATCAGTCGCCTCCCGTCCAATGTTTGTTTAACGTTATGAGCTTGTTAATCCTCTTCTTAAAGTCACTTGTAGAGTAAGTGACTCTATTGTTCCTACATGATCTTCTCCACAGTAGTGCTTAAGCCTCTGACCACTAACCTTGAAAGTTAATCGTCCTCTTTATTTTCTAGTTTTATAGCCCCATTTCTTACTTGAGAATGATGGGACATAGATATGTAAGGTCGACGACCTTGAGGGGAAGGGTGTTCGCCTCCGCTCTTGGAGTCGTGAGAAAAAGAGTTATGAGCTAGAGATGGACAACATCATGGTGATCTCAAGGCTTCCCAATGACGAGAGATGGCGTCATTGGGAACCACCTGAGGCGTGGCTCCGAGATTGTTGCGTGATGCTACTTCTTATTGCGAATGACCTCAAGGTGATGTAAACTATTGATTTTCTTCTACTCGTAGGTATATTTCAACTAGGAGGTGTTCATTTTGGAACTGCACCAAGTTGTAAATATTGGTGATCAACTCGTTCTCTCCTTAGCATCCTTAAATTGACTTAGAGTTACTAGAGAATGTGGAACATCTTCGATCCATGAATATGCGCTTGTCGTTAAAGTTGTTTATAAGTTTGTCATTAAAGTGGTTGTTGGAAGGGTTTGAATATGAACAAGATTTAGAAGATGCGTCGGTCTACATGTGAAAGGATTGGAGCCAAAGGAGATGAGACGATTGGTGAAGTTATGTGTACTTGATCGACTTCCTCTATGGGAGGATGAGGGATATCTTTTGCAAGAATAAGGACTGGTGCAATGACTTCATCTCAAGTGTTGGATTCTACCATTAGTGGTGAAAGGTTAACCAAAGATTAAGAAGGGGAATGATGGAACAGTTGCGGCGACACAACAATTAGGATTTAGTAGATTTTCAGGGAAATTCATGGGAATCACAATTCGGTTCTCACATACATCGCCACTATTCTGGTATGGAATAAAAGATTAGTGATCTAAGGGGAAAATGTTATTCCGATGTTGTGGTGCAAGTCTTTAATGTGGTGCAGAAGGGTGTAGATGCAATACTAACACTTCAACTCATAAGTTAGTGAGGCCAGGGAGGTGTAACATTACTAGAGCGACTGGATTAATACATGTTTATAGCGTGTAAAAATATTTATATACAATGATTAATTAAAATTGCTCATGCTTGGCTCAACGTGAAGTTTGAGTGGGTGTCTAATTAGGTATGACAAATGGAACTAAACAAGTAGGTTGAATCTAATGAGTCACCTTCTGTCGAGCATCCACCTATCTGTGTTCTATCAAGAGAGTTTCTTGATCGAGCTGCTCAAATTAGACTGGCCTTATTGAACAGTTGGGCCGACACAGAGAACGTTCTAATACAAATTTTTTAATTACAAAATATAGTAGTTATGATTACAAAATTTTAAATCAATATTCATATGAAGAAACCTATTAATTTCTAATTGTAAATATAATTTGTGCAAATTTTTGAGTTCAAATAGATCTGTTGGTAATTGGTAGGGGTTGCAAAATGGACCGTGCCCCGGTCAAAAAGGTAGGTTGGGTTGGAATTTTGAGATTGGCTCTCGCCAAAGTCTGCCTTCCATCAAAGCCTATCTCCCACTAAAGCCCGACCCGCCTATCCGATCAGTCATTCTCGCCATACGATCATCTTTTTTTAGTTATTTATAGTAATTTTAATTCTTGATGGTTTTATTTTTATACATTTATATGTGAATAAATGCAATATTTTTTAAATAAAATTAATTAAAAAGATACTTTATAAAAACTTTTCTAAAAAATAAGTGAAAAATCTAATTGAAAAGTAAGAAAAGACTATTAATCTACTAAAAAGTAAATTAAAAAATAGGCAGACAAGTCTGCCGTTTCCTAATCCACCATCTTAGTGAAACGAACTAGATTTTTATGCTTATTTCTATTTAGTGGGCTTGTCCATCCTACTTTTTTTTTTACGTACTTAAAACGGAGCGAGACGGACGACCCGTTTGCCACCCTAATAACTGAATTATTAGCCAACAAAAATTACTAATTTTTTTATCCTTTAAAATACTCATAAATTATTTTTATAAAAACTCATAAATCCATTGTTGTACTACGTTTTGGGTACACCATTGTTGAAATATTTATTATAAATATCACAATTATTAAGCGAAACATAACACAAAAATGGATTTCAAATCTCACAATATACACTTTGGATTTTTCTCATTTATTTTTTTCATTTTTTTCCATTTTTTCTCTATTAATTTTTTATTTCTTTTTTAATCCCACTCTCATTCATTATTAAAATAGAAAAATATAATCAAGAAATAATAAGATTAAAATAAGGATAGATAATTAGGAGAAGGAAGAAAAAAAACTGAAGATCTAAATCTTACGATATATAATATAGTAAAATAATCATTAATATTATCGATAATAATGTATGGTTATAATTTCAATTTTATATATATATATATATATATATATATATATATATATATATATATATATATATATATATATATATATATATATATATATATATATATATATATATATATATATATATATATATATATATATATATATATATATATATATATATATATATATATATATATATATATATATATATATATATATATATATATATAATCTTCACTATTCAAAATTGTTAAATCTTTCCCTATTTATTAACAAATTAACTTATACGTTATAAAAAATTTCTTAATACTAATGATTAGATTTATAATTGATTATAATAAACAGCATGATTATATTTTGTTAAAAAAATGATTAACTATTAAATTTTTTTGGATGAGATAGTAAAATCAGAGATTTTGAATTCGAATTCAATTATAAATATATAATAGTGTTAAATTTTTTTAAGAGAATTATGTTGTCTATTTTAATTCTGTTTTATTTGTGAGATTAAACTTGATATGAAATATTCGATTTCTAACTGAATAAAAGTTTTACTAGAAAATTAAATCACTCATTTTATTTTTATTAAAAAAACAATGATTTAATTCACAATCAGTATTATTTTTGTTATATTTTTTCTCTATTTGTTTTTACCAAAAGAGGCATAATCTTAGATGAGACGGTGAAAGTCTCTTTTCTTTTAATAAGAAGTTATATGTCAAATCCAATTCTAAACATGCAGCAGTGTTATAGTTATTCGTAGAGAATACCTGTTCATAGAAAAATTAATTTTTAAAAATACAAAACAAACAACTCTTATTCTGTTAAAAAAAACTAAACTCTAAATGTTAAAATAGTGATTTTATAAAAAACTATATAATAGTTAGTTTTATATGAATTATAATAAAATAAACTTAATTTAAGTTAAGTTTTATTTTAGGTTAACTTTTATATGTTAAATTCACAGACCGTAAGATTTTGTTCTTAATCAATTTATTTAATTAATTTTTGACTTTTATGAAAAATTGTAATTTTTTATTAATATTATAAGTATATAGTAAAATAATAAATTTACGGAGACTTTAGTTTTTATTATCATTTGTATAATTAACTGTGTCAAACTAATTATGTTCACTAGAAAATTTCTCATTTTTCAAATAATATTAATATTTCTTTTAAGTCTAATAAATAAAAACATCTAATTTAACACTAAAATATCTCAACTAACGGTTAATTATGTAAATAAAAATATAAAGAAAAAAATTTAGATGTATTTTCTTAAGTGTGGTTTATGTTTTTTTTTCCAATAAAAATATGATAAATATATAACTTTTTTTATATCTAAATAATTTATTCTTATTTTTATTTTTTAAAAAGATTTAGATATATTTATCATATTTTTATTGGAGAAAAATATGAATCACAACTATGAAATTATATATAAATATTCTCCAAATATAAAATCAAATTTCTACCACAAATGTGAACAAAATTATTTGGGATCTTCTCATTCTTTTTGTTTTCTTAATTTCTTCTAATTCTGGATCACTCTCATATTATCACACTCTCCTTTTATCATAAAACTATTTTATTTTGAACAAATGTAAGATTAGAGAGTTAGAAGCAATGTTTTAAGAATTGGTGGTCCAATATATAAAAAAATAAAAATAAAAATTATTAACATAAAATTATATTATAAAATCATTAATATTTAAACAAAAATGTCAATACACCATAATCGTTATAATAAAATTATCAAAATTAGAATTATATAATTATTATTTTATACTCAAAATCATCTTACTTTAATAATGATAAATGTAAAGTAAAAATTTAATATTAAAATTGAATAATAATAACAATACAAACGAAAATATAGTAAATTCAACAATAATAATTAAATTAAATAACAAGAATTATTCGTATAATAAGGATGAAAATTGTTTATGAAAATTCAACGTCTATTATCATTCTATTAAAAGTAAAGTACCTGAAAATTTCTAGTCTAACCTTTTGATTAGATGTTATAACTTTTCTTATTCCAAGGGTATAATAGACTAATCAACCTATGCTGTTACCATATTCATTTGGCATTTAATTTTGCTGACATGTCAATCTGTCATAATTTTACACTATTTTTTATTTATTTGATTTATTAATTTATTTTATTTATATTTGAATTTTATTTATATTTGAATTCTAATTCCAATGTTTCATTCACGGTTAATTTATTTATATTTGAATTCCAATGTTTTTTTTGACGGAATTTGAATTCTAATGTTTGACTCACGGTTAATGAGGAAGGAATTGGAATGACCAAAATTAGATCTATTATAATTAAATGGAATATTATTCATTGCATGATTTAAAAATACCCACTATTTATCATTACACTACAAGATTAAATGTATATTATTGGAATTAGAATAGATTATTTTGATATTCCAAGATATCACAACTTCCCATGCATTCTAAACCCTATATATAGCCATTCTAAACCCATACTCTTTCACTCCTAAATCTTCTTCATTCTCCATTATTTTCAAAAGGTTACGTATTATTTTCCAATTCTTCTTCATTCCCATATTTTGATTCTCTGTGTCCATTTTAATACAGATTTTGTAACAGGTCTAAATAGTAACATCAATGGCGCGACCGATTGAAGCTGTGAAAGACATCAACCACTCAAACATTTAATTTTGCTGACATGTCAATCTATCATAATTTTACACTATTTTTTATTTATTTGATTTATTAATTTATTTTATTTATATTTGAATTCCAATTCCAATGTTTCATTAACGGTTAATTTATTTATATTTGAATTCCAATTCCAATGTTTCATTCACGGTTTATTTATTTATATCTATTCCTCTCATTTGTTGTTTATGTTTTTTTTAGATGCACTATCTATTTTTTGTAAATTTAGAATACAATGAATTAGTTGTACAAAGTGTGTTGTAAATACAAATTAAAGAGAATGTATATATGATGAAGGTTCAAAAGGTATGTCCCTGGAAATATGGAAAAGTACATTTGAGTTTAAAATTTGAATTATTGCAATTATAAATTATGTATTATGATTAATTGATAAAATAATTATGATTTATGATTATAAGTATCTTAAAATCATATAAATTATGATTAATGATTTATTGCAAAATGATAAAATAATTTTCAAAAAAATAAATATTCTAAAATGAGTAATGATTAACTTGAAATTAAATATATAAAGTGAATCATTAAAATCGATAAAATTTTCTATCATTTTAAAACAAATTTATTAAAAAATATTAGCAAAATTGTGATTTGTTTAAAATTTTAAGTAAGTATTATTATAGTTTAAATAATATTTGTTACTAAAATATATTAAAAATCATGTATTTTTATAAAATATTATTAAAAAACATGTATTTTTAAGAAATGTTAATAAAAATCGTCTCATTTTTATTAATATTTCTTAAAATACTTATTTTGAATATTTCTTAAGAAAATACTTTTGAAAGAAACTATTATACGTATGATAACTTTACAAAGAGTTAATTGATCAATTAATTCAATTAGATCATTTTCAAAAGATTAATCGATTCATTGAAATTCAATTAAATTGAATTAATGAAAATAAAATATATAATATTGATATAATTTTAAATAGCATTCAAAAAGTATTTTAAGAAAAAACTATATAATTTTGAATGCTATTGATATATTTTAAAATAATTTAGATTTTTATAAAAAGTTTAATAAAACAAAATAAAATCAATTGAAATTCTATAATTTTTTAAAACTTATTAAATAACTAAAATTTATGAGAATCTTTTCAATGGTAATCATGATAAAAAATATTAAATGGTAGTCATAAAAATTTAATGATAAATGGTAATCATAAAAAATTAATGATAAAAAGTAAAAATTTAATGATACAATTATTTCTATAAACGGAATAAGTTACAATTATTTTTATACAAGAGAATAACTTACAAATATTTTTATAAATAGACACACGAGTTCAATGTGTTTATAAACGCAAAAAAGTTAGAATAACTTTATAAACGCGAATAAGTTACAAATATTTTTATAAAGGATAAAAATTGAAGTATTAAAACAATTATTTTTAACATGAATAAATTAAATTTTACTTTATGAATTATCACACGGGTTCAAGTCCCCTTATAAACGGGAAAAAGTCTATATGTTGATATAAATATTTTTATATACGGAAATAAGTTACAATAATTTTTTTAAACTAGAATAAGTTACAAATATTTTTATAAACGAAAAAAATTCAATTTATTATTCAATTATTATTATAAATCGGAATAAATTACAAATATTTTTTTATAAATAGACACACGAGTTCAATGCGCTTTCTATGTTTGTAACTATATAAATGTTAATTAACTGAATAAATATATACAAATTTGATAAATGAGAGTGAGAGACGTATAATGTGAATTCAGACGGTAACCGTATGATAGCACGAGTTTCTTACTATTTAATGTTGTTAATTTCATATTAATTTCTAATGCACCAGTTTTCTAAACGTCATTTTTAAAGACTTTTCATTGCTATTTTCAGAATATACTATTTCAAATTATTCTATTTTTTTTCTTATATATAATTAATGTTTTTTACTAATTCTAAATTATGACACTTAAATTACATTTTTGCTAACTCTATAGTTTTCTTCTATTAATTGTTTCTTATTCAATTCTTATATTATAGTATAATTTAACAATAAAGACTTAATACTCTCTTAGTCAAATATATTAATCTAAGATTTCTTTTTTATTTCTCATTTTATTTCTCAATTTAATAGCCGTAGATTGTTCATCTTAATGAAGGACTTTACAGGCATAGATCCACAGGTAAATGTGAACGTATCTATAAATATCAATCGTAAACTGTTAATTTTAATGTTCATCTTTTAAATCTTTCTTTTGCTACTGTTTTATATTAATTCAGTATAGAATTCATTTTTGACTAAATTGTAGAATCTTTTTAATAAAATCAAATTAACATTAAAGATTTAATACTCTTTTGGTCAAATATATTAATATAAGAGTTCTTTTTATTTCTTAATTTAAAAGTTGATGCATATTATTAGTCTATATTTGTAACTATGTGAATGTTAATCAACTAAAAAATATATTCAAACTTGACAAATGAGATTTGACAACGTATAATGTGAATCTAGACGGGACCCGTGCGATAGCACGAATATCTTAGAGCATAAATATCATTGTTTTTTTTAAGAAGTATATAATTTTTCCTATTTGTTCATGCAGACATGATTTGTTGATAGGACCGACGTTTGCTACAAATATGGAGTTAAATGCCAACATGATTTACATGAGACATATACTCAACTGAAAACATGGTAACATACTTAATAATTTAATAATTTATAAATGTAATGTGAATTCAGACGAGACCCGTGCGATAACACGGATTTGTTACTAGTTTAAGATAAATTAACGGATGAGAGATATATTCTTTAGATTTAAAAAGTTCTATATTTTGAGTTGAGAAATAAGAGATATTATGTTGTTTTGATTTTGATTTTTTTCTTTCATTCCTAGCAAAAATGTGTTAGTAAATAAAAGTGAGCCCGTTCATACAATCCTTGATTGATCGGTGAACTGACTTGGTCACACCTATTTCCATTTGGCCAATTAAATATTTAATCTTTTGACCTTTTTTATCTGTCATACACCAAGTGCTAAAAAAGAATATGAATTATTGTATTTTTCTTTTGTTTTCCCTCTATTTATTTCTTTGGAGTTTCACCTATATAATTATTTAGTGTTGAATATCATTTATATTGTTGAAATAATTAGAGTTGTGAAGATAATTATGATTGTTTAGAAAATAACTTAGATTGTTAAAATATTTATGGGTTGTTGAAATAATTATATGTTATTGAGAGAATATTTTATATTGTTAAGATAAGGAAATTAGAAATTAGGATTTTAAATAAACTAAAATTAGTATTATATATAAGGCTTGTGACTGTAATTTATATCAGAAGATATAAATAAAAGGAATTATAACCTTACTCTATAATTACAAATGTAGGTAATTTAACTGAATTTTGTGAACAAATATTTTGTCTGTTTCTCTCGACTTTAATCTGTATTCACGTTTCTTTGCTAATACTTAACAATAGTTGTATATGCAACTAAGTATATAAACCACTGGTTTAACTTCTAAGACATTTTTCTGATTTTATGTTGTGTCAATGAAATCTAGTAAATAGTAATATATGTTACGCAAGTTTAGTCGGGAGATAATATGTCTTTCAAGAATGTTATTAAATGTCCAAATTTGCATCATGTATGTGTATTAACTATTAACTCCAATTTCATGTGCAGCAAACTTCATGAGATTCCAAAGAATTATATGCTTGCTTGGATAAAGATAGATGTGAAAAATTCTCTACAAATAACAACAACTGTTGCTTATGATGATGATGGACGTGCCAAAAGGACTGGTAGAAAAAACTCTCTCTATAGCATCATAACCAATTCATTTTCACATACTATTTGAATGCCGAAGTTTTAATCCTGCCATAAATTCTGCAGGAAATGTGAAGAGTGCCGTGGCTCATATCATCACAGCTGTTATTGGCTCTGGTGTTCAGGTATGAAAAGGACATATGTGGCTGGTTTCCTTCAATTCTTGAGCTTGTATGGGACTTATGAAGTACTTTTTATTAGAATTAATTTAGATTTAATTAGATATTAATTTATATTTAAGAATATCTTTTAGATTGTTTATATCTTTGTTAGAAGATATATATATATATATATATATATATATATTTTAGATCTTTGTAGAAGATATATTTTAGATTTAATTTTGTGTATAAATAGCCTAGTGGAGTAGGTTATTGTAATTTCATTGTAAATCCTTATTTTTGAAGCTATTAGTAAATATTCATTTTGTCTTTTATCTTTCTTGTGCTCCAACAATTGGTATCTAGAGTTTCGGTTCGAAATCCACGGAAAAAGAAGTATTGTGATTAAGAATTACAATATTCTGATTCTGGGAGTTTTAAGAAAATATTGATTTGGGAAATTCTGCGTAAATTGCATAAGGTAGAAGATGAACGGAAACGATTGCGATATTCATTCCAAACTTCCAGTATTTGATGACAAAAACTGGAATCGTTGGAAGATCCAGATGTGCGTGTTATTTGGCTCTCAAGATGTGTTAGAACTTGTTACTAATGGCTATAATCTGTTAAAAGCAGATGCAATAGAGGACCAGAAGATAGTACAGAAGGCGCTGAGGAAGAAAGATCAGAAAGCGTTGTTCTACATCCATCAATGTGTGAATGTGAATGTGTTTGAGAAGATTGCTGATTCTGAAACAGCAAAGGCTGCGTGAGACACACTGGTCAGATGTTACGGTGGTGACGTATCAACGAAGAAGGTGAAGCTTCAGTCTCTCAGAAAGCAATATAAGAATCTCAACATGAAGGACAACGAGAAGGTTTCTGAATACATCTCTAGAGTGACTCTGATCACTAATGAGATGAAAGCTTGTGGAGAAACTCTGTCTGAATAAGTAATTATTGAGAAGATCTTGAGATCTTTAACTTCTCAGTTTGATTACATTGTTGTAGCAATTGAACATTCCAAAGATCTGAGCACCATGAGAGTTGAAGAGCTACAAAGTAGTCTAGAGGCGCATGAGTTGCGTGTGACTGCAAGAACTTCTGAGAAGGAAGTAGAGCAGCAAGCTCTGAAGGTAACTTCTGGTAAGAAGCATCAGAAGCTGACTTGGTCAGAAGCCAGGAAGAAAACTAATTGTGGTCAAAAGTCATAAGCTTCAAATTCTAATAGGCAGAAGAACGTCCAGAAGGGAAAGGAGAATTCTGACAAGAAGAATGTTCAGTGTTATTGTTGCAAGAACTTTGATCACTATGCCATAGATTGCTGGTCCAACAAAGAAAGGAAGTTAGAAGAAGCAAATATAGCAAGAGGAGAGTCTGATGATGAACCTGTGCTATTGTTGGCTTTTGAACCTGATGATCTGAATTCATCAGAATAGTGGTATATGGACACAGGGTGTTCAAACCATCTTACTGGAAACAAGAAGTGGTTGGTTGATTTTGACTCTGGGAAGAGTACAAAGATCAGATGTGCTGATGATAAATACATCAATGCAAAAGGTATGGGAAATGTCAGAATCATTCTAAATAATGGGAAAGCAGCAGTGATCCAGAATGTTTGATATGTACCTGGCATGAAAAGCAATCTGATGAGTGTGAGGCAACTGGTTGAGAAATATTTTTCAGTTACCATGAAGGACAATCTTCCGAAGCTGTATGATTGTAATCAGAAGCTGATTATGGAGTCAGAACAGGGAAGGAACAGAACATTCAAGGTGAATGTTAGAACTGCAGACTCTGAATGTCTTAGTGCAACAAGTGTTGTCAAGGAGAGTGAGTTGTGGCACAGAAGATTTGTTCAACTGAATTTCAAAAGTTTAGGGCATCTGAAATAAAAGAATCTGGTACATGGAATTCCTATAATCAAGAAGCCTAAAAAGTCATGCAAGGTGTGCATGAAAGGGAAGCAACCAAGATTACCCTTTGCCTCAGAAGTAGCTCCAGGAGCAAAACATACCTTGGGAGTAGTACATTCTGATGTGTGTGGTCCGTTTCCAGTAGCATCGACTGGAGGAAATAAATACTTTGTGTCATTTGTTGATGAGTTCACCAGAATGACATGGGTATCTCTCATAAATTTCAAACACGAGGTGTTTGCTGAATTCAAAAAGTTCAGACTGAAGGCTGAGAATCAGAGTGGCCAGAGTTGCCACCGACTTGAGGGTTTTGCAATTGATTGCAAATGTTGCGGTTAGCAAGAGTCGCCACCGACTTTTCTTTTATCCAAAAGAAAAGGTGAAAAAGCACAGGAAAGACCTTTGAGATTGTTTCTTGAGTTCGGGAGGTAGATTATGAAAAGGGAAGGTATTATCACCCTTTTCATCCATGGTTTTCCATGGGCTCTTAGTTACTTGCTTAGATCACTTGCTTTTGTTGTTTGAAATTGTGTTTGGTGTGGTTTTGAAAGTCTTATGTAAAAGAGGTCATTCGTTTAGGCAATCTTTGTAATGATTCTTGTTCGTAAGAATGTATACAAAGATGTTTGTCTTTTTGAAAATGTTTTCAATGTTTGTAAGATGTTTTTGAAATGTGTGTGTTTGTTTTGGAAAATAGCAAGGATAGTTGTTTGAAAATAGAGCAAGTAACTAGAAGTAATCTACCTATTCAAATGTCTTTCTTATGCATTTTCTATTCCTTTGACATTGTTGTCTTACCATTTATTTGGTAAGCAACCCTATCTTTGGATGTAAACTGGACGAGCGTGGGTCATCGTATAACCATGATTAACAATATTGCAAAGTATCTTAGCATTTTTGAGGGACCAAGATCATTTTGTAAGGCAACTTTGAATAGCGTCATCAATGGACTATGATCTTATATTTGTTTGTTTTGCCAAGATACTTCGCATGCATAATATGGCTATTTTTGTATAAGGCAACCAAGTGGAAAAACCCTAAGGATGCTTGTGTGCAAGTGTATTATTTTCATGCTTTGATTTTGTCTTGAATTTAGGGTTTTCTATTTGATTTGTTTTTATCTTGCCATACAAAACTTAATTACTAACATGGCATGTAAAGCGGTAAATTGCGTAATGTAAAGATTACTAAGCCATTACAATAATTTATGGGATGGGGGATACAAATTTGAATGGGGATTTGCAAGAATATAAATCTAAATAAGCTATTACAACCAAATCGAATTTATACGAATATTAGAATAAACAAATACAATATTTAAATATGCAATATTATGTACATGCAAGAAAAAGATTTTGTTTTGTTTTTTTTTGTGTGAAAAGGAATTTTAACCTAATCCTGAATATATATATATATATATATATATATATATATATATATATATATATATATATATATATATATATATATATATATATATATATATATATATATATATATATATATATATATATATATATATATATATATATATATATATATATATATATATATATATATATATAAAGAAATATATCTTAAAAAAAGGGTTAACCCTAATTTCTAGTTTGAAAGAAAATAAGATTCTTATATATTATTTTTTTTGTGTATTCTTTGTATTAAAAATAATAAATAATATTGTATGAAAATATTTAGTTTTTATATGTTAAAATAAATATTTACAAATATATATATATATAAAAATATAAAAGAAAAGATAAGAATATATCTAAATTTATTTTTACAAATTTATTTAAGAAAGATAGTTAGTATATATTGAAGATAAAATATATTTTTTATGTGAAAAATAAAATAAAATAAAATGAAAATGCAATATTATCATATTTATATTTTTCATGATTTTTATGTATTAAAGACAATATTTAATAAACAAAAATAAAAACAATAATAATAAATAAATAAAATATATAAAAATAGTTGGGCCAGGGGGTATCCTGAGCAATCAAGTAGTGTTATGTTAGAAAAAATGCTAGGCCCAACGTTGAAGCCCAATCCTGCAAAACAGCCAAAAAAATGAAAAGGGAAAAGTATGAAAAAACAAAAGGTAGCGCCAAGGTTCGAACCCAGGACTTGGGCCTCACCAGCGCGCTACCTTGCCACTGGGGTGGCTATACATCCATTGATTTATATGAAACAACAAAAACATAACACAAACAAGGTCCTTGCCCTATACTTCATCTTCTTCCCCAAGCTGGCCAGAAGCTCTGTAACTTTCTCATCTCTCAATAAAAATGGAAACTGATAACATGAATGTTGTAGCATTTTGTCTCACGATTTTAACCATGTAAATTATGTAAGCTAACAATCAAAGATCAAAATGAATTTTAAAATCCCTAAATTTAAACCTAATTTTTCCAGGAACTTCAAGTTCAAAATTCTCTCAACTCAGGCCAAATAAATGCAAGATATATATATGTACAGCTTCGTAGCAATGAGGTCTATATTGTTTATTTGAAAATCGTAGCCAATGGATGCCTGTATGAAGAGATAGAAATTGAGATTTTTACCTCTTTCAGTTAAAATCGTGAACAGAGTTTGAGTGAGTTTTATGAAGGCCCGATGATTGCTTGAGCTTGCTTAAACCTCCCTGAGTGTGTTCCAACCCTTACCTTGATTTGAAAGTGTCTGAAACTCTCTATCCAAGTCAACCTGCAAGCTTTGAAAAAAAATGACAGATGATGGAGAAGGAGTTACAGTGCAGGGATGATGGTCTGGATCTCTTAGATATGAAGTAGGTAAAGTGTTTTGATGGTTAAAACTTGAAACGCACGAGCCAAATGATGGATTGCTATGCTTATGAAAAAACTGCAAGTTTTGACAGTTTTTTGGTGATATGGAGTGTTTGAATATTTCAGGCCTCTAGCAATCATGTTTCTAATTGTAATGTGTTTGTATATTAGTATGGGATAGGTTTTAAGTCAGCTCTCCAACAAATTTTTCAATCCTAGCCTTTTTGCACACTTTCTTGCTTTGAAGCAAAGTGAAGGGACAAGTCTTCACATGCTTGTACTGGCTTTCTTAGGGTTGGTATATGCTCTATACAAGTTGCCTTAGGCCTGGAGGATTTGTGTGTGCATAGAGGACATGTCCAATGCTCAAGAATTGGAAAGTTGCAAAAGTGAAGCTTTTTCAAAATGGAAATGGCCACTTTATGCCATTTATGGAATTACAACTTGGACAAAGGCTCTTGAGCTTGAATTAAAGCTTTGTCAACTAAGTAAGCATTAAATTATAAAGTGAGTAACAAGTTAGGGACCTGTAAAGCATGAATTAGGCAGCATAGGTTCAAATTTGAATTTTTTTCATCATGAAATGGCTTGAATTCAAAGTGAGAAATTTCCAACTTCATCTCTTCGATTCTCCCTACTCAAAAATTATCTTGAGGAGTTCTTGGACATTTTGGAAAGCTTGTAATGTTCTCTATAACTCATCTTTGAAATGAATTTCAATACTCCTCTTGGAACTAGGTGAAAAATTGACATGAAATTGGGTCCAAAACCTGCCTAAATTAGGGCAAAATTTCACTAAGTTAACTAGTTCATGAGCATGTATTCATAAAATTATATATTGAGATTCAAGCATATTTAGGGAAAAGTGTGTGAAGAAAAGTTGTAGATTTCATGTAGGTCTACAACTTTCATGTTGGGAACTTTCCTTGAATCATCTTGTATCATGGTGAAAAAATGACTTAAAGTTGAGAAAAATAAGAAATTTTCTATACTTAGAAAAATTTCTAAGTTAAGAAAATTTTCAATTTTAAAATCTAATCTTCAATCCTTGATTTCTTGATGAACAAGTTTCATATTTTGATATGTTTTGATGAATTGTGACCCTTGGCACTTGATTTTGACCAAAAAGTCAAAGTTTGACTTTTCAGTATACAGTTGACTTTTGATCAGTTGACTTCAAATTTCATTTGTCTATCCAATGGGCTTGCAATGTTTTGAACCATGTACTTAGGTGAAGATTATACAAATGAACCCTTGAAGTCATGCTTCAAATCAATTTGTCATTTGCTTGGTTAAAAATCAGAAATTGCCCTTCCTCAGTCAAAACCCTAATTTTGACCATTTTGCCCTTTTGATGATTTGATCAAATTTCTTGAGGAATTGTAATCCAAACTTGATAAAATGATACATATGAGTCTAAAATGTTGATGTTGATAAAAAATTATGAAGTTTGACTGCAAATTGGCCATGATTGACTTTTTCCCCAATACAACTGATTTTTAGGTCAACTGTCCCATTGATTGATCAAAAATGTGATTCAAGGCTTGAAACTTGTCATGAGTAATCTTAGGGGTCCATAATGATGTTTGAAAGTCATATGAAGCATTGATAGTCCAAAAATCCTTGTACAATCTCAAACCCTAATTTTGGGTCAACAGTGTAAGATGAGATGTCTTGAGCTGACCAAACCCTAATCCAGTCTTGAGTCAAAGAGATCTTGTGAGAAAAGTCTTGATAAATGAGAGGGAAAATTTTAGGGTACAAGAGCTGCCCCTGTTCAATCTTCTTAAACCTAAAGAGTTAGATTGGCGAGTGTTGCACCCCAAAATTTTCCCTCTCATTTTTTCCAAAGTCTTCCCCCTGCATGGTTGATCACAAACCCTTGCCTAAGGAAAAGGAAAATTTTTGAGTGGTGTTTTAAGTACATTTTGATTGGCATTCTGAAAGACCCTTCGATTGGCATTCTGAAGGAGCATTTTGATTGTCATTCTGAAGGAGCACTTCGATTGGCATTCTGAAAGACCCTTCGATTGGCATTCTGAAGGAGCACTTCGATTGGCATTCTGAAAGAACCTTCGATTGGCATTCTGAAGGAGCATTTCGATTGGCATTCTGAAGGAGCATTTCGATTGGCATTCTGAAGGAGCACTTCGATTGGCATTCTGAAGGAGCCTTTCGATTGACATTATGTCAAGGCGTTCGATTGGCATGCCAAGAGATTCTTCGATTTAGCATTGTGTCAAGGCAGCTTCGATAGGCATGTTAACCATGTCCTTCGATTAGCATGGACAACACCTTTCGATTGGCCTGTTAACAAAGCCTTTCGATTGGAATTTTAATTAGTACCCTTCGATTGATCTTTGGATAAGGACCATTCGAAGGAGGTCATCAAGAGGGCACTCAAGTAAAAAGCGTCCAGGTTCATTCAAGAGACACAAATGTTTCAAAAAAGGAAATTATTTAATGTGTCCGTTTCTTGTCTTATGGAATTTAATGGCCTGTTTAATGGTTGTCTCTTGCCATTACTGCACCCTCACACCCCTATAAATACGGAGGCCAGCATACATATCTAGGACACGAAAATTATACACGAAAAAAACACACACAAAAACTCTACACGAAAATTATACAACGAAAAAAACACACAACAAGAGAACTTGAAGATACGCTGCCAAAGGTCATCAGCACTTCCAGGAAGCCATACCCAATCCTTGCAAAAGCAGCCAAGCCCAGAAGCCCAGATCGAAACTGCTCACCTTCAGCAAGTGCCCAAATCGAAGACTCAATCTGCAGGTAAGAAAGGGTAAATTGTCCAATTTTACATTTGCATAACACATTATTACTTGTTGTTACCTTTAATTTGCCATCCTAGACAGGATCCAAAGGCCTGGGTTTGGCACCCAGGTCATGTTTCGTTTGCTAACATTTGCTGCAGACATAGCCTGAAGAGACCCAGCAAGCGCAGGATCGAAGGGCCTGGGGTTTAATACCCAGGCCCTGCATTTTATTACGCTAACATACTTTTGCAGGTATAACATCCCAGATCGAAGGAGACACCTTCTCTGGATCGAACCCATTGGTATGCTGGATCGAAGGAGGCATCTCTTCCCTGGATCGAAGGCTACTCCCGCCTTACTGTCTGGCCCAATTGAAGCTTACATTCCCTCCCTGGGTCGAAACTCTTTTTCCCCTGGATCGAAGGATCCCCCTTGTATTTTATTTTTGTTTTCATTGACATCTTTTTTGTTTATCTTTTTAATTAACATTAAAATCAAAAAACCACAAAAACATTAGGATAGTTCTTTTTCTATTAAATTAACTTTGTCAATCAATCTTTTAATTATCTTAACATTTTCTCAAAAAAAAAAAACTAAAATTAAATAGATTTAAGTCATTTTCTCAAAATAAAATAAAACAACAAAAGTTCGTATTCTTAGGATTTCTTTAGATTCATGCGCGTTTATTTTATTGTAACTGCTTACTGGGATGTAATAGCTTAAACTAAGACCTTTTCCTTTACTGCTTTTATTTTCCCAATTTTTAGACATGTAAATAATCCCCCTCCCCGAAGCTTTGTAATAGCGTAGGATTTACAATTCCCGCACTTTAAATTCCTGTACATATATTAACTGTTTAGATGTATGCTAACTAGGATTGCATGACAAGATTAACCTTTAATTTTAAATCAATCGTAGCTCACCATAACATGTACAAAGATAATATAACTGAAAAATAATACACTTGCACATGCCACTCTTAGGGTACGCCTCACTTGGTTGCCTCAAATGTGGTCATTAAGTATAGGATGTTTTAGAGGTCATCCTTCTGTCCAAAGATCAAAGTTGCCTCAAAATGGTTGCTTCGATAAAAATGATCTAAGACATTAGGGTTACCACTAAGGCGTCCTGACGTTGCTTTAGTGACCACACGTTCCTTAAATCGAATTGACCCGAAAAACTCCAACGACGATGCTACCTATTCCTCAATAGTAGGATAGCATTGTCTAAAGGACTTTAGCACAATTTAATTCATTTTTGAGTAGGTAGAGGTTCTTAAGTACTTGCTCCTTTAAAAAACAAAACAAAACTTTTCGCACTTACACTTTTCGAACAAAGTTTTCAAAAACACTTCATACACTCTTGAGGACAGAAACAAGAGTTAAATTGAAGTTTTCAAACAAAAACTTTTTCAAACCCACAATCACAAAAGAAAAACAATCTTTTGAAAACATAGTGAGCAAGTACCTAAGAGCACATGGATAACCACGGATAGAAAGGGTGCTAACACCTTCCATTTCTATAATCTACCTCCCGAACCCGAGAAACATCTCGAAAAGGAATTTTTCTGTGCTTTTGTCCTTTCCTTGTTGGATAAAATAAAAGACGGTGGCGACTCTTGCTTAACCGCGACATTTTGCGAAAACAAACGCGAACCAGCATTAAAAAACAGTCAGTTCTCATTCCCACCGATCACAGAACTGGCGACTCTGCTGGGGATACCATAAGTGAGGTGTACCTTAGGACTAGATCACTTGTGTTTTCATTTGTATGCTTTGTATGCTTTAAATTTTGTGGGTTTGTATCGGAGTTCTATAGATCCTAACCTGGATCTGGGGATACCCTTTAGGTAAGTTGCAACAAACTGTGAGGGAACTGTACGGGGTATACCGACATGGTTGAAGCAGTAGCTACATTGATGTGGCACTTTGGTGAGTACCGGTAACCCTTGAGTTAAGTCAAGGAGAGTACGGGGCCGCCGCGTGGTGTATTGAAGCATCAATTGACCTTAGAACCTTACTTGACCATCTTGGCCTTTTTAGGGGTAGTGAGATGACCGACTTTGGTGCAGTCCGAAGTTGGTAGATACTCGATACTACACTCATTGAGGGTTGTTTTCTTGGAATATTTTGGTCTCCAGTTAAGTGGCTAAACCAAAACAATGAACATAGAAAACAATCCAATGATATTGAGCTCCTTAGAACCCGATTACAATTTATAGGACATGTTTTGAGCCAACTACACTCAAGAGGGTACTTACCTATGAAACTCCATGCAAGCCTGAAATCTAAGGGCTCTTATGTGTGACTTGTGTGCCTTCAAACTTGAACTACTTGCACATTCTTGTTATCTGACAACATGAGTTCCTTGTAGGTTTTGTTTACAGTCCTTATCCAATAATTTGGACTTATTGCAGGGCTTACTTACATCACCTCACACTTGTGCTTAAACGCATAGCATGCACATCATAGCATCATGCCTTAGCATTTCTTTAACCATTTCAAGGATCTCGAGTGTCTGTGATGCAGGTTATGGTAAATCAAATGGCTAGCAAGGGGCAAAGGGGATTTATTTTCCTCTAGCCAATGTCATCTATAAATCAAAACATGATAACTTGAGTCAAGGGCTATGACCCACTCGATATGGTGAGCTTGACTCTTGAAGAAGGACTCTCAGCAACATGAAGTTCCTTCAATCAAGTTACCAGATTCAGATTCTAACAGTTTCTTGTTTACCCCGCGAGATCCTTGAAAACATTGCATACATATATCATACATATCATTGCATAACAGGTCTCCCAATACAGGTCTCTCATGTTCTCGCTGTTTATTTCAGCAATGGCTTTCCAACCAAACAACCAAGATCTCCGGGCTCAAAACGCCCAACTTCAAGAAATGTTCTTGAACCTATTCCAGGGGCAAGAAGAAATAAAAGCTCTCCTCACAAGGGGCTTGGTCCTAGGGAATCCAGGAAGCATCAGGAATGATCAGTTGGAGGGGCTACAAATTGAGTTGGCAACAATGAAGATCCAGATGATGGGACATCTGATGGGCCAGATGGCTCTCATTCAAGACTTAGCTCAAAGACAAGAAGAGCTCAGGGTCATCGTCAACAAGCTGTTTCAAAATAACCAAGTGGGGAAAACAACTAGGGTTGAAGATCAAGTCATCATTCAACCACCTTTGGGGCAAGAAGACAAGGGAAAAGCTCCTCAGCTTGCTTCAGGGTCACAAGCCCAGCATCAACCTCGGCAGCATCAACAGGGTAATCGTCGTAAGTGAAATACGTCTGGAAGACATTTCTCTGAGACTGATATACCATCATCTCTCATACTGAAATGCTTGTTGGAGGTCAATCTGATTACTTTAAAGGATCTTCTCCAGAATCCCAACACCTCTGCTCCTACCTATCATCCCAATGAAAGGTGTGCATACCACTCTGACAGTCCGGGACATGACACCAACGACTGTTGGACTCTGAAGAACAAGATCCAAGACTTGATTGACGTAAAGGAGATTGAGTTCATGCCGGATGGTGAGATGAAAATCTTCCGTTGAGAATTCTCCATCTGAGATGACTAGTTCAAAATAAGAGACTTTTGTTCATTTGAATTTTCAAGTTGTAATCTCTTTGTTATTCAAACAATTATCTATTAATGTCAAACTTTGTTTCATTAATGCATTGCATATGTTTGTCTTGATTTGATCCAATCATTTTAATTACATTTAAAACTATGCCTTTTACTCATTCAACTCTTGCTAAAAGTTACAAGCCTTTAGAGGGAGGATGATGAAACAATGCCATAATCTCATACAGTATGCTTTTGGACAGACCTTACTGATGATGTACAGGCATTTCTTTCAAATCCTAAACACTGGAGTTATAAGGAAGATAATCCCTAGTCAACCCCTTCGAGCCAAAGAAGTAGGAGTTTTCTGTTTTAAACACAAATTGAAACCTTTAATTTAAACCTGGGGCAGGGTAGTCTCACAGTTAATTCGAAAGATGCGCATTGAAGTCACAAAACTCTCAGTTCATAATACAACGAACGACATCAAAAGCATTCCTCTGGAATCAAAAGATAGTGGTGGTTCCTTATCTCACAGGTAGTCAATCTCTCAAAAGAAAAAAGCCCACTGAGCCAAAACCTATAAAGGAGGCTTAAGAAAGCTGGGGCATCCAGCTGACTGTAATCTCGAAAACAGAAACAGTCAGGAAAAAGTTAGGGATAACAAATCAAAAGAACGAGGTCGCTAAAAATCCTCAACAACATGAAAAATGTTGCAAAAATGACTGCCTTCCAACAAATTCAACTTGTGTGAACCATCACCAAAAACGTCGTTCCAGACTCATTTGGAGTTCAAATGCACGATTAACTGAGCTTAGGATTGAAGAACATCACGAAGAGTGGGTGGGTACAAATATACTTTGAGCCTTTATCCTTTGTTTCTTAAACCGTGAACCAAGCCACGTTACAACCCTTCAAAAGTCCTAACTGAAGCATGGTTTAGTTCGAAAGCATACTGTTACAAAAGGTATCCTGACTCCTGCAAGGCTTGACCCTAAATCTTGTGTTAAATTTGTCTTATAAAGAGTTTTCTGCTAAAAAACGCATTTTTCAAAACTTCGAGACAAGCATAAACTTTGCATTATTTGAATATCATTGTTTGCATTTGGCTATTTGTTTGACAGCAGAGAAATTCACACAACGAATATCCGATGAACAAAGGCCCTCCCAGTGAACAAAATCACTTCAAAAAAGGATGACACTTCCATTGACAAATCTCCTTCCAATCAAGGGGAATGGCATGATCATTGTCCATCACCTGGGGCAGTCAAGTCAAGATTCAAGCAATCTCTCAAGATGCCAAATAGCCAGGGGCAGATCTCCATTTGAATCACTTGGGGCATTGGACATGAATTCTGGCAACGAATCTTGCATGATCAAACATCTTCTGGTAGTATGGCAACACAACACTACCGACAATGACAACTCCCTACGCTCTGAGAGCGTGGACATAGTAAAAAAAGTACTACGCATAATCAAAGACCCGCTAGGTCGACTGGCCTAGGAAAAAATAAGGGCTTCCCGGCGAATCAAAAGGGTTCGGGCAAAAATTAGGGATAAAAATGAAAATTGTGTACACCCGGCAAGTCGAAAACCTGAAAAGGCGGCTTGATCAAAAAGTGGTATCCTGATGGACTGAAAACCCGAAAGGGTGGTCCAGGCAAAAATTAGGGATCAAAGCGTACAACTATGTCCCGTCATCTCATCACTTACCTACCAGAAGAAGATTTGTCATTTCAATCAAAAGAGACCAAGCACCTCATAGGTTGGGATAATACTCGATCCACAAAGCCTCCGCAGGCACCTTGTCCCGCATAAACAGGGGAAATAAGAATTGTCTGAACTGTGCAGTTGCTCTGTCCACCAGGTACCAAGGTAGTTTCAGCTGAAGAATATGACCAAGATACCTTCACTCCCCGCAGAGTAAAACAGTAATGGTAGCTCTCCCCACTGAGACTTGCAACCATGAATAAATCAGCAAGACTCTTCCCAAGCAGAGTTGATCTACCATCAGCCCGAAAAGGCGTGGTATCCCCAGAAGGTCTTAATATTTCTCAATGGAGTATAAGAATGTTCCCCAGTGGAATACAAGATACCCCCATTGGAGCCATTTCCCCAGCGCAATCTAAAGAAGGTTCCCCTCCAGGATTAAGTCATCTTACCCAGTAGATTCTGGAAACTCGTCCCCTGCAGAGTACAAGATAAATCTCCCCAGCCAAACTCAGAAGGTTATCCTCACAAGAGTCTAACTGGGTTATCCTCAGCAAGTTGCAACTGAAAGATCATCCCTAGCGAAGTTCTTTCTTTCCCCAAGCAGGACTTCTATCCTCAACAGATTCAATATCGCCAGCAACGGTAATCCATCCCCAGCAGAGTTCATCATTGAAACCCCCAACAGAGCTTATCAATGGAATCCCCAACTGAGTTATCGTTAAAATCATCAGCAGAACATCTCTCCCCCACAGAGTAATTCCCCAACGGAGTTATCCTCTCCTGCAGGTTTATTCTTGCAATCATCTTCGTCCGTCATCCCTAGCGGAACCGAAGAATTCAACTCTATTCTCCAGCAGCTCCGGGATTTATTTTCCCCAGCTAAAACATCACATTTCCATACATCATGATACATGCATATACGCATCATACCATACAATCTCATTTATGTTGAGAACCTCATTGCTTGATCCATATCATGCATCGCATATGACTGGCCTTTACCTTTCAGGAAAGATCCAGTTAAGTTCTCAGCTATGTCCAAGACCTTCTCTGGTCCAGTTAAATCGATTCCTAAAGATTTTTATGATGCCAATCCAATTGAAGATATTCCAAGACCTTGTCTGGTCCAGTTAAATCGATTCCTAAAGATTTTTCTGATGCCAATCCAGTTGAAGTTATTCCAAGACCTTCTCTGGTCCAGTTAAATTGATTCCTAAAGATTTTTCTGATGCCGATCCAGTTGAAGATATTCCAAGACCTTGTCTGGTCCAGTTAAATCGATTCCTAAAGATTTTTCTGATGCCGATCCAGTTGAAGATATTCCAAGACCTTTTCTGGTCCAGTTAAATCGATTCCTAAAGATTTTTCTGACGCCGATCCAGTCAAAGGCCTTCTCTGGTCCAGTTAAATCGATTCTTAAAGATTTTTCTGATGCCGATCCAGTTGAAGATATTCCAAGACCTTGTCTGGTCCAGTTAAATCGATTCCGAAAGATTTTTATGACGCCGATCCAGTCAAAGGCCTTCTTTGGTCCAGTTAAATCGATTCCTAAAGATTTTTCTGATGCCGATCCAGTTGAAGATATTCCAAGACCTTATCTGGTCCAGTTAAATCGATTCTTAAAGATTTTTCTGATGCCGATCCAGTTGAAGATATTCCAAGACCTTGTCTGGTCCAGTTAAATTGATTCCGAAAGATTTTTATGACGCCGATCCAGTCAAAGGCCTTCTTTGGTCCAGTTAAATCGATTCCTAAAGATTTTTCTGATGCTGATCCAGTTGAAGATATTCCAAGACCTTATCTGGTCCAGTTAAATCGATTCCTAAAGATTTTTCTGATGCCGATCCAGTTGAAGATATTCCAAGACCTTGTCTGGTCCAGTTAAATCGATTCCTAAAGATTTTTCTGATGCTGATCCAGTCAAAGGCCTTCTCTGGTCCAGTTAAATCGATTCCTAAAGATTTTTCTGATGCCGATCCAGTCAAAGGCCTTCTCTGGTCCAGTTAAATCGATTCCTAAAGATTTTTCTGATACCGATCCAGTTGAAGATATTCCAAGACCTTGTCTGGTCCAGTTAAATCGATTCCTAAAGATTTTTCTGAAGCAAAGCCAGTCAATGGAGACAAAATCAGTTAAATCGATTCCTAAAGATTTTTCTGAAGCAAAGCCTGTCAATGGAGACAAAATCAGGTCCCAGTTTAATACCTGTAGCAAGCTAGGAAAATATATGTGGACGACTGATTGTAGATTAATACCTGTAACAAGCCAGGAAAATTATCTACACGAAGAGATTGAAGATTAACACCTATAACAAGCCAGGAAGACCTTTCTTTCTCAGGTCAGAGATCAATACCTGAAACCAGCCAGGACAGATATCTCATCGACCAACTTTTTCAGGTCCCAGTTTAATACCTATAGCAAGCCAGGAAAATATTTGTGGACGACTGATTGTAGATTGATACCTGTAACAAGCCAGGAAAATTATCTACACGAAGAGATTGAAGATTAACACCTGTAACAAGCCAGGAAGATCTTTCTTTCTCAGGTCAGAGATCAATACCTGAAACTAGCCAGGACATATATCTCATCGACCAACCTTTTCAGATCCAAGTTTAATACCTGTAGCAAGCCAGGAAAATATCTGTGAACGACTGATTGTAGATTAATACCTGTAACAAGCCAGGAAAGTTATCTACATGAAGATATTGAAGATTAATACTTGGAACCAGACAGGACAAGTACTATAACCTCAACGATATACTCCTTTGAGCACGAGTCAGTTCCTAGATCTTGATGTCTTCCTCCGTCATAGTGTGGACAAGTTCTATAACCTCAGCGGTTTACTCCATTGAGCACGAGACAGTTCCTAGATCTTGATGAAGATGTTTCCCCCCAGTTGAATTATGAAGAGGTTCTTAAAACTCAGCTGAAGCATTCTCCCAGTTGAAGTACAGACAGGTTCCTAAATCTCAACAAGTTAGACTTCCCCAGCGGAATCTTCTACAACAACAAGTATGCAAGTTCTCGCTAAGGAATCTCTTATGCGATCGACACTCCTGCAGATGGCATCTATAAGCCCATCCTCCTACCAACAATCTCCAAATGGCATCTGTAAGCCCATTCCCGACATCACAATGCTGATATCACACCATGCGAGTGCAAATTTCTGGGCACTCTAGTATTCAATTATCTTCCACCTTCGGATCATGAAAGGCTAGAAAGCCAATCTATATCCTCAGGTTTAAGAAAATTGAACAGGGGCAACTATTGCACCCTAAAATTTTCCCTCTCATGTTTTCCAAAGTCTTCCCCCTGCATGGTTGATCATAAACCCTTGCCTAAGGAAAAGGAAATTTTTTGAGTGGTGCTTTAAGTACATTTCGATTGGCATTCTGAAAGACCCTTCGATTGGCATTCTGAAGGAGCATTTCGATTGGAATTCTGAAGGAGCACTTCGATTGGCATTCTGAAAGACCCTTCGATTGGCATTCTGAAGGAGCACTTTGATTGGCATTCTGAAAGACCCTTCGATTGGCATTTTGAAGGAGCATTTCGATTGGCATTCTGAAGGAGCATTTCGATTGGCATTCTGAAGGAGCACTTAGATTGGCATTTTGAAGGAGCCTTTCGATTGGCATTATGTCAAGGCCTTCGATTGGCATGCCAAGAGATCCTTCGATTTAGCATTGTGTCAAGGCAACTTCGATAGGCATGTTAACCATGTCCTTCGATTAGCATGGACAACACCTTTCGATTGGCCTGTTAACAAAGCCTTTCGATTGGAATTTTAATTAGTACCCTTCGATTGATCTTTGGATAAGGACCATTCGAAGGAGGTCATCAAGAGGGCACTCAAGTCAAAAGCGTCCAGGTTCATTCAAGAGACACAAATGTTTCAAAAAAGGAAATTATTTAATGTGTCCGTTTCTTGTCTCATGGCATTTAATGGCCTGTTTAATGGTTGTCTCTTGCCATTACTGCACCCTCACACCCCTATAAATACGGAGGCCAGCATACATATCCAGGACACGAAAATTATAAACGACAAAAACACACACAAAAACTCTACACGAAAATTATACAACGGAAAAAACACACAACAGGAGAACTTGGAGATACGCTGCCAAAGGTCATCAACACTTCCAGGAAGCCATACCCAATTCTTGCAAAAGCAGCCAAGCCCAGAAGCCCAGATCTAAACTTCTCACCTTCAGCAAGTGCCCAAATCGAAGACTCAATCTGCAGGTAAGAAAGGGTAAATTGTCCAATTTTACATTTGCATAACACATTATTACTTGTTGTTACCTTTGATTTTCCATCCTAGACAGGATCCAAAGGCCTGAGTTTGGCACCCAGGTCATGTTTCGTTTGCTAACATTTGCTGCAGACATAGCCTGAAGAGACCCAGCAAGTGCATGATCGAAGGGCCTGGGGTTCAATACCCAGGTCCTACATTTTATTACGCTAACATACTTTTGCAGGTATAACATCCCAGATCGAAGGAGACACCTTCTCTGGATCGAACCTATTAGTATGTTGGATCGAAGGAGGCATCTCTTCCCTGGATCGAAGGCTACTCCCGCCTTACTGTCTGGCCCAATCGAAGCTTCCATTCTCTCCCTGGGTCGAAACTCTTTTTCCCCTGGATCGAAGGATCCCCCTTGTATTTTATTTTTGTTTTCATTGACATCTTTTTTGTTTATCTTTTTAATTAACATTAAAATCAAAAAACCACAAAAACATTAGGATAGTTCTTTTTCTATTAAATTAACTTTGTCAATCAATCTTTTAATTATCTTAACATTTTCTATAAAAAAAACTAAAATTAAATAGATTTAGGTCATTTTCTCAAAATAAAATAAAACAACAAAAGTTCGTATTCTTAGGATTTCTTTAGATTCACGCGCGTTTATTTTATTGTAACTGCTTACTGGGATGTAATAGCTTAAACTAGGACCTTTTCCTTTACTGCTTTTATTTCCCCAATTTTTGGACATGTAAATAATCCCCCTCCCCGAAGCTTTGTAATAGCGTAGGATTTACAATTCCCGCACTTTAAATTCCTGTACATATATTAACTGTTTAGATGTATGCTAACTAGGATTGCATGACAAGATTAACCTTTAATTTTAAATCAATCGTAGCTCACCATAACATGTACAAAGATAATATAACTGAAAAATAATACACTTGCACATGCCACTCTTAGGGTACGCCTCACTTGGTTGCCTCAAATGTGGTCATTAAGTATATGATATTTTAGAGGTCATCCTTCTGTCCAAAGATCAAAGTTGCCTCAAAATGGTTGCTTCGATAAAAATGATCTAAGACATTAGGGTTACCACTAAGGCGTCATGACGTTGCTTTAGTGACCACGCGTCCCTTAAATCAAATTGACCCGAAAAACTCCAACGACGATGCTACCTATTCCTCAATAGTAGGATAGCATTGTCTAAAGGACTTTAGCACAATTTAATTCATTTTTGAGTAGGTAGAGGTTCTTAAGTACTTGCTCCTTTAAAAAACAAAACAAAAATTTTCGCACTTACACTTTTCGAACAAAGTTTTCAAAAACACTTCATACACTCTTGAGGACAGAAACAAGAGTTAAATTGAAGTTTTCAAACAAAAACTTTTTCAAACCCACAATCACAAAGAAAAGCAATCTTTTGAAAACATAGTGAGCAAGTACCTAAGAGCCCGTGGATAACCACGTATAGAAAGGGTGCTAACACCTTCCCTTTCTATAATCTACCTCCCGAACCCGAGAAACACCTCGAAAAGGAATTTTTCTGTGCTTTTGTCCTTTCCTTGTTGGATAAAATAAAAGACAATGGCGACTCTTGCTTAACCGCGACATTTTGCAAAAACAAACGCAAACGCGAACCAACATTAAAAAACAGTCAGTTCTCATTCCCACCGATCACAGCGAGTTTTACCATTCGTGACTCGAAGGTGAGAGAATGATTGGACACTAGAGTGCCCAGAAATTTGCACTCGATGATGTGTAGTTAAGGGAATGGGCTTAAAGATGCCATTTGGAGAAGTGATAGAATCTTGTTGGAGTTGGGCTTGTTAGATTCCATCCAAGAATGTTTATTGAATTGTAAGTTGTAAGCTGAAATAATGAGTATTAGAATGGCGTCTGTGTCTAGAGCGTATCTGAACTGTATCTGGATTTGAATCTGAATGAGTATCAAAATGGGATCCATGTCTAGAGCGTATATGTACTATATCTAAAGTTGCAATCTGAATGAGTAATAGAATGGCATCCGTGTCTGGAGCGTATCCGTACTGTATCTGAACTTGAAATCTGAATGAGTATTAGAAACGGCATCCGTGTCTGGAGCGTATCTGAACTGTATCTGGTTGCATATTATTAATGGTAGCTGTTAATCTTATCCTGAAAAGGGTAAAATGTTAGCTGAAACACAAAGTTATGTTGCATGAAATGTATGATGCAATGTATTTGCTTTATCAATGTTTATGATATGCGGATGCAATGTATATGCATGTAAGCTGATTTGTTGTATTGTTGCCTGATTGAGAAAAATAAATCCCTAAATGTTGTTGAGGGTATGTTGAATTTTCATGTCTTGAAGTTGAAGTACCGACGAACTCTTGTTGAGAGAAGTAAATTCCGTTGTGAGGGCAATGCCATGTACCACTTGAGGAATCCTGAGAAATTTGATGATTTCTACTGGAGATTAATAATTTGAAGTTTTAGTTCCGTCGGGGATCTAAATGACGTTTTGTGGGGACTGCTTATGGAATAGCCTAGAGACGTTTTCTTGTCCTTTCAACCTATCAGTAATTGTCCTTTTCATTCTGTTTATTTGTAAACAATAATTATGTTCAAATGCATATGTTCATCAATGAATCATTGGGCGTTTTTGCAAATAAAACACAAGAATAAAGAAAAAGACAAATAGTTTTTGTACTTTCAAAGAGATAACCTTATATTGACTTTGAATAAGTATTTTGTACAAGGGAGACAAACATTCTAGTAAGAGAATGATGCCATAAAGCAAGAAAAATTTATACAAAGAAAGATAGCTATGTGTAATAATCCCATGGGGTTCCCATTCTGCTATATCCTTTATATCTCTGAGCATCTTGTCTATTTGTTGCTTCGTCCGAAGATGATTGAATTGATCAGAAACTCCAAATTTTGTCAGTGGAAGTCAAGTGTTGTCCATTAAGTGATCCGACGGGACATAGTCATACGCTTTGATTCCCTAACTTTTGCCTAGACCGCCCTTTCGGGTTTTCAGTCCACCGGAAAACCCTTTTTTGCCCAAGTCGCCCTTTCGGGTTTTCAACTTGCCGGGTGTACAATTTTTTTATATTTTATCCCTAATTTTTGCCCGAACCTTTTTGGTTCGCCGGGATGCCCTTGTTTTGCCTAGGTGTGTCAACCTAGCGGGTCTCTTATGCGTAGTATCTTTTGACTATGTATGCGTTTGCAGGGTGTGGAAGATCGTCGCCATCCATGGTGGTCAAAATCATTGCCCCATCGGAGAATATATTTTTGATTACAAATGGTCCTTCATAAGTAGGAGTCCATTTTCCCCTGGGATCACTTTGTGGCAAGATGATATGTTTGATCACCAAATCCCCAACTTGATATACTTGGCGTCTGACTTTCTTGTTGAAAACCTTGATCATCCATTTTTGATACATTTGACCATGGAAAACAGCAGTAAGTCTCCTTTCATCAATTAAGTTCAGTAGATCAAGTCGAGTCTAGATCCAATCATCTTCATTCAAACCTGCATCATTCATAATTCTTAGAGAGGGGATTTGGACCTCAATAGGAAAAACAACTTCCATGTCATATACTAAGGAATAGGGTGTTGCCTCGGTTGATGTGCGAGCTGTGGTACGATACCCGTGGAGAGCAAATGGTAGCATCTCATGCCAGTCTTTGTATGTGACTGTCATTTTCTGTATGATCTTTTTAATGTTTTTATTTGCAGCCTCGATATCACCATTCATCTTTGGCCGATAGGGGGAAGAATTATGATGTTGAATCTTGAATTGCTCGCACAAAGCGGTGATCATAGTGTTGTTAATATTTGTACCATTGTCAGTGATGATCCTTTCCGGGATACCGTACCGGCAAATAAGATTTTGCTTGATGAAGCGGGCAACAACATTCTTAGTAACGGAAGCGAAGGAAGCTGCTTCGACCCATTTTGTAAAATAGCCAATGGCCACTACGATGAAGCGGTGTCCATTGGAGGCTGTAGGCTTGATCTCCCCAATCATATCAATTCCCCACATATCAAAGGGCCAAGGAGACGTCAAGACATTCAGAGGAACCGGAGGTACGTGCACCTTGTCAGCATAAATTTAACACTTATGACAGGTCTGAGAGTGTTGATAGCAATCCGCTTCTATGGTAGACCAATAATAGCCTGCCCATAGGATTTTCTTCGCCATCATATGCCCACTGGAGTGAGTGCCAAAAGTACCTTCATGTAATTCAGCCATGATCTTTTCCGCCTCAATCTTATCCACGCACCGAAGCAAAATGGCGTCATGATTACGTTTGTACAGGATGCCATTACTCAGGAAGAACTTAGTAGAGAGTCTCCTTAAGAACTTTTTATCATTGATTGAAGCTCCTTCTGGATATTCTTGAGCCTCGAGATACCTCTTGACTTCATGAAACCAAGGCTGGTCCACTACCTCTTCAGTATTAATCTCGTGACAATGTGCTGGTTCATCCATTCATTCGATGGTGATCTGGGGAGCCTCGTTATCCCAATTAAGTTTAAACATAGATGACATTGTGGCTAGGGCGTCCGCTAGCTGAATTTCTTCTCGCGGGAAATGCTCGAAGGTAATCTCCTCAAAATGTGGTAGCAATGTCAAAACATGTTCTTTGTAAGGGAAAATATTTGGGTGTTTAGTGTCCCATTCCCATTTGATCTGACTGATGATCAAAGCTGAATCTCCAAACACATCTAAAGACTTGATTCCCAAATCTATGGCAGCCTTGAGATCATAGATGCATGCTTCGTATTCCGCCATGTTATTCGTACAGTTGAAGCAAAGCCTGGCAGTAAAGGGAGTATGACACCCTCCCGGAGATATGAGTACAGCGCCGATACCATTACCGAGTGCATTGGATGCCCCATCAAAGAACAGGGTCCATCGGGATCCTTGTTCAGGTCCGTCATGTGGTCTGATTTCTTCACAGTTGTCTGATGTCATGATGTCTTCATCCGAGAATTCAAACTTCATGGACTGATAGTCTTCTACAACTTGATGAACAAGATGATCAGCCAATACACTGCCCTTTATAGCTTTCTGAGTAGTATACTATATATCGTATTCTGTTAGGATCATCTGCCATCTAGCTATTCTCCCAGAAAGAGCAGGCTTCTCGAAGATGTATTTTATCGGATCCATCTTAGATATCAACAAGGTAGTATGAGTCAGCATATACTGTCTTAGCCAGCGACCAGCCCATGCCAGAGCACAACAAGTTTTCTCGAGCAGTGAATATCTGGTTTCACAGTCGGTAAACTTTTTGCTCAGGTAGTAAATTGCGTGCTCTTTTCGGCCAGACTCGTCATGCTGCCCCAATACACACCCCATGAGTTCTCTAAAATGGTCAGATACATGATCAGTGGTCTTCCCTCGACTTGTGGCATCAAAACAGGAGGATCTTGTAGGTACTCTTTGATCTTGTCAAAAGCAACCTGGCATTCATCATTCCATCTGACTACTTGATCTTTCTTCAATAGTTTGAAGATTGGCTCACAAGTAGCTGTTAGGTGAGAAATGAATCTGGCAATATAGTTCAAGCGTCCCAAGAATCCTCTGACTTCCTTCTCAGTACGAGGAGCAGGCATTTCTTGAATTACTTTAACCTTGGAAGAATCTACCTCAATGCCTTTGTTGCTGACGACAAAGCCTAGGAGTTTACCGGATCGTACTCCGAATGTGCACTTGTTTGGATTAAATCTTAGCTTATACTTCTTCAATCTTTGAAATAACTTTTGCAAGTGATCCAAGTGCTCTTCTTCTGTTTGTGATCGGGCTATCATATCGTCTACATAGACCTCTATTTCATGATGTATCATGTCCTTGAAATAAGGCTACCATGGCGCATTGATAGGTTTCCCCAACATTCTTCAGTCTGAAGGGCATCACTTTGTAGCAGAATGTGCCCCACTGTGTGACAAATGTAGTTTTCTCCATGTCCTCAGGTGCCATTTTGATTTGATTGTAACCCGAGAATCCGTCCATGAAGGAAAACACTTTGTGCTAGGCCGTATTGTCAACCAGGATATCAATATGGGTGAGTGGAAAATCATCTTTAGGGATATCCCTATTCAAATCTCTATAGCCATGCACATTCGTACCTTGTCGTCCTTTTTAGGCACGGGAACAATGTTGGCAACCCATTTAGGATAGGAAGTGACGGCCAAGAACCCAACATTGAATTGTTTCATGACTTCCGCTTTGATCTTCTCCGACATGTCAGGTCTCATGCGGCAGACTTTTTGTTTTACTGGTGGACAGTCTTCTCTTGTTGGCAAACGATGTACCACTATGTCTATATCAAGTCCTGGCATGTCTTCGAATGACCAGGCAAAGATCTCAACATAATCATGCAATAGCTAAATCAGACGCTCCTTGACACTGGGCTCCAGATTGGCACCTACCTTGATTTCTCTTTTATCCTCCTCGGTACCCAAGTTGATTGTATCCACCGGTTCCTCATGAGGCTGAATAGCTCTTTCCTCTTGTTGTAGTAGTCTGGCCAGTTCCCCTGGTACTTCACAATCTTCCTCACCTTCGTCTTTGGTTTGGTAGATTAGATCCTCAGAGTCACAAAAGGCCATAGCAGTATCGTTACCCATGGGATCCGGAATGGAGGGGTACCTGCATTTGTGAGTGTGGGTGTGTGTAAGGGTATAGCCATCTTTAAACAATAAAATGTAAAAGAAAGACAATGAGCACAAAAGTTTGTATGTGAAAAACGCCCATGATTCATTGAATGTCATGTGAAGATGAAATAAAAACCCTTACAAATGGACCATTGTGCCTCGGGAAAGACACAAGGTTTTAAATGTGCGAGTTGTTTGTGAATATTACAAGTCCAACAGAAATGTAAAAGATAAATTACTGAGGGATGAAAGTTATTGGGACAAAGTCTCTGGCTTCCCAATTGCGGAGTCCTTCGTTGACAGTAGGAAATATCCAATCTTCCAAGCTGCAATCCTCTTCACCATCTTCCACCACATTGACATCTCAGTTGCTAATCTTCAAAGGCAGCCCTCCAGCACGGGCCCGACGCACAGCCTTATGAGCATTTGAAGTAAACCCTAAGCCAAACTTGTTAGATTTGTATGGAATATCCGAAAGTTTCCCCCAGATGGTGCATCCACCATCCTCTACTATTGCCTTGGCATCCTTTAGAGATGACATCCGGAGCAGAGGTCTTGTAATCTTAGGGATCTGGGACACCGTCTTGGTTACTGCTACCTCTTGAGAGACTTCTTCGAAATGTTGAAAAGGAGTTTTTGAATAAGGAAGTGTAGAGATTTTATCAGTTGACATATGATCCACCTGAAGATTTTGATAGGGAAGAGTTGTTGAATAAGGAAGTGTAGAGATTTTATCAGTTGTTGAATGAGATGAATACGCCGTTGTTTGAGGGGTCGTCAGACTCAAAGTTATCAATGTGTGTGAGATTATTGGTCGTCAAGTCAAATTGGAATGTTCCTGATCAGTGTTTGGAACATTTCGCAAAAATGATGTTGGACTCCACTACAACGAAAGACAACTTGCCTGCAAGTTTTTATGATGCAAAGAAGTTGGTGTGGAAGTTGGGTTTAAAAGTAAGAAAGATTGATTGTTGCATTAGTGGTTGTATGTTGTTTTATGACAATGACTTTGGTATTTAAGATAGATTGTTGGAGGAATGCAAGTTTTGTAAGAGTCCAAGATATCAAGTTCGCAGTAGAGCCATTAATAGCAAGCAAAAGCATGTAGCATTAAAGTCCATGTTTTATCTTCCAATATTTTCAAGGTTAAAAAGAATGTTTACTTCAATGTATAGTGCAAGTCAAATGACATTGCATCATACAAACAAAACAAGTCCAGGCACTATGCGACATCCATATGATGGTGAGGCATGGAAGCACTTTGATCGGACACATCCTGATGTTGTCGGAGAACCTAGAAATGGCAGGCTTGGATTATGCTCTGATGGTTTTGCTCAATATGTCCAAGCATTGGGAAATGCATATTCTTGTTGGCCAGTTATTGTAACCCCTTACAACCTCCCTCTTGACATGTACATGACAAAACCATACATGTTTTTGACGTGCGTCATTCCAGGGCCGTCTAATCCAAAATCCGGAATCGTTGTGTACTTACAATCTTTAATTGATGATTTGAAGAGGTTTTGGATTGGAGAATGGACTTATGATATATCCCCGTAAACAAAACTTTACTTTGCGAGCTACGTTGATGTGGACCATTAACGACTATCCAGCATATGGCATGTTGTCTGGTTGGGGTACGCACCCCAAAATTTTCCCTCCCATATTTCTCAACACATGGCAAGTGAGGTCCCCAAATTGCTCATGGAAGTTCAAAAGTTGACCAGGCAAACTCTCTCCTAAGGCAGTCTACCTAAAATTAGGGTTTCATTTTTCATCAAGATGCTTGAGTCCAAAGGATCCCAAATGCTCACCATTGTCCTAATATGTTCCCAAGATCATCCATGTCAATTTTCAAACCTTACAGAAGAAGTTTGCTCAGTCAATTGCTCAAAGGCCTGAAAATCGACTATGCTAGGTTAAAAGTCAACTGTGGCCCACATACAGTCAAACTTCAAGATTTTTGGTCAACATACTCACTTTGAAGTATCATTCATCATTTGATCAAGGGTTGATAATGATTCATCAAGGATTGCTCACAATTCATCAAAACCCAAAAGTTGCTAAATTCGGGTTTTGTAGGAAAAGTCAACTCAACTTTGACCAAGCATAACTTTCTCATACTTTATCAGAAATGACCCATTCAAACTCATTTTGAAGAGGATGAAATTCCCTACAATTCATATACAGCTCCCAAGTTCAAGATATGCACTCACAAAAAGATATGAATTTTGACATTATAGGTCATTTTGAAAAGTCAACAAAAACACCTTTTGGGTCAAAGCTTCATACATGAACATGAAAGACTCAATTGAGATGAGACAAAAAGGGTTGCTTAGGGGACATCCTAAGATTTCTAAAAAGTCCAAGAACACCTCTCTAGGGTCAAAATTAAGAGAGTTATGCATTGGCCAAGTTGACCTTTTTTGCAAAATTGCCAAAAGACAAATGTGCTCAAATTTGCATTTTTTATCAAATGGGCCTAGTTTTTCATGATTGAATCTTGCTTATGATGTGGTCCACGACTCAAATGCTTATCCACCAATTGTTTGCTTCATTTTTCAATTTATTTTTATTTTTTATTAATTAAAAGGTGAATTAAATCAAATAAATGATGAAAATTAGCAAAGATTGGATTTGATTGGATTTTTTGACAAGTTAGCAACCAAGATTTGATGAGCTTGCATGATCAATTCGTATCAATGGTAATTAGAACAAAAAGAGCATGATTAGGCCTAATTTGGAAACAAATCATACAAGGAAGAAATGAGATTAAATCTTCAAAGTTTTCAAAGATACATGTAGTTTTTATAACCCTAATTCATTCAGGGTTATATATTGAACGTGTCCAAGGCAAGAATGGGGGTTGACAGTCGTGCATAGCCAAGAACAAAAACTCAATTTTTGGTAGAAAAGTGGTGATCTGATCTCTACCCTAGAGGAAGATTGAAAGCTTTCCAACACTCCTAATCGCATCCTGGAGCGTCTCTGAAGCTAACTGGATCAATTGCAAGCCTCCTCGTGCCCGGAATCGACCCATAGCAGTCACACGGTTTGCCTAAAAAACTCATTTTCGATTTCATTGATTTACTCATCATATGCATGTTTTGATTATATATTCTTGTTCATCATTAAGTTTGCAAGCTAATCATTCTATTCAATTGCATTTTTTATGACTGTATGTGAAACTGCCATGGCTAGGGTTTTGCTTTCTCGTTTAGGGCTTTGCAGTATAGGCTAAATTGGACGTTAATTCTGGTACCATGATACTCGTGAGGATGAGACGAGTTGATTGATACCTTTGAATTCCATTTATCTTGCTGGTGGACAATTTTTGAGATGTATAGGTCTGTACCTACAACGAAACGTCCGTAGGTAAAAGCTTATTTACCTAAAACGACGGTTTGGTGAAGAAGACGATGCGTGGCACTCCCTGGTTGGGTGGTTTGAATTTTAGCGCGTTTTTCCATTAACCATTATTTTTCATATATTATATTTTGTTTTCATTATATGTACAAACAAGTCAAGCAGCTCAGTTGGCAAGCGTGCATTGGAAATATGCATAAGGACCTGGGTTCGATCCCCAGGTCCCAACCTTTGTTCATATTATTTTACTTCATGAGATCAGGTACACTGCAGCTTCCAGCGTCCACCATAGGCCATCCAAATTCCACCATTAGATCCATCAGCAAGCTGGATCTAATGCCCAGTCAGCCTGAAGGACTACCATGCGCCTCAAGTCAACCTACACACCAGATCTAGCAAAGTCAAATGGGCTTGGATCATTTGGACTCAGAATTTCAGCAATACACCCCCAGCATTGCTATTAGGCCCATCTCTAACCTTTTTCTATTTATTTCTTTTCTTTAATTCTTTTTAATTTTCTTTTAATCTTTTTAATTGACAAATTAACTATTTTCCATAAAAATCATAAAATCAATACTTCATAAAAATTAGGATTAGTTTTTTTTTATTATTATCAAAATTAATCTAATTTAGTTTAACTTAGGGAAATTGTAATTTATTTTCATAAATAAAACCAAATAGAAATTAGGTTAAAACTCTTGATTTAATTTTATTTTCTCTTTTTCTCAAATAAATAAAAATACAAAAAATAGGTTTTTAGAATAATTAATTTATTTTTTCTTAAATTAAAATTAATTAGAATTAGGATTTTCTTTTTTAATTTAATAATTTCTTTATTTTATTAAATAACAAAACATGACAAAAAACATTTTTTAATCGCGAATAGGTCTAGTCAAGGGTCAAAACCTTATTTGTCTCGTATTTAATTCATCGCGCGCGTTTATTATTTTTGCCAATATTTTTGTAACTGTTCATGGTTTGTAATAGTTTAATCTAGTGATTTTTACTCATTGCTTTTTCCCCAGGTTTTTGGCTATGTAATTAATCCCCCACCCCGAAGCCTTGTAATAGCGTAGATTTACTTTCTCACATTTTTAATTCCCGCAAATATTTAACTGTTTAGATGTATGCTAATAGGATTGTATGACAAGAATGCATGACAAATTAATACGGTTAGAAAACCCTAATGTGAAAAGATAAATAATTGAAACCAATCACTCGCACATATCACTCTTAGGGTATACTCTAACTTCGGTTTCCTTCGGTAAATGATCATTAAGCATAGGGTGTATTAGTGGTTTCCCTCCTGTCTAAAAAGATCAAACGTCCCGTTCAAACGTTGCCTCAGAAATGTTGCCTCGAATATGATCTTAAGACTCTAGGGTTATTACTAAGATGTCCTAACATTGCTTTAGTGATCGTACGTCCCTTTCGAATTGACCCTTACAACTCCAACGGCAGGGCTACCTATTTCTCAATAATAGGATAGCACCGTCTAAAGGAAATGAGAATAGAAACAATCTTTTTTCGAGTAGGTAGATACTAGTAGGTACTTGCTCAGTAAAAACTTTTCACACTTACACCTTTCAAACAAATTTTCAAAACAACTTCGTCACACCTTTGAGGACTGATACAAGGGTTATCACGAAGTAAAACAAAACTTTTCAAAACAAAGCACACACAAGCAATTTATAAAAGATGAGAAAGTACCTAAGAGCCCATGGAAAACCATGGATAGAAAGGGTGCTAACACCTTCCCTTTCTATAATCTACCCCCCGTACTCAGAATATCTCGAAAAATGATTTTTTTCTGTACTTTTTTCCTTTCCGATTGGATGAAATAAAAGTCGGTGGCGACTCTTGCTTACCGCGACATTTTTTGAACACAAAATGCAAAACACAAACCAGCATCAAACAGTCGGTTCTGCCACCGTATCACAGAACGGGCGACTCTGTTGGGGACTTAATAAGTGGGGTATACCTTAGGATCTAGTTCATCATAATTGCTTCTCTTGATTGCTTTGATTGCTTTACTTTTAAGGGTTTGTTTGGAGTTACTATAGATCCTAACTCGGATCTGGGGATACCTTTTAGGTAAGTAGCAATAGACTGTGAGGGAACTGTACGGTGTAGACCGATACGGTTGAAGCAATAGCTACGTTGGTGTGACACATTGGTTGGTACTGGTATCCCTTGTGGAGAAACGAGGAGAATACGGGGCCGCTGCATGGTGTCGTTAAGCATCAACTGACCTTAGAACCTTTAATCGCCCAACTTGGCCATTAGAAAGTAGTTAGAACTGGTTGATACTCGATGCTACACTCATTGAGACCATACTCTCGGAATAGTTCCGGCCGCAAGAAAAGAATGCGTGAGCTGAAACCATGACCGATGGAAGATGGTCAGTGATATTAAGATCCTCTAGAACCCGGTTACTTTTCTAGGACAGGTTGGAACCAACTTAACTTCAAGAGGCTATTACCTTTGACCTCATGCAAGCCTTAAACCTAAGGGCTTTGTGTGATTTGACTGTGTTTGCAATATTTGTGTTTGCTATGCCTGTGGTTTATCATGACATCATGCATCATAACATGGCATTCATGCTTCATTACACTAACCATTTCAAAGACCCAGGGAATTTATCTTTGTTCTATTTTGCAGATCATGGCTTCCGTGCATAGAAATACCATCTGAGTCAACTTTGTGCAAATACCTGCCCAACTTAAAGAGTTAGCATCAAGAGTTTCTGAAACGTCTACTTTCATTAAGAGACACGGTCAACTTCTCAGCCTGGTTACTTCAAACCTTGATCAATAAATAATGAGCATACTTTTCCAGTTCTTCGATCCCGTGCATCATTCTTCACCTTTCCAGATTACCAGCTGGTACCCACCTTGGAAGAATTCTCTCATCTATTGGGCATATCCATTCTTGAACAGGTACCGTTCACAGGTATGGAAGAGGTTCCTAGACCAGCAGACATTATCTCAGCTCTGCATTTGAAACAGGCTGATGTAGTATCCAATTGAGAAACACGAAGCAGGGTCGAAGGTTTTCTAGCCAAATTTCTGATGGACCAGGCTCAGCTATTCTGGGATGATTTGGATTTTCAGGATTTTGAAGATATCTTGGCTCTTCTTATCTATGGTTTGGTTCTCTTCCCTAACCCGAACTCCTTTGTAGATGTGAATGCTGTCAAGATTTTCCTTTCTCGCAAGCTTGTGCCTACCTTGCTTGGAGATATCTTGCATGCTCTCTATACTCGTACTATGAGGAGAAGAGGGACTCTTATGTGTTGCATGTCGCTGCTGTCGAGGTGGTTTATTTCTCACCTCCCTAAGTCTGTGCTGAAGAACGAAGAAGGTTTGGTTTGGTCGTACAGAATAATGTCAATTGCTCATACAAATATTCTTTGGTGTTCCCGGGCTATGGAAGACACCGCTGTTATTGACCACTGTGGGGGATACCCTAATGTCCCATTGCTTAGAATCAGAGGAGGTATAACTTACAATCCATGACTGGCTTTGCGACAATTTGGTCGTGCTCGAAGAAATGGTCCCCATGAGTTACTTCTTGAGGACATTGTATTTGACTATAAGGAGGATGTTAAGGAGTATCACCAGAGGTTTATACGAGCTTGGGGCATGGTGAACAGATCTGACCCCGAAGAATTGGGACTGGAGACTTCCCTTCCTATGTAGCCTTATCTTCAATGGGTCCGAGCTCGTGCCCAAAATCTTATGATGCCTTATGAGGCCGTGTTACTAGTGATTGCGGATCCCACTAATGAAGAAGGCATTCCTTACACGGTTCTCTATCCTTACATGCCCACTGATCCTGGGGAGTTGCAGAGGTCTTGGATTCAGCTGAGAAATGAGCGGGATACTTATCGGCAGCAGTTCCATGAGCAAGAAAGGAAGGTTTTAAAGCTCACCAGACAACTCGAGGAGGAAAGAGTGATCAATGACTACATCAACACAAAGAGGAAGCGTCCATGGGACTTTTGATTTTGCTAGTTTTAGTTTTGTTTTATTTACTTCTTCGTAATGCCTTAAAGGCATTGTTGAACCTTTCAAAGTTAATCTAATAAAGTTTTGTTTATTTTTGGTTTGAAAATTTAAATCTCCCAAAGTCTTTAAAATCATTACATGCGCATCCCATCATCATACACATCATTACAGGTACCCCTACAGGTTTCTCATCTTCTTCGCTGTTTATTTCAGAAGAAATGTCTTCCGATCAAGCCATCAAAGATCTTCAGGAGCAGAACGCCCAGTTCCAACAGATGTTCATAAGTCTGGCTAAAGGGCAAGAGGATCTGAAGACCCTTATTCTGAAATAGAAGAAGAAGAAGGTTGGTATTCTGAACATGGGTAGAAGATTCGGAGAAAGGTTGAACCATCAAACTGATCTGACCTCTTCATCCAAGGACGGGGAGAACCAAGAAAGGGAAAATGACCCTAGTCCTGCAGTTTCTGACAACGATACTGATTACGACGATGAGCAATATCCTCCTGCTAAGGATAGGTACAAGAAGCTAGAAGACCGACTGAGCGCTATGGAAATTCAGAAAATACCTGGTTTGGATTTTGGAGAATTAGGACTAGTATCGGGAGTGGTCATCCCTCATAGTTCAAAGCTCCGATTTTTGCCAAGTATGATGGGGTGTCCTGTCCAAAACTCCATCTCCGCTCGTATGTTAGAAAAATCCAACCCCACACTGCTGATAGAAATTTGTGGGTGCACTTATTTCAAGATAGTCTGTCGGGGACTCAGCTTGAATGGTTCTACCAGTTGGAAGGAGCTAGTGTTCGAAATTTGGAAGATCTTGCCGCTGCTTTCTACAAGCAGTATCAGTACAACACCGACCTTGCTCCCACTCGTACTCAACTCCAGGGTATGTCCATGGGTGCAGGTGAAGGTTTTAAGGACTATGCTCAGAAATGGAGAGACTTGGCTGGAAGAGTCCAACCCCCATTGTCTGATAGGGAGTTGGTTGACATGTTTCTAGGGACGTTATCTGGTCCATTTTTCAATCACTTGATCGGCAGCTCGTCATCTGGCTTCACTGAGTTGATTTTGACTGGAGAAAGAGTAGAAGCTGGCATTCAAAGTGGAAAAATACAGAAGGACGCCTCTTCAAGTTTGGTAAAGAAACCTTTCGCTGGTAAGAAGGAAGCTAGTGCAGTCTATAGCCCGAGGGGCCAAAACAGATATGAACACCGTCAAACGGTAAATGCTGTAGTGATACCAAGACCCATAGTTTCTCCACAATGCAACAATCAACAAAGGGTGGAAAGACCACAGCGGAAGTTTACCCGCATCAACATGACTTTGGCTGATGTTCTGCCTCACCTGCTGAAATCCAACTTGGCGACCTTGAGAGAGGCTCCCAAAAATTCAAACACTACTTCTCCCAGGTACAATCCCAACGCGCGGTGCGCCTACCATTCTGAGAGTCCAGGCCACGATACAAACGATTGTTGGGCTCTGAGGAATAAAGTGCAAGACTTGCTCGAAATGAAGGAGATAGAGTTTGATGCTCTAGAAAAGCTGAATGTTATAACTGCTCCCATGCCCAAACATTGTCGTGGAGTTAATGCTATTGATACCGATTTGTTTGTGACCTTTGTTGAAGAAAATTCTACTCCTCTAATGACTGTTAAGAAGAATTTGCTGTTGGCCGGTTTATTTCCAGGTTATGGTGAAGGTTGCCACATGTGTTCGATTATACCTACTGGTTGCTGTTTGTTGAAGTCAGGTGTTCAGCGCCTGATGGATAATAAAGAGATTTTGTTCCAGAAGACTATGATTCTCGTTGTTCCCACTGAAGACGTTGCCATTATAACCATTTCCGCCAATCCTTCCAAGGTTTCCTCGAGAAAACCTGTTAGGATTACACCTGTTCCAAGAATTTCTCCGCTAATAATCATTGTTCCTGGTCCCATCCCGTACACCTCAGATGAGGCTGTCCCATGGCATTATGGTGCTGATGTGTATTACCATGGTGTTAAGCAAGATCTGAAGAATGAAGAAGCTGATACTGATGTCAGTAATATTGTCGGGACTAGTAAAGTTACCCGAAGTGGAAGGGTCTTCTCTCCTGAGATTTCCCCGAAGACTATCATCAAGCCTACTGTTATTCCAACTGCTGGTCCAACCAGCACTCCTGACATTTCTCATGTTCCTACTCCAGTTAGTACACCTGCAACTATTCCTGTTCTTACTCCAGTTATCACCCCTGCTGCTGAGCCATTTGGGACTTGGGGCAAAGAAATCATAGGTGAGCCTGGCCGGATGGAGACACCTAGGAAAATCGTTGTGGAAGCCTCCAAACAAGAAATAGAGGAAATACTGAAGATTATCAAGAAGAGTGACTACAATATGATCGAGCAGCTGGGGCAGACCCTATCAAAGATCTCCATGTTGTCTCTGCTGTTGTGTTCTGAAGCCCATGTGAAGGATTTGATTGCGTTTCTCAAGACTGTGAATGTGCCGCAGGAAACTTCCGCAGATCAGTTCAAAGATTGTGTGGCCAGCCTGACTGCTGACAATGGGCTAGGTTTCTCGGATGCGGATCTAACACCGAAAGGAAGAAGTCATAATGATGCTCTACATGTCTCGATTGAGTGCAGGGGCACTACTATGTCCCATGTGCTGGTAGATACTGGGTCCTCACTGAATGTTCTGCCAAAGAAAACGTTAGACCGTCTGGATTGTGAAGGTTTAATTCTAAAATCGAGTAACATTATGGTAAGGGCTTTTGATGGATAAAAAAGAATGTTACACGGGGAGGTGGACATCCTTGTCAAAGTGGGTTCTCATACTATTGTGTCCACCTTTTACGTGATGGATATCAGGCCATCATATTCTTGCTTGTTGGGTCGTCCTTGGATTCATAAGGCTGGTGCAGTTACTTCCACACTCCATCAAATGCTGAAATATCCGGTGAAGGGGAAGATTGTCACGGTGCGAGGTGAAGAAGAGTATATGATAAGTCATCTCAATTCCTTCCGCTACGTAGAGATGGACGGGGAATTCATAGAAACTCCTTGTCAGAATTTCGAAGAGGTCCCTCAGTTCTCGGCATCAACTGAAGTTACTACCAACAAACCTCTGTTGAAGATGGCTTCTCTCAAGGATGCCAGGGCTGTAGTTAAAGAAGGTGGGTGTACCAATTGGGGCCAACTCCCTGATTTCACTCACAAACCTGACAAATTTGGTTTGGCCTTTACTACAGGGGTTCAAAGGGCTGTTAGGCGCGCACGGATTGGAAGACCTCTGCTACACATCAACAATCGGGGAGTTAATGCAATTGAGGACAGTGAAGAAGATTCAAACATCGACATCTAGATCTACCCAACAACCAATGGTGGACTGAATAACTGGACGACGAAGGACTTCATACCTGTTTCTTTTATTCCGTAGTAATTGAATTTTGTTTTGATTTGTAATAAACAATTTGAAACTTTACGGCCCGGTGCCTTGCCCGAGACACCTTGGCTTTGCTTGTGAGGGATATTATTTGTCATTTCACATATCATTAACAAAGCATTGGACGTTTCTTGCATTACAAATTTTGCGCTCTTTGTTTTTCTTTTTTGTCTCTCACTTTATCAAAATAGCTATTCTCTTACACACACTCACGCATCAAACTGCAGATCCATGTCCACTATGGATCCCATTGATAACAACTCTGCTACTGCCAGTTATGACTTCAAAAATCCGATCAACCAAGCCGAGGACGAAGGTGAGGATGATTGTGAGGTGCCTGGAGAACTTGCTTGACTGTTACAGCAGAAAGAGAGGGCCATACAGCCTCATGAAGAGTAAGTGGAGTCATTGAATTTGGGTACGGAGGAAGACAAGAAAGAGGTTTAAATAATTGAGAATCTGGAGCCTAGTGTCAAACAACGGTTAATACATATACTACACAACTATGTTGAGATCTTCGCCTGGTCCTATGAAGACATGCCTGGTTTGGACACTGATATTGTGGTACACCGTCTGCCGACTAAAGAAGACTGCCCTCCGGTAAAGCATAAGGTCCGCCGTATGCGCCCTAAAATGTCATAGAAAATCAAGGCAGAGGTCATGAAACAGTTCGACGCATGGTTCTTAGCCGTCACTTATTATCCGCAGTGGGTTACTAACGTCGTTCCGGTGCCTAAGAAGGACGGTAAGGTACGGATGTGTATGGACTACAGAGATCTGAACAGGGCAAGCCCCAAGGATAACTTCCCAGTCCCTCACATTATTGTTCTGGTCGACAACACCGTGCAACACAAGATCTTCTCCTTCATGGATGGTTTTCCTGGCTACAACCAGATTAAGATGGCTCTTGAAGACATGGAGAAGACGACCTTCGTTACACAGTGAGGTACCTTCTATTACAAGGTAATGCCTTTTGGGTTGAAGAATGCTGGGGAAACTTATCAGCGTGCCATGGTCGCCTTGTTCCACGATATGATTCACCACGAGATCGAGGTTTATGTTGATGATATGATAGCCAGGTACCAGACTGAGGAAGAGCACCTTGATCATCTCCAGAAATTGTTTGACCGGTTGAAGACATACAAGATGAGGTTGAACCCGAACAAGTGTACCTTCGGGGTAAGGTCTTGTAAGCTTCTGGGTTTTATTGTCAGTGACAAAGGTATTCAGGTAGACCCTGCAAAGGTAAAAGCCATACAAGAGATGTTGGTTCCCCGCACAGAGAAGGAAGTTAGAGGTTTCTTGGGACGTTTGAATTACATTGCCAGGTTCATTTCACATCTGACTACTACTTGTGAGCCAATCTTCAAGCTACTGAAGAAAGATCAAGTGGTAAAGTGGAATGATGAATGCCATACCGCTTTCGAAAGAATCAAGGAATACCTTCAAGAACCACCAATTTTGATGCCTCCAGTTGAAGGAAGACCTTTGTTATTATACTTGACGGTGCTAGACAATTCAATTGGGTGCGTGCTGGGGCAACATGACTAGTCTGGTTGAAAAGAGCATGCAATTTACTACCTTAGCAAAAAGTTTACCGACTGTGAGACCCAATACTCATTGCTCGAGAAAACTTGCTGCGCTTTGGCATGGGCTGCTCGCCGACTGAGACAGTATATGCTGACTCACACTACTTTGTTGATATCAAAGATGGATCCTGTTGTACCCCAAAATTTTCCCTCCCATATTCTTCAAGATTTTCCAAGATCAAGCTTCAAAATCTCTCAAGGGTTGCACAGTCCAAATGCCTCCTAACACGGTCAAAATTAGGGTTTTGGTTCTGGCAAAGAAATTGAAGTTTTCAAGGGTCCAATCAAGTCCCATATGCTCATAAACATTGTCAAGCATTCATATGTCAAGTTTCAAGACTCACAACATCAAATTGCACAATCAAAAACCCTAAATGCTTCACAGTCAGCTGCAGGGGCAAAATGGTCATTTGACAGTCAAAAGTCAAATTTTTTGGTAAACATCTTATTTTGAAGCCACAAACATCATTTGATCAATTCTTGATCATGATTCTCAAAGCATGGCTCAAAAAGTCTCAAGAGGCAAAAGTTTCTATTTTTGGACAGTTGAAAAAGTCAATTGCAAATTGACCAGGGCATAACTTCTTCATGGTTTATCATAAAAATCCCATCCAAAGCTCATTTTGAAGGGAATGACATTTCCTACAACTCATCTTCACACTCCAAGTCCAAGAAATGCTCTCACGAAAAGTTATCAATTTCAACATTATAGGTCATTTTCAAAAGTCAACAAAAAGGCACTTTAAGTCAAAGACCATAACTTGAGATTGCTAAATATAAATGACATGGGACCAAAGGCATTGGTTAGATGACTTCAAGACCTTTCCAAAATGTCCAAGAACATGATCATAGCTTCAAAATTGAGCAAGATATGCCTTGTCGAAGTTGGGAAATTTTTGGGAATTTTGAAAAGTCAACTTTGCTTCAAAAGCTTCAAAATTGCTAATGGGCCACAATTTCTTTCATGAATCATTACCCAAAGGCTATGCACGACCCATTGACCTCAAAGGGATGTATTTTCTTATTTTTGATTAATTATTTGAATTTTTAATCTTATTAATTCATTTAATTAAATTTAATTATGAGAAAAATATTAAACAATGGTTTTAAATCTTTTTTGTGCAGCAAATATGTCCATTATGAGCTAAATATTTCGTGCATCAATCAACAAGGCCAAATCTTCCATAATTGGCATGATTTTCATGGCAAAAAGATTGGAAAAGATATGGAGAAAATCAAATATTCAAAACATGAATGCATGAATCCATGGGCTTGGTTTTAACCTAATTTCATTCATGTACTTATGCACAACTAAAACCTAAGGCATTGGACACGAAAAATTGCTCAGAGGCTGCACAACAAAATTGCAAATTTTCACCAAAAGTTGAAATTTGAAGTCATAGTTACAAGGCATTTCAAAGCACAAAAAGCATTAAAATACATTCCTGACATTGCTAGGAATGTGTTGCAATCAAGAACCAGGCTCCATACTCCAAGAATTGGTAGAACAACATTGCACTTTTCACAAACTTTTCCATTATCGTTTTTTAATTCTCATGCATTATTCATATGTTTTAAATGTTGATTCTTGCTAATATTGATGTTCTGAAGCGAATGGTACCAGTTAATTGTCCTAACAATGCTTGAAACGAGATTTGCCATTAACGTTTTCTAGGGTTTCAGAAGCTTCGAATTAGGGGTTTCTTCATATGGAAAAATCAGGCCACCAAACCTATGCCATTGAATTCGTGACATCCAGACGAAGCGAATTGACTACTCGCGCCTTTTTTATATTACAACATGGGCTATTCGCTATTTTTACAGGTCTTGTTTAGTGGGGGTTTAAAACCCCCACTATTTGTTACATAATTGCAGGAAAGATGAGGAAGAAGATGGACGTGGCTTATGATGACTGGAGCGTTTGAATAATGGCGTGTTTTTCTTGTTGTATATCACTAATTTTTGTTTCGTATTATATTATTCATGTTCCACTAACCTTACAAATAAACGCAATGGTTCAATTGGTGGCTGAGGTGTCTGGCAGGTATTGGGACCTGGGTTCAATTCCCAGGTCCCCCCACACGCTTAATAATTTTTGTTGCAATGTATTCCAATGCAGCACATCCTCAAAGGTCCACCATACGCATTCACATGCTAGCTTGCCACATAATCTGAATGATCAATCCAAAGGCCAGAACGTGAAGACCACCATACACCTGGGTCAACCATCAAGCATGTATCCTGGAAAGTCAAAAAAGGGCTTCATTCTGATGGGCCAAAATGCTTTAATAAACCTCCTTTTGGGGCCTGATACCCCCCATGGTTTGCATCAATTTTTGATTTTTATTTGTTTTTCTTTCTAATTCTATTAATTGTTTTAATTGTTTTAATTAATTTCATAAATTAATTTTCATAATATAAAATACAGAAAAATCAAAAATGTTTATTTTATTAATATTAATTTCACCATTATTATTTTTGTAAATAAACTTTAATAATTAACTTAGTTAATTTAGGTTTCAATTTTAACATTTTTCTTAATAAATTAAAATATGTAGAAATTAGGGTTTTTTTTTAACATTCTCATCCTTTTTTTTATAAATAATTTTCTCATCATCATTATTATTATTAATTACTACTTTTGTAAATAAATATGTAAAATAATTAATTAGTGTAAATTAGGTTTTAAACTTTAACCTTTTCTTTAATAATTAAAAATATTTAGAACTAGGGTTTCCTTCTAATTTTTTAATTCTTTTCTTATTTCATTAAATACAAAAAACATAAAAAATACTTCTTTCCTTTTATTAAATAATTAATTAGCCTTTTAATTTAATTTAATTTCAAAAGGGCCCAACGCCCTCGAACGTTCTATTTTTATTCTTTTCGCACGTTATTTTATTTTCTTGTGAATATTATGTAATTGCTCAAGCCATGTAATAGTAACTAGGTTTTACTTTCCGCATTTTTATTAAAACGGGTCTTTGTAATTTGGCGATGTATAGACCCGCGCCTTGTAATAGCGTAGGATTTTACTTTCCGCATTTAAATTTCCGCACTTTTAAATTATAATTGCATGAAAGAATGTATGGCCTAAGTTAAAAACAAGCGTAGATCGCCATGATACATGTACAAGTTAAATATTGACATGAAAATAACATACAAATTCACACACCACTCTTAGGGTACGCCTCACTGTTGCCTTACCTTCGAAACGTGGTCGTCGAGTATAGGACGTTTTAGTAAGTCCTTATGTCCATGACATGATCCAGTTGCCTCGAAACGGTTGCCTCGGAATTAAAAAGGATCAATGGCATAAGGGTAGCTTCTAAGGTGTCCTATTGTTACTCTAGTGACCACACTGTCCCTACAAACAAATTGACCCGAACACCTCCAATGGTGGTGCTACCTACCTCTCAATGGTGGGATGGCACTACCTTAAGGACATTTACACAGCCTAATTCCTTAGGGTAGGTAGATGACTCATAGATACTTGCTCTATTCAAAAACAAATCAAAATTCTTTTCACACCGACACTTTTCAAAAAGCTTTCAAAACAATTTTTCAAACACTCTTGAGGACTGATACAAGAGTCGATCTGAAATCTTTAAACGAAACTTTTCAAACCCACTCACAATTGAAAAGCAAACCATTTTGAAAACACAATGAGCAAGTATCTAAGAGCCCATGGATAACCATGGATAGAAAGGGTGCTAACACCTTCCCTTTCTATAATCTACCTCCCGAACCCGAGAAACATCTTAAAAAGGAATTTTGCTGTGCTTTTGTCCTTTCCTTGTTTGAGAAAATAAAAGACGGTGGCGACTCTTGCTTCCGCGACATTTCGCGAACCAGCGTTAAACAGTCAGTTCCCGATCCACCGATCACAGAACTGACGACTCTGCTGGGGACTCTTATAAAGTGAGGTGTACCTTAGGACTAAGATCACTTGTGTTTTCAATTGTTGTGCTTGTTTGCTTTATATTGTGGGCTGCATCGGAGTTACATAGATCCTAACCCGGATCTGGGGATACCCTGTTAGGTAGCATAAGCTGTGAGGGACCTGTCCGGCGTAGACCGACATGGGTGAAGCAGTGGCTACGTTGGTGTGGCGCCTTGGTCTGTACCGATATCCCTTGTGTTGCAACAAGGAGACAATGGGTCTTCTGAGGAGCCATTAAGCACCAACCGACCTTAGAACCTTAAATGACCCAACTTGGCCAATAGAACAGTAGCAGTATGCTACGCCCATTGAGGCTAAACTCTCGTGATGGTTCTGGCCGCAAGAAAAGATTGCGATGCTGGAGTTATGACCGATTGAGGGTAGTCAGTGATATTGGGATCCTCTAGAACCCGGTTACTTCTGATAGGACAGGTCTTAACCAACAAACTGAAAGAGGGTAATACCTAGACCCCATGCTGGCCTAAACTCTAAGGGCTTGTCTTGTGCGACTTGTGTGCCTTATCATGTTTGCCTTTGTGAATATTTGTGGTGTGCTTTATCATAACATCATGCCATCATAAACATTGCATGCATCCTGCATAAGGACTGACCATTTCAAAGACAAGAGGGTTTCACCTTTGCTCTGTTTTGTAGGACATCATGATGCCTATGCGAAGGAATACTATCCGGTTCAACTTTGTTCACCCACCTGAGTTGCTTGAAGAATTGGTTAGCAGAATTCCAAATACTACTTCCTTCATCCAGAGGCATGGTTCTCTTCTCTGTTTAGTCACGGCAAAGTGGGACCAACAACTGATGAGTGTCCTGACCCAGTTTTATGACCCTCTGTACCAGTGCTTCACCTTTCAAGACTTCCAGCTGGTCTCTACCCTGGAAGAGTTCTCTGATTTTCTTGGCATCCCTATCTTGGATCAAACTCCCTACACTGGTTGGGAAAAGACTCTTAGGCTTGAGGAGATTGCTGCAGCTCTGCCCTTGATCCACAAGGAGGTAATGGACAACTGGGTGACTAGAAGCAAAGTTAAGGGTTTCTTGGCCAAGTTTCTGATTGGTAAGGCTAACAGTTTCTGGAATGACCTGGACTTTAGGGCGTATGAAGACATCCTGGCTCTCTTAATCTATGGTCTAGTCTTGTTTCCTAATCCTGACAACTTCATTAACGTCACTGCCATAAGGATCTTCATGTCTCGCAACCCTGTGCCCACTCTCTTGGGTGATATCCTGCAACAACTTTATGCTCGTACTGCCCGAAGACGAGGAACTCTGTGGTGTTGTATTCCTTTGTTAGTGAGGTGGTTTATTTCGCACCTCCCTAAGTTCGTGCTGAAGAACAAAGAAGGAAGAGGTTGGGCTCATAGGTTAATGTCTCTCACTGATAATGACATCATTTGGACTTTCAGGGGTTTGGATGAGGTAGTTGTTATCGATCGTTGCAGATAATACCCTAATGTTCCTCTGATTGGTACCCAAGGAGGAATCTCTTATAATCCATGTCTAGCTCTCCGTCAGTTTGGAAGAGCCAGAAGAGCAGGGCCTCATGAGATGTTGGTGCCTCACATCAGTTTTGAGTTTCAGGTAGATAGTGACGAGCTGCGTCGTAGGTTCATCAAGGCTTGGGACAGAATTCACAAAGCTGACCCACAAGAGTTGGGACCAAAGACTTCTCTACCTATGGAAGCCTACTACAAATGGGTCCGCATCCGTGCTCAGAAGCTAGGTATGATGTACGAAGCTGTCAGACCCATCATTCTTGAGTATCCTGATAGAGATGGGGCTCCTCCAACTGTTCTCCCTCCTCAGATACCTACTGATCTTGATACACTAAAGAGGTCTTAGGCACAACTGCGAGAAGAACGGGATTCTTATCGGGAAAAGTTCAACGAGCAGGAATTGAAGATCCAGAAGCTGACAAAGCAGTTGGAGAACGAGCGGGCCTTGAATGACTACATCCATACTGAGAAGAGGAGACCATGGGATCAATGATGAACTTTGGATGTTCTTTTACAGTTTTTATTTCCCTTTTCAGTATTTCCATTTTATGTAATGCCTAAGGGCAATCTGTTGAACAATTTAAATTTCAAAGTTGAATCTAATGAAGTGTGTTCCTTTTTGTTTACAAAGTTGATTCCCGATAAATCATACGCATTCCATTCATCATATACATCACAGGTACTCTTCTTTTCAGGTTGCTTAATGTTCTTCACTGTTTATTTCAGCATCATGAATCCTGAATCATCTACCGAGCAGTCCATCAAGGCCCTTCAGGTTCAGAACGCCCAATTTCAAGAGCTGATCATGAGTCTGGCCCAAGGTCAAGAGGAGTTGAAGGCTCTGTTGGTCAAGAAGAAGAAAAAGAGAACTGTACTATTCAACACGGGCCGGAGGTTTGGCAACACACTGCAGAATGAGGTTGATCAAGCTGGTTCTTCTGTAGGAAAAGGCAGTCCCCAAGGGGGAAAGGCTCCTAGTCCGGTGGTCTCTAACAACGAGACTGATTTTAATGAGGAGCGGTATCCTCCAGCTGAAGACAAGTACAAGCAGTTGGAAGACCGTCTGAATTCCATGGAAATTCAACAAGTGCCTGGTTTGGATTTCGGAGACTTGGGTTTATCTTCTGGTGTGGTCATCCCACACAAGTTCAAAGCACCATCTTTCGCAAAGTATGACGGGGCGTCCTGCCCTAAGCTACATCTCAGATCTTATGTGCGGAAGATTCAGCCATATACTGTGGACAAGAACTTGTGGATCCACTTCTTCCAGGAGAGTCTTTCAGGGACTCATCTCGAATGGTTCTATCAGTTGGATGGAACCAAGGTTCGTAACTGGGAGGAGTTGGCTACTGCTTTTTACAAGCAGTATCAGTATAATGCCGACCTCGCTCCTACACGTACCCAACTCCAGGGTATGTCGCTAGGATCGGGAGAAGGTTTTAAAGAGTATGCGCAGAAATGGAGGGACCTGGCTGGCAGGGTGCAGCCACCGTTAACAGACCGTGAGCTAGTGGATATGTTCTTGGGGACCCTATCCGGGCCATTCTTCAATCATCTTATTGGCAATTCATCTGCAGGGTTCACAGATCTCATTCTGACTGGGGAAAGGATAGAGGCTAGTATGAAATCAGGGGAAATTCAGAAAGGTGCGTCCTCAAGTTCTGAGAAGAAACCTTTTAAAAAAGAGGCCAATGTTGTGTATGGGCCTAGAAGGCAAGATAAACCAGAGCGCCGCCAAGCTGTCAACGTGGTGGTTATTGCAAAGCCTGCTGCCGCTCCTCGGCAACCTAACCAACCAAGGGGTGAGAGACCCAGAAGAGAATACACTCGGCTGAGTATGACCTTGTCACAGATCTTGCCGCAATTGCTATCGACCAACTTGGTAACCGTCAGAGAGGCTCCAAAGGTGGTGAACACAACCTCCCCCAAGTATAATCCAAATGCCCGCTGTGCTTATCACTCTGATAGCCCGGGGCATTCTACTGATGATTGTTGGCCCCTGAGAAATAAGGTTCAAGACCTTATTGATGCCAAGGAAATACAATTTGAGGCGCCTGAGAGACCCAACGTTGTGACTGCTCCTATGCCCCAGCATGGAGTAAATGCTGTTGATGAAGACTTGTATGTCGTTTCTGTGGATGATGTTGCTACCCCTCTGTTGACTGTTAAGAGGAACCTGTTGCTGGCCGGTTTATTTCCGGGTTGTAGCAAGGGTTGCCTTCTGTGTGCCGTTTCCCCTGCGGGTTGTCCATTGCTGAAGTCAGGCATCCAAAGCCTGATGGACAGCAAGGAAATTTTGTTCAAGAAGACCACTGTTCCTTTTGTTCCCGTTGAAGAAGTATCTGTCGTCACAATTTTCAATAATCCTACCAAGGCTCCCCCGAGGAAGCCAGTCAAGATCATGTCTGTTGCACCCATTATTATTACTGTTCCGGGGCCCCTCCCCTATGAATCTGACAAGGCTGTCCCATGGCACTATGGGGCAGATGTGTATGTACTTGGAGTGAAGCAGGAGTTCAACACCGGTACCAGCATCAGCAATATCACCGGTCCAGCTAAAGTTACCCGCAGTGGCAGGCTCTTCTCGCCTGACATTGCGCCACCAGTTATTTGAAGACCTCTCATAATTACGCCTGCAAGTGCGCCTATTTCCACTTCTGATCCAGTTTCTACCCCTGCGGCCGAGTCATCTAACACTCGGGGCAAAGGGATTGATGATGAGCCTGCCCGGATGGAGGCACCAAAGACTGTCAATGTTGAAGCCTCCCAACAAGAGATGGAGGAAATCCTTAAGATCATTAAGAAGAGTGATTTCAATGTCGTTGAACAGCTGGGGCATACCCCCTCCAAGATCTCTATGCTATCATTGCTGCTATGCTCAGAGGCCCATGCCAAGGCCCTGATTTCATTTCTGAAGATGGCCCATGTGCCACAAGAGACATCTGCAGATCAATTCACTGACTGTGTGGCCAATTTGACCGCCGACAATGGTTTGGGTTTCTCGGATGCTGATCTTACCGCTAAGGGAAAGAACCACAATGATGCCCTGCATGTATCCATTGAATGCAGGGGCACTACTCTCGCGCACGTGTTGGTGGACACCGGTTCTTCCCTGAACGTATTACCCAAAAAGGCCTTAGACCGGTTGGATTGTGAGGGCCTGGAGTTAAAGCCTAGTAACATCATTGTCCGAGCTTTTGACGGGTCAAAGAGGATGGTTCATGGAGAGGTAGATATTCCGATTCGTGTTGGTTCCCAAGTCTTTGATTCAATGTTCTACGTGATGGACATTCGTCCATCTTATTCCTGTTTGCTGGGTCGACCTTGGATTCACAAGGCTGGGGATGTGACCTCCACTCTACACCAGAAGCTCAAGTACCCTGTCAGAGGGAAGATTATTACTGTGCAGGGGGAGGAAGAATATATGGTTAGTCATCTGAATTCATTCTGGTACATTGAGATGGACGGGGAGTTTATTGAAACCCCCTTTCAACATTTTGAAGAGGTACCTCCAACATTGGCAGCAGCAGAAGCAGTAACTGAAGAGGGTTCTCCTCTGAAGATGGCCTCCTTAAAAGACGCTCGAGCTGTAATTGAGAAAGGTGAATGTGCTAACTGGGGCAGGCTCCCTGATTTTACTCCTAAAATTGACAAGTTTGGACTGAGTTTTACTGCAGAGGCTCAAAGGACTGTACGCAAAGTTAGGATCGGAAGACCTCCCGTGATCATCACCAACCCGGGAGTGAATGCTATAGAGGGAGATGTGGAGGAATCAGAGTTCGATAGCTGGATATACCCGACGACCGATGGTGGACTGACTAATTGGACTGCAAAAGATCACATACCTGTTACTTTTGTTACGCAGTAATGAATTCTTTTTTTTTATTTGTAATAAACAATAAATTGAAACTTTATGGCCCGGTGTCTTACCCGGGGCACCTTGGCTTAATTTATGAGGGCTTATTACTTGTTGTTGTACCCCAAAATTTTCCCTCCCATTTCCTCAACACTTTCTCATCACAAGACCCTTGAAGATCAAGATCCAGTTAGGGTTTCCTCTGCTCAAGACTTCTCCTTGCACTGTTAACCCAAATTAGGGTTTGTGTTTGCACAAAGATATTTTGACCTAAAATGCCTAAGATGACTTTCATGCTTCATGTTGGACTCCCAAGTTTATCCATACCAAGTTTCAAGTCTTGATTCCAAATTTTGCCCAGTCAATTGGACAGTTGACCTAGAAATCAACTGTATTGGGGAAAAGTCAACTGTGGCCAATTGACAGTCAAATCTCATGAAAATTGACCCACATCAACATTATGAACTCACATGGACCATTTGATCAAGTTTGGATCACAATTCCACAAGAAATTTGATCAGATCACCAAAAGGGCAAAATGGTCATTTTTAGGGTTTTGACTGCACAAAGGCAATTTTTGACTGTTTGACCTAGCCAATGGCAAACCAAGCTCACATATGGACTCAAGAACCCCATGGAATTATCTTGACAAGCTCAATAAGTTCAAAAGATCCCAAATACACCAGATTGACAGTTGAATTTCCCAGTCAATTGATCAATTTTGACTGTATACTGAAAAGTCAAACTTTGACTTTTTGGTCAAAATCAAGGGTCAAGATTCATTTTTCATCAAAACATGCCAAATCATGAAACTTGTCCATCAAGAAATCAAGAAATGCAAATTAGGGTTTGAAATGAAGATTTTTCATAACTTAGAATTTTTCTAAGTTATGAAAAACCCTAATTTTTTCCTAACTTTGCCCCACTTTCTCACCAAGATTCATTTGGATTCAAGCAAAAGTAAAAACATGAAAGTTGTATCCTATTGCATAATCTACAACTTTGATTCACAAAGTTTTCCCAAAAGAGGCTTGTATCTCAAGTTACAATTTTTGGAATAAGGGTACTAAACCATTCTTAACTTAGTGAAATTTTGACCTTTTTAGGCAAGGTTTTTACCTAACTTCAAGACATTTTTTCATATACTTCCCCTTGGAATTTCAATTTTCATTTCAAAGATGGATTGTAGTACACATTCCAAGCTTTCCAAAATGTCCAAGAACTCACCAAACAACCTCATGGTTAGAGAGAATCGAATTTTGCAATATGGAGAAAACTCACTTTTGAATTGGCCAAGTTACATGTTCATAACACTATGCATTTTCAATCTCAGCTTGCACAACTTGATTACAGGTCTTTTATCTCAATTACACTCATAAATTTAATGCCAATCCTTTGTTCCAAGACCATGTTCTATGTGTTCAAGCATTGCCTAAAGGTTTAATCCCAAATTGGAAAAAGCATTATATCCATTTTTGCAAAAGTTGCACTTTATGTCAATTGGTAAATCAAGAAGGTACAAAGGAAATCTCTTTGGCACAAGTTTATGAGTTAATCACACTGATCAAGGGGAAGTTTAGCAGCATAGTATGAGGGCCTGTACAGGCTAGAAACACAACTTGACCATTGCTAGCTTAAGGTGTAAGAAACATTGCATAACATTGGACAACTCTCATATCAGTTAACCAAGGCTTAGAAAAAGTTATAAAACACATTCTAAACATTCATCCTAAGCTGAAGCACGACCCTAAGATCCTCAATACCTCCCCATTCCCAGAATCACCTTCAAACTGCTCAAAACAGGGCATCCCTGCAGTTTGAGTGCCATAGCTCAAACCTTCCATGCTTTCTTGCTAAAAACTCATCAAACACATTCCATAACATCCCTTGAAGCTAACCAAAACCTAAAACACGACCTGTAACACTCCCAGGCATCATCACCATTTTCATTTTCTTGTTTTGCAGTTGAAGTTCTATAGCACGATTCAAAAGGTTTCAAGACAAAGTAAAGCTTGGAATAGCATCCTCACACTTCAAGGAAGCTGTACAAATCATCCTCTTGCCCTGAAAGCTCCTCCATTGCAAGGCACGATTCCAACTGAACAGGTATATTCATGAAGTTCTATCTCTCAATATAGGCATTGTTAGCTTTAAGTTTGTGAAGGAAACATGTCACAATCATAGCCCTGAACATGCCCATGTGATTAGATTTCATTTATATTATGTATGCTTAGAGAATATTGAGTCTGAACATTGATGAAAAACTAGGTCAGGAATTGGGGGAGAAGAAATTCTCCCTCATCTTAGAGAGTTAAGTCAAGTTCTTTATATCCCTGGATTCGTCTTCTCATGCTCTACATTTTTCATGTTGAAAGTTTTGCTTGAAAGTCCAGGAATTGGGAGATAGAAAACGAATGTTTGAGTGTTCATACAGGTTCAGAGGTTGAAGAAGACAGGTTCTGGGCTGGGCCTGAAATGTTCTTTCTTTTTGCACCACTTGTTTACTTTTACACACCCTGAGCCCATTTTGCTTATTTTAATGATTTCTTGACTTTTTCTTTTTTGGTTTGACTTATTTATTTTTTCTTATGATATTAAAAATATAAAAAATATTTTTCTCACCATTTTCCTATTTATTAGGTATTTATTTGTTTAGATTAGTTTTTTTGAACATAAATAAATAAATAGATATACTTTATTTTAAAATGTTAAAATAGTGCAAAGACACTTTTATTTTCATTTTATTTCATTTTATCTTCTGAAAATATTTTATATAAAAAAATACTTTTTTTATAAATATTAAATATTATTGTTTTGTATATATGATACATAGTTAGAAAATAATACATATATATATATATATATATATATATATATATATATATATATATATATATATATATATATATATATATAGAGGTTAAAATGCAAAATACATACACTTTTTATTTTTATTAATATTTAAATATAAAAATGCCTTTTTACAAATATACTTCATTTTTATTTTATTTTTGTATATAATAAAAAATATTATACATATTAAATAATTAATACATTTTATTTAATAAAATTAGGGTTTTGCCCTAAACATGAAAAAATTCAAAAAATAATACTTTTATTTTTGTTTATTTTGACATGTAAAAATACTTTTTTCCATACATACAAAAACCATTTTTGCATCTTGCATATTTATTCTTACTTTATTTAATTTACGCAATTAAATTATCTTGTAAAAAATTCAATATTGATGTAATAGTTTAGGTTTAAATTCCTTGTCAAAATCCCCATTTGAACATTTGTACCCCCCTTCCCATATATTGTGTTGTAATAGCTTAGTAAATTTATTTTTCGCACTTTATTGCTTTCTAATTATACCATGTTAGAATTAGGGTTTGTATGCAAATAAAAGCGACAAAAATAGTTTGACCTAATTTCAAGATAAACAAGCATGAAAATGGACAACACATATCACACTTGCACCCCTAGGGTATTCCACTTGTTGCCTTCAATAAATAGGCCATGTTGCATGTTAGGTATCTTTGGGCAAAACAAACAATCAAATGATCATAGTCCCTCGATGACGCTTTCAAAAAGTTGCCTAAACAAATGATCAAGTCCCTTAAGGAAAACTGCCCAAAGATACTTGGCGCCATTGCAATTATGGTCTAAACGATGACCCGCGCCCGTCCCTTTCACATCCTAACATAAGATTGTCCACCAAATACAATGGTGGAACAAACTTGTTAAAAGGGTTAAAACATAGCAATAGTCTTTGAGAAATTTAGGAGTAGATAACCTCTTAGTTACTTGAATCAAGCTTGCGAAAAACAAAACACTTGCCTATTTTCTAAAACACACCTCACAACACTTTCAAAACAAACTTTCAAAAACAAATGAAAACCTTTTCAAAAGACATACATCTTTGTATACATCCCAACATGGATCATTACAAAGGTTGCCACCACATTGGCTTCTTTTCAAAACATTTTCAAACCCACATACACAAGCACCATTTCAAACAATTGAAAACAAAAGGCAAGTGATCTAAGCAAGTAACTAAGAGCCCATGGATAACCATGGATAGAAAGGGTGCTAATACCTTCCCTTTCTATAATCTACTCCCCGAACCCAAGAAAACATCTCAAAGGTTTTTGCTGTGCTTTTTAACCTTTCCTTAGGATAAAATAAAAAGTCGGTGGCGACTCTTTCTCAACCGAAACATTTGTGAAAACAAACGCAAAACCATAGTCAGTTCTCCCACCGTATCACAGAACTGGCGACTCTGCTGGGGAAAAATTTTAAAGTGGAGTAACCTTAGGGCTTAGATCACCTCTGTTTTCAATTGTTTGCCTTGTTTGCTTTTATATTTGTGAGCTTTGCATCGGAGTTTCAAAGATCCTAACCCGGATCTGGGAAATACCCTTTTTAGGTAGCATAATCTGTGAGGGACCTGTCCGGCGTAGACCGACATGGGTGAAGCAGTGGCTACGTTGGTGTGGCACCTTGCTCTGTACCTATATCCCTTGTGTTGCAACAAGGAGAATATAGGTCTTCTAAGGAGTCATTAAACACCAACCAACCTTAAAACCCTAAATTGACCAAACTTGGCCATTAGAATAGTAGCAGTATGCTACACTCATTGAGGCTAAACTCTCGCGATGGTTCTGGCCGCAAGAAAAGATTGCGATGCTGGAGTTATAACCGATTGAGGGTAGTCAATGATTTGAGATCCTCTAGAACCCGATTACTTTTGATAGGACAGGTTTTAACCAACGAAACCAAAAGAGGGTAATACCTAAACTTCATGCTGGCCTGAAACCTAAGGGTTGTCTTGTGTGACTTGTGTGCCTTATCATATTTGCCTGTGTGAATACTTGTGGTGTGCTTCATCATACCATCATACCATCATACCATTGCATGCATCCTGTATAAAGGACTAACCCATTTCAAAGACAAAAAAAGTTTCATCTTTGCTCTGTTTTGTAGGACATCATGATGCCCGTGCGTAGGAATATTGTTCGGCTCAACTTTGTTCAACCACCAAATTTGCTCAAGGATTTGGTTGGTAGGATCCCAAACACTTCATCCTTCATCAACAGGCATGGTTCTCTCCTTGGCTTGATCACTGCAAAATGGGACCAACAACTGGTCAGTGTCCTGACCCAGTTTTATGACCCCCTGTATCATTGTTTCACCTTTCAAGACTTCCAGCTGGTCCCTACCCTGGAAGAATTCTCTTATCTGCTTGGTATCCCTGTCTTGGAACAAACACCATTCACTGGTTTGGAAAAGACTCCTAGGCCTGAAGAGGTTGCTGCAATTCTCCCCTTGACCAAAGAAGAGGTACTGGCCAACTCGGAAACTAGAAGTGGAGTTAAGGGCTTTTTGGTCAAATTTCTGGTTGGCAAGGCTAATGATTTCTGGAATGACTTGGACTTCAAGGCGTACGAGGACATTCTGGCTCTTTTAATCTATGGTCTGGTATTGTTCCCCAATCCTGACACCTTCATCAGTATCCATGCCATAAAGATTTTCATGTCTCGGAATCCTGTACCCACTCTTTTGGGTAATATCCTGCAACAACTATATGCTCGTACTGCTCAAAAATGGGGAACTCCGTGGTGTTGTGCTCCTTTGCTAGTGAGGTGGTTTATTTCGCACCTTCCTAAGTTCGTGCTGAAGAATGAAGAAGGAAAGGGTTGGGCTCAGAGGTTAATGTCTCTCACTGATAATGACATCACTTGGACTCTCAGAGGTTTGGATGAGGTAGCTGTTATTGATCGTTGCGGAGAATACCCTAATGTTCCGTTGATTGGTATCCAAGGAGGAAACTCTTATAATCCATGTTTATCTCTCCGCCAGTTTGGAAGAGCCAGAAGAGTAGGGCCTCATGAAATGTTGGTTCCTCACTTCCATTTTGAATTTCAGGCAGACAGTGACAAACTACGCCATGGATTCATTAAGGCTTGGGACAGAATTCACAAAGCTGACCCACATGAGTTAGGACCAAAGACTTCTCTACCAATGGAACCCTATTGCAGATGGGTCCGCATTCGTGCTCAGAAGTTAGGTATGCCGTACGAAGCTGTCAGACCTATCATTCTTGAATCTCCTGATGAAGATGGGGTTCCTCCAACTGTCCTCCCTCCTCAGATACCCACTGATTTTGATACGATGAAGAGATCTTGGGCACAGCTAAAGGAAGAACGGGATTTTTATCGGGAAAAGTTCAACGAACAGGAATGGAAGATCCAGAGGCTGACTAAGCAATTGGAGGAAGAGCGGGTCCTGAATAACTACATCCACACTGAGAAGAGGAGGCCATGGGAGCACTGATGGGCTTTGGATATTTCCTTTTACAGCTTTTATTTCCTTTTCAGTATTTTTCATTCCTGTAATGCCTAAGGGCAAGTTGTTGAACAATTTAAAATTTGAATCTAATGAAGTGTGTTTCCCTTTTGTCTACAAAGTTGAATCTTGTTTGTCTTTGAAAACATAAAACATACGCATCTCATTGCACCATATGCATAGCAGGTACCCTTTTTCACAGGTTGCTTAATCTTCTTCGCTGTTTATTTGAACAGTCATCATGAATCCAGACTCGTCCAGTGAGCAAGCAATCAAAGCCCTTCAGGCCCAAAGTGCCCAGTTTCAAGAAATGGTCCTAAGCCTGGCCCAAGGTCAGCAAGAGTTGAAGACCCTACTCCTAAAGAAGAAGAAGAAGAAGAGGACTGCGTTGTTCAATACCGGACGCAGGTTTGGGAACACACTCCACAATGAAGCTGATCCAACTACTTCTTCTGCTGAGAAAGACAGTCCCCAAGGGGGAGGAGCTCCTAGTCCTACAGTCTCTGACAACGAGACAAACTACAATGACAAACAATACCCACCTGCTGCTGACAGATACAAACAATTAGAGGACCGCTTGAGCGCCATGGAGATTCAGAATGTGCCAGGGCTGGATTTCGGAGATTTGGGGTTATCTTCTGGGGTAGTAATTCCACACAAGTTTAAGGCGCCTGCCTTTGCCAAATACGACGGGGCTTCTTGTCCAAAGTTGCATCTGAGGTCATACGTAAGGAAGATCCAACCTTATACGGCAGATAAGAACCTTTGGATTCACTTCTTCCAAGATAGCCTTTCGGGGTCGCAGCTTGAGTGGTTCTACCAACTAGATGGAACTAGCATCCGACACTGGGAAGATTTGGCAACCGCATTCTACAGACAATATCAATACAATTCTGATCTCGCTCCTATGCGTACCCAACTTCAGGGTATGTCTCTAGGAACGGGCGAAGGGTTCAAAGAATATGCACAAAAATGGAGAGATTTGGCTGGCAGGGTGCAGCCTCCATTAACTGATCGTGAGCTGGTTGATATGTTTCTAGGGACTTTGTCAGGTCCATTTTTCAATCATTTGGTTGGTAACTCCTCCGCTGGGTTTACGGATTTGATTCTGACGGGAGAAAGAATTGAAGCTGGCATCAGGTCAGGAAAGATACAAAAAGATGCCTCCACAAGTACTGAGAAAAGGCCTTTCAAGAAAGAAGCAAGTGCAGTCTATGGTCCTAGAAGACAAGTCAAGCTAGAAAGTCGCCAAGCCGTCAATGCTTTGGTCATTTCAAAACCTGTTGCTACTCCTCAGTAGTACAATCAACAAAGAGGTGAAAGGCCCAAGAGGCAGTATACTCGGCTGAGCATGACCTTGTCACAAATCTTACCACAACTATTATCAACCAACTTGGTGACCATCAAAGAAGCGCCGAAGGTCGTGAATACTGCATCTCCTAAGTATAACCCAAATGCCCGTTGTGCTTATCATTCCGATAGCCCCGGGCATACTACTGATGATTGCTGGGCCTTGAGAAATAAGGTGTAAGACCTTATCGATGCGAAGGAAATTCAGTTTGAAGCGCCTGAGAGGCCAAATGTTGTAACTGCTCCTATGCCCCAGCATAGAGTGAATGCCATCGAGGAAGATTTGTATGTTGTTTCGGTGAATGATGTTGCTACCCCTCTGTTGACTGTTAAGAGGAACTTACTACTAGCCGGTTTATTTCCGGGTTGTAGCAAGGGTTGCCTCCTGTGTGCTGTTATCCCTACCGGTTGTCCATTGCTGAAATCAGGCATCCAAAGCCTGATGGACAGCAAAGAAATTCTGTTCAAGAAAACTGCTGTTCCATTTGTTTCCGCTAAAGAAGTATCTGTTGTCACAATTTACAATCCTACCAAAGCTCCCCCGAGGAAGCCAGTCCAAATTATGTCTGTCGCACCCATTACTATTACTGTTCCGGGGCCTCTCCCCTATGAGTCTGATAAAGCTGTCCCATGGAATTATGGGGCCGACGTGTATGTGCTTGGAGTGAAGCAGGAGTTCAACACCGGTACCAGTATCAGCAACATCACCGGTCCCGCCAAGATTACTCGCAGTGGCAGGCTCTTCTCGCCTGACATCGCACCGCCAGTTATCCGAAAGCCGCTCATCATCACACCCGCAAGTGTGCATGTTCCAATTCAAGTTCCTGTGTCTACTACTGCCGCCGAGTCCTCTGATACTCGGGGCAAAGAAGTTGCTACCGATTTGCCTGCCAGGACGGAGGCACCAAAAAAGACTGTTGTTGAAGCCTCCTAACAAGAAATGGAGGAAATCCTTAAAATCATTAAAAAGAGTGACTTCAATGTTGTTGAACAGTTGGGGCATACCCCCTCCAAAATCTCTATGCTATCATTGCTGCTATGCTCAAAGGCCCATGCAAAAGCCCTGATTTCATTTCTGAAAACGGCCCATGTGCCGCAAGAGACCTCTGCAGATCAATTCACTGACTGTGTGGCTAATTTGAGAGCTGACAATGGTTTGGGGTTCTCGGATGCTGACCTTACCGCCAAAGGGAAAAATCACAATGATGCCCTGCACGTCTCTATAGAGTGCAGGGGCACTACTCTCGCACACGTGTTGGTGGATACCGGTTCTTCCCTGAATGTTTTACCCAAGAAGGCATTGGATCGCTTGGATTGTGAGGGCCTGGAGTTGAAACCTAGTAACATCATTGTTAGAGCCTTCGACGGTTCTAAGAGGATGGTGCACGGTGAAGTAGACATTCCTATTCGTGTGGGTTCCCAAGTTTTCGACTCAACGTTCTATGTAATGGATATTCTTCCATCATATTCCTGCTTGTTGGGCCGACCCTGGATTCACAAGGCTGGGGCAGTAACATCCACTATACACCAAAAGCTCAAATACCCTGTCAAAGGGAAGATTGTTACTGTGCAGGGTGAGGAGGAATACATGGTTAGTCACTTGAATTCATTCCGGTATATCGAGATGGACGGGGAGTTTATTGAAACCCCCTTTCAGCATTTTGAGGAGGTTCCTCCAACTTTGGCATCAGCTGAAACAGTGGTTGAAGAAGACTTTCCGTTGAAGATGGCATCCCTGAAGGATGCCCGGGCTGTGATCGAGAAAGGCAAATGTGCAAACTGGGGTCAACTTCCTGACTTCACTCAAAAGAACGACAAGTTTGGGCTGGGCTTTACTGCAGAGGCTCAGAGGGCTGTGCGCAAGGAAAAGATCAGAAAGGCTCCAGTGTTTATCACCAGTCCTAGGGTGAATGCTATCGAAGAGGACGTAGAGGAAGCAGAGTTTGACAATTGGATCTATCCAACCACCAGCAACGGACCAAGCAACTGGACGGCAAAGGATTTTACACCTATCACATTTGTCACGCGGTAATTAACTCTTTTGATTTTCAATTTGTAACAAACAATATGTTAAAACTTTATTGGCTCGGTGTCCTACCCGGGGCATCGTAGCTCCATTTGTGAGGGCTTTTTGTATGACATTTTCATATATCATCAATCAAAACATTGGACGTTTGTTTCATTTCAAATCTTGGGCTCTTTTTCTTTCTGTGTTATATATTGCAAAACAACTATATTTACACACACTCACTTATACAGGTTTCAATCCACTCTGGATCTCACTGGTAACAGCTCTGCTACCACCAGTTATGACTTCGAGAATCCGATCAACTTGGCCGAAGACGAAGGTGAAGATGATTGCGAAGTGCCTGGTGAACTCGCGAGACTGCTACTCCAGGAAGAGAGGGCTATTCAGCCGCATGAAGAGCCGGTGGAAACAGTGAACCTGGGTACTGAGACAGATAGGAAAGAGGTCAAGATTGGTGCCAATTTAGAGCTCAGTGTGAAGCAACGATTGATCCAGATGCTACATGATTACATGGAAATATTTGCTTGGTCCTACGAAGACATGCCTGGTCTGGATGCCGACATTGTAGTTCATCACCTGCCAACAAAGGAAGACTGCCCTCCGGTAAAGCAAAAGGTTTGTCGTATGCGCCCAGAGATGTCCGAAAAGATCAAGGCTGAGGTTATGAAGCAATTCGATGCTGGGTTTCTAGCAGTGACTTCTTACCCTCAGTGGGTTGCCAACGTGGTGCCAGTGCCGAAGAAGGACGGTAAAGTCAGAATGTGTGTCGACTACAGGGATTTGAACAGGGCAAGCCCCAAAGATGATTTTCCTCTGCCTCACATCGACGTTCTTGTTGACAATACTTCTCAACACAAGGTGCTCTCCTTCATGGATGGTTTTTCAGGGTATAATCAGATCAAGATGGCTCCGGAAGATATGGAAAAGACTACCTTTGTGACTCAGTGGGGGACCTTCTGCTACAAGGTCATGCCATTCGGGTTGAAAAATGCTGGGGCAACCTACCAACGTGCCATGGTTGCTTTATTTCATGATATGATCCATCATGAGATTGAGGTATATGTTGATGACATGATTGCAAGGTCCCAAACTGAGGAGGAGCACCTTGACCATTTGAGGAAGTTGTTTGACCGACTGAAGTTATACAAGCTGAGGTTGAATCCCAACAAATGCACCTTTGGGGTAAGGTCCGGAAAATTGCTAGGTTTCATTGTAAGCGATAAAGGTATTCAGGTGGATCCTGCCAAGGTAAAATCCATACAAGAGATGCCAACTCCAAAGACAGAGAAAGAAGTCAGAGGCTTTCTGGGACGACTGAATTACATTGCCCGTTTCATCTCACATCTAACTTCTACCTGTGAGCCAATCTTCAAATTACTGAATAAAGATCAAGTAGTACGTTGGAACGATGAATGTCAGGCTGCTTTTGAAAAGATAAAAGAATACCTCCAAGAGCCACCCATTCTTATGCCACCAGTGGAAGGGAGACCTCTGATACTATACTTGATTGTGCTTGACAATTCAATGGGGTGTGTGATGGGGCAGCATGACGAGTCTGGCCAAAAAGAGCACGCTATTTATTACTTGAGCAAAAAGTTTTCCGACTGTGAGTCTCGTTACTCACTGCTCGAGAAAACTTGCTGCGCTCTGGTATGGGCTGCTCGCCGGCTGAGACAGTATATGCTGACTCACACCACTTTGTTGATTTCAAAGATGGATCCCATCAAGTACATTTTCGAAAAGCCTGCTCTGTCTGGAAGAATAGCGAGATGGCAAATGATCTTGACAGAATATGATATCCAGTATACGACTCAGAAATCAATCAAAGGAAGCGTACTGGCAGATCATTTGGCACACCAACCTGTGGACGATTACCAATCATTGAACTTTGAATTTCCGGACGAAGACATCATGGTGGTAATTGATTATGAAATACCTGGACCGGATGAAGGACCTGAGGAAGGATCCCGATGGTCTATGCATTTTGACGGAGCCTCCAACGCTTTGGGTAATGGTGTCGGCGCTGTAATCATATCTCCCAAAGGAACTCATACTCCATTCACCGCCCGATTGTGTTTCAACTGCACCAACAACATGGCAGAATATGAGGCATGTATCATGGGTCTACAAGCTGCAATCGACTTAAGGATCAAATTTCTGAGTGTCTTCGGAGATTCCGCTCTCAAGATCAATCAGATCAAAGGCGAGTGGGATACGAAACACCCAAATCTTATTCCTTACAAGGAGTATGTGTTGACTTTGCTTCCCCACTTTGAAGAGATAACTTTTGAGCATTTCCCAAGAGAGGAGAATCAGCTAGCAGACGCACTGGCTACGATGTCTTCAATGTTCAAAGTTAAATGGGACAATGAGGCTCCCCGGATCATTATCTGGAAATTGGACGAACCGGCATACTGCTGTGATCTTGAGGCCGAAAAGGTGACTGAAAAACCTTGGTATCATGAGGTGAAGAGATACTTGGAAGCTCAGGAATACCCTGAAGGTGCATCTGTCAACGACAAGAAGTTCATGAGGAGGTTTGCTGCAAAATTCTTCCTCAGCAACGGCATTCTCTACAAACGGAATCATGATTCGACTCTACTGCGTTGTATGGATAAGGCTGAAGCAGAGAAGATCATGATAGAGCTGCATGAAGGTACATTCGGAACACATTCCAGTGGACACACCATGGCAAAGAAAATCCTTCGGGCAGGATATTTCTGGTACACAATGGAAGCCGATTGTTACCAACACTCTCGAACTTGTCATAAATGCCAGATCTATGCTGACAAGGTGCACATCCCTCAGGTTCCTCTGAACGTCCTGACGGCACCTTGGCCTTTCGCAATGTGGGGCATTGATATGATCGGTGAGATCCGACCGACGGCATCCAACGGACATCGCTTCATCTTGGTAGCAATCGATTACTTCACGAAGTGGGTCGAGGCAGCTTCCTATGCCACGGTAACCAAGAGCGTCGTGGCACGTTTCATCCGGCATAACCTGATCTGTCGATACGGAGTCCCGGAAAGAATCATTACGGACAATGGTACCAATCTTAATAACAAGATGATCACTGAGCTCTGCAAACAATTCAAGATACAACACCATAACTCTTCTCCTTACCGACCGAAGATGAATGGAGCTGTAGAAGCAGCTAATAAGAATATCAAGAAAATTGTGCAGAAGATGACAGTGACCTATAAAGATTGGCACGAGATGTTACTGTTTTCTCTTCATGGGTACCGTACCTCATCAAGGACGTCAACCGGGGCAACTCCTTTCTCCTTGGTCTATGGCATGGAGGCAGTCTTGTCAATTGAAGTCCAGATACCCTCTCTCCGAATAATGAAGGATGCAGATCTGAGTGAAGAGGACTGGATCCAGACTCGACTTGATCAATTAAACCTGATTGACGAAAAGAGACTCACCGCTATCTGTCATGGTCAGACGTATCAAAAACGGATAATCAGGGCATTTAACAAGAAAGTCAGACAACAAGAGTATCAAGTTGGGGACCTGGTAATCAAACGCATCATCCTTCCTCAAAGTGATCCCCGGGGCAAATGGACCCCTACGTACGAAGGGCCATTTGTGGTTAAACATGTGTTCTCAGGAGGAGCCATGATCCTAACCACCATGGATGGTGACGACCTTCCTCACCCCGCCAATGCAGACATAGTAAAAAGATACTACGCATGAATAAAAGACCCGCTAGGTTGACATACCTAGGCAAAAATAAGGGCTTCCCGGTGAACCAAAAGGGTTCGGGCAAAAATAAGGGATGAAATGAAAAAAATCTGTACACCCGGCAAGTTGAAAACCTGAAAGGGCGGCTTGGGCAAAAAATGGGTATCCCGGTGGACTGAAAACCCGAAAGGGCGGTCCAGGCAAAAGTTAGGGATAAAGCGTAACACTATGTCTCATTGGATCACCTTGCATCCAGAATTCGGCATCAACTATCTGGCTCATATCTCGGCATCGATCAATCAGCTTCATCTTCAATCAAGCAGCAAAGTGATGAGACGCTTGAAGACATAAAGGCGATAGCAGAGTTGGAACCCAGTGGGATTGTTCACATAGCTGTTTTGTTTCCTTTTCAAAATTGTAAATTCTATGTTATTCGGCGGCATTCTCTTACTAGGATGTCAGCCTCTTGTACAAAAACGCCTATTCACAGGCAAATTTTAAAATCAATACAAATTCATTTTCCCATACAAATTGCCAATTGTTTTCCTTTTTCTGTTTTGTCTTGCGAAGAACGTCCAATGTTCATTTTTGATATATGCATTTGACATTAAATTGCTAATTCGTAAATATTTGCACATGAAACAAAAGACTAATTACAGGTGACATCAGAAACAGGGGCAATATAAAGTTGTCGATGCAGTCTGGTTGCTTTGTCCGCCAAGGTACCATGGTAGAATCAACTGAAGAATGTGACCAAGTTATCTCAACTCCCCACAGAGTAAGACAAGATAGCAACATTCCCCAGTGGAGTATAGGTATTCATCAGCAAGCATCCCCGGCAGTCTTGACCTAAGATGGTTCCCCGGCGGAATATCAATACCCCAGTGCAATTCCAAAAGTTTCCCCAGGAAGGTGGAATTCTTATCCCCGGCAGGTCTTGAAGCTTATCCCCAGTAGATTATGGAAGCTTATCCCCTGCAGAGTACGGACGTCTCTCCCGAGCTTTATTTAAAGTTATTCCTCACAAGGGCTTATAACTGGGTTATCCTCAGCTAGTTGCCACGGAAGATCGCCCTCGGCAAAGTTCTTCCTATCCCCCAGCGGAGTTCAGCAAAATTCCCCAACATAACTTATCAACATCATCCCCAGCGGAGTTTATCTTTGGTATCCCCAGTGGAGTTTACCTTTGGTATCCCCAGCGGAGTTTATCATCATTATCCCCAGCGGAAGCGAAGAGCTCTACTCTTCAATGTCAGCCCAGGATTTAATTCCCCGGTCGGTCGTCAAGGATTTATTTTCCTAGACGAAAACACATTCATAAACATTTCACATTTTCATACATCTTGCTTACATACATGATAAAGTGCATACAACACTATCTCATGTTGAACATCATGACATCATGCATTTCATACATCATGACATTGCATACAACTTATGTTTTTGCCTTTTCAGGGAAAAAGACAATCCCAAAGACAACTACCTTCAACTGTCACAATTCCAGATTCGATACCTGTATCTAGCCAGGGCACATCTGTGAGTGATCAGTTTCCAGACTCGATTCCTGTATCTAGCCAGGGCACGTCTGAAGAGTTCGAAGATTTGATTCCTGTATCTAGCCAGGGCATATCTGTTGATGACTATTTCCAGATTCGACTCCTGTATCCAGCCAGGGCATATCTGTTGACGACTATTTCCAGATTCGACTCCTGTATCCAGCCAGGGCATATCTGTTGACGACTATTTCCAGATTCGATTCCTGTATCCAGCCAGGGCATATCTGTTGACGACTATTTCCGGATTCGATTCCTGTATCCAGCCAGGGCATATCTGTGAGCAACCGATTGTAGATTCGACACTTGTATCCAGCAAGGGCATATCTGCATGAGGAGATTGAAGATCAAACACCTGTAACAAGCCAGGAAAACATCTGTCTTTCTCAAATACACAAGTTCTCGCTAAGGAATCTCTTATGCGATCAACACTTCCAAATGGCATCTATAAGCCCATTCCCGACAAGGTTCTGTCACACCTCCAGATGGCATCTATAAGCCCATCTCCCTATCCACCATCTCTCCAGATGGCATCTATAAGCCCATTCCCGACATCACATTGCTGATACCCCAACATGCGAGTGCAAATTTCCGGGCACTCTAGTGTCCAATCTCCTTTCACCCTCGAGTCACGAAAGGCAAACTTGCCAATCTAACTCTTCAGGTTCAAGAAGATTGAACAGGGGCAACTGTTGTACCCCAAAATTTTCCCTCCCATTTCCTCAACACTTTCTCATCACAAGACCCTTGAAGATCAAGATCCAGTTAGGGTTTCCTCTGCTCAAGACTTCTCCTTGCACTGTTAACCCAAATTAGGGTTTGTGTTTGCACAAAGATATTTTGACCTAAAATGCCTAAGATGACTTTCATGCTTCATGTTGGACTCCCAAGTTTATCCATACCAAGTTTCAAGTCTTGATTCCAAATTTTGCCCAGTTAATTGGACAGTTGACCTAGAAATCAACTGTATTGGGGAAAAGTCAACTGTGGCCAATTGACAGTCAAATCTCATGAAAATTGACCCACATCAACATTATGAACTCACATGGACCATTTGATCAAGTTTGGATCACAATTCCACAAGAAATTTGATCAGCTCAGCAAAAGGGCAAAATGGTCATTTTTAGGGTTTTGACTGCACAAAGGCAATTTTTGACTGTTTGACCTAGCCAATGGCAAACCAAGCTCACATATGGACTCAAGAACCCCATGGAATTATCTTGACAAGCTCAATAAGTTCAAAAGATCCCAAATACACCAGATTGACAGTTGAATTTCCCAGTCAATTGATCAATTTTGACTGTATACTGAAAAGTCAAACTTTGACTTTTTGGTCAAAATCAAGGGTCAAGATTCATTTTTCATCAAAACATGCCAAATCATGAAACTTGTCCATCAAGAAATCAAGAAATGCAAATTAGGGTTTGAAATGAAGATTTTTCATAACTTAGAATTTTTCTAAGTTATGAAAAACCCTAATTTTTTCCTAACTTTTCCCCACTTTCTCACCAAGATTCATTTGGATTCAAGCAAAAGTCAAAACATGAAAGTTGTATCCTATTGCATAATCTACAACTTTGATTCACAAAGTTTTCCCAAAAGAGGCTTGTATCTCAAGTTACAATTTTTGGAATAAGGGTACTAAATCATTCTTAACTTAGTGAAATTTTGACCTTTTTAGGCAAGGTTTTTACCTAACTTCAAGACCTTTTTTCATATACTTCCCCTTGTAATTTCAATTTGAATTTCAAAGATGGATTGTAGTACACATTCCAAGCTTTCCAAAATGTCCAAGAACTCACCAAACAACCTCATGGTTAGAGAGAATCGAATTTTGCAATATGGAGAAAACTCATTTTTGAATTGGCCAAGTTACATGTTCATAACACTATGCATTTTCAATCTCAGCTTGCACAACTTGATTACAGGTCTTTTATCTCAATTACACTCATAAATTTAATGCCAATCCTTTGTGCCAAGACCATGTTCTATGTGTTCAAGCATTGCCTAAAGGTTTAATCCCAAATCGGAAAAAGTATTATATCCATTTTTGCAAAAGTTGCACTTTATGTCAATTGGTAAATCAAGAAGGTACAAAGGAAATCTCTTTGGCACAAGTTTATGAGTTAATCACACTGATCAAGGGGAATTTTAGCAGCATAGTATGGGGGCCTGTACAGGCTAGAAACACAACTTGACCATTGCTAGCTTAAGGTGTAAGAAACATTGCATAACATTGGACAACTCTCATATCAGTTAACCAAGGCTTAGAAAAAGTTATCAAGCACATTCTAAACATTCATCCTAAGCTGAAGCATGACCCTAAGATCCTCAATACCCCCCCATTCCCAGAATCACCTTCAAACTGCTCAAAACAGGGCATCCCTGCAGTTTGAGTGCCATAGCTCAAACCTTCCATGCTTTCTTGCTAAAAACTCATCAAACACATTCCATAACATCCCTTGAAGCTAACCAAAACCTAAAACACGACCTGTAACACTCCTAGGCATCATCACCATTTTCATTTTCTTGTTTTGCAGTTGAAGTTCTATAGCACGATTCAAAAGGTTTCAAGACAAAGTAAAGCTTGGAATAGCATCCTCACACTTCAAGGAAGCTGTACAAATCATCCTCTTGCCCTGAAAGCTCCTCCATTGCAAGGCACGATTCCAACTGAACAGGTATATTTATGAAGTTCTATCTCTCAATATAGGCATTGTTAGCTTTAGGTTTGTGAAGGAAACATGTCACAATTATAGCCCTGAACATGCCCATGTGATTAGATTTCATTTATATTATGTATGCTTAGAGAATTTTGAGTCTGAACATTGATGAAAAACTAGGTCAGGAATTGGGGGAGAAGAAATTCTCCCTCATCTTAGAGAGTTAAGTCAAGTTCTTTATATCCCTGGATTCGTCTTCTCATGCTCTACATTTTTCATGTTGAAAGTTTTGCTTGAAAGTCCAGGAATTGGGAGATAGAAAACGCGTGTTTGAGTGTTCATACAGGTTCAGAGGTTGAAGAAGACAGGTTCTGGGCTGGGCCTGGAATGTTCTTTCTTTTTGCACCACTTGTTTACTTTTACACCCCCTGAGCCCATTTTGCTTATTTTAATGATTTCTTGACTTTTTCTTTTTTGGTTTGACTTATTTATTTTTTCTTATGATATTAAAAATATAAAAAATATTTTTCTCACCATTTTCCTATTTATTAGGTATATATTTGTTTAGATTAGTTTTTTTGAACATAAATAAATAAATAGATAAACTTTATTTTAAAATGTTAAAATAGTGCAAATACACTTTTATTTTCATTTTATTTCATTTTATCTTCTGAAAATATTTTATATAAAAAAAATACTTTTTTTTTATAAATATTAAATATTATTGTTTTGTATATATGATACATAGTTGGAAAATAATACACACACACACATATATATATATATATATATATATATATATATATATATATATATATATATATATATATATATATATATATATATATATATATATATATATATATATATATATATATATATATATATATATATATATATATATATATATATATATATATATATATATATATATATATATATATATATATATATATATATAGGTTAAAATGCAAAATACATACACTTTTTATTTTTATTAATATTTAAATATAAAAATGCCTTTTTACAAATATACTTCATTTTTATTTTATTTTTGTATATAATAAAAAATATTATACATATTAAATAATTAATACATTTTATTTAATAAAATTAGGGTTTTGCCCTAAACATGAAAAAATTCAAAAAATAATACTTTTATTTTTGTTTATTTTGACATGTAAAAATACTTTTTTCCATACATACAAAAACCATTTTTGCATCTTGCATATTTATTCTTACTTTATTTAATTTATGCAATTAAATTATCTTGTAAATAATTCAATATTGATGTAATAGTTTAGGTTTAAATTCCTTGTCAAAATCTCCATTTGAACATTTGTACCCCTCTTCCCATATATTGTGTTGTAATAGCTTAGTAAATTTATTTTTTCGCACTTTATTGCTTTCTAATTATACCATGTTAGAATTAGGGTTTGTATGCAAATAAAAGCGACAAAAATAGTTTGACCTAATTTCAAGATAAACAAGCATGAAAATGGACAACACATATCACACTTGCACCCCTAGGGTATTCCACTTGTTGCCTTCAATAAATGGGCCATGTTGCATGTTAGGTATCTTTGGGCAAAACAAACAATCAAATGATCATAGTCCCTCGATGACGCTTTCAAAAAGTTACCTAAACAAATGATCAAGTCCCTTAAGGAAAATTGCCCAAAGATACTTGGTGCCATTGCAATTATGGTCTAAACGATGACCCGCGCCCGTCCCTTTCACATCCTAACATAAGATTGTCCACCAAATACAATGGTGGAACAAACTTGTTAAAAGGGTTAAAACATAGCAATAGTCTTTGAGAAATTTAGGAGTAGATAACCTCTTAGTTACTTGAATCAAGCTTGCGAAAAACAAAACACTTGCCTATTTTCTAAAACACACCTCACAACACTTTCAAAACAAACTTTCAAAAACAAATGAAAACCTTTTCAAAAGACATACATCTTTGTATACATCCCAACATGGATCATTACAAAGGTTGCCACTACATTGGCTTCTTTTCAAAACATTTTCAAACCCACACACACAAGCACCATTTCAAACAATTGAAAACAAAAGGCAAGTGATCTAAGCAAGTAACTAAGAGCCCATGGATAACCATGGATAGAAAGGGTGCTAATACCTTCCCTTTCTATAATCTACTCCCCGAACCCAAGAAAACATCTCAAAGGTTTTTGCTGTGCTTTTTAACCTTTCCTTAGGATAAAATAAAAAGTCGGTGGCGACTCTTGCTCAACCGAAACATTTGCGAAAACAAACACAAAACCATAGTCAGTTCTCCCACCGTATCACACTTGTCATTTCCACATATCATGAATAATGACATTAGACGTTTTTCGCATTTCAAATCTTGTGCTCCCTTTCTTTCTTTCTGTCTTTATATATTGCAAAACAGCTATATTTACATACACTCACCCATACAGGTTCCAATCCACTCTGGATCTCACTGTTACGACTCTGCTACTGCCAGTTATGACTTCGAAAATCCGATCAACTTAACCGAAGACAAAGGTGAAGATGATTGCGAAGTGCCTGGTGAGCTTGCAAGACTGTTACTCCAAGAAGAGAGGGCCATTCAGCCACATGAAGAGCCAGTGGAAACGGTAAATCTGGGTACAGAGACAGACAGAAAGGAAGTTAAGATTGGTGCCAATCTGGAGCTCAGCGTGAAACAACGGTTGATTCAAATGTTGCATGATTATGTGGAGATCTTTGCCTGGTCCTACGAAGACATGCCTGGGTTGGATACTGACATTGTGGTCCATCACTTTCCTACCAAGGAAGAATGCCCTCCGGTTAAGCAAAAGGTCCGCCGTATGCGTCCAGAGATGTCCGAGAAGATCAAAGCCGAGGTTGTGAAGCAATTCGATGTCGGGTTTCTTGCAGTGACTTCTTACCCTCAGTGGGTTGCCAACATGGTTCCAGTGCCAAAGAAAGATGGTAAGGTCAGAATGTGTGTCGATTACAGGGATTTAAACATGGCCAGCCCCATGGATGACTTCCCCCTACATCACATCGACGTCCTGGTTGACAATACTGCTCAGCACAAGGTGTTCTCCTTCATGGATGGTTTTTAGGTTATAATCAGATCAAGATGGCTCCTGAAGACATGGAAAAGACTACCTTTGTTACTCAGTGGGGCACCTTCTGATACAAGGTCATGCCTTTTGGACTGAAAAATGCTAGGGCAACCTACCAACGTGCCATGGTTGCTTTATTTCATGACATGATCCATCATGAGATTGAAGTGTATGTCGACGACATGATTGCAAGGTCCCAAACTGAGGAGGAACACCTTGACCATATGCAAAAGCTGTTTGACCGTCTGAAATTGTACAGGTTGAGGTTGAACCCAAACAAGTGCACATTTGGGGTAAGATCTGGAAAGCTGCCAGGCTTCGTCGTAAGTGACAAGGGTATTCAAGTGGACTCTGCCAAGGTTAAGGCCATACAAGAGATGCCAGTTCCCAATACAAAGAAAGAGGTCAGAGGCTTTCTAGGACGTCTGAATTACATTGCTCGATTCATCTCGCACCTAACTGCTACTTGTGAACCAATCTTCAAGCTGCTGAAGAAAGATCAGGTAGTACGTTGGAATGATGAATGTCAGGCCGCTTTTGACAGAATCAAAGAGTATCTCTAAGAGCCACCCATTCTTATGCCACTGGTTGAAGGGAGACCTCTAATACTATATCTGACAGTACTTGACAGCTCAATGGGGTGTGTGTTGGGGCAGCATGACGAGTCTGGCCGAAAAGAGCATGCCATTTATTACCTTAGCAAAAAGTTTACCGACTGTGAGATCCGATACTCACTGCTCGAGAAAACTTGCTGCGCTTTGGTATGGGCTGCTCGCCGGTTGAGACAGTATATGCTGACTCACACTACTCTGTTGATTTCAAAAATGGATCCAATAAAGTACATATTCGAAAAGCCTGCTCTGTCTGGAAGAATAGCAAGACGGCAGATGATCTTGACAGAATACGACATCCAGTACACGACTCAGAAAGCTATCAAAGGAAGTGTATTGGCAGACCATTTGGCACACCAGGCAGTAGATGACTACCAGTCAATGAACTTTGAGTTTCCTGACGAGAGCATCATGATTGTGACTGATTGTGAAGTACCTGGACCGGATGAAGGACCTGAGGAAGGATCCCGATGGTCTATGCACTTTGACGGAGCCTCCAACGCTTTGGGTAACGGTATCGGCACTATGATCATATCCCCTCAAGGCACTCATACTCCACTCACTGCCCGGCTATGTTTCAACTGCACCAACAACATGGCGGAGTATGAGGCATGCATCATGGGTCTTCAAGCTGCGATTGACTTAAGGATCAAGTTTCTGAGTGTCTTCGGAGATTCCGCTCTCGTGATCAATCATATCAAAGGCGAGTGGGATACGAAACATCCGAATCTTATTCCCTACAGAGAATGTGTGTTGACATTGATCCCCCATTTCACAGAGATAAATTTTGAACACTTCCCAAGAGAGGAGAATCAGTTGGCGGACGCGTTAGCTACGATGTCTTCCATGTTCAAAGTCAAATGGGATAACGAGGCTCCCCGGATCATTATCTGGAATCTGGACGAACCTGCATATTGTTGTGATCTTGAGGCTGAGACAGTAACGGAAAAACCCTGGTATCATGAGGTGAAAAGGTACTTAAAAGCTCAAGAGTACCCCGAAGGTGCATCCATCAATGACAAGAAGTTTCTGAGAAGGTTCGCAACAAAGTTCTTCCTCAGCAACAGCATTCTGTACAAGCGAAACCATGATTCGACCTTACTGCCTTGTGTGGATAAGACTGAAGCAGAAAGGATCATGGCAGAGCTGCATGAAGGTACATTCGGAACACATTTCAGTGGACACACCATGGCAAAGAAGATGCTTCGGGCAGGATATTTCTGGTCCACAATGGAAGCCGACTGTTACCAACATTCTCGGACATGTCACAAGTGCCAGATATATGTAGATAAGGTGCACGTTCCTCCAGTTCCTCTGAATGTCTTGACGGCACCTTGGCCTTTCGCAATGTGGGGCATTGATATGATCGGAGAGATTAAACCTACAGCATCCAACGGGAATCGCTTCATCCTGGTGGCGATCGATTACTTTACAAAGTGGGTTGAAGCAGCTTCTTACGCTACAGTAACCAAGAACGTTGTGGCACGGTTCATTCGGCATAACTTGATCTGTCGATACGGTGTCCCGGAAAGAATCATTACAGACAACAGTACCAACCTCAATAACAAGATGATCACTGAGCTCTGCGAGCAATTCAAGATACAGCACCATAACTCTTCTCCTTACCGGCCGAAGATGAATGGGGCTGTAGAAGCAGCGAATAAGAATATCAAAAAGATTGTGCAGAAGATGACAGTGACCTATAAAGATTGGCACGAGATGTTATCGTTCGCTCTTCATGGGTACCGTACCTCAGCAAGAACGTCAACCGGGGCAACTCCTTTTTCCCTGGTCTATGGTATGGAGGCAGTCTTGCCGATTGAAGTGCAGATACCCTCTCTCCGGATAATGAAGGATGCAGACTTGAGTGAAGATGATTGGATCCAGACTCGACTTGATCAGCTAAACCTGATTGACGAAAAGAGACTCACTGCTATTTGTCATGGTCAAACGTATCAAAAACGGATGATCAGGGCATTTAACAAGAAAGTCAGACCACAAGAGTATCAAGTTGGAGACCTGGTAATCAAGCGCATCATCCTTCCTCAAAGTGATCCCAGGGGCAAATGGATCCCCACGTACGAAGGGCCATTTGTGGTTAAACATGTGTTCTCAGGAGGAGCCATGATTCTAACCACTATGGATGGTGACGACCTTCCTCACCCCGCCAATGCAAACATAGTAAAAAGATACTACGCATGACAAAAGACCCGCTAGGTTGACATACCTAGGCAAAAATTAGGGCTTCCCGGCGAACCAAAAGGGTTTGGGCAATATGAGGGATGAAATGAAAAATCTGTACACCCGGCAAGTCGAAAACCTGAAAAGGCGGCTTGGGCAAAAATGGGTATCCCGGTGGACTGAAAACCTGAAAGGGCGGTCCAGGCAAAAGTTAGGGATTAAAGCGTAATACTATGTCTCATTAGATCACTTTGCATCCAGAATCCGGTATCAACTATCAAGTTCAAACGGCATCGATCAATCAGCTTCATCGTCAACTGAGCAGCAAAGTCATGAGACGCTCGAAGATATAAAGGCGATAGCAGAGTTGGAACCCAGTGGGATTATTCTTTTCACATAGCTGTTTTGTTTTCCCTTTTTCACAAAATTGTATAAACTCTGTTGTTTGGCGGCGTTCTCTTACTAGGACGTCAGCCTCTTGTACAAAAACGCCTATTTACAGGCAATTCAAATATCAATATAAATTCACTTTTCATACCAATTGGCAATTGTTTTTCCTTTTTCTGTTTTGTTTTGCGAAGAACGTCCAAGGTTCAATTGGTGATATATGCATTTGAAACTATTTGCCAACTCATAAATATTTGCATACAAAACAAAGGATTAATTACAGGTAACATTAGAAACAGGGGCAAGAATGAGTTGTCTAAAGCGATCTAATTGCTCTATCCACCAAGGTACTAAGGTAAGTTTGGCTGAAGAATGTAACCAAGATATCTTAATTCCCCAGAGAGTGAGCCAAGATTCAACAATACTCTCCCCTAGCAGAGTTAATCTCCAATCAGCCCTAACAAGGCACAGTATCTCCTAGCAAGTCAGTGATACTCTCCCCAAGAAGAGTTAGTCTACTGTCAGCCTTAAGGAAGTTGGGTATCCCCAGCAGATCTCAACATTCCTCAGCGGAGTATTCAAACATTCTTAACAAGCATCCCCGACAGTCTTGATCTAAGATTGTTCCCCGGCGGTATACAGACATTCAGTGGAGCCACCTCCCCAGTATATCTCAAAAATTTCCCCAGGAGAGTCCAGTCCAATCTGAAAAGTTTCCCCAGGTAAGTGGAATCCATCTCCCCAGCAGGAAGCTTATCCCTAGTAGATTCTGGAAGCTTGTCACCCGCAGAACATGAACGCGTCTCCCGGCTTTATTCAAAGGTTATTTCCCCACCAGGATATAACTGGGTTATCCTCAGCCAATTGCCACGGAAAGATCGTCCCCGAAGAAGTTCTCCTATCCCCAGCGGAGTTCATCACATTCCCTCAATAAAACATAACAACGGTATCCCCAGCGGAGTTATCATCAACATCTCAACAAAGTACATCTCTTTCCCCACAGAGTCTCTCCCCGCAGAGTATCCATTCGCCAAGTTTACTCCCCAACAGAGTCATCTTCTCATACCGGTATTCTTGCAACTACCATCCCCAGCGGAAACAAGAAGCTCTACTATTCAGCATCAGCCCAGGAGTTAACTTCCCGGCACCCGTCAAGGATTTATTTTCCTAGACGAAAATACAATTCATAAACACATCTTCATACACTATAGCATGCATATACGCATCATGAACATACAATCTCACTTGTTCTGAGAACATCCCGCATGTCATACATCATGGCATCACATACAACTAACGCTTTGTCTTTTCAGGACAAAAGTCAATACAAAGATAATTACTATCAACGGTCGCAACTAAAGATCTGATTCTTGTATCTCGCCAGGGTGTATCTGTTGACGACTAACATTACCAGACTCGATTCCTGTATCTTTCCAGGGCACGTCTGAAGAGTTTGAAGATCCGATTCCTGTATCTCGCCAGGGTGTATCTGTTGACGACTAATTCCAGACTCGATTCCTGTATCCCGCCAGGGCACGTCTGAAGAGTTCGAAGATCCGATTCCTGTATCTTGCCAGGGTGTATCTGTTGACGACTAACATTACCAGACTCGATTCCTGTATCTTGCCAGGGCACGTCTGAAGAGTTTGAAGATCCGATTCCTGTATCTCGCCAGGGTGTATCTGTTGACGACTAATTCCAGACTCGATTCCTGTATCCCGCCTGGGCACGTCTGAAGAGTTCGAAGATCCGATTCCTGTATCTTGCCAGGGTGTATCTGTTGACGACTATATTCTCCGGACTCGATTCCTGTATCTTGCCAGGGCACGTCTGAAGAGTTTAAAGATTCGATTCCTGTATCCAGCCAGGGCACATCTACATAAAGAGTTAGAAGATCAACTCCTGTAACAGGCCAAGTAATTATTTTCTTTCTCAGGTACGCAAGTTCTCGCTAAGGAATCTCTTACGCGATCGACACCTAGATGGCATCTATAAGCCCATCCACATACCAACAATCTCCAAATGGCATCTATAAGCCCATTCCCGACAAGGTTCTGTCACACCTCCAGATGGCATCTATACGCCCATCCTCCTATCCATCAGTCTCCAAATGGCATTTGTAAGCCCATTCCCTGCATCATACTGCTGACATTCTACTATGTGAGTGCAAATTTCTGGGCACTCTATTGTTCAATCATCTTCCACCCTCAGATTACGAAAGGCACGCCAGCCAATCTACATCCTCAGGTCTAAGAAGATTGAACAGGGGCAACTGTTGTACCCCAAAATTTTCCCTCCCATATTCTTCAAGATTTTCCAAGATCAAGCTTCAAAATCTCTCAAGGGTTGCACAGTCCAAATGCCTCCTAACACGGTCAAAATTAGGGTTTTGGTTCTGGAAAATAAATTGAAGTTTTCAAGGGTCCAATCAAGTCCCATATGCTCATAAACATTGTCAAGCATTCATATGTCAAGTTTCAAGACTCACATCATCAAATTGCACAATCAAAAACCCTAAATGCTTCACAGTCAGCTGCAGGGGCAAAATGGTCATTTGACTGTCAAAAGTCAAAAATTTTGGTCAACATCTTATTTTGAAGCCAAAAACATCATTTGATCAATTCTTGATCATGATTCTCAAAGCATGGCTCAAAAAGTCTCAAGAGGCAAAAGTTTCTATTTTTGGACAGTTGAAAAAGTCAACTGCAAATTGACTAGGGCATAACTTCTTCATGGTTTATCAGAAAAATTGCATCCAAAGCTCATTTTGAAGGGAATGAAATTTCCTACAACTCATCTTCAGACTCCAAGTCCAAGAAATGCTATCACGAAAAGTTATCAATTTCAACATTATAGGTCATTTTCAAAAGTCAACAAAAAGGCACTTTAAGTCAAAGATCATAACTTGATATTGGTAAATCAAAATGACATGGGACCAAAGGCATTGGTTAGAGGACTCCAAGACCTTTCCAAAATATCCAAGAACATGATCATAGCTTCAAAATTGAGCAAGATATGCCTTGTAGAAGTTGGGAAATTTTTGGGAATTTTGAAAAGTCAACTTTGCTTCAAAAGCTTCAAAATTGCTAATGGGCCACAATTTCTTTCATGAATCATTACCCAAAGGCTATGCACGACCCATTGACCTCAAAGGGATGTATTTTCTTATTTTTGATTAATTATTTGAATTTTTAATCTTATTAATTCATTTAATTAAATTTAATTTTGAGAAAAATATTAAACAATGGTTTTAAATCTTTTTTGTGCAGCAAATATGTCCATTATGAGCTAAATATTTCGTGCATCAATCAACAAGGCCAAATCTTCCATAATTGGCATGATTTTCATGGCAAAAAGATTGGAAAAGATATGGAGAAAATCAAATATTCAAAACATGAATGCATGAATCCATGGGCTTGGTTTTAACCTAATTCCATTCATGTACTTATGCACAACTAAAACCTAAGGCATTGGACATGAAAAATTGCTCAGAGGCTGCACAACAAAATTGCAAATTTTCACCAAAAGTTGAAATCTGAAATCATAGTTACAAGGCATTTCAAAGCACAAAAAGCATTAAAATACATTCCTGACATTGCTAGGAACGTGTTGCAATCAAGAACCAGTCTCCATACTCCAAGAATTGGTAGAACAAAATTGCACTTTTCACAAACTTTTCCATTATCGTTTTTTAATTCTCATGCATTATTCATATGTTTTAAATGTTGATTCTTGCTAATATTGATGTTCTGAAGCGAATGGTACCAGTTAATTGTCCTAACAATGCTTGAAACGAGATTTGCCATTAACATTTTCTAGGGTTTCAGAAGCTTCGAATTAGGGGTTTCTTCATATGGAAAAATCAGGCCACCAAACCTATGCCATTGAATTCGTGACATCCAGACGAAGCGAATTGACTACTCGCGCCTTTTTTATATTACAGCATGGGCTATTCGCTATTTTTACAGGTCTTGTTTAGTGGGGGTTTAAAACCTCCGCTATTTGTTACATAATTGCAGGAAAGATGAGGAAGAAGATGGACGTGGCTTATGATGACTGGAGCGTTTGAATAATGGCGCGTTTTTCTTGTTGTATATCACTAATTTTTGCTTCGTATTATATTATTCATGTTCCACTAACCTTACAAATAAACGCAATGGTTCAATTGGTGGCTGAGGTGTCTGGCAGGTATTGGGACCTGGGTTCGATTCCCAGGTCCCCCCACACGCTTAATAATTTTTGTTGCAATGTATTCCAACGCAGCACATCCTCAAAGGTCCACCATACGCATTCACATGCTAGCTTGCCACATAATCTGAATGATCAATCCAAAGGCCAGAACGTGAAGACCACCATACACCTGGGTCAACCATCAAGCATGTGATCCTGGAAAGTCAAAAAAAGGGCTTCATTCTGATGGGCCAAAATGCTTCAATAAACCTCCTTTTGGGGCCTGATACCCCCCATGGTTTGCATCAATTTTTGATTTTTATTTGTTTTTCTTTCTAATTTTATTAATTGTTTTAATTGTTTTAATTAATTTCATAAATTAATTTTCATAATATAAAATACAGAAAAATAAAAAATGTTTATTTTATTAATATTAATTTCACCATTATTATTTTTGTAAATAAACTTTAATAATTAACTTAGTTAATTTAGGTTTCAATTTTAACATTTTTCTTAATAAATTAAAATATGTAGAAATTAGGGTTTTTTTTAACATTCTCATCCTTTTTTTTATAAATAATTTTCTCATCATCATTATTATTATTAATTACTACTTTTGTAAATAAATATATAAAATAATTAATTAGTGTAAATTAGGTTTTAAACTTTAACCTTTTCTTCAATAATTAAAAATATTTAGAACTAGGGTTTCCTTCTAATTTTTTAATTCTTTTCTTATTTCATTAAATACAAAAAACATAAAAAATACTTCTTTCCTTTTATTAAATAATTAATTAGCCTTTTAATTTAATTTAATTTCAAAAGGGTCCAACGCTCTCGAACGTTCTATTTTTATTCTTTTCGCACGTTATTTTATTTTCTTGTGAATATTATGTAATTGCTCAAGCCATGTAATAGTAACTAGGTTTTACTTTCCGCATTTTTATTAAAACGGGTCTTTGTAATTTGGCGATGTATAGACCCGCGCCTTGTAATAGCGTAGGATTTTACTTTCGGCATTTAAATTTCCGCACTTTTAAATTATAATTGCATGAAAGAATGTATGGCCTAAGTTAAAAACAAGCGTAGATCGCCATGATACATGTACAAGATAAATATTGACATGAAAATAACACACAAATTCACACACCACTCTTAGGGTACGCCTCACTGTTGCCTTACCTTCGAAACGTGGTCGTCGAGTATAGGACGTTTTAGTAAGTCCTTATGTCCATGACATGATCCAGTTGCCTCGGAATTAAAAAGGATCAATGGCATAAGGGTACCTTCTAAGGTGTCCTACTGTTGCTCTGGTGACCACACTGTCCCTACAAACGAATTGACCCGAACACCTCCAACGGTGGTGCTACCTACCTCTCAATGGTGGGATGGCACTACCTTAATAACATTTACACAACCTAATTCCTTAGGGTAGGTAGATGACTCATAGATACTTTCTCTATTCAAAAACAAATCAAAATTCTTTTCACACCGACACTTTTTAAAAAGCTTTCAAAACAATTTTTCAAACACTCTTGAGGACTGATACAAGAGTCGATCTGAAATCTTTAAACGAAACTTTTTCAAACCCACTCACAATTGAAAAGCAAACCATTTTGAAAACACAATGAGCAAGTATCTAAGAGCCCATGGATAACCATGGATAGAAAGGGTGCTAACACCTTCCCTTTCTATAATCTACCTCCCGAACCCGAGAAACATCTCGAAAAGGAATTTTGCTGTGCTTTTGTCCTTTCCTTGTTGGAGAAAATAAAAGACGGTGGCGACTCTTGCTTCCGCGACATTTCGCGAACCAGCGTTAAACAGTCAGTTCCCGATCCACCGATCACAGATCCGATCAATTATATTTTCGAGAAGCCCGCCTTATCCGGAAGAATAGCAAGATGGCATATGATCTTAACCGAGTACGACATCTAATACACAACCCAAAAGGCAATCAAGGGGAGTGTATTGGAGGATCATTTGGCGCATCAGGCCGTGGATGACTACCAGTCCATGAATTTCGAGTTCCCGGATGAGAATATCATGCTAGTAACTGACTGCGAATAACCTGGACCGGATGAAAGACCCGAGGAGGGGTCCCGATGGTCTATGTATTTTTATGGAGTCTCAAACGCACTGGGTAACGACATTGGCGCTGTAATTATATCTCCTGAAGGCTATCATACTCCGTTCACTGCCCGATTATGTTTTAACTGCACCAACAATATGGCGGAGTATAAAGCGTGTATCATGGGTCTTCGAGATGCTATTAACCTGAGGATTAAGTTCTTGAGTGTATTCGGAGATTCCGCTCTGGTGATAAGTCAGATCAAAGGCGAGTGGGATACGAAGCACTTGAATCTTATTCCTTACAAAGAGTATGTACTGACATTGTTCCCACACTTCGAGGAGATAACCTTTAAACACTTCCCATGGGAAGAGAACCAGTTGGTGGATGCGCTGGCTACCATGTCTTCTATGTTCAAAGTCAGGTGGGATAATGAGGCTCCCCGGATTACCATTGAGAGGTTGGATGAACCCGCACATTCCTGCGACATTGAGATTGAAGAGGTAGCAGATAAACCCTGGTTTCACGAGGTAAAGAGGTATCTTAAGGCTCAAGAATACCCCGATGGGGAATCTGTTATTGATAAGAAGTTTCTGAGAAGATTCACTGCGAAGTTCTTCATTAGTAATGGAATCCTCTATAAGTGTAACCATGATTCAACCTTACTGCGGTGTGTAGACAAAAGCGAGGCAGAAAGGATCATGGCAGACCTACATGAAGGTACCTTCGGAACTCATTCTAGTGGACATACCATGGCGAAGAAAATCCTACGAGCAGGGTACTACTGGTACACTATGGAAGCCGATTGTTATCAGCACTCTCGAACCTGTCATAAGTGCCAAGTCTATGCTGATAAGGTGCACGTACCCCCGGTTCCCCTAAATGTTTTGACGGCTCCATAGCCCTTCGCAATGTGGGGCATCGACATGATTGGCGAGATCAGACCTACTGCGTCTAACGGGCATCATTTCATTTTGGTGGCTATTGATTATTTCACGAAGTGGGTTGAGGCAACTTCCTTTGCTACAATAACCAAGAACGTCGTGGCGCGGTTTATTCGACACAATCTGATTTGTCGATATGGTGTACCAGAGAGGATTATTACTGATAATGGTACAAATCTCAATAACACAATGATCACCGAGCTCTATAGATAGTTCAAGATACAGCATCATAACTCTTCTCCCTACTGGCCGAAGATGAATGGGGATGTTGAAGCGGCTAACAAGAACATCAAGAAGATTATACAGAAGATGACGGTGACATACAAAGACTGGAACGAGATGTTACCATTCGCTCTTCATGGGTACCATACCTCAGAACGGACATCGACAGGGGAAACACCCTACTCTTTGGTGTATGGCATGGAGGCAGTCCTACCCATCGAGGTCCAGATACCCTCTCAGGATTATGAAGGATGCAGGTTTGAACAAAGATGACTGGATCCAAACCTGACTTGATCAGTTGAATTTAATCGATAAAAAGAGACTTGCTGCTATCTGTCATGGTCAGACGTATCAAAAGTGAATGATCATGGCTTTTAACAAGAAAGTCAGACGTCAAGAATATCAGGTTGGGGATCTAGTGATCAAACGCATCATACTACCGCAAGGTGATCCCAGGGGCAAATGGACCCCCACATACGAAGGGCCATTTGTGGTTAAGAATGTTTTCTTAGGAGGAGCTTGTTGGTGTAAGCCCTAGAGGCCAATACTTTTGGTACTTGTATCGAATTATTTATTAATAATAAAAGGCATTTCTTTATTATGTTTGCTTTCCAAAATAATAAAGTCCCTAGAATGGTTTATTTGTTTAATGAAATGTTAAGTGTGACTTAATCATGAGATCCCATTAAACATAAGACACTATTATTAAAGTATCTGTAGTCAAGCTTTAATGTGAAGTGGGATAACATTAAAGCATTAAGATTATTATGAAGATAGATTGATGATCACATCTCATGGATCATAGATAAGGAGTTATCAAGTCTTGACATAGGTATGAATATTAGGAGTAATATTTATACTGGATTGACCCGTTATGAGAATACTACATAGAATGTTATGCAAAGTGTCATAAGTTATTCTCATGATGATAATGGTGTATACCACCCTTCGACCTGAAACCACTATGGACCCTAGATGTAGAGTCAAGTACTTTATTGCTGATCAAACGTCATTTGTAACTGGATGACTATAAAGACGTTTGATGGGTACTTCACAAAGCATGCTAAGGGACATGAGTGACCTAGATGGAATTTGCTCATCCTGCATAACAGGATAAATGTCTAAGGGCCCAATATTGAACTGGACAAGGGTGACATAGTGTATGCCTTGTGTTCAATATAGACATGAGGGAAAAAGGGTAATTGTACAACACAAATATTATCACGGAAAAGATTTGGTCAGATCACATGACATTTTCGTGACTTGGGTAACAGTGATGTGTTGCTAGATACCGCTCACTGTTTATTATATTAAATGTGTGATTTAATATAATTGTCAACGTCGCGAAAACCTACAGGGTCACACACATAAGGACAGGTTGATGAGAGATAGAATAAATAAGGAACACCATAAGATACGGTGCACTTAAGTGTAATACGGAAAGTGGTAAGGTACCACGTGGATAAGTGATATATGGTACATCATAAGGTATGATGTCCATAAGCTTAATTGGGCTTTTAGCTTATAGGCTTAATTGGGCTTTTAGCTTGAAGCCCACACGAGTGATTCTATAAATAGATCCCTTGTGATGAAGCAATTTCACTTGATGCAATTTCGTTTTTGATTTTCTCTCTCACTCAAGGTTTTTGTTCGTGATCAGCTAGCACTGTGACCGGAAGCGATCTGTTCGTGTGGACTGAGTAGAGGCGTTGTTCTTCATCAACGCTCGTGATCACAACATCAAAGGTCTGAATCACCACAAGAGGTAAATATTTCTATCACTGATCATGTTCATTCGTAAGGATTGCTAAAGGATAATTTTAAATTCCGCTGCGCTTTTGATCGCAATTTTCCTTCAGATCTATGATTCTAACCACCATGGATGGTGACGACCTTCCTCACCCCGTCAATGTAGACATAGTGAAAAGATACTAAGCATAATCAAAGACCCGCTAGGTTGACTGGCCTAGGCAAAAATAAGGGCTTCTCGACGAACCAAAAGGGTTCGGGCAAAAGTAAGGGATGAAAATGAAAAAAACTGTACACCTGGCAAGTCAAAAACCTGAAAAGGCGACTTGGGCAAAAAAGGGTATCCCGGTGGAGTGAAAACCCGAAAGGGCGGTCCAGGCAGAAATTAGGGATTAAAGCGTAACACTATGTCTCATTGGATAATCTGGCAACCAGACCTCGGTATCGACTATCAAGCTCAGACAATGCTAATCAATTTGATCCACCTTCGGCCAAGCAGCAAAGTGATGAGACGCTTGAAGATATAAAGGCAATAGCAAATTTGGAACCCAATGGGATTGTTTCACATAGCTGTTTTTATTTCTGTTACACAAATTGTAATTTCTATCTTTCGGCGGCGTTCTCTTACTGGGACGTCATCCTCCTTGTACAAAATGCCTATTACAGGTCAACTTCGAAAAATCAATACAATCCATTTTCACAAGAAATTTCAATTTATTTTTCTTTTTCTGTTTTGTTTTGCAAGAACGTCCAATGATTCATTTTTGATATATGCATTTGAAAATAATGGTTGCTCATAAATATTTACATAAGAAACGAAAGACGATTACTCTTAATTCCAGGAACAAGGACAAACAAGAAGTGCCCAAACCTTACAGTTACTCTGCTCATCAGGTACAAGGATAGAACCAGCTGGAGAACATAAGTGGTGGTGCATACACTCCCCATAGAGTAAAAAGTATCCAAAGATAGCAACGTCAGCTTTCTCGAACAGGATATAAATCTCCCCAGCTGAGATTCACAATCGCGAGCAAGTCGGTAATTTTTTCCCCAAGCAGAATGTATTTCTCTCACAAGCGGAAATTCAATCTCCAACAAAATGCATTATCACCAGCAACGAAAATTCATTCCCAGCTGAGTTTTATTTCTCCAAGTCAGCGGATCTATCAACAGAGTATCTCCTCTCCAACAAAGTTATTCCCCGCAGAGTTATCCTCAGACAGGGTCTCTTCCGGCAAAATATTTACCAGCCAAGGGACAAATCCCCTGCATAGTCATCTTTGTTCACCATCCCCGACAGAAATAGAGGAACCATGGTTTTTTTATAGCAGTCAAGAATACCATTTCTCATACTCTCCAAACAGCAGTCAGGGATTTATTTTCCCGGACTCAGATTATTACGTCAGCATATCATGTTCATACATCATGACATGTGCATACATCACATATAACATAGTCTCATTTATTTTGAGAACGTCATTATACAATGCATCTCATGCATCGCACATAACTAACCCTGTATTTCTTTCAGGAAAGACATTTATTATCAACAATTTCCAGCAGGTCCATGATCAAACACTCGAAGCTAAATAGAGTAATCATCGGCGCGACAAGAACAACCTTGCCCAGGTTCCCTCTTCAGTTTTACCCAAACTAATTCCGAATCAACCCTACTTTCCCGGCTTTCATATCGAAGTAACCCTACTATCCAGGTTCCTTCTCACAACCCTACTACCCCGACTTTCATATCAAAGTAACCTTACTATCCAGGTTCCTTCTCAAAGCCCTACTATCCAGGCTTTCATATCGAAGTAACCCTACTATCCAAGTTCCTTCTCACATCCCTACTATCAAGGATTTCTTATCGAAGTAACCCTACTATCCAGGTTCCTTCTCACAGCCCTACTATGCAGGCTTTCATATCGAAGTAACCCAACTATCTAGGTTCCTTCTCACAACCCTACTATCCAGGCTTTCATATCGAAGTAACCCTACTATCCAGGTTCCTTCTCACATCCCTACTACCCCGACTTTCATATCGAAGTAACCCTACTATCCAGGTTCCTTCTCACAACCCTACTACCCCGACTTTCATATCGAAGTAACCCTACTATCCAGGTTCCTTCTCACAACCCTACTATCCAGGCTTTCATATTGAAGTAACCCTACTATCCAGGTTCCTTCTCATAGCCCTACTATCCAGGCTTTAATATCAAAGTAACCATACTATCCATGTTCCTTCTCAATCCCTACTATCCAGGCTTTCATATCGAAGTAACCCTACTATCCAGGTTCCTTCTCATAACCTCACTATCCGGTTTCTTCCACTCTTATCCCTAGACAGCAGTCCACAACACTGTAAGACCAGGACCCAATCAAACACAATTGTTTTCACATTTCCCCAGAAAGTCGCGATGCAGCATATACCCCAACCAGATACACAGTCCACTTCCTCTTCCTAAACCGGAATTATTCCCCAGTAGAGTAACGGACAACTGAAGCTCCTAAAACTCTATTTCTCTCAAGATAGAGACCAGCATTCCCCAGTGAAGTCCTCCTCAACAATAGGTATACGGGTTCTCACGAAGGAATCTCTTATGCGACCGACACTACTTCGGATGGCATATTTAAGCCCATCTCTGACAATTCTCTAGCAACTTCCAAATGGCATCTATAAGCCCATTCCCGATATCACAAATCAAATATCACTTCATGCGAGTGCAAATTTATGGGCACTCTAGTGTTCAATCATCTTCCACCTTCAGATCACGAAAGACAGATGAGCCAATCTACATCCTCAGGTTTAAGAAGATTAAACAGGGGCAGCTGTTGTACCCCAAAATTTTCCTTCCCATATTTCTAACCACATGGCAAGTGAGGTCCCTAAATTGCTCAAAGAAGTTAAAAAGTTGACCAGGCAAACTCTCTCCTAAGGCAGTCTACCTCAAATTAGGGTTTCATTTTTCATCAAGATGCTTGAGTCCAAAGGATCCCAAATGCTCACCATTGTCCTAATATGTTTCCAAGATCATCCATGTCAAGTTTCGAACCTTGCAGAATAAGTTTGCTCAGTCAATTGCTCAAAGACCTGAAAATCGACTGTGCTAGGTTAAAAGTCAATTGTGGCCCACATACAGTCAAACTTCAAGATTTTTGGTCAACATCCTCATTTTTAAGTATCATTCATCATTTGATCAAGGGTTGATCATGATTCATCAAGGATTGCTCACAATTCATCAAAACCCAAAAGTTGCTAAATTAGGGTTTTGTAGGAAAAGTCAACTCAACTTTGACCAAGCATAACTTTCTCATACTTTATCAGAAATGACCCATTCAAAGCTCATTTTGAAGAGGATGCAATTCCCTACAATTAATCTTCGGATCCCAAGTTCATAATATGCACTCGCAAAAAGATATGAATTTTGACATTATAGGCCATTTTGAAAAGTCAACAAAACACCTTTTGGGTCAAAGCTTCATACATGAACATGGAAGACTCAATTTAGAGAGTTATGCATTGGCCAAGTTGACCTTTTTTGCAAAATTTCCAAAAGACAAATGTGCTCAAATTTGCATTTTTTTGTCAAATGGGCCTAGTTTTTCATGATTGAATCTTGCTTATGATGTGGTCCACGACTCAAATGCTTATCCACCAATTGTTTGCTTCATTTTTCAATATATTTTGATTTTTTATTAATTAAAAGGTGAGTTAAATCAAATAAATGATGAAAATTAGCAAAGATTTGATTTGATTGGATTTTTTGACAGGTTAGCAACCAAGATTTGATGAGCTTGCATGATCAATTCGTATCAATGGTAATTGCAACAAAAAGAGTATGATTAGGCCTAATTTGGAAACAAATCATACAAGGAAGGAATTAGATTAAATATTCAAAGTTTTCAAAGATACATGTAGTTTTTATAACCCTAATTAATTCAGGGTTATATATTGAACGTGTCCAAGGAAAGAATGGGGGTTGACAGTCGTGCATAGCCAAGAACAAAAACTCAATTTTTGGTAGAAAAGTGGTGATCTGATCTCTACCCTAGAGGAAGATTCGAAGCTTTCTAACACTCCTAATCACATCCTGGAGAATCTCTGAAGCTAACTAGATCAATTGTAAGCCTCCTCGTGCCCGGAATCGACCCATAGCAGTCACACGGTTTACCTAAAAAACTCATTTTCAATTTCATTGATTTACTCATCATATTCACGTTTTGATTATATATTCTTATTCATCATTAAGTTTGCAAGCTAATCATTCTATTCAATTTCATTTTTGATGACTGTATGTAAAACAGCCATTGCCAGGGTTTTGCTTTCTCGTTTAGGGCTTTGCAGTATAGGCTAAATTGGACGTTAATTCTGGTACCATGATACTCGTAAGGATGAGACGAGTTGATTGGTACCTTTGAATTCCATTTATCTTGCTGGTGGACAATTTTTGAGATGCACAGGTCTGTACCTACAACGAAACGTCCGTAGGTAAAAGCTTGTTTACCTAAAACGACGGTTTGGTGAAGAAGACGATGTGTGGCACTCCCTGGTTGGGTGGTTTGAATTTTAGCGCGTTTTTCCATTAACCATTATTTTTCATATATTATATTTTGTTTTCATTATATGTACAAACAAGTCAAGCAGCTCAGTTGGCAAGCGTGCCATGGAAATACGCATAAGGACTTGGGTTTGATCCCCAGGTCCCAACCTTTGTTCATATTATTTTGCTTCATGAGATCAGGTACGCTGCAGCTTCCAGCGTCCACCATAGGCCATCCAAATTCCACCATCAGATCCATCAGCAAGCTGGATCCAACGACCAGGCAGCCTGAAGGACTACCATGCGCCTCAAGTCAACCTACACACCAGATCCAGCAAAGTCAAATGGGCTTGGATCATTTGGGCTCAGAATTTCAGGAATATACCCCCAACATTGCTATTAGGCCCATCTCTAACCTTTTTCTATTTATTTCTTTTCTTTAATTCTTTTTAATTTTCTTTTAATCTTTTTTATTGACAAATGAACTATTTTCCATAAAAATCATAAAATCAAGACTTCATAAAAATTAGGATTAGTTTTTTTTATTATTATCAAAATTAATCTAATTTAGTTTAACTTAGGGAAATTGTAATTTATTTTCATAAATAAAACCAAATAGAAATTAGGTTAAAACTCTTGATTTAATTTTATTTTCTCTTTTTCTCAAATAAATAAAAATACAAAAAATAGGTTTTTAGAATAATTAATTTATTTTTTCTTAAATTAAAATTAATTAGAATTAGGATTTTCTTTTTTAATTTAATAATTTCTTTATTTTCTTAAATAACAAAGCATGACAAAAAACATTTTTTAATCGCGAATAGGTCTAGTCAAGGGTCAAAACCCTATTTGTCTCGTATTTAATTCATCCCGCGCGTTTATTATTTTTGCCAATATTTTTGTAACTGTTCATGGTTTGTAATAGTTTAATCTAGGGCTTTTTACTCATCGCTTTTCCCCGGGTTTTTGGCTATGTAATTAATCCCCCACCCCGAAGCCTTGTAATAGCGTAGATTTACTTTCTCGCATTTTTAATTCCCGCAAATATTTAACTGTTTAGATGTATGCTAATAGGATTGTATGACAAGAATGCATGACAAATTAATACGGTTAGAAAACCCTAATGTGAAAAGATAAATAATTGAAACCAATCACTCGCACATATCACTCTTAGGGTATACTCTCACTTCGGTTGCCTTCGGTAAATGATCATTAAGCATAGGGTGTCTTAGTGGTTGCCCTCCTGTCTAAAAAGATCAAACGTCCCGTTCAAACGTTGCCTCAGAAATGTTGCCTCGAATATGATCTTAAGACTCTAGGGTTATTACTAAGATGTCCTAACATTGCTTTAGTGATCGTACGTCCCTTTCGAATTGACCCTTACAACTCCAACGACTGTGCTACCTATTTCTCAATAATAGGATAGCGCTGTCTAAAGGAAATGAGAATAGAAACAATCTTTTTTCGAGTAGGTAGATGCTAGTAGGTACTTGCTCAGTAAAAACTTTTCACACTTACACCTTTCAAACAAATTTTCAAAACAACTTCGTCATACCTTTGAGGACTGATACAAGGGTTATAACAAAGTAAAACAAAACTTTTCAAAACAAAGCACACACAAGCAATTTAAAAAAGATGAGCAAGTACCTAAGAGCCCATGGAAAACCATGGATAGAAAGGGTGCTAACACCTTCCCTTTCTATAATATACCCCTCGTACTCACAATATCTCGAAAAAGGATTTTTTTTCTGTACTTTTTTCCTTTCCGATTGGATGAAATAAAAGTCGGTGGAGACTCTTGCTTACCGTGACATTTTGCGAACACAAAATGCAAAACGCAAACCAGCATCAAACAGTCGGTTCTTCCACCATATCACAGCATGGTAAAATGGATTGTCCGCATTGCATGGGATACATCAAGGCGTTTACGTTGGATAAAAGGGGGAAAAGCTCGTAGTTTGACTGTCACCGCAGATTCCTACCAACAAATCACCCTTATAGAAGAAACAAGACAAATTTCAAAAAATACGTACGAGTAACAGATTTGCCTTCGCCTCAATTGTCACTAGGTGCTATATGGAACCAAGTTTGTGAACTACAAAAATTCGCAGATACTGGCAAAGCATGTAGAATTGAAGGATATGGAGTAACACACAATTGGACAAAAAGAAGTATATTTTGGGACCTCCTGTATTGGAAAGATAATTTGTTGCGCCATAATCTTGATGTTATGCATATTGAGAAGAATTGTTTTGATAATATATTTAACATAATGGTGGATAATAAAGACAAAACAAAAGATAATGAGAAGGCTAGACAAGACATAAAAATTTGGTGTAATCAGAAAGAGTTAGAGTTAAAGCGGTTTGTCGATGGTTAAAAGATTTGAGAATGTTCGATGGGTATTCTTCAAATTTAGCAAGGTGTGGCGATGCTAACACTGGGAAGTTGCATGGTATGAAAAGTCATGATTGCCACGTTTTTATGGAACAATTGCTACCAATTGTGTTTGGTTCACTACCCAAACATGTCCTTAATCCACTAACTAAAATTAGTCAATTTTTTAGAGATATTTGTGCGTCAACTTTAAGTGTGGATGACATCATTAAGTTGGACCAAAATATTCCACTCATTCTCTGTAAGTTGGAAACAATATTTTTTCCTGTTTTTTTTTACTCCATAGAACATCTATCTGTGCATCTTGCATATGAAGCTTATCTTGGCGGACTTGTTAAATATAGGTGGATGTATCCGTTTGAAAGATTCATGGGTGATTCAAAGTGATCAGTGAAAAATAAAGCTAGAGTTGAAGGATCAATATGTGCATATTACTTGCATCGGGGAACATCACATTTTTGCAGTCATTATTTCAATCACTTGATGTTAACTCCAAGAATCATACACAATCATGTAAATGTTAACAAAAGAAGTCATTTCACCTTATCAGTCTTTGGGCTTCCAGGCCGTCCCTCTGTAAAAAAGGGTGTGCATTAGTTGACCCAAAAAGAAATACAATCCGCACATGTTCATGTCTTGATTAACTGCGTTGAAGTTAAACTATATCTTGAGTAAGTCTACCCCAACTTTTTAATTTTATTTACAGTGTGAATATAAAAAACTTATTACCTTGAAACTTATAGTGTGTTTATTTTTAAGGAATTTAACAACGCCTATTATTATAGTACCGTTGTACAATCAACATTCGGTGTCACTCATTCTCAATTCCAGCATGGTTCAACGAGAGATTGTCTAGCATTGGTGTAGTGACACTAGAAATACTCCATTTGAGAAACTTGTTTTATGGCCCTATTCAAAGCGCAAATGAATGGAACACATACTTCGTGAAGGAATATAAATTTCACAATGAGACATGGACTGAAGGAAAAAAAATAAAGAATGGTATATTTGTAAAAGGAGTTACAAATGGTGGTGAAGATGACTTCTATGGATTTGTTACACATATCTACGAGTTGGCATACAATTACTTGGACTAAGAAAATAAAGTTGTCTTGTTTTATTGTGAATGGTATGATCCAACTAGAGGCACAAAAAAAGATAAGACATATGGTACTGTTGAGATTCAAATGGACTGAAGGTACAAAGAGTATGACCCTTTCATAATATCATATATTGTTAGGCAAATTTATTATATTCCTTATCCTTCATTTGTACCACGTAAACGAGGGTGTTGTGTGGTAATAAAAACAAAACTAATGGGTCATATTGAAACTGGCGATCTAGTGGAAGATCTTGCTTACCTAGTTGATGAAGTTGAAAAAATTAATGATGTGATTGTAGATGAACAAATTACAAGCTTGTCTGATACAACGGTTGAGGGGCATCAAGTTGATGCGTCTATATTGTTGGTTGATAATAATGTGGACGAAGAGCATGAAGAGTTTGGATTTGAGGACAATATCATATCTGATGATGAAAATGATATGGATGACAAGCATGAAGATTTAGAATAATGAATATGTATTAATGAGAATAATAAACCATCTGTTGAATGTGTTCATTAATATGTATTGATGAGAATATGAACCATCTATTAACTATGTTGATGAATTTATATATATATATATATATATATATATATATATATATATATATATATATATATATATATATATATATATATATATATATATATATATATATATATATATATATATATATATATATATATATATATATATATATATATATATATATATATATATATATATATATATATATATATATATATATATATATATATATATATATATATATATATATTATCTATAAAAAGGTAAAATGCCAAATTGAACAGATAAGAGTAAGAAGGGTAATGGTAAGAAGTCCCAACACCCGGTGATAGTAATATGTCAGGAACCTCAGTTGGCCATGTGTCCTCCCCCGCAGAGTCACGTTGATCATATGTCCATGGCCAGTACTCAGCCTTTTATGCCATTACTCTCTTCTCAGTATCCTATGTTCCCATCTAGGAGTTCGTCTTTTATTAGCCTGTCTGGGGGACCATCTTTTGTTAGGCCACCTGGTTTTCCATTCCACCAGACACAAATGCCCTCATCCTTCCAGAATACTGGAGAATCTAGTTTTCCACATCAGACACATATACCCTCATCCTTCCAGTAGACTGGAGGATCTAGTTTTCCACAGTAGACATAGATGCCCTCATCCTTCTAACTGACTGGAGGATCCAGTTTTCTGCAGCAGACACAGATGCCCTCATCCTTTCAGCAGATTGGGGGACATAGTTTTCCACCTCCCACACAGACTGTAGGATCCTGCATCCCACATCCCACACTTGTGGATGCACGTTAGGGTGATCAGGAGGAGCAAGATGATGACACTGATAAAGAGTTGGATGGAAACGATCTTCGAGAGGATGATTCATATCATTGACGGGAGATTTTATATCTGGCCCGCAGGAAGCTCGTAAGTTCTTATTTAAAATTTTTTATTTAAGTGTACATTTCTTTTGTACCCCAAAATTTGCCCTCCCATATTTCTCAAAACATTTCAAGGAATATCCCCAAGTTGCTCAAGGTAGTCGAAGGGTTGGCCAGACAAGCTCTCTCCTAAGGCAGTCTACCTCAAATTAGGGTTTCATGTTGCATTAAGATACTTGAGTTCAAGTGATACCAAATTCTCAATAATGTCCTAATATGTTCTCAAGATCATCTATGTCAAGTTTCAAGCCCTATAGAGAAAGTTTACTCAGTCAATTGCTCAAAGGCCTGAAAATCGACTGTGCTAGGACAAAAGTCAATTGTGGCCTACATACAGTCAAACTTCAAGATTTTTGGTCAACATACTTATTTTGAAGTATATTTCATCATTTTATCAAGGTTTTATCATGATTCATCAAGGATGGCTCATAATTCCTCAAGAATCAAAAGTTGCTAAATTAGGGTTTTGTAGGAAAAGTCAACTCAATTTTAACCAAGCATAACTTTCTCATACTTTATGAGAAATGACCCATCCAAATCTCATTTTGAATAGGATACAATTCTCTACAATCCATCTTCAGCTCCCAAGTTCAAAATATGCACTCACAAGAAGTTATGAATTTGGACATTATAGGTCATTTTGGAAAGTCAACAAAAACACCTTTTTTGTCAAAGCTTCATACATGAGAATGGAATATCCAATTGAGATGAGACCAAAAGGGTTGATTAGAGGACATCTCAAGCTTTCTAAAACGTCCAAGAACACCTCCAAAGAGTAAAAATTGAGGAAGTTATGCATTGGTGAAGTTGACCTTTTTTGCAAAATTGTCAAAAGTCAACTATGCCTAAAAACTCCAAATTTTGCCAAGTGGGCCCAATATTTTTCACTTGTTTTGAGTTGGCAACATAGTCCACGAACTCTAGCCCTTGCCACTTGTCATTATCATGTTTTTATTATTTATTTTGATTTTTATTTGATTTAAATCAATTTTAAATCAAAATAAATCATATAAAATCCAAAATATTGAAAACAAAAGATTTTATGCTTGTTTCAGGTTTTATTATACAGCTAGCAAACATTCAAATTCGTATCAAGGCATGGTGTGTACAAAAAGATTGAAATAGGCCAACTTTGGAAAGGTTTCAAAGTGAATCAAATCAAGAATCCAATTAATTGATGGAGGAAGATTGATATCAGTTATCAACCCTAATACATTCCTTGATACATATAGAAGCGAGGAAGGCCTAAAACTAGGCTAGAAACAGGCGCAACAAGGAGAGCAAAACTTGAAAAAATCAAGAAAAAATGCATGATCGAATTCAGTGTTCCAGGCATCCTCAAAGCCTTCCAGCTATCCCAATCACTTCCTGAGACTCCCAGCAAGTGAAAGCAATCAAGAACCAAGCCTTTCCAGTCCCAAAAAGCTCTATAAGTCCATCACGATATCCATGAAATTTTGAATTCGGTTAGCATGATTTAGGCATTGTTAGGATAAATTAATCATAGATTCTTGATCCATGGAACATTTGCAAGCTTTATGTATCATTTAATTTCATTTATATGTCATGTGCAAGATTTCACCATGGCTAGGTTTTGTAGCTTCGAATTAGGGTTTTTGTTTACAGGTGAAATTAGCTTTCATGAATGGTACCACCATGTTCAGGAGGATGAGACGAGTCCAACCATGGCATTAGATGTCATTTATATGGCTCAAGGAGGATTTTGGAACGAGCCCTGTCAATAGCTACGGACAAACGTCCGTATGTAAAAGTTTGAAACTTTTACCCATGGAGAGGGGAAGAAGATGACAGGTTGGCACCCCTCCATTGGCTTGTTCAAATTTCGCGCGCTGAATTGATTTACGTACCTTTTTAATATTTGTTTATTGTTTTGTATTATTATAACAAAAAGAAGCAATTGGCACAGTGGTAGCCAGGCAAGCGTTTAAGGCATTAGGAGGCTTGAGGTCAGGGGTTCGACCCCTGCCTCCAACATTTGGTATTTTTCTTAATTTCTTTCAGGTTATCCAGCGCGTTCACAAGCCAAAGGATTACCATATGTCCTCACAATCCAGCCAGCCAAATGTCAGATGGCCAGATCCAAGGGCCATCCATGAGGGTATATCATAAGCCTGGTCAAACGCATAGCATCAAATCATGAAGGTCAACGTGGACCTCACTCAAATGGGCCCAGATCTGGCTATTTGCACCCCTCCAAACACTATTCAGCCCCAAATTTCGTTCTCTTTTTTTTTTATTTTTCATTTAATTTATTTATTTTATTTACTAACCAATTAACTATTTTCTTTTTTATCAAAAAATCATAAAAATATTTTTCACCAATTAGATTTAGGTATTTTTTATCAATAAATTTATTAATTTAATTAGATTTAATTTTAGGTAAAACTTTAATTATTTTGTAAATAACTTAAAAATAATTAGAACAAATAGGTTTTATTACTAACTTAATTATATTTTATTTTTCCTAAAAATAATCAAAAACATAAAAAATAGGTCATGTAATTATTTTTACTAATTAACTTATCTAATTATTTGTATATTTAATTTTAAAACCTAAATTCTTTTCTTTAGAAATATTAAAAACAACAAAAACATTTTCTCTTTTAATTAGGATAGAAGGGTCAAAACCCTAATTCCCTCCCGATCTAACTTCATCGCGCGCGTTATTTTTATTATTTTATCATATTGATGTAACTGCCTACAGTTTGTAATAGTTTAATTAGGACATTTATTTACTTTTATCGCTTTATTTTCAAAGGGTTTGTTTTTGGCTATGTAAATACCCGAAGCCTTGTAATAGTGTAGTTTAATTTCCACATTTTTAATTCCGCAAATATTGAACTGTTAGATGTATGACATTAGGATGCATGACAAGAATTTATGTTTAATTTTAAAGCAGTTAGATAACCTTAAATGTGAAAAGATAATAAATCTGAAACTGAATCACTCGCACATGCGCACTCCTAGGGTACACTCCCACTTGGTTGCCTTCGGTAAACGGTCATTGAGTATAGAATGCTTTAGTGGTCGTCCTTTTATCCAAAGATCAAAGTTGCCTCGAAATTGTTGCCTCGGATATTGTCGCCTCGGATAATTGATCTAGGACATTAGGGTTATTACTAAGACATCCTAACATTGCTTTAGTGACCGTACGTTCCTTCTCGAATTGACCCTCAAAACTCCAACGACGGTGCTACCTACTCACTAATAGTAGGATAACATTGTCTAAAGGAAACGAACATAGAACAATTCTTTTTTCGAGTAGGTAGATTAGTTCTTAAGTACTTGCTCAATCAAAACAAACTTTTTTCACACTTACACTCCTTTACAAACAAAGTTTTCAAAAACACTTCATTACACTCTTGAAGACAGAAGCAAGAGTTAAATCAAAGTAAAAACAAAAACTTTTCAAAGCGCACAAACACAAAGAAAACAATTTTGAAAAATGATGAGCAAGTACCTAAGAGCCCGTAGATAACTACGGATAGAAAGGGTGCTAACACCTTCCCTTTCTATAATCTACCCCCCGTACTCAGAAACATCTCGAAAAAGGATTTTTCTGTGCTTTTTTCCTTTCCTTGTTGGATAAAATAAAAGTCGATGGCGACTCTTGCTTACCGCGAAATTTTGCGAATACAAACGCAAAATGCAAACCAACAATTCCTTTAAAAAGGGAAACACGTCCCGGTTCTGGCCACCGTATCATAATTTCCATTTTTAATATATCTTTATATTTAATGCTAATTCAAATTATTGTTGTTTAGTTTCAGACCGAGTCGGACTGCTGCCAAGATTATTAGTTATATAATTTAGCAGATGTATACAAAACTTTGGAAGTCTTTTGGAGAAGTTAAAAATAAAGACGCTTGGTTTAGTAAATTTCAGGTATAATTAATTTATTTTTTTAGTTATTGTTATTTAAATGACTTTTTAATTATAATTGTCTAACTATTTATTTTAATGTCATACAACATTGCATGAAAAATGTGTGTGGAATCAATGGACGAGAAACAGATTAAAAAAACCTACTTTGGCAGAACATCAAGATGAATTTCTGACATACTACGTCGTGTTAGAAAGTGTTGAGAACTTCTGGGTATCCGTTCTAATTGGATAGGCAAAGAAGTTTTTGAGGAGCTTCTTAAATATTGGGAGACATCAGAATTTCAGGCTAAATCTGAAAATGAAAAGAAGATGAGAGCATCTGACAAAGGGGTTGCGTTAATGCAGTTGGAAATATAAGTACAGCTGAGCATGTTCGACACATGGTAATTATTACCACTTTTTAAGCTATATTTTGATTTATAATATATTTTATTAATTTAAGTTAATTTTATTATTTAGACTAAGATGCTGGTAAAAAAGACTCGGACAAAGAAAATGGGGGAATTTGTTGACGAACGTACACAAAAAGTTATTGTAAATTATTTAATTTACGTTGTTTTTATATATTTTTTAATTTAATGGAAACTTTGTGACGTGATTTTCACGTGGCAACTGAGAAGTTGTGGCGTGAAAATCATGTGACAACTGAGAAGTTGTGGCGTGAAAATACGTGGCAATATTTCATATATTATTTAATTCAATTTAATTTAATTTAAGTTATATTTAACTTAATTTTTTAACGAATGTGTAGGAGGATTATCAGGTCTTACTCGCACAATTTTTGACTCATAATCCTCAATATTCTCTGAGAGAGGGAGAGTCGTTACATCCAGATGTGGAATTTTATATTTGGGGTCAAGTCAACAGCAGAAAGGGGCCTAACCGTTGTTTTTTTGGTGATGAAAATTTGACGGGGACTTTGAGAAGTGGGGATAGAACTCTATTCAAAGAGTTAGAGATGGGGAAGGAGGGTCACATCAACCAAATTTGACACCGAAACAACTAGAAACAGTAAGACAATTGGCGTTAAATGAGGCGAGACGCGAGTCAACACAACATGAGGCGATAATGAAGGCTCAAATGGAGGCAAAGTGTAAGTACGAAGTGCGCCTAAGAAGGGGGTGGGGATAAATTAGGTACTTTTAAAAATTTCTGGTTTTTAGTGATGATGGTTCTTATTTTTCTGGTTAAAAGTGAGTTTAGGAAAGCTTAAAAATGCAGGAAAAATAAAGAGACACGGGCGATATATCCTGGTTCCCCTCATAGTCCGAGAGTACTCCAGTCCCCTTTCAACATGAAAGAGATTTCCTTATTGTGGCAAATTTAAACAAAGAACTACCAAGTAACCAAGAACAATCCTGTTGGACCAAGAACAATCCTCTTGGATTTTCACTAAGTTATCTATGAGAACAATCCTCTAAAAGTAACTACACTTGTATCCAACAACTTTGGAAAGACAAGATTTCAAAAAACACTTAAACTTATTTCCAACAATCCTGGAAAAATAAGTAAGTAAATATCAATTTTTGAGTTTGAGTGAGTAGAGTAATATTGATCACTTAGAGTGATTTAACAATGTATGACCTTCTCTTCCAATAATATTATTGTACAATGACTCAAGATATAATTGCTCAAAGTTTTCTGTTTGTTAATGTATGAAAATATGCAGAAAACTTATGCATGAAAGTGAATGAATGCTTGAGTTTGTATTTTGAAATTTCAGAAAATATTTATGGAAGAGGTGTTGAAATAGATTTTGAAATTGGATATTTATATGTTCATAACATCCTTTTGAAACAACATGAAGTTCTGAAAATGTATCATGAACAAATGCCAAGTTTGAGTGAAAAGTTTCAATGAACAGGCATGATGAACAGGCATGTACAAAGCTGTTGTTTTTCTAAATCGTGCAGCATGCAATCGATTCCATCCTTTGTGTAAATCGATTGCACAAGGTTTCAACAGCTATTTTTTCAAAAAATTTAAGAGTGCAATCGATTGCACTATCAATGCAAATCGATCGCATGCAAAGTCAGTAGTAAAAAGTAATTGAGTGCAATCGATTTCATTAGCAATGTAAATCGATTGCACTGAGAAACAGAAGCAGACGTTTTGAAAATTTTAAGTATGCAATCGATTGCACAAGCAATGTAAATCGATTGCACAGAGAAACATAAGCAAAAGATCTGAAAGTTTGAAGTGTGCAATCGATTGCACTAGAAGGTAAATCGATTGCATGCAAGAGAAAATGAAATTTTAACTTTGAAAAATTTGAGTAATGATTTTTTAAACATTTCTTTTTCATTTTTGAGCATCTATATCTTAAGATCAAAGTAGATAATATTATTATACCTTTAAAGTTGTTGAGAGCTTTGAATGAAGATAATATCCTTAGATGCTTTGAGCTTGATCATAAAACTTTGCCTTCTTTGTTAGCCATGGTTTGTCTTCATCAAAACAAAAGCTCATTTGTGAAGCTTGATTTTACATTCTCCCCCTTTTTGATGATGACAAACAATCTTGCTTTATGCGATGTACTTTCCGGAAGAGCTTCTCCCCCTAAGATGCAAAACTCCCCCTATGTAGGAGAGGGTTGGAATCCTATGCATTTCTTCATCTTGATTGGAGAGTACCTTAAAAACTTAAGACACAAAAAATACAAGCATAAAGTACCACACATCTTTCTCCCCCTTTGGCATTATAAAAAAAGAAGGGAAAGATGCCAAAAGCAAATAATAATAGAGCAATATATTGAGAAAAAATTTTAGAATGAAAACAGTAACACAAATTCTTTAAGGATTATACATAAATTTGAATAAACAAAACATTGAATAGCAAGACAAGAACATAACAGAAAAACTGTTAGCCAGAGCATTAAGGGTGATGCATGTCTGGATGGTTATAAGACCATGAGCCTTGATTCGGGAATTGTTGTTGAAGTGGGGGTTCTGTATAGTGTTGAGGAGGTGCAGCTGGATTATTTGGATCGTATGGTGGAATATGAAGATGAGAGTACAGGTACGAGAATTGTAATTCACATCCGTTCGGAAGTCATTAATCCGGGATGTAGTGGAATCATTGATCGCACTCCATTGATTGTTGATGTTGGTGTTCATGGAAGAAAACTGTTGAGTCGTGTAATCCATAAGCTCTTAATAGCTTGGACCATAGGGAGCAGTAGGAGGAGGAGGCACAGCTTCACCGCCTTCGACATCTTGGTCATTTCCTTCATCTCCAACAACATCTTCACCAATGTAGGTGATGGTTTTTGTCTTCAGATTGTAATGCACGCCCATTCTGGAGTCAACATTCTTAATAGAAATTTTGTTTAGATTAGGATCCATATTCACCTTTTCAAACCCAGCAAAATCCACACCAAATTGGTTCACAGTGAAGATGTAACCCATGCTTCAATTAGGACCTTTAAAGGGTTGTAACGTGGCTTGGTTCACGGTTTAAGAAACAAAGAATAAAGGATCAAAGTGTATTTCTACCCACCCGTTCTTCGTGATGTTCTTCAGTCCTAAGCTCAGTTAATTGTGCGTTTGAACTCCAATTGAGTCTGGAATGATGTTTTAGTGATGGTTCTAACAAGTTAAGTTTGTCGAAAGACAGTCATTTTTGAGATATTTTTCATGTTGTTGAGGATTTATAGTAACCTCTTTTGATTGATTTGTTATCCCTAATTTTTGCCTGACTGTTCTTGTTTTGAAATTACAGTCAGCGGGATGCCCCCGTTTTTTTTTTCTTTAAGTCTCCTTCGTAGGTTTTGAATTAGTGGGATTTTCCTTTTTTTTGAGAGATAATGACTGCCTATGTGGTAGGGAACCATCACCGTCTTTTGATTCCAGAGGAATGTTTTTGATTTCATTCGTTGTATTACGAAATTAGAGTTTGCGGCTAAATGCGCGTTTGAATTAACTGAGAGACTACCCTGCCCCAGGTTTTGATTAAAGGTTTCAATTTGTGTTAAAACAGAAAACTTCTACTTCTTTGGCTTGAAGGGGTTGACTAGGGATTATCTTCCTTATAACTCCAGTGTTTAGGATTTGAAAGAAACGCCTGTACATCATCAGCAAGGTCTGTCCAAAAGCATACTGTATGAGATTATGGCATTGTTTTCGTCATCCTCCCTCTAAAGCCTTGTAACTTTTAGCAAGATTTAAATGTCATAAGAAGAATAAAAGCATAGTTTAAATATAGTGAAAACGAAAGGATGAATTCAAGACAAACATATGCAATGCATTAATGAAACAGAGTTTGACATTAATAGATAATTGTTTGAACAAGCAAAAGAAATTACAACTGAAAATTCAAATGAACAGAAGCCTCTTTGTCTGAACTTGTCACTTTAGGTGGTGAGCCTTTGAGGGATGACAGAAGAACTCAGTCTGGCCATCTTGTGTGAACTCCAGCATTCCTCCATCAATCAGATCTTGAATCTTATTTCACAATGCCCAACAGTTGTTGGTGTCATGTCCAGGACTGTTGAAGTGGTACACGCATCTTGCATTTGGATTATACCTTGGGGAGGCTATGTTGGGATTCTGAGGAGGGTCCCTTAAAATAACCATCTTGGCCTCCAACATGTGTTGCAGTGCTTGAGACAAAGACATGTTGATTTCGGTGAAGCGTCTTTTGGGCTTGCTTTGCCTTTGCTGATTTTCTGGTTGAAGTCGTTGTTGGGCTCGTGACGCGGAAGAAAATTGGGGAGGTCTTCTCTCGGCTTCTTGTCTCAAGGGAGGCTGAATGATGATTTGATCCCCAATCCTAGATGTTTGCCCCATTTGGTTACATCCATCCCGAAGAAGCTTGTTGATGAGGACCCGCAACTCTTCTTGTCCTTGTGCCAGATTTTGGATAAGAGCCATCTGGCCCACCAGTTGTCCCATCATCTGGACTTTCATTATGGCTATCTCGGTTTGTAGCCGCTCCAGCTGGTCATTTCTGTCGTCCCCAGGATTTCCCATGATCATGCCCCTGGCGAGGAGCGCCTTAACTTCATCTTGCCCCTTGGATAGGTTCGAGAACATCTCTTGAAGTTGAGCGTTTTGAGCCTGGATGTCCTTGATAGTCTTCTCTAGAGCCATCTCTTACTGAAATAAACAGTAGGGAGATAAGGAGACCTGTATGGGAGAAACATGTCATGATATGATGCATGATATGTGGATGCATGTTTTTAAGGATCTCGCAGGGTAAACACAAGAAAAAGTTAGAGATTGAATTTTGATCAACATCTTTGATTGGAGGACTTCGTATCGGTGGATGTACTTCCACAAGAATTAAGCTCACCATTTCAAGTGGGTCATAGCCCTTGACTCAAGTTATTGTACTTGATCTTTGGTGGTGTTTTATTAGAGGAAAATGAATCCTCTTGTCCCTTGATATGGTATGATGTTATGTACAAGTATGCGAGGTAAGCAAGTGTATATACAAATAATCATATTCATACAAAGCAGACAAATCCTTAGGTTAGGGCTTGCATGGAGTTTGTAGGTAAGTACCCTCTTGAAGTTTAGTTGACTCAACCTGTCCTAGCAATAGTAACCAGGTTCTAAGGAGCTCAATATCACTGAATTGTTTCCTTGGTCATTGTTTCAGCTCAAGCCTCTTTAATGGGGACCGAAATATCCCAAGAAACTAACCCTCAATGAGGGTTCTAGAAGTTCATTAGTGCTTCATGACATCACTCAGCGGCCCTGTATTCTCTTTGATTGACTCAAAGGCTACCGGTACCCATAAATATGTCGCACTAACATAGCTATTGCTTAGACCATGTCGGTATACCCCGCATAGTTTCCACAACGTATTGCTACTTATCTATAATGTATCCCAAATCCGGGTAGGATTTCAAACCCAAACAAAGAACCATAATGTAAAGCAAACAAGTCAAACAATATACGCAAATAAATGTGATTTAGCCCTAAGGTAACCCCACTTTCACATTTCCCCAACAGATTCGCCAGTTCTGTGATACGGTGGAAGAACTGACTTGAGGGTTTCACGTTTTATCACAAATGTTGCGGTTAGCAAGAGTCGCCACCGACTTTTCTTTTATCCAAAAAGGAAAGGTGAAAAAGCACAGGAAATACCTTTAGAGATGTTTTTTGAGTTCAGGGGGTAAATTATGAAAAGGGAAGGTATTAGCACCCTTTTCATCCATGGTTTTCCATGGGCTCTTAGTTACTTGATAGATCACTTGCTTTTGTTTGAAATTGTGCTTTGTGTGTGGTTTTTGAAAGTATTTTTGAAAATGGAACTTCGTAATGGTTCTCGTTTCTATAAGAACGCCTACAAAGTGTTTGTTTGGAAAATAGTTCAAAGGTGTGTTTGTGAGATGTGTTTTTGAAAGTATTTTGAAAATGGAACTTTGTAATGGTTCTCGTTTCTATAAGAACGCCTACAAAGTGTTTGTTTCGAAAATAGTTCAAAGATGAGAGTGTGGGTGTATAAATGTTTTTGTTGTGAGCAAGCGAGTAACTAAGAACGAATCTATCTACTCAAAAGGTCTTAAATGTGCTTTTCCTCCTCCTTTAGATGTTGCTATCTTACCATTGTTTTGGTAAGAAGCCCCATCGTTGGATGTGAATGGATGGGTATAGGGACGTTTGTATAGTCATAGAAGGCAACATATGGGACGTTTTAGCCATGTAGTTTTAGGGACTAGATCGTTTACCGAAGGCAACATCGAGTGTCATCGAGGGACTACGATCTTTTATCGAGGGTCTTTGCTAAAATGCCCATGTTCGAGGGACATGACTATTTTCCGAAAGGCAGCAAGTGGAATTACCCTAAGGGTGTAAGTGTGCAAATGTGTTTTATTTACATGCTTTTTGTCTTGTTTTTGAAAGTCATCTATTTGTTGATTTCATCTTGCCATACATCTTATTTACTAGCAATATATGAAAAGCAAGTAAAAAGCGGAAAGTAAAATCTAAGCTATTACATCACTTCAGGGGGATGGGGGTACAATTTAACAATGGGGGTGAAGTAGGATCTAAAATATTACAACCACATCGAATGATAATGAGAAGAATATGAAAACAGTGTAGAATAAAGGAAAAATGCATTTTTGAACTGCTATGTGTCGACCCATGCTGCTATGCATCGACACATAGCTTCTTCTTGCTCCTGTAAAACAAAATCAGGTTAGTATGGGTCGACACGTAATGGGATGTGTTGACTCATTCATCTTCTTGTATCAACGCGAAACGCGTATGTATCGACTCATAGGCTTTTCCAGCTTCTGTTTTGTAACCTGAACTCAGTATGGGTCGATGCATGAGGGTCATGTGTCGACTCATACCCTGTATTTTCACTAAGATGAGTCGACACACGCGGATATGTGTCGATACATGCTGCATTTTCCACTAAGATGGGTCGACACATGTGGATATGTGTCGATACATACTGCCTTTTTCTTCCTTAAACACCATTCTTTGCATACGTCAGTTAGTTTTTAACATATAAATGAATAACATGAACAACAAATAAATGATTAACTTCAAAAATAGTGATTGTTACATCTTATAAAAATAAAAGTTGATGTATGGAAAAGGCAAGGTAAAGATGACTTACCTTAAAACTGCACTTTAGGTTTTGAATCCAAATACCCTTCAAGATGTTGTATGAACCTTAAAGAAGCTCCAACAGGCTGCTAGACTTTCCTTTTTGTTGAAGGTTATTAAACAACCTCTGTATGGTATGAAATGTTTGGATGGTTTTTAGATGGAATATGCAAAGTGTGAGAGGTTGTAAAGTTTAGACTTCAAAACTCAAGAGTGGAAGTCTTAGGGTCTGTTATGGCTTTTGTGACTATGAGATTTTGAGGGTTTATCAATAAAACTTCTGGCTGTTCTCCTTGTTCTCTCTCTCTCTCTCTCTCTCTCTCTATTTTTTCTAACCTTTTTGTCTTGCAAATGCTTCTTCTATTTATAGGCAAATTACTTGTGAACAAAGGTTGAATCTGTTTACAACACAACATGTTATGGTTTGGTTGGGATGTAAGTATCAAACTATGTCAAGTACTCCATGGTCCCAAGATGAAGTACCAAAGTTGTTGGTTTAGAGGGGTTGATTTATGTGTTTTATGGTAGAGTAAAGTCAAAAAATAAACAAAGTATGGGCTCAAGACAAACTTTGTACAAAAAGTTTGCTTTTCAAGAATAGCAATGATGCCTTTATGCCATAAATGGAAAGATCCTTTGGACAATGGCTTAAACACTTGGGTAATAGATCAAAAGTTGGTGTAAGCATTAAATTATGTAGATATTTGCAAGCAAGAAGGCCTGCAACATAAGATTATGCAGCATAGCATAAGGGTTTTGTTGTGTGTTCTTCAATAGAATAACTTGCAAATCAAGGGTGGATGCCCAACTTCATGCCCTTGAATCTCCTAGCTCAAGTATGATAAATTCATGCTCTTGGATGTTTTGGAAAGCTTGAAACACCCTCTATAAGTTTTATGTTGACCACTTTGACAAAATCATCTTGGAACTATATGAAAAAATGCCAAGAAGTTGGGATAAAATCCTGAACAAAATCTGTTGAAAATTTCTCTAAGTGTTAAATGAAAATGTCATGACTTCATGAATTTATAACTCAAAATCCAAGCACTTCTAGGAGAAGTTGTGTAAATCAATGTTGTAGATATCATGGAGGTCTACAACTTTCATGTTGAAAGTTTCCCTTGAACTGTCTTACATCTTGGTGAAAGAATGGCATGAAGTGATGGAATTATCATGTATAAAAACACTTAGAAAATTTCTAAGTCTTGGAAATCTTGACTTTTCAAGTTGACTTTTGACTTTCTTAACTTCTTGATGATCAAGCTTGACATTTTTGAATGTCTTGATGAATTGTGATATTTGAAGCTTAATGTTGACCAAAAAGTCAAAGTTTGACTTTCCAGTATGCAATTGACCATTTTGCTCTTGTGCCAATTTCAAACCTAAATTGATGTATCAGTGCTGCAAACTTGACGTCGTAGAATATCTTGTGAGCAAATACTTGACAAATGAGAGGGTAAATTTTGGGGTACAACAGCTGCCCCTGTTCAATCTTCTTAAACCTGAAGAGCTAGATTGGCGAGTTCTGCCATTCGTGACTCGAAGGTGGAAGATGATTGGACACTAGAGTGCCCAAAAATTTGCACTCGGCGATGCGATGATTGGAGGAATGGGCTTAAAGATTCCATTTGGAGAGGTGATAGAATCTTGTTGGAGATGGGCTTATAGATGCCATCTAAGAAGGCTTGTTGAATTGTAATCTGTAAGCTGAAAGAATGAGTATCAGAATTGCATCCATGTCTGGAGTGTATCTGGGCTATATCTTAAAGCTGAATCTGAATGAGTATCAGGATGGCATTCGTATCTAGAGCGTATCTGAACTGTATCTGAAAGCTGAATCTGAATGAGTATCAGGATGGCATTCGTATCTGAAGCGTATCTGAACTGTATCTGAAAGCTGAATCTGAATGAGTATCAGGATGGCATCCGTATATGGAGTGTATATGAACTGTATCTGAAAGCTAAATCTGAATTATTATCAGGATGGAATCCGTATCGGGAGCGTATTTGAACTGTCTCTAGAAGGAATCTGGAATAAGTATCAGAATGTCAGCCATATCTGGAGCGTATCAAAACTGTCTCTATAAGCAATCTGGAATAAGTATCAGAATGTCAGCCATATCTGGATCGCATCTGAACCGTCTCTAGAAGGAATCTGGAACAAGTATCAGAATGTCATCCATATCTGGATCGCATATGAATTACCTCTAGAAGGAATCTGGAATAAGTATCAGAATTTCAGCCATATCTGGATCGCATCTGAACTGTCTCTAGAAGGAATTTGGAATAAGTATCAGAATGCCAGCCATATCTGGATCACATCTGAACTATCTCTAGAAGGAATCTGGAATAAGTATCAGAATGTCAGCCATATCTGGATCGCATCTGAACTGTCTCTAGAAGGAATCTGGAATAAGTATCAGAATGTCAGCCATATCTGGATCGAATCTGAACTGTCTCTAGAAGGAATCTGGAATAAGTATCAGAATGTCATCCATATCTGGATCGCATCTGAACTATCTCTAGAAGGAATCTGGAATAAGTATCAGAATGTCAGCCATATTTGGATCGCATCTGAACTGTCTCTAGAAGGAATCTGAGGAGGTCTTTTTTGATAATGATATGTGATGAAGGAATCTGAGACGATTGCTACTCCAAAAGATGATGAACTTTATCTTTTGATTTATCTTTCCCTGAAAAGGTAAAGAGTTAGTTGTATGCAATGTCATGATGTATGCATTGTGTAATTTCATGATGTTCTCAAAATAAATGAGATTGTGTCGTATGCACTTATCATGTATGTAAATATGAAATGTGAAATGTCTATGAATGCATTTTTGTCTGGGAAAATAAATCCTTGACAAATGTCGGGGAGTTTCTTAAATCTCGGACTGCTGTTGAAGAGTATGTGTGTCTTCAAACTTTGCTCAGAATGTCTCCACCGGGGATTCCTATTTTGTTGTGTGAGGAGAAATCTGCTGGGGAATATTGACAACTCTGCGGGAAGAATGTTTATTCCTGCTTGGAAAAGAGTTCAGGAGTCTCGATTGTCCATTGCTCTACTGGGGAATCGAAGTTGAACTGATATCTGGTCGAGTCCAGGTTTCACAGTAACTTGTCGGGGATTGTAGAGTAGTCTACTGGGGAAGAGGAGTTGTGGTCCTTTGATTTGTAGCAGTTGGAGAGGGAAACTCAGGCTGGGGAATCCTTCCGTTTGTTGGGGAAATAAACCATGTTGCCGGTCTGCTAGAGAGGTGACGACTTCGTTGGGGAAAATCCTCGAGGATTCTTGAGGTTGTCTCAGTTGGGGAAAGGTTTTCAGATACTAAACTCTTGTTGGGGAATCATCCTATGAGAAAGATTTTGGGGAGATTTGTCACTGCCCTTAGCAGCCAATGTTTGTGGTTTTGCCAAAAATGTTTGATTGTACGTAACTCTTTGCTGAGATTGACGTTCAATGCCCCAAGTGATGGAAATGGAGACTTGCCCCTGGTTACTCTACAATTCTTGAGAGATTTCTTGGAATCTTGACTGGACTGCCCCAAGTGTGGTGGATAGTGACATGTCATGCCCCGTTGTTGATAGGAGATCTGTCAATGGAGGTGTCATCCTTCTTGAATTGATTTTGTTCACTGAGAGAGCTTTCGTTCACTGGATATTTGTTGCGTGAATTTCTCCGCTGTCAAACAAATATCCATATGCAAACAGTGATATTAAAGTAATGCAAAGTTTATGCTTTTCTTGAAGCTTTGAAAATGCGTTTTAACAAGTAAAGAAATTTTGTTAATAAAAATTCAAACTCAAGATTTAGAGTAAAGCCTTACAGGAGTCAGGATACCTTTTGTAACAATATGCTTTCGAACTAACCCATGCTTCAATTAGGACTTTTAAAGGGTTGTAACGTGGCTTGGTTCACGGTTTAAGAAACAAAGGATAAAGGCCCAAAGTGTATTTGTACCCACCCGTTCTTCGTGATGTTCTTCAGTCCTAAGCTCAGTTAATTGTGCGTTTGAACTCCAATTGAGTCTGGAATGGAGTTTTGGTGATGGTTCTAACAAGTTAAGTTTGTCGAAAGACAGTCATTTTTGAGATATTTTTCATGTTGTTGAGGATTTATAGTAACCTCTTTTGATTGATTTGTTATCCCTAATTTTTGCCTGATTGTTCTTGTTTTGAGATTACAGTCAGCGGGATGCCCCCGTTTTTTTTCTTTAAGTCTCCTTCGTAGGTTTTGACTTAGTGGGATTTTCCTTTTTTTGAGAGATAATGATTGCCTATGTGGTAGGGAACCATCACCGTCTTTTGATTCCAGAGGAATGTTTTTAATGTCATTTGTTGTATTACGAAATGAGAGTTTGCGGCTAAACGCGCGTTTGAATTAACTGAGAGACTACCCTACCCCGGGTTTTGATTAAAGGTTTCAATTTGTGTTAAAATAGAAAACTTCTACTTCTTTGGCTTGAAGGGGTTGACTAGGGATTATCTTCCTTATAACTCCAGTGTTTAGGATTTGAAAGAAACGCCTGTACATCGTCAGCAAGGTCTGTCCAAAAGCATACTGTATGAGATTATGGCATTGTTTTCGTCATCCTCCCTCTAAAGGCTTGTAACTTTTAGCAAGAGTTAAATGTCATAAGAAGAATAAAAGCATAGTGTTGTACCCCAAAATTTTCCATCCTATTTTTCCACAAGAAATCACAGCTTCGGGCTTTTCTTGACTTTTCAGATTGGCGAAAGAATCAGTCAAACAGACTTTTTCTTATCAGTCTATCCAAATTAGGGTTTACATGGACTCTGGAACAGTTCAGGCAGATTATTAGGGTTTGGTTGAGTTTGGCTCAGGGTTTGATCAGGTAGGCGCTTCTGTGAAAATTAAATAAAGAACTAGGGTTTATGCACGCATTCTCGGAAAGAATTAATTCTATAGTTTTTTTCAATTTACTCTGGGATATGAGCTGAGGCATTTGAATTGAGAACTTGCAGTGTTTGGTATAATCAGTAAAAGAAAAGACATGTGGACGTTTGTTTGATTAACTGTGCATTGCTTATGTTTAATTGGGACGCCGGGTTTATTATTGATTGCAAGACTACAGTGTTTGTTAATTATTTATTTTATCTAAGTTAGAATAATTGGATCTACTTCCAGTTATTTTAATTCAGGAAAGCTTAAATAATTAAATAAACAGTTGAAATAAAAGAGATATCTGACAACAAAAAGACTTTTATTTATTTTTAATTATTTGTACAAGTGTTATTTAAATACAGTAATTATTTACAAGTATTTATAATAATATTTATTACAATGATTAAAAGTAAAATAAAATTGCATCCTAATTTTCCTAAGTCTTCATCTTCTACTGATGCTCCCCATTGCTCAATTGATTTTCATCTGAAAAAACAAAAAAAGAAGAGAAGTCAACACAGATAAATTAAAAAAGCAGACAGTATATTTAAAACTCATCATTAAAAGAGTTGGCCGGAATCAGTTTGTTTGCCCTCTCTGTAAATCACAAGAAAACTCTTGGTTCACGAAGAGGGAAAGAATTTATATGCTTGCAAATATAAAAAAATGTACAAGGCTGCATAATTTTAAATTGCAAAGTGTCAACAAAAATGTCAACCAAGCTTCAAGAAACTAAACTGAAGTACAAAGTCCAAACTAAACTGCACATATGCAAACTGAAAAATGCCTAACCAAGTGCAAAGCTGTCAAACTGTCAAAGATATCAAAAGCCAATAAAGCTGTCAACAAAGTACACAAGAGATATGCAGGAAATATGGAATGTGTAGAGGAAAGATACAATGCAAGCAACATTAAAAAATATCATCATTTTCAAGGCCAACCCTTTTTCAGAGTAGATAGTACAGTAAGCAATAAACAATACTTTTTCTGATAGAGAGAGGAGGAGAGAGAGAGAAGAGGCTTACAGTACAGCAGGCTTGAGGCTTAAAGATATAAACAAGATATACCAGAACAAAAAAAAAAGGGAGGCAGAACCAAACACAAAAACCAGAGATACCACAAACTGTTGCATAACAAGAACAGCATGCCTCAAGCCTAAATCTACATCAAACATATAGCCTTAACCTGCTTCAAACAAGCAAAAGTCCAAAAACCTGGTTCAAGCCACAAAGCTTGTAAACTCAAAAACTTCAAGCCTAACCTGTTTCATCAATACAAGCACGTCAAGCTTCAACCTGCATAACCATCCTGAAGCCTAAAACTTCAGACCTGTTAAGCCTAAACCTTAAACCTGCTTCAAGCTAAACCAAAAAAAACTCAGTAAACAGCAAGCAGTAATACAAGCCTGTAGCTTCAAACACAACCTTTTAAAACAAGCCTCTAACCTGCTTCAACAGAAGCCCTTTCAAAACAAACCTGTTCAAGCCTCAAAACTACCTGCTAAGCATAAACCTCAAGGTTTCCTTTAAACCAAATCTGCCTAAAAACCAGCAATCAAAAGGCCTGTCCAAACAAACTCCAACAGGCCTGCCTGTACAATGAACTTGTCCCAAAAAGCCAAATAAACCATCAAACTGATGAACCTTCAACAAAAGCATTCAAACCAACAAGCCCTCAGAATAAATACCTCATAGGGTTTAGCAATCAAAAGGCAAACAACTCAGATATCAGAATCAAACAAATTCCAATGCCTCAGAATCAAATTCATCATAGGCCAAAATCCGAACTCTCAGAACTAAAAGTTCATCATTGAGTAACACAAATCAAGTATCTCATACAGAAGCAAGCAAAAGAGAGGAAAATAAGCGAGCAAGCTAGGGTTTTCAGTGTTCATCATGAAACCATAAGAGCTAAAGCAAAATACGTGGTTACCAGAGCAAGCACATCATCATATTTCTCCGTCCGGCCGCCTGAGGACGCCCCCCTATCCATTTCTCCTCCTCCATTTCCAAAAGCCAACGAAGGTATAATTCTTCTGCCCTTTTTCTTTCACACCTCACACAACAATAATAATAATCAAAGATTAGAAATTGTCAAAGATTAAAAAACATGTGAAACTGGAAACCCTAAAGCGTAAGACGAACAGAAATGGGAAGTCATTACCTTACAACATCGCCTTGCTTGACCATGGAGGGAAGAGGAGAAGAAGATGGTGGCGCCTAGTGGCCATGGACGAAGAGTTCGTTCAGAAAGCCTTGCTCAGAAGAGATGAAGAGGACAAAGGTGGAAGCGGCGCCGTTCTAAGCTCATCGCTGTAACCCTAAGTTCTGAGACTAACCAAACGATACCCTTACAAAATGTTATCAAACGTTTTGGGCTTTTCTCCATCATCTGCCTAAGCCCAATATCAATTCCAGGCGCATACCCCTCTTTTTCTTAAACCTGCCTATTTTTGTTTGGGCCATAAATCCCCTAAGCCCATTTAACTCTTTTCTTTATTTTCTATTTTTATTTATATTCTTTTTATATAACTTAACTCTTTTTTTAAATAAATAATGCATTAATTTTTCATAATAAATTTATTTTAACAATACTTTTCTTATACCAAAAATATGTAAATATTGGATTAATTAGGTTAATAGATTTATGGTCTTAAAACTCTTTTTTTATAAATCCTTGTACATAAAAACATTAATACATAAAAATAGAATTTCTTAAGCATTTTCTTTTCTTTTATTAAATCTTTTGTTTGTACATAATTAACAAAAACCCAAAAATAAATACTTACTTAATTTTGCATTAAGTTAACATCTTGCATCACTTGTAAATAATCACATACACTTTCACCAGTACTTTTGATACATTGCTTTTTATTCTTGTACATTGCTACATTGATATTGAGAATGCGATTCGATTTGGTTGTAAATATTATTTGGACACTACTATCCTGATATGACTCATCCCCATTTGTAAACACTTGTACCCCCATTCCTGGATACTTATTTGTAATAGCTTAGACTTTAAATTCCCGCAATTTATCGCTTTCTATATACTGTATAGTAATTAGGGTTTGTATGCGAAGATTCAAAATCAACCTCTAGATAACCTAATACAAGACAAATGCATGATAATCAATACACCAATCACACCTGCACCCCTAGGGTAATCCCGCTTGTTGCCTTCAAAAATGGGTCATGCTTGCATGTTGAGTTCTTTGGCAAAACAAAACAAATCAAATGATCATAGTCCCTCGATGACGCTTTCGAAGTTGCCTAAACAAAATGATCATAGTCCCTTAAAGGAAAAATTGCCAAAGACACTTGGCACTATTGCATTCATGGTCTAAACGATGACCCACGCCTGTCCCGTTAACATCCTAACACAAGATTGTCCACCAAATACAATGGTGGAACAATACTGTTAAAAGGGTTAAAACATAGAAAGAATCTTTGAGTAAATTTAGGGGTAGACAACTCTTAGTTACTTGATCAAACTTGCAAAACACACTTGCCTACTTTTCAAAATACACTCCACAATACAACTTTCAAAACAACTTTCAAAACCTTGAAACATCTTTTCAAAAAGACACACACCTTTGTAAAACATTCGAGTAAAGAATTGTTACAACGGTTGCCTAGACAAGGCATCTTTTTCAAAACATTTTCAAACACACGCACACACCACCATTTCAAGCAATTGAAAATCAAAGGCAAGTGATCTAAAACAAGTAACTAAGAGCCCATGGATAACCATGGATAGAAAGGGTGCTAATACCTTCCCTTTCTATAATCTACCCCCCGAACCCACGAAAGCATCTCAAAGGTTTTTCCTGTGCTTTTTAACCTTTCCTTTAGGATAAAATAAAAAGTCGGTGGCGAATCTTGCTAAACCGAAACATTTGCGAAAATAAACGCAAAACCTCAAGTCAGTTCTCCCACCGTACCACACATAGTTTAAATATAGTGAAAACGAAAGGATGAATTCAAGACAAACATATGCAATGCACTAATGAAACAGAGTTTGACATTAATAGATAATTGTTTGAACAAGCAAAAGAAATTACAACTGAAAATTCAAATGAACAGAAGCCTCTTTGTCTGAACTTGTCACTTTAGGTGGTGAGCCTTTGAGGGATGACAGAAGAACTCAGTATGGCCATCTTGTGTGAACTCCAACATTCCTCCATCAATCAGATCTTGAATCTTATTTCACAATGCCCAACAGTTGTTGGTGTCATGTCCAGGACTGTTGAAGTGGTACACGCATCTTTCATTTGGATTATACCTTGGGGAGGCTATGTTGGGATTCTGAGGAGGGTCCCTTAAAATAACCAGCTTGGCCTCCAACATGTGTTGTAGTGCTTGATACAAAGACATGTTGATTTCGGTGAAGCGTCTTTTGGGCTTGCTTTGCCTTTGCTGATTTTCTGGTTGAAGTCGTTGTTGGGCTCGTGATGCGGAAGCAAATTGGGGAGGTCTTCTCTCGGCTTCTTGTCTCAAGGGAGGCCGAATGATGATTTGATCCCCAATCCTAGATGTTTGCCCCATTTGGTTACATCCATCCCGAAGAAGCTTATTGATGAGGACCCGCAACTCTTCTTGTCCTTGTGCCAGATTTTGGATAAGAGCCATCTGGCCCACCAGTTGTCCCATCATCTGGACTTTCATTATGGCTATCTCGGTTTGTAGCCGCTCCAGCTGGTCATTTCTGTCGTCCCCAGGATTTCCCATGATCATGCCCCTGGCGAGGAGCGCCTTGACTTCTTCTTGCCCCTTGGATAGGTTCAAGAACATCTCTTGAAGTTGAGCGTTTTGAGCCTGGATGTCCTTGATAGTCTGCTCTAGAGCCATCTCTTAATGAAATAAATAGTAGGGAGATAAGGAGACCTGTATGGGAGAAACCTGTCATGATATGATGCATGATATGTGGATGCATGTTTTTAGGACCTCACGGGGTAAACACGAGAAAAAGTTAGAGATTGAATTTTGATCAACATCTTTGATTGGAGAACTTCGTATCAGTGGATGTACTTCCACAAGGATTAAGCTCACCATTTCAAGTGGGTCATAGCCCTTGACTCAAGCTGTTGTACTTGATCTTTGACGGCGTTTGATTAGAGGAAAATGAATCCTCTTGTCCCTTGATAGACATTTGGTTCATCATAACCTGCATCAAAGACCCTCGAGATCCTTGAAATGGTTATTGAAAATGCTATGGTATGATGTTATGATGTTATGTACAATTATGCGACGTAAGCAAGTGTATATACAAATAATCATATTCACACAAAGCAGACAAATCCTTAGGTTTAGGCTTGCATGGAGTTTGTAGGTAAGTACCCTCTTGAAGTTTAGTTGACTCAACCTGTCCTAGCAATAGTAACCGGGTTCTAAGGAGCTCAATATCACCGGATTGTTTCCTTGGTCATTATTTCAGATCAAGCCTCTTTAATGGCGATCGAAATATCCCAAGAAACCAACCCTCAATGAGTGTAGTATCGAGTATCTACCAACTTCGGACTACACCAAAGTCGGTCATCTCACTACATCCTAAAAGGCCAAGTTGGTCAAGTAAAGGGTTCTAGAAGTTCATTAGTGCTTCATGACATCACTCAGCGGCCCCGTATTCTCTTTGATTGACTCAAAGGCTACCGGTACACACAAATATGTCGCACTAACGTAGCTATTGCTTAGACCATGTCGGTATACCCCGCACAGTTTCCACAATGTATTGCTACTTACCTATAATGTATCCCAAATCCGGGTAGAGGATTTCAAACCCAAACAAAGAACCATAATGTAAAGCAAACAAGTCAAACAATGTACGCAAATAAATGTGATCTAGCCCTAAGGTAACCCCACTTTCACATTTCCCCAGCAGAGTCGCCAGTTCTGTGATACGGTGGGAGAACTGACTTGAGGGTTTCGCATTTTATCGCAAATGTTGGGGTTAGCAAGAGTCGCCACCGACTTTTCTTTTATCCAAAAAGGAAAGGTGAAAAAGCACAGGAAAGACCTTTAGAGATGTTTTTTGAGTTCGGGGGTTAGATTATGAAAAGGGAAGGTATTAGCACCCTTTTCATCCATGGTTTTACATGGGCTCTTAGTTACTTGCTAGATCACTTGCTTTTGTTTGAAATTATGCTTTGTGTGTGGTTTTTGAAAGTATTTTTGAAAATGGAACTTCGTAATGGTTCTCGTTTCTATAAGAATGCCTACAAAGTGTTTGTTTCGAAAATAGTTCAAAGGTGTGTTCGTGAGATGTGTTTTTGAAAGTATTTTGAAAATGGAACTTCGTAATGGTTCTCGTTTCTATAAGAACGCCTACAAAGTGTTTGTTTCGAAAATAGTTCAAAGATGAGAGTGTGGGTGTATAAATGTTTTTGTTGTGAGCAAGCGAGTAACTAAGAACGAATCTATCTACTCAAAAGGTCTTAAATGTGCTTTTCCTCCTCCTTTAGATGTTGCTATCTTACCATTGTTTTGGTAAGAAGCCCCATCGTTGGATGTGAAGGGACGGGTATAGGGACGTTTGTATAGTCATAGAAGGCAACATATGGGACGTTTTAGCCATGTCTTTTTAGGGACTAGATCGTTTACCGAAGGCAACATCGAGGGTCATCGAGGGACTACGATCTTTTATCGAGGGTCTTTGCTAAAACGCCCATGTTCGAGGGGCATGACTATTTTCCGAAAGGAAACAAGTGGAATAACCCTAAGGGTGTAAGTGTGCAAATGTGTTTTATTTACATGCTTTTTGTCTTGTTTTTGAAAGTCATCTATTTGTTGATTTCATCTTGTCATACATCTAATTTACTAGCAATATATGAAAAGCAAGTAAAAAGCGGAAAGTAAAATCTAAGCTATTACATCACTTCAGGGGGATGGGGGTACAATTTAACAATGGGGGTGAAGTAGGATCTAAAATATTACAAACACATCAAATGATAATGAGAAAAATGTGAAAACAGTGTAGAATAAAGGAAAAATGCATTTTTGAACTGCTATGTGTCGACCCATGCTGCTATGCATCGATAGCTTCTTCCTACTCCTGTAAAACAAAATCAGTTCAGTATGGGTCGACACGTAATGGGATGTGTCGACTCATGCATCTTCTTGTATCGATGCAAAACGCGTATGTATCGACTCATAGGCTTTTCCAGCTTTTGTTTTGTGACCTGAACTCAGTATGGGTCGATGCATGAGGGTCATGTGTCGACTCATACCACGTATTTTCACTAAGATGAGTCGACACATGCGGATATGTGTCGATACATGCTGCATTTTCCACTAAGATGGGTCGACACATGTGGATATGTGTCGATACATACTGCCTTTTTCTGCCTTAAACACCATTCTTTGCATACGTTAGTTAGTTTTTAACATATAAATGAATAACATGAACAACAAATAAATGATTAACTTCAAAAATAGTGATTGTTACATCTTATAAACAGAAAAGTTGATGTATGGAAAAGGCAAGGTAAAGATGACTTACCTTAAAACTGCACTTTAGGTTTTGAATCCAAATACCCTTCAAGATGTTGTATGAACCTTAAGGAAGCTCCAACAGGCTGCTAGACTTTCCTTTTTGTTGAAGGTTATTAAACAACCTCTGTATGGTATGAAATGTTTGGATGGTTTTTAGATGGGATATGCAAAGTGTGAGAGGTTTTAAGGTTTAGACTTCAAAACTCAAGAGTGGAAGTCTTAGGGTCTGTTATGGCTTTTGTGACTATGAGATTTTGAGGGTTTATCAATAAAACTTCTGGCTGTTCTCCTTGTTCTCTCTCTCTCTCTCTATTTTTTTCTAACCTTTTTGTCTTGGAAATGCTTCTTCTATTTATAGGCAAAGGACTTGTGAACAAAGGCTGAATCTGTTTACAACACAACATGTTATGGTTTGGTTGGGATGTAAGTATCAAACTATGTCAAGTACTCCATGGTCCCAAGATAAAGTACCAAAGTTGTTGGTTTAGAGGGGTTGATTTCTGTGTTTTATGGTAGAGTAAAGTCATAAAATAAACAAAGTATGGGCTCAAGACAAACTTTGTACAAAAAGTTTGCTTTTCAAGAATAACAATGATGCCTTTATGCCATAAATGGAAAGATCCTTTGGACAATGGCTTAAACACTTGGGTAATAGCTCAAAAGTGGGTGTAAGAATTAAATTATGTAGAGATTTGCAAGCAAGAAGGCCTGCAACATAAGATTATGCAGCATAGCATAAGGGTTTTGTTGTGTGTTCTTCAATAGAATAACTTGCAAATCAAGGGTGGATGCCCAACTTCATGCCCTTGATTCTCCTAGCTCAAGTATGATAAACTCATGCTCTTGGATGTTTTGGAAAGCTTGAAACACCCTCTATAACTTTTATGTTTACCACTTTGACAAAATCATCTTGGAACCATATGAAAAAATACCAAGAAGTTGGGATAAAATCCTGAACAAAATCTGTTGAAAATTTCTCTAAGTGTTAAATGAAAATGTCATGACTTCATGAATTTATAACTCAAAATCCAAGCACTTCTAGGAGAAGTTGTGTAAATAAATATTTTAGATATCATGGAGGTCTACAACTTTCATGTTGAAAGTTTCCCTTGAACTGTCTTACATCTTGGTGAAAGAATGGCATAAAGTGATGGAACTATCATGTATAAAAACACTTAGAAAATTTCTAAGTCATGGAAATCTTGACTTTTCAAGTTGACTTTTGACTTTCTTAACTTCTTGATGATCAAGCTTGATATTTTTTAATGTCTTAATGAATTGTGATATTTGAAGCTTAATGTTGACCAAAAAGTCAAAGTTTGACTTTCCAGTATGCAATTGACCATTTTGCCATTGTGCCAATTTTAAACCTAAATTGATGTATCAGTGCTGCAAACTTGACGTCGTAGAATATCTTGTGAGCAAATACTTAACAAATGAGAGGTAAAATTTTGGGGTACAACAACATGTATAAAACATATATAAGAGTTATATCAAGGGTAGAATGCATCTTATAAGTCGCGTTCATCAAGTATGCCAAGCTCTCGACGAATTTTGTAGAAAGGGTCTTTTGCCAAAGGTTTGGTTAAGATATCGGCAAGCTGATTATGAGTATCTACAAAGGTTACCTCGACATCTCCTTGAAGAACATGATCACGGAGGAAATGATGTCGAATGTCTATGTGTTTAGTTCTTGAATGCATGACGGGATTCTTTGTAATCTTAATTGCACTGGTGTTGTCGCATCTTAGAGGAATGCACCCTAGATCGAGTCCATAGTCACGAAGTTGTTGTTTTAGCCACAAAATTTGAGCACAACTACTACCCGCTGCTATATATTCAGCTTCGGCCATGCTTAGAGCAACACGTGCTTGTTTCTTGCAGGCCCATGATACTAATGCATTACCAAGAATGTGACAAGTACCATTTGTGCTCTTTCTATCCATTTTACAACCTGCATAATCCGCGTCAGAATAACCAATTAAGTTGCAGACACTACCTTTAGGATACCATAATCCGACGTTTGTTGTCCCTTTGAGATACTTCATGATTCTCTTTACCGCCGTGAGATGAGATTCCTTTGGGTTAGCTTGAAAGCGGGCACAGAGACAAACACTAAACATTATGTCAGGACGGCTTGCCGTCAAATACAATAAGGAGCCAATCATACCTCGATATTTAGTGATGTCGATGGAAACACCTAAATCATCTTGATCAACATAAGAACCAGAACCCATTGGTGTAGACATTTCCTTAAAGTTATCCATGTCAAACCTTTTCAAGAGTTCCTTGCAATATTTGGATTGGTTGATGAAGATGCCATCTTTTAGTTATTTAATTTGAAGTCCAAGAAAATAGTTCATTTTACCCATCATGGACATTTCAAATTCTCCTTGCATCATTGATGAGAATTCTTCACACATTTCTTAATTTGAAGAACCGAAGATGATGTCATCAACATAGACTTGTGCTAGCAAAGTGTCGTCTTTGATTTTCTTGATAAATAGAGTCTTGTCAACTTTGCCTTTTTCGAAACCTTTTTCGTATAAGAAGTTACTTAAACGATCATACCATGCCCTTGGTTCTTGTTTCAGTCCATAGAGAGCTTTTCTCAATTTAAATACATGAGATGGATTCTTGAAGTCTTCTAACCTTGGGGGTTGCTTAACATAGACTTCTTCAGTGATATATCCATTCAAGAATGCACTTTTGACATCCATTTGGAAAAGCTGAAAATTTAATGAGCAAGCATAGGCAAGTAAGAGACAAATAGCTTCTAACCTTGCAACTGGAGCGAAAGTTTCTTCAAAGTTTATTCCTTCTTCTTGATTATAGCCTTGTGCTACCAATTTTGCTTTGTTGAGAACAATTATTCCATTCTCGTCAAGTTTGTTTTTGAACACCCATCTTGTTCCAATGATGTGTTTGTTGCTTGGCCTAGGGACGAGTTCCCAAACTTGATTCCTTTCAAATTGATTCAATTCTTCTTGCATAGCTATAATCCATTGGTCATCGCATAAGGCTTCATCAACTTTGGAAGGTTCAATTTGAGATACAAACGCCATGTTTAGGCAAGCATCCTTGAGATTTAATCTTGTAGACACACCTTGACTTATATCACAAATTACTTTATCAATAGGATGATCTCTATGAGTTCTCTATTCTTTTGGTAGATCATTGAGATTCGATTCTTGTTGAGGTGATTCTTTGAGTTGAATGGGTTGATCCTTGGAAGAATTTTCTTGAGGACCTTCTAAAATTTCATCATCATTATCACAAACAATATTATCCTCCTTGGAGGGGTTAGTTTCATCAAAATAAACACGCATAGATTCTTCAATAGTCAAAGTTCTTTTGTTGTATATTCTATATGCTTTACTAGAGAGTGAGTAACCAAGAAAAATACCTTCATCGGATTTCTCATCAAACTTACCCAGATTATCTTTGTCATTGTTTAGGACAAAGCATTTGCAACCGAAGATATGAAAGAAAGCAATGTTTGGTTTTCTCCCTTTGAAGAGTTCATATGGATTTTTCTTTAAGATTGGTATAATGTTAACTCTATTGCTAACAAAACATGTCGTGCTCACCGCATCCGCCCAAAAGTATTTTGGAAGATTTGAGTCACTAAGCATTGGTCTAGCAAGTTCCACAAGAGACCTATTCTTTCTTTCAACCACTCCATTTTGTTGAGGAGTCCTTGGTGCCGAGAAGTTGTGAGATATTCCATGTTCTCCACAGAATTCTTCAAATAGAGCATTTTGGAATTCTCCGCCACGGTCACTCCTTATTGAGGCAATTGTTAGAGACCTCTCATTCTGAATTTGTTTAGCATACTTCTTGAACGCCTTGAATGCATCACTTTTCTGCACTAAAAAGAATGTCCAAGTATATCTAGAGAAATCGTCAACAATAACCAAAACATACACATTACCTCCAAAACTCCTTATTCTCGATGGACCAAATAAGTCCATATGTAACAATTGTAGTGGCCTTGTAGTGGACACCACATTCTTAGATTTGAAAGTTGATCTAGTTTGTTTCCCCTTTTGACAAGCATCGCATAGTCTATCTTTGACGAAATTTCTCTTAGGTAAACCAATTACAAGATCATGCTTGATTAATTTATTCAAGTGTTCCATATGAATATGAGCAATTCTTTTGTGCCAAAGCCATGAATCATCATTGTTCGCCATGAGACATTTAACCTTCAAAGATGGATCATCAAGGGAAATCATGAATATATTATTGATTCTTTTACCTTTAAGTATAACCTCATGAGTGACTTCGTCTTCTATCAAACATTCATCCTTGGTGAACTTGATTTTGAAGCCTTTGTCACAAAGTTGGCTAATACTTAGAAGATTGTGCTTTAGTCCTTCAACATAAAGAACATCTTCAATGGTTGTGAAAGGTTAAGCACTAATTTTGCCTCTGCCTAGGATTCTTCCATTGTTATTGTCTCTATAAGTGACAAAACCCTTGGCCTTTAGCGCTAGATTTGAAAATTGGTTTATATCTCCTCTCATATGCTTTGAACAACCATTATCAAGATACCAAAGATTGCATGTGGTCTTCAAGCATACGTGCAAAACAAATTAAGTTTTGTTAGGTACCCAAGTTGCTTTGGATCCTTCATAATTAGTGCCTTTCTTTACCCATACATAATGCCCACTTGTCACACTGAAGTTTCTAACATAGCAAGCATTAGGTGTATGGCCTTTAATACCACAATAAAAACAAGTAGGTTCAAAGTTACTTCTATATCTAGAGGGATAAGATTTCTTCTTAGAAAATGTTTTCCTTTTAGGATAGTGACGAACTATTTTAGGTTTGTTCACTTTCTCTTTGGATGATTGATTACTAGCCTTAAAAAATATAGTTTTGTTAGAACTTGGTTTTGAAAACTTTGAATGTCCAAGTCCACTTTTATCATTTGAGTATCTTTGTTGGCTAAGAACACCTTCTAATCCAATTTGGCCTTTTTCATATCTTTCAATGACTCTTTTTAATTGGACAATTTGAAAAGAGAGTGAATCACAATTTTTGCATACAAAATTTTGTTTTTGTTCATCACTTGATTTTTGTTTTTCTTCTTTGAAATCTTTTTCCATTAAAACATATTTTTCTTCTAAGGATGAAATTTGTTTCTTTTGTGATGAAATGGTTTTATACAAAATTTTGCATTCATTCAATAGTTCATCTATAACACCTTGTGCATCACTATCAAAAATAGAAAATTCATTACTAACCTCATTGTATTCATCATCGGAATGGTGTGAGGCCATCAATGCTAGATTTGCACTCTCATCACTATCGGAATCGGATGAGGAACTTATTTCATTGTCCTCCCATGCGACATAAGCCTTTTTGTTCTTAAATCCCTTCTTGCTTTTAAAGCCACCTTTCTTGGAGAGTTTTGGACAACCCGGCTTGATATGACCTTGCTTACCACATTCATAACATGTGATTTCTTGTGTTGATGTGGAAACTTCCTTTTTCTTAAATTGTTTCTTTCCTTTTGAATGAGAAAAAGGTTTGTCATTTCTACCGAAGAACTTACCAAGCCTTTTAACAAGAAGCATGAAGTTTTCATCTTCTTCCGGATTGTCTTCCTTTTCAACTTCCTTGGAGTCTATCTTCAAAGCAATATTCTTAGATTTCTTCTCTTGATTTTCATGCTTTTCAAGTCTTCCAAGTTCTGTTTCGTATTCTTGAAGTTTTCCAAATAATGTCGCGGATGTCATGTTGGAAAGACTTTTCTTTTCTGAAATTGTCGTTACCTTTGGTTGCCATTCCCTAGTTAAGGACCTAAGTACTTTCAGATTTAGTTCATCATTCGTCAAAGTTTTACCAAGAGCACTTAGATGATTTGTCAAGTGCACAAATCTCTTTTGTAAGTCAATAATGGTTTCTCCAGGATGCATTCGAAATAATTCGTATTCTTGACTTAGGATATTTAGTCTTGATCTTTTTACTTCAACTGTTCCTTCATGAGTTTGTACCAGGGTATCCCATATTTCTTTTGCTGTTTTGCATGCCGAGAGACGGAAGAATTAGTCCATGCTAAGTGCACCTTAAAGAAGGTTTATTTCCTTTTTGTCATAGAGAACTTTATTCTTATCATCATCGTCCCATGCAGTTTTAGGCTTTGATGAGCCAACACCATTGATTACCGTTATAGAGATAAATGGACCATTTTCGATGGCATCCCATATTTCTTCTCCTTGTGCTTCTAGATGTGCCTTCATGCGTATTTTCCAGAAGTCGAAATATTCACCACAAAATAGAGGAGGCTTGTTGTTACTACCACCATCTCTGAAAACGGGATTTTGATTTGCGGAAGCCATTCTGGATCTTTTAGGAGCAGGTTACCTATAACCTGCTCTGATACCAATTGTAAGTACGAAGTGCGCCTAAGAAGGGGGTGGGGATAAATTAGGTACTTTTAAAAATTTCTGGTTTTTAGTGATGATGGTTCTTATTTTTCTGGTTAAAAGTGAGTTTAGGAAAGCTTAAAAATGCAGGAAAAATAAAGAGACACGGGCGATATATCCTGGTTCCCCTCATAGTCCGAGAGTACTCCAGTCCCCTTTCAACATGAAAGAGATTTCCTTATTGTGGCAAATTTAAACAAAGAACTACCAAGTAACCAAGAACAATCCTGTTGGACCAAGAACAATCCTCTTGGATTTTCACTAAGTTATCTATGAGAACAATCCTCTAAAAGTAACTACACTTGTATCCAACAACTTTGGAAAGACAAGATTTCAAAAAACACTTAAACTTATTTCCAACAATCCTGGAAAAATAAGTAAGTAAATATCAATTTTTGAGTTTGAGTGAGTAGAGTAATATTGATCACTTAGAGTGATTTAACAATGTATGACCTTCTCTTCCAATAATATTATTGTACAATGACTCAAGATATAATTGCTCAAAGTTTTCTGTTTGTTAATGTATGAAAATATGCAGAAAACTTATGCATGAAAGTGAATGAATGCTTGAGTTTGTATTTTGAAATTTCAGAAAATATTTATGGAAGAGGTGTTGAAATAGATTTTGAAATTGGATATTTATATGTTCATAACATCCTTTTGAAACAACATGAAGTTCTGAAAATGTATCATGAACAAATGCCAAGTTTGAGTGAAAAGTTTCAATGAACAGGCATGATGAACAGGCATGTACAAAGCTGTTGTTTTTCTAAATCGTGCAGCATGCAATCGATTCCATCCTTTGTGTAAATCGATTGCACAAGGTTTCAACAGCTATTTTTTCAAAAAATTTAAGAGTGCAATCGATTGCACTATCAATGCAAATCGATCGCATGCAAAGTCAGTAGTAAAAAGTAATTGAGTGCAATCGATTTCATTAGCAATGTAAATCGATTGCACTGAGAAACAGAAGCAGACGTTTTGAAAATTTTAAGTATGCAATCGATTGCACAAGCAATGTAAATCGATTGCACAGAGAAACATAAGCAAAAGATCTGAAAGTTTGAAGTGTGCAATCGATTGCACTAGAAGGTAAATCGATTGCATGCAAGAGAAAATGAAATTTTAACTTTGAAAAATTTGAGTAATGATTTTTTAAACATTTCTTTTTCATTTTTGAGCATCTATATCTTAAGATCAAAGTAGATAATATTATTATACCTTTAAAGTTGTTGAGAGCTTTGAATGAAGATAATATCCTTAGATGCTTTGAGCTTGATCATAAAACTTTGCCTTCTTTGTTAGCCATTGTTTGTCTTCATCAAAACAAAAGCTCATTTGTGAAGCTTGATTTTACACAAAGGGGCAAGAGCAACAACGGCAAATGGAGGCTCAAATGGAGGCAATGAGGCAAGAGCGTCAATGACAAATGGAGGTCATGGCGAAGAGGCAAGCTGATATGGAGTAACAAATGAAGCAATTTATGCAAAGGTTTGATGGAAATCAAAATATTCGCGGTCAAGAGCCGATGAATGACGGGAACAAAAATAATTTTAACATTGACAACTATTCCAATCCAGATGACCGGTAGAATTATTTTTATTTTTATTTTGTATTTACTTTTGAATTTGTGTAAATTTAGAAATATTAAGTATATTAAATTTAAAAATATTAAGTATATTAAATTTAGAAATATTAAATTTATAATTTCAGTTTATTAATTTTATTATATAAAATTTATTTAGTTTATTAATTTTATTAAATTAAATTTATTTAGTTTATTAATTTATAAAATTAGTATATTTATTAATTTAATTTACTAATTTTTATATTGTTTCAGAAATTAATTTTTTAAAAATAAAAGAAATTTTCATGTCACTAATTTCTGACATGTAAATCACGTCCCAACTTTTAAATATATTACTGTGTTTCTTTGTAGAACCAAATAAATTAGTGACATGATTTCTACGTTACTAATTTATGACATGAAATTCACGTCGCAACAAAAGTTGCTGCTCTGACCACCTGTTGCGCCTGTTACAACTGAGAGACTGTATTTTCTATACAAATATGTTGCGATGTGATTTTCACGTCACAACTTTATGACATGTAATTCACGTCGCAACAATGTTTCCATGCGCTCTCCTGTGATGTAATAAGCCACGTCGCAAAAAAACAAGTTATGACGTGCTTTTAGATGTTACGACGTTATTTGCATGTCCAAAATGATAATTTATTTTGTAGTGACATACATCTAACATGAATTGATGGTGACATTTAGATCAAGTCATTACCTAAGGTTTTTTGATGTATTATATGCTTACAAATCTATACTAATTAGTTGGATCCTAAATAATAATTCCATGTTTCAATCTCAAATAAAGCATTTAAAACAGAGTTAATGAACAAACTATTAACGTAGTATGAAATAAAGCATTTAAAACAAAGACTTGAATTTGTCATTTTATGCACCAATACACCAGTAAAAGATAAGTAGAAAATATTTCTACTTATAGAAGCACAAAAAGTCATAATGATATGTAATATATCTTTAAGCCGCCGTCAAACCAACTCCATCGCGTAGCCGAAATCAACAATACTCGGGAGTCTTTGAAGTGATCAATGATCAACCACCAATGGTATGTTGTAACTGGACATATACACATAACGATGCAGATCAATACATAAACAATATAAACCTAAAGCATTATATATTTTATGCTTACTTTTTCTGCACAAGACACTTTTTAATCTCGAAACATGCATCGACTTCTTTTCTCTCTTAAACTGTTATATGTACGATATCATCGGTATTATATGATTTTCTCATCACATGCCAATAGTTAGAAAAATCGTCTAACCTGTTCAACAGTTCCAGCAACATCGTTATCAATTTTCAAGAAAAATCGTCACAACACAATCAGTTCCATGAATTCAATTTACCGTGAAAAATTTGGCCAAACCAATACCAAGTAATCAACAAACATACACATTCAATGGAAGATAGCAAAGTTTCAATGTAAATAAGAATTTTAATTTGGGGTTTTTTGTAGAATCAACAAATAGTCACAATGATTAAAATGAGAACATCAAAACCCTCTTCATCACCACTTAGTAACAACAAAAAACTCCAAATCTGAAGAAGAAGAAGAAGAAGAAGAAGAAGAAGAAGAAGAAGAAGAAGAAGAAGAAGAAGAAGAAGAAGAAGAAGAAGAAGAAGCTCACCTTATGCTCAGATAAGTCACATTCATTGTTTTGGAACCAAACAAAAACCATAAAATCAATGTTAGATATGTTGATTAAATAAACAAATGAAACTACTGAAAACAAAAAATCATACAAGTTTGTATCTTTTACCCTTTACAGATCTGATTCTGAATCGTTGAAACTTTTTGTTGTGTTGATGACAATAAAGAGACATGACAGTGGCGGTGGTTGTGGTGACAATGGAGTCAGTGACATGAAAGAGAAGGAGAAGGAGAAGAAAGAAGAGGGTTTATGGTTAGGGATTTGAAAGGAAAAATGAAAATTCGGAGAAAGAGATACCGTAAAATTCTTGGTGTCGTTGATGTCGTAAATCTTCTCCAACGATCTAGCCATGTATGAAAGACGGAGGAACCTTGAGCTGAAGTTGCAAGAAGGAAACCTTGGAAATGCAAACATAAGCATGTAAAGAAGAAAGAAGAAAGAAAGAAAGAACAAAGTAGAAGATATGTTGGAAGACCTGATGGGAAGAAGAAGCGTGTAAAGAAGAGCAAAGTAGTGTTAATGTGATAGGTTAGCAGCTCAAGAAGCACTACTAAAAATATGACATTTGAGAAAAGGCCCTTACATCAGGTATAAAAATAAATGATGTAAAAAATATTTGTCAAAAGATTTTACATCAGACTTTTATTTCCCCTGATACAAAAAATATGTGATTTAGAGGAAAATATAACAAGGTGACATTTTGGTAAATAAAATGAAAATTTTTATAAGGGATTTTACATCGGGCCTTTACTATCCACCGATGTAAAAATTCAAATAATAAAATAATACAAACACGGTGGCAGTTTTGTAAATAAGGTGCGTTTTTGTTTTTTAAAAAAGTGGCCCTTACATCGGGCCATAAACCCAACTGATGTAAAAGAGCGTTTTTGCTAAAAAAAAGTAGCGGCCCTTACATCGGGCCATAAACCCAACCGATGTAAAAGATTGACCCTTACATCGGGCCATAAACCCAACCGATGTCAACTTCACAAAACCCTATTGTTACTATTCATATGTTTACTTCACAAAACCTATTCGCGCTTCATCTTTATCGCTTTGCTACCTCTAAACCCGTCAACCCTCCATCAACCCTCCGTCTCCCTCCGCCTCCGGACATCATATCACCTCTCTTCGCCCTCCTCCTCTAGACGTGAAACCCCACACCGTCTGAAACCGTCTTCCTCCGCCCTCCGCCTCCGGACACGAATATGGTTTCAGTCAGCCGCGGCCACCATCCGACCTTCGTCTCTGTCGTCATCCCACCGAATTCGTCCGTCTCCGACGTCCCTGTGTTCTTTTATGTCTCTCCGCCTCTGACATCGTCCCTCCATTTCCGACAGGTTAGATTTAACATTATTGTTACTGTTATCCAGATTTATATTACATTTTATCTAAAGGAATGGATTTAAATTAGAACAAATTGAAATATTGTTGTTAATCTTGCATGCTAACCACAAACAAAGTTTCAATCCCGCGACATCATATTATGTTACAATTTTTATGTTTAAAAGAATCCCTTATGGATTCTTGTAGTAGTGCTACTCTCCCGCCAGACTTCCTATAAATATATATTTCTATCCAAACTAGAAACATTCAAGGATAGTTAAGTAGGACGCATTCTATTTCTATATAATTTGTGACAGAGTTTCCTATATTAAGTCATTGTGGAGTGATCTAACAAGTAAAGAATGTTAAAAAAACATTAATTATTAAAAAAGTATATTAGAAATAAAAATTTATAATGATTTAACTATGTATTCATTAATTTCAGAACATAGGTATGGATCGTAGTTGGATGAGAGCTAATCGATTAAGTACTGAGTACGAACATGGAGTGAAGGAATTTCTATGGTTTGCTGAAAGTAATGCTGAAAAAAGTCTTCATGCGCTTTTTCTCTGTCCATGTGTTCGTTGTGCAAATAAATAACAAAAACTTAGTAAGAAAGAAATCATGGATCATCTAATCTATGTAGGGATCTGTCAAAGTTATACACAATGGATATGGCACAGTGAAGTAGTAGAAAATTCTAACGTGTCCCAAAGAGATGATGTTAGTGTCGATATGGATGATCGTTTAGAAGACATGATGCGTGATATTGAATAAGATTCGTTTAAGAGGGCACATGCGTATGATACTTTATGCAGTGACAAGGATAAACCTTTGTACCCGGGATGCACAAATTTTACACGTTTGTCAACCGTGTTAAAATTGTTTAATCTGAAGGCGAATAACGGGTGGAGTGACAAAAGTTTTACCGAATTGCTTAAATTATTGACAGAAATGCTTCCGTAAGGTAACATAATGCCAATTCGTTATTACGAGGTGAAGAAAATATTATGTTCGATGGGTTTGGAGTATAAAAAGATACATGCATGCCCTAATGACTGCATATTATACCGAAAAGAGTATGTAAACTATAATCATTGTCTGAAGTGCAGGTGTCATGCTACAAAAAGAAAGATGGTGATTCTAGTGAAGATTAGGTGGTCAAAAAGGTCCTCCCGCGAAAGTGGTATGGTACCTACCAGTAATTTCAGGGTTCAAGAGACTATTCACTAATGTAAACAACACAAAAAATCTTAGATGGCATGCAGAAGAAAGAAATTGTGATGGACAAATTCGCCATGTAGCTGATTCTTTGCAATGGAAGAAAATAGATACTTTGTTTCCAAGCTTTGGCAAAGAGTCGAGAAACCTTAGACTTAGAATTGCTAATGATGGAATGAATCCATTTGGTAATCTAAGTAGTAATCACACTTCTTGGCATGTTCTCTTGATGATTTACAACCTATCTCATAGGTTGTGCATGAAGCGTAAATATATTATGCTATCAATGATGATTTCGAGCCCAAAACAACCAGGAAATGACATAGACGTGTATCTAAGTCCACTGATTGATGATTTAAGAGTGTTGTGGGAGGAAGGGGTGGATGTTTTTTAGGCGTATTCTGGCGAACAGATCAATATGCATGCCATGTTGTTTTGCACCATCAACGATTTTCCGGCATATAGAAATTTGTCTGGGTATAAAGTTAAAGGGCATAAAGCGTGTCCTATATGAGAAAAAGACACATGTTACCATTAGCTTGTAAAAGGAAAGAAGACTGTTTATCTCGGGCGCTGAAAATTTCTACATCGTTATCATCCATATCGTAGATTGCGGAAAGCTTTGAATGGGGAACAAGAGCATGGTATTGCTCTAAATTCCTTAACTGGAGAGGAAGTTTATCAACTACAACAGGGAATTAATGTTGTCTTTGGAAATTACCAAAAGAGATCTAATGTGAAGAATACATGGAAAAAGAGGTATATTTTCTTCGATCTTCCATATTGGTCTAGTCTTGATGTAAGACATTGTATTGGTGTGATGCACGTGGAGAAAAATGTCTGTGATAGTGTAATCAGAACACTTATCAACATTCAAGGCAATACAAAAGATGGTATTAATGCTCGTATGGATTTGGGTTTGATGGGCATACGAGAAGAGTTAACTCCACAATATATAGGTAACAAGACATCTTTGCCTCCTTCCTGCTACACTTTGTCCAAAAAAGAGAAAACAAGTTTTTGTGAGTGTTTACAAAGTATCAAAGTGTCGCATGGTTACTCATCAAATGTCAAGAGGATTGTGTCAGTTAAATATCTCAAATTAGTTGGCTTAAAATCTCACGGCTGTCATGTCTTAATGAAATAACTACTACCAGTGGCTATTCGTGGGATATTGCCTAACAATGTTAGGAATACTATAACTAGGTTATGCTTATTTTTCAATGCAATCTGTTGTAAATCCATTGATCCATTAAAGTTAGATGATTTGTAAAATGAGGCTGCAGTTATCTTGTGCCAATTAGAGATGTATTTCCCTCATTCATTTTTTGACATTATGGTTCACTTGATTATTCATCTAGTTAGGGAGATTATATTATGTGGTCCAATTTTTTTACGGTGGATGTATCCAATAGAGCGATACATGAAGATCCTAAAAGGGTACACAAAAAATCCACACCATCTGGAAGCATCGATTATTAAGAGGTACATTGAAGAAGAAGCAATTGATTTTTGTTCTAACTATTTGTCAGGATTGGATGTTGTAGGGGTTCCCAAGTCTCGTCATGATGGAAGATGTGAGAGTGTGGGTACACAAGTTTTAAAGGTCAAGAGCCTAAGTATTGATGTGGTTGTTCAATCACATTTGTATATATTGAATAACACGGATGAACTCCAACCGTACTTATCTGCTCACAAAAGCATCGTAAAAAAAGTATCCCAAGATGAATGAAAGAGGGTTGTTAAAAGAGCATAATAAGAGTTTCTCTTAGTGGTTTAAAGAAAAAAAATGCTAATGATGATAATGCTTCTAATATAATTAAGTGGTTGTCCTATGAGCCTAAATGTAACATAACAACTTGGAGTGGATATGATATTAATAAAACTTCCTTTTATACAAAGTCAAAGGATAATTGTAGTACCACACAAAATAGTGGGCTTATGATTGTGGCTGAGTCCATGCACTTCTCTAGTGCTAAAGATGAAAACCCCGTTATGGCATCTACACATTACTTTAGGGTGATTGAAGATATTTAGGAAGTTAATTATGTTGTGTTTAAAGTTCCTGTATTTAAATGCAAATAGATTGATATCAACAATGGTGTGAGAATCGGTGAATTTGGAGTTACACTGGTTGATCTTAGCAAGTTAGCTTATGCGAACGAACCTTCCATCATGGCATCTCAAGCAAAACAAGTGTTTTATATCACAGATCCTTCTAATAAAAGGTGTTCAGTGGTTTTACAGGGAAAGGTGCATAATATTGATGAAAATCAAGATGCGAATCTTGATATTTTCGAAACTCCTCTTTTTTCAACAAATGTGCCTACCTTCATTGAAGAAAATGAATAGGATGATGTGTATGTTGTTCGCATGGATCATGAAGAAGGGATATGGGAGGACTAGTACGATTTTTTTATAAGTTATTTCGACATTACTTTGATTCCTAATTATTTTTGTTTTGATCTTAATTTGATGTCTAAATATTGTTATTTTTGTGCTCACTTTGATGTCTAAATGTTTTTATTTTGTGCTTAATTTGATTTCTAATTGTTTTTATTTTGTGTAAACAGATACATGGATGATTCAACCGACAATCCTTCTTCATCTAGTAACCCTAAGAAAAGAAGAGTTAGAGGTTCCACTTTGATGGCTAAAATTAACAAAGTTCATCAAACGAGTGAAAAGATAAAGGTTGAGTTTGACCCAAGAACCCATGAATGTACTGGTGTTGGTAAAAATGCTACAAATTTTAAGAGTTATATAACATCTCTTGCTTGGCAGAATTGTAGTATTTTGAAAAATGAGTGGAAAGACGTAGATGACGCCATAAAAGAGGCTATTTGGGTTGATGTTAAGGTATTTTAAATTCAACACTTTATTATATTTTATAATCATATACTAATTAACAACATATATCGTATACTATATGTGTAGGATCATTTCACTATTCCAGAATGTAAAGATCCAAAGAAGGATCCATTGAAGAAAGAATGGATTAAATATGCAGAGAGCGATGGAGAGGTTTTAAGATACAACTCACAGACCAATATATTAAAAAGCCCAAGAAAGATCTCCCTCCTGCACATATCAAGTATAGTTATATTAAAGATGAAACATGAAAAGAGTTTCTCAAGACTCGATATACCCCTGAATTTAAGATTAGTAGAAGTTATATTTTTTTCGTGCATAACATTATTATTATGTTTAGTGATTAATAAAATTTTGATGTTATAATAGGAAAAAAGTCGAAAGGGTATGGAAAATGTGGCTAGAAATGTATACCCACACGTATTATCTCATGGAGGGTGTCGATTGCTTGAGGAGAGAATTATGAATGAAATAAAGTCATCAACGGATGATTCCACATTAGATGATACTGGTAGTGCATGTCCACCGTCACACCATGAGTTATGGAAGAGAGCACGGTAAAAGAAAGGGGGGGGGGGGGGGGGGGGGGGGAATACACTTCAAAGTCTACACAAGTTGTTGTTGAGAAAATTATAAGTAGAATTTAGAAAATATTTTAAGTATCATTCTATTTATGATTGATAAAAACTAATAAAATTAATTGTGGTTATTTCCTTATGTAGAATTCTCTAGTTAAAGAGGCTGAAAAAGGCACCTTTGTTCTGGAAGGACGTAACAATATCTTAACATCAACCATTGGAACATCTGAGCATGGCGGTCGTGTTTGTGGTGTTGGAAAACACTATAAACAAAGCACTTACTTTGGAAGGTCGTATTCACATCAAGGACAACATGTAGATGTAAATAAATAATTTGCATAAATTTAATCTGAATTGGAAGCAAGAATTAGAGTTGAATTTGAGTAAAAGTTGTGTGAAGAGCGTAAGGTGTTGCAACAATATTTAATGGAGACACTTAGGTCTATCGGTTTATTCCAAAGCGGAGATAATAATAAATGTATTGAAAAAATGGAAGTTGTTGATGGAAGCGGAAAAGGAAGTTGTTTAGTTGCAAAAGGAAGCACAAAGGACTTCGAAGTTGACGATGTTCAGAGATTGTTACTCATGGTTATGAAAATGGTTGACACACATTTGGAAATGGAATTAAGTCATTGTGTGAGTCACTAATTTCTATATGTCAGCTAAGTGTATCAGAGAATTATTGGTGGACTTTCATTGACTTGATGTGTATGTTCTACAAGTTTGGTGCATGTAAGTACATTTTTTTTATTATTGTCAATATCTATTAATGTGTTATATCTCTCATCACTTTAATTCTAATGTTAATATTAAAATTATTCAGGTATATTCATCGTATGTGTATTGATAATTCCACATCAAAAGTATATGGATTTATGGACCCTGCTAGGTGTATATATGTTGATAATGTGTTGAAATCTGAAGCAGATTTTAAAAAATACATACTAGACAAGTTACGTGACGAAAATAAAGTGTGTCACTTACTACCATTAGTTCATAAGTAAGTTTTTTTTTGAAATTGAGTTTTCTATTTTTTAATTTTGATAACATATATATTTTATGTGACTTTTGTGTTTCTACACACGTACAGATCTCATTGGCAATTAATAGTCATTTGTCCAAGAGACAATATTGTTGTCGTCTTTTGTTTATTTCATTGGGAAATTGATCAAATCACGAAGATAATTATTACAAGGTATGTTTGTCCTTTGTGACTTTTGTTATAATATATTATATATCCTGTATACATAAATTGTTACAAAAGTAATTTCCTATTTTATGTGACTTTATATGGATTTTTTTCTCTGAATTAGTGCTTTTGGGGTTCATCAAATGACAAATGGAAATAGAAAAAAGGCTACATGGCTTCATCCTAATGTAAGTGTGATGTATATTACAAGTCTATATTTAATTTTATGTCAAGTATTCACTAATTATGTCATTCGTTTGTCTAGACAAGAAGACAACATAACTCTAATGATTGTGGATACTATGTGATGAAAAATATGTTGGATATTGTCTCTGCTAATATAACTGATTCTTGCATGCGGGTAATAAAAAAACTTTACTTTTATATTTACTTTGCGTTTTGCAACTTAATGTGAATTTTTAAAGAATAATTTTATATTGTTATTTACACATTGTGGGTATTTGATGACTCAGCAGAATTAACACAAGATGATTTGCGACTCTGTTGGGAGAAATGTTTCTTTGAGTTATATAAAAATTAAGCTTGAACCGGTGAGTTATATAGAATTGTCTATAGATATCTGATTTGAGTTTTTTGATTTTGGTGTTGTCTACTGATGTTAATTGGTGTTATTATTTATTGTTAGCAGATGTGATTTTGGTGTTGCCTACTGAAGCTACAACTCATCTTCTTGTGGATTGCATGTTGGTATTTCAAGTGTGGATATTTTTGTATAATTTCATTGGTTTTGTTGTTGTAGTAATCGAACTTTTGTAAACTTCCTTATAATTTTGTACACTTATGTAACCTAGATTAGTACTCTTATAACTCAATGGTTCATTTTGAAGAATATATATGGGCATCCTAAATATTTGGTGCAATGAAATTATCATTTACTGGTTAGAAAAATATGAAATTAGCGACCTAAATATGGTCAGTGTTATGTGGTAAAAATATGAAAAAAATAACCTAAATTTGGTCTTGTGATGTTGGAAAAATATGAAAAATTAGGTACAAATAAATAAATAAATTCCGAAAATGCACCTGATTTAGTTAAATATGGCATATTAAACAAATATTTTGTATCAGGTATATTAAGCAAACTGATGTAAAAAATAATTTATTACATCGATGGATCAAAGAAACCAATGTAAAGGCTTACATTTATTTTATTTTTTAAAATTTTTATTATTTTTTATATCAGTTCTAATAACTAACCGATGTAATATGTTGAGTTTTTACATCTGATTGTAGCCCGATGTAAAATATTTTTGATTTACTATATCGCTTAGATTTGCATCAGACCAAGACCCGATGTAAAAAGTATTTTTCGCTTAATGTAAAATGTATTTCCTGCACTAGTGAAGCTTTTGAAGGATATTTGAAATTTGAAAAAACAAAAGGTGGTATAGGCAGAAAACAAAATAAAAGCGTTGAAGCATAATAATGTCGGATGAAAAAGCTATACACGTGGCTAAGTTTGGAGCATGCAGCGTATATTGGTATTTTCCAAACCAATAAATTTCTTATATTGTAGATTTGGATTTTGTGAAATGAATAGAGCATAATGGAGTGAGTAGGTGATACACCGCAAGTGCATTATAATATCGAAGTAGTAAAAAGATGTCGTCCCCTGAGACCAGTTCTAATTCCCGAGTTATGTTGAACTTATATTTAGCTAAAACGATTGAATAGTTGGGTTTGAGTAGGAGAAAAATATAATTATGGACTTCTTACTCCCTCCGTCTCATAATAAGTGTCTCATTTTCATTTTTTATATGTCTCAAAATAAATGTCTCTTTAGAATATCAATACAATATTTATTATTTTTTAAACTATTATACCCCTATTTATTAGTTTTCACGCTTTTCAACTAATCTACTACCTCCGGTCTCATTTATAAGAAAAAATTAACTTTTTATATACATTGAATAAGTAATGTATTTGGACAATATATTGTCCAAATACATTACTTATTTAATGTATCTAAAAAATTAACTTTTTCTTATAAATGAGACCAGATGGAGTACTAATTATAATAAATAAGGGTGTTTTAGTAAATGATATTAATTTTATCATTAAAATTAACACATCTAATTATTTTCTTAAGAACCGCACAAAACTCAAATGAGACAATTATTATGAAACAGAGTAAGTAGTAATTAAAAACAAGAACCTGTGACTTTGATTCATGCTAACCAACTTTACTCAGACAAGTTATCTATCGATCGAAAAGAGAATTTCATTTTGTAGAAAATTTTAAAACTAGTGATATTGTCCATTTTCATCAGCACATTACTGAGCTCTAACCACACGAATCATCTTCTTTCACAGAACAATTTACATGTTTAAAGACCTTTTAAAAGAAAAGTAATTTCTCAATTAACTCTGAAACACTTTCTTAATTTCATAATCAATTATTTAAATTTCATGATTAACAATATTAATAACAACGGTGGAGAATATTAGAACCAGAATGAAAGAATAAAATAAAATAAATTTAAATACTACAATGGTGACTAGAACAATACAACAACAGGAAAACAGGAAATGCAGAAAATTAATGAGAATGCAGGAAAAAAATAATCTAAAGCTTAGTGGTCCTTTTTCCTTAGGTTGCCAGTGCTATCTATAGACATCTAGGGCACTTTATTACATTAATCAACTCATAAACACGAAGTAAAACTCCAAGAATATGAAAATGTTCGAAATAAAATGGACGGGAGCCAAAACGTCAACCCTTGTCCCTTGATCTGGGGGAATTACGGTTGTATATATTATTTATAAAAATATATTAATTACAGTGGTTATTTAAGAAAATTATTTGGCTTTAGCCGCTACAATTAACTAAAACAGTACATCATAAATTTGACTGCCTCTAGAAATATTTTTGCATGTTCAAATACTCATTAAGATATTAATTATTTTTTCGTAAGGTCAATATGCTTACTAATTTCATGCAATCTTTTAATAAGAGACGTAAATTGATTCGAGACAAATAAGTAATTCAGTTTGGAGATTGATAGTGGATAAAATAAAAAATCATTTGTTTCTATAATAGGTGAAACTCATTTGAGTTCTCACTTTAAGACTCTCATTAGTTCGATGATTTTGTATGATGTTATTATTGGAGAACTTGAAGAAGTCAAGAAGGACACATCATTTGAATAATATAGTGAAACTATGCTTTTGTTAGATGTGTTTTAATCCTTTAATTTTATTTTTTTACGATCTTTTGAAATTTTGTCACTTGTCAAAGCTATCAAACAAGAATTATAAGAAATGAGGAAGGTGGATGGTAAGAATTTATAAAAGATGTCTCTTAGGTTTCACGCGGATAACTAAAGGCAGAGTCTTGAACGTTGATAATCATTAAATGGACGACTAAGATTTATTTAAGACCGGTGAATATAATAAAAAGAAAACGCTTAACTATCCCCTCAGTTAGGTCAAAAATCGAGGTGAATAAGTTTTTTTATTAAAATATTAGTTTCTCTTACCTCTCGGTTTTGAGAGAAAATCGAGGGGTAAGATTATATCTTTTTTTTAATGAATATCGTTACATTGATTACCCAAAATATACATTGATATGTTTACAAAGTACATATATTACCCATATTATAAAAATATATTATATGGAAAAAATCTTCGCTGATATCAAGATTTAGTTCTCTCCAAGATTGTCCAGGTCTCATGCAAGATGCTAGAGATCTATTTTCCCATGTGAATCTTTATTTTTTTTGCTGATATTCATCTTCTGAAAAGTTAAGTTCCCTTCTTTGTTTAACTTTTCAGAGGTTGAGCTCCATTCTTTGTGTAACTTGAAGCAAAAATGATTTGCGGCATTTGCAATATATCAAATAAGCAAAAATACAACAACATCAACACCATTATGTGATTAAGAAGAACATTGGAGATTTTTTCTGTCTTGCAATCCATCCTAAATAATGATGCATGTGAATTTGAGGTGGCTTCATATTAGTAAGGATTAGGGTAAAATATGTTTAATAAGTATTTTTATAGTAAAATCTGATTATTTTATCCCTCGGTTTTATCGAAAATTGAAGGGTTAGATCATTTAGTTTACACTTATAAAAAAACATAAACTACAATTGTTGGGATTCGATGGGTGTCTTGATTTATTTTTCTCCCCGTTTATTTTAAAAATTGAGGGAATATTTGGTTTTTATTTTTATAAATAAAAAAATGATGGCATGCCTTGGCATTATACCTTGCTTTTTTTAAGTGAGGTTAAAGTTTCGTCATGAAAAAAGTTATTTGTTGTAGTGTTATAAGCATGATTGTTTGTTTAGTGCTTTAGATTTGTAGTTCCGTGAGCTCAATATTAGGTTTGATGAAGAAAATATTGAACTTTTACAATGTGTTTCATGTTTGAGTCTCTCATTGTAATTTGCAGATTTTGATGTGTAAAAATTATTGATGATAGTTGAACTTTATCCAAATGATTTTATAGATATGTCGAAAGTGGTGGTGCGACATCAACTTGATAATCATGTTAGAAATATTTGATGTGACCTAAAATCTACTAATTTAAAAGGATTTTCAGATCTTTATACAAAACTTGTAAAAATAAATAAGTGCAAAACATTTGATATGGTTTATAAGCTTCTGGTAGATAATTTTTATTGTAATATATTACATTAATCAATATTACTTCTTATTTTCAATATACACTACAAGAAATTTGCTCCCCAGCGACATAAAATTGTGACGTGATTATCACGTGGCTAAAAAAATGCAGTTGCGACGTGATAATCACCTCACTAAAACTTTATATATTAAAAAAATCAACATAACGTTCAACTGCAGAAATTCTTTTTTTTTTAAATGAAATTTGTTGCAAAAGTTAAAATAAATTAAAAATAAAAGTTGTAACGTTCAGATGGAGGGATTTTTAAAAATTTTAAAAATTAAGTTGTGACATGTTTTTCACGTCGCAACTTTTAAGAGGGAATTTATATGATTTTGACTTGACAAGTTACAGTCTTAGACAGAGTGAGTGATATTTTATGTCCGTTAAGTGTGTTGCGACGTGAAAATCACGTGACAAGGTTGCGACTAGATTTTCACGTCGCTACGTGGCATATATCTCCAATCCCAGTTTCATTGTTTTACAGTTTTTCATATATTGTTATCACTTCTTCTTCTTCCCTCTGAGTTTCCTCTGAGTTTTCCTTCTCTTCCTCAAATCATCTCAAATCATTCATTAAATTTCTTCAAAAAATTTCCAAAGCTATAATTTTATTGATACTGATATTATATTATATGATATAATTTCAATATGTTGATTATTTTGTTTATTGTTTATTATATTTACTAATACTAATTTTTGTTCAATTTGTTTTGTCAAAATTGAAGAACATTGAAGAGTTTAGAAAAAGATTGAAGAAGAGATTGTTTGAAGGAGATTAAAAAAGAGGTTAGAATATTATGTTAATTTATAAATTATTTAATATATATATATATATATATAATATATATATATATATATATATATATATATATATTATATATATATATATATTATATATATATATATATATATATATATATCTATATATATATATATATATATATATATATATAAATATATATATATATATATATATATATATATATATATATATATATATATATAATATATATATATATATATATATATATTATCTATATATATATATATATATATATATATAATATATATATATAATATATATATATATATATATATATATATATATATATATATATATATATATATATATATATATATATATAATATATATATATATATATATATCTATATATATATATATATAATATTTAATATAATTATAAAATTTAATTATAGTTACTATAGTTAAATATTTTTTTATAGTTAAAATATAAATAAAATATAATTATATTTTATATTTCTTAAAGAATAATATCTTTGTTAAAAAAATTATGGTAATAT